>JAWNPO010000470.1:3750000-5000000 GCA_035047525.1 Drosophila quinaria | reverse complement strand
TGACTTGGGGGCGAATGAGTGAATGAGTGAATGCGTGAATGCGTGAATGACTGACTGACTGAATCAGTAGAGCCAAGAATGAATGAATCTGTAAGTTCGCTTGGCACTTTGCCGGCGTTTTGGGGCGAGGTGCCTCTGAATGGACACCGGAAATAAACGACGTGACTTTTTATAAAAATATTAACCAACTATGTATGTAAATACATATGTATGTAAATGCTTGTGATTGATCATACTCTTGTAGAGGGATTTACTCTTTGTAGAGTCTGTATAGATCAGGGATCTCAATACAGAGTGACAAATGAGTTTAAAAAATTAAATAAAAATAATATTTCGGGAAAAAATATATTTTTTTTTGATTTTTTTCTATTAATAGATCAATCTTTACTATTATTTAATGAGACAAATACATTTTAAATAATCCCAAAAGATCTTTGCAACTAATAGCTCTGCATCAATTTTTCTTTTTTTTTACTCGTCTAGTTTTTTCACACTCCAATCACAATTTTCATACGCCTTGTGCGCCTTGTTTTGTCTCTTATCTTATCGCAAAATAATTTGTATTTGGTATTTCAGTTTTTTATCGCTCCGTTCAAAAGGCATATGTGAATAATAAAATGGCAACAACAAAATCGCATAGCCAAAGAGTCTGAACATGACTGATGATGGCATTTGTATGTGTGTGTGTGTGTGTTCTTTTTTATACACACGCTCTGGCAATGCGAATATATACTTACATATACATACATATGTACAAAGATAGCGCTAAATGAACTGAACGGAGTGCAATCGTACAAGAAAATATATACGAAAACATTCGCACAACATATTGCTATTTAATTATTTCAATTTCTAAGAAATTTGTTATCTGGAAATGCCTTTAGCTTGAGCCCCCATATAACAATTGGGTTAATAGTTATACCATTGTGTAGGGTATTGTCTAAGTACCATAACATCAGATTCTATTCGATTTATAAACATGTCATTTTCTAACATATATTCTTATATTTCTAATGTATTTAAACTGATGTATATTTTCACTTACCCAACGAGCCCTCATGATCTGAAATATCCGATAAACTGCATACAGGCAAATCCTTACATCCATTGACAGGTTCTTCCTTAATATACTTGTTTGTGGACTGCAAGATTAAAGAAAAACAAAATATATCTTATAAATAAATCAAAATAAATAGTTAAATGTAAATACCAAAATACTAATGTAGTATGTAATTAAACATCAAATAATATTTATTAATAGTCAGAATGATAAGATTCCAGATATATTATTTTTGAACTAGGAACAGGAATAATGTTTATTTTAAATTTGTTCTTCAATAAATGAATTAAAATGTAAAATGTATTCTTTTTTACTTAAAAAATTCCCTAGCAAATTAAAAATCATCTGGGTTACATAAAATTCACTTAACGATGCTAAATACAGAAATATTTATAAACAAAACCTAGGTTTTCTAAATTAGCTGTGTAAATTAAGAGCACCCCCTAAACTATGCTCAAAATCAGAGCACAACAATAACTACATCATGGAATATATTGTCGACAATTGACAGAAGAGTCTACAGGAGAAAGAGAGAAGAGGAAAAAGAGAGGAAGACAGAGAAGCTACTGTGCCTGCCCCAATTGTAGAGTCGGTTGTCCCATGAGTCTGATCATGTTAAACGCGTTCTAATAAATTGAATTGTACATTTGACTTCCACAAACAGACACAGATACAAACACTCTCACACACAGATACAAACATATACATTCCCATGTAGTCTACTTTCTGTGATGATCTGTGGCTGCTGTTTTGGTCGTTTATTGTCGTTTATGATAATGGAGGTCAAAGTAGTCAAACGAAATGTTTCACAAATATCGTAATCAATTGACGCCAAACGAGACAATTCAATTTGAATTTCGAATTGGAATTTGATTTGACAGTCTTTTCAGGAAAAGAGATGCAATTTTTAGTCGATCAAAAGTCAACTAAAATGAAGATATGTATACTTTACTGGAGGCTTTCAAACCACAACTGAAAAATTCCAAAAATATTCCAGCAAATCTTAAGAAAATCTCAACTATAAAAATTGGTTTTATTTACTTCAGTCTTCTTAATTGAAACTAAAAAATTCCCAAAAATATTTCTAAAAACATCATCTAGTAAAAACTCCCAACTAAAAATTTAGAGGTAGGGAATATTCCTACTAAAAATTTATTGCTAGAGAGTATTCTAAAATAATAAATTAGTGGAATCTTTTTTTCAATTTCAATTAAGTTTTTTTTTTTTTACGATAATTTAATTTAATAAATTAATCAACAGATATTTTAATTATTTTTTCCAACGCTGCTCTCGTAGAATTTTTGGGCCTCGTTGAGCTTCTGTTACGTGGTTAGCCCCAAAAGCGAAACTTAAGACTTAACTTCTGGCCAGACTATAGATTAAATTACTTGACTGCATTTTCCACACGAGTGCGTGTCCTTTGACTTGAATTTGAGTTTGAAGGCTTGTCAGGCTGTTGACCGAGCAACCGGATGAAAGTGGTCAACTCAACGGATATGTTTACCACAATTCCACTCAAAAATACCTTCACATACGGAATACCTAAAAAAAAAAACACAAGGAATGATCATCAGCTGACGAAACAGGGCGAAGCCTTAAAATGGCAGCATTCGAGTATTGGCCATATTCGAATATCCTCGCCATTGTCTTCCATTTTCGGGAAAGTTGCGTAGATTATTCACATTTCAGACAGGTCTTTGTTTGACTATTTAAAGACTCAAATTAAATGGCACGCTTATTATTTATACAGCAAGTAAGCGAGTGATCTTACGACTACAACATACCCAACAAAAGAAACAAATTTTAGCGATCTTCAATTGCAATTTAATTCAAATCAGTTTTTAATTCTTCTTATTAAGGTGATCTTTTGTGAGTGTTTGTTTAACTACAGCATACCCTGCAAAGACCGACAGCGAGTCACATAATCAATATTCTTATTGGCATCAACTGCAATTTAATTGCTGATCAGTTTCATATTTATGACGTGTCGTCTTTGCAATCTACCTCGCCCATTTCTTAACTGGTTTGCAGGGTGTTAAAAGTGCATAAAACACAATAGCATAATACATAATAATTGCGTATTGTTTCGGGCAGCCAAATTTAGAACCGATCAACGTGTTGTGCATATCAAAATGCCATCAAGATCAGCGTCAAGCTCTCGCCACATGTGAAGCCTGTCAAACTGGCATCGTATACGATGGACATACGATCGAACCCACTGAGCCAACTGATCGACAGTTGTAAGTATATAGCTGCAATGATGTTCAGGACAACTTAAAAATAGGCTTATCCATATATGAATCAATTATGCAGATCAATATCTTGTAATATTAAAGTTGATCCTCGGATGATCAGCAACCACAGAATATTAAGGGTGATCTTTAGTTATAATAAACTGATCACCAAGACTATCGATATGATCAAAATCTATTAGTTTTAAAGAAGATCCTCAGCTATAATAAGCTGATCAACAAGAATATCGATATGATCAGCAACCACAGAATATTAAAGAATATCGCTATGATCAATAGCTATTACTTTTACAGATTTTTTTGTTGACTTTTTTTATTACAATTAGAATCTGTCCTCGTAGAAAAAAACTGGATCCACAGGATGAACTATCAATTGATGTTACTGATGATCCCCAGCTTTAATGAACTGGCCAACATTAAAATCTATATAAAGTGCTAGTAATAGCTGATATTTTATGGAACTAAGTATTGAAAAGATAAATACAATTCTAAGAAATTAAAGGCTGTCTACGGTTATATAAAAGGGATCTATAAGTATAACCAGTCTTTTATTTTTATTTGAGTTCATTCCTATTATTATATACTCTTAAATATAATTCCAGTATTTACCTCAACTAAACTGGATAGAAATGTGACTTTGCGATTCTTTTTAAGCCGCATGTTGCTGCTGTTACTGTTGCTGTTGTTGCTGGTGTTGTTGTTGCTGTTCAAAATAGAGTGGTTGGGATTGTAGCTGGTTTTGAATAGATGTTGTCCCGCGTTGAAGTTGAACAATTCGTTGATTTGCACCCGATCGAGGAATGAGTGTGTTGCAGTTGCTGTCGCCGTTGTTGTTGCAATTGCTGCGACTGTTGGCAGCGGAGGAGGCAGCATAAATTTGGTGGATGACAATTCTGTCTTACAAATCGCCAATTCCATATTGTGCAGTCATCTAGAATATAGAAAATATATTAACAATTAATAATCATTATAATATTAACAATAATTAAACAATTGCATATTGATCTAAACTAAAATTAATTGATTCAAAAATATAAATTATGTAAATTTTGATTTGGATATCAGGTTAGTCATAAAATTATTATAAAAATATTAAAAAATAATTTTTTCAAACAAAAAGTTAAATAAAAAAAACTGTTTCTTTTTTAAAATTTAAGATAGGTGTAGAAATTATTAATTTACCAGGATACTGCAAACAAAACTAGAGTAACTGGGATTTTTTTATCATGCCTAAAATTTTCATTTAGCTTAAATTTATCTTAATTAATTAGTCTTCTTTGCGATCACTGCTAAAAAGTTCAAAGTGTTAGATAAACAATCAGTGGAATTGGTTCCCAGTCAAACTAAAGAGGCGCTTCAATCCAATTGCAGTTCATGATTATTGGCCAATTACTTAGCGTACTTTATGGACCAAGTTCACACCTTCAACTATGGCCGCTGTTAGCACCTTAATGCCCAATTTGAGCCAGAGATCCCTTGTTGACTTAACAAATTATGACACTCTTGTGCGACTCTCTGTCTTTTTTTTTCATATACTTTAAATATGTACACAGTAACAACGATCGGTGCGTTTTAAAGTTGCTCGCGCCACGAGACAACAACAACAACAACAAAAGATTACAACAACAACAACCATCGAAAACAACATCAAAGTGTCCGCAACTCAACGGCGACAGGGCGACAAGGCCACAACAAAAGGAGCCGCCTCAGTTTGCATATAAAGACGTTCTTGTTTACACAGCATCCATCATATGCGACTAGTTGTCTTTAGGTCTAAGGGGTTTGATTTTCCCGCTCACAAATATAATTCTAATGGATCCATTTTAGCCCTCTGCTTTATTCAATATTTGCCCAAGCCAAAGTTGAAATTGTCTTCTTAAAGTTGCTTTGATGTTAAGAATCCGTAAACGAAAAAAACTAAACTACGCACATATCTCTTTTTAAGTAGTTCAGGCAATACTTTCATTATGTTTTCATATATATTTTATTTATCACAGCAGCTTCCGGTAGACCAATTTTTTTATCAGTCTGCCTAGAAGCCGAATTAGTTGTACGAGATTGTGTGTGGAAATTTCAGTATTGAATCTAATCAAGCACCACCAAAAAAAAAATAAAATAAAACAAAAAAAAGTTACAAAAGAATGTACTCTATTTATCAACGGAAGTAACGATTTGAATATAAAGATATCTAGGCATGACTACAGTTAAGCAAACTCGACTGTGAGAGACCCTGTTCTTAAATAAAATTTAAAACTTAAAATATTCATCTTAAATCTCCAGAGTTCATAATCCGATCGTAATAAAATTTGCTACACCGATTCGTACTGCAATTTATGTCCTATGTCAATATCATTTTATCTATAAAGTTACTAGCTTTTGAATTGCTCTAGAATTATGCGTTTATAATTTGGCGGGCGTGGTAGAGATTTAAAAATAAAACTTTATCTGTTTGGAATATACATAGCAAATTTGGTGTATCTAGCTCTTATAGTTTCAGAGTGTTTATAAATTAATAGACTCCTGTAGGGTCTGAAATAAACGAAAGAGTACCCAACCCGCACTACTTTATACCCTGATATATAGAACTTGTACTATAAATAAAACGAGTTGAAGATAAATGCAAGCGTTTACGCACTTTATATTTACATTAACATGAAAAATGTTGGAAATAAGTCTCATCTCTGAGTGTGAGCTGAGACCCGAGTATATATAGAATAAAGAGTGCAGGGTTCTGAATCTGTTTAAGGTTCTTCAGATTGTGGCTAATAAGATACGCTATGCAAATACGTTTACAGTTTGGGTTCTGCGACGTTGACGTGTCGTGTGTTCTGTGTGTGAGTGACATACAGTTATCTACGCACGTTATCTCTGATCTGCATATACACACACAAAGATATCTTCTATACATGAGTATAAATATATATATGTATATATATCTTTAGGAATATGTTAAATGCAAGAATTCGAATTCTCGATGATCTAACTGCATAAATTTGGTGTGTGCGATTGTGAAATCAATTTTGATTTGATTTGCTGATTTTATGTCAGTTACTACCACTAAAGATCTGGCCAACTCGCTACCCCACACACACACACAGACACACATACCCATAGACAGAGAGAGGAAGACAGAGAAAGAGACAGAGACTGGGAGAGACTGTCGCACATCAAGTGTGATTGAGTGCAGTAAAAACGAATTTAAGTTAATCAACATTTAAATGGATAATAAAATCTCAGTGTGCACTCGACACAACAAGAACAACAACAACAACAGCAACCACAACAACAAGTTTCGGTGCAATCAATTCAATACAACAACAAACACATCGTATATATGCATATAATTGATTTGACAGCGCAATAGTGCATATAGTTTAAACTCATATAGACTCACGAATATGCATATATATATATATAATTCTATATATATACACTGAAATATATATTTATATACACTCATTCAAACTATGCACACTTAGTACACTTCTAACACGAAAATAATTTATTGACGCATAAAAGTGGCCAAAAACAAAAAATTATAATAAGCAAACGAATAATGAATACGAATACTCGTACTCGTACTTGATTCAGATTGATATGACGTGCGTCTCCGGTCGAGCACTTGTAATTGTAACTGAATAATTCGATTAAATAATTCGTACATAAACTCTATGTTGCATCTGAGTAGGGGATTCAACTTTTCAAGTTGGTCAAGTGGTTAAGACGTTGATAACATGGCCTAATCTTAATGTTGATCAAGTTCTACAATCTGTTAGCGTAAGAATTCACAATCAGTCAATTAAGGGGAACTACAAATTCTTTAAATTCTATAGTAATAAGCTTTTATAGATACTTTTTATCTCGTCTTGTATTTTAATCTTTACTTTGAACTCTATCAGTATATAATTTATTATATATCCATATAGTTTTTTAATTCCAATCATTAAACCTGTTTTTGTTTTTAATTTATGTAAATTGATTCGAAAACTTATTTTTTTAAAAATTTACTTAAAGTAAAGTTTGTATATCTTTTTCTTTATTTTCATCTATTTTTTAATAAAAATTTTAAATACAACTAAATCCTTTAAAACCATAAAAAATTCCAAAACTTTTATTTTTTGATGTTAATATTAATTTGGATATTATTATTTTAAAATCTCTGCTTTAAGGCAGGAATATAAAATTATAATTTATATCTATAGATATATTTTTTTCTCTCTATCTTTATCTTCGCTTTGTTCACCTTTAAATAAGTTTTCCTAAAATAGACCCATAAAAACCTTTGACTTAAAATAAAGTCAATTATTTAATTAATTTTTATACTTTTTTTTGCAAATTAATATTATTATAAACACTCCCCTCTCAATAAAATTGCTAAAATAAATTTAGTCTGAAATGGTTCACTGATAGTAAAATATTTGTTATAACAAAGATAATAGAACATTAATGATCTTTGGTTTTGCAACTCTACAGATTGCAGATGAATTCAACATTAACCAATTGGAAACCCAAAATGCTGGTGAGCATGACGAAAGCCACCAGACTATGTAGCCACAATTTGGTATCTAAGACAACAAAAACAAAACAAGACAAGGCATTATTATCTCACAGGAGATAAGGCAGACGAGTCAAAAAGGCAGTGCAACTTTCTACGAAACCAAATTGAAAATCGGAGCATATGTTTTCCCTAGAAGAGAGCGAGTAATGTGCATGGAGCATTTTCGGCTTTAAAGTAGTCACAGATACAGATACAAAAACACAGAAGAAAGGAGAAAAAGATTGAGGAAAAAATGGTCCAGCCAACGAACGAGCAACCGAACAGCAGATGCTGAAGGAACAGATTGTAAACGAATATGATATTTCGATATGGTGCACACTCCTTGTCCAGACTTGAGTCCATATTGAGAGCGATCCTCATCACAGACTCATCTTCAGGCCCAGACGACGACAAAGTGGCATGCAACAATAGGGGTGCAATTTTTGTGTGTACGTAACGGTTTCGATGATGTTGCTGTTGCTTTTCCTTTTTTTTCTTTATATTTTTTTTTTGGGAAAGGGATCTTCACTGATCTTCAGTTTAGTCCGTCTGCGCACATGTGTTAACTGTCTGTTTGGAGGGCTCTCCCTTTCTCTCTCTCCTGCTCGCTCTCTTCCTTTCTCACATGGCTATCTGAGTGTGTATCTGTGTGATTATGGTATCGATCTTGAGCTCAGCATGTCTGGCTGGCAGGTTGTTATCCATTGCCAGCAAGGACCAAGATCATTAAACGTAGCATGGGGCAACGAACCAGCTTGAAAACTCAGTGAACTGTAAGTGAACTGATCGCATACGCATAGTACTTATTTTTAGAATCTTTCAAGTGTCTTAAGCACTGCGACAAAATTGTATTCATGATTAAATCTGTTCTAAAAATTTTAAATAATCCAAGTTATATTTAGATGAAAAATTATTATTTTCTCTATTACAAATAAATATTATAGAAATAAGGAAATAAATATGTACAAAGGATCGTCGTGATCATTCTTTTTACAAAGAATTTTCTAATTATTGTTGAGAGATTCCTTCCAATTTAAAATTGCTTTAATTACATTTTTTTTATTAAAAACATAACCGTTTTACTAAATATTTTTGAAATGTTATATTTTGATAAAATCTCAGAGATCTTTTGATCATATCATGGCAATTTGAGGACTAAGTTTATGTGAAATTTTTTTTCCTTGCAGTTCTTTCGATCTATAAAACATATCTTTCTATTAAACGCTGATCATGAATGGTACTAAATAGTCTTATGCGTTCATTGATCCACATTTTGGCCACATTAAGAGCTCCCACAGTAGCGGTTTTAAAGGCGATCGCATAGTGATACCAAAATAAAATAAAATACAATAAAAAAGCAAATAAAAACCACAAGAGCATTAACAAAAAAACAAAAAAAAAAAAAAAAACAATTCCCCCATTAACGAAATGAGAATCAATGTCCATAAAAGTGGTAAATAAGGAAAAGGGGAAAAGAAATGCAATCAAAAGGTAACACCGGAAACTGTAACAGTAGTAATTTCAATCATGTTCAAGGGTTTTTGAGAAGGGGCATCAAATGTCCGATGTCTGTCGATCAATTCCCCAAGCCAAAGGCAACATGGTAAAAGATCGTCGACAATCCTAGTCCGAAACCAAATTGCTGTGATAGTTAAGACTGTGCGGTAGCAACTTGGTCCAAACCAGTTTTTCTCCTAGATTCATTCAAGAAAACAGGCAACACACACACAGAATAACACACACACATATGTACATATGACTAGATCGAAAAGGGTTTGAGCTTGAATAAAAATACTTCAACTACTGTTTTCAACACTTCAACTCACCGGTGGGGCAATAAAATATAGGCGTGTCACGCCCCTCGAAATGGTATAAGTGGTAGCCAAAGTCGAAGTTTTGTATCTTTGCCTTTTGTTGTGTTGGTTCTTCTTATTTTTTTAGTTCTTTGTTTTCTTTTGAAGCGTCGTTATGCTCTTTTTTATTAGGGTATCCAAATTAATTACAACTTCAAATTAGGCACATAATCTTGATCGAGACGAAGGCAGGAGTAGTATTCCTCTCTCTCTCTCTCTCTCGCACGCACTCTTTCACTTCCTCTCGCTTTTCCTGAATTCACTGCAGACAGTCGCTGCAACAGTTTTGCGGCCGCAGCTTATAGTTTGTATCTGTATCTGTATTTGTATCTGTAACCCTCTGTTTATATCGCGTGGATCAGCAGGCAGGTTGATTATGGCCGGCAAGGCAGAGACAGAAAGAGAGAGAGATTACGTACGTGCCTGAAACAAAGCGCACGAAAGGAAACGCTGAGAACTGAGACTCGGATCGAAATCGGGATTGGGATCGGGATCGGCTTTAGTTCGGCTTATAAGACGAGAAGATCGAACGACGCACGACCCATACACACACACACACTCTCAGAGACAGGCAAACAGACACAGACACGAATACACGCACACACAGATAAATACACGCACGCACAGACGATCTTTTAAGCGATTTTGTGGTTTGTTTTTTTTTTTTCTTGTAGACAGATTTTTGTATATTTGTATCTTTCTTCTTCACCAAAAAGGTTTTACGTTTTTAGCCTTTTTTTGGAGCTGCTCTTTAGCTATTTTTGGCTCTAGCAATATTTGCACTCACTTGAAACAGAAACCGATTTCATTCAATTTCAATTGCACTCGTTTCGATGATACAACAATAACAACTTTTTGCGATTGTTGTGTTTTTTAATTTCAATTTTTATTTTTTTTTTGTTGCTAATTCTGCTTTCTTGGCAACATACGGAGACGACGCACTCGCGATCACAATGAGCAGTGTTTTCTTGCTAATTAAATTATTTATGTGCGTTGTTTGTTTTGCATTGCGTATAGTTAAGAAGGCATTCAAATATTCAAAACACACACAACCGTTAGGCAATGGCAAAGTGAGCGAGCAAGACACCGCGTCCAAACGCAGAGAGAGTCGACAACAAACTGAAGCAGGCAGCGACAGCGCTGCGTCGTCGACGCCGACGCGTTTCATGTGTGTGAGGGAATTGAGCGAGCGGAGCAAGTGCCTGAAGCAAAAGGCAGAAGCAGAACAAGAAGAAGGAGCTGAGAGAGTGTGGGGCTGAGAGAGTCTGTCAGCAACTGATAACGCTAAAAAAAAGCGAGAGTAATTTTTGCACATAAAGCAACACAAAACAGAATGAAATTAAAGCAGAATATATAATTATACATACACTAAACACACTTATGCATACATATGAATATGTGTATGCAAATATGCGAAATAAATTTTGTCAAATGTACGCATATTAACGATCGAAAGAGAACGCTGCGCGTGGGAGCCACAAGAGAGAACATTTTTGCGCAAACAGAAAGAGCAAGAACACCGACATACACACACACACACAAACATACACATCGATATGCAGTCTGAGCGCAAAGAAAATCAGAATAGCCCAAACGACAAAAACAAAGTGTTGCTGCGAAAAGAACAAAAACAACGATAAAAAAAACTCTGCGTGGTCTGTGTTATATACATACATATGTATATACTTTGGCTGTGTGAGCGAGCATGTTGCCATGTGTGTGTGTGTGTAGCAATCATTTTTAGCAAGCGTCGCACAGTGACACACAGCAGCAAATGAATTGTCGAATTGTGCCCACTGTTCATTTATGAAGCGCTCCCAGAAAGGCTGCAAACAGGTTTACATAGTAAATACATACATACATACCTACAGTCTCTGTCGCAGTCACATACATATGCATGTGTTTATATTCTGGCAACGCTTTTCGCATAAATTACTAATGTATGTACGTGTATGTATAGAGGGCAGGGCAATAAGATAGAGCGACTCCTGCTCCCTGTTCGCTGTTCCAGTGGCAGCCTTGCATAACGAACACGTGTAACAAATATGGTTGACTGCCAACGACAAAAAGATTGTCAACTTGGCAGGGGAAGCAATTAAATTTGTGCACAGCGACACGACAAGTGCACGGCGCACCAGCAGGACTAACTGAACGAAAGAGAGTTGCTGGAGTGCAGAGAGCACGAGAGCGTGAGAGAGTCAGAAAAACAAGAGAGCGCTTGCGCGCAGCTCTGCTCATGTGTACATGTAAATGTAAGTTCATCTACATGTATACATTTGTATGTGTGTATGCGTTGCATGCCGACTGCATTTTTACTACGCGTGTAGGTGAGCCGGATTTTATGAATGAATTTCGTTGTGTGAGTGTGTAACTTGAAGTGAAGCTGAAAAATATACGTACACATATGTATGTGTGTATGTACGATGCAAGCAGACAGAATTACGGTCATATAATGAAAATTAAACTCTTGGTAATAAGTATTAGAGTTTTACGCCGATTGTGTTAGCTTCGGCGGCGGCGTAGAGGCCAAAAATACCCGGCGGCGGCGGCTCAGCCGGCAGGGAGAGTCGGCGGCGGCGGCGGCGGCTAAGCCGTCGAATTTGTCGGCGGCGGCGGCGTATGGAGTTAAAAAAACAAAATTTTTCTTTCTAAATTAAAAAAAAATAGCTCTTTAAATTTTGTCTAAGTATTTAATAAAAAAAAAGATTTAAAATCAATACAGTCATCTTTCATAGACATTTTTTTGTACTTATAAATCAATTGTAAGTGTTTTCATTTCTTCTTCCTTAAATTATTAGATAAAGCAATGATTTAAAAAAAAATAACAGTAATTTTTCATCAACAATATTGCCACTTCATACGAAATATGAAAACAAATTTTTTTTTTGTTTTTTAAGTTGTATTAAATGTAAGGACGCCGTACGCCGCCGCCGCCGCCGCCGCGCCGATATTTTCGTGGTTCGGCGGCGGCGCGTCAAAAACCCAAAAAATCGGCGGCGGCGGCAGCGTGGCGCGGCGGCGTAAATGTCTAATAAGTATGTAGGCTCATATTTAGGTCCACCAACTCAAGTGGCAAAAAAAAAGAAAACTTAATAGCGCTAACGAGTCTAACGTTTAAAGACAAGAATATTAGTTTCCAGTGGAGATTCAGCCAAAACTACACAACATGTGGTCGTTTTACTGCTCAACATACCGCACGCAGCTGTCGACATGATAATTTGTGCAACTTCATTGTGCAATTTGCTAAATTACATTAATTTTTTATGAAATAAATATTTCTTTAGTTGAAGATATTTTGTTGAAGAAGTTGTTCCAACAGAAATATATTACTATTGAAATAACGAATTGCACACAATTTAAAAAGAAAATAGTTTTATATTCTATTAAATTTATTCTTTCAATTTCAAATAAGAAATTCGTTAAATATGAAATTTCGTTAAGTTTAACGACTGTAGTTATTTATTCTATTAAATTTATTCTCTCAATTTAAAGTAAGAAATTCGTTAAATATGAAATTTCGTTAAGTTTAACGACTGTAGTTATTTATTCTATTAAATTTATTCTCTCAATTTCAAATAAGAAATTCGTTAAATATGAAATTTCGTTAAGTTTAACGCACCAAACTTCACGGCCAACTTCATGTTTCTCTCTTTTGCGTCCGACAGGCAACTTCACGTTGTGCAATATACTTCGATACTTACATTCAACTTTTTTTGAAGAGTCTGTTAAATAAAAATGTGTTATCTTTAACTTAGTTACTTTAGCTCCATTTGTGCTGCCATTTGATTTGCAAGAAATATTAAGAATTATTCATATGACTATACACTTATAAATAAATGAACAATATATAAATTACGATAGATTTCAAGAGATTTTTTAAAATTGTGTTTTCGTTAAGTTTTTCCGCGCTTAAGCTCGGCCAACTTTAAGTTTCTCTGTTTTGCGTTTGCATTTATGCGCTTATCGGTAGTAAAGCTGTTAAGACAGCTGTTGTTCGATAACATTACAGTCAAATGTTAAGTAGAGCTGGGAAACTACCGATATTGGCGCCATTTGATACTTTCGATATTTTGAGAGGTTGGCAAATTTTTCATATTTTTTTTACAAAGTAAATTTTTATTTTTTTGAAACTAATTTGTTAATTAATTCACCTACTCTGCAGTGTTGTTGTTGCTCTGCTGCGTGCTTGGCTGCCACTCCTTAATAAAATCAGATTGACCCAAAAACAAGGTGGCAACCAACGGAAAAAATATCGATAGAAAATTGGTCCCTTGTCATTTCTCTAATAAAATTTATTAATTTTAAAAAAATTATTAAAAAATTTGTAAGTGCAAATTGAAAAAAGCAAGAACGTAAAAAGTTTTGTAAATTCATAAAGTTAATTTTAAAATTGGATTGGGAAACGTCAGCCTTTGCGTTGTGAAGAAATTAACAAATTAGTAAAATATTCTAAAAAAAAAATTATAAAAATTTTAAAAAATATAAGAAATCCTCCTGTGAAAGTTTCAAAGCTCTAGTTTCAATATTTATTGTGAAAAAAATAAAATGTAAATATTTAACTCTTTTTCTGAAAATAGTTAAATTCGGTCAATTTGAACCTTCTGCCAAGGCTGCCACCTTTTTTTTTGGCTGCCATTTTGTTTTTACCGTTATATTTTCCGACCCAAGCACACACACACACAACACAACAACACACAACACGCGCGCAATTATTATTTTGAAAAATGTCACTTTTTCCACTGCCGTGCATTTTGTCCGGGGGGAAAGGATGTTCAAATTACGATCAAGGAACGACGAAATAGTAAACGTAGAATGCGTGCACTGCGCTTCAAAACCACCACGACTGTTCCACGGACGGCTCTGTTCGAAATACGGGAAACTTCCTCAAACACATCAAAGTAAAGTGTACATACTTATATTGTTTTATTAGTGCGTTGTCCATTAATTAACATTTTCAACTTAAAATTTTACCTGGATTGCGAAGAAGGAACATCCTCAGAAGCTGGGTTTGCTAGAGGAAATGAAAATTGCCCACAAGGCAGAGCTGCCTTAGCTAGAAAACTGCGACCAGTCGTGATTAAATCGACTGAAGAAGTCCCTACCAAGCCGCCGTCGAGCAGTCACCTTCACCATGAATAATGCGCAAATAATATATATTTATAAACATTAATTAATTAATATTAACACACATTAATATTACCATAAGTATTTAGAATATAAATCTTATATAGTCGTCCCGTCAGCTTAATTAATTGGTCTTACTATTTTTTTAACTGAATAAGGATCTCTTTGGGGGAATTCCTGGATGAATATGAGTGAGTGCTAAATGAGCAATGTGGAAGGAACATGTTCACTTGCTCACTTCAGGGAGCAACTCTTTTTTGTTCACTCACTGATTTATCGCGCGCTTTTTGGCTGTAAACAACGCGAATTGTGTGAAATTTGCAAACAAAACGCAATCTATTAGATAATTGCATAAATATAATATAGAAATGTCTGCTAACTAAGGAAAAGTGCATATAATCACGGAAAATGGCTGAGACTGGCAAGGCAAAGGTGCTGCAGAACACTGGCAAATTTGTGAGCGAGACGCGTGCCGAGGGGTGAGTTTGAATAATTGCTATTTATTTATGTTTTGGTGTATTTAAAAATTATTGTAAATGCAGCGACGACTTCTTCAACGAGGCGGGCTATCGTCAGTCGCGGGAGAACGACAAGGTGGACTCGAAATATGGCTTCGACAGGGTCAAAGACAGCGTGGAACGCACCGGATATTTGATAAATATGCATTCGGTGAAGATGAAGATTAATAATAGTTATAAATAATAGTAAATAATGATTAAATTTGAAATCCTTGCAGAACGAAGTCCTGGATGATGATCGCCGGCTGGTGGCCGCCCTGGACATGTTCTTTATCCAAATGGACGGATCCCGGTTTAAGTGCACGGTGGCCTATAAACCGTATCTGATGATTCGCCCGGAGGAGAACATGCACCTGGAGGTGGCCCGATTCCTGGGACGCAAATACTCCGGCCAGCTGGCTAGTCTGGAGCACGTGAACAAGGAGGACTTGGACCTGGCGAATCATTTGTCGGGACTGCAGCAACATTATCTGAAATTGTCGTTTCTCAATCAGACGGCGATGACGAAAGTCCGCAGGGAATTGATGGCTGCAGTGCGTCGGAATACGGAGCGGGAAAAGTCCAATACATACTATATGCAAATGCTGGCCAATTCGCTGGCCAAGGGATCCTCGTCCGCGGAGGATGCGGGTGGCAAGCGTCAACAGGATTACATGGATTGCATCATGGATATCCGGGAACATGATGTGCCCTACCATGTGCGCGTCTCCATCGACCTGAAGATCTTTTGCGGACTGTGGTACAACATCCGTTGTCGCAGTGGCACCGAGATGCCCGTGATTACGCCACGTCCGGATATACTGGACAGACCGGAGCCTGTCGTCCTCGCCTTCGATATAGAAACCACAAAGTTGCCATTGAAATTTCCGGATGCCCAGACCGATCAGATTATGATGATCTCCTATATGATCGATGGTCAGGGTTATTTGATCACGAACCGGGAGATTATCTCCTCCAACGTGGATGACTTTGAGTACACTCCCAAGCCGGAGTTCGAGGGCAACTTTATCGTGTTCAACGAGGAGAACGAGATGCAGTTGCTCCAGAAGTTCTTTGACCACATCATGGAGGTGCGTCCGCACATTGTGGTCACCTACAACGGCGACTTCTTCGACTGGCCATTTGTGGAGACGCGGGCGGCGGTCTATGATCTGGACATGAAGCAGGAGACTGGCTACTCCAAGATGAGGGACGGCAACTACCTGTGTCGTCCCTCCATCCACATGGATTGCCTGTGCTGGGTGAAGCGAGATTCGTATTTGCCCGTGGGATCGCAGGGCTTAAAGGCGGTGGCCAAGGCCAAGTTGCGCTATGATCCCGTCGAGCTGGATCCGGAGGACATGTGTCGCATGGCCGTGGAGCAGCCCCAGGTGCTGGCCAACTACTCGGTGTCGGATGCGGTGGCCACGTACTATTTGTACATGAAGTATGTGCATCCATTTATATTCGCCTTGAATACGATTATTCCCATGGAACCGGACGAGATCCTCCGGAAGGGATCGGGCACACTGTGTGAGACACTGTTGATGGTGCAGGCTTACCATGCCAACATTGTCTATCCCAACAAGCAGCAGAGCGAGCTGAACAAGCTGTCCCAGGAGGGACATGTCCTCGACTCCGAGACCTACGTCGGTGGCCATGTGGAGGCCCTGGAATCGGGCGTCTTTCGGGCGGATATCCCGTGTCGCTTCCGACTCGATCCCAGCATGGTAAAGCAGCTCATGGAGCAGGTCGATGCGGTGCTCAAGCATGCCATTGAGGTGGAGGAGGGGATTCCCCTCAACCAGGTCAACAATTTGGAGCAGGTGAAGCAGGAGATACTCCAGGGACTCCAGGGCTTGCACGACATACCCAATCGGCTGGAGCAGCCAGTCATCTATCACTTGGATGTGGGCGCCATGTACCCGAATATTATTCTGACCAATCGACTGCAGCCCTCGGCCATGGTGACGGATCTGGACTGTGCCGCCTGTGACTTCAATAAGCCCGGAGTGCGTTGCAAGCGTTCCATGGATTGGTTGTGGCGTGGCGAGATGTTGCCCGCCTCCCGCAACGAATTCCAGCGCATCCAGCAGCAGCTGGAGACGGAGAAGTTCCCATCCCTCTTCCCCGGCGGACCAACCCGGGCCTTCCACGAACTCTCCAAGGAGGATCAGGCGGCGTACGAGAAGAAGCGTCTCTCGGATTACTGTCGCAAGGCCTACAAGAAGACCAAGATAACCAAGCTGGAGACGAGGAACTCGACCATCTGCCAGCAGGAGAACAGCTTCTATGTGGACACGGTGCGTGCTTTCCGGGATCGTCGCTACGAGTACAAGGGATTGACCAAATCCGCCAAGGCGGCGGTCAATGCAGCGGTGGCTTCGGGCGATGCCGCCGAGATCAAGGCGGCCAAGGGGCGGGAGGTGTTGTATGATTCGCTGCAGCTGGCGCACAAGTGCATCCTCAACTCCTTCTACGGCTATGTGATGCGACGAGGAGCACGTTGGCACTCCATGCCCATGGCCGGGATCGTTTGTCTCACCGGCTCCAATATCATAACGAAAGCCCGCGAGATAATCGAGCGTGTGGGACGCCCCTTGGAGCTGGACACGGATGGCATCTGGTGCATCCTTCCCGGTTCGTTTCCGCAGGAGTTCACTGTCCACACGCAGCACGGCAAGAAGAAAAAGTTTAATATATCCTATCCCAATGCGGTGCTCAACACGATGGTCAAGGATCACTTTACCAACGATCAGTACCATGAGCTGAAGGCGGGCACATCTCCGCCAGCGTATGAGATCCGGGAGGAGAACTCGATTTTCTTTGAGGTTGATGGTCCGTATCTGGCCATGGTTCTGCCTGCCGCCAAGGAGGAGGGCAAGAAGCTGAAGAAACGTTATGCGGTCTTCAACTTCGACGGTTCCCTGGCGGAACTGAAGGGATTCGAGGTGAAGCGACGTGGCGAACTGCAGTTGATCAAGAATTTCCAGAGCTCTGTCTTTGAGTCCTTTCTGGCGGGCAGTACTCTGGAGGAGTGCTATGCTTCGGTGGCCAAGGTGGCGGATTACTGGCTGGATGTGCTCTACAGCCGTGGCTCCAATCTCCCGGACTCGGAGCTGTTCGAACTGATTGCCGAGAACAAGTCCATGTCCAAGAAGCTGGAGGAATACGGAGCACAGAAGAGCACCTCGATATCGACGGCCAAGCGACTGGCCGAGTTCCTGGGCGAGCAGATGGTCAAGGATGCGGGCCTGGCCTGCAAGTATATCATATCCAAGAAGCCGGAAGGGGCTCCCGTCACGGAGCGGGCTGTGCCCCTGGCCATCTTCCAGTCGGAGGCGAGTGTGCGACGTCATCATCTGCGGCGTTGGCTCAAGGATAACACCATGGGGGATGCGGACATCCGTGATGTCTTGGACTGGAACTATTACATTGAGCGATTGGGCGGAACTATTCAAAAGATTATAACCATACCGGCTGCGTTGCAGGGATTGCCCAATCCCGTGCCGCGAGTTCAGCATCCCGATTGGCTGCACAAGAAAATGCTGGAGAAGAATGATGTCCTGAAGCAGCGAAGGATCAACGAGATGTTCACGAGCAGACCGAGACCCAAGCCGGCGCTGGCAACGGAGGACAAGCAGCTGGACATGGACATGGAGGATTTAGCTGGCAAAGATCATGACGTGGCCTCCACATCCGGCAGAGCCATGGTGACCAAGCGGAAACGTGTCCAACTCGAGGAGGAGGAGGGCGGAGCAGAGGGAGAGGGAGCAGTTGATACACCCAAGACCTGGCGCCAAGCTCTGGGTGCACCTCCTCCCATTGGGGAGACCCGCAAGACGATTCTGGAATGGGTGCGATTCCAGAAGAAGAAGTGGACGTGGCAGCGGGAGCAGCGGGAGAAATGCAGGCAACAGAGCAAGCGACAACGTGGACCAAATGATTCAACGGTAACTCGAACACAACTTTCAAATATTTCTAAAAGAATTAAAAAAAAGCATGCAATAAAAAATATTTTAAATTTATTTAAATAAGTAACGGGTATCCCAAAGTCGAAAGCTCCCAATTCCTTTTTTTTTCTTTTTTTGAAATTTTTTTGTTTAAATTTTTTAGTATTTTAAATACATCTTTGAGACACTAGAACCAGTTAAGAATTCTAAGTCGCAAAAGTGTCAAAATAGCTGTAAAGCTGATCTAGCCTTGTGTTTTATTTTTATTTCGCCATTATTTAATTTTATTTAATTTGCAGGGTATCGATGCATCCACATCACGAGCAGTTGGAGGTGCCACAGCCGTGGGCACCTTGGGAGGCTTCCTGAGGCGCGCACAACGCACGCTGTTGGATCAGCCCTGGCAGATCATCCAGCTGGCGCCTGTGAACGACCTGGGACTGTTTACAGTCTGGGCACTGATTGGGGAGGAACTGCATCGCATCAAGCTGACGGTGCCGCGCATCTTCTATGTGAATCAACGCAGTGCCGCGCCTCCTGAAGAGGGACAACTCTGGAGAAAGGTTAACCGCGTCTTGCCGCGATCTCGGCCAGTTTATAATCTGTATAGATACAGTGTGCCAGAGCAGCTGTTCCGGGACAATTGTCTGGGCATGCTGGCGGATCTGGCCACTCCCGACATCGAGGGCATCTACGAGACGCAGATGACGCTCGAGTTTCGCGCCCTCATGGACATGGGCTGCATCTGCGGCGTGCAGCGGGAGGAGGCGCGTCGCCTGGCTCTGTTGTCCACGCGGGAGCTGGAGACCTTCAACATCGAGCAGCTGGAGCAGCGTCCACAATCCCACATACGTTACTTGCAGGTAAAAGAATTGGATTGCCTCAATAGTTTCAGTCATACCTGTTCAGTAATAATTAATAATCATAGTCATTATTTTTGCTTAAAAGTCGAACTAATGATTTTCGATTTTGCCCAAATATTTAATGATGACGATTACAAAAAATCAGAAATAATCTAAAATTATTGTAATTATTAAAATAAAATCTGAAATAATCAAAAATAATCCTTTCAAGTAGTCGGATTATTTTTGATTATTTTAAGATTATTTCTTATTATTTTGGTTTTTTTTTTAGATTATTTTTGACTATTTAGTAAACTACTTTTGTCATAAACTGTTTTGTTCAAAATCATTTCATTTTTACTAAATATTCAAAAATAATCTAAAAAAAAAACAAAAATAATCAGAAATAATAAAAAAAAATCAAAAATAATTCGACTATTTAAAAAGATTATTTTTGATTATTTCTGATTATTTTTGAATAATTGTAATAATTATAGATTATTTCTGAATTTTGATATCGTATTCATTAAATAATCACAAATTTTTCAACAGTAGTGAACTGTATAGTCACTACGATTATTTTCAAAAATAATTTAATTGATTAGTAATTCTAATCGAAATTTAACAGATATGGTTCCAGTTATTAATTGTGAAAATTCTTGCAGGGAATGCAACAGGGGAACACGAAGCTGAGGAAGATCTATCTGTATCAGCACAATATACCCACGGCCAAGAAGGAGATTTGGGCGCTGTTCCTGCTGCCCCTGAAGAAGGCCCTGGTCTTTGCCCTGGACACGGTGCGAGCCAATCAAATGCCCAACATGAAGCAACTCTATAATGCAGAGCGTCTAGCTCTTTTGAAGAATCTGCAATCGGCGGATAAATTGCCAGCGGAGGATTTCAGCTTTGAGCTGCTCATCGAGGTGGATGTAAAGCAGATTTACAGGCACATTCAACGCGCCTTGGCCGGATACAAACAGGAGCAGCCAGGACCAACTCTGCTCTGCCTGCAGACGGCGCACGAGGCGAAGAAATTGAGTAATCTGATGCCCGTGCTCTTGGAGTTTCCCCAGGCGCAAATTCACATCTCGGATGATGCTAGTTTGCTTTCGGGTTTGGATTGGCAGCGACAAGGAGCTCGAGCTGTCGTCCGTCACTTTTTGAATCTGCAAAATGTGCTGGAACTGATGCTGGATCAGTGTCGTTACTTCCACGTGCCCATTGGGAATATGCCGCCGGATACGGTGCTGTTTGGAGCCGATATTTTCTTTGCCCGCCTGCTGCAGAAGCACAACTTTGTGCTCTGGTGGAGTGCGAGCACGCGTCCCGATCTTGGAGGTCGCGAGGCAGACGACAGTCGTCTGCTGGCCGAGTTTGAGGAGAGCATCTCGGTGGTGCAGAATCGGGCTGGCTTCTATGGCGATGTATGCGTGGAACTCGCTCTCGACAGCCTGGCAGTGAGTGCTCTGCTCCAGTCGCACAAAATCCAGGAGATGGAAGGTGCCTCCTCCGCAATTACCTTTGATGTGATGCCCCAGGCCTCGCTGGAGGAGATGATTGGCACTGTGCCCGCGGCCACGTTGCCCAGCTATGATGAGACTGCTCTCTGCTCCGCCGCCTTCCGTGTGATGCGCTCCATGGTCAACGGTTGGCTCCGTGAGGTCTCCATCAATCAAAACATTTTCTCTGATTTCCAAATTGTTCACTTTTATCGCTGGGTGCGTTCCAGCAATGCTCTGCTCTATGATCCCGCTCTGAGGCGATCTTTGAATAATTTGATGAGAAAAATGTTCCTTCGAATCATTGCGGAGTTCAAGAGATTGGGTGCAACTATAGTTTATGCGGATTTCAACAGGATTATACTCAGTTCGGGCAAGAAATCAGTGTCGGATGCCTTGGGCTATGTGGATTACATTGTGCAGAGTCTGAGGAACAAGGAGATGTTCCATTCCATCCAGCTGAGCTTTGAGCAGTGCTGGAACTTTATGCTCTGGCTGGATCAGTCCAACTTTTCGGGCATTAGAGGCAAGTTGCCCAAGGGCATTGATGAGACGGTGTCCTCCATTGTGGCAGGCAGTCAAAGTCAGCAGAGAATTCAGCAGGAAAAGGATCATGACGTCGACGACGACGACGATGATGATGAAGTGCAGCAGATTGAGACAGAAACACAACAACAGGAAGAAGAGCAGGAGGAGGACGAGGAACTTGCCCTCGAACTCAACTGGACAATTGCCGAGCAGCTGCCGGATGAGAACGAGTGTCGGGAGAAATTTGAGTCTCTGCTCAGTATCTTCATGCAATCCATGGCGGAGCGCAAGAGCACGGAGCAGGCCATCAAGGATATATCGCACTGTGCCTTTGATTTTGTGCTCAAGCTGCACAAGAACTACGGCAAGGGCAAACCCTCGCCAGGATTACAGCTGATCAGGACTATTGTCAAGGTCCTAAGTGTGGACAAGGGATTGGCGGAACAGATCAACGAGCTGCGTCGCAATATGCTGCGTCTCGTGGGGATTGGCGAGTTCTCGGACCTCGCCGAGTGGACAGATCCCTGTGACACGTACATCATCAACGAGGTCATCTGCAAGGCCTGCAATCACTGCCGCGATCTCGATCTCTGCAAGGACAAACAACGCGCCATGAAGGATGGCATGTAAGCTATTTTTTGTTTACCAACACTGTTCACCTTTTCAATACTAAATACTTTTTCAAAAATTTTAAATTATCTTGCGGAATGTCAAATTTTTCATTATCTTTGATTTGAGTTTTAATATCTATTAAAATTTGATTAATTTAAATAATTTATTTCTTTCCAATTTTGTCCACTTTTCATACTTACCCCTTGACACTTTTTCAAAAATTTTAAACTACCATAACTTTGTCAAATCTTAGCCGATTTTCATGCGGAATGCCAATTTTTTCAGTATTCATCCTACAATTAAATTAAAAAAATTTAATTATATCTTGATTTTTTCCACTGTTTTAAAACTCGACACTTTTTCAAAAATTTGACACTCCCATAACTTTGACAAAATTTAACCAATTTCGATGCGGAATGTAAATTTTTTCATTGTTTGACCTCTCGACTGATTTTGCATTAAAATCTGATTTTCCCCTTGACACTTTTTCAAAAATTTGAAACTTCCATAACTTTGTCAACAATCAACAGATTTCCATGCGGAAAGTGAATTTTTTCATTATTTGACTTTCAAATTGATTCTGCATCCAAATATTAATTATTTAAAATATTTTTAAAAATTTCAAACCGTCGTAGTTTTAATGGATTTTTTTGCGGAATTCAATTTATTTATTATGAGACCTCTAATTTAAATTTGTATCAACATTTATTCCATATAAAAAATTTAACACACTCTTTTTCAGAAATTTTAAAGTTGCCATATCTTTATTCAACTGTCTTTGTCTGTCTTCGAATAAATCTCTTTTTTTTGCTAATTTTTGTTCAAATATCAAATAAATTTTCTCTTTTGCAGTCCTGTTTGGTTGTGCGCCCAGTGCTGTGTGGCCTATGACAATGAGGAGATTGAGATGCGCATGATCGACGTGCTTCAGCGGAAGCTGATGTCCTATGTCCTGCAGGATCTGCGCTGTGTCCGCTGCAATGAGATTAAGCGCGAAAATTTGGCCGAGTTTTGCACCTGCGCTGGTGACTTTGTGCCTCTGATCAGTGGCAAGGAGATTGAAACGCTGCTCAACACTTTCAGCAGTGTTGCCAGCTACCACAAGATGCAGTTGCTGCAACAGACGGTGCAACAGGCACTGAAGACGCCACGTTAGAGTTAAGATTGCATTAGCATTAAGTAAACAGTGTGAAATAAATAAAGATACCTTTAAAATAAATGTGTTTTTATTATTATTTTTAAAAAATATGATAGTTCACACAAGTTTTAAAGCAAGTTTTGGTTATAGAATTAGTTTAAATGAAAGAAAGATAGTAAAAGATATAAGGATATTAAACAACGGAAACCGGTTTGGTCTCTCGAATGTATTCCTCAAAGTTCTTATCGTCCAAAAGACCAGGATCAAAGTCATTGATGAGCTGCGGCACCACTGGATTTTCCAACATGCTCGTGTGATTGCCCTCAATCACTTTGAGGGTCACTTTGCCAGATGTCAGCTGCGATACGCAATAGTCCTCCTCGATGTCCTGGAGAGAGACCTCAGCTGGACGGACTAGAGTTATCGGGCACTTCAAGTCCTTAATGCTATCCAGATCGAAGTTTGAAGCCATCTTGACCCTGCGGAACATGGCCTCGACCATGAGACGAGAGTAATTCTTGGTGTAGACACTCTGCTTCTCCACATACTCCATAAACAGATCCATTTTCTCTTGTAGCGTATCGAGCTTATGGAAGATTACAGCTGCCGATTCCTTGGATTCGTCTGGGAATATTTGACTCACAATGCTGGAGAAGAGCAGATCATAAAGATCATTGTCGGTAAAGTTCTCGCCCAGATGTAGGTTCGTTAATCTCTTCAGAAAATGCGGCGCGCCGTCAATCAACATGACGTGTCCACGGTATCCCAAGTTCTCCAGCATCGCGGCCAGCTGCAGAGCCACAAAGGATCCATACGAGTATCCAATGAGATAGAAGGGATCTGTCTGCTTCAAGAGCGCCTTAACGTGCTGCCAAAAATACATTAAAAATATATATAAGTAAACAATAAAATAAACAATTGAATTAAGTCGAAAGGGCTACACGACTGTTTGATACCCTATAGTCATGACTATATAAACGTATTTTGATGGTTTATAATACATACAGTATGACAATTGTTTTGACAGAGGTACATAAGAATTTCATATTTTATTTCGATCACAATAATTATTTTTTAACTTTTATCAAAAAAAAAAGTTAAGTTAATACTAAAGCCTTTTAGCTCTTACCGTTTAGGTATTTTGTTGATCAGTCAGTCAATCAAAATAAATCGTTTTGAAATGTAAAAAGATTTACATTCGTATTTTTCCATGATTTTCAAAAATAGCTTAATGGATTTGAATATTTATTTGTTTTAACTAAGTTCAAAGACGATAAACAAAAAAAATTAAAATTTTGATACAGTTAAAATTGATTAAAAATTGCATTATAAAAATTTGACGAACAATTTTTATTCTTTTTTATGAATCAATCTTTATAAAACTTAAAGGATCGTTGGGGAAAAGTTGCTTTAAAAGTGAGATTGAAATTCGTTTTTCGGGCGAATAAAATGGAATAAACTACATGTTGATGCTCATCTAGAATATGTGTGTATACTTTTTAGGGTATATTGCAGGGTATATTTAATATTTCTCTTAAGATTTTCATATGTTACTCACCTCCAATGTTTGCTGTCCAATCTCGCTGACAGTTTCCAGTGTGCCGAACTGATGCAGTTGCAGGACATTCGCCCTGCTCTGCAAGTTGGCGCCAATGGTGTACCAGGACTGACCCGCAGTGCCCTCCATGCCGGGTATGATGATGTTGGAGGGAACGCTCGGCTTGGAGGGAGCGGCGCGTGTCGTCAAACTGAACATCACCTGGTCGCAATGGGCTTCGTCACCGATGTTGTGGAGTAGGAGATCCATGCCCAGGAGCTTACTCTCGGAGGCGAATATCATTTTAACCGCATCCGTGTTATCCTTTTCCCTGGCATCGACATACTCCTGCAGCTTCTGGAATGTGAGAGCCCGAAGATCTTGTGGCGTCAAAGCCAACTCAAAGTCACGCTCCAGAGTTTGCTTGATCTCCACGGCCATGAGGGAATCCATGCCCATCTCGGACAGTGTGGTGCCCAGGGAAACCGACTTCAGATCCCGTATGCCCATTATGTTCATCACCGTATCAATAAGACTTTCATTGCCGGAACGTCCTGAACGCTTCTCGGCCACCACCATGCTGGCCACAATCGCCGACTTGGCACTGAGCAAGGTGTCCAGTTCCTGGAGGCAGGACGAGATTCGCTGCTGCAGCGTTCCTCCGATTTCCATGTCGATCTTATCCTCCGCCATGTCGGCAACAAGCCCCACTTCGCCCACAGCTCCCCATTGAATGGCCTTCGCCGGCAATCCCTCCTTGTGGCGAATCTCAATGATGCGCTCCATCACGGAGTTGGCCATGCCATAATTCGTTTGTCCCGCATTTCCGCGGCCACAGGACACGCTGGAGAACACCACAAAGTGCTCGAGTTGGGGACACAAGCTGCGTGATACTACATCCAAGTGCTTGGTGGCAACCGCTTTGGGCGACAAACTCTCCACGAACTGCTCCTTGGTTTGGTTGGCAAAGATGCCGTCTCGTAGTGCAACCGCCAGATTGAAGATGCCCCCAACTGGGCCCAGTTCGGCGGCCTCTTGCAACAGATTGCGGCAGCCCTCGAGTGTGGAAATGTCCGCGGTGCTGATCGTCACCTCACAGCCATAAGTCTTCCAGAGTCTGTGAAGGGAAGAGAATGTTAGTATATAACTTTCTAATACTTTTTTGCTTTTTCTGCATTTTATATTATATTATATAAAAATAAATTATTATTTAAAGATATTTAATAAATACAAAAATTAAAAAAAAATTATATTTTAATGTGAAAAAATTATGAAGTAATTATTTTGATTTAAAAATAACATAAGCCAATAATTTTTTTTTTTTCATTCCACATTTTTTTATATATCATATTTAAAGAAGGATTGAAAATGAATTATTAGATAATAAGTTTTATAATTTAAACAGTTAAATTAAATTTAAAAAAAATTTTAAAAGCAATAAAAGGATTTAAGCATTTAAGAAGTGTCCGTTCCATTATTTATTTATTATTTTTTTTTTTTATTATTTTTTTTAAGGCTTAGGATTTTATGATCGTTATGACATTTTCTGGACAGATCGAAATTAAAACACAGCGATATCGTTTTTAAACTACGTTTGATATTTGATTTTTGAATTTTGGGTATGTGTTGGTTTTTATAAAGACTTAAAGAAAAATTAAGATTAAATATACATACGCAATTCTGTAGGACTGATAGTCCTTGGAGATGCCACGACTGGAATTGAGAACCAATTTGCGAGCTCCACGCAAGGCCATCCAATCAGCGAGCTCCAGGCCGAAGCCTCCCAATCCGCCGGGAATGACGTAGGTCATGTGTGGCTTGAAGTAGATCTGAGTCTGCACACGCACCGGCAACGTCTCCTTGTCCTCGGGTGCTTCACGCACCTTGATGATAACCTTACCAATGTGCTTGCCACCGATGAGATGTCTGAAGGCCTGCTCGATTTCGTGGGCCGGAAAAACGGTGACGGGCAGCGGCTTGATGATCCCACTGGCAATATCCGAGTCAATCATTTTCTTCAGTTGCTGCGAAACCTTTATCCTTAAATTAACCATTCATAAATCTCTGCCTTCTGTCGATATTACCCAATTATGATCGTCCGGTGCCACCAGCAAACTGTCGGCCAAGACGGCATGGAATGTCAGCTCCTTGAGGAAAACGCCCAGTCCCAGCTTGCTATCGTTGGCCATATCGAATTTGCCAATCTCCAGGAAGTGTCCCGTTTGGCCAAGACAACGCACAGACGCCAACAGCTTGTCCTCCGACAGGGAATTCAGCACAAAGTCAACTCCCTTGCCCTTCGTCTCTCGCTGCACCATCTGCTCGAAGGAAGTGTCACGGGAGTTGCCAATGTTCGATTCTATAAAAAATATATGTATATTTAAAAATTACACAAAAGATTGTATATTATTTAAAAAAAAAAATAAAAAAATTTACTTTCTGTATAGATTAAAACATAATTTTTTGTTTTAATTTTCAAAATACAAGATTAATAGCCATTTTAAATGTTTATATTTTAAATAAAATGTGTAGAAAATCGAATGAGTTTTTCCTGCAAAAATTCACTTCTTTACAGATTGATTCTATGAAATCTACAATATAAAACAGTCCAGTAAAATACAATACACACAATCGGTGAGTTTGATTAATATATCTTATCATTTGATACTTATGCTAGCTTTTTTGTCAGCATGTCTTTTGAGATCTTTCAAGAATCGCTTCTTTGAAAACTATATAAAACTATAACGTTGAATGGATCTTATCTTTGCAAGTCATATGATATTGTAAATTATAATAATATCTGTGTGCTCACCTTTCAGTTGTGGGAACGTGTCCAGCAGGTACTTCTTCTTCAGTGGAGTGCTGCACGTGGTGTACACTTCCAGATTGTAGGCCAAGGCAACTCGAATCGCCGCCAGACCAATGCCTCCAGTTCCGGCGTGTATAAGAATGCTCTTTCCCTTCCTAATGTCGGTTTTAACAAAGAATGCATAGTATACAGTGATATAAACAACTGGAACCGTAGCCGCTTCCTGCAGCGACCATTGATCGGGAATGTTCCAGATGAGTTTCGATGGTTTTTCCACATAGGAAGCGACGCCTCCCTTGATAACCATGCTCATAATGCGACGACCCGTCTTCATGTTAATGCCCGAGTATTCGAAACCGAGCACACAACTCTGATCGATTCGATTGCCGCCATAGAGTTCGGAGGCCAAGCGACCTGTGGCCAGCATCACGTCTCGGAAGTTCAGCGAGGAATACGCTATTTTGATGTTGCAATTATCGGGATCGAGAGGTCCTTCGAACCAGCGCAAGGAAGACAGATCTCCGCGCTGCATCACGTTTCCATAGATGTGACCTAGTCGGGGCTTCACCTCCTCGTCAACTGACAGCTGCAGATGTCGGAGACTGCCCCAAGAACCCTAGGGATTAAATAAAGATCGAGGATTACTTTTATGCTAAAGCGAAGCTTATTCGAATTCCGATTATTTATGTGAACTTTACACCCAAAAAACAAAAGTTGGATAAAATCCAATGGAAATTAACCATTTAAAATGGTAAAGATAATTTTGTTATGTTAGATCATTAAGAATAGAAAAAAATGTAATTTTCATTTTTCCTGATGATTTTTCTATTTAAATAGTAATATATTGTAAGTTTTTATTTCTTTGACCGAATCCTTTTTAATAGTGAAGTTTAATACTTGTTTAACTTAAATGAAGCTAATGATTATTTCAATATATTTTATAATTTATAATTACTGAATTCGACAGAATGTCATGTTTTTGTGCTTGCTTCCTTTTTATTTGATTAGTTCTAGAACTTAATCATAATATCACAAAAATTATTTCGAAATTTTCAATTTCTTTAATTTTATCTTTTAATTTGTTTTAGAATTGAAAGTTTATATTTTTTTTTTTGCAGCTTTGGTATTTTAAAAATTTTAAACACATGTTTATATTAAATTGTATTGTTACTCACATGACGGTAGATGTTGAAGGCCAGTCCCAGTGAATATTGTGTCGCATAGAACGGATCGGAAAGATCGAATTCGGGTGCGTTCTGATCATCGATGTAGAAACAAGTAACCAGATTGCCATCGGGCTCCTTTCGCAGACAATTGACCATTCCAATCAATCCGTTGAGTTTCTCTTTGAAAGCATAGACAACAACTGTGCTCTTCATGCTGATGGCAGCCTGGACTTGGTTGATCCACTCGAAGGTAGTGTCATTATCCGATACCTTGACCACAGTGGGCTCAATATGCAGTTTGTTGGAGACCTTCTGGAGAAGTAGGAAAACTTCCTGGTTGTTGTCAATGGGAATCACGGTTATCATGTGGAAGTGTTCGGGTAACTTGAGATTGCTCAAGTTCGTTGTGGGACGTTCCCTTATCAGCAGGAAACCACTATCAACCAACACCTTGTGGGCATTGAGAATAACATCCTCGTTGAGTTCGCCACAGATGCCGCCACAGATGACAAAGTGATAATTCGAGAGATTCGAGATTTTGCCATTTTCAATGTGAATGCCAGGAATCTCCTCAGTTTTTTTGCCAGTCAGATACATGTATTCTCCAGTTATAACTGGCAGATCTTCAACAGCATCGGAGAACTTCTCCAGCACTGTATCCCGTCCATCAGTGTCCACTTCCACGATTTTGATCTTCAGAACCGGATGATTCTCTAGAGCAAGTTGAATGCACAGTCGCGCGGCATTCGATTGAGAAACTTCGGGTGCTGGCAAATAGGGAATAAATTCGTATTTCTCCAGGACTGGAATACCAGGTGCTCGTCTCCTTGCCACGGAACTGGCCTGAAGTCCCATCAGCTCAATGCCTCCAGCAATGATGCGATCAAACTTGTGATCCACATAGACATCAAACACACGATTCTCTGGATCCATTTTGGTCATTAAATCGAAATGATGAACGCCATTGATTCGCAGCTTGCGAATCTTTGTGGGCAGCAGAAGAGATCGAGAGTCGCTGCCCAAGATTTGAATCTGTAGCATCGCATCCATGAATGTCACCCAGTTGTAATTCCATTCCACTTGTCCCCACAGTCCGTCGGAGCGTGCCGTCTTCACAGCTCGGAAGGCGCCATTATAGTGATAGCCCCTTAGTTTAAGTTCCTTGTAGAAATCTTTCTTGGACACCATCGGGAACTCCGACTCCTTTTGGAATTCATAGACCTCTGGTATCGGTGGATTCTGGATCTCTCTTATTTTGCCAGTCACCACCAAGCTGCCTGCTTCAGTTATCTATAATTATAATAATAACAATAATATTATTTAATTCAAATTTTAATTGTTTTTCCTTTAAAAAACCCACCTCAAAGTGTCCCGTGCCATAGTGAATCATCACATTGAGCTCAACTTCTGCATTGGCCGTCATGTTTGTAGCTCTCAGGAACTGAACTTCCTCGAATTCGACTGGCACATCCATATAACTGGGTCCATGGTACATCAGGGAAAAGGTTTCCCAAACATATTGCAGATAACACGTGGCAGGCACCAGAATCTTGCCATCTATGATGTGTCCGCTCATGAACTCCTCGTTGTCGCTGGCCAGGTTAACTGCGAAGACACGTTCGCCACTGGCCTTGGTCTTCATGTTCTCGTACTTGGTCACAAACCAATCCTCACTGTGATCCCATTTGATGAGCGAACTGATAATCGGAGTGGATCTCGAGACTGGGAAGTCGATTTTCGGATACAACTTGGAAACAGGCACCATTAAGCCATTTTGAAAGAGTCTAGAGAAGGAAGAAATGAAAGGGGTTAAATAGAGAAAATACACGGAGAGAGAGTATTTGATGAAAGTAAATATCTTTATATAAGAGAATGAGTACGTTAAACGATAATATAATTTTTTTTACAAAGTTATATTTAAATGAGTAATGGAAATATATATATATTTTATTTGGCGACAATTGATTAGTATTTTCTTTAATGATTTTAAGAAAATTCGTGTCAAGATCAAAAATGCAAATTTTATGAAAAGCTTCATAATTAGAAATTGTCAAACCATTTCCTGTTCAAATTTTTCATTTCTGAGTTATTACTTGACAACAAGAATTTTAATAATTTTAATCAATATTGAAATTGAATTTTTTTGCTCAGTGTAGGAATATTTTAGAACTGAATTTACTTACTTGCCCAGGGCTGTAATGAAGAACAGCGTGTTGTTTTTGTTGCCTCGGTGGGTCAGGGGAATGTGGACGCCATTCGGCATGGATCTCTTCAGAATCGCACCGAGTAGACCATGAGGAGCTACTTCGATAGTCAACGCGTTCTTAGGAAGCAAAGCAAAGGTCTCTTCGAAGAGAACACTGCTCAGCAAGTTGTTCGTGTGATACTCGGCCGAGCAAAGCTGCCTCTCCGGTTGGTCCCACTCGGTTTTGGGCACACTTGTGCTCAGCCACTTGGAGGTCCTTGGCTTGGGATGGGGAATCGTGTCCTTCATGTATTTCAAGAGGGGGGGACCCATCTGAGTTATGTATCTGGAGTGGTAGGCAATATTGGAGCAGGGCACCTCCTTGGCAAAGATGTCCTTTGCCTTGAGTTCCGCCACAAATCGACCGACATCCAAAATTGGCCCGGAAATGGTGCAGGAATCGGGGCCATTGTGGCAGGCAACTTCAATGGTCTCCGGCAGGATATGTTTAATGGCCTTGTAGCCAATGCCGACGGCAGCCATTGAGCCCTTGATCTTCTCCAAATCCACGCTGACCTTGCCACGATAATAGGAAGCCAGGATCATTTGCTCGGCGGTCAGACCTCCATCGGCATAGGCACAGCCCAATTCTCCCACAGAATGACCAATGATGTGATCCGGTTCCAAGTCGAGCGAACGCAGGACATCGGTCAAACCAATCTGACAGGCTGCGATGCCGACAAAGGAGTTGAGAATATTCTGATAGATCGCCGGATCATCGGAGGTGATAATGTTGATCAGATCGATGCCCTTGGGCAACAGTGTTTTGTGGCATTTTTCGACCGCCTGCCGGAATGTTGGTATCGCCATTAGGGACAAGCCCATCTCGTTCCACTGGGAGCCCATTCCACTGTACACCCAGACAATGGGACGCTGCAGGCCAGTGTAATGCTGGACATCTCGGACCACCGCCTTGGCGGGCTCGGCTCCGTTCTTGGTGAAGACGCCATAGCCGCGGAATACCAATCCCGACACATCCTCCTCCTGTATGTTCTGCAAGAGACCAATGAATTCCGCATCCAGCGGTTTCTTTTCCACCGCATTGATGACCTCATTGACCGCATCCTCGGTTCTGCCAGCCCAGGTGACAATCCTGGGCAGATCATCCTCGGGCAGGCCAAAGTTGGTCTTCGGCTTGGGATGAGCCTTCAAAACGGCATGGGCATTGGCACCTCCAAATCCAAACGAGTTGATGCCAATATATGGCTTGGGCAGTGGCGTCGGATCCTTGACCACAATCAATCTGCCCTCGGCTAGTGCCGAAATCGAGGGTTTCACTTCAGTAAAGTTGATATTAGGAGGAATTATTCCGTTTTGGAAGGCAAAGCAAGCCTTGACCAGGGAACAAATGCCCGAGGCGGCCTCCGAGTGTCCCACATTGGACTTGACCGATCCCACCAGGAGGGGTTCACTTCTCTGGCTGCACAGGACACTATCGATGGCCTTGCACTCCTCGGGATCTCCCACTACGGTTCCAGTGCTATGCGCTTCCAGGTAACCCAAATCATTTGGTGTCAGATCGATTTCCTTGTAGAATTCCTGCAGCAGTTTCTCCTGTACTTTTCCCGAAGGATACGTGATTCCCTCTGGCTTGTAGCCATCACAGTTGGTCTTGGAGTAAATGACACTGGCATAAACTCGCTTCGCATCGCGCTTCCGCTGAATAAACATACAATTAATAGTCTCCGATCGCGTGTATCCACTGGCATCCTTGTCGAAAGGACGACAGAAACCATCGGGAGCCAAGACACCAAGTCTAAAGTAGGGAATTTATAGAGAATGAATGAATTAAGTGAAATATCTTAATTGCACCTATACATAATGACACGCACACAGAAAAATTTGACCAAATTTTGAGAATAAAAACAACTAGTCGACGGTGCTACAGTCGAGCATACTCGACTGTCGGAGACCACGTACTTACTATGCAAAAGCAAACCCTGCTAAAAATAATATAAGTCGCTACCAGTATTTAATATATTTTAACCAAAAATAAAACAAAATAACACAAATATCGAATTGATGTAAACATACAACATTTATAAAAATGTAATTAAAATTTTCATTAATCATAAATCAAAAAAAAAAAACATCTGTCCAACGTGAGATTCGAGCCGCGGACCAATGTTCTAAAAAGTCTGCTAATAAGAAATAATTTTTAAAAAATTTGTTTACGGTGGGAGTTCAACCCGCGACTCCCGATCATTGCAAAATTGACGGGAATTTAGCACCATAGGCCACCAAAGCCCATGGGCGGACGTGGCCAAAATACAAATATGTTAAGACTTCAGCGACTTTATATTTCGCAGTTAGGAACTCTGCCAACACCCTTTTAAAATTGAATAGCATTTAAAAAAAAGGATGCCGATCATATACTAACAAATTAATTGAATATAAAATATATTGACAAAAAAAAAAATTGTTCTGTCCTAGAGTTCGAACCCGAGACCCGAACTCAGAGTTCCGACGCTCTGCACATCGCGCCACTGCCTGCCTTGGTAAGCGATGGTCTTACGATAGATTTCATTCTTACTAGAGTGTAAGCCAGATGCAATTGTTATCTAGTTGTGATTGTTGTTGTTGTTATTGTTGCTGATAAGACAAGGCAAATAAAGGCGAATTTAATTGCTTGATATCTTGGCTGTTTATTATCCGATCGCGATGAAACTTTCAGCAAATGTGGATAATAATGGTTTCTTCGTCTATGCCTTATTAGGAATGTCTATCTTTTAAATTGTCGCTATAATTAAGATATATATAATTTGTGGGCGTTTAAGGGGGCGTGGCCAAAATCTAAAACAAACTCGATCTGCGTGCAATAAAGACGAACCTAAATACCAAGTTTGGTATCTCTAGCTCTTATAGTCTCTGAGATCTAGGCGTCAATACAGACGGACAGACGGACAGACGGACATGGCTATATCGACTCGGCTATTGATGCTGATCAAGAATATATATACTTTATGGGGTCGGCCACGCCTCCTTCTGCCTGTTACGCACATTTTTTTTGTGACAAAGTTAAGGTCTAAATATGTACTCTAAATTTATTTAAAAAAAAATTACAATTTAATTGCATTTAAAATTAAAATATTACCCTAACTTATTTAAAATTAATTTATATGCACATCTGATAATCACATTTAAGTATTTAATAGGAAATATTTAACTTGACTTAGCAAATGATATTAAATTTCTAAGAATATTTAAATACACCATTTTTTCATAATTACCAAGATTAACAAAATTAAAAATCTATTAAGTTAAAATTAATATATTTTTAAATTAAATATTAGTCAAAAATCAAATTTTGAGAATTGACAAAGTTAAAAATTAATTAGCAAAAATTAACTTTTAAATTGAATATTTATGAAGTCGTTTGTTGTAAAAAATAGCAATATATGGCAATAAAGTAAAATATAAATACAATTAAGTAAGAAGCACTTACCGAGAAAATTGCAGCGTCACAAACGGATGAAGTAAAAGATTTGAGCCTCCAATAATTGCAGCATCAATTTCGCCATTTCGAATCGCACTGAACGCACTGTCCAAGGCATACATGGAACTGGAGCAGGCGGTGTCCAGTAGGAAGGAAGGACCCTCCAAGCCCAGGCAGTAGGAGATCCTATTGGCCATCATCGCACGACTGCAGCCAGTGATGCCGAAGCCTCCCGAGGAAACCTTCTCATAGAACCAAGTTTTCTCCGACTCTGAGATACAAGATCCCACGAAGACTCCAGTCTTGGAGCCACGCAAGATTTTCGGATTGATACCCGCATCTATAACTGCTTCGTAGGCCATCTCGATCAATATCCTCGTCTGGGGATCCATCGTATGCGCCTGCTTGAAGTGCACCCCGAAGAACGTGGCGTCGAACTTCTCCAGCCCATTGATTTTACCTGAACGTTTGGGTATCTCTGGATTAAAGTGACGCCAGCGACGCTCATCGTCATCCACCATGTCAATCTGAAGAAATTTTATAGTTTTCGATTTAAAATAAAGCAGCAAATTAAAAAAAAATTAACTGTTAAATATGAATTTTGTTTTAATATAAATTAGTTTTTCATAGATTTCAACAATTTTTATTTTAACCATTTGAAATGTTAGATTTTTGCACTTTTGTATTTAATTTACCAGATTGTAAATTCTAGAACCATCTAATAAAGCTTTTCCGAAAATTATAATAAAATAATGAAACTATTCGCATTTTCTTGATACATTAAAGATCCTCAGAAAACATTTTGCACATATTTCACTTTTAAAAAGTAGACATTTTACAATACAATTTTTATTCTCTGAAATTTTAAAGATATAATATCACATGTTTACAAAATAATTTTAACAGCTCTCGCACTTTGGTTTTTCAATTCTAAAGGGCTGAGATAATGAAGTAAAACACATTCTAATATAATAAATATTTTTCTCGTATGTTCTTTCTATTATATATATATTAGATTCGTTTTATTAGTATTTGTTGGTAATCACCTTGTTGTATAGATTGTACTCGTACTCTGATATATTCTTTGAGTTTGGAAACTTTCCAGACATTCCGGAAATGACAATATCATCGCCATCGGTTTCGGGGCGAGATCTTGAGTATTTTTTATTTTTTTTCACTACATTATTGGATGCCATTGCACTTGATTGAATTGTTAATCACTTATGTAGAGGGCTAATGTCTTTAGAAATGTCCTTTAACAGGGCTTTTTTTTATTCACTTTCACAGATCACTTAAAAACAGATCACAATATTTGGTAGTAGGTTTGGTTGAGTGTCCTTCTGAAATGTAATCCACTTGTTGCGAATGTGTGCGACCGAATTGCCATACGATACAGCAATTGAACCCACAATTTAACTAGGGGCTGCTTTTATACACCTGCCTGGGCAATATTACAAATTCCAGAAGAAATCAAAATGGTAAATACTTTGACCACAAAACACACCCAAGTAATTAAAGTCAACGAATGGCATAAATAAATTTCGACATGCACTGTGATTCCAGGGCGGTTCCAAAATTAAAGTAATCTGAGGTACTTTAAAGTATATAATACATATATTTGTATATAAAGATTTACAAATAGTTACGTAATGCTTTCATTTTATGCACTTATATGTTTGAAACTATTTTATCATTAAACATTTTCAAGGGCCCGACTTTCTTACAAGTCAAATAGAATTTTTTCGTGTACAGTGTTATATGAACTATTTCCAAGAACCCAATGAGTTAATTCCAAAAATAGTTATGAAATCAAAACTTATCGCACAGAAAAATGTAAATGATCTATTTTTTTTTTATAACAAAAAACGAGTTTTTTTTAACTTATTGTTTTATTAAATATTTCATTTTTTTATCATGAATTTTCCTGTCTATACTTACTTTAACAATAGTGTTTTGTTTGATTTACATCGTTACCTTGCAGGTTATTTATACATATTATTATTTTGTAGGGTGCTTAGCAGTTCATCAAGTACCTTAAAAATACATTCAAATAGGCTTTAATTGCTGTAATGTTTTTTAAAGTTAATGAACTTGAACAAGCCGCTTCCACCGGCAAAATGTAAATTGCAAAAACCGTTCGTTGAACTTGCTTAATAGAATGCGTATGCATATGTGATTGATTCTAATACATACGCGTATGTACATTGTGTATATGTACTTACATACATATGTATCGCAACACATGTTGCCGTTTAAAGCCAGACTATTTTATCTATTATAAGATAAATTACAGATGCAATATTTGTAAGCAAGCAACTTGAATTGCACACAGAATCTGATGTTTTTCAGTTTTTTAAAATTTATGTAGATATAACAGAACTTAATCAAATGATAATAGATTTCTTTATTTTCGTAATTTAAAAATGCTCTTTGTTTTTAACTTGTAAAATTATTTAATTGCTTTTTAGATTTAAACTATTTAAATATTATTTTGAACGACTTTTCATATTTTTTCCAAATGATTTAGCTTACGTTACATACATAAACCTAAAAATAAAAACAGTTTAAAAAAGATAATAGAAACGAATTAATTGTAAATGTTTTACAGCAAACTTTCAAGCATCCTTTGGTCAATAGCTTTTGTTATTGAACTTTAACAATGTATAATCAAAAATAAATACATTTAAATATGATAATTTGCATACTTTATAATCTTCTCACTAGTATATTTATTATAATTTAGCATATTTTAGGGGAATATTTCAATTTGCAATTTTTTTATCACACCCTCTCAGACAAGGACTATCAATGATTGTTGCTAATAATTTGCAAAAGTGGCTTGATTGCGGCCAGGAAATGCCCAAAAGGCTTCCCACAATCAATGGCAATCAAACGTTTTAGATTTTGCATACCTTTTGTGCACATACACATACAAATTCGAATAAATATACATACATACCTACATACATATGTGCGAGTGCTCAGTATATTTGGGTGAATTGGCCAGAGGCAACTTATTCTGGCCGACGGTGTCAAATAAAATATTTATTGTGAGCCTGAGTCAGGACATAGGTTTACCATTGTTATCTATGCAAATGGCCAACTTGAGCTTAAGTCTGCCTCAGAGGATTGAGATTGAGCCCACGTATATTCAGTAATTCAGTTCTGGCTGTGAGATGATAAGAGATGAAAAAACTGAGGTGCAACTAAGAGATGAGTATTCATTGTTCTAACTCAGCAAAATAAGTAGTAGTAGTAAAACTCTTTATTTTGACATGGAAAATAAATATTTTATTATGAGAAGTTCATTTATATTAGAAAAAATAATTATATACATAATTACAATTTTTGTTTTTAATAAAACTACAAAACAAAATTAAGTTACAATTTATTTAATTTTTTTTGTTACGAAACAAAGACAATGCTGTGTCGAATTGATTCACAAGTAGAAATAAATTAAAGCCTTAATGAAATTACAATTAAATCTTAAAACGACCCTGAAATAGATTAAGCTATTCAACAAAATCATTCCATCTTCACCGTTGACGTAAAATGTAATCACCGAGTTCAATTATATGCAGAATCGAATTGCGATGACGCTTTCTGAACTAGAAGCTGAACCGGCTTAATAAATTAAGCTGAATATTATGCAGCAACGAGCAGTGAGCATCTCGCATGCGGAAAACATAGCTGACCGTCTACAGCTGTGGGTATGTGATCCTTTATTCCTCATGAAAACGATCGAGCTCGCCAAGATTTTGCATTCATAAAAATGACCAGCTTAGACGCCTGTGAGGTAATCGTATGTACAAGGGCCCGTAAACCGGTTTCCCTATCGAGGCACACTGAGCTTATGAATTGAGGGAATTGTGAAACAGTTTTGAGTACGAGTAATCGTAAGTTCAAGATCAGCTCTCTGTCTGTTATCAGAGGTAAGCGCAAGCTTTAATCAAAAAGAGAGCGAGAGAGAGAGAGAGATTAGAGCTTTCACTCAAAAGCTCCGTCAGCTCGTGCCAAGTAATTCATTGGCCTCAAGCTCTTCAAAGTAGTCGTAATTGAAATTCGCTCGTGTTCGCAGCTCTCAAATTCCCACTTGAAGGTACTAGAAAAACGGGCTTGCATATTTTGTGTGGCTTCAGTGAGAGGAAGATTAGTATTAAAGCGATAATCAACTGTTTACGCTGCGATTTTTGACCAAAAGTCAAGGTTATCGAAAAACTGCACAAGACTTTTAGTCAGGTTAGTTAAAGTATCGACAGTGTGATCATATTTTTATTGGCAACAATTTCCGCTGAAATCGCTGGGGAAATCCGTTAAAAAGCTTGAATTATATTTGACGTCAGTTAATCTAAATTTGTTGTTAGTTCTGATTAACAAACTTGTCTGTGCGTGTGGTTGTGTTTAATCATAAACAAATTTAACAGGGACAATGTAAACTTGCTCTCACGCTTAGCAGATGTTATTCATTCTCTGGTGAGATTCGAAACGAGTCAAACGGGATTCACAGGTTTCCATTAGAATTTTTCCCCAGTTAATGAGTAAAATACTGTTATTAGCATTTATTGGGGGAATATGTATACACTGAAAATAAAAGATTGAAAGAGTTTCTTATCTGAAATGTAAACAACTTTACAAACTTTAGACAGTTTAAAACATTTTTCCTAAAAAGCAGAGATAGTCTCTTATGCACTGGAGTCAAATATTTTTAAAATGTTGACAAAATATTTGCTTAAATTCATAAACGATGATATAATTTATATGACAATTATTTAAAAAAATAAGAAAATAATTAAAAAATTAGAACAGTCTTTTTAGACAAAAGCTAAAATATTTTTATTTAAGCAGTTTTGGAAAAAAATTCTGTTGTTAAAGGCATTAAATTAAAAAAAAAAATTATTAGCTATACTAAATAATGTTCAGAAAGACTATAAAACCATAATATTTTTCATATGAAAGTACCAATGAGTTTTCTTTAAATTAACTTATTTGGGTAATAATTTCTTTAATTAAGAAATCTATTTTCGGATAATAATAAATTTTTTTCTGAGCGTTCAATCGACCATGATTATATATCTAACTTTCATCTATATTTGCAGATCAATATGCGAATTATGTCGTATAAGCTTGGCATGGCTATCATAGCTGCTTTGTTGGCTTGTGGAAATTCCGCACCACAGGAAATATCGAATGTGGATAAGAATATTCAGGATATATTCAACACGAACCCCGGACCGAGTCAGCCGAATCAGCCTTCGAGTCCTTCGGGTGGCTTTCAGGTGGTGACTCCAGTGCCCATCGATCCGACGAGTCCAGTGATCAACTTCAACTCGGTCAGTGGCAAGCAGGCGAACTGCAATTGTGTGCCCTACTACATGTGTGATCCCTCGACGAACAGCATCACGGAGGACGAGTCCTTCGATGGCTTTGGAGTAATTGATATACGTTTTGGCGAAGATGATCCAGTGTGTCCCTCATCCGTGGATGTTTGCTGTGCCGGCAATCGCACACGCTCCGAGGTTCTGAATCCAACTCCATTGGAAAAGCGGCCAAATCAACCACGTGGCTGTGGCATTCGCAATCTGGGTGGCTTGGACTTTACCCTGACGGGGGCGACACAGAATGAGGCTGGATTTGGGGAGTTCCCCTGGACGGTGGCCCTGTTGCATGCTGGCAACTCCAGCTACTTCTGTGGCGGCTCACTTATTCATCCTCAAGTGGTGCTCACAGCGGTGCATTGTTTGCTGACACATGCCCCCGGCTCGTTTGTGGCCCGAGCCGGTGAATGGGATGCCCAGACAACGAGGGAACGTTTGCCTTTTCAAGAGCGTGCTGTCCAGAGAGTCATCACCCATCCGCAGTACAATGTGCGCAACGTGGCCAATGACTTTGCCCTCGTCATTCTGACACAGGAATTCACTTTGGATGATCACATCAATGTGGTTTGTCTGCCCGACCAAGGGGCGTCTCCCGCTGCTCGGACCACCTGCTTCTCCACCGGCTGGGGCAAGGATGTCTTTGGTGCCGCCGGCAAGTACAGCGTCATCATGAAGCGAGTGCCACTTCCCGTCGTCGACTTCAATACCTGCCAGGCGCAGTTGCGTCGCACGCGACTCGGACCCAAATTCGCTTTGGATCGCTCCTTTATGTGCGCGGGCGGACAACGAGGTGTCGACACCTGTCAAGGCGACGGAGGTGCTCCACTCGCTTGCCCCATTGGACTCGCCAGCGAGAATCGGTACCAACAAAGCGGCATTGTCGCCTGGGGCATTGGTTGCAACGATGAGGTTCCAGCGGCCTATGCCAATGTCGCCTTGGCTCGCACCTGGATTGACCAGCAAATGTTGGCCAACGGCTTCGGCACCGGCTCCTATTCAACCTAAGCCATTCCCCTCTTTTACTCTACGAAAGTATATTAGGAAAAATCTAAAATAAAGAACGTTTAATCTATGAATATAAAATGATTGCAAATTCTCTTTGGACTGCTTAAAGTACTCCATCTTTTTATTGCTTTTGTTTTAATTTATAATTTAAAGCTTCAGACAAAGCTATTTTTATAAAAAAAGAAACTAAACTTTTCACTACTTTTAACTACGATATCAGTAGTTCATTGCAAATTCTGTTTGAATTTCTTAACGTACTCAGCTTTTGAATTCTTTAACTTTTTAAATTTATAATTCAAAGTATTAGACAAAAATTTATTAAAAAAAACTTCTCAAATTCCAATTTAAACGGTTACTCAGATTTGATTAAAGGTGAATGCTCGAGATTGAGAAATGTTAAAAAATTTAATTTAGCAAATTTTCTCCTAACAAAATAAGTTTAAATTTAGTGCAGAACAAATTAAAAAGCCATGTCAGAGTATCAAAAATTTTTCTATTAAATTCGGTTAAGTTACGACAGTGTTATGGCATTTAATAAAACCAAATTATTATATCTAGATTAATATTTCGAGTTCAGGAATCCAAAAATACATTAAATATAGACTAATTCCAGTGGTCAAGCCAAGTAAAATAAGCAAATCTTTATGCGTTATCTTATCCTTCTTCTGTTTCTTTAATATATTTAAGCTTGGTTGCCAGAAGGGAGGCCGCTTTAATTAAGAACTCCGTCGGCGTCAAATTAAGTTAAAGATGCAAACAAATGTGTCCTTAGACCGAAATGGTGTCAAAATTCTTGTCACTTCAAACACGCCCACAAAGTGTTGCAATTATATTTGTCATGCATGCAGAGCGCAGCATCTGCGGGTAGCCAGTAAAGCATACACACACAGATACACACAGATACACAAACACACAAACACACACATACACACACCCGTATATATACGTGCCGTTAAAGGCAGCAAAAGCAGCGCCGGAGATGCCTGAAATGGTGACGGGCAGAGCGACAATGCAGCCACAGTCTGCACCTGCCTGCGTTTGAGCTGCAGCATCTGCATGTGGATGCCACTGCCGCATGCTGCATGCCACTGCTGCCAACTGCTGCTGCCACTGCTGATGCCAAGTCGAGTCTCATTTCAGTTGCGTCCGTCCGCGTTGCCTCGCGCTGCTCGTTAAGCGCCTCGTGCCTCGTGGAAGTTGCAGAAGGTGACTACTGTGAGTCACTGTGCGACTGCGACTGCAACTGCAACTGTAACATAACATGTGCTTAACCCAAAAGCAGACGCAGCCTCCCCTTCCCCTGCAATTATGCACAGTGGCATACAAACTAGATTATCTTATATTTAGTCTACAATTTTAATTTAGATAGTGTTTCATAATTGTTTTTTTTTTTTTTTTGATTAAAAATTATTGTTCAAATTGATATGTTTGGTAAAATATTTAAAATAAAAGCTCACCTTTTTAACAACATACTCCTTTGATTTAATAATTATTTCTAAATTTTATTTGTTTTTTATTAAAAATTAAAGTTGAAATGGATTTCTTTGTTAACAAATCTAAAATAAAACCTTACCTTTTTAAAAACATACTCCTCTAATTTAATAATTATTTCAAAATTGATTTGTTTTGTTACAAATTGAAAAAAAAAGTTTTTCCATTGACAGGATACCGCACTCAAAAACATTTCGAAGATTTTCCTACTCATACTGATAATTTTATTTTTAGATCTGAAATATATTGAAACTTATCAGTTTTTAAATAATTGCGTTCACTAAGCCAGTTTTAAGTATTTTATGCTATTTTTACATGTCAAAAATATCCACTCTAAATCTAGATAGGGTTTAATTTTATTCACTTAACTTATTTTCTTAAGTCTTAATAAAAATTAAAAAAAAATATTGTGATACAAAATAGTTTTTGATTAGTATACCGACTATAACTGTGTCACTCAAGAAATTATGAATTATTATAAGGCAATTTAGCATTTTCGCCCACTGTGCCCCGTTCCCCTCTGACATGTTACAGCCTAATTGCAGTTTTTCAAATGTTGCAGTTGCTTCCGAAAAAATTAGGGTCATGGAATTTTAAAGGCGACCCTTTGCTATTGGAGTACAAGTAGCTTAAAGGGGCACAAGCGGTGGGTGGAGCGGGGGGTAGGGCGGATGTAATATGAGCATGCCAAGAAATGCCATGCGATATATGTAAGTACGAGTATTCGTAACGTGGAAGCACTTAAGCTTTTGTTTAAACGAAATTTTCGCTATAATCCAATGACACTTTGTGCTGCAAGCAGAAGTCAAAGGAGAAGAAAATAAAACTCATCTGATTAGATTAAAAACTAGCTGATAATCTTACGATTATCAGCTAGTTGCTAGTCAAGTGTCATTTTGGGTTATGGGCAAAAACTTAAATGAGCCACGCTTTGAGGTTGAATAATAATAAGTGAGGGAGTCGAATCCGGAATAGAAATGATTGGCATAACGACGTCTGTTAGCTGCGGCTATTATAAGCTAAAGAGCATTTACCAGCAGATACGTCAGGTTGCCTCCCTTCCTTTCTTCCTTCCCCTCTCTGCCCATTCTCAACTTCACACTGACTATGAGCACTTACCCGTTACAGGAAAAACCCCAAGCCTTGGTTAGTAGGAAGTCGATGGCATGACTCTGGCAATGGAGAAAGTTTCAGCAGGCTGCATAAATTCCATAAGGACGCCGATGCCAACCTGTCCCCCCGCCCCCCTTTCTACCCTTTTCACTTTCTCCTCCCCCTCTCTCTCTCTTCCGCAATGACTATGCCGTTGATGTTGCTGGTGCTTAGGCGTCGTAAAATAGTTAAAATATTTGCGGAACTTTTCTCGACTTAATGAGGGCTTAAATGGCTTGCATATTCGCATATGCAATTGTTGGCAACCGCTTTCCATCAACTCATCAAATTATGGACCAGAAATATTTGAAAAATTCAAGGGAAAACCCTTGAAGTATAGGAAATTCAACGAGTTTAAGCTCTGAGTTGAATATAATCAGATTTGTAGAATTTAGAAGCCCGACTTGACCTAAATTTGGTCAGTCCTAAATCAAAAATCTGTGAGAGTTCTTTCTTTTAAAGATATAAAGAGAGTGACTATACGAAAAAATATCTATAAAATTTTAGACTTCTAGCTCTTTCCGCTTGGGTTCTGCATTGATTGCCGTCACATCGCCACCCGTGATAAAGAGTTTATTTTTGCATAAACACATAAATATAAATTAAGCGAGTAAACTTTTCAGGGATCCATAGAATCGAATATAGATTTGGATAAATGGAAACGCGGTATAAACAAAAAGTGGAGCGCTTTACAATTTGCAGCCATGTTGACGAGCTGGAAACTCACGACTTACAAATGAAAATTAAACTTTTCCCCAGAACTAACACAAAACCAGAAGCAAAAACTGATGGCAGCTGCTGACTGTGGACTGCAAACTGATTGGCAAGGGGAGAGCAAGAGCTTCACGGAAATGCGGAAAATGCGGAAAAGGTGGAAAAGCGGACAGGCCGCCCGGTGAACGAATACGAATACGAATACGTGAAAGAAAAGATGAAATTCTCGTTGCAGGAAAATGTTCCATTAATTTTTACATACAATGACCTGAATCAGCGTTTTTGGTGCTTCTTCTCCTAGGGAGTTGAGAATGATGTTATATGGATGACGGCGAGGGTTGTGGGCGTGGCCTGACTAGGGGCCAGTGACTTAACCAATTACAATGGGGATGCGGATGCAGACGTGAGTGCGGCTAAAGCTTGCTTCCCAACGAATTGGGGCTCAGGTGGGAGTTTCAGCATTGCCATTGCCACTGCAGCACATCAGAGCACAGAACCCAGAGCACAGAGCACAGAGCACAGCATGCAATAAGCTGAAGCTGATGCTGAACCTGGAGACGGACACGGAGATGGTGATGGACACGGAGATGGAGCTGCTGCTGTTGGTGCTGAAGCTGAAAAGCGTCGCTGTGAACGTGCATAGAATCTAAAACAATTTGAAAAAAGGCTGTGGATAGCATCCTGGGAACGTGCAGGAAGCTTCAAATTAAATACGCTATAACACACCGATACGAAGTTACCCTTGCAGAAAATCTTAAGGGGGGCTTTCCCTTATTTGAAATTTTTTTAAATACATTTATATCTTTGGTAAAATGTTATATTCTTTAAGAATATTGACAAAACAAACATACTGAATTTGGAAAAATGTTAGGAATCACATAAAAAATTTAGTATAGGTAGAAATAAAAAGGAAACCAAAATAAAACAAAAATTTTAGTTACGAATTTCAGTTTGGTAAAGTACATATTAAGAAATTTTAAAATCAATAATAAGTATTTTATTGCAAATTTCTTGATTTTCTGCTATTTCATTTTTTTCTACAATCAAATATAATTTTTATATTATTCGGGTTAGTTACGGAAAAAGGCAACAAGAAACTTAAAGCAACACAAAAAAAATTTCAGGAAAAATAAAATTTGAAAAACAATAAAATTAATCTTAAGTTCAAAGTTCAATCTTAAGTTCAAAAGATTAAATCAGAATTCGCTCCAATCGAAATTAAGAATTCAAAATGTTACAATAAAAATAGGAAAATTAATATGCTGTCTGTGCATTAGAGTAAATGACTCAGCTGTCCGGTCAAGTCACTCCCAATTGTGCTGGCCTTTCATTTGTAGCAGCAGACTAAAAGAAGACACTGTTAACCAAATTATATAGTGGTAGTTGTTAGTTGTTAGCACTGTTTGCTCAAGCGGCAAAGCCAAAGGTCAAGAGTCGGACAAAGCCTTAAAATTCATGCAATGCTTTTAATATGCTCACCTGGTAGCTGAATGAATATATATTTAAATGAAATACTACTACGAGCTCACTTTATAAGTTGTTTATATAGAATTGACTATTTATTATATTCAAATGAACGAAATGCCATTAATCGCTCCATCTGTGTATAAATAGTTGCCGTTTTAAGTTGTTTATTGAAACGAATGATAAAAATCTATTTTTGTATTCATATTAATGAAATATTACAAATCTCTCTCTCTCTCTCTACAACTTGTTTATTACATTCAACATCATTTTTGTCCTAGTGTTAAGTTGTGATTTTTTGTATGCATATAAATGAATAAACACATAAATTCAGTGAGTTTTATAATACACATAGATACTATTTTATATTGTACATATGTATAGATATGAATGTATATTGAAATAAAAACCAAACTTAAAAACCAAATGCTTTAACATTTTTTTTTTCTCTTTCTCTTTTATTATTATTTGTCTGATTTAACGAAACGAAATGCAATTCGGAAAATCGTTGGAAATTGCCAATGGGGGGGAGGAAGCACCCCTCTGTGTTGAGGCTAACCGACAGGGTGCATAAATATATATATACATATGAGAATGTACATATACGTATAAAAATACTCGCAGATATATAAAAATATTTACAGAAGCCAGGCCGCGAATTTTTGTTATTTATTATACCCTTCTTCCATTTAAGGGATAAGTTAAAAGGTAGAAAAAAGCTGTGATAACGTACACGTAAATTTTCTTGGCTTTATAAAATTTATTTTTGTATTTACTTATTTTTCATCAACTGAAAGAGATTTGAAAAAGAAATTAAAGAGTCAATTAGAATATTGGATTTACATTAATAATTAAGTCAGATTGCAAACCATTGTTCGTCAAAAACTGAAAAAAAGTTTTAAAATTTAAAGGACAAAAAAATTATGTAAGAAAATATAAATAAAAGAGATGAAGATTAAGGATAAACATAAGGAAATTGTGAAACATAAGGAAATTGTGAAATTAAGTATCAGTAAACTTTTTAATGGATATTAATTATAGAAATTCTAGGTTTTTCATAGTTATATTCTTAATTATATTTATAAAGGGTATACTTAAGTCTAGTCATTTCGCGTAATGCACTCTAACTTATTTATTATGTATGTATGTGCATATTTCAGTATCTCTTGTTGTTATTGCTGATGTCACTGCTGCTGCTGCTGCTGTTGGTTATTTTAACAATGTTTTATGGTTTTGCCAGCATTTAAACAACGAATTCATTAAATTTTAGCACATACATAAATGGCATACGCCCCGTTGTCCGTCGTCCTGTTGTAAATTGAACAGCATTGTTGTGGATCGATATGTACATACATAAGACTCGCACATGGGGTCGTATACGCAATGTTGCCTGTTTAATTGTAAAAATATTTATATTTGCTGATAAAACAGATTCCAACTTCTAGCATCTAAATAGATGAGTGATGCATAAAAATATGTTTTATGTTTTTCAATGTTTGCTTTATTATCTTATTTGATTGTTGTGTGATGTTCCTGTTCATGGAGCTCGTCATGGTCTGTTTTTGTGGTATGGCATGGCGTTTCATTAAGTGTAATATTGTTCGCTTCTCATTTGCAGATGGAATTTATTGCAAAGTGCTTGTGGCTATTTAACGTTTTTAATTGAAAAACTTTTGTTTTTGTTGTCGTATCCGGAGTCTCTCTCTCAGCAATTGCTCGCTAGGAATTCTCCGCGGTTTCTCCTGGGACAGAAGATAGGTTGGTTGCTTTGGTCACTACTGGCAACCGGTGTTCCTTAGTCATAGTTCTTTAGTCTAAGTTGTTGGCGCTGTCAACGACAACTACTTGCAGCCACTTATCATAATTAGCCCTCTGTTGGCGCTGTTGCTCCTTGTGGTAGTACATAGTGCAAATGGAGAAGTTTTCTTCGCCAATATACATACTTTTGCTAACGAGAGGTGCCCACTTGGGCACCACGGTCACAGTGCCATTAACAACTCATTGCCAACGGGTGGATTGGGTGGCCAATACTCTTCTTCTTGGCTTTCATCTTGGCTTTGCCAACAACAAAAAATATACATATACATTTTCATAACAGACAAAAGCATAAACGAAAGCGAGAGAGTGAGAGTGAGCGAGATAGAGTGAGAGTCATTCAGTCAGTCAGTCATTCAGTCAGTCCACTTATTCATATTGTTTGTGCGAGCTGCTTCATCATTATTGACAGACGTAATCAATTGCAGTCCATTAGACTTTGCAATCGGTTGCAGACAAAGGCGAAAGCAGGCAAAATCCCCAACACAATTACAACTGAGCATGGATAATATCTGTGTTTCTTTTTCTGTTCTCTTCCAGCAGCTAAAATAGCGTCTCTTTCATTCTTCTCCCTCCTTCCATTACTCAGCATCATCATGGCTGCTCTTTACACTTTATCATTCTAGTCCGAGTAAGGAAAATTTACAATAATTTATTCATTACTCAAATATTTTTTTTTTATATTAGCTCTGTTTAAGTCTTTGCTATCATTAAGAGCATAACTCTTTGAATGGGAGGCGAAATACTTATTTAAGGGAGTAGTAAATTTTTATTATGGTTATAGTAATTTATAAATTGATGAGCTGTATTCTGGAAATGTATAACAAGCTTTTTTAATGTTAAAAAAAAATATGAAATATGGAATATCAAAGCAATTTTTTTCAATGAATATATAAGTTTAATTTAACAAATAATTTTAAATTTAACATTCATTTCTATACATTTCTCGTCAAGTTCTCTTTTTAATAGTTATCAAGCACCTTATTCAGACCAAAGTGTATTTATTAATAAATTTAAAAATGGTTAAAAATAATCTAAACCAAATCTAAAGCGCTTTAAGGAATCCCATTAATTTTTATATAATCTAATAAGTGAGAAATAACCATTTTTCTCAATTATGATATGTTAATTTATTTTTAATGTGCAAGTTTAATTCATCAGTAACTTACCTTCTTAATATTAAATAAAAAAATAATAAAATGCTTGTATTCTTCAACCATAACTTTCTCCTCAACCGCCCTCACTCCTCTCTCTCGCTTCCTCTGTCTCTTTTTATCTTTCTAGTTCATCAGTTAACAAAAACTGTTCCTTTCATTCTTGCTCGTTACTTCCTTTATTGATTTGCAAACAACTCTTGGAACAATTGAGAACTGTAATTAGTTTGTAAAGGACATTCAAATTATTTGTGTATCCTCTTTCTAACTAGATATTTATCGATTACTTACCATAACGATAGACAATTACAATGCATTTAGTTCAATAATAATACGTATATTCGTTTATTACCCTGTGTGTTCAATGATTTAATCCCAAAAATTATAAATAAAAGGTAACAGAATGTTTACATTTGCTTTTCGTTTCGTTCATTTCTGTTCAATCTGAATAAGCCCATTTAATTTATTAAACCATATTTGTTCTGGTCTCGCATTCTTATAAAAATGATGCAAAATTTTTTTTTTGCAAATAAATGCAAAATAAACAATTTCTCGTTTAGTAGTATTGGACTGGAAGAAACGATTACAATCACGAATACCAATACAATTACAATTACAATCGCAAAGGCAAACAAATAGATTAGCTATTTGCAAGTACGTGTTGTTTTTGAGTGTATGAGTTCGTATGTGTGACTATTCATTCATTCTCATTCTCTGTTTTTGTTTAACAATTTCTAAAGGCTTTTTCAACTATTCTTGAATTATGATTTAAATTCAATTCTTTGTTTTAATTATTCATTTTTCATTTTTATTCACTATGAACGAGTACATTTAACGGTGATAGCACATTTTATATGTGAAAGGTATTTTTATTAATTGATGTATTTATTGTACATACTCGTATTTGTATCCAGGGAAACAGCATTGAATCTCTGAAACCTGCTGTTTCTTTAGATACATACATCTCAATTTAGTCATCTCACAGATGCAAACTTAAAAATTAATATACCACTATTCGCAATTAATTTGGTTTGTTTTTTGGGAGGAGCCATTAAATAATAAAAACAATTTGGGATTTATTTTATACAAGACTGCAAACTAGAATTAGAGTCAGTTGCAATTTTCGTATTTTATTAAGTATCTTCTCTCAGGTTTGCAGCCTTGTTTAATACTAAACAGTGAGTCAAGTATTTGTTTTGACAATATAAAAAAATTTACAATTACGTTGAAAAAGTAATAAATACTTTTATATTAATTTTTTTTTTATTCATTTTTCATATTAATAAGAAATATATTAATTGATTAAACTATTTGGAAAATAAAAAACAAATACATTCATAATTTATTTGTCCATAAAAAATTTCTTGACTCACTGTATATGAAGTTTGACTCTTTTTTTTGCATACTATATATAAAGTATTTTGCTCTTGTTGTCTTTTATCTTTGACTAAAATCTCATTGCTTAACTATCCAGACCCGACTGCTAATTCAAAACTTTCAGTAAATCTTAACATAATTAGATACAATTTTTTGTTTTTTGGTTATAAGGCAAATAAAACTCTTAAGTTGTGCTCCCCATTGAATCTGAATCTCGACATATATCTATATATATATATTTTTTATTTTTAAATACTTATATTTTGCAAAAACTTCATGCGCTTGCTTAGTACTAGAAATTCATGAAATATGGTACTATCATCGTATGTGTTTACTGTATTTTATACTAGATACATTTACCAATATTGGTATTAAAATTTATACTAAATACTCGTATGTGGATTTTACTAGATACATTAAAACAATTTTTTAAACTCACTTAAACTTCGCTTCAAGTTGTCAGCTTATTCCTTGGAAGGTTATTTGATTTAATTACGGAAGATAGCCTCTAAATTGCTATACTATAATTAACCGTAGAAATATGTATGCGTAAGATTTAATATTTTGTTGTTAAATTTTACTAACTTGTTTCGATTAGTTAGATTAGATTGGAGAACGTGCAGTGGGTGAGTCTTACATTATTTACAAGTAGAAGAGGTCCTCATCTGGGGGCAGCTTGCCATCAGGAGTTTCGCCGGAATAATTGAGAAACTGCAACTGATCCTAGAAGCATTGACTACGCCCAGACACGGACATGGTGGGCGTGGTTGTCGTCGTCGTCGTCATCTGACGCGACTGCGAGTCGCTGCCAGAGTTCGGCGGTTTCAGGCCATGCACAGTGTTGCCCAAGAGTAGTGAGCCAGGTCCTGGCGAGGCAGTCACTGTGATCGCTGGCACTATGTCCGACTTGTTGCCGCTGCCATTGGTGGGTGTTCCGGCTCGACTACCGCCGCTGGATTCGGCCAAGCCCATCGTGGCCGACATCGGCAGCATGTTGAAGTTCAGGTGCGGCTGCGGTCTAACCGCAATGGCCATTGGCAGCGAAGCCTTGCGGTTAAGCGAGTGTCATCCATAAAAATACTGACCACTGCTCTCTGTCGACATTCCCCGTGCCAGCGTTCGTGGCACCGTGCTGTCGTAGTAGACGCCACTGTTGCCGCCGCCATTTCCACTGCCTCCGTTGCCCGAGGCCAGCGAATGCGGTGGCATTCCCATTCCCATGCCCATGCCCATCGCCATGCCCATTCCAGTGCCCATTCCCGCCATTCCCGCTGGCGGAGGCGAAGGCGAACTCATCATTCCCATGCTCGTCGGTATCAGCGTTCTCCTCAGCGTTCCGGCATGTGTGTGTTGATGTCCTGGCACCATAATAGTGCCACTTATGTACGCCGGAGAGACGCCACTCAGACCGGAGGGACCCAGCATATGAGGACCTGTAATGGTTAAGAAATTTATCATTTTTATTAGAGAGATCAGAGAAACTACCGTAACTTTATATGAGAATCATTTAATGTGGGTTTTTGTTAAATGGTGCTAGTTTACTTGTATTTCTCTATTAAAAATATTTAAGACAATATTTTTTATTGTAGAATCGGCTTTTTTAAATTCATAAATTTATAATCATTAGAAATAATATTAAGGTGTGTTCCTAGAGTCTAATTTAATTCAAAACATTTTATGCAATAAAAAATTCATTTTAAATGTCTTTTACTTCTGTATATACATTTTAATATAACTCATTTTATTTAGAGAATTATTAAATATATCAAAAAATGTTTAAACATTTTAAAGTTGGTTTTAGTAACATCAAATATTACTAAGATTCATGGCTGAATATTAGTGTAAATTTATTTATATTTTTTGAGCTTAAATAAACAGAAGAGTTGGAAAATCAACTTAAATACATGCATATTTTATTTCCAAACCATTTATATTTAATGAAACCGATTTTCGAAACAAAATGTTATCTTGGTTTTGCAGACCTCTTCTGGCATTGGGTTTTAAGTGAATCATCTTTGAAATGGGGCAAAGCGAATGGAAGGGAATGAATAATTAAATACTCACCAATAGTCATGGCCCCACTCACAGCCGGATGTCCCATGCTAGTATAAATGTTGCCCTGCGTTGGCGGTGCTTGCATCAACACGCTGGTTGCCGTCGACGATGGGTGGTGCAGCTGGGCGCCCTGTAAACCACCGTAGTTGCAGTTCGGTGTCGGTGCGTATGTCATGTATGTCTTTTGTATGCAAGTGTATGCGTGTGTGTGTGTGTGTGTTGGCCCAGGCCAAACAGAACAGTTGGCAATGCCATTTTGCGCCGCATGCAGGTGACGGAGCAGGTGAACAACGATGTTGGTTGACGTTCAGGTTGACGGAGACGATAAAGGAAACGACATGAAAGAGCAGAGCAAAGAAAAGTTAAGCCTGCGTACATTTATCCTTGTTATTGGAAATGGCATTTCCGGCAAGCAGGCAAAAAGGCAACAGGAATCAGAAATCTGTTCTGTTCGCTTCTTTGCCATCCATAAATTCTTTATCATAAATTAAACACTGCAATTCGTCGTGTGAATGTGCTGGGATTCAATTCGATTCAACTGTAACTTTTACCATGTAGGAAAATATCTTTTTAATTACTTTTAAGCTCAACTGAAATTCTCCTCACACTTTCTTACTTTGTCTTATGCAAACACTGCAATTATCTACTTATGTGTGTAGGGCTTTTATTTTTGCTGGGCATTTAAGGCATCGGCCAGGTAATTGTTGTTGTCGTTGTTGTAAATATCTTAACATTTGTAGTTGTTATTTTCATCTTTTGTACGGATGAAACCCCAGGCGGTTGTCCGAACGGACGCTACGATACAATGCGATACGGTCAGCACTCGGTACGGGTGCAGTAATTTTAATTTTCCACCTTTCAGCAAACCTTCAGAGTGCTTTCACAATCACATATATCCTGTATTTGTACAGGATAAAGGGCATATTAAGCAGAAAGATATACATATCTCTTTAATCTACTTTAAAAAAACGAGTCAATATAACCGACTTGTCTTTATGAACTCGTCTTTTTAAATCGAAAAAACATATAGAAACATGATAGAAATTTTAGAGATAGAGCTTTGAGTTTGAGTACACATAAGAATTATCTTAGTTCCCATCAGTATAAAAAATTTCAATACCATCGAATAATAGACTCCATATTAAAAATTGAAAGAAAAAAAATGATAGAAGAAGATGGATGCTTCTTTGTGTGTTTAAAAGTTTCCGTAAATTAAGAATAGGGTCTCTTACAGTCGAGCTCGCTCAACTGTTGCCTTTGTTAATAGTTGTTGCTGCCCCTGTCCTGTTCTTGTTTTTGTTGTTGTTTCCTCAAGCTCAGCCCCCATGAAATAAACAACAAAAAAAAAACCAAAAATTGTTGCAACGAGCATTTGGAACAAGGCTACTAGCTAGCATTTTCCCAGTAGATGTGGATAAAACAGAAAGAGAGATGAGAAGATGGTGGAGGAGGTGGAGGTGGAGAAGTTGAAGCTGAAGTTGTTTGGGGGCAAAGGGGCAATTTAAGGACTCGCCGCTTTTGTGTTGGCCAAAATAGGTTTAATGGCAAGGGAACTTTACTGGCGCCCGGTTTCCACTCATTTCCTTTCAGCAGAACAAAAACAGACAGAGAACCACAACAAGACTCTTGCTTTTGATGCTACCTCTTTGTCTATTGTCGACACGGCACAAAACAAAGACAGAAAGAGTGTGAAAGAGAGAGAGAGACAGCACTGTCTGTCTACGGACAAAGTAAGAACAATGAAATTTCCATATTTAGAAATGATTATTTACCTAAGGTAATGACTACAGGTAATGGCCAAGCCACTGCCCCGCCCTAATCTTTACTTTACAGGGAGAACTACTTACTCAGCGTAGCAATTGAAAGGTGATTCACTAAATTACGGCAAGTTAAGCCTCTAAAGAAGACTACAAGTAAACCATTTAAATATGTTCCTAAGCTCTGTTTGAATTTGCACCTACTGCTTTAAGTGAAAATCTAATCTATATATTTCAGGTAAGTTTAGTAATTATTTTCTTATTTTCTTAAATTGATAACAATGTTACTCTTTTCCTGTAAATCGTAAAAAGTAAGTAAAAGGGGATATTTTATTTGTTGCAATGCATGTAACAGGGAGAAGGAAGCATCTCCGACCCTATAAAGTACAGTCGAACTTCCCTAACTTGAATCACCATTATCCAAAGAAAAGGTTCGAGTTAGGGAGATATTCGAGTTATAGAGTTCTTTTTCCTAAGATTATTAATTTTACTGCCACTTATTTAGTTCGAGTTACAGAGAAATTCGAGTTAGAGAAGTTCGAGTTAGGGAAGTTCAACTGTATATATATTCTTGATCAGCATCAACAGCCGCCCCCGTAAATCGCGAAAAGCCACCAAACGCACAGTTTTCAAGATATTAGGATTTTTATACCTATTAACGTTAACTACTAACATCCTTCTAAATCGTAGCAATATCGGACAAATAAAAAGTTGGTAATAACTAATTAAAGCATTTAAGCAATGTAAATACCTAAAAGTATGCAATAAAAATATTTTAAATTTATTTAAATGAGTAAAGGGTATCCTATAGTCGGATGCTCAACTATAGCCTTTCCCACTTGTTTTGATTCTCTACATAAGAATACAACTTTAATTTTAAAAAGGTAAGAAAATAAATCTTGCTTTAATTTTTCCAAAATAAGCATAAATAAGTGCTATCTATTTATTATCACAGCAGTTTTTAATTTGATTCAATAAATTGATTTTTTTTTAATCTTACATACATATAAGACTTTTGTAGAACATTCCTGTTCACATATGTACAAATGTCGCTTGTTGTATCTATTTTAATTCGACTGAAACTCACCTCGTTCCTCGATGAAAGGCTAGACAATGGCATGGGGGCTGTTAGATCCACATCGACATCGATGTCAGAGATGTCATCGCCAAAGGAATCGGCCAGATGTGTTTCACCTGTTGCCAGCTGTTGGAAATTGCCAGCATTTCCACTACCACCTGTGCCTCCTCCTCCTCCTGCTCCTCCACTTGTGCCGTCAATTTGAGTGTCACCAAAGTTCTTGGACACGTTACTGACACTGGAGCTCCGCTTCTTGCGTCCACCTCTTCGCTGTAGAGTGAGTCGGCCGATGACAATCGTTAGACAGAGAAGCACGCCGGCAGTTACCGATATGATAAGATAGAGATAGAACTGTTCCTGGTGCTCTGAGAGAAAAGAGAACAAAGGATAATGCAAATCAGTTATTTGGCTTTATCTTTATCTAAGGTACTCCTAATTTCCTAATGGCAAACTAAGTACGCGATGGATGAGAGTTAGTGCAGAGCAACATGATGAGGGGTTTTACACTTGGCTGATCTTCATTTTCGGTCTCAGTCTCACTCTCAGTCTCCATCTCATTCTCCGACTCGTCAGCGCGATGTCTGCATTTGCGTGGCAGGAACTGAGTCAAAGTTTTAATCGTGCGACTTTGTGTATGACCGAAAACGAAATCAAAAACTTTTACCATGTGGTAAGCAACGAAGCTGCATGCAACGTGAACGAACGGGCAGCACATGCAACTTTGTCTGGTTTGATGGTCATAGGCCATGAGGGGGAAGAGGGGGAATACCCTTCCCGACCTCGACCCCCTTTCACCTCTCCCTCGAATTCCCCACACATCTCCTCAGTGCGCTCTGCTGATGACAGCGCGTCCCAACGGGGAAAGATGACGGCTTTTTCTTCTCCTATTTTTTAAGCATCGTCTGCAGTGTTTGGAGTTGTGACATGGCTGTTGTTGTTGTTGTTGTTGTTTTTGCTGTTGTTTTTTGCTGTTGTTGCTTTTGTTGCTGCCACCAAAGTTGTGTGTGCTTATATGTGTGTGAACAAAAACTTCGATTAGTTACACATGAAAGCCTTAACTGAACGACGAACCGAACGACATGCCAGCTGGAAATACATCGCACAGTGGAGAAAACAGCCAATTTAGCTGATATTATTTTTTGAATTTGGTTATTTTTTTTATAATCCAATTTTAATATCGATACAGTTGATTTCAAAATGTTTAAAAAATGTTTTTTTTACTTTCTGTACAACAAAACTATGAAGCATTGAAAATCCATTTGTTCAATTTTAAAAGTCATAAATATATTGCCATGAATACTTTTCAATTATTAAATATTGATAATTAATAAATTAATACAAAATATATTTTAATACTTTTTATTCATTTTAAAAATTATGTTCATTTAATTTAACTGAATGCTATTTCATTTTGATCACATGCCATGACAAATATTTGGGTGTTCTACTTGTTTCTGTTGGTGATTGTGTCTTTATTCTAAACTTTAATTTTTTCTTTATTTTATTTTATTTTATTATATTTTACGTATAATTAATTGAAATGTGTTTGTTTTATTGTTAGTGCCTTTCCTCTAAAAAGAATGATGTAAGTAAAAATTACATTTATTTTTTTTCATTTTGACAGTTTTTTCCACTGTGGAGCGCAAGGAAGTGAACAACTAGGCAAACAGTGGGACAGGGGGCAGGGGGCAGGGGGGAAACTCACTTCGAATGTACAGATAGGTGTTCAGCCAATTTGCCAAGAAACCAACCACTTGGACACGTTCTGTGACAATGTCCTCATCGGTACAGTTGAGACCTATTGGCCCCCAATCATCAGCCATCTGACACTTGCGTCGATTGAAGAAGTTTCCTTTCTCATAACCAGATTCTGTACTCGTATTAGCATCGACATCGACATCATCAGAATTTGTACCCTCTGTCATTGTCTCGGAGCTGAATTTGGTTGCGTTATCCTCATCATTATCTTCGGTTATAGTGCTAATATGGTCATTGGCCAATGTCGTCTCCTCAGCCTCCAATGGATGGTTGAATGACTCTTTTATGCGGTCTAACAAACGCACAGATGACTGTAGTCGTTCTGCGAAAAATGGCACAACTCTTAGACGAAGATTGAGACTGTGTCTGCCTGTGTGTTTGTGTCTGTGACAAACTCCCTGCCATTTATCCATCCATCCGTCCATCCATCCATCCATCCATCAAAGGCGCACGCGGATGAACATGATTTGACATTACTTTACGTTACGTATACGTAACGTTTTCTCGTATGCTTGAAACGCCAGCTGGCTAATGAAGACGGATGGGCGTGCTCCTAAAATATTTATGCACAGGCACTTTGGCGAAAGTAAAGGACATGACGACGACATAGAAGACGACTCCATCAAAGGAGCAGCAAACACGCTCACAAAATCAAATTATAAATCTATAGTCTGCACTTAACTCTGATCTAGTCTCAGGGTACACATCAAGGTAACAATTGAGAGGCATTCAAGACCATAACTTACCCTCCAATGAGCCATCATTGCGGGACAACAGAGGGGGCAGCAGTGTGCTGGTGGATTCCTCTCCAGCCGAGCTCAAGTCAAAGTCAAAGGATCGTCCCACATTGGCACCTTGCAGCTTAGGGGCTGGTGGAATTGCCTCCGACTCCTTGTAGAACTGATCCTCGTCGTAGAGTTCGTCTTGATCTAGATCCAGGTCAGTCTGTTGGGGCTCATCCCCCTCAGGAGCTGTCTCGTAGCGATCTTTGAGAACCTTGCGGGGAACTGCAAGAATTGGAAGTATTTTATTTTTTTATTCATTTACTTTAATCCCAGATTTTAATATTTGTAAACTATAATGGTGTCTGCACAATTTTTACAATTCTACAAATTGAAAATTAAAACTTAGCTCTAAATTTTTGACATTATTTTATTTTTATTTAGAAATGTATTTTTTATAATTAATAATAATCATCAGTGTTTTATAAAACAAGATTTTTATGACCATCATATTTTAAAAACAATCGAACTAAATGGAAATTTTCGTGATATGTCACTGAGGTCGTGATAATATTAATTACTTGTTTTTTTTTATTAAAATAATGAATTAAAAATATTTCTGATGCATTTTTATTTAATTTATAAATGATATAAACTAAAAATTTTTTTTTAATCATTCAAATCTATTATTTTTTTATTTAAAGGTATTCAAAGTTGTTTTTAGGAGCACTGACTTTTGTCAGTAACTTTATTTTAAAATGTTTTTATTTATTTCTTAATATTATCAGTCAATTTAGTGATTTAAGGAATAATAATATAGTAGATACTTACTGCATGTGTAGACGACTTTTAGATACATGCGCACATCCGTCTTGCAGGGTCGACCGAAGGTGCCGGCATCTGCGGTCACGGAGCAGCGTCGTCTTCCATGACAGATCTGCATGACGGTCTCCGTAGCATAGGATACCAAACAGGCTATAAACCAAGACAGAGTAAACTTAAACACAGAAAGAAGAGTCTCGTATATAGGCTTGGGCTTACTGGGCTGTCCATTATCCTCGCGGTTTATTAGGACATTTCCAGCTGGTGCTCCTTGGCCACCGCACTGGACACTTTCCCGCTCCGTGTGGCCAAAGGAGGCGCTGTAGATGGCAATCCTGGAGTAAGGGTTGCACATCAGTGGCATGTTGTCATTCTCACAGGCCAGCTTGCTGCGGAATTCGTCTAAAGAAGAAAAGACGGAAAACATTTATTAAATGCACGCCGAAAAATGTCTGTGCCAAAATGTCTTCTAATTGCGGTAATTGGAATTTGGAATGTCATGCTGAACAGGCGAACAAAAAAATACATAACAATCAAAAATTGTACATAGAAGTATGTAAGAATATGTGTATAAATAATTCAGTTGGTTAACTTTATCGTCGTGACAGCCATTTCTGCCACTTTGACATTTTTCAATTGCCTACAACAATTTAATATATAAATATAAATGTACACATTTACACAATGTATTATGTGAATTGTTTACATTAACCATATGCCATGTTCGCCCTCTCCAAGTTGATTTCTCATTTTGAATTAAATGCAAATATGGTAAGAAAAAATTATATTTTTCCAAATAAATTTAATTGCTGAATCAATCAAGTGAACAAACCGATATTCTCGATGGAAATCTGTTCAGTAATTATAAGGGCATGGTAATTGAAAATCTGAATACATTATTCATTATGGAACTGGGGGACAAGCGATTCTCGATGAGAATTATGGCAAATAATATTAAGTAAATGAGAATTGTGAAAACAATTTAGGATCACTAAAATAAGAAAATTGTTTATATGAATAAATGCAAATTAATAATTTGAAGACTAATATTATATTAAATATATTGAAACAGCAAAAAATATCGAATGTGGACACAAATTTTATCATTAAATTTATTATTACTATTTTTTCTTGCTCTCTCTCTATTTTTTCCAGTAAGAAAAGTTATAGCTTTTTGTCTCTAATATAAGATAATTTCTGTTTCTTCTTTGAATATTAAAAATTTTGCTTCGGAAAGGATTTATAATAATCTTCCATTTACTATTGGCTGCAGGGTACACACATTTAGATAAATATGTTTACCAATTACTGTCCCAAATATATATATAAGGACAAGAGTCCACACATATGCTGACTTCGAGTAGTTTACCAATAGATTTTTCGCCTGAAGCGAGAATATCTTTTAAAAGAAAATTGCTGGAAGTCAGCCAAACTGGGATATGCAATTGTCCAAGTGTGGCAAACAGACGAGGGCCAAGTTTGTAAGGATACGAGTATTCATTTCGTTTGCTCATTTCGACTCTCGCTTTCTATCTCTTTTTCTCGCTCTCCGTCTCTCTTTATCTCTTTTTCTCTGGCTGAGTTTAACTGAGAGGACACAGCTGAAGCAATTATGAGTTGCGGTGTTGAAGTTTCTGCTTTTACTTCTGCTTCTTGCTCAGTTTGTGCCACCTCTTTCAATATAGGTACTTATATAAATGTACATACTTATGTATGTATATAGGCATAAAAGCATATACTTTCGCACTCGTACATCAGTTGATGCATACTAAAAAGAATATTCTGTGTGGCAAACTGGGATGGTCAGAGATGAACTTTAATAAATTTGATAAATATTTGCATAGCCTGTTTACAGGCCCTGTTGGGCCTCTGGCATTGACTGTCAGTCCTTTCTCCATCTCCATCTCCATTCCCATAACCATTCTTATGCCTCCTTCCCCGCTGTGACGCCCACACAATACGTGCAGGACCATTCTATTGGGTGCTGTGATTCCTTGCTCTTGCTCTTGGTCTTCTTCTGTGAGTGCGAGTGCACGTTTTATTATGAAGAGACGTGAGAAAAGTTGAAAATTGCCATATTTTTATGACCACAATGTGCCGTCTGGCACGGTGTACTCCTTCCTCCTTTGCTCTCTCTTTCCTCAGTCACCAACTGTGGCCTGTATGCAATGCCAGCCTCGAGCGTCGAGGTCTGCGCCTTGGGTTTGGGGTTGAGGCTCGAGGTTTGGGGTCTGGGGTTTGGGGCTGCTTGCGCTTCCACGCACATAACCAGGCCGTAATTTTTCAACGTTTTCCACTCGTACTTTGCAGTTTTATTACTTGTCGCTGGTGTCCATAATGAGCAAAAGATAACAGACAATTTAGAAAAAAGAGCAACACAAAAAAAAAAAAAAAAAACGAAGGGCTCTCCTTAATTATATGACCTCAACGTTGCCCCTCGCTCGCTCTGTGGCCCCAACGCTGGCCCCGGCAAACGTGCTAGGCAAAGGCAAGTACGTACACTCAGAGAAATCAGTAGATTCTTAAAAATCGAATAAGCACCTTTACTTTGTCTCTTGGCAATTTCAAATACACATTTTTTCTAAAATGTAAATTTTTCGAAATGAAAATAATAAAAAATTGCTCAAATTTTAAACTCATTCAATTATTTGTACAAATCAAATTAGTCTCAGTTTACTGCCAAGGTAACGGCTAAAGTAAACAACAAAAAAATTTTCCACAAGCAGTTCTTAAAAAAATGTTCTATTTTCGAAATCTTTTCTTATACTTTGGAAGTAAGTCAAATTAGCTAACTAGTTAAGTATTAAGTATTGACTGACTGACTCAATTTTAACAAAAAACTGTTTTCATAAAAAAGTTTGATCTTTTTTTAAGCCAAAATATTATTTTGGAAATTTACTTTTTTGACCTTTTTTTCAGTGAAACGGAAGAAAATTTCTGTCTATTATGGGAATTGAAAACATAGGCATACTTTTAATATGACGCAAATACATTTTTCTGAGTGTACTGAGAGCTATGCTATGCCACTTTCTACTTCCTATTTGCCAACTCCCGACTCCCAACTCCAATCTACCGACTGGCTGTGCATTTCCCTTTTTCTAATTTGAATGGTGCGCTGCCTGCTCGTCTTTTGTCTCGTTCCTGTTTGTTTCACTTCTTCGGTTTGTTTGTGTGCTTTTTAACAAGATAACATCTGCGTCACTTGTCACAAAAAAAACAAAAAAATGTAAGTAACAAAAAATAAAACGAAAACGTAAAAATATTTGAGCCAAATCTGCAAAGGGCTGGCCTCGGCTGAAAATGGCTAAAAGCCTGACGCAAATTACCAAAGAATTACACGGAATGCACAGCAAACAAGAGACTCTTTCCTATCTCTCTCTCTATATCTTCTGTCTCTCTTTTGTATCTGAATAAATTTTGAAAAAAATAAAAAAATTGAACTGTCTGTAAGGTAGCATTAAGAACTCGTTTAACGAGTATTATCCAATGCAGCAGTATGGCAACAATACCGATTGAGTAGTGGAAAATGGGAAAAAGCAAATCCTCTGTTCCAGTTGCAGGTGAAAAAGTGTTTGATAAGTTTCGGTGGGGAGGGGGGAGTTTCGGGGTTAGGTGCTTCATCTGTTCGCTTATCGGCTTCTGTTTGCCGGATGATTGCGATTAAACACGAATTGCTTAGCGGATCGTAAATAATCGAGTGCCATTAGCCGAATCGCCGTCAGTGTGAGTCGAGCAGTGACTGGGGAGCTGAGCTGCGACTTCAGGGGTCGGGGGTCAGGGACAGGATATTCGTACAAGGCGACAGCTCTGAACACTGAAAAATGCACAGGGAAAACTATGCAAATAACTCAGCAAAAAGTTTATTCAACTATTTTTTTTAATGTTCGCAAAAAGCAAAAGCGCAGCTGCATTTTTCATTATGCTTCTAGCTGAATTAAATCTACAGCACAATTTCTGACCCACCCACCACACCACCTCAGCACCCACCCAAACCTCCTCCTTCCACTCTTATCAAAAGCAGAGTTCTATGAAGTCGAGTTCCTCATTAATTTTATGTAATGCTCGCCATAACAAAAATATGAGAGACTCTCGGGCTGACAGCTTTTACAGTTAGCACTTGGTATGCAAACACCTTCTCTTTAGAGTTCCCTTCTTTGGATTGTTGTGTTTATGATGATTATGCTTGCTGTGCTAATAATAATAATTTAAATTTATTTTAGATGTTAGATCAACAATTACGAGTTGCATGTACTGCTGTCATTCAGTAGTATTTGCTTTTTGTATTCATCTGCGTGATTTCTGCTCTTTAATTTCATTGGAAAATTCATTCTCTTGGATGGAAATTGGGAGTTCAATTAACGTTCGATTGAGCTGAAACACATTATCAGACCTTTATTTGTATTTCTAGTTAGCATGAACATTTCATTATCTGAGGGTTGTGTATTTACTTGCAGAATGTTTGGATTTCTTATAGAAATTTCGTCAAAAAATAACAAAATTGAAAATGTCGAGATTCAAATTGCGACTTTGACTAAAATGTAATGTATTATTAAATCATATTCTTAATAAAGATTTTTTAATTTTAAAACTAATATATTACTAGTCTCATCCTTGTTGAAAACTCGAATTTATGGAAATTCGAGACGGACAATTTAACTACAAACGAGTATATTTATTTATTTATACCATTTACATATGGCGTTAAGCCACATTCAATTTATGTTATTTGTGCACACTTAAGTACCCTTTGAACTTGCTTTCAATGGGTATTATGAAAGGAAGTGCACAGGTGCTCGAATGCAGATGTCTGTCTCCTCAACAAAGAAGGCGAAATGTTTGCATCGAGTCAAAAACAATTTTGGTTGTTTTTGGCTCAGAGCTTAAATTGATGTTTGCCACTTGTGCATCTGGCAAATATTTATTTTTGCCGCAGAGCAAATAAAATATATCATGGTTAACGCTGCAAGGACAACAGGCAGCACTTTGAATGTCTCCCCCTCTCTTTCACTCACTATCTCTCTTTCGTGTGCCGTCTCCATCGTCATCGACAACGCTTATATTTTCTTTTAAGTGCATGCGAGTGTGTGTAAAGTGAAAGGTCCCGGTTGGCTGACCTCCTAAAGGGGTCGCTGTGCCCTGAACTCTGTGCTCGGTGTTCTGTATTCTGTATTGTGAGCATGGCATACTTACATGGACGGCATTTGTAGGCAATCTCAACGAATTTTCGTATGCCCGAGCAAGGATCTCCAGTTGTGTGCGTTTTGGAATTCGCTGCGAATTTGCAGTGCCTCTTCTTTTGGCAGGCGTCCACCACAGTCTGCAGCAGGGCGTACTGCAAAGGAAGCACAGAGAGATACACAGATACAGATATAGTTGGATGCAGAAGTGTCTCCACATGTATGGATATATATGTATATAAATTATATGTGGGCAGTTGCAATGAGGGTGCAATTGATAGAATATTGGGCACAGATGGCAGCTGCAGGCACAGGACGCAGTCTGCCGCCGGTAAAAGGAACAACGGCGAATGGCAAATGGTAAACGACAAACGGCAAGAATCCTTGCCACCGGGAGGTGCCACCTCCCACTCCACCTCCACCTCCAAGTTGTAAGAGAAAGTCGTAAATCTCTGTCGGCCTAGCAGAGATAAAGCTCTGCATGCATTTTTTATGCCTTAACAATTCGACGTTTGGCGCATTAAACGGCGCCCAGATGTTGCATATACTATATACTTACAATATAATGTGGCATCCACTTGCACTCGAAGCCATTAAAATACGGATGCCTTTTGTTATGCAATGCAGTTGATTGACGCCAAGTGACAATAGCTTAATGTTTACAATTCAATTAGTTATCTATTAATTGTGCCTCGAGTCGGATATAAATGTGTTACAAACATAAACTCAATTGAGAATTAAAATCAACAGGGAATTGAACGGTAAGGACAGTAAACTCAACTGTGAGAGTCTCTGTACTTCTTCTGAACAAAATAATAAAATATAAATTTTAACATTAATGAAACTATTAATATTATAAGAAAGTCCAACAATTTTTAGCCTGGCTTCTCTGTAATAATTTATCTATTAAAGTATATTTACCAGAAAATGTTCTCTCCCTCGACATTAAGAAAAACGTAATTTTTATATAATTGGTATTCTGTCTTCGAGACATTGAAATCATCGTCGACGTCGTTTTAAAGGTCCATAACAAACTTGATCTGCTTTGGTTATACAGAAAGCTACGTACTAAATTTGGTGTCTTCGAGTATACCCTTTTTAATTTAAATATACAGGGTCTAATAAGAGCATTATTACAAACATCTATGAGAAAATTGATCTCTTTAGGGTATACAGATGTCTACTTAAAAAATTTGGTGTCTCTAGCTCTTAAAGTCTCCTAGGAAATCCTTTTTTATTGAAATGTACAGGGTCCAACAATAAAAATATTACTCAACGATTACTATAAGTGACATTAGAATAATGTCGGAATTCACACGACAGGTTTAATTGGTTTAAAATAATCAAATTCAAGCAATTGTGATAGTTATTGTTACTCAATACTGTAATTGGCATCAGCATAACGATGGACTTTAAATGACAGGGTATTTAATTCAATAAAAATGTGCACTCATTTGTTATTAGCAGTTTGGAGCTAATAAATAAATTGAAACAATTGTGAAACCTTTTCATTTAACACGTTCAATCAAATTTAATTCTGTCAAGTATTTTGATTTGTTATTAATTAGTGAGATTCTGGGCAAACCACATACTGTGATTCAACTGCAAAGACATATAAAGGCCGTAATTGGATTTTGAGGTTGGCCACTCCGCCTCCGCCCCGCCCCGCCCTGCCACGCTTCTCTTGCCACGCCCCCAAAGATGCTGTGGCCTCGTGTGGATGTAAGTCTATCGATTGGACTGTCCCGTAATAATTTGTTTACTCTCGTTTCAGTTCTCGCACTCCTTTACGACCTTTTGTGGATGACTTGGGTGGTTCTCTGGGTGGTTGGGTGTCTGGTGGGTTTGGATTTGGCTTTCAGCCGTAGTGGGATTCTGGCATAAGCGTAAGCTGGCCTTAATGCGATGTGCCCATAAGTCAAGAGCCGCCCACGAGGCCGAACGCAATTCAGTTCCGCTTTAAGGAAGCGCCGGAAATGAAGCGTGAGTGTGTCCTCTCCATATCCATGTCCCTATACCCTCCCTGGTCTGGTCTGGTCTCTTCTCCTACTCACTTTTCCTTGTGGTTATCGCCAGGCGTATGTTGCTGGGGATATAAAGTCATAGTCTTACACGAAATTGATGTGCTCAATGAAACGCAATCAGCGCTCCTTCGTCACAGGTCCTGTTTTTGAGGGATATGGTTCAATGAAAAATTAACCACTACATCGGGTTCACTAAAGCTGCCAACATATACCAAACGACCTCATAAATGTGACAAATTGGCGACATACTACCCGTATATACATATACTGTATACACAAGAGTACCTACAAATTTCTTAGACTGAATTTAATTTGTGTTGAGCAAAATTCTATGGCATATTTGATGTGTTTCTTCCTTCCGACTTGAAGAAATGAAATTTGCAATGTAGATGAATTGAGCAGGTCAATATTGTAACTTGAACTTAATACTCCACTCTTTAGCTAGATTTTCAATACAAAGATTGAAAATTAATACCATGTATTCCGAAGCTTTGGGTAAATAATGTAGGAAAGTTTTACAAATTTGAGAAATATGTTATTTGAAAATGTCGAATATATTTATATGAAAAATTTATTAAATGGAAATAAGAAAACCATTTAACTACGAAACTTGTAATTTGGAAATAAAACTAATATTACAACAAAATTAATGCAGGAAATTAAAAAAAGGATCGACTAGAAATTTGGAAACTAAAATGTTCGTAATGCATTTTTTTTTAAATCGCACGAAAATGACAAAAATTCTTTATTTTTTCAGGATGTTCGATTAATTCGGTCCTTCAAAAAAAAAAACAGAAGAAAATTGTATTTTATTTTCTTAAGATAGTTACAATAAGCTCGGCAGTTCAAGAGTCCTTAATCCCCAACTCTTTACACTCTATAATTGAACTTGTAATATGGGTTTGTTGTGAAAAATCATCTATTTTCAAGCGATGATGGGTGAGAGATTTGATCCAAAGATTTACACATAAATATGTACTATTGAATGGCGAACTGGGTTGGTTTAAGCTTTTGGCCGGGTAAGTCTCTGAAAATGTTTTATGATTTATGCCTTCAGCTTGGTCCAAAGTGAATCGAATCGATTTTCATTATGAATTATTGCTGTTTTTATGGCATCGTTCTACTTCACTGATTTACTTTCTTCTGTTTTTTTTTATTTGCTTCTCTCATATGTGTGTGTGTTTGAGTGTGTGTGGGTGTGTGTGTGTTGACCAAAGGGGAGCTATTTTATCGCGTTTGTATGTGTTTTTCGAGAATGTCTTTGAATGCACGCTGTGGAATCGTGCGGAAAATGGGAAAAACACATTTAGACGGCAAAAGGTAAGCCGAAATGTGGTATACCGTCTGAGATGGAGACGGTGTTGGAGGTGGAGGTGGAGGGGCAAAAAGAGGAAGAACATGTCTCGTTGCAGCTTGTGAAAGGATAATCAGATATATATGCGGTACTTATGAATGTATGTGTGAGCTGAGCCTGCCGTGCCTTACCGTTTACTCCCACTAGTATGATGATAAGTGCGACGATGATGGAATTGCAATTATACGGATTGAGCTTACCTGTAATCCGCTTACGGTACACGTTTCCGGCGGTTTGACTTCGATTTCGGTGCCGCTGTGGATGACAGCATCGCCGGCACTTCCGGTCGTGGTGAGGTCCTCCTGCGAGACGGGCGGACACAGGCTGTGGTCGGATAAATCTGTTCAAGTGGACAAGAGGGCAATTTTATTTTTGTGTTTTCCTTTTTTTTCTGAACGTGTCGTTGTCATATTTGGAAGTACTTCAGCTGAAGAGTTGGCCACAGAGAGGAAAGAGTGAAGCATAAAGTGTTCTGAAGTGGAGTGGAGTGTGCTTCCAAGTAGATACAGAATTCAGCATACTCGTACGTATACTTGATATGGGCGTATGTGAAACAGATTTCGCTTCTCATTTGCCCTGGGTCTGTCCACAGTGGGTGCAAATGTACACAAACAGAGAGGGAGAAGAGAGATAAAGAGAGATAGAGAGAGAGACAAAATGTGGACGTGCACACAAATAAGTAAAATACAATGCGTACAATTGACGCGTGTAACGGACAAACTTTGGGCAACAATCAATCAATTGCGATATTGGCATTCGCTTCAGCCCAAGAGCTCCGACCATTCGTTGTTCACTCCACTCAAAGCCGTGTTCACTTTCTCCTCCTTCTCCAGCTTTAGTTCTGCTCCACATCTCTACACTCAGAAAAAAAATCAAGTATAATCTATTTCAAAAGCGGACTGAGTTCCATGATATTATTTTAAATTCGCTTTCTGCAGTACCGGAAGTCTTAATAAATTGTTTTTCGGTGGAAGGTCTACCCAGCAACCGGATTAACTTTTATTTCCAATTTTTATTTTTAAAATTATTTTTTACTCTTATTTTAAATTTGTGTGATAAAAATTTTAAATCAGAGCTATTTTTCAATTTTTATTTAAGAAATGAAAAATAAGACTTATTTTCAATTTTTAAAATAAAAATCAAAACTAAGAGTTATTTTTCAATTTTTAACATAAAAATCAAATATTGAAATATCTTTTGATAACTTTTATCAAAAAATGATTGATTCTGGATATATTTCAACCAAACGCAAATATTTTATATTTAAAATGGTACAAATGCAAGTACGGACATATTTAATTTTAGGATGGCATTTTTTTCTGAGTGTACACAAAATGCTTGGATCCTCCGCCTCTCGTACGTGACAATGGGCATGTGGATTGGGAGTGGGAAGTGGGAATGGGCTAAACTTACCTCCTGCTCGTCCATATTGGGCCAGTTCTATGGAAATGCTAGTGCCACGTGGACAGCTGAGTGACAGCTGCTCGGAATCGCATCCGGCACGTTGGTACGTCCGCAAGGTGGCCGCCAACAGAGCTGAAAGCAAACAAACAAACAAACGCCCAAAAATCGGACTGCATTAATACATATGTGCATATATATGTATATATGTATGTATATGTATGTAGTTTGGGTAGGACAAAGTAAAAGTCGATAAAGCGCCAAATAACGCACAGGCAAAAGTAAACAGACTACAGTAGTCAACAGTCAACAGTCTAACAAACTGTATGCACACACTCGCATTGCGAATCGAAAGCTGAATATTGGATTCCATCTAACGTTATTGAATGAAATATTCAAGTATGGAAAAACAAACTGAGGGACATTTTCTTGTAAACTTTTTCCATTTAAATGTGTACTCAAATATGCTGCCAACTATGTTAAAGGGCGAGCACTTACTGCTAAGCAACACTGTGCTGTCACCAGCTTGGAAGCTATAACATAAACTCCTTCCGACTCTTGCAATCTTTTACAGGGAATACTTGAAAAGTCTTATGGTGCATATTTTATTGTTGTTTTAAAATTGATAACTATTTTAAGTTGCCAATTTTTATCATCGTAATATAAAATGAAAGTCAACTGCGATCAATTTTCTTTAAATGTTGACTCATAGTTTTCAAATATACATTTTAATTTAACAATAATCACGATAGTATTTACATAATGAAAATAAATAGAGAAATAAATGTTTTTGAACTTTTTCGATTTGGCTTAAGCTATTTCCGATGTTTATAAACCTTTCGAGCATACGATACAATATACTTATTGAAAAGCGAAACAATTTAAGCGTCAATACTTAAAAAATAAATTGATTTTATTGTGCCATTATTATTATCGTCGTTTTCATTTTCATTTTTATTATCATGTCGACAATGGCTGAGTGGCTTGAAAATAGATATTAATTGTATTTAAGTATTATTAAAGTTAAATGACATTGATGTGGCTCTCGTTGTTGCTGCGGCTAGTGAAGCGAAGTGAAGTGAATTGGAGTGAAGAGTATGGCAGGTGAAATTGAAGTGGCGCTTTTGGGAAATCGAAAGAACGAAAAGCTATAGACATAAAGAGAATGTATTCGTATGGGAGACTAGAGTATGTCTGGTAGAGAACCAAAGAACCAAAGTCGACTAAATTGAATTTCCATTATGCAATCGTTCAGTCTTCAACTTAACTGACACTTGACACCCAAACAAACTCAGACATTCAATTTCATGTGAAATTATTTCTTAACATTTCTTTTTTTCTCCCAATTTCAGAGTGAGAAAAACAACAATAACAACAATAACAAAAAGAAGAAGAACAGCATGAAAAACAAGAAAAAATTGTCTGCCATTTGTTTCTGTTTATTGTACATTTCTCGTATCCACTTTAGAGGCGACAATGCTGATGGGGGCGGGGCCACCGCCTCCTCTCTTCTCTCCACCTCCCACCTTCCACCTCTGAGCCACTGACTTCATTACCCAAATTGTTTACGTGTGTGTGCGAATGTGTGTGTGTGTGTATGAGTGAGTGTTTACACTGCAAAACAAATGCCTTACAATGGCTGCCCAAAACGAGGGGAAGGGAACTGAGGGGGTTGTAGTTGGGAGCTTATGAAAATGTGTTCTATAAAACGCGACTGGGGCAAAAAGTTTGTGTGTCTAAGGATTACGTGTGTGTATGCATACACACACAAACACACTCTTATTCTCACACTCATATACACAGCGACACAGACATACGTGTGTGATAGTATAATATTTCTATTATTGAAAACCATTTCACGGCGCGAAAATTAAATGAAAATATCTAATAGAACAACACACAACACTTCCCCAGACATGCCCAATACGTGTGAAATTCAACCTGTCACTCGTACCTAATAGGCTTCGAAAGAGAAACACAATTCGTTTACCTTTTAACTAAATACATCATAATCAAGACAGCGGAACTCTAAAAATATTGGAAACAATTTGTTAGAGTTGTGCTAATGCAAATGGGGAGTTTTCAGAATTAATTAATTCTAGTTAATATATCATTGGGAAACTCAAATAAGAAAAACATTCAGAGTGCACAAAAAAGGAAAATTCTAGCTTATTATCATAGCGAAAGATTAAGTTTTTAATTTTTGAAAATTGCTTAATTTGCTTTACAAATACCTAGATTTTTACTGCTTCAATTAAACAATTTTTTTTATTATTATTATTAACTACTCCAAATTTGTTGAGGCTATATTAACGAAAACATTAAGTTAACATATACATATAGATCAAAAATTAACTTATTACAAGCTGTGGCTTAGCTTTTCTAACGTTTTTCCAATGACGGCATATTTTTTTAGCATAATTTATAGAATTTCTTATGTGGAAATAACCCTAAAGGTACCTAATGAGGATTCCGAGCAAGATTGAGTTGCCAACATAAAGTGTGGAGGGTGTTTTTCACGCATCTTAATAATTGTAATTGCTTGCTGGTTATGGCCATTAGAGAGGTATGTGCTTCAGAACAAAAACAACAACGAAAACCAGGGAACAACTGTAACAGCCTCCAGACAGCGGTAACAAGGTACAAAGTACGCATTACATGTGTGCCACACTCGTATTTTCATAAATCAGAAGCCAGGATGCGCATCCTGGACGATGGGACGACGTTTTACGACCGCGATGATAGCAGTAGGAGAAACAGACGATGGAGAGGGTGGAGAGGGGGAGCGGAGGAGAGAAGGAGGGAAGAGGAAGAAGCAGTCGTTGTCTTTAGGCTCAGCCCACCTGGCAGGTAGACACTCCCGGCGGACGTTGCATGCAAATTTATGCGACATAAAATGATAATAACTCTTTCACTTTTCATAATTTTGGCAAGCATTTACCTGGCTGTTTAGTTGAGCGAACGGCGACTTGTCTCCCCCCCCCCCCACGCTCAATTCCCCGCAGGTAAGTAAACGCAAGTGTTATTACACGTTGAGCATGAGCAGAGCAAATAAACATAAGAGTCGACACAAGGATACCCTTTAATGTCTACAGCTTAGACACAAGTTAATAAACTCTGACAGCTCTTCTATAAATTTTCAATGTGTACAAATTTGAAGCGATAGGACAGAGTCTCCTGAAGAACATTTACGACCGATTAAATATAATTTTTAAACACTTTTGTTTGTGCATTTTAAATAGATATTTCAATTAAATTAGATAAAGCGATTTTAATTATTTGAAAAAGATTTATAAACAAATTGTTCTATTCCAAAAGAAAAAACCTGGAATTTATTCATTCATCTAGAAAATCTTTTAGCTTTGATTTTTTTCCACGTTCTTTTATGTTTTGATTGAAAATAGACATCATAAGAGATAATAATCAAATTTAGCACTTAGTAGTATTTTTACTTAAGAATTTGATTGAAATAATTATATTATGAATTAGCATATACTTTTTTCGCATATTTTTATCGCAGGGTATATGTACGAAATAGAAAAATAAGAATATTAACGACCCTGCGGCTTCAGTTGTTGCATGGAATGTGGCTAGAGAGTTGAACCTGGCTCAGAGGTGAATTCAGCGCCATCTCTCAGCCCGGCAGGAGAAGAGTCCGGAGGATGTGTGTGCAAGGAGTATGAGGAAAAGGAGTTTCTCGTGTGCTCAGTATCCTGTCGCCTCGAGTTAAATTTTACAGCTCATGCAAGACACTAAAAGGCATCGTATATGACAAAGGCACACGGCACAAGCTGAATGAGTGCTTCTGCCTCTTCATTCCTCATTTCCCTGGTCCTGTGTCTCCAGATCCCCAGGCAAAGGCAATGCCAGAAGATGGGAGATTAAAGCACATCTTAATGTGAACCGACGACTCGGGGAAATGTAAAACAAGCGCGTAGGCCATGAAACTTTCCGTTCTCCGTTCTTCGTTATCAACGCGACCCAAGGCGCCACTACAAGAAGACGAGGAAGAAGAAGCTGCACGCGAAGCTACTCCCATTTTGACAGTATTTTCTTCTCCGAATTTTCACAGACAGTGACAAGATTCTCCCGTCCACTCCCATTGCTGCATGATGTGGGCGTGGCATTGCCATATGTATCAGAGATTGTTGTGTTCCAACGTGCGTGCGTGTTATCTATCTATCTAGAAGTATTAAAAAAAATAGAAAAGTAAACACACACACAGCAATTGAATATTTATGGGGCTTCTCATCCAGCACAAAGAAGGGCGAGAAGGGAATTTCCCCATTCTCTGACATTCTCAAGCGGAAGCGACAACGACAACAGTATAAATTGCAAGTTTAGAGCCAAAGTTGGAACAGAAAACAAGCTCATATACTCGTTTATTAACGCGGCCTTGAAATTAATGACCCAGACCGTAAAGCACTTGAAAAGAAAGTTTCCGTGAAATATTATTTAATTATCATTAAGCTCATGGATGTGTTGATGCCCCTACTTATTGCAGCAGGCAGCACGTGTTCTTTCCCTCTCTCTCTCTTATACACCGCAGACGGTATAAGAGTGTCGTGTAGTTTTCAGTCAGCTAGTATTACTCCGATTGGGGTGAAAAATTATTTCCGAGTGCCTTAGGACCAAATGAACAAAACAAAAAAATACAAAACTAAAAATAAACATTTTGAAAGTTGCTTGTCCTAAAAGTTTTTAAATTTTTAAATTTTTAAATGCAAGACGGCACAGGTTATCATATTCCGATTGGGTTAAAAATTTATTTTCGAGTGCTCTAGGACGAAATGAACAGAACTCGTATGCGTTTAAAAATAATGACTTTGCAAAAATGAGGGACACCCTAGTGTATATTAAAAATAAATTTGTCTTTCTATGCAAAATATTAGAAAATCAATACAACATGACATTTTTATTGAAAACTCTTTAAAGTTGTTGTTGTTATTTTTTTTTTTAATTTTGTGCGTTTTTCAGTAATTTATCGTTGGCGTAGCAATTAATTTCCGTTAGCGTGTCGGCTTTAATCGATAAGCTCTGAGAATATTGGAAGCGGTTGACGGAGATGGCCAAGATGAAGATGGAATGAGCCATATTACGCAACGGAATCTATTTCAACTCAAGGCAAAACTCTCGACCCTTCGACTATTAAATTTTGCTCAAGTAAAGAAATGTTTCGATATCAAGCCAAGAATGATTGGTATATGGGACATAGAAAAATGGACAATGTAGCACAGATTGGCAGCAACATCAGCGGCATCTCTGTTAGCCAAGTTCGAGTAGATACTGCCACGTCGACGACGACAACGGGCAGTTAATTAATGTGGTTTAATTTATGATTGTTTGCTTTGCCTGCCCTATTAATCATTAATGACGAACATAAATATTTGGTCGCTCTCGCTTACAGATCATTTGTGAAACTTTCGCTGCTCTCAACTGAAACTGGACAACGTCAACACACACACACACACACACACATTGTGTGTGTATTTATACTTAATTATGATTTATACATAGTATATGTATACTACAATATTTGTTTGAGGACAACGTTGAGTTCTTACGCCTTGTTGGGTTGAAGCCTTGGCGCCTGCATTAGCTAAAAAGCGACAGAGGAGCTACTATCTAAGCCATCCTCCTACTCTTACCCCATCCCTCATCCGCATCCCAATGCCTATCTCCGTCTCTGGGTCTGTCCCTGACCAGGGAGAGAGTTGCCGTGCCAGGGGATGGTTATTGTTGCAGATAAAACGCAAAACCAACGCGAAATTCTACATGTAGCTGAAATTGTGGCTCTGCCTCGAACGTTGTACGGTGTATCTGAATTGTGAACAACTAAGAGCGCTGAAATCGGGTCCCCGACTATAAGATACCCGTTACTTAATTTAAATATACTTTAATTGTGTTTATGAATTTAAAACTGGAACAGTGTAAAATTATTGCGTACTTTTATTCATTCGTGCTGCTTAAAAAATGTTAAACAGATATAACTATCGTTAAATTTAAATTATATTTATATTTAACCAAATTTAATATTGTAAAACAGCCATAACTATTGTAATATATATTCTATACTGATGGTAGTAACTTAAACCAGTCATAACCATTAATATCAGTATATTAATGGTTTTAAAATAAATCCGTCATCATAATCAAAATATTTAACCGAACTTGATTCATGTCTGATGTTCGTGGGTTTCAGAAAACTCTGTATTCAGCATTTAATAGCTCTAGCCCTTAGACTATTTGCGATCCAGGTGTGCATACAGACTCTATTATAAAAATTTTTTGTTTTTGAAGTATTTTTATTTAGACTAAAATTCATATTTTGGAAACGTTTAGAAAACGCATTAAGAACCAAAACAAATTTTAAGAAATTGAGACAATATAATAAATATAAGGTAACTTATTTTTTTTTAAAATCATTTTCTTAAAGTTGTCAAATTTTAATATTATATTATATAAGATAAATATTCTTTATACTAGAAATCAGTCTTTTTTATCAGTGAACAGATATCAAAATACTCTTCTATTGAATGATTGACGGGTATTAAAAAAAGGGAAAAATAAAACAAAGCATTTACCCAAAGGATCAACTCGATAAATAACTTCCGGCATGACGGGCCGCGTCAGCAGGCATACAACAGCCAACAACCAGGCGAATCTCCTCCAGCCGACGCTCCAGGAGCTCTCGTAGTCCACGTGCCGACATTTGCCAGTCAGGGTATGGGATTGATGCCGTGGTAAGGGTTGGAGCTGGGGTTGGGGTTGGACCTTGGGTTGATGTTGCTGGTGCTGCTGCTGCTGCCATTGCAGATGCTGTGCGGGATTGGGCTGCGACTCGGCCATTGCCACCGGCCAGACTGATGTTGTTGTTGCTCCTTTTGTTGCTGTCCTCGCGACTCGGTGAGTGTGTGTGAGTGTTGGCCAATATTATCGTTGGTTAGCGTCTGCTCTTGATTTGATGTTCTTTATGGTCGATTTTATTGTTCGCCCTCAGATTTGGCAATTTGCATTTTTTGCTATTTTCATACTCTCTCGTATTTTATTGTTATCATCATCAACGGCGTCGATTGTGATGGCTTTTACAACTGGTCAATATACTCGCATGCATGTTCATGTTCATATTCATGCTGATATTCATATTGTTATTCATAATATTCTTATTCATGGGCTTGTATCCTTTCCTCTGCTGCTGTGCGTAGGAAATATATATATATAAAATGAATACAGTATTTTTATTTTGTTTTATATTTTATGGCATTTTATAACACATGCATTTTTTTTATTACGAGTATAAATAAAATTATTTTTGTTTATTTTATTTCTACACTTATTAGGTTGAACATTGGATTTGTTATGTTTGCAATTTGTTGCATGTTGCAGTATGTTTGATTATTATATTTTTTGTTTTTTCTTTTTTGGTTTGTTGCACTGACCGTAAAACAATTAATTATATTTCACACTCACTTTTTGCGTTTTTTGTCATTTTTTATTGCGGTCTCCTCTTTTTAATTTATACAGAAACGATAGAAAAAACATGATTTCAGTACTGATAACTCGATTATTTAAAATTGACATAAAAAAGGACATTCATTGGCTTTGAACATTTTGCTTTTTTTTCTTAGTTTCTGTTATTTTATTTGCTTAATAATGATACAAATTATTGAATTATTTATATTTCGCAATTTCGCGGCGCGTATCTTAATTGGGTTTGGGGCTATTTATTGAATTCCAAATTAATTTTAAATTAAAACAAATTCGCCACTGAAATCACATTTAATTAGTTCGGTTAACAATTTGTAAACTTTTGTCCTTTTTTACCAATCGAGCATAGAGAGCGTGAGCAGGATTATCAGCTAAAGCCCCAGAATTAATTGTTTTCATATCCCATCTCTAAAAGTGCCCCTAGGGAATATTCTATCATAGAATTGTATTATTTTCGTTAAGTTATTAAGCTACCAAATTATTTGCAATTTGAATTAGCACGAATTGGATTAGTTGAAAATGCGATAAATATTGGGTGACGACAAAAAAACAAAGTTTTAATTGCTTAAATTCGGAATCACTTCAATAATTACGCTTTGGGGTTATCCACAAACATAAACCAAATAGTAAATAGCTGTTAAAAGCTATAGATTAAAATTTAGATTTTGATTTAGATTTAAGCATGCAAAATTTTCATTTTTTTTATTTAAAGCTTAAAGAGGCCAGACTAACTTCTTTTTTAGTTGTTTTATGACGATACTTTAAAAATGTGGTATTTTTTTTCGGAAAACAAAAAATATAAATTTATGCATGAGAAAAGATTTTCTATTTTGTCAGCTGGCAATTTTCGATAGGACTTTATGAAATGGCTGCTGCCATGGACTTTCACATTCAATGATGATGATGATCAGATTCTGAGCTGGGGGCGCTTTTTCTCTCTCTCTCTGACTAGATTAAAAGTACACAAAAGGTATCAATTGTGTTCATTTATCCATAAAATTCTAACATTGATGTGCGGCAAGCCAGCAGCAAGGGGCCAGCACTGAATAACCGGTTCGAGATGAGTAATGGGTCTATTCACACGCCCAAAACACCCAAAACACCCAAAACGCCCAAATTTCCCCTCCCAATAATAAGAAAATATAAAAAAACACAAGTGTGTGTGTGGCCCACAAAATTGTAAACTGTTTTCGAGAGTTGCCTCAAGTTGGGGTCTTGTGAAAGATGCGAGAAGTATGACAAAACATTCATTAACTGACACTTGCGGACGGCTGTCCAAGCGTCCAAGCGGACGGGTTGTGGATGTGGAAGTGAATGTGAATGTGGATGTGAATGTGGATGTGGATACGGATGTGGATGCTGTCCCGCTGGAGTGACTGACGGCTGAACACAAAACTGACGAAAGCTAAGCCAAAAGGAAAGTAAAGTAAAGTAATGGCAAAGAGAGAGAGGGGAGAAACACAAGTTTCAGATCGGGTTGAGTATTAAGCGTGCAGAGACCAAACAAATCCCTTGTTATCCTAAGAGCTATGAGTAAGTACGTCAGCTTGAACAACACCCACAAACACTCACACCCGCACACACACACACCCACACACACACACTCTTATACACACAACAACAACCTGCCTGCACATGTTTAGCTGCCCTGGTTTGGGGGCTGAAAAATGCTTCTTTCTGTTTGGCTTAATGTATTTTCTCGGCGTTTTCTTATTGTTCGCCTGCAAGGAAACCCAAAAACCGCAAACTTTCAGAAGCAAACTTCATATTTTGCAAACTGAGCGGAAAGTGCTTACCCCTTTCCTCTTCGCATCCCCTTACCCTTTTCCTTCAACTGCCCCAAAACAAACCCCCTACAACACTCCAGTCTAAACGCTGGAGACCCTCTGACGCCAGTGGTTCCACTAGTGACACCATTATGTTTTCTAGGGCTGCAGCCATAAAGCCATCGACGTCAGCCTCGCACTGTGGGAAAAATGCACAATCCATTTATTTGAATTTTCGAGATTAACGTTTTCTAATTGAATATCTAAGTAAAAAAATTGTATTATCGAAGTTATTGTTTTCTGCAAATTATGACATTAGGCGTTGATTAAATAATGAAGAGATTTAAAATTTGCAATTTTTGAAAAACTCAAGCTTACAAATACATAGAATGAAATTTAATTTTAGGTGCAATATATATTTGCAAAGTTGTGAAAGTTGAAAACTGGTCAGATTTTTAATCTAAAAACTTTTTTTTAATGCTTACACGACTTTTAAAATAATGAAACGTCTCAAAATTAATTTTAAGGTTTTTTATACTAATTATAACAGTTGATTCAATGTTTAAGCTTGAAATGTTAAATTTATAATTATCGAAAATGACAAGGGCCACCTTTGCTCAAATATTAATATCAAGAGGCAGAAAATTATTTTAAAGATTTTGATAAACTTTAAATGCAGAATGAATATATAGTAGAGGCCAAAATCATGATCAAAGTGACATTCAGCTTGGATATCAGTTTTGGCAAGCTATGAAAATTTGTAGTTGTGAAAGTTGCTTCATCGAAGTTAATAAATAATATTAGCTACGTTGGCTACATTGCCCACTGTGCATTGACTTCGACGCTGCCTTTGTATCTGTATCTGAAGCTGTAGTTGAAGCTGAATATGAATCTGTCGGATATCTGATGTCTGAGATGCCGTCGCACTCGCTTCGGTTTGTGGAAGCTTCTTGTAGTGGTTGTTGCATCCACCACTCACTGTGATGAACTTTCAGCCGAACTTTGCTTTATGGCTTTTCAATGTGTTTTTTTTTTGCTGCTCTATATTTTTTCATTTGCACAAAATTAATATACACCAAATATTATTGCTTTCATCTTGGGCCAGAGCATCCGCTGCCGTTGCCGTTGGCGCAGCCGCAAGCTACAGTCAGGCCTCGCTAAGAGGGACGACTGGTTTAGACGTGGCCAAGATTAGTCTCATAGTAGTCATAATATTAACAGTTTTGGTTTGCGTACAGTTCAGTTATTTATTCGGTATTTGAATTTATTTAAGCGTAAAGCTATGCTCGTAATTTTCTCATCTCATCTTTTGTGCTCAGTTCAATTTAGTGGAAAATTGAAATCATACTGAAATTTGTCGGTCAGCGAACTTATCAGCGACCACGGAAATTCAATGGAAATATCAAAATGCCTCGCTATTTGCTTTTTATTTTTCACGCTGTGCAACAGCAACAGCAGCAACCAATGAAATCAATTGCACTTTCAACAAACACATCGCAGAACGGTGGTGAAAATGTGTCCGACCACCGCAAAAACACGGGAAATACACACAGAGTGAGAGAGACAGAGAGATAGAGGGACAGGGAGACAATCAGTTAGGCAGTTGGACAGGCCACGTCGACATTCATCAGTGGGTTTTGGGCCGCAACCAGCTAAAAATTCGGTTTATGGTACCCAGTTGAATAATTTAGCAAATTGTTTGAACCGTAGCAAATGCAAATTTGAATTAGACTTCATATTGCCGGACGGACGGACGGACAGACGGACAGACACTCACTGACTGATTCACAAAACTAACTTTGGCCAATTCTGCAAATAGGCATCAATACAAACTACAATTGCCAAAATTGAAATATGTTTTGTGAGTGTAACTGATTAAAGCCGATTTACCTAAATATGTTATTCAATGGATTCATGAGCTGCCATATTGAAAATGTATATTTCTTGCACAAAGCACACATAAATCTCTCATTCTCTCTCTAGTCAAATTGGCCCGTAAATCTGAAATACAAAATTCATACTCATACTCGAATTCACAAAACTGTGATTGATGGCCTGTCCTTGCCAGAGGATTGTGAATATTGGAATTCCCTTAGTTTTTGGACTGGCTAAAACCCTTTTGCCTATGTCTCTTCTCTTGTCGACACCAGTGTGTTCGGCTAAGATAAATGCACGCTTAAGGAATCTCAAGCAGCTTTTCAGAGGGCTAAATCAAAATTATGGCTTAGTGTCGGCTCTGCCAACAGGGACTGCAAAGTTTGACTCTCTGTTTGGTAGGGGAAAGAGGGTAAAGACAGTGAGCAAGGTAAATATTTATTAGCTCAATAATTTGGCAACATTTCGCAGGATTAATGCTCAAATTCCAGGACCATAAATTATTTGCAGGCGTATTCCTAAATTTTATTAAATAAATAAAATGAAAAAGAAAAGCGCCCGACACAATTACAAAAACAAACGTGTGTGTGTGTGTTATGTGAATGAGTGTGTTTGTGCTTTGGGTAGGTTGGTATATTTTCTGTTTATTTTTTTGTTTTCGGCAAGGACACGCTACCATAATAAAAACTTGTTGAAAAATTTACGAGCGGCAGCAGCGTCAAAGGACAAATCGGACAAAACAGCCGACAGTTTTGGACCCACGTGATCAACCGCTGCTCGGCCGCTGGTCACGTTCCGGTCGCACCGACCCACTGCCAATTCCCAGTTACCACTCACTCCCACTGGCTTCCCTCCCTCGGCTGCCTGCCACTTCCGGATATGGGCGTGGGCGTGGTCGTGCCGTGTGGACTGTAGAACGACATGGGCGTGTTTATTTATGTTGCGCCCACCGCTGAAAAGTTTAGTCGTTGTACGTGTCAAAAACTTTTTGACAGTGCTGCAATGGCTTGCCGACTTAAGCACAAGTAAACGAAGAGGAAGAAGCAGAAGCAGAAGCAGAAGTCACCAGCTGCAACATGGGACGCAGCTGCGGGCCTATTAAATGGGCCAAAAGAGCACCTCGACGAAGCCAAAGAGCAGCGATATTCCAAAGGTGCCTCGAATATGCTCGAATATTACAATAAGCAAGAACGGTGAAATTGAGCGAGCTAGACAGTTCAAATACCCGCTAAATTTTCAATTGAAAGCAATAAATAAATTAAAAATTTGAAATAATAAAAGTACGAAAATAAAATAAATGAGAATTAAAACCAAAAATTAAATACAGGCACGTATACCGGGATAAAAATAGTTAAAATAAATATTTTACACAGTATTTATGAAGACAATAATTCACAATCTTTATTTTATTTTGTGAACGACAACGAAAAACAATTGATAAATGTACTTTTCAACATAAAAATTGAGTCAAGTAACTTAATATGATTATGAATTAATATGAATAATATTTAATTTTAAATTTAAGCTCAAAGGAAAAACAAAAGAAATTTAATATTAAAAGTGTAAATAGCTAGCGGGGGTTCAAAAATTTTATAAATTTAAATTATATATTCATCACATTTGATGCCTCCAGCTTTTGTTATGGTTTTAAAATGGTTTTAAGGAAATTAACTTCAGTCTGGCGTTTATCAGTCCACCTAAATAGGTCCAGAGAGGCCTAATTCCGACTGTTACATAGATTGCCACAAAGTGATTACGCTCCTGCAATCTGTGTGTGAGGAGTACTTAAATGAAAGAACGCATGTCAATGGTAATGGGACTGGACAAAGTTAAGACTGTGAGTAATTTGGTTAGCGAGTCTCGTACAACTTTCATTGGCAACTGTAGCTAGAATGTGTTATTAAATAATGTCTGGTACATGTACCACATATATTCACCATACTCTACTTTATCTTATCCCGCCAATCTCTTCCCTTTTTCCCCATTTCGCTCATCGACGCCTCACGAAAATCAGAAGGAGCCACGTGACAGGACCAAGGCATCTTCATTCACTAAATAATTGATCTGGGTTCGTGCAAATCTCGGAGCATCTGTGTATCGTGCACAGCCGGAATATTAAATGTGTGGAGGCCAATGTTTGATGAGGATACGAGCATAGTTAGCCCACAGTCAAGTCATGCAGGCCACAATTGCTTAGCTTAGCTTTTCTTTTTATTCTTTTTGCCTTTTTTCAGATTTTTCACTTTGTGCACTTTTCCAGGTATTCTATTCAATCTCTGTCTCACCTTTAATCTCTCAACCCGAATCGAAGCGCGTGGCTGAGCTTAAAAATCTGATTTAATTCAAGGTTGCTTCTAATGTGATCTACAGATGATTTTAAGCCAACTTTAGCGGTTATGACAGCTCTAAAGAATTTACTAATACCATATTTTCCTATCTCCATTCAATTTTGTGAGACTAGAATATAGATGAAAGCAAAGGTTGTTTTGTTCAGCCAGACGAAAGGAAGCTCAATATCCTTGTAAAGAAATTTCAGAAAAAATAGATAGAATTCTCGCAATTTAGATAAATTCCACAAGTGTGGGTTTTGACATCTATTTATCTATTATGGTGATTTTGAACTGTCTATTAGTTTCGAAGTATTTAAAGTCACACATATTAACAAAATTATAAATTAATGTGATAATTCACTCAATAAATAAATTTTATTTAATATTTTTGAGCTTGTTTGTCCAATTGATAATAAATTAATTTGTATTGTTTTACAGTATTGTATTATTAGTAGACAGGGTATCTCCCAGTTGGGCACTCTCGTTTAACATACTAAAACTTTTTTGCAAATACTTGTATAAATACCGATAAGAACAATTCTTAAAAGTGAAAAGAGAAAACTTTTCATGCGGAAAAGTTAAAGCACCCAAATCACCAAATTGGAACAGGTGCCTCGTTATTTTGTTAAGTGTAGAGAGCTTTTTTGAAACACCTAACATATTATATGAGAATATATAAGTAATAAAGTGCGTATGCCACAAGCAACAAAAAAAAAGTGTTTATACTATATACACAATATAAGTACAAGTGCGGGAAAAAAAAGAAAAACAAACGAGTGAAACTTAACAAAAAGTGGTTCGTTGTATCAAGGGCAAAAACATACATTTTCCGTTTTACGACGGGCATTTGGCGAAAGTAAAATGAAAGGGGCTCTGGAATGGAATATATGGCATGTACATGGGATGGTCATGGAGATGGTTATGCTATGGATCCTCTGGATGCTTTCTATGGGGACGATGGTCGATGGTCAGGTTGAAGTCGACTCTGAAGTCGAAGCTGAAACTGAAGCCGAAACTGAAGCTGCGCAGCTGCGTGGCGTGAAATGATGAAAGTACGAAAGAATTCAACGTGGAGTCGAAGTTGAAAGAGCCGTGCAACGTTTACAGCGGATACGAAGAGGAAACGAGGGGTAGAAGAGGGAAATCTGGTGGGTGGTGGGAGGTGGAGGAAACGGCAAGCATACGCGAACGGTGAAATGTTGGCTCTGTTGAAGGCAATAAAATGAAATTACAACTTAATTGTCATAAATAATTCAGAAGATTCCTTGCCAAGCGTCGTTTGGAGTCGGAGTTGGAAGCGCAAAACTCTGCGATGCGAAACGAAATCAGAGCAACCCCTCAAGTAAACCCCCCCTAACCAAGCAATGACTCCCCTCTTTCCGTCCCTCTCTCTCCCACACACTCCCTGTCTCTTTCCTGTCCACCTTCTTTAGTGGCGCTCAAAGCTTAACGAAAATTTTAAAGCCAGATGCTACTTTGAGTTAAGGAATTGGTTCACGGCAGCTGCAGTGGCAATATTGCGTGTTTTATTATTAACAAAGTTAATCCCCTGACCTAGTTAACTCAACACGGACACACACACAGCCGCACACACACACACACACACACACTTTTTCGTGGAGTAAAAACACAAATACAAACAAAGTGTAACCCAAACTGATGCTCAAAGACAAGCCACAAGGCGTTAATAAAATATAACAGAAAGAGCGAGAGTGCGAGGGAGAGAGCAATGTTAAGATAGAGAAAGAGATAGAGTACGGCTGTGCGGATCCCAAAATAAATAGCTGATTAGAGCATCAAATTCAGTGTCGCGACTAAAAGTCAACTGCAATTGATTATATTTAATTAGGGGCTTCAAATTGCTGGTTAACTGCAAATATCCAAAAAGTCAAACAATTTGATGGGCTAAATAACAGTAAAGGCCAATAACAATCTTTGCTCATTGCCTTGTTGATAGTTTTTTTTTTTTGGGATCTGCAATTTCTGTCAGTCTATTGGTTGTTATTTTGAAGGCTCTTTTAGCACAAAATGAATTTCAAATTAAACAAATTATTATTATGCCCAAAAGCAAAGCAAAACATTATTTAGTGTTTCTAAAGTGAATATTTATTTAGAGATTTGATTTAATTTAGTTACATTTATATTTATTTGTTAAATGTAATAAAATGGTACAAAATATGTTTTTATATGAACCCAGTTATCATGTAAAACAAAAACTAAATTAATAAATTTGTTGAAAATTCAAATACATGTAGATTAAAGTAATATTATAAGACTTGCGCTTTTAATAAAAGAAACTCAATCTCAACTATGCTCACAACATTTTAATCCTTGTATTATAAATAATCTAACAATTCATACAATTAATTCTAACAATCGAATCGAACTATTATGATTTTATTGATGAGAAGTTAAAAAGCATATGATTCTTAGACCGATATGCGAATTGAACTGTGCTGAATTCTTCTTCAATAATTTGTAGATTTCCAGACTTGATTACCAATGCATATTGTGGGTAAATTTGCCGAGCATAAACTCCGGGCTGATGCCGTGTAAACAACAAGTAAATAATGGTAAATTAGCAAAATGACAAAAGTTCTTCAACAATCCCCAACACACACGTGCCCGCTCACATTCTTGTAGGCCCACAAATTGGGGGCGGATAGAGAGACGGAAGACGGGAGCAGGGGTTGGGGTTGGGAGGTTGGGGTCCTGATTGCCAGTTAAGAATGTGCAAACAAGCAAACAAACCGTCGCGACGGCATGGACTGATTGGGATTGTAGGGAGAAGGGGGATTGGAAGAGCAGAAGGACCTCAACCAGAGGACAGGGACCAGGACCAGGACCAGGACCAGGCAGGACCCATAGAAATGAGAAAAACTGCTTACGAAAACAAAAAGAATGTATAACATGTGTTCGATGCGTTTCCAGAAAGAAAGGGAACATAATATTTCTATGCCTTTTTTGGCCAATAAACCGCTTTTGGGTTGGCCGGGTTGACAATGCCAGGGAGAGTGGCTAAAAAGGGAGAAAGAGAGAGACAGAAAGTGAGGCCTTTAAAAAGTAACACTCTGTTGAGCAAACAAAACGAACAATTTATTTTGCTTTTAATAATAATAAAAGAGCCAAAACGAAAATGAAAATATAAAAACGAGAACAAAAACAAAAACAGAGATGAAAACGAATATGCGAATAGCAGAGGAAAAGTGCAAGGCAAGTGGAAAACCGGAAAATGTATAAATGCCCGCCGGACATCAGACTTCAATGTAATTCTCCGACTCCAACGCCAACTCCGACTCCGACTCTGGACGTATATTAAAAATAATGTAAATATTCGCAATCGTATATCCACAATGAAAGAACAACAAGACAAGAAAAAAGACTAAAAACTTCTGCAACAGTAACAAAACAGTGAGAGTCAAGAGCAACTGACCAAAAGATACTCACAATTAGAAAATGTTTACTCACACGTATGTTTAATGTAAGTTATTAAAAATCAAACTGTTTGTATTTTTAATGTAAATATTTTAAATATTTAATGTCAGATTGGTACAATTATATATGTAAAACAGTGAGCAATTAAAATAATATTTTATGAATTTTTGTTTATTTTATAATACGAAATTAATCAAATTCCACAAATCCTTGAAATTCTGTTCTGATCAATTCTTTTTCCAATCCATTTCAATGAAAAAGGAAACTCAACAGACAGATTTATAGGGAAAGCCCTCCATTGTTATTATTATTGTCAACATTTAACTGTGTGCTAAGCTGCAAGTTGGGATCATCCGCTGTTATTTATACTAAAGGGTATGGCTTTTCGACTACCAATTTCAATATTGGTGCACATGTTACACGTAAATCAAGTATCGACAAAAAACTGCCAAATGAATAAGTTTTTCTCTGTGCTTTCTTTTCATTTGTAACTTATAAAATTTAAAAAATATATGCATATAAAAGAAAATAGATTGCATACATGTCTAGTGCGATTCTGATTTATTTTTCTGGTTATTTGTCGATGGACGGAAGTTTATCTTGATTCGGTATGAAATAAATAATTGGAAAAACATTTCTCTGTTCTCAACTCAATTATTTTGCTCGGTGTCTATTTAATTGCGAAATTGCAATTGTCGGTTGCATGTTGAAATTATAAATATAAGTTGTAATCGTAGTCGTCGTAGTTGTTGGTGAGAGTGGGAGGTGGAGGAGGCATCTATTAATTAACCAAAAAGTTCCGGAAAATCTAAGCAAGTAATTAACTAAAGCTGCGCTGAGATTCCAATGTTGCCCAGCAATTTTGGGCTTCCCATTTTTTGGGCGAGTATTATCTCATCTTACGCGATAAAGTTGTGATAATTTAATTACACGCGCAACTCGAAGCGCGAAAGAGTGGGAGTTGGACGCAGGGAAATGGTAAGGGGCAGAGCCACTTTGGTGCCAGTGACAGAGAAAAAGACAGAAGAAAGACAGAGAGAGAGAGAGAGAGAGAGAGAGAGAGAGAGAGAGTGAATGGAAGTGCTTGAGTTACTGTGGTAAGTGGCAGCAATGTAAATTACGCGTATTAATATCAATTTATAATCCGAATCCAAAACCAAAAAATACCAAAAAAAAAGATGGAATAAAAAAAGAGAGAGTAGCGAAAACATCACTTTTTTGCCGAGTCAGGATGCTGCTGACGATGATGCTGCAAATCCGTGATAAATCCTTAAAAATTACTTTTAATTTCGCAGCGGCGAATGCAAAGCCTCGAATTGATGCCTCGTCCTGCTGCACTGAGAAGAGAGGGAAAAGAGAGAGAGTGAGGGAGATACACGTCTACCCAGTCAACCAATTGACTTTGTCTGCTGCGAGAATCTGGCCCGAGTCTGAGTCACAGTCACAGTCACAGTCTCAAGACCAAGAGGGCCGTGTCTAGATTAAAATAAGTCGAGCGATGAAAATAGATTACGCGCGTATTTTGCGAATGATGCCGCCCAGCAGCAGCAGCGACGCAGCGTCGCAGTCGACGTCGACGTTGCCGTCGTTGTCGCCGTCGCCGTCACCGTCAACAGAGGCGTGAAAAATCCCCCCAATTTAATTTCGAGTTTTCCGACATCGCGATGCCGTCGTCCCTTTGTTTGATTAGTCGATTTTGTGGACTTTGGCGCTAATTGTGCACATCATACACACACACACACACACACACACGCACACACACCGAGAGACCGTGAGATTGTGTGTGTTGAAATTGCATATAGACTTTGTCAAAGTGTGCGTACACAGTAAAAATATCCAAGGTACAAGCTTAAGATGGAATCCAAACAGTATAAAAAAAAATTGTTGATTTGGAATTTTCTTAAAGCAAATAACTAAAATAATGATCTCAGTTAGTGCTCTAATCAAATATGTACTTTAGTCATAGGAGTGCATTTGTAATTTTTTTTTACTTAAAGTATACTATTTTGACAATTTTAATGCTGAGTCATTGCCATTATAAGTGTATCACATTTATAGTTATTATTATTTCCCAATTATATTTAATAAATCAAATTATTATCAAAAATGTGATATAACTCAAAAACACCAATATTTGAGTTACTGACATACAAATAATGTTGTATACTGTTCTACATTGTTGCCAAATTTCATAGTGAAATTTATATGTATTCTCCTTATATATATAATATTTTATGTATAATATTTAATATAATTTTGCATTGAAAACTTTAAACAGGATTTTAACGAAATGGGGGTTTCTGAGTTATGACAGTCTTATGTTAAGTGAGCGATATGGGCCTAAAAAAAATCCAAAATTTTTTTAATACTTGAATTTAAGCATGTGTTTTTTGCTGTGCAGTTTGTGTGTGGGAAAAGTTAAAAGAGGCAGAACCAATGCCGTATCCGCTTATGCTAATCAATTTGAGTTGGCTAACACACACACACACATACTCACACTTGAACACACACTCATATTACGCATACACTCACTCACACACACTCTCCCACTCATACACACGTAATGGTAATACTGTGTTGCCGTTATTTTTGCAATATTTGCATAATTGCTTTTGTTGCTTTCGTTTTGTCGGCTTTTGTGCTCGGTGTTCGCTGCTCGGGTATGTGCCAAATATTTGCACAGCCCCCTTTTCCCCTTTTCCCCCTCGAGCCCCTTGCACCCACTTCCCGACTCTACGCCTCTGTCTCAATCTCTCTTGCTGCCTACGTGGACGCCTCCGGGTTTTGCGGTCGCGCAATTTTTGGCCAATTTCACAAGTTGCACTCGCGTTGTTGTTATCAGCGTTGTTGTTGTTGCTGTTGTTGCTGTTGTCGTTGTTGTTGCTGCTGCTGTTGCCTCGTTGTGGCATATAGACACATTAACATATTATAATTAGCACGTTTCCACTGTGTCGAGCAGTTGGCGTATTTTATACGCATTGCACAAAAATATATAACAACACAACACGGCAAGAGGCAACAACTGCCGCAATGCGATTATTGGCAGCATTTCGAGGCGACTTCACGGTGCGGAATATGCCACAGAATGTGGCACTGGCGACGGCAACGGCAGCGGCAACGTCTCGGTTTCTCGTGACTCTCACGGCAATTTTGGCGCTCCACTTTTTCGAAATTCGCGACCGCTTGCCAAAATAAAAACACCGAGCAAGTTTTTCTTTTTTTATTCCTTTTTTTTTTGGCATCCCCCCGGCGATGGCCTTCGGACGTGTCAACAGCATCTGTGGTAATGCTGATGTCACGCCAGCAACAACAACAGCAACAACGGGAACAACAAGAAATACCACCGAACACCACGAGACACTAGACTCTAGACACTTACGACGATGGAGGCTGTTGTCGGTTGTCGGGGGCAGCCATCACCGCGACACGAGCAACACAAAATTGAGCTCACGAATTAATAGTTGCAACCAATGTTGCGACGCGACGATGTTAACGTATCCACTGGTCCCGTTAGACTGACGACTGCCTCAACACACAGCACACAACAAGGAACACGGCTGAGCAGGCGCCACACACAGAACGCAACACACAACGACAATAGCAACAAACTTGCCAGCTGAGCAAATGTTGCACTCTCTTTTATTCACGCTCTCGCACTCTCTGAGAGCGAGTCAAGTGGACTAAAGAGCATTTCAACCCCCTCAGAGCAGATGATTGAATGTCGAGATCAGTGTGATTAAAAGTCAGCAAATTTTAATTAAACTAATTTATTGCTAATAAAATATTCTTGAATAATCAAGACATTTTATGTTCTCTTGTTTTTTCTTCTTATATTCGAAATTCAGTTTGCATTTAAAAAAGATTTCGATGACTATAGTTTTAATTAAATATTAATTTATTACAAAATATATCATACTCCTTTATCAAGTATTAACTATTTTTTTGTTCCATTTAGAAAAAATAAACACAGGGAAGAAGAAATTAAGATTTAATATATAACTTCACAAGACTATTAAATAGTTGACAGTATATATAGTAAATGGTAAAAATACGCTGTATGTTGCTAAGAATATCCTGGTTGTAATTTACACTCTCTCACTGCATGTTGCTGGCCACAATGTTGCCAAGATGAGCGCACGTTAGCAACTCAAACACACAGTGAGAGAGAGAGTGAGAGAGCGAAAGAAACTCTTATACGCAAATGCGCAACACATGCGTTATCTGTTAGCTGTTGGTCACTTTGGCTGCCCATCGCTGGTAAGTTAGTTGGAGGCGGGGGCTTTGAAGACCTAATTTGATTCAAATTTATGTAACTATTGACAACAATAGAGTGTGGACACAAGCTCTTATGTCTGCTTTTTGTTTTGGCCCATTTATTGTCCTTTTTTAGGCCGTGTGAAAAGTAATATTTATAAGTAGTCTGCAGCAAGTTGGACACTTATACAAATACAGCAGCCAGACAATGCAACTGAACAATTTAGAAATTCAAGAACAAAAGATGTTTTCAAATTACCAAAGGGTTAAGTGCAGCATCTAATGCATACATGTATGTGTTAGCCATTATTGTCCGTGTATTTGGTTAACCTCTATTATTCATTTCTCTCTCGTGTCGATTAATTGACTTAACAATTTACCATAAACTTTTCATGTCGAAATTGGATATGACATAGAAAATACAGCTTCTATCCATAAAACACTTTTTCACCTACACATTTTTCTCATTCATTTTTCTCCCCTTACAATATGGAAATACCATACATTTTGTGTAGTAATTTTGGTCGAGTAACTTTATTTGTAATAAGTTTAAAGTGGAATTACTGCAACTTTCAGACTAGAGTTTTGAAAATCTGTTTAAAATGAATCAGGAGCAGCTACAACTTTTATTCATGAAATCAATTTCCACACAAAGGGAGTAAACTTCTCAAAATATATTAAACTTGAGAAGATTTCTGGCTTAGGTGTTAAAGCTGGGAAAACATCGATAGAGGATATATTCCATATTTTCGAGGTTTTCTAAACAAGGATTCGATAGTATCGTTTTTTACCAACTCCTATTTATTTCGTTGCACAGCGATTTTATAAAGATTATCAGGGGTGCCACAGAAATCACTTTTGTATGTTGTCTTTTAGGGTTTTTCTTCCAACTTAATGGAAGGGATCAACCTCTTGACATGGTCAATCAAGTTAGAAGTGTATCTCCTCGTTCTGTATATATTATAGCAATGTAGTAATAAGAGTAGTAATAATTGTAGTCACCCTTGACGCTTGTGCTTTTTAAAAATTTGTCCATAATTAAAATTGTCAAATTTAATTGCCGGCCGCCAATTAATTTAGCAAGTGCGCCAAAAACAGTGAAGCAAAAACGCGAACCACAGTCGTTAACTATTGAAGTTGAAAGTGTAGAGTTAAAATAAAAATTTAATATATCGATAATATCGTGAGTGGTCGACCCATTTCTATTAGGTGTTTTTAACAAATAACCAAAAAAAATTCCAGCAATAGCATTTCATTAATTTGCCTCTTTTTAGATTCTTTTCTAATAAGGGAGGTAAACTAACAAATTAGAAGTTTCTTGAGTTTGATCTTTTTAATGCAACAGTTTGTCATTGATTTTTCCTCCATTTATAAGAAATGAAATATTGAAATTGTTATCCTCGTTTGTCAATTACACCTTGAGAGGTAACTACTGTGACAAATGGAATTTCCCAGCTCACGCGTTGATTGGCAATCACTCAGAGACCACGACGAGATAGACCCTTAATTAATTTGAACGTCACCTTTTACAAGCATTAGTTTGATGGCGCTTAAAGATGCCCTTTTAGATATGTAGATGTACTTGTATTTACTTATCTATATATATAGCTATAGACAGCAATACATGTGTGTATGGGAATACGTGTGTGAATTGCAGTCAAATAACCGCACTTGAGCTAGAAATGGAATCATGTCTAAGCACTAGATTCTCATGACAATCAGAAGCTTGCGGGCATTTGCATAAAACCAAGATAAATAAATTCCACATGCAGACGGACAGTGTCAACCGTAGATCGACCGGTTAAAGGTTAACATTCTCTCTCATACGTCCCTTACATACGTAATACGAATAAATATACATGGAATATATAGTATATATATATTATAGTATAGTATATATTGAAGCCGTAGGGCAGAGGTCTGTTGTTTGACTCGATTGAGCGTCATCGATTAAATCGTTGCAATGTGATGCCTGGATTGAAATTTCTTTATCCGGAATCTGAGTGCCCAGCAAATGTGATTCGGTTACATGAATGTGAGTGTAAGTATGTGTGAGTGTGTGGCATACAGTTTTAAATTGCGATTGACCATTTATTCAACAGTCAACTCGAAGTAAATACATTCCACACATAACTTGACTTACGAGGGTGGCTTGATAAGTGATTAATCAAAGCAGCAAAGTAATACTCTTTTAATCAATTTATAGTTTAGTTGTTCATCAACCTTTAGTTGCTTAAGTTTCATAAAGTACGGTCTTATTGTTAAACTTTAGAAAAATATTTACAAATTTTTCGCTTTCCTGTTAAAAAAAATCATTCCAAAATACATGTTTACAATTCTTGATTTAAACATGTGATTTGCAAGTATGTATTCAGAATATGGTTGTTAAATGAACATAAATAAAATTGTCAAAAAAAACCTATTACATTTAATTTCACTGAAAAATTGTTATAAATCCGAATCCCGGATTTTTTCTTGTGTGTTTGAAGTTGTGTGTATGCCCTGAACTTATCAGCCCGCCCTTGTACTGTATGCATTTTTAATGGCAACCTTAGTTAAAGGGAGTTTTGAAATTAACCCTGACTAAGCGTAGGGGTCGTGGCCCAGTTGCACAGATGCGTGAGGCATAATCGAGCCTAAATCGAGGCTAAACGAATCCGTGTGCAACAAACCGACTGTCGACAATCGACAGTCGAAGCGCCGAAGTGTCGACGCAGCTGAGCATTCAATCGGATCAAACGCTGTTTACCATTTGCATGTTTACTCGCATTCACAGTCGTATTCGAAAATGAAAATGAAAATGAATATTCCACGACACGGCACCTATTTAAATGTTCATTTTGAATAAATTATGTTCGGTAAACAATTGTACGTGGTGTTCCCCCGTTCTCGGGTTCTACCTTTACCCCTGCCTTCGACCCTTCTCTTTGACCCCTTATCGAGGCTATCTCTGGTTGTCGCTGACTACGAGTCGTTTATCTTGGTGAAGCGGAAATTGCGGTTGAGTTCGCGCTTAAAACTTTGTTGCCAACTGATTATCGCTGACACGCCGAGAGCTTTTGCCTCAGCACCAGACCAGACCAACTTCAACTCCTGCCACAAGTTGCAAGTATAGCTTACTGAATTTATATGTGTGTCTCTCTGTCTGTTTGTCTGTCTGTGGGTGGGTGTTGGGCACAACATTTCTCGTCAGAGGAATCAGAATCAGATTCATGGAGCCAAACTCTTTGCCCGAGACGTCAGAGCTCGACAGTTTTTCGGCGATAATTAATCAAGACCATCTGCATTCACAGGGCGTAAAAATGAAATGTCACAATAAAACCATTTGCGAGTCCTTGCCAAAATGGACATACACACGCTCTCACATATGTATATATGGAATATATATAACTTCCAACACTAGCGACAATTAGCTTTTGTCAGAGGCCATGACAAACGGATTATACAAACGCCTCAATCATTCTGGCCCCAAAGAAAACAAGACAGAAAAAATGAAAATAAAAGGCGCGACAAGAAGTCAGGCAGGGTTATGCCTATCAAGCGAATGTCCTGCCAGACGGCTTAATAAACGCTTTACACAGAGAGAAAGCTTTTCTAATTGACTTTCGCTTTCTTTTCCCTCCCTCCTTGACATCGTAGCAAATTTGCCACATCACACTTTTCCACTTGGATTGTGACTTTTTCTGCGAACTTTTATAACAATTATCGTTTAAGTTTTCATGTAGAGAACAACTTACATTAAACTTTCAACTGTAAAACATGTAACCATTAATTTTCTTAAGACGGATTTTTTTTCAAAACCCCGAAACTTTTCTTAATTTATATTTTTTTACAAATCATTGTAAAGTTTTTTTTATTGTAGATAACTTATTTTCAGGTATCGATTATTATTATGTCGATTATGTTCGCATTTAGGTTTTCGGTTATCGGTTACGCAATTTCTTTGTATGTTTCGGTTTTGAAATACCGATTTACATTAAAAAATTTAATTATATTAATAGTATAATAGTAATAATAATTAAAAGGCATTACTTTCTTAATGTTATATTCACACATTTATTTAACATATTCTTCAGTTTGATGTAGTTTAGTTACATTTTAACAATTATAATATTTTATTTGACAAATTTATTTTATTTGCCCTTATTCAGTGCGATGAAAACTCGATCATGAATATTACAAATAAAAATTAAACAAAAGAACATTAAAATCTAAAATCAAAATTAAAAATGAAAAATAATTTATTATTGGATGTATGAAATAAACAAAAATTAACTCTTATAAATGAAACGGTTACTATACGGTTTCTGTTTACAGAGTTTCGGTCAAATGAAAATTTTTGTTTTCGGTTACAGTTTCCATTACGGTTTTAAATTTCAATCGGTTTTTACCAGTTTAAGGTTACTGTTTCGGTTAGGGGTTTAATTCCTGCTTTTTTTATTTGTTCAATTAAGATTCAGATTTCCTAAATTTCTTAAATTTTTTAAAACAATACACTCTATCCATTAAAAAGTTTTTATACATTTTTCTCCAATTTAACAAAATAATTGTTAAAATGAAACCTATAAATTGTTTGGGTATTGTACAGCCAACAAATTTAAATTTTATTATAATGGAAATAATATGCGTCAAACTTAGATGTTACAACTTTGAAGTGGAAGGAGGACACAAAACGATTTTTGCAAAAATTTTCTATCTACAAGTTTAATATTTATTCATTAATATCTTTTTTGATCCCTTTTTCTTCCCAACTTCTCAGTTTTTCGTCACGAAGGGAATGAACAAATACATCCCAAATTGTAAATCTCAATTTCATGCCAAGTATTTTGTCACTTTCGAAGTGAATTTATCTTTCAAACTTAGCATTTTTATAGCCAAGTAGTTTGAGTGTATATCCCCATACAAATAAAGTCGCATGCAAACAAATGTATGTAAGTATAAAATACAGACAACTGTTGTTCTGTTTGGCCACAGACAGAGACAAAGACACAGACAGAGAGTGAATGACAGAGCGAGAGGCAATCGTTGTGTAAATGATGAATACTCCCATGAACTTTGGCCGCATCGAGGTCTCGGGGCGCGACACTTGTAAAGCTGTCACAACATTAATCAAATCGAGAGTGCAAAACAAATGCATGCCATAAATTTACAGTTCAGTCCCTGCGGCCAGACTAAGTCAGGTCAGGTCAGGCCGGGCCAGACCAGAGTGAAAGTGATGAACCTCATCGCCAGGACACGTGACAAATATTCTACTAAATTCGCAGGTATTCGCATTCGTTTGCTTCTGGTTACTACTGCAAAGTGTTTCACACAACAAACATACAGTTAGTCAACAAATTGTTTTGACAATGAAAACAATAACATATTTTGTATTTTCAAAACAAGAAATAAGAAGTGGTAATAAAATAAGCAAATCAGGAAATTTTATAAATCTCTGAGAAAATTTGACTTTAATCTTGTTACAAAAAAACATTATTTTTACGCAATTGTTTTCTAATACGTATATTCCTTGAATGGTGGTCAGGTGGCTCGGTGGATAGAGTTATTGTCAGTGATTGTTCACAAGGACAAATTCTAAATATAAGAAAGATTGAAAAAAAAAATATTCTCAGCATTTTTAAGCGTACATAATTATTTTATTAAATGATTGCTAACTTTTATCATTATTTATTACATATTCTTGATTAGTCTATAAAATTGTTAAGCTAATGATAGCTAGCTTTAACAGAAAAAAATTTCAGATTATTAGTTTCACTATTGTAAAATCAAGCTAAAGTAAAAAAAATTTAATAATGAAGAATCAAAAATATCAAATATATGTTATTACTTTTTTAGAAACCAGCTAAAGTAAAGAAAAAAAAAATTCAATAATGAAGAATCAAAAATATTGAATATATATTAATACTTGTTCAGAAACGAGTCTTGTGCTTCAGAATTGGAAATTAATGCAATACAGAATGTGTGAATAATTTTCTATGTCAGAACAATTACTTGACTTACTGTTTATATATGTTTGGGCATGTGTATGTAGGTGTATGTGTCGACGATCGGCACATTGAGGCGCAAGGACATTTGGCTTTCCGGTTGTTGAGCATCTCGTTTAATGACGCAATGTTGTTGGCAATGATAATGATGCTGATGCCGATGCTGATGGCATCAGAGTTGACTGTGCCACATGTCGCATGTTCGCGTGGCATGAATTCGAGCTTGCACCTCAGCTCAGGACTCGCAAAAATGACAGTCAGCGAGCATCCTGCCATGGCAATTAGCCATCCTTTACGAGGTATGAAAAAGTAACTTTCTCTCTCTCTCCCTCTATTTTCTTTCTGTCTCTCTCTCTCTTTGCTGCGTATCTGTTTTGTGAAGCGAAAGCGTAAACGCGACTACAACCTAATTTGCTGAAATGGACCCAAAAAGCAGTCAACCATTCAGCCCAGGACTCTAAAACCGAAGCTTATTTCAACACACATTGAACGAAGAAATGGAAAAATTCAGTTCCTTTTCTGAAAATGCCATGCACACTTGCCCCAACAACATATTCGACGAATAAATAATGTTTACTTAACGCTTTAACAATTTGCTACCCATAAAATAAACAAATTGTGCAACATTCCCATTCAACATTCAAGTATTACAAATTTCCAGCAAGTACCTGCAAAATATGTGGCTTAGTAGAGACTGTAAGTCCGAATTCAATATTGATTATTTAAATCTTATTCAGAGATTGTCAAGAAAGAGACAAATATATCGAAAGATTTGACATCGAAGTGTAACTTATTCATGTGAAAAATAAAATGAATAAGGGATATTTTTTAGAAAATATAAAATTTCAAAATCACTTGCAACTTGTTATCAGAATTGAAAAACAGATTTAAAACTTTTAGCTCAAGGTCTTTTATATATTCAAAAAAATTGAAATCCAACATACACCAATAAGTATAACCAATAAATTAGATTATTGTACTTTAATATATTTATTCTTTAAAAATAGTTTTATCAACAAAATTTGAAATTTTTAAAACACAAAAAAAATATACAAATTCATTATTTCAATAGAATTTTTAAAAAGACCTTATAATGAATATTCTAAAATATATTTATTGAGCCTTCATCTTGAATTTATATGAAAATGGAGCGCCAGAATCGTAGTTTATATAAATTATAAACTATCACTATTACGATGAGTACCCCAAACATTTGCATAGAATCACAAAAACTATTTACTAATTCCCTTATCCAAATTGGACAAATGAATAGTATTCATGTAGTGGCCCATTGCCTTTGATTGGCAATTGGCAATTCACAGACGGGCAATTAAGAAGCGATCGGAATTGATAATGACACCGCAGCGATGTTTCAACATTGACATTCTCAGCTGTTGTAATTGATAGACGGATGAATGAATGAGTGGAAGGATTAAGGATGGTTAGAGGAACTAGAAGGGAATTGGCTGCAAGTGATTTTGCTTTGATCCAGGTTAAACAGCTAACACGCTGTGAACCAACGCGAATCTCGGCAAATCCACTCATGTGGAATACACTTAATACCCGCACATGTTACCACAAAGTGAGGCCAGAACAGCAGGAGGAGCAGAAGAAGGAGGATTGGCTGCAGCTAGTGGGTGTCCTCGTTGGTTTCCACACGCCTCCCGTCTTTCGCAATTGCGCCAAAAATAAATTACGTTGTGGCAGGGTGAAAGCGACACCGATACCGACACCGACACCACGACGTGGAGACACCACGACGTGGAGACACCACGACATGGAGACACCACGACATGGAGACACCACGACATGGAGACCGTCAACCGCTCACAAAGAATCAACGCGCACATTTTTACACACAAATACAAAGATGCCATATAGGATGACATGCCCGGAATCCTGGCGATCGACATGAAGGGACAGGCGATAGAGCGCGGAATGGGGATAAGGATGGGGATGGGAAAGTTGGTGGCACAACGCCGCAGACACAAACGCGACTACAACAATAACAACCAACTAGTGGCAAAAGTTACAGTCGAACACACAAAACTTCGAGAGACCCTGTAATTATTTTGTAAAATTTTTAATAAGTATAAAAATTAGTGTTAAATTGTAAGTGCGAAAAAAGTGAACAGCGTTGGAAAAATTAAATTTTCCAAATAAATAAAAGATTGATAGAAAATCAAAATTACAATGATAAAATTATTATATTCCACAAGGAAATCGTTTGAGTTCTGACAAAGTTACAAAAGTTTGAGAATTCTCAAAAACGGTCATTGGGTAAGTATGGAAAAAGTGGAGTGTATTGGAACAAATCAAGTTTTTGAACTAAATAGATGAAAATTAGAAGTCAATGGTTAGATTAACATTCTATTTGGAAACCAGTCAATTCTTGAGAAAGTTATTACCTTCACTTCCATGTCGCAGACCTAATACCCCTTTGGCATTTTATGAGTACAGGGTGTAACAAACGTTTGCCGCCTAATTCGGATTTCAGGGCGTCTGTCTGCGTTCTTCGTACAATTTTTATCTGCTCCGCCGCCTGTTGATAAGGCGGGAAACGGCGGTGGCGTCTACTCCCGCCACTCTTCCCTTTTCCACTTCCCTCCTTCGCACTGTACTCCCTCAATCCACACTGAGTCACTTCCCCCCCCCCCCCCCCCCCAATTTGCTTCGTGCAACGTTTCGTTTGACGTTGAAACATGTCATGTAGTTTTTCTTTCCAAACAAACGACACCCACAACACACGCACACACACAACGTATATTAGTGTGCGTGTGTGCGTGTGTGCGTGCGTATACTGTGGCACTTTCACTACAACTGCGACACCACAGTTTGGTGGGCTTGTCTGCCTTGTCTGACTTTTTTCCACATGTTGAAATTGTAAATGCCATGGAGCGGGAGGCGAACGTCTTTTCGGCGTGCTTCCTTGCCGCTTTTCCGCTTTTCCGTTTTTTCCGCTTGTGCCACGTGCGGCAAACTTGCCCCTTCCGCCCCATACACACACACACACACATACACGTGCAGCTGCGGTTAGTTTTCCTCGCTCGTCTCTGCAATTCTCTTTTTCCTATGTCCGCACAGTCGACTGCTATGGTTAGCTAGGTATGTGTGTGTGAGTGAGTGTGTTTGAGTCTGTGTGTGTGTGAGTGTGTGTGGTGCTGAGAGTGTGGGTTGTCGTGGTGAGCGTGGTTTCTTTGTCGCACCAACAACTGCGGTGACGCTCATTGGATGGAACAGATTGGTTAAGAGTTGATTTTATGGGGCGTACAATGGCATGATTCCTTTAACCCACCACCCACCACCACCCACCACCGACTTCTTGCCTGCCACGGGGAATTGGTCGGAAGTGAGTTTTTGCGTTCAAAGATTTCATCAATATGGAAGTCGACAAGGCAAAGTCTACTAGGAAATTCATCTGTTGGTATTTCCTAATAATTCAATCACAAATTGAAACCTTTCTCTGTTTCTCTCTTTGTCTTCTTTTTCTTTCTCTTTCGGTTCAGGTATACTTCTCTCATTATGGTAATGAGCTACAGTCTGTCTGTTATCGGCTTACACATTTGCCAAATGTTACATCTGTAATCTCTCCGTATCTGGCATTGATTGTGTCCAGTTTTGCGAGCCAGCAATAATTTGTGGCTAACACTGAAAATTGAAACACACTTGTCTCTTTCATTCTCGACATTGGCTTACTAAACACATACACATACAGTATATCCTCTCTCCCTCTGTCTCCACTTTCGTTTGCTGACATTGCCAAGTTGCCCATGGGCTTGGCACACTCCGGCCAGGAGCACAGCCGACAGGCGACACACACGCCTTTGTTTTAGCCCGTCAGCGTTGTCAGCGTTCAATGTTTGCCATTGGGAACCACCCGGAACCGGGTGTATTATTACTTTATGGCAATGTATGTAACAGGCAGAGCGAAGCAAATCTGATGCTGTAAGCTGACTCAATTTGCTGACAAAGTTCAGTTGATGTCGCAATGTCGCCTTATTCATCGTCGACTAGAAAACAGCATTAATATTGTCGCTATCTTTTAGCGCAGGTGAAAGTAAAACATTATTTCTCTTATTGATGTTTTCGTAGAGCTCATATCTATAAGGTGTAAACATCGAAATTTTCTTTAACTATGGAAATATGTATTGTATGCTTAAATAGCTTGCTCCATAAAATTTAATAATTTAAATTATTTAATACAGAAAATTTTAAATATAAATTTTTTAATGTTTTAGAGAACTAGAAAAACTAAATACCAACACAAATGAATAACATTTCATTGCTAACATACCATTTTTTAAAAATTCTTAAAATATTTACTTTCATATAACATTAACTGCTGATTTGATCTTTATTCTCTTTTTTTTCTAGATCTTTAAGTTATTGGCGTTTAAAGTTATTTTCTTGAACTTTATTTAATAGAAATAGAAAGTATCTCACAGTCGAGTACACTCGACTGCAGTGATCTAGCTTGTGTGAATTCGATGACGTCGTCTGCGGCTTGTCCTCGGTCTGTTCCTCTCTTCTCACTCTTTCTCTCTGCTCTCCTTCCCACCCGCTCAGTGTACCCCTCGGGTGGGACTCCACTTGACAGTACCTGCTGCTGGTAATAGTTGATGTCCATGTCGTTGTCGTTGTATTTGGTTGAGTTGTCTCTCACAGCTGGGCTCAGACGAGGCACACAAACACACATCCATTCAAATCCAGTGCCATTGTCGCAGGGCGTGTGTCCTTTGTTCTCCATTTGACTCCGTGTTTGCCACCAGAGTCGCACGTGGCATTCAACAAACCACGGAGACTTACGTGTACGCATAGCTGAGAAATTGGCGGAACAGAGAAACAGAGGAGCAGATTCCTATGGTATCTGGTTTAAGGCCTCCTTAATGACACATACGCATATGTGGGCACGTATGTACATTAGCACTAAATATGGATGCTCAGACTGTCGTTAGCGACAGGATACGTATAATTTGCACATTTATGACTTTGTAATAGACTTCATAACATCCAGAACAACAGAAGATACTCTCGAATCGATATTTGTATTCCATGCAGTTATAGGATTCGAAGAGATTCTCGGTTAGGACCGAGAACTCAACCTTTTAGTTTTGAGAAGTCTGAAAACCAATCTCCAATGGAACAAAGTAAAATATTTAGGAAATAAAAAAGAAACTCTAATCTTATTATCTAACAATAAAATAATGCATAAATGTAAATTTTTATTCAAAAGTCTTAGTATCTAATAATAAAAATATAATGAATTATTTAGATCAGAAGTAAGAGTTGAAGTGAATGTTAACAATAAAAATTGAGAAATAAGATTCTATGTTAGACCTCATCCAAATACTGCATTTCTGATTTCTCAATTTTCCCATTCTTCCAGAAAATTTAACTTACTCGGACTTTGCTGAATTTAGAGGAATGTTTATGAACTTTAAAAAGGTTTCAGTCGTAAGCATCACCAACTTTAATATTCTCCATTTTGGTTCACTTAAAAAAACATGTATTCTATTTAAAAAATGTAATGACTGCTTCATTAGATGGCGAACAACTAAAAATATCCCAGGATCGTTAAGGAAATTGGGTCGCTTAAAGCCAGCTCGACTTTATCTGATGAAATCCATAATAAATATTGACCCTATAAGTGTTGTTGCAACCCTTGTCGCAGGCTCTAGTGGCAGGCACACATGAAAGTGCTAATGGAAAGTGTTTCGACAGTGGACAGCGGACAGCGGACATTCGACAGTGGGTTAGGGGATTCCCCGAGGGTGTTTAGCTGATTGCGAGCTATTTTTGTGTTTTCAACATAATGGGTGTTAAATTGGATTTATCGCTTGACCAAAATGATTTCCCGCCTTTACCGGAGGGCCGTGTGCTCTGGGCCAGGTTGAGGCTCTGGCTCAGTTTCTGGCTAGGGACAACTTAATTAAATTTCACATTTTTAGTTTATTTTTAAACGAAGTTGACAACGAAAAACAGGTCATTAGGAGCATTATCGCATCATAATTCTGTCAGTGCGATAACAAAGCTTTCAATTCAATTTAACTACCACACACATGACACCCCCACCTCCTCTCTTCACCACATCCCCCTCTTCCCCATGTTCTCTGTTACAAATGTTGCTTCTGTGTTGATTTTGAAGCCGGTAATGTTCGGTGCGAATGTCGAATACAGAATGTGATTGGGGGTGGTGACGGGAACGAAGGGGGAGAGGCGGGAGGGGGTTTGTCAATGGGAATGGTAAATGTATGTACAACTGTGTGGGTGTACATGTATTTGGATATATGAGGGCCAGATTCATTGTATTCATATGTAGTTGGCCAACAGAGACTGTTTCGAGATTGTCATCCCTTCGAGACTGTACGACGAGGAGAGATTGGGGACTTAACTGTTGATGTTGTTATACTCGGCACCCACAGAATAAAAGAGTGGAATAACTTTGTGGCAATGCTTGTAACAAATAGAAGGAGACATTTTCAAGAAAATTTATAAAGAGTCCAAAGTGACATGTAATTTCCTGTGTATTTTAAGCAGATCATGTTGAAAAAAAAAGCACTCACTTCAATCTCCATTTTAAAGGCATAACGCAGAGTTTTTGCAAATATAATAAGAGTCGTAGACCCGGAATAAACTACAAATTGCATTGGGATCGAAACTTATTCAAATATTATTATATTATTATTACAGGGGCACTCACTGACGGGTATACACGACTGTATCCGTACCTACAAGTTTTGATTTGTTTTATAAAATATATTTTCTAAAACTCAAACATTTGAGTATCAAACTGTCGAGTTCGCTCAACTTTATAGATCTTGCTTGTTGTATTTGAATGCAGGCCCAAAACGACATAACATCATGTTGATAAGAGGGGAGCTGTGAGGGAAGTTACATTGTTTCTGCCCGTTGCCGTTTCTGGTGTAATATATAATTTGAACAGAAACAGCAACAACAACAGAGACAGAAACAGAAGCAGAGACAGAAGCAGAAACAAAGAGTGAGAGAGTCAAACATCTGTCAAGTGTTTTACAAAATTGGGTCCTTGTTTACTTTTTATCAAGTGTACCCATAAATGAACTCACCCACAAAATGGCTAAAGTATTCGTACGAATACTCGTGAATAAGTTCCATGTGCAAGTGAATTTGTGAATATGTTTCGCATGCATATTTCTGTCGACTTTTGAATATATTAGTTGGATCGTTTAGAGCAATCAGTGTGTACTTCTACTTCTCTACTACGACTGTCATTCAAAAGTGTCTGGCAACGTCAGAGAATATGTCCTACTCCCTTTAATACTTGACTGTCCATTGGCATCAAATAGAGCCTGCATCCGATTTCTAGTTCGCTTTGCTTCGGTTTTTGTCCTACTCAGCGCTCGGTGGCATTTCAAATGTAAACTGCCAAGTAGGCATTTCGGCCATAAGAATTTGCATAATTTACTTAGTTGAATATCCGACAAGCCGCAAAGGGACAATCACAGGGCAGCTTCCTCTGAGACACTCCTGAAGTCCGTCCCTCTATTGGGGGACAACATCAATGTAGATGTACATATTTGTTTTCGTGTTATACCCGTCTAATGTAGAGTTATAGGGTAGATTGATTTCCTTGTAATGTATGTCAGTTGGGTAATACCATAGATTTTAGGGACTTTAAGAGTGCAAATTGTAAAAAGTCTTCAATAAGTCGGCTGTTTTTTTAATGTATATCACTCCTTTTAAAGGGTGATACTTAATGTTTTGTGTATTCAATTTACATTTTAAAGTTCATCAATATCAGATAAATATATCTATAGTTATGGCTGTTTTAAATTTGTAGGCAACTAAATGTATGCAGTATTTAATTTAAAATCTATTTGAATAGAGTTACGGGTATCTTCTAGTCGGTATCTCAACTAGACAGTGCCAACTTGTTTTCTTTGTCGTCCGTCTGCTTCAAACACAAACAACAACAATAACAAAAACATCAACATCGAGTACAACAATAACAATAACATTTGAGTCGAGTGTTGTGTCTATGGCAAATCTGTTGATGAAGTTGTCCAACTTAAAGTGCCACACTTCGAGCTGCGAACTGCGAACTGCGAAGTGATTCCCATTAAACGTGTCAATGCTCTGCCATCTCAACCGTGGATCCAATGTCCATGGATTGGAACTGAAATAATGGCCCATTTACACCTCTACCTTTGTCTGTTTGTCTGTCTCTGTATCTGTCTGGATATACAATATCTCCATCGGTGTGTTTGCGGATGTTTAAATTGAATTTGCATAACATTTTCAGAATCGCATTTTGAGCTTGCTTCAACTTCAAGTCGTTGTCGTATTATCCAGCCCATTATTTATTAATTATTTACGTAATCTAAACAATCTTTATTATTATAAATTATGACACAACTGCAACTTTCAATAGTGTGTATGTGTGTGTGTTTGTGTGTCAGTTTATGTGTGAATGTCTTTGTGTTTGGCATATTGACCACAATAAGCTATTAATTGCTAATTAATTACTTTCGAGAATTTTGGGCTATAAATCAATAAATTTGTTAGCTTAAACCACACAAACTAAATAATGCTACTGCATATTTTTAGAGAGTGTCAGTGCTTTAAGTTTTACAAATATGACAATGTCAATGGAATTTTCCAAGTTTTATAATACTTAAAAAATACTTATTTTAACTTTTTATCAATAAAAATAATCAATAGCACTTTTTTTATTATTAAATTTACAAAAAATTTTGTGACTCTCATAAAAGAATATTACAAATTAATATTATGAGTGATTATTATGTTAGTTACAAAAGTCTTTAAATTATAATATATGTAGGTTCAATATATACATATATATAGCCATTCATTTTGTTTTAATTAATTCGATTTTTTTTAATGAAAGTTTGATTCGGTCTTAATTGTTTTGGAGTTCTCCTTTTTTTGATGAAAATTTAAAAAAAAATTTAACACTTTGTTAAAATAAAACTAAAAATAAATACTAAAAAGTTTTGTCAATAAATAGCATTTTCGATATTTAATTGTTGTCAGCAAGTTGGGCAATGTTAAGAGTAGATAAATCCGACTTACTGCATGCTCTACACCAACTGTCTGTGATGAACTGATTTATGCCAAGCCATGAAATTAACATCTGTTTACTCTTATCGACCGTCACTAATTGCTCCAAGCATTCCTCGTAAGCCAGAGACGCCCTGTGTCTCCTGCTTTTCATTTCTCTGATTGATTTTATGTGACTTCTTCTGAGTAGTACGTTCCAGACACACTCGTCTTCCTCCTACCCAACTCACTTTCGACTTCTCGATATATTTGTTTTTATGACACTTGGTCGCCCTTCGTGTTTGCCTGATGAGTTTGAATAATTTGAAAATGAAGCGCGCATAGAATTTGAAGCAAAGTGACTTTAATGGGGCGACGAGGGGAAAACAGACACTGTCGATGCCACATACACACACTTATACGCATATGTACGTATGCATTTCAATACATATACAGTACGGCAAGTAATTGTTTGGACAAAGTAAAATGTATATATTTTTTTAAATTAGTTAAACTTAAAACTTATTTTTTAAAAATGTTTGAGCAACTTAAGCTACTAAAAATAAAAAATAAATGAAATTTATATGTTTGTCTCTTTTTCAGATTAATTTTGGGACAAACTGTAAGTGTTAAATGAATATAGATATATATGTTTATATAAATAGTTGTGGCTTTGACAGTGGCATTATATCAGCGGCAGAGGCCGCTGCAGAGGCAGAGGCAGAGGCAGCGGCAGCGGCAGCGGTGGTCGATGTTTGATGTGGCTGCCACAGTCGATGGAAGGGGGCGAATTCATGTCGCATATTTCCATGTTGTTTTGTGTTGCATTCTAACAATGCGGGGCGCCAGGAAGTGGTTTTTTAGGCGAACAAATAAAAAATCAAAACCACGAATGTCCACAACTGAATGCATTTTAATAGTTGCCCCTTAAATTCTTGTATGCACAATTAACAACTATTAATTCACTTCAGCAAAGAACAGACTCTTAAAATGTAAAATGTAACAATATTCATTATGGAAATATGATTATGCACAATATTTGTTTCATTCGAAAGACACTCTTTTAACGTGTAACATATTTAAAGGCAAATTCATAAGACTCTTCAGTTAGCTCATATTCCAGGCTATTTAAGGCGAAAGCTTTTTAAGCTTTTTGCCTAAATGTGAACTTGCTAAACTTTCTTTTGCAGATAACAGGATGTTTCAGTTGTAATTCAACAACTGTGTCAGCAAAGACCGCAACCAAGTTACCCTTCAAAAATGACAAGGAGTCTGCGAGTTTTAAATGAACTTGATCGTCGAGGAGATACCCAGTAAACGGGCTTGAAGAATGAAAAGAGTTTCTCCCATTCCATTAAAACATTTTAATATTAAGGGAAATTCGATTATGAAGGAGATGTGTTACGTTTTTACCGGATGTTTCTATAATTTTTAGCTTTAATAAAATGTAGAAACAAATGTGAGTGCTCCAAAAATTACTTACAGTTGGTTAATTATTAAAATATTTATTTTAAGAGTTCAAATCAAATTTTTCTTTTATTTAATTAAATTAAATTTATTTTTAAATTCAATAAAATTATATAAGATTCGTTTTTAATAAATTTATGTAAAATTATGGCAAATAATAATATTTGAATTGTATGCAAGCCGACATCTGTGTCTATGTTAGTATGCTCGAAGAATTAAATCGCTGACATTGTAGAATTTTTAATTAATTCAGTAAGAATTAAACAATCAAAAATATAAAATTAAAAATTTCTGTATTTTATAATGGTCGATAGTTAAAACAAACAAACATTTTTGTTTTACGTAAAATGTCAATTTTAAATAATAGAAAAATTAAGACTACGTTGGCAGATTGGAGGTTTATAATATGTATAGTGACAAATACATAATACTTTTCTCAGTTAAAAGACACCTTAGAACTCACCTTCATGCTGAGGATTAATTTGACTAAAAAACGCGTTAGCCACAACAACTGTAGTGAGAATCCAAAGCGAATATAAGGACATTCTGAAATCACTGTATTACAATGCAAAACAGATTAAAAACACTAAATTTATCACTGTGCCAAGTCCGCTTTAAAAGAGGAGCAGTTACTCGTACTAAATAGATGCCGAGAGAGGTCTGTTCCGGGTGACGATGGCCGAAGAAATGAGCAACTGCGTCGAGTTGCAGGTGAATGCTCCTCAAAGGATAAGGGATAAAGGATAACACCAGCATTCACTAGCTTTGTTTGCGTGCCAGCACATCCAGCATATGCATATGTATGTATATATGTGTATGGACATATGCATGTATATGTTCTTGTTTGGTGTCCGCATTTGTGCAAAAGGACAGCTGCCCCCGTGATTCGTTTGTCTAGACTCGAGACAAGTCCAAAGGATAGGATACAACATGCACACACATGAGCTTTTGCATATGCTCCTTTACACCTTTACCTGACCAGGGGCTTGGCCAAGGACCGACCAGCTCCAGTTAAAGCCATCAAAGGCAACGACAATGAGCGTGGCAAGCCCATCGTTTACTTGCAAGTAGCCAGACGCTTAGCCAGGCCGGAAGAGGTGCAGTAATGTGAGTGTGAGTGTGAGTGTGAATACCTTTTAAGCTCACCTAATGGCAAACAAATCAAATTGCGGGTGATTTCGTCACTACATTTAACACACACAAGTAAATAAATTAAGCAAATCATCTTGACCCTTTAAGAAGTGTAAAAAAATTCTTCAATACAAATGGTGACAAATTAACTTGGGAACAGAAGAATAAATAAAAATTTTAAATGAGAAAAAAACGAGAAAAATTTAATTAATAGAACAAATATTTGAAAAGTAAAACTAATTAAGCAAGAAACTTAAGATTTTGCCTAACGATTTCACTAAGTATTATTTGCCTTTACTTATTTATTTTTTAGATATTTCTTCAATTTAGCATAAAATTATGACCCTTTATAGGGGATAGATAAATTAAACTGTAACTTTCATCTTTAAAATCAAAAATATTTTTTTCAAATATTAATGAACTTGATTTTTCCTTATTTTATAGAAATAAATAATTCCATTTTTGTAGTTTAACTTGTAAATTTAAATTCGAAGAAGCAAATGTCTTAAATAAATAAAATACTCGAAATAAGCTTGCTGTACTAACAAATTAAATTGTGGCTGTCTTAAAACTCTCATCTATGTCGAACTCATTTAAATAAACACAAATAAATAAATTATCAAAATCAACTTGATCCCTTAAATCACTTAAAGAGATTGTTTAGCACAATTGGAGATGCTTTAACATATTTATTTAGTTGTGTGTGTTTAACCATAATTTTGTTTTAATAATTTACGCAAACAAGTATAAGGAACAACAACAAAAGGACATCGGCATTGGTGTTTTCCGCGCGTTTGCTCCTCAAAAGGAATGCTGTAGCTTCGTTAAAATGACAATGCAAAATAAAACTGACAATTACTTGGTGAGAGCTCCCTTGGTTCTCAGCCCCAACATGGATGAGGTCCTTGCTGATGATTGCCAGAGACAATTGCAGACTCATTTACATTTACCAAACGAAAGCGAAAGCGAAACCGAAAGCGATTCTGAATGCGAATGCGAATTCAAATGCGTCGGCATTTGGAGGCTCGAAAGCGTTGCCTGGCATTCAAGCCAACAGCCCATGAGACTCTGAGCCCATCAACCCATCAAGTCATCCAGCCATCAGTTCATATGCTGGCATTGTTCGGCAAAATGCCTATAAGCTGTGCAAATTGAATTGCCAAGGTTGCCGAAGGATCGAAGGACCAACCTGCCCTGCCGTGATGACTCCTCAATGAACAGGCGAAACTTGACAGGATAACAACAACAACAACAACAACAACAACGTCAGGACGACAACAGCTGCTTCAATTATACTATGGTGACAAATTCCATAAGATCCCCGAAATGCAAACACAAACAAATTAACACACAATTATTTGGAATTAGTTCCCTCCAGTGCACATTCTGTCCAACTATTGACAACAATCAATGAACACATCGCTCCCAATACGACAGCTATTCAATACGATTGCCTCATCAATTGACATATTATTCGCACTCCATCAATATTTACATTTTCAACTCCAGTGTGAATTGACTTTGAGTCTGTTCTGTAAAATATTTCACAGATTAATGACAACGTTGCTAGATAATAGTTATTATTATTAATTTATTGCTTGCTTGAATAAATGTAATATCATTGAAATGATACCCTAAGAGTCATGCCACAAACTGAAATTGCTAAATAACTGTTGTAAAATAACAAATATTTTACAATTTACTTACTCTAAGAGTAAATGGCTGCAAATCTAAAAGAAAACTGCATTTTCTAGGACAAAAATTTAAATTTCTCTTAATATACATATTTTTATCATTCTATAGTCTTTTACATATTTCGCAAACAAATTTTTGGTGCTTCCAGTTTAAAAAAAAAATGTACTTAGACATTTTAGTTTTCTTCTTTACTTATTGAGAAATAAAATAACTTTGACAATTTAATTAATATTATTTATTTTATTTTTAAATATGTATTTTTTAATTGTAATTCGTTATATTTGAAATATTTGCTAGCATTAAAATTATTTACAATTCCAAATCAGAGAATATTATTTTAAGTTTTAATTCTGGTTAGAGAAAACATTCTGATGATTGTCAATCAAGTTGTTTTTCCAATTTCAATGCCTCCGACTTCTGCATACACACATTATAGAGGTCTGCATGTGTGTGTGTGCATTTACTTTTTTTTGACAGTTTTCGAGCAAAATTCAATTTTGTAAATTGCGCTCATCACAATAAATACTAACGAGCGAGCGAGCGAGGGGAGACTGAAGTAAAGTGTGCAAACAAGAAGCAAACATTTGGTTAAATGCCAACTGGGGATTAATAGACTAAAACCAAAAGCGAACCAGCCACAAAATACGAGTACGACCATCGCCGACGGTATTCTTATTTAACGAGAAACAATCACAAAATATCGCAAAGTTTTGCCAACCCTCGTCCCCCTATTGTCATTCTCCCTCTGTCCCTTTATTAGGTGACAACACAGGCAGCCCTTAGCGTCTTCCAGGGACGTAAACTTTTTGGGGTTAGGACCATTTGGACTATCCTTATTTTGTTTAGAAACTATTTAATGGCTTCTCTCCAGCGCTCATCTATTGCCAAGTCCAACAATTTCAAGTTTAAGACCAGTCCCAGAAGCGTACCATGAATTTCATTATGCAACTTGGCGAGTCCCTTGCAACATACTTCCTCCCACCTTTTTACCCACTTAGCCACAAAGCCGCAATCAAGCATCTTCTGGACTTGTTGAATTTTAAAGGTGCCTTTGACCGCTAAAGTTGTAAATATTTGTAAATGCGTAAGCAATAACAAGTATAAAATACTTGATTCACTCAACTATTGTTATAAAAAAAATCCAATTCTCCAAATAAATAAAATGTTGAAAAGAAACAAGCAATGACAAAAAATGACATTGCGCAGGGAAATTGGTTAATTTTTGACAAATTTATGACAGTTGAAAGATTTTAAAAACTGTCAAGCGGTAGGATTGAAAAAAGTGGATAGTGTGATGTAAAGATAAAATTTGTAAACTTAATAGAATATTGTTACAGAAATAAATTGGTGAAAAAAACATAAATTGGACAATCCGAAATGAAATTAAATAATTTTTGACAAAGTTATGACAGTTTGAAGCTTCGATGTATGTTTACATCACAAATATTCAATAAATTGCGAACTTCTAGCTATGAGATCCTATCGTTCATATTAGAAATTTAAAAAAAATATTATTTTTACAATATTTATATTTTTTAAAACATTTTTTGGTGTCTATTTGCAACTGTTGCGTGCAACTTGTTTCAATTGTTAAAGTTCAAAATTTCAACAAACCAAATTCAATATACATGTTACGACAAGAGTTTTGTAGAAACTTCCTTGTCAAGTGTCTTGTCTCCGCATCAATCCCGAGAAACGACATTTTTGCTGTTAAATGGCCATTAGGCATTAGGAAAGACAAGTTTAGATAAACAAGGCTCGGGGAAATGTAGAACACGAAAGTTTTCGAGTTTCGCCACAAAGTTAGACGTGGCTAATAAAACTTTAGACGCCTAATTACTTAAACCACTTTAAGACTCAGTCAGCATCTCCTCCAGAATTATAATGATATGACTGTTTAGGGTCGAAACTATCGAGGTGTCTAACCAAATGCAGAGTGAGAAGGGGCTAAGAGGGGAGAGAAAGAGAGGGGCGAATGTTGAAACTTTTTCTAGTTTAGTCGAATTTGTACGTGCTCAACTCAATTAATGGTTTTACTAAGTGCCGCAATTATACATACACAATTGGCCAAAATGGCATTGCTAATGGGATAATTGTGGGAATGTTTCATATCCAATGACATAATAATATGTTATATATTTCAGGTATAATACACTATACATATATGTACACTAAATTATTGACTCAGTGAGCAATTTTGAATAAAATATTATTTCCAAATAAATCCGTATATCCACTCAAAACCAAATAGGCATTAAATGAAAAGCCCCAAAAAAAAAAAAACAATACTATAAAATATTAATACTAAAAAGGCATACAATAAAAATCTCCCAAAAAGGTTTTTATGACATTTCTATGGGAGTTTTATTTATATATTTATATTTTCATATCTTCCTAGTATATATGGAATAGTAATTATTAGACCTCGGATTTTGCATACTTCTATATTTTTCATCAGATTGGTACCAAACTTTGTATTTAGGGATGTTATAATTTAAAAAAAACAATTTTTAAGGCATGAGCATCGTTTTCCACTCTATTTGAAACGAAACGAACTTTGGTGTTATCAGAATTCACCTATCTTATCCCTATAAGAATATGCAAATATGCAAAATCCGAGGTCTAGTAATTATAGATATTACAAGTTCGGACTTAACTATTTTCTTTAATAATTAAATCAATGTTCTTTATCGAAATATTCTTTATCAAAACAATTACTAGACACACTGTGTGTATGAGATGTTATAATAAGTTGACTTTCTCCTACTTACTGTTATTGTTGTGCATTTGACATTCCATCATTGTCCATAGAAGAATGAATGAAAGGCGAAATGCGTAAGTCAACTTACGATGAGCTTCTAAGCGGAACAAAAAGCTTTTGCAGCTTTACGCGCTCTTTCAGCGTCGCATGTAGCGCAACTGCTCGCACTCACCGCCAAAGATACGCATGCAGTTAGAGCAGAGCGACTAGCTGTCCAAGGCTGCACAAACGAAAGCTTTCATGGCATTTCTGAAATTCTCTTAAGCGCTGAAGCTGCAGCATCTCGAGTCTCTTCGCGGACAGTCGGCAAGCATCCTTATCTCGGCTCGTGGGCTCAAGTACTTGGCCCGCTTCGACGCCAGGAGCTGTGAGTCAGTCCCGCATCGTTTCGCACCAAAGCCAGAGCAAAGCCCAGTTAATCGGACGAGCGTTATCAGAGTGGCCGCCGTGAAAGGCGCTTCCTCAAATCAGCCGCGAATTTACGCAATTGTCGAAAACACCTTTGCCCAATTCGATGACAGCCAGACGTTCCCGTGTCCGTGTGTAAATGGAGGCGGAAATTCAATTAGTGAACGGACGATTTGCCTGAAACTAATTAGTAATTACCCATCAAAAGTGAAATTGAAACTACAAGTTTGAAATATCAAAACTAATAAGTCGTGAAATTTAATGAGAATAACTAAAATACATTTGTGTGTGTGTTCAAGTAAATTGAATGAATTTCTTAAAAGTGATTAAAAGTAAAATTAAAAATTGAAGTGTTAAAAAAAAAAACATAAAAAACAAATGATTTTATGAGAAATAAAATAATCTAAAGTTCTCTGAAAAGATTAAGTGATCGTACAGTAATAATAATCTCTTGAAAATCAAAAGTGACTGTTTGAAATATATTAAAACATACAAAATTAAATAAGATATACGATAATATGTATTCCCAGTAAAGATTTAGTTTTCGAAAATAAAGAAAGATACAATTGTGCTGTGTCGTGAATCAATTTATTTTATTGCCATTAATGAAGCTTGTGAACGAAATGGCTTTGTTTTTCTCCCATCGAGAATACAATTGTACAAATGTGTGTGTGTGCGTGAGTCTATGAAAATGTGAAAATGGTTTGCCAATAATTTTCCATAAATTGCGATTGAAGGGGTCAGCGACAAATCAGAGTCGACACAAAATTTGAATTGCTACAAATTCGAAGTTATCTTGCGACGATTCAGCGAAATTAATATCCTCCCCGGGATAAAGTGAATTTTGTTATGAAACTATCCTGAGCTGGATTACCAAAATAAATGCAAACAAAAGCCAAGGCTATTAGAGTGATAAATAATCGAATACAATCAAAAAGTGAATAAATAAATAGAAGACATCTCTGGTAATTGAAATAAAATCGCAAGTAATATTGAAAAGCCACAAGCTGACAAAACCGTAGAAAACCTGTTCGTGTTCCTATTTGGAATTTAAGAAATTGTGCCGCTTAATGTGACAGTTTGACAGTGACACGTGAAGGGATAACAGCAAAAGGATAATAGGCCCAATTGCCGAATGTGACGTTGATTAAATGGAAACGCACACAAATCACAGCTTAATATTTTGCCACATAGACAGGCAAAAATTCTGAAAAAAATTTGGATTACAAGACACCTTTTGAAAGGTAAGTCTAATGTTACAATTAAATTAAATTTACATTTATTATTAGGTTACTAGAAATGTTAAGTTAGAAAGGATACGTTGAACTTATTTCTCTCTTCCTTTTGCTTCCAGATGTGAATGTAATCAGAGGGATAGTAATGAAAGTAGAGCACAATAATTCACATTTTGTGAGAATATCTAAAATTACATTTGACATTTGAAGTGCTCGACAAAGAAGTGGAATACAGAACTCAGAATACAGAAGGCAAAAGCTAAAAAGAAGCAAATATAATAAAAGGATCAAATGTTTATGCTGATGCAAAATTTGCTTAGCAATTTGAAGGCAAAGGCAAAGAGGCTAGAAGCAAAAGCCGAGATACGTACAGTCAATTGCGTTTGGGCCTTAAAATAAGGTCCATTGCCATATGCTCTGATGCAGCTGTTGGCCTGAAAGTGGCAAACGAAGCGTAAGAAAGTCCATTTCAAAAAGGCAAAGAGAGAGTAACGAAGTGAGGAAGTAAAGAGCACTGCGTTTCAACTCGACTTGAAGCTAATTGCAGATGAGAGACATTGCTGGAAGTGTCCAAGTGAATTGTAGGAGCATCTAGAACTTAATTAAGAAATCCTTTGTCTAAGCGAGGACTGCGCTTCCCCAACTGAACGAAGGTTCCGTCATGGAGCCACATTCCCGGACCCGTACCAGGACCCGAACCCGGACTCGAACCCGAATACATCTTGGAGTCACACTATTGGCCTTGGTATTGGCCGCCTCCAGCTTCGACAGCGTCCTTTGCGGCGAGAAATTGGGTAAGTGGCTTTATCGCTTTCCTTATTTACAGCTCGGCTCACATCAGTGGCCCCTCCTCCTCCTGCTTCTTGAACACTGAAAAAAATGTATTCTGAAATTCAACTTTAAACAAGCGAAAAGGATATAGTCGACTATCCGACTATATAACCCGCTACTTATTTTAATATACATCAAAAAATTAGTTGAGATGATAGCTTAAATTCGTAAAATTCTGAAAACTGTGAAAACTGGTCTTTTGCTATCCGCAGAGGCGGATTGATTTTAAAATGTATATTTAAGTATTTATGTATTTAGAATATTTTTGTTAAATTAAAAAAATATTCTGTTAAAATGACAAATGCTCTGCATTAAAACACTAAAAAAGCCTTAAACAAACTTAAAAAATTCTTATAGTGCCCCTAAGATAAAAATACTGTGGTGATAGAATCGATGATTCGTCCTTTAAAAAGTATTTTGTGCTTGGTTCCTTCTGATTCTGGGTTGCTTTTATTTCCGGAATACCCGATATTTTTTTCTGTGTATGAATATCGCGAATGGGCGAAATGAAATCAACAACAACATGAACATGAACACAAGAGCCGCGAAGAGTCCTTTGTGCTCCTTGTCGCTGGTCTCTTGTTTCTCGCTTCTCGCTTCGCTTTGTCTCATGTCTCTTATCTTTTATTTATTCGAGTTGTTATTTGACATTTTTCTGTGCCGTTGATTTGGTTGAAGCTGCCACGACACGACGACTCGACGGTCGAGTTCATTAAGGCTCCTCCGGTTCTAGTTCCTTCTGTTTTGGTCTCGTTTCCCTATTTACATTCGCTCGCTTAACTCGATGAAAAATGTGAAAAGTTTAGACTCTAAAACCGACCCATCAGTATTTCTATCATCATCAGCAGAGTTTTTCTTCTCCATTCTGTTTACAACACACATATATACACACAGATATTATGCTTCTCTGAACAATCTGATTTGAGCTTTTATCGGGATCTTCGTCCTTTTAATTGCCTTCCAAGTGAATGCTTTCTGCTCGTATTTAGGAACAAGTTGAATCATTGAATCATTCACTTGCTATTAGCATTTGTTCTTCATTGCTTTTATTTACTTTTGGAAGTCGTAGCTGCTTTTAGTGTTACTCAGGTTTTTATGCCAAGTAGCTAAAACTATAAATGCGTCCCTCTGGGAATCGGAATTGAGAGTGGGGAACTGGGAGGGAATTGGAAGTGAATTTCTCTGTACAAGTTTGGACCCATCACATGATATTAGGGAGCAACTTTTCCTATTCTCTATTCTCTATTCTCGTTTCTCGCTGACATGTCAACAACTTGATGTGATAATCAATTGGAGATGCCCCTCTCTCTCTATATATGTATATTTTGACTCTCTCTCTCTCTTGGAGTTCGTTGATTGTCATCTGTCGTTGTTATTCCTTCAGATTGATGGCTTCCAAAATGTTTTTTGACACGAACGTGCCGCGTGCGCTTTGTTGTTTCGTTTTTCCTTTTTCTCCTCTCTCTCCTATTGCCTTTGTTTCTGCTTTTGTCAGTGGCAGCTACACACGTTTTGAGGTAAGAAGCGTTGTCTTCCTCTTTCCCCATCTCCTCCTTCTCCTTGAGATAAAGTCGCGCAACAGGCACTGCAAGAAGTCCTTTGCAGATACAATCACCATATGCAAATGCCGCAAATTATTTGTGGTGCCTCGCTTTGTGGCATCTGCTCATAACTCCGTCAATTTATTTTCTGGAATTTGATTTCATACTCCACTCACTACGCATAACTCAATGAAATGAACAGGCAGGGAGTATACTGCCACCAAGGGGAGGGAGAATAATTCCGTGGGGCTTCAGCTATAATCTGGACAAGATAATCAAAGGATGTACTGTTTCATTATTTTTTGAGGATTAAAAACTATTGTCTGAATCCATTATACAAAAGCGGTTCTGAACAGACTTATATTATTAATATTTACTTGCAAAGATATAATTTTCAACAATATATTTCCGAACACATTATTTTAAGGGAAAAAAATTATTGAATTAAATTAATCAATTTTAAATACAATAGTATGAATTTATAATTGATGAAAATTATAATCCGCTTGAATCGGATCAGTTTTGAAAAGTCTTTGGAAGTTTAAAGTTTGACTGACTTTTGAACTATCCAAATCATGCGATAATTAACTTAACTTCTTCATTTTAATCGATTCGACAACAAATGAGGGTTAAGAAATAATAATTGACTGCAGAATTTACAACAGTTTGCAGTTTGTCGTATTAATGTCATACATAATTGAATTGAAATGTCAAATTATCGAGCTTAATTGGTTCGAGTTAAGCTCAAAGTTTATTGTAAATCCGCAGACTATTAATTTAAATGAAATTAGCTGCGGGTCTGTTTCACATACGTGAACACACAAATGAGAGCAGGTAAAAATCCAACACTTATGCTAAGTGTATACTTACACTTCAGGTTATATCCAGTGTATTAAAAGTGGAGAAAGGGGAAAAAGGGAGACGGGTGATAGGCGTTGAATTTAATATAAAGTTATGATCGCGACACGCGCATGTGTCGAGGGGAGAAATGCGTTTTTGATTGCTGCTTGCGGTGGCATTTGCTAAAGATAAGCTCCAACCGGGTGGCAATTGCAATCATCACACACACACACACACACACGCACACCCTACATACACAACATACACATTTCATACACACTCACAACACGACATCAGAGTGCTTAAATTATATGAAATGAGGCAAAAGTCGGAGGCGAAGTGAATAACTCGAATCTGTTTTGAGTCGCTAAACAAACAGGCTTCGCTCTGGCATGAGTATACTCATATGAGACTAAATGTGAATGTATATAGTATGTGTGTATGTGTGTGATAGGGGGAAGGGGCTGAAGGTTGCGTCAGTTGTTTTGCAAGGGGCAACCAAGCATCCGCATTAAAAAGTTATGAGCAACAATATTCGCGGCAATAAAAACCGACGACTGAACTGAGTCAACGATGTCGCCTCCAAATTATCGAGCAAATGTCCTCGATTTCCCCAGAGAGTGGAGAGAGAGTGACTCCAACTGTATCTAAGGCCATCTCTTAAATTCAAACCCAAAAGTCAGTCAAATTTAAGTTTGGTCAGAACACTCAAACTCAGACTCGGAGTATTCACTCACATGTACATAATTTACATTTGAAACAGTTTGAAAACTGACCCCTTGGGCAGCTTCTAGGATTTCATTGGGCTTATTATCCTTTCATACATGGTAGCCCTGAAATCAGTTTAGATTTCTACTAAACCATTTGCATAGTTAAATCAATAAGTCTGCCCTTTTTATTTGGCTCAAAAAATTGGCCAAGTTGTACGCTCGCCAGGAAGATGCCAACTAATAAAATCTATCCATTTATTATGCGCCTATTTAAAATAGTTTTATTTTTCAAAATATTTGCTTTTTTGTATTTACTATTAAGTTTTAATATTTAATTTATTTTTAATTTGAATTTGATATATTTTATTTTATGTTTGAGATTGACAGTTTTTTATGTTTTTTTTTCCACATTTTGGATCAGTTTAAAGAAAATAAGCAATTTTATTGATTTTTGTATAAATTATTCCAATAATATTTCCCGACTTCCTTTTAATTGAAACAAAACACATTTGTTATTATAAATTCCATTTTAAATAACAAATTTTATCGCTTCAATAATGTCTTGCAACGAGTTTGTTAATAAATCTTCTAAAAGTAAATATATAATTGCAATAATAGCTTTTTTGATTACATTTTATTAGTTTTATCAAAACATTCTTACATGTTATTTTAGCTTATTGGAGGCAGTGTAAAGGTGTTTGTTAAACCTTTAAATTACTTTAAATTTAATGGGCGGTGTGAATGAAGCCCATCAATGTCAAAATTTGTTTTTTAATTGTGCGAAATTTAAGAAAAATATCGTTAATTGCCTTTTTTGTAAGGAGTTCACGAACTGACGCGACCTTAGATACATTTCTTTGTTTTCCCTGCCTCATTTTGTTGCTTGTTGCATGTTGTTGTTGTTGGCCTAATGAAACATTTCAAATTTATTTGGCGCACCGAAACGTGCCAAGAATACTGGATACTTAGTCCTCCTCTACAACCCCTCCCGCGTTCTCTGTCTGAGACAGATTGAGACTTGTTGCAAGTAATCTTTACACTGATAATAAAAATGTGTTAGGTATAATTTAATGTAAATTTTTAAATTTTTAAATTAACATTTAATACTCAAAATCATTTTTTAGTTTTATAATCCACTTAAAAATTTAAGTTAAAATTAAAGATTTTGATATATTTGCATATATTTTTTTAATTTTCATTTTATAATTCTCAATCGATTCTAGCTTAACTGCAATGACAATCTGTTTGAAAGACACTGGAAAATTAGTATTATACTTCTTTGGTATAATTTTCTTAGTCAGTTTCACTTACTTTCACACTAAATGAAACACCTTGTCTCAATTTTTAGTTTGAATATAATATAAAAATAAATGAATTTTGAAATTAGAAATGTTTGTTTTAAAAAGGAAACATATTTTAACATTCAATCATAATGGCATTTGTATTAAAACCGAGTTTAAAAATATCAATTGTTTTATATTTCAATTATTAATATTGCAAATCAAAGTGTAATTAATGAGATTTTCTATATTTTTTTTCTCTATGTATGATGGCGAGTGGAAGGGGGAGAGGAAGGAGTTGTGAAGACACTGAACGTCTTTTTAGTCAGATTAAATTATAATTATGACTGAAATGGCGATGCAACTGACTTTGAGGCTGAAATGTCCTGAGCTGATTATGTGGGTACTCGTCAAAATGGAACTCATACATGGCTTATACACATACATTCCATCAGCTGGAAGGCAGCTTGTGGCACAATCGAATGTGCAAGTGACAGAGACAAATGTCAGTGTGTGTGTATCTCACTCGCACTCGCACTTGTGCCAAAACTCATTATGGATTGGCAAGCGATTATTTCCAAAAGCGGTTTACTTAGGCAGGACTTTGGTGCAGGCATAGGCTGATTTATGTGATTGTTGCAACGTGCAACGTCTTGGGGCAACGCCCCTTGGAGGCATCTTAATCGCGCACCTGTTGCACAATACCGCATTCTAAATCAGGAGAAAGCAACTCCCTTCCACTGCCACTGTGTCTATACTCTATATATAGAGACGAGATTATTATGAGAGTCTCTCTTGTCTCCCTGTTTCTATTTTAAGCAATGTCTCTGAACTCGCAACATGTACAACATTTTTATTGTCATTGCCATGCAACATTAAAATATTAGTTTCAAAATGGAAAACGAGCCGCAGTAAAAATAAAACAAATGTTTCTTCCGCCGCAATTAGACAACAATTTTGACAGTTCCCCTCAACAAAATCTGGAGTTGATCCTAAGAACTGAGAACAGACTCAAGAGATTCTCATTCCAATCTCCAATTCTTACATATTGGGGTCGCATCTCAAATGATCTGTTTGCTTTTTCATTCCCCAAATGCGCATCGAGTGCCATGAATCATTTTTAAGACATTTTATCATCTAAATTCTAAATACTAAAATATATTCAATTATCATGAGTCTATGATAAATCAACTTTCTTGAATTTAAAATTATATTTCACTATTTATGTTTTGATTTTCTTTTTCATTTATTTTGAGTCAAGAGCTGTTAATGTTTTTATGAATTTATTATATTTGAATAGACTTTGAATATTTAATTTAAAGTATTGAGGAGAAGCAAGAAAATTTTCAATATTTTAATTGGAAAACAAACTAAGGTGTTCAGTAATATATAAAAAATTTAGTAAATAAATATTTTAACACATAAAAAATTGAGAATATGATATTTAATTTTATATCATTAAAATTATGCAATATTTAGAGAATGAATTCCTTATATTTTTATAGAAAATTTATGTTTCTGTACGATTTTTATAAGCTCTGACTGAAGTCCACCTTAATTGCAAGACGATCGGACCATTAGTAAACCATTAGCCATCAAACTTTAAGCTGTGCAAACAGTCAACAGCAGATTCCTCCTCCTCTCTTCTAGTTAACCCCTGCTGACCCTTCGAATGATGTGCAAATAAATTTCATAAAAGTTTCATCCTGCTTTGACTCCTTCCCTGACTTGGACTGATTTAACGAGAAGTCCTGTTTGACACATCCTGTCATCATCATTGGTGAACACCAAAAGTTGGCTTGAATAAAAACGAACTATTGGCTATCTTGTCCTCCCCCTGACTGTCTTTTAGCTGATTTCTCTAATATTCCGTTTGTTGCCAAAGTGAAAACCAGTCAAAAAGGCAACGCGTCATTTGTGATGCTCAGTGACAGTCAACATATATTTTATTTAAGGCTCAATCATACAAATCAAACCTACGAACTTCTTTTAAAAACTGTAAAGTAAGTGAAGTACACTGATGAGTACAGATTTAGTTCCCTACGCAGTTTTGTGATGAACATTGTTTGAGATAAAAATCTAAATTTTTAGAGCTTTATTCTAAAAACTGCATTGGAAAGTAAATAATTAAAATAGAGAGATAGAAATTTGTAAGGTTTATTAGTATTATACGTATTTTAATTAGTTGTATTTTTTCCTCTCATAAAAATTAATTATTTATAATAATTTTTTGTATTTAAAAAACCGCTGCTATTATCAAAATAACAAGTAAGTTTCTTAATGTGTTTCTAAATAAAAAGCTTAAAATAAATAATACATAATAAGCAAATGAGTTTATTTCGTTACCAACAAAATTTTCCTATCAAATATAAAATAAATATTAAAGAAAATTAAATATTATAATATTGTATGTGAATTTATTTCAATGCCACATTATAATTGTTTGGCCTTCTAAATTAAAAATATTGAAAACAGTAAACAATATAATAAACAAAATATAATATGTGTGTTTATTGCTTTGACAAATCAATTGTTTGACAGCCAACTGTCTGTCACGTTTATTCTTTGGCTGTATTCATTATACAGGGTATAAAGTAAATAGACAAAAGTTTTGCAATGCGTCACAAGATTTGTGTGTGAGTTGTGGGTGGGGTGTGGGTGTGTGTTGATCCGTATTGTTGGCCACATTGATATCCACGTGCGCTTCAGAGAATGTGTGTGTGAGTGTGTTGGTGTGTGTGTATGTGTGTGTGTTGAGTAGTGTCCAGGAGTGTCCGGTTTGCAGTCGCTGCCTTGCATTTTAATGACACGATGAGGTGGCATGAAAGGAAGGTGTGAGGAGAAGTAAGGGGGAATGAGGGGAAATAAGGGGGAGTGAGGGGGAGTGAGGGGAAGTAAGGTGGAGTGAGGGGGCCTTAAAGGCAGCTCGCGGGGGATCAAAATGAAGAGCATGCAGAATTTTAAGCACATAATAAGGGAGGGAGAGGGAGGGAGAGTGAGTGGGAGAGTGTGGAAGAGAGAGGAAGATAGGCAGTCAAGTGGATTATGATGATTTCTACGCCTACGCGAAAATTTTATTTGCGACTTTGGCTTCCACTTGTGCAAGTGGCAACAACAACAACAACAACAGCAACACCAACTGAAGAAAATTAAGCTGGGAATAGGCATTGCCAATCTATGTGTGTGTGTGTGCATTGGTGTGAAATCAATGATACCCTTTTGATGATATCCCTCTCTCATTCTTACTCTCCCACTCTCCTTCCCCCCTGCCGCTCCCTCTGCCACATCGCAGTCAATGTTGAGCAGGAATTTCAATTTGACGCTCATTAGCGGCAAGCAGGCACCTGAACATTTTCCGCACACACAATGCCTGCGAAGTGTGTGTGTGTGTGCGTATTTATGGTAACTCGGCAGCACTCTGTCTGCAATGCCATGCCTCCTTTCAATAGACGCCTCTTTTTGGAGGCCCGCGAGCAATTGGCACGTGGAGAAAGAAGCAATTTTACGCCTCGCTGCAGTAATAACTTCTCAAGTTTTGAAAACTGTCGAAGAGACGAGGAATAAAGGATGAGGGGAACAGGGGAAGAAGGGGAAGTGGGCAAGAGGGGTATAACTCCAGAGTCAGAGTCAGAGTACTCACCTAAACCTAAACGATGGTAAATAAGTCACAGAATAACTGCCACAATAAATTCTGCGCATAACTCGGCCGTGAGACCAGAGCCATGTGTCCCTGGATTCCCCTCCGGATTCCCTCCAGGATCAGCCCCGTCTCCAGTGGAAAATATGAATACTCGTATACAGAATGATGGGCACATTTCTTCAGGGTTAACTTCATTAAAGTCGGCCAGACCCGACACGGTATTAAAAGCAATAATCACTTAGTGAATGCAATGAGGAAGACAAGCCAACTGACAATCAGGAATTCTTCATTGGTTTATCAATTTACATAAAAGGTACAGCAACAGGTCATAAATCTAAATTCGAATTTATTTATTTCACTTGGTAAATCATTTCTTATTTTTTAGATTTTTTATTAAGAGCGCAATACGCCAAACTAATTTTAGAATGAACTTAATTATTTTACAACATTTAGTATTTTGTTGTTTTTCGGAAATGGTTTTTAATTAATTTTTAATTGATTTTTTCAAATTTTGAGAACTGCGTCGCAGCGCTGTCGTAAGCAGTGCAGAAAGCAGTTCGATCCAAATGTAATCCACAAAGTGGATTCCATTTATCTCTCGTTCCACCTGCAATGGTACCCAGTGGACCAAGCAACGGACGTTGAGCGAGAGTCTCGCCAAACGCTCGTAGACTGGTTCAAAAACAGACAATTTGCGGTCAAACAACGTGCGGCGATCGAACCTCCGCCAAACATGCATTGTCGAGTCAAAATGTGGGCCAAAAACGGATCATATTCGAGAGAATGCAAAGTTTTACACGTTCGAGATCCAAAAAAAAATATAATTAAAGTTCTGAAAATGATACGTTTTCGTGCATCCGTTTTTGAGACTTTTGCTGCCACAAACTGAGCGACAGATGGCTCATACTTCTATTACTTCAAATCTGAAAACGAACGTTTTGCACGTTCGAAATCCGTAAAACTATCATTTTCGCTATCATAAATGAAATTTTGGTCCGCTGGGTAAGTGCAAACAAGCAGTAAACTGCTTGTCCCAAACTTAACAGAACCTTAATTATGGCTTAATTAAGTTACACACTTTGTTATACGTCAGTGCGTTAACTACACTTTTTATACAATTGTTAGGTAATTGTTATACTATGTGTTATAATTAAATTTAGACAAAATAAACCTTGTATAATCTCAGGAGTGTTTCAGAAGAGTAAAACTCCCTTATGGGTTCAAAAACTTGCTAAATTTAGTGCACTTACACTTGATTCACAGCTTAAAATTGTTATAAAAAATGTCCTTGGTAAGCAAATGTCGCTGTGCTTGCCAGTCAGAGAACTCTGACTAGGTTGAAGAAAAAATGCAAGTACTTTATTGATGAAGAACATTGTTAGGGTTTGTAGATTTGCCATTAAATTGTTTTACAAAATGTCTCTTAAATTTTGTACAAATATCTCTGAAGAATCTGCAGCTATTTTCTTTGCCAATCCCAGTTTGTCCTTTTATTATAGACACAAACCTTATTTTTGAAAATACACAGCAATCGTAGCGTTTAATAGCGTTTTTTTGTAGTTGTTCTAGTTTATAGATTAAATTGTAATACACGAAGTCTTATATTGAATTTGTTTATAACATTCTGTTCATATAAGTGTGAAGCATTACATGTGTCCCCAAAGTAAAGCATTTGAAATCAGCTCTGTTATTAAATCATACAGATTTCACAGACTGTGGACCAAAATATAAATTTATACATTTCGAGAAGGGGAATTTGCTATTAAAGATCCACGACTCTAGTACAACTTGAGTTGTCCTAATTTGCTAAGCTAACAAATCCTTTTGTATAACAGTTTGCACTGGGTTCAGTTATGGGAACAGTCTTTACTTGATATAAAATTTCCGTTGTTGTATTACATTTATATAACAAATGCACGTGTGTATAACAGTCCACCTTAGGGGTGAAAGGTACTACTTTGGATGTGTTTTGTAGAACACAAATTTCAATGTCTTGGGGTAGAAACTTGCTACTGCTTTTGAATTTCATTTGCGTGACATGGATTCATTGGAGTAAATATTAGAATATAACAATCTGTATGACAATTTTAATACAGCATTAAGCTAAGTTTCACTGTCATAAATTTATTCAGTTGACAGTATTGTTGAAAAAATAGGTATAATAATCATTGAGCTAAAAATTTTAATATTTTACAAGAGTTTGTATTGGATTTAGTTGTTCAATTGTATTTATGTGTGTATTGCTGTGGAAAGGAATATCAAGATATAATTTTAAATTCAGAAATTTCTTTATAACTGTATAATTGTTAATAATGTACATTTCGAGGTTGGTGAGTTTCTAACAGTCTGTTGAAGAAAAGGTACCATTTGTACGACAGTTTAATATTAATATGTAATATACAACACAAGTGTTCCCAGAATCAACTGTCGTAAAATTGTCACAATTATCACAAACAAAATTTTTAATATGGCAAATATAACACTATGTTCTCAATGTTACTAAATATAACAGAACAGCGGCTTTTGTATAACAGTAAAAATAAGGGTTGAGTCTTGATTATAATGTAGCACAGTTGAATAAAAATGTTCAAGTTTCTGTATAAGATAAAAGATTTGTATTTTGCTATACTGAAAGCCAGCACTGCTTTAGTCCCAAAAATATCTGTTAACCCTAATAAATAGAAGCTGCCGATTTTGCGATGGCACAGAGGTTTTTAGCACAGTTTGTGACTGATATATCTAGTTTTAATGTTTGTTTTGTGACAATGAGTTGAGGTGAGAGAGAGAGAGAGAGAATGATAGCGGCGCTGCTCATGAGTTCTGGCCAAAGCGGCCATCTGAGTTGTATTCCTCGCCAAGATACCCCCAATATGAGACCCCCTCGTTGAGTCACTGTTGACGCAGGTAAGTGCTTACCTTGACTGCATTCTGTAGCATCTGGGAACGGTTTTCTCGCCATGCAAAATCTGAAAGAGGTTCACATTGAAGCAATCTGTAAATTTTTGCGACATGCATAAATTATATTCAAAAATAATGCTGCATACAACTCTCGGATGCGGTTTTTTAAAGTTAAAGAATGATCGAATCTTTTGAATAAGTTAAGAATGAGTATTTAAATGTAAGTTTTATATGAATTTCTTTACTTTGTTCAATTAACCAATAATAAATAATGTTATTGATATTTGAAATAAATTGATGGCAGCTTTGTTTTTGTGACTCCGAAATTGAGATGTCACTTCGCTTTAACAAATTGCATTGAATGAAAGACAAATTAAAAGTTTAACATGACTATTTGGAAGAGTATCCACTACCCATGATTTGAAAAGAAGCCCAACAGAAATAACCCCAGGCGGATTTTGGAATTGATTCGGAAATGCAAATGAAAATGGATCTCGGAAAGAGAAATTGTGGCTCAGTTAGAAGACACAGCCAGATTTGTGACGGCGTAATCAAACCGCACAGGTGAACAGGTGACTTGTTGACCAGTTGACCAGTTGTCCAGTTGGCCAGACCAACTCAGCCAGGCCAGAAGCCAAACTGGAGGCAATGTGGACAACGTACGCATATTTGGCCAACAGGCGAAGTGACCTCGATATGTGAGTTATTCCCGCAGGTGGTAAAAGAGAGGTGGGTGGAGTGAAGGAAGGAGGAGGGCGGAGGGAGGAAGGAGGGGATGTAAGGTTTGCAGTTGGATGACAGCATAAATATGCTTCAGATAAGGTGAGATGAGCTGTGTCCTCGTTCCTCACTGTGGTTGTCCATTTGCATCGCGCATTCCTAACCGATTGCCTCTTCTTGCCAGGGCCAACACAGCCAACATGGCCAACATGACCAACATGGCCAACGTAGCCAACATGACCAACATGGCCATCAAGCATGGCCAGCAACGCACTTAGCATTTTTCACTCTCGTCCACTTGAATGTTAATGCGTAAAGTGACCATCAAACTCCTAAAGCATCAAACTTGCACCTTCTGCAACCACAACAACAACAACTTGGACAACAACAACTACAACTACAGCTGCTCATTCCTCGAACTTAATAACATTTCATTCAACATTTTTCACTGCAAAAGGTGAAGGAAGTCTTAATATCCAACAATCCATTTGAAACGCTTAGACGATTTATAGTTTCTCTTGGCCACATTTGGAAATACAGTTGAACTTCCCTAACTCGAACTTCTCTAACTCGAAATTCTCTGTAACTCGAACTAAATGAGTGGCAGTAAAATTAATAATCTTAGGAAAAATAACTCTATAACTCGAATATCTCCCTAACTCGAACCTTTTCTTTAGATAATGGTGATTCGAGTTAGGGAAGTTCGACTGTATATAAATTCTTCTTTAAGTAACTAAATCTTGATTAAAAATGACGAAAAGTATGCTATAGGTAAAAGGAATGCATTTTTCAAATTGGAGAACTGAAAAACTTTTGTTAAACCGATTTCTACTATTTGAAATGTTTTGAATTTAACTACTTCAAATTAAAGCTCAAAACATATTAAGAATAATATATATTATTTTTATAATATAAAAATCTATATCGTATGTATTTAACAAATCTAAAGAGTTTTTATGACCATTTATTGTATTACACAAATGATTTAATATTAAGTAATTGTAAAATATTACCCAAAAGTCACACTAACTCTTTTGTCCTCTTTAGCGAGTCCTCACTCTGTTTTCGACTGTATGGATAACTTTCACTATGATTCAATTATGTACATACTTAATTACACATAATTTTAATATAAATATGCTCTAACTACGCTTCAATTACTTTAGTCACTCGCTGCCCACAAATCAACTAACTCCCCAAAATAAATCAAACATTTTGCTCATTTGTTCGCTTTGTTTTATTTATTGAAGCAATAAATTTAGTGTTTTATTGGGTTTTATCACTATTGACAGGCAAACAGCGATTGTTTAGTTTATACACCAATAACAAAAAACATTTTGTTTGCCTCTTTTGGTGTTAATATAAAATCAGGCCTGAAATTCAACCAAAATAAATTGTTTGAACAATAGTTAAACAATTGAAGCAATGTCAAATAATAAAATGTCATATTTACGGAAATATGTAATTTATTTAGTGGATTATATAACATTACTACAAATACTTCTCCTTGAACATTTCGCCCTTTTGTGCTTCCATTTTTATTTTTTTTTTTATTTTTGGACATGTCCAAAAAGCAAAACTTGATTGCCTCAATTCCAGGAAATGCACAACTTTCAGCTTCGTGTTTCGTGCTTCGCATTGGCAACAGGTCGTCGTTTTTACAGCTATTATGACGTGTCCTTGCACCATCAAACACACACACACACACACACACACACACGCATATATACACTCATAGAAATAACCTCTGTTTAAGTGATAAAAGCGACTGCATAGCGAATTATGACGCCAAGCTAAAAGCGTTAGCCATAATCACTTTGTCACACGCACACACACATTGTTACTCACTCACATAGACACACACCAATACTTAGACAACTGTGCTGGCAGTTGGCCACTAATTTACCTACGATATAGGCTAAATCAATGTGTTAAGTTGACTGTAAACGTTACATTCGATTAAATGCGAGTCGCACAGACCGAAAACCTCTCGCTGTGCCACAGTGAAGCCTCGTGTGTGCTGGCCATCCCTAGAGTAAGGGGTGAAGGGTGGAGAGTTGCTTGCCTCTGTTCTTCTGCTGTGTGGGGCAGGTTCAGACTGACCCACTTATGTTTGTAGTTCGTCAGCCTCACATTGTTTTACATATCTCTCTCTATCTCTCTCTCTATCTGCCTCTCTTTGAATTGCTCTCTGGCCTAAAGAGCGAATTTCCCAGGCTCGTCTCGTTTTCTTCTTTCGGCCCATTCGTGTGGCAACTCGGCTTTTGCTCGGCCGAACTTCAGTTCAGTTCAGTTCAGTTGCCTTCAGTTCTTCGCCGACTCTTGAACGCAACGGACGTGCAACGCGCTTGGTTTCAACTTGCCACCACTAACAGCAGCTACCAGTTAGCGGAAATCGCAGCTGCCACATTCGGAGACACGTCTTGTCTCGGGTCTCGTTACGGGCTACGTTTTACGGGTTACGGTTAACGGGTTACGGCTTACATTTCACCGGACTCTTCTCCACTTCACAACTTTCGTTCGTTCGTTAGTTCGTTGTGCTCGCATTCCCGTGGCCAGTGCCAAAATTTGCACGTGCTTTGGGCCAACAACCGAAAACAACAACAACAACAACGCCGTAAAAACAACAAATACAAAAGTGAGTTATTCCTTTGAGCGCGTGTGTTTTTTGCATTTCTCGTGGCCAACTGCTGAAAATTTAAATGAGCAGCAACAACAACAACAAACATAACGACCACAACAAGAACAACAGTAAAAACAACAACAATTAAAAGAGCATCTACCACCAGCACCACCTGAACCACCTAAAACCACAGCTGTCCAACATAAAAGTCAGCATAGAAAATAGAATAAAAATTCAGAAATCTGCTTTTTTTTTAAACTAAACAAACTATAAAGCTAAAAGTACATTATTGCAAATCAAATAAAACAAAATTAAAGAATTTAATTTAATATATATGGATTTAAACCAAATAGATCTCTTTATTTCTATTTTTTGTAATGGTTTAATCAGCCATAAGCAAACATTTCAAAACAAGAAAAGAATTGTTATTGGAGTACAAATTTTTCTTGAGCAATTTATCCAAAGTATATTAAGAAATAGCTTGAGTATTTTATTTATTACTATTATTTTTATGGCTTCAAAACCAATTTGTGGTTTTTCTTCAGCAAAATAAAATATTGCTAGTCAAGCAATTGTATTCACAAAAGAATAATGGCACATGTATGTTATTTTGCAAATATAAAATTTTCTTCGGTTTCTAATGTTGGCTTAGAGCAAATTAAAGAAAAATATATGTATATACATAAGTAAATAAGTAAAAGCATTGGGCTTAATTTTTTTACTCGTTACTTATTTTAAAGGTAAAAATGCAATGAATATCTAATATTTTTGTAACAGTTATTTGGATAAATGTAGATGAAATTAACAAGCAAAAAGCGCATTTAGGCCAGCTTGTGTTTTGGCCCGGTTGAGTCGAGTTGAGTCGAGTCGAGTCGGTTTTGTGGCAAGCACTAAGCCGGGCTTGTTAGCCTTGCCACGTGCCACAGACTCAGATTTAGTCTCTTAAGTGGCATGAGTTGAATTGAGTTGAGTGTCGTCGTGTCTGGCGGTTTGCAGCTTCGTTTACTTCAAAATTGTGACGTCGCTTTATTTCAATTTTGTCGCCAGTTTTGCGCTGTGACCACCTCGCTCTCATTTGTCCCAGTGTCCCCAATGACAGCCAGAAAAAATGTGCCACGAACGCGTGTGTGTATATATATATATATGTGTGTGTGTGACACACTCCCCCTAAACACATTCGTAACTTTGAAGTGGAGCAGCAAAATGTTGGCATGCATCGCATCATTAATCAAATGTCAAAGCACGCGGATAATACTCTAGTTTCTCTCTATCCTCTTCTCTTCTTTCCCGTCTTCCCTATCTCTCTTTCTCTATTGACTGCTCCCTAGATATAGTAATTGAATAACAGATCACAACTAATGACAAAAACACTTGCAACCAGCTGCCAAGTCAAGGCAGCAAAGTTAATTTGGTCGAGGAGTTCAAATTATTTACATATTTGTTATTTATATATTAATATTTATACGTATATCTTGGTTAAAATTTGTTTTTAATTAAATTGAATGTCAACTGAAGGCAGTCATCAAAAAAATTCAATTAATATATGGCTAGAAATTATTTTATATGAATAATGATTTCAATTAAATTATGTTTGCTGTTTAAAACTTAAAGTGGCAAAACTAAAATTGATAAAAATTATTAATTGATTCAACACTTTATGCAAGGATAAATTCTAATTACATAACAATTTTACTTTAATTCATATTTTCCATGTTTATTTTTTTTTTTTAGAAATATGCATGTAAGCTTTAAATTTTGTATTTCTGTCGAATTAAGTTTAAATGAGATAATTATATTTTAATTAATGTTATTTTAAATATGTAAAATTTATATACATAACTTAAATCTAACTAGAATAAAAGACAAATAAATTAATTTAAATTTGCTCAGATTGACAGTAATTTCACTGTCACGCTGCTGAAATTGAATAAGCTTGCCGTTTTGTATCTTTGAGATACGCGTATCTGCAATTAAAAGTGAAATGCAAATTTGCGACTGCAACATTTGCTTAATGAATCGCAATCAGCAATTTCCACATGTTTGCTGATCAATTTGATTTGCATGGCAGTCACAACTGGGCAAATGTCACTCCCATGAGGGTGGAAGAGGGGGAAACTGCGTTGAAGTTGCACTTGACACAGTTTGGAAAGAAAATACCATTGAATTGGGGGACATTGATTAAACACTTGATGGCGATGACTCGCAATTAAATCATCTCTGAGTTTGAATTAATTTCTAATTTCGAATGTCAGCATTTTATGTTATTCCGATGTACGACATGTTGTACAACAAGTTGTTCAACGTTGGAGGACGTTACAGGAAAAACAGGACAATGGCAAATTTTTCGCTTGGTCCCTTTTAACGCTCGTCAAACACGAAAATTTTAATTAAAAGTTTAGCTCTCAACTCGCTGCCGGCGGAATTACATAATTGGGGCAGCTGCGCCGTGCCGCATGAGGCAAGCAGCATGAGGCATGAGGCATGATGGATGAGCATAGAAATTGGATTCCAATGAGAAAATGATATGGCACACAGTTAGTTGAAGAGCTTCTAGCTGGATTGACACTGGCAATTGCAAGATACGAGTGCGGATATTTTCGGGTCGGGCTAATGAGACCTCAATTAGCATTGGGGCTGCCACACACTCTGCCACACTCACTGTGGCGCCACGCAGCCTCGGACAGTCAATGCCAATTGCGAGACTGAAATTCAAATTTAAATGCGTGAAAAATTGCAGTTATCGTCGCCATTTTCCGCACTTTTTGCTGTCACCCAATTTATTTTTTTTCATTGATTTGCTGTTGTTCATTGTTCGCACTGATGTATGCATATGTATGCGTATGTTCACACACACACACGCACGCACACACATAAGTGGGCGTTGCAGAGTGGGCGTGGCGCATATCTGTCCCTGCCGCAGCTGTTGCTGTTATCGCTGAAATGACAGGTGCATCGATTCAATTCGCACTCCAAATACCCCTTCAGTACTCCCCTCCTTCACCACCTCCCACTCGTCGCTTCCCACTCTTACCATTAGCCCCTTTCAGATTGGGGCAGGTTGCTTACGTTATGCCAACGGCTTTGTCAGTTGTCGCAATGGAAGCAGAAAAAAGACTAGTGGGAGTAAAATCGACTTCCTTAGATCCTGTACTTATGCAGTAAAATAAAAATTTGAGAATAAAACTTTAAGAAACCAAAATAAAGATGAAAAAATGTAATCACAAATTATGAAATTCAACTAAAAAATATATTTATGGTACAAAATTTAGGAATCGAAAATTTAGAAGTCGAAAATTAGGAAAAGCGAAAAATTAATATTACAAATAATTTAATTTCACTTTAGCTTTACCCAAAATTTTATTTTCCTTATTTTTAGTTCTTAATAACATTATTTCCAATTTTGGTTTTTTAATATTTACTTCTTTATTAAATGCACCCTAGCTTTGATTTCCTAATTTTTATTTCCAATATTAGCTATTTTTTGTATTGTTAATTATTATTTTAGATCGGACAGATACAAGACAGACTCTTTTTTTATCTGATCATCACTTGCTACAAACTTAACAAATCCTTTTCACTTATTAAGTACAGGGTCTAAAACAATAAAAACTGTGGGTCTCAATTTGATTACCTCTATAACAATCAGAATGGTGCTTTGGGTGGTTGCTTGGTGGTGGTTGGTAGTTGCCTGTCGAGTGCCTTTTATTGATCTCAACTGGAATTGATAATAAATGCAGCATCGTTTTTGTGGCGCAACAGAAAATTGTGAAATTCGTGCACTTCCTGGCAATAAAAGTGAGCGCAAAGTGAAGCCAAAATTGAGAAAGCAGAGTGTTAAAAAACCAAGCTGGCAAAAAAGTTAAAAAGTGAAAAAGCGAAAAGGAAAATCAAGGACGAGCGAGAAGCGACAGGATAACAGACAGGACAACGCCGTCGGCAGTGCAAAACAACGACGACAATAACAACAACAACAACAACGACAACAAAACAAACAACAGCCAAAAAACCAATTGTTAATAAAAAAATACATTTGTTTTCAAAATTAAACAAAAGTCCATGCGAGCTTCGAAAGTGGTTGCAAGTCGCGGTGCGGAGTGGTGCAGCGGCTGTTGCAGCTTACTGAAGCTGCCCCAGAGGGGAAAGTGCCTGTAATGTCGGCCAACGGTGGTGGCATTGCTGGTGCAACTGGCAACTGGCGGGGCAAGTGGGGCAAGTGCTCGACCCGCAGGATAATGGATTATTCGCAGACAAAGTGTTTGATTCTCTCGTTTCTGTGCGCTCTGAGTGCCAGTGCAGCTCGTGCTGAAGGCGAAATCATATTCCGGATTGATCCCTTGGGTAAGCATGCCACATCCCACATCCCACATCCCATTTGCCACATGTTAATTAAGATTACACAACTGGGCCAATTTTGTTGTGGTCATAAGCGGATAAAGTGCGGAAATGATTAACTATCCATCACGTGAAAATCCAACTTAATGTATTAAAACTCGAACAATATGATTTTATTGCAAGTACTTCACAAGATGTTGATTAATGAATAATGCTAAGAATACATGAATTGGGGAATAAGTGTTCGCGCTCAAAACTAAAAATAGAAACACAATTTATTTATTGTGTATTAGCCCACAAACACATTAAAAGAAACATATATTATTCATTTGGTCTCGTAGTTTTAGTAATTATATTTTTAAAATTAACTTACAAAAAAATAATTTGGTTCTCTATTTTTTTTTTTTTTTGAGTCAAAAATCTTAATTTTACGAACGCTCTTAAAAATATAAAAAAAATCCTGATTTCATGTCACTTGGTTTTAAAACAAATAAATGGATTTATTCGAATTTTCTTGATTATTTATTATCGGTGCAGAGTACTAGACAATCGACCCGAAATAAAAACATTTAATTATGTCGTACTTCAGGTTGTCTAAATATTAATGTTCGTTTTTTGTCTCTGTTTTTTCATTTCTTACAAAAATATTCAACATTCGCTTCATTTATTTAGCATGTTAATAGGACTCTCAACTTCCAGGATAAGCACGACATGTTGCAACATGTCGTATCCTACCGCTTGTGTCACATCTGAGTACAACTGTCATTTTCCCCAAGGTCCTTAAATCTATTCACATTTCACATGCCCAAAACGAGTGTTTACTGAGTGTATTCATAAGATTTCAACAGACTTATAAATTCTCTGTGAGTCAAAGCCCCCCTCCCCCTCCCTTTCCCTTACTCGGCTTTATTTAATGTCTTTAATGCATACAAAAATATTTCATAGCCCATCAGATACGAGTAGAAGAACGCGAGCTCATAAAATTTATGCTCTCAATTACGCAAAGTAATGTTGCATGCCTCGAGATTGAGGCAGGTTCCCCTTCCCGTTCCCCTTGCTTACCCCTCTGTTTACTTTTGCCTCTTCTTCTTCTTTAGGCCACTTGTCGCTGATGTGTAGACAAACAGAAAAGTTTTTAACGCGACGCAGTGCGTCCAAATGTGGCACAAACTCCACTTGCCACATCGACTGACAACAAAGCACAAAGCGAGTTAAATTCTTACATACGAGGGCGGGCTAATAAGTTAATGGATTAAGTAGAAAAAAAAAGAAAATTTGTTTTTTATTTATTATTTTTGGGGAATTACAAAATTGTTAATTACTTTTGGTCCATATAATTCGATTCTAAATATTAAAAATTAAAATGGTTTTTTGGCTGCAAGCACTTTATGTTCATGGCTAGCTATATTGTAATCTTATTGACTTATTATTATAACATTTATAATTATACTACTATGAAGTTTTTCCCCATTCTTTGGGTCTTATGACTCGATATTGTGACACTCTTTTCTCTTGACATCTTTGAGCCCTGCAATAGATTGTTTAAATTCAAAAAACTTTATATTTGGTTGTAAATAATTGCTTACGAGGCATTCTGTCATTATATCGCTTGCAGTTGGCCATGGCCAAGAAACATGAATTCAGGAACTCGAAACAGTTTTTGCCATCTCTGCCAAACGTGGCCTGTGCAAACTTGGGGCATTTTATAACATGACAGTTTCGTTTAGAATGCAATCGATTTTCATCATAGAGTTCAAAGTCAACTGAAGAACTTGAAAATCTGTTATTGTCTTGGTAGTTGGTTTTAACACGATTATCGACTTCCAGGCCATGTTGATTATCCAACTGGATATCGGGTGCGGAATCAAATCTGTTGGCAATTTGGTTTAAATCACTTGGCAACTCAGGCTCGAATGATTTGGGAACTCGAAATATATTGTCTTCAACTGGTGTCAGAAATAAAGAACGCGATGGATTTATTACTAAGCTACGAATTAGAAAATTCTGTAGCATTAAAAGACTAACAGGCATTTTTGAAAATTAAATGAACACTCCAGAGCTTTATGAGCAACTGATGTTTTTGTTGAATCTCATTTGTTTTATAGTCCCATCTATCTACTCATGATAATTTTTTGAATTGCAAATGCAAAATACTACAGAAATAAATGACTACAGGTTCTCGGATAGTTTAAGTACTAACTAATTATTTTTAATGTTCAGTAGCACTTATAAATAGAGAATCTTCAGTCGGAACTCGGTAATCGATCCTGAACTTTTAGTTGTTTGCAACCATATTATTGTTGAGTTGAATCGGGTTTAAAATGCTAATTTATAATATATATATACAATATTACACATTACAATATTATAGAAGTAAGTTTTAGTTAACTTGAGGTCTAGTATGTCTATAAGACAACCAACAAACAACAATTACAATATTATATTCTGGTATAATAAATAAGTAAACGACATTCGATATTTTTGTTTGATATCTTCTTAATGAATACCAGCATTTCAAAAAGTAAAATAGCTAGATCAACCACATTTGACACTGAGACTTTGAAGAACACCACACATATTTCAATTATTTTCAAGTTCAACACATTCCCATTTATATTATAAAAGAAATTTTTGTACCGTTCATAGCTGAAATTTAAAATGTATATAAATTTAGTAGTGGGTAACTGATAGTCGAAAACTCGACTTTAAAGTGTTTACTTTTTAATTATAGATCGTGCTTGTTTCGCAACATTTTATTAGGTAGAGACGTGCTTGAGATCTTATTTATATCTTAATTTAAATACGACGCTGTAACTTTAAGTAATTATTACTTATGAAATAAATAGCTTGTTTCGTATTATACAATGAGACCATTAAATATGAGCAAAAAGCGTATAATGGATTTGCTCAAGTGTCTGTTACATATACTATATGTAGGTTCAGTATAAAAAGCTGAGTCTAAGTAAAATTAGTAGCATCAATCAAAAAATGAGTTTATAAATGACCACATGTTTAAAAGAGCTTCGCTTTTCTTATTATTTGGAAAGCATAAAGAAGTTGCATATAATCAATTGTTTTAAAAGTTTATTGTATTCAATATTTAAAATTATATTAATTTAAAAAAGTTGTGATTTCATTCTTAGGCCAATGACTTTTCAGTTCACCCTCGAAAGTTGAATTTGTGTGTGTGTAGGTGTGTGTGCGTGTGTTTGAGTGTGTGGGTGTAAGCTACTTTTCCTCTCTGGAATCACAACTGTCCAGGCAGCCATCCATACATGACAAAACACGTTCATAAATTTTGTTTTTGTTTCCGCCGAGTTGCAGGGCTTAAAGATGGATAAGCTGCGGATGGACGGACTGACAAACAGACAGACGGATGGAAATGTGCACGAGTTTTCATAAAGTATTAAAAAAGCTCGTAAAATGTCATAAACTTTTGTTTCCTCAGGATTAGACCCGAGGTCCACTACAAAAGCAACGGAGATTCCCCAGTCCCCAGTCTACAGTCCAAAGTTCACAGTTCTCAGTCCAAACCCAAAACTCGGAACTGAAAACCCGGAGAGTCAGCAAAAAAAGGGAAAATGTTATGTCTACATTTTGCAGTTTACTTTTATTCCTTTCGCTTTTGTATTGTTTGCACTTTATGAATGACTTATTTCCGACTTTTTCTTGTGTGAGCTGGTATTTGCTCTAGCATAATGATATACTTATCAAGAGGAAGAATTGCATTCAAAAGAGTTTTTTTTAAACAAAACAATTCTAGAAAAAAACTGAGATGACCATAGGATTGTTATATAAACCTCTTTTATGTTGTATTTTGAAATAGAAAAAGATTCTAACAGAAGAAACCTTCAAGCACTTGAAATTTGAGTTGTTTCTGAGATTTGGTAAATCGTAGTGAAATATTTTCTGAAATACAAAAGAAAAGAAAACTATAATTAATTTAAAAAGCCTTGTATTCTGAATTGATGCTAAGTTTGTCAGAGAAATGAGTCATCTGAGAAATTGTTCCATTATGATACAACCGTTTATGAATGTTTTTGAAATAAGCATGAAATCGATATTGATTGGTCATGTCCAATATGAGAAGGGTAAATATCAAATTTCATTTAATTAGATTTATTTGGACAGACGAGGAATTGAGAGGGCGCCTCGCATATTACATAGATACATATCAGGTTTTATAGGTCTCGGGAGCAAAGGACAAACGCCAATTTGGCCTGCGGGTTTTCTTTCTCTTTTCTTTGTTTTCCCTTTCTCCATTTTCTGTTCTTCGTTTGAACAACATCGACAGTGGCAAATTCCCATTTATTAAGCGAGTTAAATGGGACAATAAAATATGGTTGATGGCAGGGGGAAATCAACAGAACTTTGCATGAGCATCGACAGCGACAAGGACAACAGAAATGGAGGAGGAACAAACAGGACAAGCTGAAGAAGAAGAAGATGAAGAGGGACTAGAGCAACATCAAAGCGGCAAGTGCGAAAGTAATGGTCAGAAAAAAGGAAAAATGCAAGAGTTTCAGTCAAAGATATACTGCTATATGTATATATTGAAATAAATCAAAACAAATCAATTTCTTCTGGGCCATTGACTCGGCAAACTCCCGCTGACAGTTTGCTTTCTTTGGGCCGCATTCAATCGGGCTTTCGGCTTTGGGACTTGGCTGGTTGACAGGCGTTTGCCTCGTTGATTCCTTGACTCGTTGACTCCTTTTGGATGTCCTTGTGGATGCCGAAGCGGATGTGGATGTGGAGCACATATAGTTGTAACAACTAAATTGGGGCTAAGCGAACGTACACTCACAAAACATTTACTACATCTAAGAAAATCACCATATCATTTATACTGCCCCAAAATTGAAAATAAGCCAATGAAAATAAATGATAAGTCTATGTAGGTCACTAAAGAAAAACTTTTCTATTTTATGAAAAAATCTTTTTATATTTGAAGAAAATAAATTAAAAAATTCAAAAATAGACTATTTTAGGACAAGCTTTTGTTTGAGTGTAGTTTTTTTTGGGCACAGAGTATTCAAAGCAATAGATTGTGTGCGGATGAGCACACACCCGAACTATTCACATTCACACTCACATAGAGTGAAATTGCGCATACGCCATGTTGACTCAATTGTAGTGTAGACTTTGTTGATGCACCATAAATTCAGTCGCAGTTTGTGGATGAAATGCAGCTGATGGCATTCACTTGGGGACAATGATTAATCTCTGAGTGCATTAGTTGAATAATGAATCATTGCAAATTAATGAATACTATAAATGCACATAGTTCATGCTTATATAAGATATGCGAAATGCGTTCAGAATTTACTTCGAATTTGACCCAGTTGAAAGCAGTTCTTCGTTCTTCGTTCTATTTTCTATGAGACCCTCATGGGTTTTACATTTAATTGAACACAAATACCAATACGAGTATTCGTTCAAATATATGTAAATTCGAATTTTATATAAAAGAGTTTTTTGTTTGTGGTTCAGGATTTGCTGCCTTTGAGCCTGATGACAAATCTTGCTGTGGCATCAATATAAATATTCAATTGTTGTCTTATTTGCAGCAAGGACTCTGGAATGGAAGAGAGGAATGGGGGGGGGGGGGGAGGACAGCTCATACATTTAAATTATTCATAAGTATGTAAAACATTGCGGTGCGGATGCGGATAACACACAGAAAACCACACACATACACACACAGACTTAGACTTAACAACATTGCTGAGGTTACTCAAAAAAGCAAAATTCATGCCCAACAGTTTTCCGTCAGCCCAAATCCCCTTCCCTTCGCTTTCCCATACACCGCAGGGCATCTGTCTGGACCGCTTTCAATTTCAAATCAAATAAAAAGTTTCGAAAGTGTGGTATCATCAAAGTGCCGCCCTGCGAGTGTTCAGTGTACACAGTGTACACTGTACACTTCAAGCTGAGGCAAACCGCAAGGTCAAAGGGACTTTTGTGTGATTTTTATTGTTTTTTTGCAGTTTTAAGCAACCCGCTGGAAATGTTTTCACTTTAAAAGGTAAACTTTTTTTTGTGTTTCGTACACCACAGGAAGATAACTTGGAAGCAGGAGCTGGAATGGAGGATGATTCCGGATTTTATGAGCAAGAGCAAAGTGAACTTTTATTTGGATTCATTCCATACGAAAGTGATTCGATTGCTGAACTCAAATGGCACCAATAAAAACTTCACGAGACTTTAGACTTTCGCTTCCTTCCGTCCGTCCATTGAGTCAAGTACTATAACGGAAGCATTTGAAAGTTTCCCTTCCCCTAGACTAGAGACCAGAGAGCAGAGGCCAGAGTTCCATTCCAGCTGTAAAGTCATAACAATTAATTTTATGTTCCGCCAGCTGGCACAACTGAACAATCCCGGAGATACTTTAAAAAAATGGTGCAATTTCAGGGAAACTCCTAAACATAAATAATAATAATTTAACAATAAATAATTAAATATATATTATTGACATTTACACAGCGGACAATAATCGACAGGAGAAATATCTGTCTTTTGATAGGAGGAGAATACTTATTTGAATAGAAGCATAAATAATTATAAGAAATATTATAAATTATTATTATTAATAATATTTTGTGATGAGGACTATAAATAAGTAAACTGTAAACTGATTTATTTGCACAAAAAATGTATCTCTATCTTATAGTAATTGAATACTTTAAAATTAATTTACTTGACATATTTGGATATTTGTACAAAAGATATAATAATCTTGACATATCGAAAAGATAGTAATTGAATACTTTAAAATTAATATACTATTCGTATTTGCAGTCAGGATAATTTGTGAGTATTTTTCTCTTGATGAAACTCGTGTTTTACCCTCGATAAGACTCGTATCTGGTTAGTTCCATCTAGAGATAGACGATGGGGCGATAGGCAAAATTTATTGTCAGTGGGCGGCAACCTGCCATTTGGAATTTGGCTGCTGGCTATGGGCCAATTTCCAATGGCCGGCCAATGGTCGTTCCGTTGATTATACGCATACCATCTCGGTGTCTATGTCTATATAAGTATATATATGTAGAAATAATTACGAGTTGAGAGCTGTGTTGTCCGCGTTGCCAGAAGCGCAAAACGCAGCATTTAGATATAATTTATGGCTTGCAATATAAATCAGTCGGTTGCCCGCATTTTGGGCTGCAATATCCTCAATCTCAGCCCACCCCTCTCATCCTCCCTCCTAACTGTCACGCCCTCTGCCGGAGGCAGTCGTCAAAAACAAAACCAATTCGCCGACTCACAGTCCTTCACCTCCTTTCGCTCCCAAAACTCATTAGGAATATAATGCAGAGCGAGAAATGAACGGTGGCAGTCAAATTATATTCCATTCCTCTCCCCCTTTGCCCCATTGAGCCCCTTCGCACCCTCGGTTTCGTCATTTAAATTGCTCAGTTGATAGATGGGCGGGCTCAATTAGTTTTTGCATCATTATATGTGATATTGCCGCAAATAATAGAAGCACGCGGAGAGAAAACACGTTAGTGCGGAATTGTTGTGCTCCTAAGGCCAAACTCAGGGTTTCCTTAGTTAGACAAGTTTTTTAAATTTGTTGTCTTTTTTAGACAAGTATCCGAAGGATATGCAGGAGTCGCTTCCGTTAAAGAAAATTATAAATCAGAAGCAATTTGAATTCTTATAAAAACTAATAAACAGATAGTATGGCGAAGATATATTAATAGTTCAATGCAGTTTTTGGTGGAGTTTCGGTTCCCGTGTTTCTTTTAATTTAATTATTCTTCTATTATTGTTCATAAAATTTTAAATTTGTTTTGATTTGTCTGCAATTTTTCGTAAACTAAAATTTGATGAAAATATATTTTTAGCAGGACTCTTACAGCTAAAAAGTCTGCAGCTTAACAGCTTTGTTTCTTCCCGCAAATAACTGCATACCCCTCTCCAGTAATCTAAGTCTAGGGTATACGCAACAGCAGTGAACGAACTAAAGTATTTTACCAAGAATTTTGTATAATTTTCTCTAGCCAGAAGTCGGAGACTCAGGAGAGACTACACTCTGCTCTGTTGGAAGAACACTGACTCGCTAAAAATGTGCACTTCTCGCCTTGTCTGAAGTGCGGAAGCGCATTTCTGACGGCATGCCACAGCCACGCCTACTAGCTAGAGCTGGCCAACGCCCACTTTCCTCCCCACCCCTTGGGGGTAAATATGTCTGAGCCGCTCGTCAGCTTTTGCAGTGTGACGATGCCACAAAGTTTGTTGTTGCCACCTCTGGTGGAAACCTTGCCTCAATCTACCCTTGGCTACTGTTTGCTCAGGTGATGTGGCAAGTGTTTACCGCATGGACTCCTTTTATGCTCTCCTTGCCCGTCCCTCCTCTCACTCTTTCCTCTTTCCTCTCGCTCACCTGCCAAGTTGCAACTCCCAGCGGAGCTCTCAGTGAATACAACGGAGGCAATGTGGAAAGACAGCGTCCTGTCATTTTCAATTTAGTTCTTTGTTTTAGAAAGAAAAGGAAGCTCGTTTACGACTCTGGGGAATCTCGAGAGCAACTATGGGAATGGAGGATAAATAAATTGTTTTGAGTTTTAAGATGGGCACAATGAAGACATGACTTGGACATGTGCGATTATTTAAGTCAGCGACATTTCTTGTTATAAAGTTGAAATATATTTAAATCATAAATTATTTTTAATTTCACTTATTTATGCATTCAATAATGGATAATTAAATATGTCAACAACATCTCAGTAGGTGTATTACTCACTTACACATTATTTACATAAAATAGAAACTGTATAAAAATTACTTTCTTTCACTTTCTTAAAACAACCATAACGAGCGTTAAATTTAAGCGATTTGAAAGCGATTAAATTTTATGACTTCTGTTAATAAAAGGGAATGTTTATTACCTAAAAAGGTATTCTATGTTAGAAACTGTGGGTATGATGTAACTTTTGCTGAATTTTTAACGGAAAAAAGGTGCAAAGGTATTTTTATCGACGCAATTTTTTCACGGAAAATTCTTATCTTTGATATACAAATTTTTATGTAAAAACCTTTCGTCTGGAAAATATTGTACATCAAGATCTAAAGACCAATTATTTTTATAATGTTCGTAATTTTGATCCATGGCTAAATTAAAGACAGCTAAATTTAATTGTAGCGAAAGCGATTGTGTTTAAGTAGAAAAATAATGAAATCATAAATTATGAAATTAAATATAAATTATAAATGTTAAAATGCAATTTTCTCTTCAATTTCATGGACTCTGTGTGATGACTGCGGACTACGCGCTGTTTAAATAAATAAATGAAATTTATGTGGCGCACACAAACACATATATGCGCACTCACTGTGGATGTTGCACGTGGCACGCGTAGCTCTTTTATCGGCCACACTGCGCACATATCAGAAAGCGGGCTGTGATACGGATCAGGTGGTAATTGCTTGCCCGCGCGGCACCAGCATCTCAATTGAATTTGCCCAGTACAACAAGTTCGTGGCAAAAGGTAAGTGCCCCCTTCCTCTCCTCTCTTATCCCCTCTTTCCCCTATAGAAGAGCATTTATTCTTGACACGTCTGCCATTTCGTGCTTTATGTTCCATCCACTTGTACAGATGGCTACAGCATCGAGGAGCTGTGTCCCATCTCAGGCACCGTTAGACCCGAGATCCGGGGCAAGGCGAAGCATTTGCTGCGAGGCTCCATTTTCGGCTCCTCCTCGCAGAAAGTGCCCGCCAATCGGTATGTGAACGGTGGCTACGCCATCGCCATGGAGGTGCCTACTCCAGGTGCCATCGCCACAAACACGAGTCCAACTGGCACCGAATCTGCAACGGATGATGCCCAGAATGGCGACAGTTCATCCTCCTCCTCGTCGGAGAACTGTATGTGGCCCAATGCTCTCCAGGTAAGCAATCTCTCCTCCTATCCAAAGTAGGATTTTCCCTTGCCTTTTCTCTTTCTTTTCGTATTCCATTTTGTTTACTTGTTTCGTGAGCTGTGCCAAATTAATGTGACCATGGAGATTAAACAAGTGTTGACAATGATAATTGAATTTAGCGCCGAGTGCACGAAAATAATAGACACATTCAAGTGGGTCGATTGACATGACCACGAAAGGCCAACGAAACAACTTGGCAATAAGTTCAGTCAACGAACTCCAAAGCGGCTTAAATTTGTTCCTTTAAATGGAATAACTTTGGACATGTTGAAAGACTCTGCAGATTATTTTCATATAACAAAGAAATGTCTAATAAAGCTTCTTAAGGATATTTAGTTTCTTAAAAACAAAGCATTGATTTTTTATTTTTTTTTATTAATTTAATGTTAGTTTTTACTATTTCTAAGTTGATTTCAATCACAAAACATTATTATTATTTTAAAGTATAAGAGATTAACAATATTGTATAATGATATTTTTGTGTAACTATGGAATTATCTGGTACCAAGAATTCAATGCTAAGACCTTTAAGCTTCCAGAATGAAATTTAATGGGATCTTCTGCGTAGTCGAGAAAATGTCGTATGTTGTCATTTAATGCTTCCAAGAAAACCTGAAATGTTTATGACAATTATCCCGAATTTGCCCAATTAGGAGAAGGCAATAGACAAAGAGGGAGGGAAACGGCGAGGGATTTCTGGGAATCTGAGTCTCTTCTCATTTTGTCTCAGGCTGTCATTTTGACATTATAAATTCGCCATGTCTGTTTCGAGGGGATAAGGAATAAGAGAATGCGTTCTGTCCGAATTCCCAAATAACGCTTCCAATTCATTAAACATTTCAGTTGCCTTTTTCGACATTTTGGATGGCATCCTTTGAACCCAAAATTCATTCACAGCGGACAAAATCAATTTAAATTTAGAGAGAATTTAACAATATAGAAAACAATACAAGACAGCTGAATTCATTTTGTTTTTAATGTTTGTTAAAAGTGGCATTTGGCAGTTCCCACATACATAGACACATACACATACTTATGTGAAACACTGTGAGCAAAGAAATTGACAAAGGACCAAGGAAAAGTTGCCTTTTTTTTGTCAGGCAACGGCAACGGCAAAGTCAACGGCAAAGTCAATGCGACCCACGCTGAGTTGGGGCCAAGATTCCTGCACGTCCCATGGGGTATCATTAGGCCGCTGACAGCAATCCCCTCATTTCGTCAGTCCCTCATTCCCGCTCTCTCCATCACCTTCCCCTTCAGAGTACGCGTCAACATGACGCTTCGCTAAAAATGGCAACCGCAGCAAATAATTTCTCGCATCGTTTTTGTGTCTCGTTTTTGGCCGCCATTGTTAGACCCTGTACTCCAAAAATACGAAAGGCATGGGTTTAATTGTTCAATTTCGTAATTTAAACTATTGAAAAAATACATTTTTTTGTCATAGCTTCCATCTGTCGGTATGAAAAAATCTTGTAGTTCTCTCCTTGAACAATTTACCAGAGAAATTTTAGTATTTTTAAATCGTGATTATTCATAAAATATTCTTGATTCTGATATTTCCTACTTTTCGGCATCACAATTTCATTTATTATATCAGTTAATTGATTAATGTATTTCAAATTTTGGTTTCTGAATTACATTCAAAGTTTAGTTATCTCAGTATTATCTGTTTTTATATTTATACAATGAATCGTTTCTGTTAGATTAGGTACAGGGTCTCCTACAGTCTTGTTCACTCGACTGTTGCTACTCCAACTAGTTGGAATTGTTGTTGTCGCCTCGCTGTTCGTTATGCGTTGTTTGTGCTTCTGTCTATATGTACATATAGTATAGTATCTCTGCAGGGTGTTGTTGTCGCCGTTGTCGTTGTTATTAAATTTTTTTGTGACGACTCGTCGGACGAGTCCGTCGACTGACAAAGGCGACAAATCTAAACCTGCTGTCAGACATTGAGGCTACCCATCTGTCTGTCCGTCAGTCCATCTGTCCTCTTTCTGGGCTGTCAACACAAGATAGTGAAAAATAACTTGAAAATAAACAGTTTACATTCGCGCTGCGGATTACGAGAAGGCGCAAATATTCGTGTGACATTCATAGTTCCCACTCGCCATTTTCATCCCTAACTAAAGCTCAATGTCTGTACCTCCGTCTGTCTGTCTGTCTGTCCATCTGTCACACTAAATAGAACAGTAAACAAAGCAGAATTTCTAACATAATTCTGTGAAAAATGCACATCGTTAGCAACAATGCGGACTCTGATTGAATGGATGACTGTATCTGTCATGTTTCATGTTTCTGTATCTGTTTCAATTGAAATTCTCTGCATACGTAGATGAGGCAGTTATGTATGTAATCTGTATTAATAAAACTTTTTGTTTCAACTCAGATGCAGTGCATAGGTAGTTAAGGTTGCTAAGTGATGTAGGAAGTTAATACAAAAATTTATACTGACTGGCTGACTAAGTAACTGGTATTTAACATGGAGCTCAAACGGTAAGAGCATCAATTTTAATTTTTAGTGTGCAACTAAATATTTACTGCAAGTGGGTTAAAATTGTCTCACATCCAGAACTAAAACTAAAAGAGTTAGAGGACAGCGAATTATATTAGTTAAAATTTATCAGTTCCAACTCAGAGACTGTAGTCGGTAGATAAGTCAGCTGTGTAAGTTATGATATTATAAATGTCACAAAAATAGACGCAGGCACAGCTCAAAGTTAAACTCATCTACAACGTCAACGGCAACTGTAACAGCAACACAAACTAAACTGGGAAACACTTCAATTACATTTTTAATGCAAATATTTTATTTCAATTTGTAAAAGTTTACAATTTCCGCCCAGTTCCTGAACTCGTTCACTTTTCAGCTTCTTCTGTTTGCACATCCAATACACGAGAAGCAAGAAAAAATGGATAAAAAAAAGAAAAGAAAAGAAAAGAAAGGAAAATTCGAATTGAAAACTAAATTGCAACTGATTTTTCTTCTTTTTTTCCCATTCTCATTCCCATTTTCATTCTCATTTCTATGTTGACAGTACTCGCTGCTGCAGACCGTCGTGGAGGCTTGCCAGAAGAAGAAGCACTGCAAATTTCACGGCTCCCCGCAGTTCTATGGACTGGGCGCCAGCGGAGTGGGCGATTCATCCGGCACCAGCAGCTATCACAGCAGCACGGCCAGCTCGAATGCAATCAGCAGCGATCCCTGTCCCAAGCGTCGCAAAATCGTTGAAGTCGCCTACAAATGTCGCCCATGTAAGCGAAAGTTTTGTTTAATTTGCTTGAATTTATTGGGCGTACAACAAGGGAAACACACGTAAAATGGCTAACAAATTCCCTCAGCTGCAAGCCATTTTACTCGTACGTATACGTAATATGTATACGTTACGTATACGTAACAATGGTAGCGCAAACTGTGCTGAACTGAATCTCAACGCGACTTGCCGGAATCGACACATAAACGTCCAGCCGAATGAGTTGAACGAGTGTTGGCTGCATTCGGACTTTTGGTTTTTCGGATGGTTTAGCATTTTCGAGTAGTGTATGTGGAAGGGAAAGCATCGTAGTCCGAGTATCCAGTCGATGCCCTCGAGTACACATTGCACTGTACATGGCATCGATATTTTGGCCAAACAAAAATACTGTTGAAAACTGACAGACGACTCGGAAATAGGAGCAGAAATAGGAATGGGAACCCAGACAGCGAGTTTAGCGAGCTGTCGTGCGTTCCACAAATGCATTCAGGTGGAATGGAGGCATCGGCACTAGAAGTCCCAGGGGAGTGGCTTGGAGATCAAATTTCGACTGCAAGACTTGGCAACTTTGCCCTCGAACCTCGCCTCGAACAGTCCAATCGCATTTGGACGTGCTTTGTGTAACTCGAAAATACATTCACGATACAAAATTAAGTTTCCATGCAGCACACGGCACAGCAGACTCGAGGGAGGAGGCAGAGAGGAAGAGGAACAGCCTAGAGGAGTAGGAGTGAGTGGTAGGGAAACTGCACCCAATGCTATTGTCGAATGAATATTTGAATGTGGAGCCAAAGTTGGCGAAATGATGCGCCAGAACAGAACAGAAAACAGAAAATGAGTAGCTCGTGACTTTCAATTACAAAAGTTCTGAATCATTGATTACTCTTTAATCAGCGAGAGTACGAGTACGACATTATCTTGGCAACCGACGACCAACAACCAAGAACCAAGAACCACATGGATGCAGCTCCAAATTATTGAAATAAGCAAAGTGGGAAACAAAGGGAAGAAACGAACGAAGGAAAGAAGAAACTTTTGCTAATGAGTAGACCTTCTTGGGGGTTTTTCTGTTGTTAATGTTGACTTGCTCTGAAATTGACTTTGTTTGGCAATTTCGGTATTATTCTTATAGCATTTCACTAGAGTGTATGAAGTTTGGGCAAAGTATGTAATTGGTATAATCATCCAGCCAGATGTAGTCTTATCTGTGTGAAAGATGGAAAGAGCTAGATGCATAAAGTTTTCTATGTAGTTAAAATACTTAAATACATGTGCATTCTATTTTAGTTGTTGTATTTTATTATAAAATTTACAAGGAAATCAGATAGATCAGAAATCAGTTTTATTAAATTTTAAAAAAAAATTGTGTCGAGAGGTAGGTTAGGAAAAAGGAAATAATATAATTTTAAATAAAAATTATATTTTATATGCAGAATGGAATAAGAGCTAAAACAGTGATCAAATTGCGAGTTGGAAGTTTTTGAAATAGTGTCAAGGCTAGATTTGTTGTAAAACTCATAGCTGTGATTTGCGATCTTCTTACAGATGAGTTTCGCAGCAAGGTGGCCTGTCACAACGATGTCGCACAGTTGGAGTGCAACCCGTACTCAAGGATTGCCGTGTACAGCGCCAGCTTCGGACGCACGGAGTATGAAAGCATTCAGTGTCCACAGCCCCAGGGAGTGCGAGAGGAGAGTAAGTATTGTGCCCCACTCTTTACCCTGTCCCATAAAGAAAAAGTGTTGAATTGCATCAATCACTGACTGTGCTGCCCTGTACTGTACTGTCTGCCCTCGATAGCGTGCCTGGCATCGTTTGCCACGGAGACTGTGATGCAAATTTGCCACGGACGAAGGCGTTGCAACCTGGCGGCAGATGCGAACACCTTTGGCACTCCGTGTCAGCCCAACTCACGAATGTATCTGAAGGTTGTTTACACATGCGGTAAGTAGAGCGTGGGAATAAACTCACTACCATTCTCCCCGCCTTTCCCTTACCCTGCTCACTCCCTTTTCCTACCTTTTTCCCACCTTTTGCCACTTGCTTTCCCCTGCCACTCAGAATGATTTAGGACGCGTCTTTGTTGGCGCTTCTCATCACATCGCGCGTCAAGGCGCAAGATTGATGCCCGGTGCTTGGCGTTCCCTCTTTTCTTTTTTTCTTCCTCATCTTTTACTTCTTCCTCTTCCTCTTGCTCTTTTTCAAATCTGCACTTTCTCCGTTGACTTGGTCGCGTGATTTATGTTGCTCGTTTGGCGGGATCTCTCTATGTCTTTGTTCCCACAGTGCCCAAGCAAGTGCTGAAGGAGAGCAACGAGTCCGAGGTGGAGGCCGACGAAACGGAGGACTTTGAAGGCGACATCAACGACCTGTATGACGACGAGCTCATCTACAAGGAATCGGAGGCCATTCCCAAGCTCTACAGCAATACCACGAAAACATCACAGGCCAACGGGACCAACAGCACTAGACTGCCAACTAACTCGAATCCAGATGGCATTCAGAGCGTGACAAACGGCTCACTGGATGCTGAGACCGGCGATGGCAGTGGCGTCAATCCCGTGATGACGCACAGCTCCGACCTCAGCCTGGAGGGTAAGTCTAGCTCCTATTTATCTCCATTCACCGTTCTCCATTCTGCTAGTTGACCATTCAAGCCACCTTTAAAAACAATTGCTTACATTTGCAGTAATAAATTGGTTAGTGCGTTGCACTTGAGTGAGCTCGACAGTGAAATACTCGGTACTTGATAACAATAAATTCACGGTCGCAAATGTTGGTCAACACTTAAAGTTATCTGTCAAATAAGTGTTATTTTCGGAGATGGAGAATAAACTGCACAAGTTTCCCACTAAATTTATTTTCTGCTTTCATTGCTCAAGCTAAACTCATTTTTTATTTATTTTTATTCCACTTTATTTTTACACATTTATTTTGAACCGTATTTTACATTACTTTCTTTTAAGTCATATTGCTTTACCTCAAACATAAGGGATTTGATTCCCAGCATAACAGAGTACCTGCTGGAAGAGATTTCTGTGACAGCCGTGAATGCCTTAGCTATAATTAATTTAAAAAACAAGCGAAAACGCTTCCGGGACTCTAGCCCACATTAAAGCCTATTTAACGTTTGTTTGAGTCCCGGAAGTTGTGAATCAAATTACTTTCTTGAACTCCCGAGACTCGACTGTGTACATCTTAGGGGGTCAACAATATCTCAATGTTACATACACTGGCACAAAGTTATCATGCTCCTGTGTTCTTTGGGGTTAGAGTACGAGTATAGAAAGTAACACAAGTAAGCCGAAGACCCCAGTTAGTCTCCGGCTTTGACAGCAGCTGGCCTTATGAAAATCAGAGTCCGGGAGCCTAATCCCTCAGAGGGACTCGCAGTGAAAGGAGGCGAGTCTGACATTTGTGAATGGCAAATGTTGTTTGCAAACAAACAATTTTAAAGTCAACTTAAAGTCAATTTGGGGGCGTCAAATAAGGGACTATGCAAATCCTTGGCTCAGCTTGGCTCGAATGAATTTTCTTTTTATTTTTTTTAATAATGATATTCAGGATTTCCTAACTCCAATCGCCATTTGCATTTGCCATTGTTGTGGCTTTATTCACAGACGACCAGCAGCGATTCTATTTGTATCTGTTAATCGTCGGATCGGTCGGAGTTCTCTTCTCCATTGTCATTGTCGCCACGCGTCTCGTCCTCCAGAAGCGGAGGATGGGAAGCGACTCCCACTCCAATTCCTCGATGAAGGGCGGAGGCACTGGAGGATTGGCCGATGAGACGACCATTCCCAGTGGCTTCAATGACACCATCTCCGAGATTGACGCCGACATTGATCTGACCACGTCCATTCCTGTGCCCAGCGTGTCCAAGAACGAGGTGAGTATTCTCTTTTCTATCAGATTTCCCAGGTATTCAACTCCATCTCAACTTACTCGACAACTCGACAACAGAACTATATAACCTATGCACCAGCTGGAAGTCTCTATGCCAGCCTCGCTCCCAGTCAGTTGGGCACAGTTGGAGCCACGGGAACAACAGCTGGCCTGATTCCCAACTCCCTCTTGGTGGGAGCTCGACAATCGCCGGATCTGATCGGCATCTCGCCCAACTCCTATGTGCCCACCAGCAGCGCAGCTGCTGTTAATCCTGGCCAGGGTCAGATGACGGGCATCCTCGCGCCTGCCATTGTAATTGGCGCCAATGGACCCGGAGGTCATTTGCCCGGCAGCAGCGGCATAAGTAAGTTTCCATGTCCTCCCGTTAACAAAAAAAATTCTTTGGAATAACTTTGTGTTAAAATGAGCCTAAGAAATATTAGATCAATTTTTATTTAACTTGACATGGTCTTAGGTCTCTCATGGTTTTCTTTTTTTTGTTTTAAATGAGCATAAATTTAAAAAACCAAATAAAATAAAAGAAATGAGCTTTATAAATAAAAATATTTCTTATTTATATTTGTTTTTCAAAAATGCCAAGTTATTAATTTAACATATGTGTCCAAAAAAACATTTATATTTAATTGGTTTAAAAACCAAAACACTTGTTTGCAGCTTTTAAATTAAAAATTGAAATTGAATTATTATTTTAAAATGTGTTTACTGAAGCTGATTTCCTATACATTGATTTACTTAACTGAAATTTGGTTGCATAATTATGTTTTGGAAACCCGATTCTTGTGGTTTACAGACACCATGGTACCGATCACCTCACTGACTCAATACACGACGGCGCCCACAATCCGAGGTGGTTACCTCATCAATGCCGAGAGTGTGGGCGTGCTCCAGAGGCCGAGCAGCACCCCGACCCCGCCCTCGTCCTTGGCCAGTGGCTCCCCGGCGCACCCTTCGGCCCAGCAGACGCCGACGACGTCTCCCTTGGCCATGACCCCGCTGAGCCACCCACAAACATCCACATTGAGACGGGCAAAGCCGGGCACGGCTGCCATGCTGCATCCCCAGCTCTCCTACGATGGCACGGCACCAAGGACTCTATCGACTGGTCTGTCCGTCAGCTCGCAGTTCTATTACGGATGACCCAACTCGTCGGATTGCGAACCTCATGTCTATACCACGGCCATCAGTGTGGCCTCCCCCAACGTCCAGAGTTTTGCCAGGCAGAATCTGCCGGGCAATCCTCCCGTGGACTCCGAGGTGCCCTAGCTGGAAGCCATCAAGTGTCCAACACAAGACAATACAAATCCAAAACCACAGGCGATAAGTCCAACTCCCGAACCCGAAAAGGGTGAAAAACAACAACAACAAAAGGTGTGTACGGAGTGAGAGAAAGAGAAACAGTATATGATGGTAATGTCTGTTTTTAAAAAGAGATTTACTAATGATTTGGAATAAGTATATACTCATAAATACATATATTCCAATGGACGAGCTTCCTGCAATTGTAAATGCAACAGACAGAGAGACGACAACTTGAATAATTCTAGGATAAATCTCTGTTTCTCATAGCCACTTTTTAGGGTAGCATAATATTTAGATTAAGCTCAATAAAAACGTGTGTGTCTGTGGCATTGAATTTTCCACATACACTTATATTTTAATTAAGACACTTCGAATGGTTTTCTTCTCAAACAACCCCAAAGTGTTTAATCTTAAAGCCACATAAAAGATGACAAATTGCGAGGAGCTCATTTAATGTTATCAATAATGTAAATACATGCATAAACATAAATACATGCATGAAGAGGGAGAAAGAGAGGGAGAAACAACATCCGAAAGAACAAACAAGAATGTGTGTTGTCAGACCTCCAAATAAATGTACTTTCAACATATTCTCGCATGTGATACAGATTCTCTCGCATCCGCAATAAATTTCGCGATATTTCCATTTCTTGAATCTGAATCTTCATAATTGTCTACACATCAAGTAAATATGTGTGTGTGTGTGTGTGTGTGTGTATGGATGTGTGTTTGGATGTTGTATGAGGTGCTAAGCTTGGTAAACGCTTCATTTTGAGGGGTAGTTGGAGGGGGAGGGACAGGGAGAGGGTAATCCGGCATGCCACATAAGCAAAGTCGCATCATAACTCAGCGCTGCACAGTGGAAGAAATGGATAATCTACCGCATAAAAATAACTAACTTCCAAATAAAAATGTGCTTTGAAAGTTGTAGAGCTTTTCAATATACTTTTTTGTTCTATTTATTATTTAATTTAATAATAATTATTTAACAATAAATTCAAATTAAATTTAAAAACTCTTTCTCAGTCTAAAAGTTGTCTTTTTTATTCAAATAAAACAAAAATACCATTGAAATAATAAATTGAGTTCTTTTGAAAATAAATAATTCAAACTTCGAATATTTGATATAATATAAGCAAAATTCCCGGTTTTTCCACTGTGCGCTGTGTTCAACTTGTCGTATGAGCGATTTCGCCTGTGTGCATAATTCAGTGTGTATTTCGGATTAATGCGCTACAAATGGATGAGCGTAATTAATATCCGGCCCCGAACAAAGGTCAAAGGAAGGATCTGGTCAGCGAGTTAAGTAATGGATTACCTCAACGTGCAAGGTGAAGTAGCATCCGTGTGTGTGAGTATGTGTTATATATGTATCCATGTGTGTATGTGAGTGGAATATGAAATGCTGCAGACAACAATCTAGTTCATATTCTGTAGTCTACAAATTTGATTGTATTTTCATTTGCAGATCTATGAATTTAAATAAAATAAATATTAGTGTATGTATCTATGAGTGTGTATATATATAAATAAGTAAATTATAGGTAATTACGAGTATGTTAACAAGTGTATTTCTGGTCTTTTCTCATGACTTGGTTAATTTTGACGCTATTGTTTCGAATGTCAAGTGCCTTCCTGGTTAGCATTTAAGTAAGTAATTCTGTATAATGTTTAAATTGGAGTGTATCTAATAAAACTCTATAATGTAAATAGCGATAAGTAAGAGCCAAAACTACGAGTATTCGTTAACTCAAACGAGCACTCGTGCAAAAGATACGCGATTCGTGTTTCAATTAGAAAAACCCCCAATTAGCCACTGTGTAAATACTCGCATAGAAAACCCTTTCACAAAATTAAGAAAGTAGAGAAAAGAAAACGTATATAAAAAGAACAAAAAACTAACTTTACTAACTAGTCAATAGCCTGATTGGATTGATAGCAAAAAAAAAAAGAAAAAGAAACTCGAGGAGTGACTCAATTAATAAATAATAATTAAAGCATGTTCACAATAGAAAAAATGTTATTAATTAAATGTAAATAAAATATTCGTGTTGCGCTCAAAGAAAATAAAAGAAAACAAAAACAATGAAAACATAGATGAAAAATAAAAACGAGACAATGAGCTCTGTTAAATGCATTTTGAATTAGTCATAAACACTTGCACGAGTGTGTGAGTGTATTAGTGAATGGAAAACCTATTCGTAAATGAAATCATTAAGAATACATAAAGGCGCATTAATTAAAGACCCAAGAGCATTGTGTAATAAATGGTATGGTACATTATAGTGAAATACAGAAAATGTTGAATAAATAATAATAGGCGGACAAAATTTTGATGAAAATTCAAAGCGTAGTATTAAGTTTCAACTTTCAACTAAACTGTGAATTATTATTTGGATTATACTTTTTCCACTTATGTATCGCACCTTTTATACATTTCATTTTGATTAAATTAATACATAATTAATAAATAAAAAAATACTAACTGAAAATGCGAATGGGCCTCGAATTTTGTATTTCATTTTGGGTTCGGGTTTCGATTCGATTCGAGTTGGACATAAACACAGAGATTAGTAGTTGGCCTAAGTAACTTAATCTGCGTCGATGTTTGACCTCGTTTATTATTATGGTATTGTATTTCTCTAGATAATCACACAATGAATGTAGATGAATCCTTGGTAAGCAGGCAAACAGTATTCTGAGTAGTTAATTTATATTCGGCTGCGAATTAACGAAGCGTGAATGAAATCAACTCACAACTAAGTGCACGCCTACTACAGACAGGACTTTTAGCAGGACTCCAGCAAGGATTCAAAGAGTAAAGCAGCCAGCAACTAAAGAGAGAGGAAGTGAACTGTTTGATTAAATTTGTTGGCAGCGCTAAATTTATGGGAACACCATGAGCTTCGGCTGCTAATTGGTTTATAAATTAGACTTTCAACGGAACATTAAGCCAGACATCTCAGCCAAATAAACTTACCACACAAAACAGCAACAGCAACAGCAACAAAATAAAACAAAACAAAACACCATTTTAATCAATATTTATTGTTCAGCAGCAACAAAGTGAGAAACATTGAATGAATCTCTTAATGTGGCCTGTGAATTTACTAAATTCAAATGGATTAAATTGATCTAATGGCATATTTATACTAACAACATAAAGCAATTACAACTGAAATTCTCTAAGCACTCAAAGGGCTTCAAAGCTGACTGAATATGAATGTTGAGCATATGTTTTTCGAGTATTGACATACTCAGTGAGTGAAATTTTAATGACATGAAGAAGTTGCCTTATGAATATTACAAATAAATTGTCTTTGCAATTTTAACGAGCATATGTTTGTTTATTTAGGATTCAAGTACTCAGCCATTTTATTCCAAAAGCAGCTTAAAGTCTTTCTCTCTCAATTTAGCTGATTGACACTTTATGAAAATATTAAAATGTATTTAATACGCAAATTTAAGTGATATCCTGCTGAAACACAGCAGCGAAATGAATCTTAAATGGAGCTGCAGTTGTCAGGACGACATTAATCTGAGCACTTTGGTAATTAATTAAAGTGCGACTTTTTCACTTCAAAATTTAAGATTGACATCGCATTCGTTCTCATTCAGTGGGAACCATTTGGAGTGCTCGGACTTGTCCTTGGCTGGACTTAAAGCAGTAGCTGAAATATAATTAAAGATAATGTTATGGTCATTATTAATTAATTTGTGGAAATGAGGAAACATGCCACGAAGAAGAAAACTCCACACTCCATTAGCCAACTTCACAGCCAACTAAGTAAGTATTTTGACCAAGTTTTGCCAGCCAACTTTTAACTTGCAACTGTCACATGGGACTGTAATTACTTTCGGCTATACCCCGAGGAGTTCTGTCCCATTGCGTGATGTTTTTTGGGCAGATTTAGCCGCTGACTGGGTCGTAAATAAGCTCGAGTTATCAACTGAAGTGATTTCGAGCACAATGCGAACATGTCAACTACATGGACAGCAGGCAAATTTGTCTGCAACACGCAGCGTTAATTAAATTAATTCCATTTTGGTATTCCACTTTTGTCACCCACTGTCCAACCGTGCATCAACTGAATTTTCGCACTGTCACGGATGTGCGGATGTCAACGAGAACTGTCAAATTGAAGGCAAGGAGGAGAGCAAGGAGGACTAGGGAGAGAGAGGTAACTAGATAAAATACCTTGCTGGAATTTCATTACGTCACTCGGCTACAGTCACTTCATAGTTCTGTATCCATTGTCTCTCAGTCTCCCTCTCTCCTTCCCTCTGAGCACTTTAATATGTTCTTAAATGAAAATCAATAATTCATAAAACACACATATGTATGTGTGTATCTGTCTCTCTCTCTGTGTGTATGTGTGTGCGTGTGTTTGCGTAAGTACTTTTAAAGCAAGTTTCCCTGTCCTCGCAAGTCTAACGAAACTTATGATAATTTCCTTTCCTTTGTCAAACTTCTGGATAATGCAAAAAGTCAACGGAAGTACACTCGAGATTCTTTTCATTTTTCGCATGGCCGAACCATTAAATCGATTATACATACAAATATCCATATGTGTGCCTGTGAGTGTATGTGTGTGACCTTCTCTAAGCGATTAAGATTGCACCTTTTCATTGATCATCATCAAGTACATCATTTATTTTCTTTCTTTTTTCAATGGGTGTTGTCATAACAAAATCTTAAAAAAAAAACAAAGTCTACTTTTTGTCGGTTGCTGAGCAAGAAATCTGACTCAAAATGCTTGTGGCTATTTTTAAATATAAATTGCAAATATCTAAAACTTTTAATGACATATAGAGACAAAAAGTCAGAGAAGATATTATGCGAACATTGTTTAGGAGTAATTTTTTTAATGCAATATTTTGTATTTTATACATTTTTATTAAACTTAAGAAAGACATTTAATTATTTTAATTGATAAAAAATCTTTTAAAAACTTAATAAATATTTTTGCCTTTAAAAGTCGATGTCTAGAATTAATTTTAAAATGTTCTAATTCACATAATTCATAACTTTGTCTATTATTAACACAGTGTGTTTTTTGCTGTTCGTACCTAAGGCCTCAGCAATTAAAACTGTTATTAGAAGCTTTTACATTAATTAAGAGCCCTGGTTATCCACATAAGCCAGTTGCTGAGTTACCGTGTCCATTCGCAAGGATATGCAAATGAGGGAAAATAAGAAATTTCTTCCTATTCAGTAAACTTGCACTTTATTTCCATCATTTTTTTTGTGTTCACTTTTGTGGCAAATTCTAACCAAATGACAAAAAACACACACAGACAAAAACAAAAAAGAAAAGGAGCACAAGAAAAATGGCTCAAGCTCAGCTGCAGAAGTTCGTTAGCTGTTAGCCGTTATAGCCGAGTATTTCGCGGGTATTGCCTTGGCCAGAGCAGATGAAAAGAAGAAGAGCAGGAGCAGTCACTTGTGTTGTCCTTTGGTACAGTTGAATAAAATATGAGTTGAAGGCAAAGTTCTGAGCGTTCTTTTACTGCCGACCTTAACGGACACTAGCACCACCGCACCACAGCACCACCGCCCCCTGATCCACCGCCCACGGCTGCAACCAAAGCCCAAAACTGTTGTGTTTACGTTTCGTGTTTGCATTTCATGTGCCCTGTCCTGTCTTCCTCTTCCTTCTTTGCCTCTTGCCGCAAATTGAATGCTGTTCAAATAATTTATCTAATTTTTTCGACCGAACTTCCAACCGAATGTCCTTCTCGGTGCCCCCTTGAAACTTAGTAACGAGTCAGCAGTTGGCTCTGGTTTGTGTATCCTTTTTATTCTGCTGATGAACTAACAACTCGTATAAACGATATGCTTTATATCCAATTTTGTAAAAATTCCAACGCAATGCAAACCGAGTGCGTTTTTCATATTTCCCCTAACACCTTTCAGAACGTGCCCAATCCCAGTTTGAAGAGACCAATTAAAGTTGACTTTCTCATAAGAAGCTGGAAAAAATATGTTAGATTCTTCAGCTAACACTTATCAGTTGATTGTGTCCCTCGTGGTTGACAGAAGTTTATTGAAGTGTTTGACGAGGGTCGCATTTTGGGTCAACTCTCAACTGAACTAGACAAATGGGAGCAAATGATAGCGTCAATATTTCACTTGCTCATATTGGATGGCAAACACTTTATAACAATTAAAATTATTATTGATTTCTTTTATTTGTTGCTAAAAATAGAAACCTAACCAAAGCTAGTGACTAAATAGATCGGGAAATTACTTTTCTGATATGTACTTAAGTAGAGAATTAATTTTATATATGTAAAAGTGGACAATACTTGTGTCATAATAATTAACTGTACTATTTAAAAACGTAGAGAAAAATACACAAGATTCTTAATGGAAAAGTACCTGTTATTAGTTAAATGCGTTAAAAGACATCAAAAATGCTAATTGTGATTTCGACAAAGGGAATTTTGTCTACATGCTCAATTGAACAAGAAGTATGTGTGTACGTATAAGTGTATCTGTGTATATACTATACATATATACATTAGTTCACACAAATATTTATTTACGTACATATACATAAAGTGGGCGTATTGTATTTTTCTTTGTCGAGCTATTGTCTCATTCAAAAAAGGATATTGGTTTATTGTCATTAAATATCGGTGCGAATATTCAATACACTTAACAATTTTTTTTCAGTTGGTAAAGTAATTATGTTGACAAATTTTATGAATCACATGATTTATTCTGCAAAAAAAAAAAAACATAATCCATTTTATTTTGTTGATTGATGTAAATTTTGGTAGCCAAAACCATTACTAGATTTACTGTAAATAAATAAAAATCGATTAGTTTTATTTAACAAATTTTAATAACACAGTTTTAATAGAATTTTTCTAAAGTGTATAAGATATTTAGGTACAAAATTGTTTATCAAAAGTTCATTGACTGTGTGGGTTGTCACATGCCTTTTGTGTGTCACTGTATGGACAGTGACAGTTCACTTTGTCCGCAGTGAATAGAATAAAATATTCACAATATTCCCAATATTCATTCTAAAATATGTATGAGCTGCGCAGACAAAGAAAACAAATAAACAAGCAAAGGATGTAGAAACTCGTATTTAGTTTCCCAAAATAAACAAATATTTAGAAAATTGAGGGACATGCATATATAGAATGGAAACAATGGGAATGAAGTGTGCAGAAAATATCAGCTATTAATTAGTAGAAAAGCTGAAAAGACACAAAGCAGTAAGTTAAAGAGTATAAAGAGTTTAGTATGTACTTGCCAGACTTGCTGCTAAACAAACAAAGTGAGTTTCTTTTGACACTTGCTTCAGGATTCAAATGGAAGACACAGAAACTGGCAATCATCGTCATTCATCAGACAGACCAAGGACAAGGGTCTAAAGGAGAATAGAATAGAAAAGCAAGTACATTCGAGAAAGAGTAAGAGTACGAGTATGGGTATGAGTATGGGTATGGGTATGAGAATTCGCCTATTCGAGTTGTAACTCTGTCAAAACTAGTTTATGCTCAGCTGAACTACGCCCTTCTAAATTTTTGGTCGAGTTTAGTTTTGAGCCGCGTTTGATGTCGACTACTCGATTCCAACTGTCGGAGGCAATTAGAAAAGTTTTCCCATGTCGAGTACTGGCCCGACATTGCACGAGATTGAGATTGGGATTGAAATTGGGAGTGGGCTCAGGATTGGGATTCAGATTCAGGCTGAAAGAGTTCAACTTGCTCAGCTCAACAGTGCGTGATGTGGCCCATTGTACATCGTCAAAGGGAAGCCAAACATTGTGCTGCAATAATGGGAATACGCGTATTCAACAAATGCAAATGGGATGCATAATCATTTCAAAGAGTACACTAAGAAAAAAGCTAGCCCTCTTAAACGCTGAGAAACGGAAGTATAACTTTGTCGTATAACTTGGTCGTTTTTTTTGAGAGTTTTTATTATGAGCCAACAAAATTCTTAAGTATGTGATATTTTTAAAGTAAAAAGTTTTTATTTTTATTTTTTACTGTAATAAATTATTATAATCCGTAAAAAAGATTTTATTTAAATGGAGACATAATTCAGTTCATTATAGGGCAATAAATTTATAAAAAATTAGCTGTTAAATTCTCTGTTTATTTCTTAACAATATGAAAAAACTGATCTGGAAGAAAAGTCCATTGCTACATTTTATTACATATTATGAAATATGTATGTATTTCGTGAAGTTAGACATTTTTGAAATTTTAATAAGAATTTGAAAATAAATGTAAAACTCTAAAATCAGATAATAATTTCATTCTCAGTGTACTGTTATGAATTTGACCAAGAAACTTTGTTGGCTGCAATGTAATTTGGTACTCGAATACGAGCACAGTTAAGAGTGCAACTGGATGTGGCAAGGTCGTGTGGATATCGAGTGGCCACATGTGCTTTTCATTTGCTTTGCCGGCATAATTGCGCAAACTTTGCCATTTTAATATATTAGTTGCACATGCTGGCAGCAAATGTCTGGAATGTCTAATGGATTCTGCCATCTCACGTTTTTGCTTCTGATTGGCTGCGACATGCACACGTCTATCTCTATCTCTATCTCTGGCTATGTCTTTGTCTTTGTCTAACTGTAGCACTCGGCACTCGGACTTCGACTGGTTACAGCTTAACCACGGATAATTACTTAAGATGACACAATAAGTTCCACGCCTGACCCGCTGTCTTTAGCATAATTAATAACGAAGTCGTGACCCGAATGACAGCACAGTGGGCAAAACGAACAAAATGGCTTCTAAAAATGCGTATCGTTAAAATTTTGTCTGTTTGTCTGCATTGTAAACATCGAATTCATATTATCAAGGTCTCATATTTAAGAAATTTTAAAATTGAATTAAGAGATGGGATAACCAAAGGAAAAAACTTTTTAAATCAAAAGTGTATGTAAAAAGAAATTAAAATAGTTGCAGGTTATATTGATTTATTTAAAATATTCAAGTAACTTAATTATATTATTTAAAAGTAAACAATTGATGGATTAGCAATAAAATCGAATTGTATAGTCAATAACTGTAATTTACTTAAGCTAGAAAGGTAAATTTGATCACCGTCCACAGTGGAGACTGTTTCTATTTTTGTGACTATGCAACATGTGTGTGTGTGTGCTTGTGTGTGTGTAACGTTAGTGCATTATTTATGAAGTAGCCGGGAGTCGGCAACGCCATTGACAACTTGTCGTTGCCATGGTCAAGTCAGGACAGACAAGGACGACGACTCGGCAATTCACTCGACATTAGACACCGAGCGAAAGCAGATTGAGTTAATCATCGGTTGACCGCAGACCACACCGCGGGTGGTCAGAATAATGAGGGTGAGATATAGAGAAGAGGGGAAAGTGGGAGAAAACTGGGGAAACAGACTTGATGGCAATCAGTCAGAGTCATCAATCAACTTTGCGAAATTTACTTGAGCCGCGACAGACTCTCTCCCTTATCACTCTTTGCCTCCCTCTCTCTCTCTCTCTCTTCGTCTCTCTCTTTCACTATGTCTCTATCACTTCATTGATTTGATACGTGGCATGTTGCACGTCGCGAGAAACAACAAATACTCAGCGATTTATGACTAACGATGCTCCCGCCAATGCAATTGTAATGTGGCAAAGTCTCTGCTGTACTAAACACACACACACACACACACACAAACACACACACACACACACACTTACTCAGACACACGGAGAGTGAGACGCACACACACATAAAAAGCGCTACAAGGCAATAAACACAAAATTGCGTATACGACATGTTGCAGACGCATGAAAAACTGGACGCTTTGAGTTTGAGTTTTAGCTTTGCGTGTTAAAAGCGACGTCGGCAACTGTAAAAATCTCTTCTGAAATTCTACAATAAAAAATGTTAAATGCGAGGCTCTCTGGCTCTGACTCTGGAAAGAGGTCATATCATTTTGCCTTTTATTAGTGTGGGTGGGAGTTTTTTGTTGTTGTTGCTTACATTTTATTGGATTCTTTTTCACTTTTATGTCTGCAATGCAGAGTAAGAACATTAAGTAAGGCGCCCAGTAGGCTGACGTGAAGGTCAAAACGGTCAAAATTATGTTTAAGCACCTTATGGCGCCGTGTATGTTCCAGGAATCTGACTCCTCCTCCTCCTCTCCCCTCTCCCCTCTCCCCTCTCCCCACTTCTTCGCTTCCTCATCCTCATCATCGTCCTCAAGAAAGTCAAGTACATAATATGACTCCAGGGGGAAACGTCATTTGCAGTCAAAAGAAGCAATTGCAAAAATATACGATATAGCTTACACAAAATACGAGTTACGATAAAGAACACAGAGCATCTCAATTTGCGTAGTGCAGTGTAGTGTAGTGTAGTGTAGTGCAGTGTAGTGTCGTGTAAGGAAGATAGAAATCCCAGCTGAGAGTTGAACTCATTGTCGTCTCGTGGCAGGACCAAAGCAATTAAGATTTCCATGTGCAGATGTATGAGTGTGTATGAGTGTATTCATATGAGTATGTTTGAGTATGTAAGTGTATCGTGTTTTTGTGAGTGTCTACTCGCACCACATGTAATTTGCATCCCGAAATTTGCACTGAAAGTTGCTGATGCAGCAAATGAAACTTTGATTTGTAGCTCAGCTGTCCCGTTATACAAGTATGCACATTGAGGTTATGTTGTGCAACTATGAGTGTGTGAGTGCAGTTTAGTCACGTAGATATTGTCAAGTGGTTTATCCACTCTCCTCCTCTTTGAAGGGACGCACTATGTCCTAATGATTCACGGGTACACCATTAGGGTGCACATTCCATCAATTTGGCTTACCCCATCAATCTGTGTGCAGGGTATTAAAGAGTCGTTCATTGTAATGCTCTCTTCCATCTTTGTTGATATTTCAGATGACAGCGCTTCCGCTTGGACATTAAATTCGAAGCACGAACTGTGAGCGAAATGAATTTAATGAAATACATTGCGATATTCGTCAATCTCTTCAATTTATTTTCGTTCTGTTTGAATTTGAATCACAGATTGCACAGAGAATCAATCTCGTAATTACATTAATTTTTAATTTAAATTGCTTTATTGATTCTCCTTTCATTTTCGCCTTTATGTATGTATATTATATTTATGTTAATTAAAATATTTAAGTACAAGTACATTTTAAGAAAATCAAGTTCTTTTAAGAAATATGCGGGTTTATCATTTTCTGTTCCGTAATTATAAAGAATTTTTTTCTGAAAACGCCGATCGGCAATGTGCTTTTTCTGAAATTGTTATAAAGTCAAAAAATTAATATCAGGGGTGCCACAGAAATCGCAAGCGAAATAGAGTTCCGCAGAAAGCAATTCCGCACGCAAAATTCCGAGGTGCCACAGAATTTTGAGAGATTTAATTTTTTTTAGCATTTTCTCCAACCTTTTCGAACTAGGCTGCTAAGGGTTGACACCTTTTCAGATTAAATTACCCAAAGGTTTGATTAGCAACTTGTTCAAGTTTATCATTGCAGAACATGAAACTTTTAATTTTTTTCTTGTTTAATTAATATAATTTAATTTATTTATGTAATAATTGATTTTGTTTAGCTGAAAAAAATTTAAAAAGTAACTGGCACGAGAAAATAAAAGTTACTAGACAACTCTAGAAACTGTCTGCCATTAGTCTAGCAACTCTTTGTGACAAATACTTTCACAAATTGCACAATAAGTTTCAGGTTTTTTTCGATAACACTTGATTTGCATCAAATGAGATATTTTTTTACAGCTTAATTTAAAGAAAACTGAAGTGGTTCCATATATATTTTTTAAATACCTTACTTCGAATTTTGACTAAAAAATGTGGCATCGCTGACCCTGACTTCGAAAATCTAAATCGGACTAGGTGGCAGCATCGGACGCCAGTGGACTTAGCGCTAGTTCGTTCCGCTCAAAAAAATTCTGCGAATTGAGTTGTGTCACCGCGAAATGAACTTTATGTGAAATTCAAGCGAAAGCGATTTCTGTGGCATCCCTGATAGTTATCAAGTATACTCTATAAAAAGTAGACTTTATTCTATAGATTTGGCATTTAACTAAATTTGTTAGCGTTTAATTTCACTTTTTTTATCATGCTTTTTTTCAAAATCCATCAAGGTCTATTAGGAGCCGCAAACAGTATCATCTTGTTTTCAAGAACTACTCGCATGTATTCAATTGTAACTTTTTCGAATCGATGAGTGGACGTGTTGCAACTTCCTACACAAGGAATTATCTTGTAAGGACGAATGAATGTCCTCATAATGTGTGATCAGAAAAAGTTTTTGCGCTGCGGGCCAAGTTTCTCAAAACGAGTTTGTCGGACACTCAACAAAGCTTAACAAAGTGACAAATTTGTGGTAAATCTACAAGAATATGAAATTAAATTAACATCGAACTGTTGGCCAAGTTTCACAAGAGGCGCGATGAAACTGCTCACGCGGTCGGTCATCATGATGGACGGGTCTTGGCCCGGCTGATTAGAACCCATCTATCGCCAAGGGACAAGTCCTTCCTCCAACAATCTCCAATCCACCAATCTCACACTCTTCCACCGCACACTCTGCAAACTTTTCAAAAATGTGTTTGGGCAACGGGACAATTTGATGGATGGTCTGTGAGGTTGGGATGAAAAGCAAATTCAAGACTTAATGATTTAAAGACTGAATGAAGGAGATATTGTGTTTTTCTTTGGGAAAGGATAAAAAAATACTCAAGTTTTTATAAAAAAGAAAGCGAGTTATTTTCAATTTAAAGACTTATAGGAATCAGAGAATTATTGATCGGTTGAGTGAGCAAAAAAAAATAGAGTATGTAGAAAGTGTGTTTGTTATCTGCACTTGACCAACTTGAAATACGTCTGCAGACAAAGCTACTTTTATATATGATTATGGCTGAGGCTTTAAAACTTTATTCATATATTCAAACAAGTACTCGTACATACATTCACTGGACACTGCGGCTTTTCTAATATTCTCAAATCTGGCATTTGGTTTAGATTTAGTAGTATGGTATTACCAGCTTGTTGCGAGGCTTTGGCATGTGGTTTGTATTTTTTTTGGAAATCTTTTTCTCTCGCTTTCTCTCTCGTTCTCTTTCACTCTCTCCTTGGGTCAGAGTTCACTCGGTTCTAATAAAGACTTGAAGATACGCAACAGTCGTTTAGCATAACAATGGCGAGTGAATGTATTCAGAGCACACAGTGAACTCTGGCTAAGTTGACTGCTTGCACAGTTAAGATATATTTTTTATATATAGAGTATGTATGCAACTAACATAAACAAAGGCACAGATACAGTTGCAAGTCTATATATATATGTTTATGCCTTTGGGGCATAAAGCACGATGCGGGCGTTGTCTGAGCTCTGAGTATTTGCATATTTTGTGTGTCACATTTTCATTTATTGGCCCAAAATCCTGCAGCGTTCATTTAACACATGCCTAGGATGCAACAGCAACAGCAGCAACATAACACTCAGTAAACTGCGGCAGCAGCAACTGAAACTGAATCTGCAACAACTGCAACTCTTTGCGAATAAATTAAATTGACAATGCAATTCGTGCATTCGTCTGTCTGTCTGTCCATTTATTCGACGCGTCTGGAACAATGTTGCGTTATTTCAATAAATATCGATTTCATTTTTTTTTCTTTTTTTTTTAATTTATACTTTTTTTAAAATTAATTTTTGGAATAATAATAGCTGCACATATCACGCGCTATGTGTTTTTTTTAATGACATTCAAAAAGAGATGTAGTACATGCATTTTTTTCTCTTATATATATATTCAAATTCAAGGGAATGCAGACAAATGCAATTGCAAAATCGAATGATGAAGCGAGACAAGTTTCTGTTTTCGATTCGAATACGAATACGGACCAGAAGTTGCAGCTTTTATGCCACATCCGGAATGTGAGTGCGACGGAAATGATTTTTGGTTTTATTTGCCTTGCCGATAAGAAATATGTCAATGCCAATAAAAGCGAATATAAAATGGTCATAAAAAGTTTGACGAGATGTTTCAACAAATTTCAGCAAGGTGCGTGCTCCTTATGTCAACACGGGCAGCAACAACAACCAAAGGAATAAATCAAATCAATAACCTTGCCTCTGAATCCAGGGACTTTGTGCCGGAAGCCCATCAAGACGACATTTTTTATGGTGCGCGTGGCGCGGCATTAAAAGCAACGTGACGTATACGCAATAATTCAATTACTGTTCGGCCCATAATTAATTTCATAGGGTCCACAATGTTTTCACAGAGTATACTGCCAACAGGCAACAAGTTTAAGCCGCAAATGCATTCTACATTAGATTTTAGATTTTTTTAAAACATTACAAAGGATCATATATAATATTTTATTTGTTTATTTATAATTTTCTTCTTTTTAACAGAAATTCAATTAAAATTACTTAATCCAAATATTAATGACTTTGTTTAAAATTTAATTAATATTTCTGAAGGGTTTTTAAAAAATTTTGAAATGATTCTCAGACAAACTTTTCAACTTGAGATTTTTTTAAAACGCCAAGTCAGCAAACGCTGTTGAGGATGACTTAAATAAATGAAAAATGCTGCACCTCAGGGAGGAAAGGTTGCGTCTGTCTGTCTCTCTGTCCGTCTGTCATTCCTTTCCCCGTTGCAACCTGCTTGCCTGAACCAAAATAGTAATTTGCATGCTCAAGTTTTCACACCGATGAACACAAAACACAAGCACAAACACGAAAACACAGAGAGAGAAAGAGAGGCAAGAAAAAAGTGACATGCCAAGTTCGCCGTGTTTTAACCACACACATATGAAAAAGAAAACTAAAAAATGGCCAACTGAAAACATTTGCTTGCATATGCAGAAAACCCAACCGAATGTGGAATGAATTCATTCTGGACGCGGTTTCAAGGTGTCACTGTTATCCGAAGGTTACGGGGTTTCACTCACATGGCTGAGTTTCCGCTGATGATCATGCTGATGTTGAATGTCGAGTAGGAGAATCTCTCGGCTCTCGGAAATTAGCAGCATGTGTGCAGTGTGCCACAAAAAACGCATACGCACCGTAGTCTCTGCTCACTTTAAACACATACTTTAAATTCCACCCACACTCTGTATACGAATGTGAGTTATTCGCATTCATTTATGCTGCATTGAATAGACGCTGTTGATGTTGTTGCCACTTTCAGAGCTGCATCAGCTGCAGTTGAAGCTTCTCCATCAGGAAACCAGCAGCTGGACTGCTGCAAATGATTGCTGGTGACAAGCTAGCAGAGTGTTGCCACAACTGATTACACTCTTCGTCTTACCAAGCCCCTTTCCCTATCCTCTTCTCTGGTGACTTGCATCTGCCACAGTCAATTTAGTGCACTCACAAAGGCTGCGACTCCATAAAGAAGCATTCTCAAGATATCGTTAGCTTGCAAATAATGTTTCTGAAAGGAACTTTGCCTTTGCAACTGTCAATCTCAAAAGATGAAGTATTCAACACGAATTGTCCCTTTTCATATTGATCTATTTATAGGCAACTCATACTCAGTAATGTGTTTCAGTTTCAATTATATCAGCAGAGGTTCACTTACTAATATTTACTAAACAATAGACAAATTGAATCAGCTATCAATTCTAATATTTCATATTTAAAAACTCAACTGACGTAGACCTCTTTGGTCGAAAAATTCACATATTATTTTTATTAATTTTGTATTAAAAAATTGTTTAACAATCATTTATCTTAACTTTTATTTTCCAAATTCTTAAATCTTAAGTTTTCACTTTATTTCAGCTTCAAGTGCCATTAATCAATACTTTAAATCATCTTTTAGATTTGATTACATGTACAGAAGAAGTTAAATTTTGTTGCCAAGTGTCATTTTCTATGTGGTATTTACACTGCGGATAAACTATAATTATTTCAATGGAACCTTGGCTAAATTACTAGCTGCGAGCAGATGTTGAACACAATAAAATTAAAAAGATCGAGGGCTGAAGGAGGAGGAATTACAAGCCTGAAGTTCTGATGTGATGTCAAGTGCTTGCAAGTGTCTTTCTGAGAGGGGACAAGAATTCAAAGCATCCACAAAAAATGGCGGAAGAGCTGAGCTGAGGAGACGCATTCACAATACGGGCTCCCATATTTCTTGAAGGCATTCAAGGCACACAAAATGTGCATTCACTGCAGCCTGTCAGACTGTGTATAAGTGTGTGTAGTGGTGTGTGTGTGTGGAGGGGAGTGTGAAGTAGCGTCGCCATAAAAAGCACAAAAACAGACGGTCGCAGTTGTTGCCACACTTGGCCAAGTTCGCCAGTCGTCTGATTACCGCTCCAAAGAGGCTACAGCTCTGTTTCTCGTCCCTCCGTGTCCTTCTCCTCCTTCTCCTCCATCTCCCCATTCCTCGTTCCTCTTGCCTTTGTCTTGCTCATTGTCGTTGTCCTTGTCGCGTAGTTGTCATCGCCAAGCATGTGGCGGGTGGCGCTGCATTTCCTTAAACACATAAAACTGTTTTAGCGCTTCCTTTTCAGCCTTTTCAGTCTTTGGCGAGGCGTTAATGGGCATAAAAAACCCACATAGATATACGACGGCTCATCGTGAGAAATGCAGCAGTCACGAACTCACAACTAGAGATGGCCTAAAATATCGAAAGAACATCTGGAAAAACCTCAAATGTTAAATATGTAATCATTATCAAAATAAGACGGTTACTTATCAATTCAATGTTAAAATATAGCATTGTATAATATGCAGGTATTTAAGATCTGTTGAAATGATTTATAATTATAAAAATATTAGAAAATAATATATTAAGTTAAGTTAAGTTATATAAACGTTTCAGTTAAGAACTGAGTGGATAAAAAATAATTACATTGTTAAAAAAGTATGTAGCATATGCAACCTTTTTAACTGAAATCATATTTTAAGAAAATAAAAACATAAATTGTACATTTTTAAGAATAATTGCAGCAATTTTATTGCAAATTGAATCAATCCTTAAATAAAAGTGTGTTGTATCTTATAAAAAAAACCTCTTTACGAGGTAAAAGTCTAGTGACGAAAACAGTTATATGCCCCAAAATTTCTGATATCCAATTTTGTGACGAATAATATAAAGTTTGACATAAAAATTATTTTAAAAAAAATTTTGGCACTCGGCACATTGCGCCAAAATGTCTCAATTCTTCATACCAAATAAAACTCAATGTTTTGCGCAGTGCCGAATGCAAAAATTTTTTTTAAAATAATTTTTATGTCAAACTTAATATTATTCGTCACAAAATTGGATATCAGAAATTTTGGGGCAAATAACTGTTTTCGTCACTAGACTTTTACCTCGTAAAGAGGTTTTTTTTATAAGATATCAGAAATTTTTGAATAAGATATCAGAAATTTTGAAATTTCATTCTATCAACTTTGTTTATTTTTTGTACAAGCTAAAACAAACTGTCTGCCAACACTGGTTCCCTTAAAACACACATGCCAAGCGCAAAAGCTTGTAGCACTCTCAAACTCTGGCTGCTATGACATTTTGATGCTGCTGTATGCATGCTACTGCATATGTACATACATGCAGAAGTGTAAAGGTAAAAGGTATATTCAGTTAACAGGTAATATCTTGCCCAAACGAAATTTGACGGCTATGTGTTATATGTCAAAAACGCGAAATTGAATTGCTACAACAAATAACATACAGTCGAACTTCCCTAACTCGAATCACCATTATCCAAAGAAAAGGTTCGAGTTAGGGAAATATTCGAGTTATAGAGTTCTTTTTCCTAAGATTATTAATTTTACTGCCACTCATTTAATTCGAGTTACAGAGAAATTCGAGTTAGAGAAGTTCGAGTTAGGAAAGTTCAACTGTATTTAAAACTTATTTGAAACGTAGATTTTTCTTAAATCGCCGAAATGTGGGGAAAAAAACCTTATTTCACCTGAAGCTTTTTACCTGTGTTTTAAACAAAAAAGTTTACAGCTAGGCTTAAAGCCCTTCAAAATACATTTCCAACGATATATAGACCACATCTGTAGCTTCTATTGCTTGGATGCTCTGGCATTTGGCGATTTACATGTACATTAACATTGCATATGTACATGCAGTAGAGTAAAGGTAAAAGGTATATTCAGTTAATAAGTAATATCTTCCAAACCTATCGGTAAAATTTGTGTCATATATCAAAAAACGCGAAATTTCACAAACTAAAACATATTGAAATTTAAAAAAAATCGCTAGCGGCGTTTTCTCAAAAACCGCCAAAATGTGGGGGAAAATCCCTTATGTCACCTGTAGAAATTTACCTATGTACTTTAGAAAAAAAGTTAAAAGGTATGCATAAGAGCCCTTCAAAATACCTTTTAAACGGTATATATATCGCATCTGTAGCTTTTATCGTTTGACTGCTATATCAATTTTAGCGGTTTTTAGCGATTTCCCGCTAAACTAGCGATTTTTCGAAAAAGTCGTAGAACAAACGTTTCTAGATTTTTAAACAGGAACAAGTCCTCATTCAAACATTTAAGCTAAATCAACGATTTGATCCAAACAAACAAACAAACAAACAGACTGACTTTTCATCTCATTTTCGGAAGGCCCCTAAAAATTTCAAAATTAATTATCTTTCGAACCAGTTGTCCGATTTCGATGATCGAGATGTCATTCTACGCGTATTTTTAATGAGAATTGTCAAAAATTCAAAGAAAATTCAAAAAGGCTCCAACGGCCCCATTAGCTCCAATAATTTAAATTTTTCCCCTCCCACTTACACCTGTTTATCTCACGAACCAGGTGATTTTCAAAAAGTCTTAGTATGCACATTTGTAAGTTAAGTTAATACCTTTCGATCGGTATATAACTCGACCTGATCGGACAGTCATAGCAAATTTTCCATTCTTCCTGTGTATATATGCTAGTCGCCTTCGCACCCTTCGTGCTGCTTTCGTCACTAGCGCGGACTGCCGTCCGCAGTGATAAGAAAATATTAATTTACAATATATTGAATTAATTAGAAAATATCATATTATATTAACAATTTATGTATTGTACATATATCATGTTGAATATCACATAGCTTTTAACCTTAATATTATATCGATATAATGATATTTGCTTTGTATATTTACCCATCCCCAACTTTAACCACATCTCAGCGAATGACATCACACTGCACCACACTGTGCCGCACATGCAACGCCAACGAAAACCAGATACAAAAGCCCGAGTGAGTCTGTCCTGTCCCGTGTCCCGTGTCCTGTGCACTGTGTCCTGTGAACACGTCCTTATCCCCAGTGTTCAGCTTTGAATGCCCCTGGCAACTGTTACGCAACTCTACGGCGTATTATCGCGCCACCTAACTCCTCATTTGCAGTCGTTTGTAGTCCTTGCAGCGGATAGGGTTGTCACCCCACCACCGCTCCAGCCCACCACACAATTTCAGCGAGTGAAGCAAGAAGTGGCAATTCACTTCGCTTTAGTTTTACCCGCTTTTCGCATTTTTTGCAGTCAGTCGCGTTAAACGTTTGTCCCACTGACTGTGGAATCCTTTTGTGCTTTCGCAGATAAGCTTATGGCAAATGCAACCCTGCTAGCTGTCCTTTCTGAGGAGTAGGAATCGTAACTCCTCCCCAAACAATGTGGTAACAATGCAGGAAATAACACTAATTAGACCAAAGTTTACAGTCGAGATCTATGGGAATCGAAAGGCATCGAATTTCATTTTGCAATTGCCTTCATAAATTATTTAGCCTTTAGTTCATTATTTCTGTAGCAATAAACTTCATTTGAGGACACGTCCCCCCTCCGCCTGCTCTTTCACCTCCCCTCCACTCCCCTCTCCGTCCCGCAACCACGAGCTCTCACCACATGGCCAAGAGTAGCGGAGACAAATTACTAGAAACAATTTTGCACAGCAAGCTGTTTGCCACGCTGCTCCAACAACAACGAAGCGTCGTCTGCTTCCCATGGTCGCACAGTGGTCATTTTCCTTAAATTTGCTCAGATTAAATATAATTAAATTGACAGTTTACATCTCTTTAAATATTGCAGTGCTTTGGAACTTTTTAAGTGATCTTTTTGCTCCTTTCTTAAGTGTGAATCTGTTCCAAACTCTGGTCTTTGTCAATATTTTCGTCATAATTAATAACAGCATCGATTAATTTTTGATTTTATCAAATATCAATTTTTAAGTAAGGAGTTTGATATCTAATATAATAAGGATTTAAAACGTTAAAAAAAAACAATTTTATTTTTGCCTGCACAAAGTATTTTTTTCAGAATTAAGATTGTACTATAATACGACCAAGAGGAGCCACTGTGCCTCGTCCTCGTCCCATTCCCTGCTGCCTGTTACTGGTTTCCCTGCTTATGCTTCTCTTTTCTCCAGCGCCTGCTCTTTGTGATTTCTGTTCGCTGTGTCGAACAATTGCTGGAAATTAATTTCACATTTGACTCCTGGTGCTAGCATAGTCTCGTTTTCCCTCTCTCTCTTTTCTCCTTTCCACGGGAACTGCGAGGCTGCACTTATATACAAAAGGCACTTATCGTGAGTGGGACTTGCATCCGCTTCCGCACTCTTTCTCCTAATGCACGCCAATGCCAATCGCCAGCCACTGACAGACAGACAGGCAGACAGAGAGAGAAAGAGAGGAAAAAAGAGACAGAAAGAGAGGGAGAGAGGTGCACAGATGGTGCAATATTTGCACAGCATGTGCGCTCGGGAAATGAGCTGCATGCAGTTCCGTTGACTATGCTGCTGTCGATTTCGACTGCAACTCCTTTATTTCCTTATTCTTACTATATTCTCCCTTCTCGTTTCTTCGTTCTCCTTTCTCCTGCCTTCTACGCTAAATGCATTAAAATGTGTGCATTAAAATGTGAAAACTTGATCAACTTGTTGTTCTTTTGTGCTCTGATTAAACCAACAGACTTTGGCCCGCAGCTAACTTGGCTCAGACATTCATACATCAGGCTCCTGACCAAGTTGGAGGCATGAGCCAAATATAAAGAGGAGATACCAGAGGGGGAGCCGAAATCACTTAGGGCGTTTCAAGGCGTCCAAAAGAACTTCAAATATGTGAAGGCTCGAGTTGATTTCTTCAACTACTCTAAATCCAGCAGAGATACTAAAAGTATGAATCGAGAGTAGTAGATTATGGAGTACCCAGCACAAGGTTCCTTGATCTTATATAACTGCTTCAATAAAAATTGTTTGCTAATATTATCGAAACAATGATGAAGATGATATCCACATACCAAAACTGTTAAATTTTATTTTGTAATTTGGTATTTTTATGCTTTACTTTTTTTTCCATTGACATTCAATTATAAATTATATTTAAATAAAATTGTGCATTGAATTAATAATTTACGATTTGTAATTAGATGAAAAATAATACTTAAAATTGTATTCTTTTTTCGCAAACATTAAAATTAAAATGTATTTTTCATTTTCGTTTTCCATTTAACTCAACGAATATTTGCTAGTTTTGATTAAAATTTTCGGAATTTATCAGGTCTACTTCTGTCAGTTATACAAATTTGCAAAAATGTGAATTACTCAGGGTATAACCAAAAGAATAAGAAGAACAACAACGCGGAGTACACATTAATTCCTTGAGGTTGCTTTTGGCATTTATATTCGTAAACGTATTCGCAGGAGTGCGAGTGTGAGTGTGAGTACGAGTACGAGTACCCAAAAAGCGCTTCAAACGACGAGCAAACAACTTAAATTGGGGCGTCTGCTGTCCTGTAGCTGTCTCAAGCAGATTGGAGGCAGGAAGGAGGGCGGGACAGGGGGGAAAAACATGTCGTTGATGCGATAAAGTGCTGCGGCAGACATTTTTAGCGCCATGTTGGCCGCCATTACAAAGTCGATCTAATTATACACTGTGAGTCGAGCCTGTTATTCTACCAACGCCTTCTGTTCCAGCTCTATATCCTCCCCCCCTGCTCCCCCTTTTCACTCACTTATCCCCCTACACTTTCCTCATCGTGTCCGAAAAGCGGCATGGCAGAAAAAGTGAGAGGCAAATCTATTTGTATGCGATGGCTTGTGGCTTTTCATACCCTTCCCTCGTGTAGTGCAGGGGTATATTGAATTTGTTGCTAGGAATGTAGCAGGGAGAAGCGATAAGAGAGATCCTATATTATAAGCATATTCATAACCAGCATTGAAGTCTGAATCGATCTAGTTCTAGAGATTAAAAATTATCTCTAAAAATTGTTCACGTCCCGCAAAATTTTATCAAAAACTCCATCAAGCTCACAATTCTTAAGATTAATCGCTCGTTTAGGGGGAAATTATTTCTTATTGCTATCATCAATTACCCCAATCAATAGGATCGAGGTCGCATAGGTATTTGAGTGGTTATGGCTGTTTTAAGTGAATGCCACCAGTATCTATTAAATATTCATGAATTTAAGCAAATAAACGTATGCAGTAATTTTTATGCTGTCGGAGTTTCTTTTTATTTTTTTTTTTTTTTGAAAAAAAACTGTAATTTTTTCGGAGTTTCAAATTCTTAGATGCAATTAATAAATAGTAGTAGAAGGTATCTAATAGTGTAGACCTCGAGTATAAAATTCCTTCTTGTTTTTGTTTGTGCTCTCATTGAAGGACAACGGACGTCGGGACACCAATCGCTTGAGTGCCGTGAACCCGGCAATGGGGATTTGCATGAGAAGTCGGCTACTGGTGACGATGCTGGTGACACAACTGGTCCCGCCTCCGCAAGAGCAAAAGAAAACGTGAAAAGTAGAAGAAAAGAGCGCGAATCAGGCGAAGAAGTGCGAAAAGCCATTGAATATTCAATTCGAGTTTAATCTCTGTTCATATGAAACAGATTTGCATGCGATTCACCTGCTAGTTTTTGTAAGTCAACGTGACTGACGACGGTCTTTTCTATGCAGCCTTGCAACTGATTAAACCACATCTGCCATGCCCCTTAGCACAGGCTACCAGCCGTGGGCCAATGGATGCTGCCTCCCTTTTAACTTGGCTTTAACTAGCACTGAGCACACGTGCGCTCCTGTTTATGATGTCAACTGAGGCACATGTCTCTGTTCATACACCGCATAGAACTGCAAACACAATTGGCCACCCTCTCTTTCACTCTTTCTCATTCCCTCTCTCCCTCTCTCCTCTTCTCAACGCACACTGTTCTCAGTTGGCATCTGTCAGATTAATGCTGTGCATTCATCACGTGGACGTCCCGTGACACATGAGCCAGGCCAACTGAAATGCAGTTAAATTGAATTCTGTTCCCGCTTCCTGCCTCCCTCACTTCCTCCCTTCCTCCCTTCCTTCCTCGCCCCCTATACCGCGCACCAGGGGCAATTCAATTAGGAAACTTACACGCCCACAAATGCGATTTAAAAGCAGGTAATGCTAATATGAATTGACGGGGAACCCAAAGGCCCTTTCCAATTCCAGTTTAAGCTCTAACTGCAACTATGGCTGTAATTCTAACTGTAACTGTTACCCTGCCTGTAACTGTGACTGCGATTGTGACTTTGACTGTGACTGTTACTTTGACTGCAGTTGTCACTGGGAATTGCGATTATGGCATTGAGGCTTATTGGATTACAGTATTCATCTTAGTAATAATGTTAAATGCACATGCAGCAGTGTCTCTCTAAGTGCGTAAGTGCGAGGGTGGACTGATAACTTATTGATCACATAGGACACTGTACTTTAAAAATAAAAAATAAATGTACTTTTCAATATAATTTTAAATTTAACACAATTTAATTTACCTTGCGGTCCTACAACTTCGTACGCCTTTCGAATAATAAGTCTGTTCTGGGTCTAGACATTAAGAAAATGTTTTTAAAGTTGTTTCCGATAAAATGTTGAAAAAATTAAACAGGTAGACCGAACTTAAATAGCCAACTGTTGATTGAGTTTCAGTATTCAACACAATTTTAATTTAATTAAAATAGTTATTCTTTTCTAATTAGGTTAATGACACATCAGCCCAGCCTCGTATATAGCCGTGTTCGTGTGTTTGTGTGTGTGTGAGGGCACAATTAAAATGGAAGCGAGTACTTTTCATTATTTGCACAAATAACCAGAAGATATGTACCCAGGCACGCAGACACTTAATACCCTTTCTCAACACAAACACACACACAAACACACATGGGAAAACTCAACCCTATCTCAGACTGCAGCTTTCATTACATTCTCTTTCGCTTTCTATGTTCCCTTCCCTCTCTGCTGTCGAGTGTTTGAGAGAACTTTTGCATTGTGAGAGTCGTAAATATTTGCAAACCGTTTAATGCTCGTTAAACGATGCCAATAACTGTCACACTGAGTGCGAGAGGCCGCCAGACACGCACATGGACACGGACTCGGATTCGGATTCGGATTCGCATAAGGATACGGACTCGAGCCTGCTTCATCTTCCTCTTTCTACTCATACACATACGTCGCAATGGCAATGGCCTCTGGCACAAGTGTATGTGTATGTGTGTGTGTGAAATGCCTTTGACTGCTTATGTGTGTGTGTGTGTGTGTTGTGGTGGTGCATGTGGCATTTATGTAAATGCTTAAGCTCCCAGGAAAACTTTGGAATACGAGTATGACGTACATGATGTCTGAAAACCCCTTAGACTTGAGTTCCCTTTGATATGGAATACTTTAAGAAAAATATATTAAAAACTGAGGTTGCAAATAACACTTTTAATTTAAGTTATTGTCGAACTCATAGTATAAATAGAAATCGAAATGTCAAAATCAATTCTGGTGCCCTTCTCTGCTGTCATTGCTCAAGCAGGGCACTATTTTAATAGAGAGCCTTTTCGAGACTCTTCAAGTCGAAACAAAAATTAATTCCTTATTTCTATTTATAAAGTCAAGAAAATATTAATTTTCTCTCTCTCTCTCTTTCTTTATTTGGCATACACAAGAATCAATTATATGCTCTGTAATAACGACTGCATTTTGTTTATTGCGCTTTGCTCTTACAATCACATTTTTTTAGTGAGATTATAGTATTATTTTAAGTTGTAACTGTTCAAACCCTCCTGCAAAAAATTAAATTCAGCGGAAAAATAACATTGGTTTATAGTAAACGCATTGTCCATTAATTGGTATACAAATATTATTATAACATTCATTTGGCATATACATATATTTATTCAGTACTCGTATTCAGGTTACAAGGCAACCTTTACAAGCCACATAAAGTGTTCTTTTCATTGTACTCGCACTCGTAGTTTTGGAACATTGTTTTGTGGCTGGCAAAGTTAGAAAATAACTTACGCCAAATTTATTAGGAATGCGTCGAGTTGAGCGGTAACTTAATAAGTTTAAGCCAAATTCGTGTGTGGAATATTCGTTGTCTTCCATTCATCGCATCAACTATCAAAAATGTTACCGGATTAGTTTTCCCCCACGGTAAAACTTTTCACCAACTTCTCTCCGCCCTCGAGGGGGGAATTATTTATCCATTTCCACAAGGTGCTAGTTCGTTAGTTAGTTGCAACTTTGCGTAGACTTTTAGTGTTCAGTGTAGGTCCAATACGAGTAAGGGTAACATTTGCAAATTAATATTGTCATCGCACTTCCCACGAAGCCATTATTTCCAAAGGCTTAGTGCTCTATTTAAACAAGCTGAAATTGTACTCCCAGCGAATCATTCATCCATTCATGAGTGAAATAATTCAAATGTACTTAGGACTTAACTCTGGCATTGATATCACATATCCGACTCAATAATACCCAGTCTGAAATCTAAACAATGCAGGGAAATAATTTTCTGATTTTGACTTTATTATTTTTAATTTTGCTTATTTTTCTTTAGTTTTTTTATATTTTTGTGTTGAATTTTAATTTATTTGCTGTTTTTTTCCCCTGAGAATATGCTTTAAGTTTTTATTAAGCTTCCTGATCACCTTTTCCTCAAAGTGAACATAATTTCATGCAATCTAAAGAGTTTCACCTGCAGCAGGAAGTTGAATTATATTATAAAAATATTACACATAAAATTATGGTGGCATGCAAACTTTGAGCAGAATCCTTTGTCCGATTATCTGAAACCCTAAACAAGCAACTGGCAAGCTCTTTCCTTCTCTTGTCCTTGGGAGCAAGGAGCAGAAAGCAGTCTAATAAAGTCCTGACACAGATTACACTGTTGAGGGCGGTTGAGGGCAGCCAGTGAAAAGAGATGTTTGCCCGCAGATTATCACTTCATTGAAACTGATGTTATTTCGCGACTTTGGTCCGTTTCTTGTCAGCAACTTTTAAAACTCACTGTGGCTCAGTAAACAAAGTGTAGAGAAGACTTAAAGGCTCTTTTCCCTCTGGGGGAATAAACAAACTATTACAATCATTTACATAAAATATAAAAACAAAATACAGCAATATTTATATGCCTTTTGCTGAAAAATGTAAAGGGAAAAGGCATTTATAAAATTATATATATTTAAATAGTTTTTTCTTTTTAAGAAATTTATTATGCTAGACTAAAAAGATTCTATTTCACTTTAAAGCATTTAAAATGTAATAAATGTATCCATATAGGTGTGTGTGTGTGTGTGTGTGGATGTGGGTGTGCGTGTGTGTATCGTTGTGGAAACACATGAAAGTAGCAGCAGCTACAAAAGATACATGCGAGTATGAATTTGAAATAAACTCGATTCTTCCGCACAAAATCCTTCGAACATGTGCACCAACACCAACACACAATACATGCGTACAAATGAGTGTAAACCGCATGTACACACACACACATACAGTGTGGGACAGACACACCCCCAACACACACACACACACATTTATTGAGCACAGAGTAAGAAAGTTCAAGGCTTATGCCGGTTGTGGCAAATGTTGACATGTTTGCCCCTTCGCTAGCTCCAAGGACGCACTGAGGCGTGCTGCGGGAATAATAATGGGAGACCAGTTCCTCAGCTCCAAAGTTACCAGTTCCTCAGTTCCTTAGCTCCATTGCTGCTCCTCATGCTGTAACTGCGGCTGTGGTTCGCAATGCGAAGCTATGAAATATAAAAATGCAGAAACAGAACAATAACCATATAGAAAAACAAGAATCGAAAGTTCCCTGCTTCATGTCGAAGATGCGATACTCTTAAAATATTAAATTAAATTTCTTTAAATATTAATAAAAACAGTCAGAGAGAAATAATGTTATTGGAGTTTAAATTCAATTTTAAAATAAGAATGCGAATTTAACACTGAAATTATGTTTACAAAACTCTAATTCGTAAGTGAAAAAAGATAAGTTAAATTAAATTAAAATAAAGAAAAGTTAATTTCTTTAAAATGAAATAATCGCTCACATTGAACGATTTCTTTACCTTGCAGTTGTTTTTCGATAAGATATTAGCTTTTTTTAGTATTTGTAAATTTCAATTTCTGTCTTTCTTAGCTTTCTTGCTAATATTTAAATACCCTCTGTAAGGGTATAACAAGAATCGAAAGAAAGCAAGTAGCGGGAGGGTATTCTATGTAGGACAGAATGTGGGAATAGGGCAGTTCTGGCAACCACTTAACTAAATAAATCACAAAGTAAATACCATCTATTGTTTCTAGCAAAAACTCATGAAAATTTATTGTACCCGTTCCGCATCAAGATTTCGCCAGATTCTCATATACATATGTATGTATGAATGTATTTGACAGGCCTGTTTAGCCATCAGTTTAGCAGTTTTCAAGGCTGAATATTGGGTAAGTAAACGATTTTAGATACTGACTTATACCATATTTAAATTATCTTAATTTATTGCCAATTTGCAGTAAGCAACTCGGAATTAAGAGAAAGAGTCGCAGAGAAAAAGCGCCGAATTTAGTTAAATTTGCCCAATTTTGAATACAAAGGACAAAGCAATAACAACAATGAGAAGAGGTAGATGAAGAAGAAGAACAATACCTGCTCAGGGACAGGTGCAAATTTGAATGTAAATGTCGTTTAGGTGGAAATCGGAAGAAAGCTTTTAATGCAAAATCACGTCCTGCCATTCATTTTTCCATTAAGACACGAAAGTCAACAACATTAACTTAAGTTACCTGCCAGAACTTCTTACCTGTCCCCCTCTTGACCCGCAACTTGACTTGCCATGTCATGAGGGCGATAAGAGCTGAGTAATTCATTTTTATGTACTACCCAAGCGGAAAAGGGTTCAGCACACATTCTATTATACTCAAAGCACCTATGGATGCCATTAGCTATTTATGTCTTTAAATTAGATTTAATAAACAAAACTGTTTCAAAATAACAAGAAATGATCAGTCTTTTAAAATTATATATTACATCAATTCAAGGTCTTGCAAGGACAATCTGCTTTGAGGAGAAACCGCTGTTGCGGTAATTTGTACATAATCTTCGCATTCCAAATGGGAATCCTCAGGATTCAGTGGGATGCAAGTAATTGTCTGCTTTACTTCATCCACACATGTGTCTCAGGGGCCAGAGTGAGGAAAAGGGGTGGGAAATAGGCGTGAGGGGTGTGTGGCGGGACTCAGTTATTCATTCATCACTGCTGAGTCTTATTGTGAATAATAAATGTTGTTTTATCCAGGCCGACATTTTAATTTGTTGATGCTGGTTTATGGTTCAGTGGTTTGTTGATTTTGTAATTTGTCAATAATTACATCGGGCTTTCGGTTATGCGGTTTGTTTGTAATGCCAATACAAATACGAATGCAAATGTGAATCCTACTTTGCATGAACTCAGTACGTACACTCAGAAAAAGTACACATAAATCTCTCAGAAAATCTGAACATCACTGGCTGATTTAGCTATAATATATGTTATATTTTTAAAGGAAACTTTAATTGAAAAAAAAGATTGTTTTTAAAATATTTCCGAAATCATATTTTTAAAAACAAGTATCTTAAAAAATTCATCTTTTTTTAATATATATGATTCATAATTTGTTCTGATAATTAGACACTTCTCTAACTAGAATGATGGTTAAATTTAAACAATGCATTGTTTTCTGAGTGTAAATTTGTATTTGTTTGCAGCCCAAGGCTTTTCTAATGTTTTTCTGCTGTCTTTAACTGAATACAAAAGTTGCTAGAAAACCTATTACAAGAATTAATTTTGTAAATGCAGATGCTATTTTCAAAAGCAATTTTGATTCTACATTATAATTGTTGAATGTAAATATGCTTATCGTAGAATCAAATCAACATCTCGAGCTGAACTCTGACAAAGTAAAGGAAATGAAGAGAAACGTATGAGGAATTGTAATTTGGTAAAGAAGAGCACAAAAGGATACATTTTATAATAATATATATCCTTGAGGAAAAGTCTATTTTCAAATGCAATTAAGAATGCGTATTTCAATTGATAATAAATAAGGATATTCTTATTAAAAACTATTTTTAAGTTAGAATATTTTGAAGAGAAAAGGGCAATTCATCAGGAATTGACATTTGCCAAAGAAAAGTGTAAAGTGTTGGCACTTTGTTGGAGATTATTGTAACCGCTGCTGGAAATGGGAACAGGAATGGGAAGTGGGAGGTTGGGAAATGGGAGGTTGGGAAATGGGCAATTGGGAAATGGGCAAGCCACAAGCTAAGGGTCCTCTTAGTGGCTGGCGTACTTGTCATAATTTACTTTAAATAATGTAGACAGAATGTGCATGCGCCAGCCTGAAATTAGGAATTTAATTAAAATCTCAAATATTAAAATGGAATTAAAGCAGCAGCAGCAGCCAAAAAAGCTGAAGAAGAAGGTGAAAGATGAGGAACGTTGACTCCGTATGTCAAATTATTTCCGAGATTTAATTACTCGACTAAAACGCACGCCTGTAACAATGCAGTAGATTTCCTAGATGCCTCAAAGCAGGAGGGGAATGGAAATGGGGGTGGGAAAGTGGAATGAGGGGTGGAAATGTGGGGGTTGGGGTGCTTGTTGCTTTGGAAAACAGCCGCACCTAAGCCACTGGATATTAATAAACGCAAAGTGTTCACAATCTGGTGTAAATATTTAATTTATAATTTACGAGAGATTTTACAGGCGGATGGAAAAGACGGTGGTGCGGGTGGTTGGGCCGATTGTAGGCACGTGCTTAAATGTCATTGCGGATGTTGACGATTACATTTAAATTATTTACGAGCAGCTCCTCCACCTCCCATCCTTCACCTAACGAACTGACGCCGCAGTCAACGTCGTCGTCGTCGTCACATTTGTTATTCGCTTAACTTTTATGACGATGGTGCGCGACACGGATTTTCCGTTAACCCCCTCCCGGTAGGGTCGGTCCTGACTAACGACTAACGGTATACGGAATCCCTCAACTACAAGGCGTCATATCGTCATATGCCTCGCTTTGACGACGCCGATTTACGAGTTTCATTTAAAATTCACATTAACTTTTATTAAAGCAACCAAATGAATGCGACATTACGAGTACTCGAATTGCTGCCATCACCGTCTTCGCAATTGTCTTACGAGTCTTCGAGTTTGAGTGTGAGAGTGAGTTTGAGAGTGAGTATGAGTGTGAATACTCCTCATCTTGCCACTCTTTTCTTCACTGCAAGTGACTTTGTTATCGTTTTAGGTCCTATCATCACCCTGACATTCATAGCCTTTTAATGCCAAATTAGCTGCGAATAGTGTCTTTGTTCTACAACCATGACGCATTTCACTCACATTTCATGGCCATGAATTCTATGAAAAGTCGTTATGGATTTTAAGTCTTCTCCCCCTCCAGTTAGGGGTCCTTCATACTCGTAATTACCATACAAAATTCTTGACTCTCGTTTATGAGTGAAAATGTAAAACATGAAGCTTCCTTTATCCTAAAAAGTATCTTGTTTTCATACAATTATTTCTGAAATGTCTTTTTAAATAAAACTAACACTGTTTTGTACTTATTTGATGCCGTTTAACACACGAAATCAATGAATTTATTAAAATATTCATTTTTATTTACTTAGCCTAAAAGTATGCATTAATAAATGTCATTTCCAATATTTAACTAGTTAATTCTTAAATTTGTTTTTAAAATAAGGGAAAAACTGTGTCATATATATAAATTTTACTTTCTTTTAACTTAAAAACTTTGTATTGCTGGTCGTCTGTTTTAATATAAATTAAAATATTAATTTATATAGAGATCTAAGGAATATTTCACCTGACACTTTATTTTGTGGTCCACACAATTTTAAGTTTTTAAGTGAAATTAACATATTCATTTGCCCGGTGCTAACAATCCATTTGAGTTGCCAAACAATTCTCCGTCCTCAGTGTGAAAACATAAATTAGTTTTTAATTTCATTTAGCAATGGGAAAAACTGAACCAACAGCCAAATGCAGATTGTTGGGTAGCCCAGCTGCGATAAATCAAAAGTTGTTGCACTTCTTCTGGCTGTGACCAGAACTGGAACAAGAACTGCAACTGCAACTGAATGTGGAACTGGAATCAGAACATGAGTAAGAACAAGAAGTTCCTAGGTGGACAGACAACTGGCAATTCTGTCTGGTCTATGTCCTGGAACTTCTCTACTTTTTTTCAAGTCAAACGTTTCAATTATTTTTGCCTCAACCAAAACAGCTACTTTTTCTATTGCATGTACATTTTGTAAAAGTATATGAACATATATAAAAGTGTGTTTATCGCTCTGAAATTTGACTTTATTTGTACCCACACATGAGCCTGGAGCACAACACAACAAAAGCACAAATGCCAAAATAAGAATTTACTGCAGTGGAAGGCATAAATAGTTTATAAACTAAGTGACACCGAAAACAACTGACCCAAGCACTAAAAACACTAAAACTAAAGCACAAAACCCGACGACAGCAGCAGCAGCAGCAGCATCAAGTCATGTGTACAGAGTACACAATGGCCGCAATGCTATGAGAAAATATCAACAAACACACACACACATACTTATATACTCTTATACACAACAAACACTCGATTTACTTTGCAGCAACAATAAAAAATAATAAATTTTACTTCCATAATTGGTACCGCCACAAGCAGCCCGGCTGCGTCTTGGTCACACCACCAACGCCATCGTCCACCATCGTCCACCGACCTATTACAATCAACCACCCAAACCACCCACCCACCAGACGCAAGCAAGCGAATTATTTGAAATATTTTCTCGCTTTATATACGAGTATTTTGCTTGCCGTTTTTCGTGTTTTCCATACTTGTCCTTTGCTTGCCTTTATTTTTTAGCCCAGTGCCCTACAAAATAAAAAGGCTTATGAGTCTGGGACAATGTATGTCCGTTTATAAGAACATCTAAGTCTCAGAGACTTTAAGACTTAGACCAATTAAATTCAATTTCAGAATTTTGTTACACCAGCTGAATGCTCAAAATTAAAAATAAATCGAAAGCATGTTACAACTAAAAAATGGACACTTGAATATGCACGGAATATGCACTTTTTGCTGTAAATAAGCAAGAAATAATATGGATTTATTTATTTATTTATTTTAACGGTTAACAATCATAAATATTTTAATCTAAATGTCATATTTTTTCTTTCGCATATTTTGATTAATAATTAAAATTTTTTTTTATCTACAAATTTTGCAACCTTTCAATAAAATAAGCTTTTGTTATTTGACTGGTAAAAAAGTAGTAGTGTTTCATTATAAGCGAATTTAAAAACACTTTCTACATTAACATTGACTGTGCAATAAAACAAGAAGAATATGTTTTTAAATTGTATTTTAGCAGGCATTAAATCACCCCTCACTTTCGCCCGGCAACTGAATTTCTTGTTTAATATACCTAGCAAATGTTTTTTGTTGTACACATTATTGTATTTTTATCAATTTTATTCAATACATTGAGTTTGAATAGAAATACAGCGAAGTCACAGGTAGTGGGCATCTAACAGTCGAGCACTTTTTCTCAGAACCGTTCTTAAATATTATTTTTGTGTGAGTTATTTTGGCTGTTTGTGCATTTTGTAGTCAGGACACAGTTTCTTACCACCGACTAGCATCGACGGCACCGCCATTGTCGCAATCGCCACCGCCACCGCCACAGTCACCGCCATCGTCATTTGCATCCGCCATGTTGCCGTGTTGCTGCGACTTCCGCCTGATGTTTTTTGCGGTGCCTCGAGGCTGGGAGCTAGACGGTAGCGTTTGCCTGTGCATAAATTTAATTAATGGCCGTTTGTGAATTTGCAGTTAGTTCACTTGTTTTATATTATTGTGAAATTTTTGCAAAAATATACAAAAGACTGGCAGGCATTAAACCTCTGCTCTCGCACTCCTTAAACATAAATCAAACCGAACAAATTCCAGAAAATATTTTATATTATTTGAATTTGTGTGAACAATTAAATTCAGCATGGGATTGCAGTGAGACTTGTCCAAGTACGAGTATAACTATTTATTACAACTATTGTTTACTTTACAAATTTAACTATTTATAGTTCTTAAATAATGCTGCACTAATGGGGGAGACTATTCAGTTATTCAGAAGAGGGTAGGCAGAAGAGTTAGCAGCTTGAACAACAAACAATTTGCTTTGCTTGAAGCGAAACTTTGAACTTGTGATCTTTGGAAAGGCTAAAAGTTCATCTGACTAAAAAGAGCGCAATACTTTAAGGAGCTCACAGCTGGATAAGGATTTCTGATTTGGACTTTTTATTGCTCACCACAGTTGAAGTTTATTTCGCAAATGCGTCTAGACATCGCAGGGGATTCCCAAAGGAGCCGAGGGGAAAAACGACAGTTAAGTACCCAGAACTGTGAAGTTGGCAATGGTCTCTCTGAGGCCAAAGATGAGGCCAACCAGGGATGGGATGCATCAATTTGTATCGGATAAGTGCTCGTAATTTATTTCTCTTTTTTCCGACATGTGCTTTCCAGCTCGTTCCTTTGTTATTCCCTTACTCCCCTCCATATTCGCATTCGTATTCATATTTAATTTTAATTTGCAAAGTTGCGGAGGAAATCGCTGTCAGGCGTGTGATTCACAATTGCGCAGTTTTAACTTTGCTCCGAATGGTAAAATGTATTTTATCAGCAACACTTTCGCTGGGAATTTCCAAAAGAAGAGTAACAACTAAAGTTTTATTGTATTGTTTCTATTTAAGAATAATAATATCATTAATTAAAGTAGTTTCTTTATTTATTTACTAATTTCTATATTTCAGAAATTTAAAATAAATATTATTTGACATTAACTAATTTTCATGTAATTAATTTATTTGTTAACTTTACCTATTCAACAAGAAATTTAAAAATAACGAAATTACATAGATAAATAATTGATTTGAAAGTCTGGGTGTACTTAAAAGCTTCTATTGTTCTTCTTGGGAAAAATTGAAAAAGCTTATTATTAGTTAGTCATAGTTTTTAAATTTCAAATTAGTCGCAATTTTTAAAATTGAATAATTTATTGCATCAGCCAGATTTTTGTAGTCTAAAATAAGAAAGATGTCAACAGAAATTTTGTATTGTTGTCACTTATCAGAGATGCGATAAGCAAAACACTTTCCTGATATGATGTCCAATGGTTGCACCCCAACTCAAGACACGTCGTAAGTTTGTAAAACTAGTTTGTCAAGTATGTATCTTGCATGTTTTCCGCATCGGGTCTAAACAGAAACTGACGTGGCTCGGTCTAATTAAAATTTTGCACAAAGGGTATATCGATTGGTTTGTGGAAGTGGAAACAAGCTCGGGTAATTGCAACCCAACCCAGCTGGAGAGTGTGCCAATACTCGAGTCATGGAAGTAAGAGGTCTGCCGGTTGCAACAAGACACATTACACATTTTATAAGCAAGGTCAGCCGACCCGGTTCAAAACACTTCTGGTGGCCACTTGGCCAACAGACGTCAGACCAGCTCGAAACTTGTTTCAGCCATTACCACTTACCACTTACAGCTTACAGGGCACGGATTAAGTTGGGGGGATCAAAAAAACAAGGGAAGTCAAAAGAATTTAGCGATTTTTAATGAAATAGGTCTAGAGTCTTAAAGCAGCTTTAACACATTATTTATTCTTTTATCATTGTAACAATAGTATTCCCCCAAATAGATGGTGTTTATTTATTTATACCAGCTTACAACGAAATGGAAGCTGAATCTGTAAATGTATCTGTATCTATTATCCAGCAGATGGACAGGTTTTAAACCCAAGTCGCCAGCTGGGGCATCACTTTTCCTTTCGAATGGAAGTCAAGGTCGCTGAGTATAAAAAAAAAATACACAACAGACGAAAACAGAAACAGAAAAAAGCAAAGATTGATACTGGATCTGATACTGAATCTGGCTCTGGCAATAATCTTCCGGCGGTTGAGTTAGAAAAAGAAATCATGAATATTTATGATACTAGTATATTTTGTACGATTCAGTCTGCTGACGTCCGAAGAAACCGGTGGTGCAAGTGGTGCTGCTGGTGGTGCTGTCTCCACACAGCCGAGATAATTTTGTATTAGCGCATAATTTTTGATATTGAACCGGTTTGGCATTTCGATTTGGCAATACTCGCAATCCCAACTGGCTCGAGCTTTAACTTTGTTTTTAACTTGTTGCCTTCTCATGGTTTTTATTTTCTTCATCTATCCGAAAATAATTATCATTTGGGAAATGGACACCGAACAAAGAGCATGTGAAATATTGTATTCATATTATAAATTTATGCAAAATGCATTTATTATTTTGCGATTAAAGGTTGAATGTCTTTTGTCCTTTTTGTTTTCAGCGTTTATTTTGAATTGTTAAACATTGACACTTTAATTGACGCACTTTTCCAACCGTCAATAAAGGACAAATTTGAGGCAACAATGTGAAATGCAACATTATTTAAATGCATTATACATTTTATGAATGCCATTGTCAATGTTCACAAAATTATTAATTGAAATTTAATTTGATATGGCATGCATAAATCTGTTAACTCTATACATATATACAATATTGATTTAATGCTGTACAATACACAAATTATGTTAATTAATCTATCGCAGCCCACGCATTTTTATTAATTTTCAATATTATTTTATTATGAATACGTGTACCTAAACAAAAAAAAAGACAAATGAAACGAGACACCCTCATGCTAAATGCCAGAGTTCATTGAAAAAAAGCAGGTTTAAAAATTCGCTTTCTTGTTGAATCTATATTAAATTAAAGTTCAATTAACACTGAACTATTAAGCAATCATTATTTATGTTTATATTTTAAAATAAATGCAAATTATATTAGTCTGCACATTTAGTTATTCGTCATAAATGGTTTTGGTTCTCTCTGTGCTTTCTATTCCTTTTAGCAAACAGTATTTGTGTGTACACTGAAAGAAATTTAATTAAAATTGATAATTTCAGGCATTAATTTGAAATATTTAACACGTTTTTTATTTGAAATTATTAAGAAATTAGTAAATTTTTTCTTTTTCATTTTCCATTTGCTTTAAATATAGCTTTAGCTGTGGATTTCATAATTTAAATAATATTCCCCATATTAAGTCCTGATATTTTATTGAAATCAAAGACATATATGGATTTTTGTGCAGTGTAGTAAGTGCTTGGGAGAGTCTTTCGACTACATACACACGAGTACGAGCAAGTAGAACACGAAGAGCACTTGTCGCGATCGTTTGTGCTCTCTTTAATGGACTGCGATAAGCTTTAACTTTCTTGCTTTGCTTTGCTCTCTCAATTGTTGTTGTTGTTATTGTTGTTGAAGTTGCTGTTGCTATGATTGCGAGTGTGTGATTGTGAGTGTAAGTGCGAGTGTGAGCATGAGTAAACGAGTACCAAGCTATGGATACAACTCTGACTACAACTCTGACTCTGACTCTGTATTTGGCTCTTTGGCATTAACGATCGCATTGCCTCGACGTCGACGTCGACGTTGGCGTCGCTGTCAGCGACGTCGGCGCCGTTGTCGTTGGCCTATAAAAGCAGCGCATTTAGTGTGAGTTGCTTTTCGAAGTGAGCTCAGTGTTAAATTCACAGCAGAGTTGGCCAGCAGCGAATACGTTCCCGAGATCCGAAAATCCAGCAAGACCAACCTGTTACCACGTCAAAGTCAAAGACAAGACGGGAACCCAGTGATCAATACAACAAGTAATTAAATTGCCAACACGAACTGTGTGATTGAAGACTGTAAAAATATTGTGTTGTGTAGTGTAGTGTAGTGTAATTTTCATAATGTTCATATCAAGAAATGTGCAGTTTATGCTGCAATTTTCCACTGTGTGTGTTTAAACTCTTTCAATTTGTTGAACGCCTCTTTCCATTGTCAGTTTTCCTCCTTCCCCTTCGCCCTCTACTAACACTCTCCTCCCACTGATTACAACAATACAAGAGACTGCCAATTGGTCAAAAAGTGTTTGATGTGCATTTGAAATTCGCAAATCGAAATCTGTTTGCCGACTGCCGAATGTATTTTGAGTGGTTGCGTGCGTGTCTCGATAATGTTGATGGTGGTGCGGATTATTTTGGGTGTTGTTTAGCTGCGCCGTTGCCAGCGCAACAAACTCTAATTGAATTATTTAATAACACAATGCAAGAGCAGCAAAATACCAACAACAATACTCGTAAATGTTACGGGGCAACAAAACTCGCTTTAAACCCGAAATTGCGGTCAAAATTCGTTGTTGTCGTTGTCTTATATAAAATACCTGTTCGCTGTTTGCAGCACTACCACAAATACCCAAAAACACACACCCTTACACACACACACACAGATCATAATAATAACAACACTACCAAACAAAGCTGATAAAAAATAAAGTTGCAAGTTCCACAAGAAAATTAGATGAATTCAGATACGAGTACTCGTACTTATATTCATACTCATATGTGGCAATTTTTATAATTATTTTTTCACTGAATAAATAGAAACAACAGTCTAGACTTTAATGTCAAGTGGAGCGCAAGGGGTCTTAAGGAGGGTTCTACTATTGTCGAGTTGATAAAGCTCGAGTTTACACAAGTGGTCTAAAAACACCCCAATTCAATTCAGTTAAAATTGTTGCATTAAACGTGTCAATAATATTAATGGGATTATATTGTAATGTCATTTCTCCCCATAGTCACTCGAACAATTTGTGAGAGTTTTTATTGAAACACATTCAACACTATTATTTTTATCAACTAAAATAAAATTAGAGTTATTCAATAACATATATTTTAATATATAAAAAAAAAAACTACAAAAAACCGTAGAGCATATTATGAGAATTTTATTTAATTTGGATATTTTAAAATTGTATCTCATGTCACGATCACCAATCGTAAAGTTTCGAAATTAATTACCTGATAACGTTCAGCTCACTTCCAATTACCAATCTACAGATATTATTCCAAGAATCCCAGCCGATAAATGTGATTTGCACTAGGTAATTGGTAATCAACCCGGATTTAGTTCAATGGAACTCAGACACCGTTGCGTATGCGTAATCGCTTTGGGAGTCAATGGACAACTTGTAGGCCAATAAATTGTTTATGTTACTTAATTTAATGCTCTTCCACTTTTTACGATCTTTCTGATCGATTTAACGGGCAACAATTTATAGACGTTGTTATCGCATTTTGGGGAAGTTGAAGAGAGTGAATGCGAGTACTCATAGGTATTCACAAGCGTTGGGTCTTATCTACGAATGATAAGTGGTGTCTGTGTAGTTTTTTATTTTTACTATTTTTCGCTGTTGTTGTTTTTGATTCATTACGTGAAATGCTTTCCCTGTTTTGTTTACTATTACTGTGAGACAGAGAACAACACGAAAACCGAATGAACTAATGAATTCTGCAGTTTGGAGAATCGGTTTAATTGCAAGCAAACACATCGTTTCATTACTGCTACCAACTTCAAGCTTTTGGCTTTTTCAGTTGTTATTGTTGTTGGCCCTGTTGGCCGGCCGGCAATTTAAAATGCCAACCACAGCTAACGGGCGTGACTGTGGAGAGCCAACAGAGGTGTGGGGGGAAGAAAGGGGGAAAGGGGGACACCGAGTGTGTGTTAACAATTAATGATGGCTGGCAATGTAACAACAGCAGAATAAAAGAAGAATATAAAATACGTGGCATAAAGGGTGCAAGTGAGAGCTTTGAAGACTTTTGTCACACTCACTACTCACAACTCTCTAATATAAAGAGTACAAAGAATTGTACGTGTTGCACCTCAATTGACCGTATAGACCCTTTCCTCCCTTCCCCTCTCGGCAGTAAACACGTTCTCTGTTAAATGATAAAAGATTCCAATTTGTTAGGGCCATTCAAAAATGAGAATTTATACTCGGATCTTATGCGTACGATTTAAATCTACATACATAAATTCTATATATAGGATGTGTGTGTGTGTGTGTGTGTGTGTGTATGTGTGTTACACTCGCACCCGGACTTTATGTCGGTTATTCTCGAAGTTACGTGTGGCGACACATACGTACATTTTCACATACTTGCTACAGCGCATTTAACTAAATGAAAACAATAGCAGAGCAGCAGCTGTAAAAAACAACAAGAAGATTTAACTAACTACGAAACAGCCGAATACTAAATACCCTTAAAGATTGTACCAATACCAAAATTTATTTTATTGTAAATTAAATCTCTGGCTAACAAATAGAATGATCCCAACAATATATTATTAAATTAAAGTTGAATAAATTAAATTCACTAACAAATAAAAGTATACCCTTTGTTAGAGTATAAAGATACAAATAAATAATACCAAAACAAGAATGTTGAAAACAAGAAATTGCCATTTGAGTTAGAACTAAGAAATCATGTTTGCCAGACGAGGTGCAGAGGGTACGGAAAGGGAATGGAGAGGGGAATGGAACTGAGAACTGAAACTACAGAAAACCAAGCAGACCGGTAGCCGCAGCGGAAAGAATGACTGTGACGAGTTGAAGAGTTGATAAGAGAACACACCAATGCACACACAGACACCCACACTCACACAAATAATTACACACAAAGAGTCAGTTCAACAAATTCTCAATTGCCCAAATAAAAATTAATATTATTAAAAGTTTTGTAGTGAACCTCGCTATGGCAATTTATCAAGTGATTTACTTCGTTAATTTGTTTATAACTTATTAAATTATAATAAATGAATAGTATTTATTTAATAACTTAACGACAAATAGGAAATAAATTATTCTCAATGTAAACACAATTACATCGCGATAATAATTAATTTGTTTTCGTCTATTTAGGTAAACTAGAAAAGGAAAATTTCAACAATAATAACAAATTGACTCAGCTGTAAAATGTGTGGTAAGTAATACAATTCTTTAAATATTATAATATAATATAATATAATATTTTAAATAGTTTACGTCTTAAATTATTTCACTACCTAAGCTAACAGCTTTTTTTTAAATATTTTTATTTGGGACGGTAAAATCGTTTATCAATTTTTTTACCAGTTAATCTAGGAATTTAACAATTCAAATGGTTATAAATGCCACATTTAATTTGATATTTTTTGTATTTATTTATTTATTCAACTGGGCTTAAAGGCGTCGACGGCCTTTCGCCTCGCACTCGAATCGAATCCAAAAATAACTTGCACTGAACGCCCACAAAGCCACTGAGCCAAGCTGAGCCACTTAATAAGTTAGCAACCACCGAGTGGTGCAGTTACTTGTAAGCCCAACCCCAAACTGGTTTCAAATCGATTCAGATGCAGATTTCCTCATACTTGTAACTGGTCGGGTATTTGGGCTGGAGCTGGAGCTCAAATAGGTTTAGCTCTTGCGAAATGTGTTTGCTACAACTTTATCTATAGCTGAAGTTTTACTTTTACATGCATATAAATTTATAAATTAAAATCTCACAATATTTTTAGGTAGAGCAGTAGGACTAAGTAATTCAATTTGCTTATTTACATCCGTTCACATAAGATATTACTTTAACTTATGAGCAAAGATATAAATGTATATGTATATAAATTTCAATACTAATTGATATATAACTTTAACTAAATTCAGCTTCCAAAAAAAATAAATAAATAATTTTAATTTGATTTAGATTTGAAATTATCAAGAGTTTTAAAAGTTTAAAAAAAAAATTGAAAACATGAATATTAATGAACAAATTTATTTTTAACTTTAAATTTTCCTTAAAAATGTGTTTTTATTATTTGAAGATATACAACTCGATTTTTACATTTACAGTTGTGATTGACATAACTAATTCTTAATAATAATTCATTTCTGAATCTTTTTTATAGGAATTTTCGCATACTTGAATTACCTGACGCCCAAGTCGCGTCAGGAGGTCTTGGACCTGTTGGTGACGGGACTGAAGCGGCTGGAGTACCGTGGCTATGACTCCACCGGAGTGGCCATCGATTCCCCGGACAGCAAGAGCATTGTGATGGTGAAGCGAACCGGCAAGGTCAAGGTCCTGGAGGATGCCATTCAAGAGCGTAAGCAACAGCTGAATGCTGAAAGAGATTTCTTTCTGACTTGATTTGTATCGCTCTTCTATGGCACAGATTTCAGCGGGGGCGAGTACAGTGAACCCGTGATGACCCACGTGGGCATTGCACACACACGTTGGGCCACCCACGGTGTGCCCTGTGAGTTGAACTCCCACCCACAGCGCTCAGACGTAGACAACGGATTTGTGGTGGTGCACAACGGCATCATTACCAACTACAATGACGTCAAGATGTTCCTGACCAAGAAGGGATACGAGTTCGAGTCGGACACGGATACGGAAGTCTTTGCCAAGCTGGTGCATCATTTGTGGAAGAAGCATCCCAACATTTCATTCCGCGAGCTGGTCGAACAGGCCATTCAGCAAGTGGTGAGTGCATTCAATGGATTCGATATTCCACTTTTAATAAGAAATATGATAACTTATACTAAAAATACCTAAATTGGAAATTGGAAAAATTATGTAAAATTTAATTAGGATATTTCAAAAAAATTCTGATGTATTGCTGAAATCAGAAATAACTTAATTAAAATTTAAATTACAATATTCCATTATTTTTAAAAAATAATTCTTTTTAGTACCATTTATTCAGAGTCATGTAGATTTGATTAAATAAGAAATTTTACTTGAAAAAAGTCACAAAATTTAGTATTAATTTTCCTAAAATTTGGAAATTTCTTCGTAACATTTTAATCACAAAATTTTTGCCTCGTTATTTTAGTTTCTTTTAATTTTGTTTTTTGTCTTATGTATATTAATTCCAACAAAAATATTCGAAATTCGCTGCAGTCAGCCAAGAATCCAAGACAGTTGAAGTCACAATTGTTTATTTTGCTTTTTATTCGCAGGAGGGCGCATTTGCCATTTGCGTCAAGTCGAAGCATTTTCCGGGCGAGTGCGTCGCGTCCCGCAGAAGTTCCCCCCTCCTGGTGGCCATCAAGACAAAGACTCGTTTGGCGACAGATCACATTCCCATTCTCTATGGCAAGGGTGAGTGATAATTTTGTGTAAATCTTCTCTCTTACTCTTATGTTTTACTGTCTCTTTTCAATTGTCTTTTATGTCTGTGTAAATATGTTTATTTCTTCTCGCATCTCGTGTCTCTTATGTGTCTGTGTTTTTATCGTGTTCGTTTCCAAATAACCAACTGTCGCTCTGAAACTGTACTCAACTCTACTATTACCCCACTGCATCCTTCGGCGATCCTTGTTCTGATCCCCATAAATAGATGACAAGAAGCAGAGCCTCGATCAAGGTAGTCAACCAATCTACTCCCAATCTTAACTAATCCTCGGCTTGGTGTTTGGTTATCAAACTAATTTCTTTTCTCTGCATATCCCTAACGATTAGCTCAATCCTTTGCTGTTGGTGTTGGTCTTTTTATAATACTTTTACTTACAATTAAGGACTCGAATTGTATCTAATGATTTCAAAATCGTTTTTATCTTTCTATCATTTAGATGCCGAATCTGGCAAACCTCAAGGTAATTACAAATTTGAATATTTCAGTTACTTGCTTTATTTGCTTTTGGTCAGCTGTACATCCCTTTTTCTTTTCCTACCTCTCTATCTGTCCATTTCTTATCAAATTGAGCAAATTTAAATGCAACAATAATACATGTTTATTTAACTAATTACATAATAATAAATATATAATTTACATAAATATATTTATTAAGAAAACTTAAACTGATAGCATACAAGAATATGAGCTATTTAAAAGATAGAGAAATAAGGGCTGCAATTTAACTTTAAATTTCCAGTTGATACTTAATAAACGGAAATTCCCTTAGTGGCATGCCAATATTCATTTTATTTGTATTTTCTGTAATACTCACCTATTTTTTTTTAGTAAAACTCATACTTATACTAATTCAATAACCATGGCAATCGGAAATAAACGAAATAATTGATTTGTATTTTATTTAAAAACCATTTCCAAGTTTTCGGCAACGTCGGAATATTTTGAATTGCAATTTCAATTGCAGCTGGAATTTTGTATGTGGAATGTAGAATGTGAAATGTGGAAAGAGGCACTCGGAAACCTTAATTAAAATTCTAAAAAAAATATTGTCTATATGTATTGCAAAAATCCGATTACAAATTGCTTTTCATAATTTAGAGACTCGGTTGAAAACGAAATTACTTCCCACCCATTTTCCCTTCATTGGTGTTGGTCACTTTGTGGTGTTTGTGCTAAATGCTTCCTAAAATGATGTTGATTTTGATATTCTATTTAATTTCGTTTTTGATTTTCATTATACTCCTCTTGCTTTCCCCGTCACTTACACTGGGCCAATTTACACACACACGCACACTCATGCACTTAAACAAAAATGTACATGTATGAATTTACAAATATATATAAATGTATACTATATGCATAAATGCTATCGCTTGCACCGCCGACAAATTGCGCCGTTCTCATCGACATCGACATCGACATTGCAACTGCCACACTGTATATGCCACTCGAATGTGCAACGTGAACAATCCTAACAGAATTACGTCCACACGGACAAACTCGTGAATTGCCAGTGTTGCCCCGTTCCGACAGCACCTCGGAGTTCATGCCGCTGGATCAGAGGGAAGTCGAATACTTCTTTGCCTCGGACGCCTCCGCTGTCATTGAGCACACAAACCGCGTCATCTACTTGGAGGTAAATACATAAATAAATATCAATATAATCAATTTGATTGGGTTTTGAACGAGCCTCACAATTTGAATTTGAAATTGAATTTAGCAGAGCTTACAAAAAGTGATCCCTTTTGTTTCATTTGTGCTCAACTCGATCATTGCTCTCACTTCAAATCTTCGTTCAACTGAGACACTTCGACACCTACAATTTTTAAAAAGTGTCTAGAATAATTTAATGAGCATATTTAGTTATTTCTCTTCTATGCATTTTATTTTTGTACGTTCTTGGTACAATTTCTTAAATACAAATTTTTTTTTTGTTTTTTTTTTTATTTTTATTACATTTTTGCATATTATTTTAATATAGTTTTGTTTATAAATTGGAATGGAACATTTGTATATTTTATTATTTTTATTTTATTTTAACATGTTATTTTAATATGTTTTTTTGTTCAAGTGTGTAATTAAATTGGAATTTAAAAATATAAGGAGCTTAATTTTTAGATTACATTTAAATTAATGATCAGATTTTTCTTGAGCTTATAATTTTCTTAATTTTCAATTTTGAATTGAATATGTTACATTGGTTTACATAAAAAAATTGGTCTAAAAATTAAAAATTTTGCTTTTAATATTATTATCTTCTAATTTAGACTTTTTTTTGTTCTAATTAATATAAGTAATAAAAATAAAATAAATTGATAAATAATAAAACTACTTTAATTGATCTCAGGATGACGATGTGGCAGCTGTTAGGGATGGCACTCTGAGCATCCATCGTCTGAAGAAGAGTCTCGACGATCCACACGCCCGTGAGATCACCACACTGAAGATGGAGATCCAGCAGATCATGAAGGGCAACTACGACTACTTCATGCAGAAGGAGATCTTCGAGCAGCCCGATTCGGTGGTCAACACGATGCGTGGACGCGTTCGCTTCGATGGTAACATCGAAAATGGCAACATCGTCCTGGGCGGCATCAAGGATTACATTCCCGAGATCAAGCGCTGCCGCCGCCTGATGCTGATCGGATGCGGAACTTCCTATCACAGTGCAGTTGCCACCCGGCAGCTGCTCGAGGAATTGACTGAACTGCCTGTCATGGTGGAACTTGCCTCCGATTTCCTCGATCGCAACACGCCCATTTTCCGTGACGATGTCTGCTTCTTTATCTCCCAATCAGGAGAAACCGCCGACACTTTGATGGCCCTTAGATACTGCAAACAGCGTGGAGCTCTCATCGTGGGCATCACCAACACCGTGGGCAGCAGCATCTGCCGCGAGTCCCACTGCGGAGTCCACATCAATGCCGGTCCCGAGATCGGTGTGGCATCCACCAAGGCCTACACCTCGCAGTTCATCTCGCTGGTCATGTTCGCCCTTGTCATGTCCGAGGATCGCCTCTCTCTGCAGCAGCGTCGCCTCGAAATTCTTCAGGCTCTGTCCAACCTGGCCGATCAGATCCGTGAGGTCCTTAAGCTCGACTCCAAGGTGCAGGAGCTGGCCAAGGATCTCTATCAGCACAAGTCGCTCTTGATCATGGGTCGTGGCTACAACTTTGCCACCTGCCTGGAAGCTGCTCTGGTAAGTACTTGTAATATATTCAACTCCTCAAAAATTCGTTCAGTCTCTCTAAATTAAGATTTTTAAAATTTTACTAAGAATACCAAAATAGTTTTAGTTTGTCGTATTCTAAATATATTTTTGCAAAATCATATGATTTTTTAAAAAATATAATTTGTATTAAAATCTATTTTTTATATCAAAATTAAGAAAAAAGAACTGGAAGAAATTTTGTTATTATTAAATACAAATTTAGAAAAAAAAAAATATTTAAAGAAAATTGAAATTAGCCAGGAAAAAATTAGAAGGAGGTAGAATAAAATTCGAAATTAAAAATTATTTACTAAAAAAATAAGAATATTACGACTGTTTGTATTGAAAAATAATTAGAATAATGTAAAAAAAATTAATATTACGATTACTTGTGCCATTTGAGGAAATAATTTAACTATAGACTGAAAAAATGTATGCTACTTTTTCCAAATAGATATTTTTCTTAACTAATTCTTGTATTATATGTTTAGCTTATGTTATTTTGAATCCCAATATTTGTTTCCTTTAATTCATAATATCTTTTGTAATTGTAATGATTCTAATGATTTTCTAATTTACCTTTCTCCACCACAGAAAGTGAAGGAGTTGACTTATATGCACAGTGAGGGCATCATGGCCGGAGAGTTGAAGCATGGTCCCTTGGCCCTCGTGGACGACTCGATGCCCGTGCTGATGATCGTGCTCCGTGATCCAGTTTACGTCAAGTGCATGAATGCTCTGCAACAGGTGACATCCCGCAAGGGTTGTCCCATCATCATCTGCGAGGAGGGTGACGAGGAGACGAAGGCCTTCTCCTCGCGCCACCTCGAGATTCCCCGCACCGTCGACTGCCTCCAAGGCATCCTGACCGTCATCCCGATGCAGCTGCTCTCCTACCACATCGCCGTCCTGCGCGGCTGCGACGTCGACTGTCCGCGTAACTTGGCCAAGTCCGTCACTGTGGAGTAATCTCTCTTTTGTTCCAAAGGGGGGAGAATCTCTCGCTCTTTCCATGATAATCTCACTCATTTACATGCAAACACTTTGATTTTATAATTACCCTTTCATGCATCAAGATCCAATCTACTTAATACAATTAAATTGAAATTGTTTTGTTAAATGCGTTCTCTTTGCTAATTTGAATTGATTTGAGATTTCAATGATTCGATTGATTAAACAAATCGTTTGGAGCGCGAATCTATTTAGAGTATAGTCAAATGTGACTGAAGGATATTCACATGCAATGGAGGGGTTAAAAGGAAGCCAACGTCGCTTTAATTAAATTCAACTTTAAATTGGATGACATAAAAATGTAATGCTCCAAAATGTGTGCCACAAAACACATAAAAAGATTGAGGCCGAGCAGCTCTGTGCAATTTCCACTTTGTGGGGAGACTTTGGGACTTTATTTTATTGGAAACTTTGGTGGTATCAGCAGTAAACGGTTATGTCTTCAAGCCAAAACCCCAAAAAACCAACAACCAAATCCAAACAAAACACCAGCGAATAAATGGAAAATATCAAAATGGCCAAAGCTAAGCCAAAATCCCCCTTTAAGTTGCCCCTCTTCCTCTCTCTCTCCCTCTCTCTTATTCCCCCATTTCGGCAATCGGCAGCCATTGCAATCACCAGGTACTCGATACACACACATACACACTAATACACATGACTTTCAGCGAATTGAACATGTTGAGCAGTGTTCGTATTATTTTCCATTTCCATTGAATTTTCGAAGGGCACATAATCTAGATTAAGGGCCACAGGAAAAGCGTGGAAGACCCGTCAGAGACTCGACTCGACTCGTTTCGCACTTGGACGACGGCCAGGCGTTGCCCTTAGCCAAAATGGCGTTAGACATTTTTGGGTTGATGTTTTCATTGGCAGCAGCGGCAAAACATTTAAACGGCCCTCTTTAAAAATTGTATTGTTTTCACTCGAAAATGGCCACAGAGGAACACACTTCCGCGAAAAGCATCTCGAAATAACTCTGGTCAAAACAGAGCAGAATCTAAATGAATCTCCATTTTCCAGTCTTCTACGTCCTCCTATAGTTCCAAATCTCTCTTATTAAATTTGTATACCATTGCAAAGGGTGTTTTTATTTATTTATTTATTAACATTGATGGTTAAGCTTAAAAGCTAAGGGTATTATAATCAGGACAAACTCAAACAGGTAAATATATTCTTGATTTAAGAAAATTTAATAAAAATACTGCACAAGTATTGACTTTAAAAAATTCAATACAAATATTACAAAAATAACCAAGTCGAAGAAAATGAAGAGTTGTTTAATTAAGTTATTTGTTTTTTGGTTTACCAAAACATCAAAAAAAAAAATGTTTAACTAATTTATTTATTAAATGAAAAATTCGCTTGAGCCAAAATTTGCATCATAAATTTATGGCAGCTGACTTTTTCGAAATGAAAAATTGGTCAGAAACATGAAAACTGCAACATTACATATTATTTGTTTTTGCGTACAAAACATTTGAAAAAAAAAACTAAAAATTTGTGTAACACAGCTCTTTGTTTTCGAACTTCGCTCGATTAAATAAAAATATAATAAATATAATTAAATAAATAAATAATTTTTGGGAAAATTTTTGACATGGCTCACACAACATTTCCTTCTAGTTGCTAGATCTATTTATAGTTAAGGCATCTGTCTGTCAATGCTGTGTGTGTGGTTTTAGCCCATTGTTGCAGACGTTGGATAATTAACCCATGGACTGTCAATGCGAATATTCGAGTTGCTGAAGAGTTAAGCCGTCTGAGGATTAAACAACGATATATGTGGGAGTAATTGAAATGCTAGGCGAGTGTATGAGTATAAGTATTTATTTATTGCCTGTCTTGTCTCTGGTTGCCAATTGCAAAGTGGTTGGTTAAACCGTCTGCCAATTGGTTTTCGATTGCGATTGCGATTGCGATTGCTCTGAATTTAGTGGGTTTTATCAACTTGTCAGCATAGTCAAAGTTGTAAAGCCGCACAAACTCGACCCAAAAATAGCTACGATTCAATGCAATTCGATTTGATTCAAGGAGGGAAGTCCTTGTCGAGAGGACAACTCTTAAGTGGCTCACTTTAATGTGGTGCTCGCTGTGAAAATGAAATGGAAGCATGTTTATGCTTTTCCGGCATTTTTGCCGTGGTGAAAACTTGTGAAACTGTTATACAAACACGTTCGGGTAATAACATAAGAAACTTTTATCTCGCCACAGTCATGAGCAACACTTCCTCCTTTTACTTCCTTTTACCTTTTACGTTTGGCATCAGTTTTACCTTAAACTCTACCTGCGATTGCCAGAGTCCTTGTCGACCTCGTTGGTGGCACGTTCAGCTTATTTCTACAATTGCCTCATTAGAAACTGTAATGCATATCCGGTTTATGGGTGATAGCCACATTCCACTCCGTTCTCATCTGATTTGCCATGACTTTCTCATCTCTCTCTTTCTCCCTTGATAGTTAAGGCAATTAATGCTAAGCCAACTACATCGTAACAGTACTTGCTATGTTCAATAAATTATCTGCTCGTATTTTCCTGGCGATTCGTTGCCATAAAATGTCAAACTTGGCAGTCATGGCGTATACGCAATTTCGTTAAGTATACCCACTGTCAACCAGTCAACCAGTTGTAAGTTGTAAGTTGTCCCGAAAAACTGCAAAGTATCCTGCTTGGATGTATTGCCATTAGCCAGATAAAAGTCTGGATTTGTATACCCTTTACTTGCAGAGCACAAGGGTATATTTTTTAAGTTGAAGTAAATAAATAAGCTTGTTTTATTTTTATCAATTTTCGGATATATATTACTGTTTTTGTGGTTGTTTTAGTTTATGAAATAATGGGCCAGCCTAAATCTGTGCAATATTTGTTTGCTTAAAGTGCATATATCCAATTAACATTTACTTTTCTACATTGTTACCAGGTATCTTGTAGTCGGTAACTTAACTATAGCCTCACCCGCTTGTTGTTATTACTTATCCTCGTTGCAGGGTGTAAGGCAAAAGTCAGGGCAGCGCTTGTTGACTTTCTGCTTCAACGCTCAACAGTCAACGACTCTCTATGCTCTTCTCTCAACACTCGGCACTCAATTGATTGGGGCAATTGGTTGGGCACTTGGATTAGGGTTGGGTGGTGAGGGATGGCGGGTGTTAAAGGCGAGGGAAAAACCTTGTAGATTGATGCCATTGATGGATATCGAATGATGCTGAGCCTGGACTATTTAGACTCTTGGGGATTTGCGGTATTCGTCGTTGTGTGTTTAGCGCCACGTTAATGCCAGACACATTGACGCCTCGACGCTGTGGTGTCAATTTATTTTCGAACGTCAGGCAGGTTCCATTTAGGCCCTTTGATGACGATGAAGACGACAGCGCTGAGAATCCATTTGTCCAAATTGTAATTGTCAGGCCACCACAACTGGCCAAAATAGAGTTGTCTTCGAATAAGGTCTTATTTTTTGTTTTCCTGGTCTCCTTTTGGGATATGCATCCTCCAATGAGTTCAAGGCAGCATCTTTATCATTTTGATGTACCTCGGGGAAGTTTTTCAAATGCTTTCCGAAGACTCACGCGGGAATATGAGCTAAAAGGTAATTGAATATACATATTTGCAAAGTTATCTCATTTCATTCTCAGCCTCAACTCGAAGAGAGGCGCGTAAACCCGTTTTAAATATGCAACAAAAAGTTGCACAAAGTTAGTTTTGAAATAACTTTTTCAGTGCCATTTACGGACTTTGATGTCTCCTAAATGGGATTTGAGATGGGGATGGAAATATTGTCCGTGTCCAAGGAGGACATTGTGGCTCAACCGAAAAATAGAAAAGACGGGAGATGGAAGACAGCTATTCGAGTGCATCAGTTGGTTGAAAAGTTTTGCTCAAAAACAACAGACAATCCAATATAATTCAAATGATAATTGTTATTTCTTTTGTCATAAAAACACAATATTTTGTCAAGAAAACAAAAATTTCTGACATAACAATGAAGTCAGGTACCAGATCGAGAAAGTTTCCAACTTGACATTTGCCCCCATCTGCCTCATCTTCTGTCTTTCTGTCTAGTTGATGAACAATTGCGAGTCTTGCACATGGCACATGGCAAAAATGCCACATGGCAGTCACATTCCCTGACCAGAAAATGGTTTTTAGATCTCTTCATTTTGCATAACACGGGCTCAAGTGTATCGTGTACCATATAAATATGTGCTTTTTCCCCCTTGCAATATTAATAGAGCCGTAGGGGAAGAGGCGTGAAGGAAGGGGTAGTAGTGGGGATCCCCTGTTCACAGTGGGGTTATTTGCAATTCCAGCGCAAATTTGGAAGCCACAGCGGACTCTGATGGAGATGCGTGCAACATGAACAGAACAAAACAAAAAAACTAGTAGAAAAGACTGCCGCGGAGAAAATTCGACTATGAGAGACCCTGCACTAAAGAATTCTGTAAATAATAAAATGACAGTTTAATAAAAATAAGCCAATGAGTCTACACTCATGTATAAAAATTTTTAAATTCCATTGTCTGTTTTCAGAACCTTGTGCTGATCAGGAATAAATTATTTAATTTCAAGGACTCTGACAAATTTCTCTTTCAGCAAACTTAATACACTCTCTATATTCTTCAAGTACTGAGTGTAACAAAATGACAAACTGAATGAATGGAAATACCAAACCAAAATACTCGTAGAAATGTTTACTATCAACTCGTATTCAGTTTTCTATACCCTATACAAGTACTCGCCTCCATTGAGTATATTCATAGCTTGAACGAGTCTGAAGCTGAACTGAATTTCCTTTTGTTGTTCGAATAAAAGCATATCTAATAGTCGAATATATCGCGCATTGTTGTAACGTATTCTTAGTGGCTTCATAGTAAAGAAAGACTTTACTTTCCCCTTGGCACTTCTCTTACTCCTACTCCCACTCTCTCTTTTCCACTCCCTTAGACAATTGGAATTCCCAGTGCAAATTTTGGTTCCACTCTCGACAGCTGCGACCGCTTAAGATGTCTCCATCTCTTTCGTACTTATGTGCCGATGTGTTTCCAATATGATACACTACTGCACCACCGTGGTACCATTGACGGCACAGCCATTCCCAATGTCAATGCCATTTTGCATAAAAGAAAAACGTCGCTCATACGCCACGTTGGCTATAATATTTCGTGGAACTAATGAACCACGCAGCATCATGTGCGGTGCCACTTTGTGTGACTGGGAGGTTGGGTGGCTGCATGAGAGTAGAGTGGGGTGGTTGGGTGATGCGGCATCTTTTGTCATTCAACTGTTGTTGCTCTCTTGTGGGTGTCATTGTTTGTGTTTGCGTTCGCTTCACAGTGCCCAACATTCTTACTATTGAATGCATGTTTGTATGCTATATCTGTTTGTGTGTGTGTGCGTATGTGTGTGTGTGTCCATGTGGGAGTGTAGGTAGGTGGGAGGTAGGTGCCGCACAGTGGTCCTTTCAATCATTTCTAGCTACAATTTATTAATAACTTTGAATTAAAATAAGTCATCTTTATTCTGAAAACTTATTTCAAATTGTTTTTTAAATATAATTTTAATTATAAATTTTGTTTATATTTCATTTAAAATTTTTTCACTATTAATTAAAACACATGGAATATATGGAATTTTTTGATAAAAATAGCTTTCAAGTTTTCCTCTGCAGCAAAAACTGATTTGTGCTGAAAAAAAGTTGTTCGAAGGAATAAAGAGGAAAAATGGTAAAAATAACCATTTTTTAAATTGTAGTCTTTAATTTTATATACTTTATTTAATTTATGGTTTTTTGACATATTTTATAATTTTTTCAGCAAAATTCGATCAAAAATATTTAATGAAAATAAAAAAACAATAGCAAATTTGTAAATTTCAAATACGAGTTAATCGCCGCTAAAATGACCGAATGAACCATTGTGCGTCGGAACCAAAATCCCCTGGCAGCTTCATATGCAAACATATTTATGTGGCTACGTGCTGCTGCATATCTTTTCAAAAATTTTACAATTCACCAGTCAGACAGGCAAGCAGTGAAAATATTTCCCCAGCTTCATTTGAAAGCTCTCTTTTAAGTCTCCCTTCCGTTCCTCCCTCCCTTCCCTCGTTCAAGGCCTCATCTGCATATAGACGGAGGGAACACCTACAACTTGAAGGTAAAAGCTGCTCTCTGAGTCAGTCCCGAGGATGACAAATAACTTTTGACACATGATGCCACAATACCCGCGATGAATTTCATTTCTTACAACGCTGCAAATGCAATACGGGGGAAAATTGAGAATTATTTAAAAAAAAAAAGAGTTTCTGATTTCTAGCTAACAATCCAAACAAAAGAGATCCTCCACAAAAGACACGCCCTCATTCATGTACTTTGTTGTTTTCTCCCCAGCGATTAATTTGAGTACAAGATTTTGAATAATGAATACTTGTACTTGGGAGATTCGTGAACCTTTTGGCTATGTGCAGCATTAAAGTGATTTATTAGCGTTAAGTGGATTTTAACATAAATCAGAGGAGCTCTTAAGGAACACGAAGACGCTTATCTTTCCAAAAGTGAAATAGATGATCTTAGCACTCCTTGGAAGGAAAGCAACTCTACTAAGAGAATACATTACAGTCCTAGAGGTCGAGAGAACGAAAGTATCTCTCTCTCTATATTTAGTTACTTGGCTCGTTTTAAATCATAAAATATTTATGCCCGAGGGGGCGTCTGTAATTCTACTTAGTTTACGGCCCTCGTAAATTGAGTGGGCATAAAATACTTACAACGAAACACATTTAATCGAAATCTGTACAGCGACCCTAATGGACATAGGAGCAACATCAAGTCCTACAGCTGTTGAGTCCCAACTCCTTTAGTTATGGCAGTCCAAGGTTGCCACCTCCAAGGACATATGAACTCCCCTTTCCCCTTTTCCCCCTTTCACCTCCCTGAGCCATTGAACTCGCAAATCTGCTCAATTACCCGGCACGTGTCCTGTCAGACAAACAACCTCAGACAATATTGTGCCTCATCTAATGGCTTCATATTTTTCTCTAGTTGATTTTACCACAATAAAAATCTATGGTCACTATGACCCGAGGTGTCTAAATGCTCGAACTAAATTATAGTCGACAGTAACAACATATCAATTGCTTTAGCTATCAGTAAGTGCTTCTAGTATATTTGAAGAGGCAATAACAAAGAAAGAGTCTGCTATTGAACTTTAATTCTAATTGATTTTTACTTTTGGTTGTGGTTAATCTTTTGTTCAAACAGTTAGTCAATTAAATCTTTTGACAAAGAAAAAATCAACAAATTTGTTTCTTCATTTTGTTTAGAAATCGGATAAATTTTGGCAAGTTTGAAAGTCTAAACTTTGTCTGATTTTTGTTCATTTTGGCATAATTTTTACAAAAGAACTAAAATTTAAAATATTTGTTTGAGTTAAATAAAAGTAACAGCTTGAAATTTAAATTTATAAATTTTTGAAAAAGAGAAATAAATGATATTGATAGTTTTTGGCAACAAATTATTTCAACGAAATTAATTAAATTTGAATGCAGAATGAATTTCGAGGCCAATCCATACATGACAAACTGTTGATGCATCTAGATAAATTAGAGAGGACATAAATGTATTATAGTTAGCACTAACCTTCAATCGATAGCTTCTTTTGTTTATCAAACTAGTTAGCTAAATTACCAGTAAACCGGTTTCCATCAGACAGTTTAGAATATTGTGCAAAGAGACTTCTCATTAAGTTACGAAACCCTAAAAAGAATAAGATCTTTAAAATATTCTTATGTAACTCATTTGTTCTAAAGCAGACTCAAAATTAAAAAAACTAAAAAAAGAACGCTCGATTAAAAATGATAAATGTGTGTGTTAGTAAATTGTAAATTTGACTTTTAAGTAGTTGATCCGGTTTTTAACCTTGAAGCCTTGAAACGAATGGAGCGTGGATGCTCTAGAAAGCGTTTTAAAAATTAATTAATTTAAAAATAAATTTTATAGAGATTTATAAATATGAACAGAAATAACCTGATCAAAAAAATGCTAAACTTAATTTTATAATGCAGCTTAAAGTTCAGTTTAAATATGACAAAAGTTTGACTTAAAAATCAATTCGAAGTACTAAGTTAGAATGAGTTGCTATTTGAATCTGTATTTATTTAGTCAGTCTGCCGTCTGCCCAGTTGAACTAATACTTCTACTGAAACCGAAATTGAAACAGGTTTTTTATGCTAATTGGTTGAATAGAAGAGACTATTGTGAGTAGGAGAGCAGTGAGTGGAAACGCGTATCATTTAACTTCCGCATGTAAGGCACAAAACATGATCACGATCTTGAAGAAAAGAATATAATATGAAGATGTGTAAGTTACAGAGACTCCCAATTATTGCTAAGAACAGAATTAATTTAATTTGTTTAAATTATTGATTTTATAATGAGTAAACAAATATTTAATTATTCAGTCTTTCAACATAATTATTGAAGACTTTTCCGAAAGATTTTTATTTGTGCGTAATCTCACCAACGACTTTTAATTTTAAATAAAGAAAAACAATTTCACTCATCATTAACAGCAATATTATTCACAAACTTGAACTGAGTTTCGAATCAAAACTCAGACCTACAAAAATTTTAATCATAAGTTTAATTTCTGTTTCAACTGGAGCAAATCCATAAATAAAATAATCACAAATTATTATTATTATTTATTTTATTTTAATTAACTTTTGCTTTTTCTTTCTTTTAATAAAAATAGTTGAAAACTTTTAGGAAATGTGCTGTTTTTTAAAGAAATACACAAAAGTCAGTAAAGACTTTTATTTTTAAGTAAAACAATTTCATTCGTCGTTAACAGCAATATTATTCACAGACTGGAACAGAGTTTCGAGTTTAGAGTTTCAGACTTACAATTTAGCCTCATATACCTACACGTTATTGGAAGTAGATTTGGTAACACAAAAGTGAGGTCTAGTAGTATGTTCTGATGGTGTTGCTGTTGACAAGGCGGGACGTCGGCGTCTGATAGGAGTATCCATGGGTGTCTCTGGTTGTAGTCTCCACAAATGGCTCCTCGGTGGTGCTCTCCTCTGGAATTACTGGCGTCGAAGTTGTCGTTGTCTTCGTTGTCCTTGTTGTAGTTGTAATTGGCTTGAGGGGATGTACTGTAGGCTTCGGCGTCGCAATGTCGTCGTCGTCTTCTGTTGTTGTCGTGAACACAGATTGAGTGCTGGAGCTAACTTCCGGTATAAAATCTGTGTTTACCTCTGTGCTCTGTGTTATTATTGGACTCTCTGTTGTTGTCGTCGTCGTTGCAGGACCATTGAATGTGAATGTTTTGGTAAAGCCAAAGCTGTTGCCCAATGATGACTTGGCCTGCAGGAAGTTGGTCAACAGTTGTATCTTCTGAGAAATTAAATTCGAGATGAACTGCGTGTTGGCGGGGGAAGCAGTTGGAGTCGTCTGATAGGAGTAGCCTACACAAAAATTATGTACGATAATTAACTCAATATTACTTGAAAGTATTCAAATTTTACCACTACTCGGCGCGAAAACCTTAATGAAAATCGGCTTGGCATTTGCCACATTCACGATGATCGCACTGCAAATCAACAGACCCAAAATCGGACTCGCTCTCATGATGATGACAGTAATAGTAATTATGATGATATTCTCAGCCGCGACCACTTTATAAACTGACCAACCGCCGCGTCTCTCAGCTCACTTTTATACTCGGCTCACACAACTTCTCAGTTTGTGTTTTATTTTTCAATTTTGTTAGTTTATGATCAATGTGTGATTTGACTCGAGTGGCAGACAAATATGATGTGAATGCTGCGACTGCGAGTTCTATTCATTTTGGCCCTGGTTGAGGCCAGGTTGGTCCATCTGTCCATCTGTCTGTCTCTATATCTGTCTGGTAGGTGGCATCTCCCTCAGTGACTCCACATAAACCAACAATAAAATAAAGCTTCAGAGCATGCGAATGTCGCATTATTTGCGATTTCGAGTTTATCTATATTTTTTATTATTGTTCTCGGCCTTCCTGTTTGCATCAACATCGACACTGAAGAGCATCAAGAACACTTATAATTGGGTTAGTTATGCTGACTAAGCACTAAAACAAGTCTATATTTTGCATGAAAGATACATTTTTATAGCACTTAAAAATATAAATCTGTTTGTTTGACTTTGAAGTCAGCTCAAGTTGACCACATGGCAAATGCACTCTTCAGACTTATAAGCCATCATTCACTTGTATGAGAAGTAAAATAATAATTTATACTTAGTATATGTAAGTGCAGCTGGAATCAGTCTGTAAAAACTTTTCTACAATTAATGTCTTTTGTTGAATTATAGAATAAAATAAAAACGAATGCTAAATTAAAATTATGTTATTTAATTCAAACTCTTTAAAAATTGTCATAAAATTTTGTCTTTTCGACTTGGTTTGTAAAATAATTTAAATTATAAATGAAATAAATTAATTTTAAATTATAAATATTGAAAATGCTCTTAAACTATAGCATTATAAATATAACTAGTATAGAAAAACGAGTATTTAGAATTATGCGTACAATTTAATAAATGCAAAAATTAAAGATTTAAATTTTAAAATCAATTTCGAGACAGTTCAATTTATCAAAAGAAACAATAATTTTATCTAATTTCAAGTAAGATTCTTTTCTAAGATGAATCTATTTTTATCTCACATTTGATTGATAAATCGCGACTGTTTAAGCTTGAGTCTTCTGACTGACTTCTGGACTAATACAAAGTGAGTCTATATTTTAGATACTCAGTACTCGTACTCAGTATTCTTTAAGCCCCACCCTTGCCATTTAGATATGCAAACTTATGAACACTATGAAAATCATAAATAAAATGTAGTTTTTTGCTTTTTTGACTTTATGACAACTGAATGTTTACATTTAAGCTCATCCCGATGAGCTACCCATAAATCGTTACATCATAATCTCTCTCCCCTTTGTTTCCCCTCCCTCTCCCTCTCCCTCTCTCTCACTCTCTCTCTCTCACTCTCTCACTCTCAATATTTAAAGTATTGCCAAACACTTTGGGCAACTATTCGAGAACTCGTATGGTTTGTCTATAAGTACTACATATACATACATATGAATTTATACAAATATCTCTGAATGTATGAATGTATTTATTGGACAGCTCTTACTGAAATACAATGGAATTATATATTTGCATTCATATATGCAAACAAACATGAATACACTCAAACTGTGCATGTGTGGGTGTGTGGGTCTGTGTGATTCTGTATAGCAGTAAATTTTTATAGGCAACACTTTGGATCGTAAAGAAAAACGATGGATATAGACTTTGCCACGGCCGTTGTTGCCACAGAGGCGATGGGGCATTTAATAATTTAACCACGACTATTTAGTTTCCATTTCCACAAAATGCCTTCGTGTTAACGCCTCGAATGCAATAAATAAGCCGGTGTGGCCAAATGTTAACCGCAATACACCCACAACAAGGCAAAGCCCGAGTTGAGTTCAGTTTAGGGATAGAAAGAGGGAGAGGCAAGTGCAGGGCCAGGTCAAAAGTGTTACGTGGCTACATGATATATCCCAACAGTCGAGCATCCTCAAATACACACATACACACACATACATATATATACAATATATGCATGGACATAGGCATTTTGTGCACGAATATTCGTAGAGGAGCAAAAACCAAATCCCTTAATGTTAAGGCATAAATATTTCATTTTATTACTCAACCTCAAACAAGGGTTACACTCAACGAACCGTGGCGGCATCAAAAAATGTTTCGCATAAATTATCGGACATCCGTGCTACTCTCTCCTTTCCCTATCCACTGAAAACGGCAGCATCCATTCGTTACAATCATTGCCAAATGCAAGAACGTCAGATTATTTATGCTCGACTTTGATTTTATTAAATTTGAACCACAATCTCAGTCAAATTGAGTTTGAAACCGACTCTTTAATTGGGCTAAAGTTTTAGACACCTAGAGAAAATTTAAAGATTAAAATAGATATACAATTTAGAAACTAAAAATTGGACATAAAAAAATTGTTAATTTTAAAATTGTTTTCATTAAAAAAAAAAACTATGACAAAAACAAATTTCATTTGAACAAAGTATATATAATATACTGAATATACAATTTTTAATTTTAAATTTTTTTTAAATTTGCCTTTCTAGTTTCATAATAGCTTTGGCATTTAACTACGTGGTTAGTGAAATAAAATGATTTAAATTTAATATTATTATTTACAATATAAAATATATTTAAATTTATTTATTCTATTACTGTTTTTCTCTGAGTGTAGAAATACGTAACTGATGCAAATGACGAGTATTAGTCTTCAATCTACAATTCTATTGAAATATGTCAAGTGTCAGTTACTAGAGCAATGTGACTCTTGCTGAATAGTTCAATCCATTCAACTCATGGTCAACTAAATGATCTAAATGATGTAGTTTGTTAGTGCACTAATTGACCTCTTTGTGGAGAGACATTGACCAAGATAGAGTTGAATGGTAAACAAAGATTATCGATGCAGAACTTTGAGGCTGTGAGTCGAGAGTTGACAGACAGACCAGACCGTAAGCCAAATGATGTTACAATTTACCAAATGCCGCAATGGGGAAAGTTGACCAGTTTTTATTTTCTTTTTTTTTTTTTGTTAACAACATTTGATATTCCTTTTTCCACTCACTACTTATTGAAAAATGCTTTTCAATTGCCTTGTTAGCATTCCAGATCAGGCCAGCTGCCAGCAGAGTTGCCAAAGTCTGCGAATGACTGTGAGTGGAGGGAAAGTACTTGAATATTTGCCACCAAACTGCCCCCTTGGCTTCAATGGGAGCACTTGAAGTATTTTTTTAAAGAATCTTTCATGCCGTTTTTTGTCGGCATTGCCATTGCGAAAAGGAAAGTGCGAAATTGGCACACCAAGTGACCGACAACCCTAAGCACCAGCGACAACCCTACGGCGAACTGAGTGTAGATGTAGATATAGATGTAGATTTAGTGGAAAAATGCCATAATGTTACTCTTCGTTTCAACTACAAACAAGAGAACAACAAACTGCGTAAAAGTTTTAAGTGCTTTCGAACATTTTGACAAGTTGACTTTTTGTTGCTGTGAATGGAACCAATAATGCTCCAAAGTAAACTTATTTTCCTGACATAATCAATGAAAATAACGTGAATAGCCATCAGTCGCTGCGACAAGAGACAGGGAGAAAGAGAGCGATAGAGAGAGAGAGAGACGGAGAGAGAAGGGAAACTCTCATTTCAGGCCATTCGAGCTAAGGCTTGTTTTACACTCTCTTCTTTTCATTGTTGCCTGTTCCTGATTCCTTTTCATTTATTTTCCTCCTGCATTATACACTCAGAAAATTTCATTTATATTTTTGATAATGGCAATTTAATTTAATGTGCCCTGAAATTCAAAAATCCTTCAAATGTTAACATATATTAATAATATAATATAATATTATTAAAAGTATTAAGCTGAATAGGGTTTTGTAATGTTAGTAGTCTTTGTACTATGGAAAACCTTTTGTTAATGTGATAAAAACCTATATCAAAATTTTTCAATTTTTTATTCATTTCAATGTAAATTTAAAAAAAAAAATTAATTTCTAAAATTATTAAGTATAAGATAATTTTCTAAACTTTCCAAAAATTCATAATTTTTAGAATGATTTTATTTGTGTGTATGACACTCTAAGGGCGATTAAAAGTTGCATTAAGAAGTTTAGTAGATTTAGACCAATACAAGTCCCAAGTTTTACTTAAATTTCTCTCTGATAATGAGAATTCATTGATGATCTGCGGAAATGCTTGTGAATACGTATACGTAATAATTGCGTATACGTGCCTAGTCATGAAACAATTATACATACATATGTCTAATGATATGGGAAAAGGTATGTGGTTCTCGGTGTGTTGCCAAAAGAACTTGGACTTGAAGCGATTTGGCATATTTCGTCGTTGTGAACGAGAAAGTCAAAAGCTTTTGGCTTCTCCTGCTGGTACTTTTGACAGCAATAAAGGCCAAATATAGCCAACTCCACCTGTACTTTTACCTGTACCTGTGCTCTTTACATACTACTAATTCAGATGCATATATATATGTGTGAGTGTGTTTGTGTTTGTGTGTGTGTGTTTGTCGACGTCGATGTCGATGTCAGAAGCAGTTGCTGCATTTTGAGCAAACAGACATGAAACTTGTGTGAAATGGCTTCCTATGGGAATGTTTACATCTGGAATGAATTTGCAAACTCTGACAGTTGCTTGCGTTTTCTGTCAGTCAACGAGTCAGCGTCAGTGTCAGCACAGACAGACAGACAGACAGTCGGAGAGGTAAACAGGCAGAGGGAAACAGCAAGATAGACAGACAGACAGGTATTTATTCGCTTGTGCTTCCACATTTCGTCTCGTTTATTTAATCGTGAGACATTCGACAAGTTGAAGGGTGCGATTAATTTAAAACCTGCCAATATTTGCATTTCCCATGTCCCCATATAAATACCTTTCCAAAAATGATGCTGGTCCAATATCCCATTATCAACGGACCTGTCGAACTCAAATCAAATGTAAAACGCCTGACATACGTCAAAGATTTCATCACGTAGCAAACCCGTTAACTCTCCTCAAACGAGTCTAAAAGTTTTGGCTCCCAAAAAATATCCACGAGTCTACCAATAATAGTTGTCATGACCGCAAGCCGTTTGAATTTCCATTACCACGAATGGGCATAATAATAGGAGAGCATGGCATCTCATCCTGCCGGTAATCGGGTGCCCCATAACCGTAACCATCAACATAATGATTGGCATAACCATAAGCCAGACCAAAACCAAATCAAATACGCGATGATTCGCCGTCTCCATTTCCACAAATAAGCTTCAGTTTCATTTGCCAGCTGCCAGTTAAGAGTTGCCTGCTAAACGACCGCAAAACTTAAATTTTAGGAGAAATGCATGAGCTGTTTCCTCTTCTTCTTCTGCAGTTTTGAGACCCTGTATTTAAAATAAGTGCAGGTTAATATGAGTTTGCCAACAACAAAATCTGTCTAGATTGCAAAATATATAAATTCTATTTAAAATTTATTTTATTTAAAAATAATTTAACATAATTTTTATTTTCATTTTCAATTAGTTTTAATTACATAAAAATTACAGGGCGTCTAACAAAAAATAATTGCACATCATTTTGGTTTTCATGTTCAATTTGTTTTAATAAATAAAATAAAACAGGGTGTCTCACAGGCTTTTCTACCACTTTCAATTATTTTTTATTGCCCAAATTGCTTTTCATTGTGACTTAAAATAAACCTGTATTTTGTTAACAAAGAACTCACAAGTTCTAAGAATTGTTGGATAACATTTCTTTCTTTTCCTGCTCGTAAAATGAGTGCACTAAATGCAAGAAAACTTGTTTAATCTTCTTCAACTTGAGCTAAGAAAACTTTTCTTTTCTATCTCGAATGCAAAGCGCTAAAATGAACAAAGAATTAAAAATTAACAGTCACTCCAAAGGATAAAGAAAATAGAGAAAGAAAGTGAGGGAAAGTGAATGAATGGAAAGTAGTTCACTCGAATAAAGTAAAGTACTTAAGACATTTATATATAGCCGGCAAAGACACTTAAACTAATAAGTTAACTAAGCCATGACTCAATTAGATGGCACGATCGGCTTTTGCCAGTTAAATAGACATCTGCAACAATCAGTGGGCCATAATTAATTCTGTCAGCACTCAACCTCCAATTTCCCCTTGGTCTGCTCCATTGACAAAACAGAATCATGCGGAGAGTGAGTGTATTCACATCCCGTTGCCCCAAATTATGCTTTGGCACAATGTGAATACATTTATTAGCATGAATATGCGCATATTTGTGTACATGTTGAAGCTGTTGCCGTTGCTGGTTATGGTTCTGACCAAGTCAAAACACAGATGACCAACAGTTGTACGATACCAATCCATATAGTCATGGGCTGCTGAGCAATCGGCGTGTGCTTAGACGTAATTGTGGACAGGACTTTGACTAAGCACTGGATACTGCCAACAAAATACAACAAGCTAATTAGGTTGCTTCCATAATAGGACTTCCCGCTGGGACTGCAACATCATGGCAGCGTGTGGCAAGTGGGCAGGTGGCAGATGAAAGGAGAACATAAGATGACACTATGGGATAAATACTTAATAGATTCCTTCAAAGAATCTTAGTAAACTAAACATAGGAAACAAAACTGGGAAGCAAGTAATATAAATAAAAAAATCTCAGTTGAGAAAATAGTCAAGAATAAATTCAAATTAGAAATATTCAATTGGAATGTCAAAAATTCAAAAAAGGTGAAATAAAAATATTTGATTGAAATTCGGTTCATCTCCCTAGCAAAAAAAATTATATTACCATTGGAAAGAAATTGAATCAAAGATATAAAAATAACAGAAACTTAATTGCCTGATTTTCTAATTTACGTTTACTAATTTTTGGACGCTGAGTGTTTTTCTTTGTTCGGTTTTCTAATTGATTTCACTTCTAATTGTAGTTTCTTTAAATATTATTCTTAAAATGATAGCGAATATTGAAAATTAATACTATCCGCATATGAAAATTATGAGTGACTAGCTCTTATACTCCTTAAGATCTATGCTTTTATCCACAAATAAAAGAATTTTTTAAAATTTTAATAGTCTTACCAAATATTCTAGACAACATTAAGGTCTATAGCTGAAATTTTTTCGTTCCAGTGACTAAATATTAAATATTATTCCCATAGTGAATTGAGGGGGCTGAATCTCTGTAAGCGTTTACCCGCGCACTAAACGAGCTCGTGTTTGCTACTGCATAATAATCAGATGAGGAACTAAACGATTTGCTGGGTACGGGAGCAGGCAGCATCCCAGGTGCCAAGTGTTGGATAAAAGGCGGACCGAGGTGCCAAATGGGAGACGAGTGAGAGAGTCTAGAGAGAGATGTGAGATGCGCTGAGCACGTATTAAATCCAATGAGGTCGCATTCATTGGGCAAATTGATTCAATTGCGACCCCGCAGCGGCAACGGAGGTGACTCTCCATTAGTAACATCACTGCAGTCTGGTTCATTCAGTAGCTAACTCCATTTGGCATTTGGTTTGTTTTGCTCCAACATTTCCCAGAACTAGCACAATTATCCCCCTCAATAATGTTTACTCGTAGATGCGTGCAACGTGTCTTCTATGAGTGAGAGTTTAAGCCATTATGTACTTCATATCCAGCCAGAGAACACTTTATTTTCAACACTCTCCTTCTAGCTTGAAACGCCAATTAGTTACAATTAGCGCTAATTGCCTTATGATGATAGGAATTACCAGGAACTGCATTACACTTCAGCAAAAGAGCATCAACTTGGCCAAAAAGGTCAAAAAGACATTCGAGTTAATGTTTCTCTTAGATAAGGACTATTAATATGCATGTATTTTAAGTTCGTAGACAATAACATTCTGCAGTTATGATAAGGAACAACTGTTTTAAATCAATACGGCTGTTGCATTTTCTATTATGTAGTTTTTATTAAAAATTTCAATGATTCTCAGTCTCTAAGGATATCAAAACAGAAATAAAAGAAGTAACTTGGAAAATTTGTTTGCAACTGTCAACAAAACCAATCTTCAATCAAGGTCATTATTTATATTTGTTCCCAACTTTGCATTTTACTGCTACTGAATAAACCAGTCATTATGAGTATAATCGAAAAGATAGTTACTTATTGATTTTAACTATGATGCATTTCTTAAAGTTGAACTGTTAACAATTTCATCCATACTATAAATATTGAATTACAACTCGTTAACAACATTTTTCTTTCACTGAAATAATTGCAGTTATAGAAATGTAAGAATTGAGAAAAAATACGAATCCCATTGAGACCCATTGTCCTTTTTCTGGAAGCTACTTGCTAAAAAAACAATGCAAGCTATGAGCTTACAAATGAAATAAATAATCAACAAGGAAAATGATCACAAAGTTATAGTTAATAGAAAGTGAGCAGGCTGATTGACTACGAAATACCCTGTGCGGAATATACATACAAATTTATAGTATGGTATATTAAAAACATTATTTGAAAATATGTCCAATCAATAATTACATTTCAAATAAAAAGGAAAAAATTTCCAATTCGCCCAAAAACAGCATACCGTTTAACTCATAATTACAAGGTATCGATATGGTTTGGTCATTAGATATAAATAATAAGCAAGCCGTGATTCCTTTAGATGTTCATTTCGGAGATTTCGGTCTGAAAGTCGGATATTGTTGATGAAATATGAATGCATTTGTACATTTGGATATTTCTTGTGTATTATATATGAGAAATTGTAAGGACAATGGGCTACAACAATGGAATCCTTAAGGTACACATGTGAATACGAATGACAAAAAGTCCGTAGAGTTCTACGCTCTCGAATATTGCTGTCTTTAGCAATTTCACACGTCAACAAAAATTGAATTTAATTTATTCTCCTTGCCAAAACACATTTCTGGCACACACAGATGGAGTCGGGAAAAATAGGCGAGGAAGAGGGGAAGAAGAATGGGGCATTGTTGCTGCCTTGTCCGAGCCAAGAATTCGATAACAATTCGGAAACCTGGCAGTACGCTTTGTTTTTTGGATAGCCGAACAGAAGAAGAAAACAAAAAGAGTACAGGACAAAACACACAAAGCACAAAAACAAAAGCGAATCGGAAATGAAATTTCGATGTATGGATTTGGGCGCACATCGATAAAGATTTATGTATGTCTCGCTTTTGGAAAAGCCTTTGCATTTGGGTGTTGCCATAAAAATAGACAGATGAGCTTAAGCCAGAACATGTTGTGTGAGTGTGTGTGTGTGTAGGCGTAGCAGAAAGAAAGTCAGAGGGACAGACAGACAAATGGATTGCCATGGCAATGCAAGAAATTATTTTATTGTGAAAATGATTCTAAACAAATATACACAATAGATACGAGTGTGTGTGTCCCTAACTAATTTAGATGAATATACACTCTACTCTGCATGTTTGTGTGTATGGAATAATCATTTTTAGCTTAACTGTTGGCTTAACAAAAAAAAGGAAACAAAACGTAGACTCACTTGGCTGTAATAACTTGAAAGATCTCAGAAGTAACTCCTGTTCATTCGTTTACTGCCTAATTTGCATTTCGTTTAAGGCCAGGATAATGCTAGCTTTAGGCCAAAATCACTCAACTTTGCATTTTTTCGAATTTTGCAAGCTGATTAGCAAACGATGATAATTAAAAATGCCTTTGAAAGTGAAATAAAGTATACGCCCCATCATCCGCAAGGCGAACACGTTCTGAATTTTGATTCGATGGAATGCGTTCATAATTAGACGCAAATCAAATGTCGTGATTTTGCGAAATTGCAAACTAATTGGAATTCTTGCGAAAGCGTAGACTGGACTGGGAGGCAGAGAGAGAGAGAGTGGGAGTAGAAAATATGTATCCTCCATTTGCATTCTCTTTAATTTTGGAGCATTCGACAAATAGTTTGATGCATTTCTTAGTAGCGTTGAATCCATCGGAGAAACTGCCATTGAGGGCATTTGTGCTTGGATGCCAGCTGAACAGCTCTCATGGGTAATTTGACTTTGTGTGCGCAATGAGCGAAAAATTAAGCAAAAGAAAGCTGCAGCGAGATGTGGCCATAAGGGACGAAGGACGAAGGACGCAACAAAGTCCGCGAGCACGAAACAGAAGCAGAAGCAGAGAGAAAAATGAAATGAAATGATTTCGAAAAACAATATCCGCTCGTTTATTCTTTAGCTGATGGTGATGCTCTTTGGTCAGTGAATTGGCGCATTGCATATTTCTGCAATTTATTTTCGCTTGAATGAAACCCCAAGACTCCCTTCCTTCACCCAGTCTGCATAAACATAAAGATACAATATTAAAAGGCTTTTAATAAAAATCAACTTATGACTCATAATCGAAGCCCAGCCAAGCGATACACTCTTAAGTCCCCTTGGAGTAATCCTCAAGGCATTTAAATGCCTTATCCAATTCGCTCTTGATTACCGCAGAGGTGCCCACAGTGAGTGCTTCGAGTGTTCGCATTCGCATTCGTATTCGCATGTTCAATTCCAGCTGCAATATTGTAAATCACTCTCTTAATGGCATTTTTACTCCACAGCCTCAACTAACATCGATTACATACAGAAAAAAAAGCATAGTAAATTATTTTACCAATTACATTAAAGTAGAAAATGTCTTAAAATATAAAATAAAAAACACTTTGAATTAAATAAAAAATACATTTAAATATTAGAGATAATTTAAATATGCTAAAACAAATAAGACCACATTTAAATATCAAAGTTAAAACTAATATGGTAAAATCAAACGTTAAAGTTAAGTTTAAATTACAATATTTTATTCAAAAACATTTTAAAGTCACAATTTAAGGTAAAAAATAAATTATATAAATGTGTGTTAATTTACATATAAATTGAATAACATTTTATTTAAATGTTTTTATTTTATTTATATTTATTTACTTTTTTAATATTTTTGCGGACATATTAAAGTTTTACAACTCTTTCTCGAAGTGCAGTTAAATGTAAGATTTATCAGTTACGTTTGCATATAAAGCTTTGTTTTTCTCAAATGCTAAATAATATATGGCAATATTTAAGCAGATCTAAAAGTGATATATAAAAAAATTCGAGGGAAAAACTTTTACTATTCTTTATAACAAATGCAAATAATCTTACAGAACATCGACGAAATCAAATAGTGTACAAGCAAATATAAGTATAAATAAAATTAACTTGTTTACATATTTACAAAAGAATTTTTGAATGGCTTTGGCTTTGACTCGATTTTATCTAATCTGAGATGTTAAATAAAGTGTTTGGAGCGGAAATGCTAATTTTATGGATATTGTCTGTAGGTTTTCATATGAAAACGACAAGCACAACTTTCTGTAGACTTTTATTGAATTTTGGTGTAGCTGGAACCACACAGAAAGAAGAGAAGGAATCACCCTAGAAAAAACAGAAAACGAGAAACAAAAATGAAACTGAAACAGGGAAAAGTTTAAAAAGGGATCCTCCCTACAGCGATGAGAACATTGTGTTTTTTCTTTTTGTTTCTTTTGGGTTTGTTGCTTTCGTTTTTAAATTAAAACTCTAAGAAAAAACACAAAGTATAATATACATTTAAGCAAACTGAAAGTGAGACCATGAAGTGGGAAGAGCATGAAAAGGAAAGAGAAAAGTGGAAAGCGGAAAGGAGGCCGACGTGTAAACGAAGTGAAAACATAACATAAACATAATGAAAATATAAACTTAAGCAAACTTAAACACAAAATAAGTCGATAACGTTAGAAACAACATTGAAGAGACCTGCTGGATGAAACGAGACAAGAGGAGACAGAGAGAGAGAGAGAGAGAGAGAGAGAGAGAGAGAGAAAAGAGATGAGAAGATAGCAAGAAACACGTTCCTTTGATGGTGCAGTGAAATACGTGAGAGTCTGCTGCTGAGATTGGACAGATAGTCAGACGGTCAGCTGGTCAGACCGTCAGACCGTCAGACGCTTCAATTCACATTCGCATCAACTTAACAGGACTCGCGTTCTCGGCTCATTGGAAAAGTTACGTTCATCTGCTGCACGTGATGCTGGCGCCAATAATGGAAAGGGCTCAAAATTGTTGTGTCTGTTGTTGTTGTTGTTCATCTGTCGTCTCTCAGCTGTGCTCCTATTTGCTTCTTCTTCTTCTCCTTAGTCGTCTTCATCTTCTTTTCGCTGTTGTTGTTCATACAACTTTTTTCCACAAAACTTTTGCGCAATTCTTTAAAACTATGATACTAGAGTATGAAAAGAGGAACTCAATCATGTATACAAACAGCTGCAGGGCTACACGAGCACAGCTCAAATAAATTATTATCCTTATAAGCATAAGTTTAACCAAAATAATCTAAGTGAGGACATAGCTGAATGAACATCTTATTTTTATAATTTATAAATAAACAAAAATGAGAAAAGTTATCTCTTATATTATATTTTTAGTTGAACTAATAAGTAAAGGTCATATTTACAAATGGGTAACGAAAATGCAAAAATGGTAACAAAAATGCATTCTTAAAGCTAACAGAATTGAGACCAAATTAATTAGTTACATTTTAAAATACTACCCTCCATCAAAAACAATGTGAGGTTTTAGCCAATAACAGAAAAAGTTCTTTTTAAATAATTATTTTTAATTAAGTAAAATGTTCAAGCAGTGCCTAGTGAGTTATGCATATCAAATCTTTTTTCTATATTTATCTTATATGTATATCTAAATAACCAAATGGCTAACAATGACTCAATAAATGATTGAGGAAACTCATAAACTTCCACAAGAAAATACTTTGGTTGTCTTAAATCGAATTAAATCGAATCGAATTCTCTCTGCACACAAGTTTAGTTTACTTTTGCAGATATTCAGAGTAAACCCACACAAATAACTCAAATTTTGCCGGTCGGCAATATGTTCGCGCGTATTAACACAGGACACGAAAGCAATAAATTTGCCCAACACTCGTAAACGAGATTTGTTAATATTTTGTTGCCTTCAATGCTACCGGACATAGAAGAGAAAACAAGAGGAGCCACGGAGTCATAGAGTAACCAGAGGAGAAACGACTACACAGAAAAAAAATCTGGGATTCCGGAATAAAATGATTCCCATGCGAAGTCAGAAATTCGGTAATCCCTGATTTTCTTAAGCGAAGTACGAAATACTTAAAATAAGTTTGACTATCGGAGCTCTATAAGTATTTATTGAAATGTGAAATGTATAATGCTTTTTAACTATTTTTATGTTAAATATTTGCCATTTTACTCACATAGTATTTTGTTAATTTAACAATAATATCCTGAACATACACTCTAAAGCTAAACTTTAATTTCAAAATGATGTTTTTTTCTGTGTGGAAGTAGTATTTGTGTCAAACTCACAGAGACTCAACTCACATTCACATAGAAAAGCACTCGAGCGCATCTCGAATATATACTTTACGTATTCCGTGCACGCTTATATCTTCAAGTATGCGGTGCTTATACCAGACACAACAACAAATACACTAAGAACAACACCAACATCTTGTACAGCAACAACAACAACAACAACAAGAGGAGCCCCAAGCAACATCGAGAAATAGGTGCATAAGTTTTCTTGTTGGGAAATCTTCACTCTCATGCTCCATCTACATTTTCATCCAACTTGTCCGGCATATCACAATGTGTGTGTGTGTGTGTGTGTGTGTGTAAGAGCGTGTGTTTATTTTTGGTGTTTTCCTTCTAGGTTGACCGCTCATTTATCACCGCAAAGTCAACCAGAGTTTGACCTTCATCAATTTTATTCGTGCATGAATCGTGTATGAATCCTGTCTATGCGCATCTTTTGCCAAATGAGCTTCGGGAACTGTATAAGTAATTCTTTGGCCATTTTTATACTCAGTAGATCCTCATACTTGCATAAATCTATGTACACATAATGAAATATGATTATGTACCATATGGGCTAAGTTATTCTGATTTATTTGTAGCTTCTGTCGTGATTATTTTAGGCCCATTTCCAATTTTGATAGCTGACATTTTGTGCACACACGAATATAAGATAAATTTTGGACTAGACTTGGACTATGGCTAATTGATGTACACCCTTGAGAGTGCATATTTTTATAGCACAGCCTAAGTAGTTTTTTTGCTCCCCAAAATAAAACACTCTGACCGAAAGTGAAAATTTTACGATTTGCCTATGCAAGAGAAGCGATAACAAAAACAAAAAAAAATACTATTAAAACCATCTCGGGGCAAACATTTTGAGCACATTACATACTTTATGTTCAAATATCTGGCTTTGCCCCAGAACAATGGGGAGGAACCAACCGCCAACAGCCTTCCCCTCCCACAACAACTCCCCCACTTGGCCAACAAAGTGGAAATATCGCCGACGAGTGGAACAGAGGAGAGCAAATCCTCGCAGAGGAAGGCCAACATCTGTGCGTACTTCTAGTTTACAGTGGCGTTAAACGGCTTTCGCTAATGCCAAACTGTTTGCCAAAAAGATTATTAAAAAACAAAAAGAAACGAGACCTTTATGGCCTGAAGACAATAAAAGCGCTTAAAAATACCTGATGCGGTGGTATCATAAGTAAGGGGAGAATTTTAAACTATTTTTTATAGAGTAATGCAAAGAATAAATCGAAATTTCAATTTCATTTCCTATAAATTTCTTTCCTACATTTTTAAATATTTTTGAAAACTCATTATTTAAACTTGGCTCATTTTTATGAGGTATATTTATTTGGTAATAATTATATTTTTAAATTGATACTGTATCTAAGTTAGGTTAATTTCAAAAATTTAATTTTTTGCCAACCTTTGATGCTTTTTTCCATACATCAAAGTATCATAACTTTGCCAAGATTTTACTGATTTTGATATTGATATATTGCTTCAGAATCGAAATTTCGTAATTTTGGCACATTAAAGTTTTTTTTAATTTTAAATTCTGTTAAAGTCTGATAATTTGATCAGATCTTGCAGATTTTGATGAGCAATGTCATTTTGATCATTATTTCAACAAAAGGTTTCTGCATACAATTTTGGTAATTTTGGAAAAAAAAAGTTGTTTCTTACAACTTGGCATATTTTTTCTCAATTTGAAGTCTCGTAACATTGCCAAATGTCTTTTTTATTCAATTCAGGATTTATTCTCTTACTTTGTTCTGTAACTAAACTGTGCTTATGAATTGTATGCCACTTCGTAGCAATTTTAAAATAAAACTATCTTGCTATTTTAATTCACATGGCGACAATAGTACAATTCCCTGTTCATAGTCTATTTCTAGTGTGTGTTTGTAATGTAGGCAGCTGCTATTTAAATTGTACCTTCGCAATGTGCTGTGGCCAATAAAGAAGCGAACGTAATTTAATTTTCCAGCTTATGAAATATGAATGGAAGCAGCGACAACTCGCTCATAATAAACATTAGGTTACCATCAAGTGGAATGTACACAAGACTGTTAAAAAGCAAATTTCACTTATTGCTGGTCGAGAGGAGCAGAAGCAGAACATTGCCCGCAAATAAACAAAACCAGCTGAAACAACAGAATGATTTTCACAATCAAGCGCAGAGGCAAAACATTTAATTTTCTTTAGCGAATCAACTTCCATCCTCCAACCCAGACTCGATGGGAAGTCACATTGACCGTCAAATTGTAATCAAATGATAAATGTTTAGCAAGAAGACTGAGTACTAGAGCTGTTGGGAAAATGGCAATAAAAAAGTAGAAAATGAGAGAGGGAGGAAGAAGAAAGCTCAACTGCCCACAAGACGATTATCACAGGTTGCTGGGTACACGGACATGGACATGGACACGGACACGGACATGGACATGGACTGACTGAAACCGCAAAACAATTGTTCCTTGGAATAGTCCGAGTAACTCTGTCCTCAGCAGTTGTCCTGGATGACAGTTCTGGGAGGAAGCAAGGGGAGAGACAGCAACGAGAACCGTGAAACAACTCGCAGGACAATGATTTGCATTTTCTGCTCTTTCGGTTTCTGTCTCATTTTATTCGTTTTTATGGCACTCGAAACGCAGCAAAGGCACAACTGGATACACTTAAATGAGCGAAGAGTTCCTGCCAGCCACACAACAACAAAATATACAAAAAAAAAAGTAAAGAAAGCACAAAAAATTAAAATAAGCGCGCCAAGACAAATTCCAAGAAGTTTCAGCTGGAGCCCACGCATAAAACACAGAAGATGGAGCACAGTGAACACACAGTACACAAAACACAGAGCTGAGACTACAAGACAAAGTTTTGGAGGATGCTGTGGCTAAATAAAATATGAACTAAGACCAAAGCCAAAGCCAAAGTTTGCGAAATGCCTTTTATTGCCCCGCTCGGAGATTAGAGTGCCGTGGACCAGTGGACCAGTAGACCAAAAGACCAGAGGACCAAGCTCGAGTCCAAGTTGTTCTTGCTCTTGTTTTTCATATTTTTGCGAATGTTATTTGTGCGGAATTGATCTCCAAGTTGTTGAGCTTGCACTCCGCTTGCTCTTCATCCGCATGCTGATGCTGATGTTGATTTTGATGTTGGTTGCACTTTGTTGTCAACGCTTTATGTCTGTCAGCCGCAAGGACTTGTTTCTGCAAAAGTATCCTGCAAAGGCTTCAGCCGAATCATCATCAACGTTTAAGTTTGAATCAGGAATGCGTATCAATATAGTAATATCAATATTCTATCGAACAACAGCCGAACAAGTTTTAGCGTAAACAAATACAATTAATATTGTCGATGTGCTCGACTTTTCGATGCCCAGTACCTGTTGAGTTCAATTTAATTACAATAACTGAATAAAAAATAAAACCTAAAACAATATTGAAAGATATTTTTTTTTAAATAACCCCTGCAGGATTTGAGCAAAGTATTTATCCGATGGTCCCCCAAGCATTTGAATAAATTCCTGCTAAAACAGATTATTCAACAGAGTCTGAATATTTTGTATTTGTTATTTTTTTGTATTTTATTGAATATATGCAGACAAATAAACAACAAATTTAAAGAGAATAATAATCTACTGAAAATTAAAATTGTTAAATTTTAGAAAAATATGTTTAAAATGTAAATTAATGAAAAATGCATGATTGCCAGCGGCATTCTAAAATTCATCTGCGTCGAAAGTCAAACCAAATTCTTTGCGTTGGATCTGCATTTAAATACCAATAACTATATTTTTAAAGATTTTTAACATTATATACATTATATACTTTATGCCAATATTTATTGGAGAAATTAAATTAATTAATTTAAAATTCATGTACGCTTTCTGATATGATTTATTCGATGTGATGATCTGTCCGATATGTTTGCCCATGTCAAAAGCGATAGTTTTTCCCTCCATTACCCATCTCTAGCATTCTGAATATGCTAAAAAGGCTTAAAGTTGTCGCGCTGTAAAATTACGATTCATAGTCGGCGTCACACCTTTGACTAAATTAGCGCAAATAAATCTTGGCGATTTATTTTACCTTTATTGCAGACATTAAGTTAAATCTGATTAAAAATAAAATCATAAATCCCAATATAGCCGAGCCAAGACCACGACCACGCCCACTTCCCGGCCTCACGGTTAGCGGTCTTGTCGTATGCCTAATTACGTTCTACGCTCCTTTTGCGCTATCCTGACAGAGGGCAGACTAATCCTTTCGCATTCCTTACGGGTTACGGCCAACCCGCTCCGAACTTGAACCCCAACGGCAACTCTGCTGCTCATCTGCTGCTCGTCGTACGCTGCAATCTCGACGTGATAAATTATGGCTATTTGAATTCCTTTCGCTCGCTTGCTCTCTTTCTCTCTCTCTGTGCGTTCTATTGTTCTGGTTGTTGTTTCTGTTTGCGATTGTATGTGTGTGTGGAGGCTGTTGCATGGAAATGAAGCGCATGAGTTATGAACCCGAACAGCGAACAGCGAACGGCATTGCGTATACGCCGCGTTCGCCAAACACATAATTGCCGCTAAGATTTACGTTTAGCCCTTTAAATTTATGTTACAAATTGCGCCAACTTTATGTTTATTACGTGCAGAATAATAGGCTTTTGTTGCTGCCAACTGCCAACAGCCAACTGCCAACCCTCAGAGCCTTTTTGCTCTTACCGTTTTACCTGATTCACCCACTATCGACCCACCTGTGAGCTGAATTCAGTCCCGCTGGTCGACCCGTGGACTGGGCGTCATAAAAGGGGTATTATCTTCACACATAATTGTATAAATAATGCACTTTTTAGCGTTGACTTCATTCAACTCACTCGATATAAGCTTGTGTACCCTTTTTTTATACGTCGAAGTCGGCATATTGTGCTCGCTGCTTATTAATGGCACTGATAACAGCGAAATGTACTTAGCGCAGACAATTCGAGGCAATTAAAGGACCATAAACGAGGACGATTGTGCGACACAGCTGTTAGGGATAAAAAGGGGATAATTTATGAATGGATTCGGATTCATGGGAACATGCACGAGTATACTCGTACTCGTATTCGTATTTGTTTGTCTCTCTTTCAACATGGCTAATTGCAAATACAAATAAGGAGAGAGATAATGAGAGAGTGAGAGAGCTGAGTCAATAATAAGTAATTATCTATCAATTATTGTGTTTGTTTTTTGCTTATATTTATTTCTTTGTTAATAATTCAATCACATGCAAATCGAATTGTGAATGCTACTGTTGTTATTCACACTGATTACTGCGATTGCAACTTACTCAGTTTGCAATTAAGAGCTTACAATGTTCAACTTTTTAATTTGATCAAAAGCATAAAAAATAACTATAGAAAATATAGAAAAACAATGCATTTCGAATTTGTTGATGAATGTTTATTCGTCTATCGATGAATGTTTGATTACTTTTGAATATACTCGTGTCAACAATGTTTTACGCCTGAGCAAATGAAAAGGGTGAAGCTAGACTAGGTAATACCCTATATTTACTAAGAATACAATTTAAGGAACACAAAATTATAATGGAACAATTAGAAGTAAAAACATGAAAATTAATTCATTAAGAAAAACCTTATGAGAAAAAATATTAGTAAAATAATTCCTTAATATTTGATTTGCACTTAAAGATGCAAATATATTTAGTTGTGCAAATGATTTCCTCTTTTTCATAATCATTGATATTTTAATTTCCCAAATAAAAATTACCTTCAAATTGTAATCTTTATTTTTTTCCCCAACTTTTGGTTTCATTGGTAATCTTTTATATTGTAAAATTTATCCAGGGTATTCCATTGTCGTCTACACTTTGCAAAAAATATGAAAAATATTGATTTAAATATGGGCAAAGCGGTTGCCCGAATAAAATGAATTTGTGCTGAGTGCTGAATAATCTAACAACTCGGTATCTTAATATATTTATGTGTGTACATTAAATTTTAAATTATGCGTGTACCAGGTATGTATGTATGTCAGTGTAGATATGAGCATGTGTGGGTGGGTACATAATATAGAGGCTCGTGTGCACATTTATTTAATGGATGAGTATTTTTCTACTGAACGAGTACTCGTTTGTAGGTAATACAAACATGGTACATATTTGGCTTGGCGCAAACAAACATTAGGCAGAGTGAAAAATGTTGGACTTAGATTTCGTTTACTCAGACTTTTCTTGTCACGTACACGACTCGAGCTGCAAAATGTAAACAACAACAAAACATTGTGTAATCCAAAAGAGCCAAAAGCAAAAACTGAAACGAAAGCCAAAAGCCGAAGAGCCAAGAAGGAGGAAACCTTTGTTGATTACATTTCGTAATTAAGGAGATTTTAATATGCCACAAAATGACATAAAACTAATGCATAATTTTACAACACATCTGAGTAGGCACGCACTCAGTCATCAGGGTACAAATGAGTGCAAGTATGTATGTTTATCTACATATACATATATGTGGGTACAACATGTGTGTTGTCAGCCCTTTCGGGGAACCGGATAGATACGGGATAGGGAAAATTATACAAATGAGCAGAGAGGGGGCGAAAATAGGTGAAAATGCTGGCAGAAAACCTATGTAAACAGCACGCAGAATTCCGCTGACTTTTGCCAGTTTGTATATGTATTTCTGTGGGCCTTGTTGCCTTTTGCCGTTTTTATGGCATATTGTAAAGTATCTTGTTAACATATTTGAGGCATTAACCGAGAAAACTACATAAACACCGCACAACGCACACGTGCCACAGCAAAGGAGCAAACAAATGGGGGGAAGGAGCAAAAGTACAAATTAATTAGTTGGCCAAGAATCAGAGAACAGCAACAACAAGGGAACATCCCGACGTGCAGTAAGCGCACTTGGCCAATTTGAAAATGCTGAAATGGGGCAACAAGCGGGCTCAGAGAACAGAGAACAAGTAAGTGAAGTTAAACCAACAAGCGAACTTCCTTCTAACTAATTAGACAAGACAAGACGAAAGAAGAAGAGGAGGCGGATCGGAGGTGGAACAATGAGACGACCAAAAGAGAGGGGAGGGGGCGGGGGACGTGGTCTTGGCCAGGATGTCAACATCAGGCAAGCAACATCTGCATTTCCTGAGCACTGAGAGCATTTAGAGCAACTCGAGCAGTCGCAGCATATTACAAATCATTTTATTTGCATAAATTTGGCATTAACATTCAAGTGCGCTGAGGGATCCCTTTAATTGGCATAACGTGCCGGCAGTTTGTTTATTTAGTCTCCTCCTAGAATTGGTTAGTAGACACACTTAAACACCCATCGCCACTCATATGCTACACTTAAACAGTACATCATGTAATTGTTTGCACAAAAAATGTACATTTTAGAATTTTTTAACAAGCATACAGAAAAAAACTAATTATGTGTCTGTGCAGAAAAAAATATAATTGGTCAATGAATTGTTTTGACATAGCAAAAAATAATTCTTTTTCCGTGAGAAAACAATTACAAAACCAATAACATTTAATTTTATTAAACAATAAATAGTATATGTACATTTTATTATTGTCGAAATAATAGCTCGATATACTTCTACGGAGTTCTACAAAACTGTCATACTTAAAATATCAGTGCATTTTGTGCAATATCCTTAATATTTTCCCACATTTATAAAACGTTTAGTTTATTCTTTTTCGTTCATTGTTCTTTCGTTTATTCGTTTTACTCTTTCATTTTCATTTATCATCAGTTAATTGGTTTAATTTTCTTAGTACACAGCTCCTTTTACCTTTAACCCTTTTCATAGGCCTTTGAATGCTTTCATGATTATTTTTCTTTGTGCAACACAGTTTCGCCGGGGAGCCTGCACATTTCAGCTAACTTATAAAACTCATCACTCAAGTGCTCTTTGAGTTTTCCGCAAAACGTTTCCAACACTTTTGAATTATGAGTACATACACACAAACACACTCACACAGACACAAACTAAAACGTCGCTTGAGAGAGTTGAAGGGTTCTTCCCACGAAGCCCGCATTGCCTCCAGTTCCAACCTCGACCCCCCTCTAGAGCCTCCTTAAACCCAACCCCTCCTTCCACCCCTCCTCGACAGCATCCCAAAGACCCCAAATAGGCGCCAAGCTGTTAAATTATTCCAAGCACTGCACTCAGAAGTTTGGATCCGTGAGAGGCGCGCGTTCCAGAGTAAACTTTTGACGAACTTGCAACGGACAACGCCAGAATGAGAGTGAAAACCAGAGCCAAAGCCTAGTATTCTAGCATTTACAGAGTAATATTTAGAAAGTGCCAAGTTGAAGAGCTTCTTCAAGTTATTATAATCACAATCTGACTAACAAGCAATTAAAATGCTCTATTCTAAATAGGAACAGAACACTGCATACTAATTATTTATTCCAAAAACTATTTAAATAATAATTATAAAAAATATTATATAAAATATATTTATCCTTAATATCTTTTATTTTATGTTGTTAACAAAAAATGTATGAAATAATATAAAAGAGTTACTAAGTACTTTTATTTAAAAACTAAAGAACAACTCATAATATTAATTTTTAATTAAAAAGATAGCCTTTAAATTGAACTCAGAAACTTAGTAAACTTATCTGTTATTATTAAAATATTAAAATTCAGACAAAGTTTCCACTGTACAACAACAGAAAAAAATCAAAAACAATTTGTCACGAAACAACTAGAGGGAATCAAATTAGTTCTGATCGTTAGTCGTTTCAACTCAAGGGGATTTCGGGAAGTTGTTGAAGTACATCAATTGGTCACTTTAGAGAAGAGAACATTTCAGACGAAGCACAAAAAAAAATTGTCTCAAATGGCTGGCGAATATTGCAGTTTTTTGCTGCTGGCCATTTTGACTAGCTGCCATTTTTTGGAGAGTGTTGATGGACTCGAGAATGGATTGGCCAGGACACCCCCCATGGGCTGGATGCCATACGAGAGATTTCGTTGTGTGACGGATTGTGTGAAATTCCCCAGGGATTGCATCAGGTGAAAGTGACAAAATTGTGGATCATTTAGGCTCCTCTAAGCCGTTTTACAGTGAGTCTCTATTTAAGCGTACGGCGGACCTCTTGGTTGCTGAGGGCTATGCGGCACTTGGCTATGAGTATCTCATAATCGATGATTGTTGGATGGAGCGGGAACGGGATGCAATTACAGCGAAACTAGTCCCCGATCGAGCACGTTTTCCCAGCGGTCTGAATGCACTCTCAAATTACGCAAGTTCTGATGGGATTCCTTGCCAATTTCACATGCATTTCACTCCTATCTCAACAGATACATGAAAGGGGCCTGAAGTTTGGCCTCTATCACGACATCGGGGAGCGAACTTGCATGCACGGAGGACCAGGTGCCGACGGACACTTCTCACTCGACGCCCAGACATTTGCCAATTGGGGCGTGGACTACGTTAAGCTGGACGGCTGCTTTGCTACCCACATGGACTTGGACTGGGCATACCCAGAGTTCGGCAGGGAACTGAATAAAACGGGTCGACCCATGGTCTACTCCTGCAGTTGGCCATTCTACAAAAAGATTGTAAGTATTTGCTTAATTCAGTTCCATTTTTAAATTTCTTAATTTATTTCAAACAAAATTCTTTGAAACATTCATATAAAAATCAATTTTAATTTGTTTGATATGAACTCAAAAGATACAAAAGTTATGTTAAAATAAATTATTTTAAAAATTAATAAGACTACCCTAAAGTAAACCTTGCTTAAGTGTCCTTTGTTTGCATGTCTTCTTTTTTAATTTTATTACTTATTTTATGGCTACAAGTATAGTGTTAATTGAAAATATTTTATTTAATTTGTTTTACGTTCCCATAATTATTTATTTTACAATATGTTAATTTGCAATCTCAAATTTATTTAGTTTCTTACTTTTTTTACTTTACTTCCTGACAATTTCATCATTTAACCACATCTAATTTATTAATGTTTTTTCAATATTCCATGTTAAATAAATCTTATAAAAAAAACCTCTTTACGAGGTAAAAGTCTAGTGACGAAAACAGTTATATGCCCCAAAATTTCTGATATCCAATTTTGTGACGAATAATATTAAGTTTGACATAAAAATTATTTTAAAAAAAATTTTGGCACTCGGCACATTGCGCCACAATGTCTCAATTCTTCATACCAAATAAAACTCAATGTTTTGCGCAGTGCCGAATGCAAAAATTTTTTTAAAATAATTTTTATGTCAAACTTAATATTATTCGTCACAAAATTGGATATCAGAAATTTTGGGGCATATAACTGTTTTCGTCACTAGACTTTTACCTCGTAAAGAGGTTTTTTTTATAAGATATCAGAAATTTTTGAAAAAGATATCAGAAATTTTGAAATTTCATTCTATCAACTTTGTTTATTTTTTGTACAAGCTAAAACAAACTGTCTGCCAACACTGGTTCCCTTAAAACACACATGCCAAGCGCAAAAGCTAGTAGCACTCTCAAACTCTGGCTGCTATGACACTTTGCTGCTGCTGTCCTATTTCAATTCAAAGTAAAACGTATATAATCAGTTAATAGGTTATATCTTCCAAACCAATCAACATAAATTTATGAATGATATATCAAAAAACGCGAAATTTTACAAGCTCAAACATATTGCAAATTAAAAAAAATCGTAGGCAGCGTTTTCTCAAAAACCGCCAAAATCTGGGACAAAATATCTTATTTCACCTGTTGATTTTTACCTATGCACTTTAGAAAAAAAGTTTGAAGGTTTGCCTAAAAGCCCTTCAAAATACCTTTCCAACGATACATAGATCACGTCTGTAGCTCATATCGTTTGGATGCTATAGGTGTTTTAATTTTAACGGTTTTTAGCGATTTCCCGCTAAACTAGCTTTTTTTCGAAAAAGTCATAGAACAAACGTTTCTAGATTTTTGATCGGGAACAAGTCCTCATTCAAACTTTTAAGCTAAATTCACGATTTGATCCAAACAAACAGACAAACAAACAAACAGACTGACTTTTCATCTCGTTTTGAAAGGGGCACCAAAAATTTCAAAATTAATTATCTTCTGAACCAGTGATCGGATTTTGATGATCAAGGTGTCATTCGACACGTATTTTTGATTAGAATAGTAAAAAATTAAAATAAAAATCGAAAAGGCTCCAACGGCCCCATTTGCTCCAATAATTTAAAATTTTCCCCTCCCACTAACACCTGTTTATCTCGCGAACCAGGTGAGTTTCTAAAAGTCTTAGTATGCACATTTGTAAGTTAAGTTAATACCTTTCGATCGGTATATAACTCGACCTGATCGGACAGTCATAGCAAATTTTCCATTCTTCCTGTGTATATATGCTAGTCGCCTTCGCACCCTTCGTGCTGCTTTCGTCACTAGCGCGGACTGCCGTCCGCAGTGATTTAATTTAATTGCAGCCCAACTACGAGCTTATCAAAATTCACTGTAATCTGTGGAGATTTGCTGAGGATGTTGAGGATGCTTATCAATCTGTGATACGCATCATGCACCATTACTATGAACAGCAATATACAATGGTTAAAAATGGTGGTCCAGGTCATTGGAATGATCCCGATATGGTGTGATATCTGAAACATATTAACTTTAATTTTCCAGTAGTTAAGTGAGCATTTTGTTACCTCTTCAGTTGGTGCTTGGTAACTATCATTTAAGCTATGAGGCAAGTCGCCTCCAATTGGCCATGTTTTATTAATGTTTTTTCAATATTCCATGTTAAATAAATTTAATTTAATTGCAGCCCAACTACGAGCTTATCAAAATTCACTGTAATCTGTGGAGATTTGCTGAGGATGTTGAGGATGCTTATCAATCTGTGATACGCATCATGCACCATTACTATGAACAGCAATATACAATGGTTAAAAATGGTGGTCCTGGTCATTGGAATGATCCCGATATGGTGTGATATCTGAAACATATTAACTTTAATTTTCCAGTAGTTAAGTGAGCATTTTGTTACCTCTTCAGTTGGTGCTTGGTAACTATCATTTAAGCTATGAGGCAAGTCGCCTCCAATTGGCCATGTGGGCGGTGCTGGCAGCTCCTCTTATAATGACCAATGATTTGGAGACTGTGCGGCCAGAAATCAAGGCCTTGTTGCAGAATCGGTTAGCAATGTACACAAAGAACTTTAAATATATTTTTGAAAAATTACTTTCATTTATAGGGATATAATCGAAGTGGATCAGGATGTTCTTGGCACTCCGGGCGAATTAGTACTCAGTTCTGAAAATGTACAGGTTGGTTTATGATTATGAAAACTATTATATTTATTTATTTAACATTAATTAAAAAGTCGAAATATTTAGAAACATTTAGAAATAATTAATTGACAATTAAATTTTTCTGTTTCAAAACTTAATTTTTTTTACTCACATTTATAAATATAAAATATATTTTCTTTACTTTCGTTCCACACACAATTTAGGTCTGGCTGCGACCCATTATGCCCATTAATAACTTGGGCTTTCACTCTTATGCAGTGGCTTTTGTGCTCCATGGAAACTACTCCCCCTGCCCCCTATGCCCACAAACCGTTAAAGTTGTCCTGAGTAACTTAGGACTTCAAAATGTTATGGGTTACACGGTACATGTAAGTTCATAACAAAAAAAAAAATAAAAAACCTACTCATTTCAAATATTTTAGGATCTGTTCAATATCAGTCACAATTTGGGACTATATAGAGGAAAGGATGAATTTAAAACACGCATCAATCCACAAGGAGTCACATTTTACAAGTTCAAAGCAGAAGATTTTTATTGATAAACAGATAATATAAAATGTAATTAATAAATATAAACATTAAATAAAGAATTTATATTTAAATGAATTACTCTCTTGACTTGCATCAAGACAACGTACAGTGTAAATTAAGGTACTTTTGATTCTTCATTTCTCCCTTAGGAGTCTGGCTAGGATATTTTCTCTTCGAGGAAATTCGTGGAATTTGCTGGGAAATGCCTTGTTGGCATCTGTGAGTGGCATTTGGACTAGAGAAAATTTAGAGAGAATCATTTGCATTTTATATGCTTCATGGGTGGCTTTTATTGCCAGAACTTGTAAACATGACATTTCCATATTTATCTCCATGAGACGGCGTTCACCGCTTCCGACACTCGCACGAATTTCTCGGCTTGTCGTTTCAGTTGCTCCCCACTCCCCTCTTCCCTTCCCGTTTCACCGGTGAATTCCTCGTCCCCTTGTGGGTGCACGTGTAGAAAAATGACTAGCAACAAGAAGGAGGACAACAGCCAACAGAAAAAGGTGAACTGAACTCTGCGCTCAGCACTGAAAATGAGAACAAATTTACATAATTTGAACACGGTAGTTATATTTAATTTTGAATAATTTCAAGCTTTGTTGCAAATAATTTACATCGATTTATTCTGTAATGCGGATACATTCTTTTTTTTCGCTTGTCTTCTTTTTTATTCTTTTTCACTTGGCACGTGTGTGCGCATTTTGGTTAATCCATAAATTTTGGTATTCGCAAACACTCCTCGAGAGAAGCATCAGTGCCTCCTCAAACTTCTCCAATTTCTGTTCCAGTTTCTCTCACAGTTGCTCCTCCAGTTGCTCCTTTGGCTGTGTGACCGATGTACGACAACGGCGTTAAGACCATTGAGGATGCTGTTGGCTTCTGCCATGTTCTTTTATTACCCCGAAATCAATATTTATTAGAGGATAATGTCGCTCAGCATTCAGCCAGCCCAAGGAGCAGGTGGGCTGTCATTCCTCCTCGTCCTTTAGCTCTCAGTTGCTCTCCAGGCAACAACACACGGCTTTTGTGTGCTCACTGGGATGCCTAAATTGAATATCCTCAGTTCAATTGTTCGGCTCATCCCCTGATCAAATTTGGTCAATGCCACATTTTATCAAACATTGATGCTGACAGGAGCCTCATAAATGCACGTCGCACTTTCAATTATTTGTTTATAATAATATTGCCATGTTTCTTCATTTAATAATATTACATGAGCTTAATATTTAATTTTTTAAAGACCTCAAAAGTCGTTTTAGCTTTTCTTTGTTAGCCATGTGTATTTCTAAACAAAATAAAACTTGATGACAAACCTTGAGCTTAAAAACTAATAAGAAATATATTTTATTACATAAATCATATTTTATTATTATATAAGAAAATGAAAAACAACATTTTTATAATTAATTGAAAGATGATGTTTTTAGTATTTTAGCTCAAAAACTAATAAAAAAAAATTTATTATTACATAAATCACCATTAATTCTCCTATAAGAAAATGAAACGAAAAATCTTGTAAAATATTTATTAATTTAAGATTGTGTCTTTAGCATTTTTTCTTAATGTTATGTTGTAAAAAACTATATTCTTTATTTTAGAAACCGGTCTCTTTTATCACCGTATTTGTTGATCTTTTATGCAAAATCATACGAAGCTTTAATGCCAATTAGAAAACTGACTCACCTGAAACTTCATTTCCAAAAGCTTCTCCAGTTTAAGAAACTAAGGAAAAATAATATTTCCACTCCATTGCGAGCTGGCGGAGCATAGAGCATAGCATGCATTTAAAAATAGCAATTAACTTTAAACAACCATGGCCAAGCTCAACATAATTAATTCATTACAAAGCAGCCAGAAACTGGCGCTTTATTTCGTGGCCAGAAAGAAAGAGAGATAGAAAGTGCAAGAGAGTGTGAGTGAGAGAGAGCTGCTGTCATGCCAATATAAGTAACTATCCCTTAAACGCGTGTTGCCCTTTGCGGTGCTTTCTTCATTCACCTCAGTTAATTTGTATGATGAGAATTTTCCTTGTTACGGGAAAAAGTCGGACAGGTAAGTGGGTGAAAATGACTTGGCGCTGTGGCAATTAAAGGATCGCCATTTCGGATGCACAGGTAACAGGTAACAAGTAACAGGCAAAAGCCTCAGCGTTGAGATATTTACGCGTGTTCTCCATTAAAGCAACATTAATTTACTTTAAGTTCACTTGCCACACCGGCTGCCAAACAATGGAAATATTTAATGAATATTCGCCAATGCCCCCCAGCTATTGGCCGAGTGGAAGCAGCGCAATTCCGACACTTGAGTCTCAAAGAAACAGCCGAGCATGGGGCACTTATAGCCAGCGTTTACTGTGTAAAGTTAGCTTTAAAATTAAACTACAACGGCACGAAAAAGTTGCCAGCCAATTGGATTGTTTTAAATTTCATTTTAATTAATTAATTATAAGTTTTATACTTACATTACAATTATATTTAGCTGCATCTTATTTAATGCCTTTTTATTACTTGATTGCCCTCGAATTCAACAGCCTGTGGGTATTTTTTGCCTTACAGGTTCAATAAAATGCATGGAAACAGCATAAGAAATACCAGCAGACAAAAAATGATGTGGCGTTGATAAAGAGATGGCGATATCCATGACAACAATAACGATGATTTGCAACAGCAGCCATTTATCAAACACATAATTCAGAGCATACACTCGAAAAAAAATTATGTACTAGTAAATAAATTTACAATTCAAATTGCAATTAAAAGAAACTTTTCTAAATTGCATAATATAGTGAAGAAATTCTTTGTCTTATCTATTTTTTTTGTTATAATTACAGAAAAATTACCCTACATCTAATTCAACTTTAAGTATTGAGGAAAATTTTTAATTTAGTGCAAGTCGCCTTGACCTCTCTGTTTTATTAAATTAATCTGCAAAAATCAACTAGTTTCTATTTGATTTGTCTGCAAAAAATTAAGAACTAGTTTAGAGCACGATTTTTTGAGTGTAGAACTTTGCCAGGCGAATATCTGCGAGGAAGCAGTCGTAATTAAAGCAAACAACACGGAGAAATAAATATGCCAACAAACACCCACACACCCACACACACTCACAGAGACACATTCTGACACACTTGCTAGTTTCCTAGATAGTTGAGAGCAAAAAAAAATGGCATACAAAAGTGATACGAGAGCGTCCATCGCATCCGTTTGTTGGCTCGGCATTCAGACTTGAAAACGAAGCGAACCGAAACGAAACAAAGCTACATTGTCAGCACTTTTGGCCAGAGACCAGCGAGAGTGAGAGATAGGGAGGTAGAGAGGGGGAGAGAGAGAGAGAGAAAGGAAAGACGTGGAGTACAATGGCCAAGCGAAGCAGAATCAAAATGGAGTACGGTGCGTATGAGCAATTAAGTATAATAAAGCAAAGCAGATGACAACACTAAAACAGAAATAGAAACAGACTGAGAAACGAACAGAGAAACACAGCCGTAAAACATTCGCATTGGAAATTGTGTAGGAAACCTGCTCGAATGCCTCTGCGAACTTTCACTTTGTGACACCAAATGAAAAGTCTGTGTGCGTTTCTGAAGCCAATCCAATGGGATGTCTCTCTATCTCTCTCTTCCTTTTTGTCTTTCTCTCTTTTTCGGCGAGTATGACCAAAGTTGTATTCTCAAACAACACTTAATTGGTGTTGCTGACAGTGCTCAACATAGATTTACAATGAAATTCGATAAATTAATTGGCAGAAGTCAATTGTCAGCTTATTTATAAATATTTAATTGAATCTTAGTTTGTGGTAAGCAATTCCTCCGCTTTTTTAAATCATATTTATTTATTAAACATTTATTGCACATCGCCATAAAAGATTATATAGCCAAATAAAAATATTTAGGTATAATTTTAAAATAGTTTTTAATTAACAAAATAAAAAAAATTCTTAAAGAATATTTTTTATCCAAAATTGGTTGCACGTTTTTGAGAAAATAATTTGTTGTAAGCTTGTTATCAACTTTTTTTAATGTCCTTAATGATTCCCAGTTCAAGAGAGTTTGAGTTTTTTTCCCTGGAGTAGATACTTTTCAGCAACATATCGAATGAATATCGCTCTTTAAAAGTCTTTAAGTTAAGTTTTTTCAAAAGTCAATCGAGCAGAAGCTCAGAGGTTGAGTTTTTCCGTACCCTGCGGGACACGGTCGGAAGGCGTGCCAGGGGGCGGTCTCTTGTGGAGAACATCAAATGATGCTCCCCTCATCGCCCCCCAGCAGCTCATTACGTGTGCGATAACTTTGAAAATCGAAACTGGTGGTCCATTGTTCAAGGTTTTGTCTGAACATTTTGGCATTTTCCGAATAAAGTCGCAACGCGGGGAGTCACACGGACACAGACACAGACAGTAATACAATACATACTCAAAGTAGTGGTCATTTAATTACAGTTTCTGTTAATGGCAATTGAGACAACATCTAATATTATTATGTGGCACCCATTTGAGAAGTATTTAAATTTCAACAACTGTTACAATTTATTATGTGTTTCTGTGTGTGTGAGGTGGCTTAGTGTGGGGCGCACTGTACCAACAAGCATCTATTATTATTTGAATTGGGCGGTCATGCATGTGCAGCTAAGTCAACTAAATCCGTTGCACGCTCAAAGCACAACACAATGCAACATGCGGCATCCAACATTGTCAGTCGACCGAAAAAAATAACATTGACCACAAAAAAAAGAAATGATAGCAGAATAAGAACTGCTCTCATACTAGAATTTCTATATGAAGGTATTTTTTAATTCACATGTTGGATACTTAATTTTTGAAAATATTTCAACGCAATAATGAGATTATTTCTATTTTTTTAATTGTTCCAAATAAAATATTTCTTCTAGTTTTTTCTTAATAATAAAATAAAAAAAATTGAGAAACCGAAAAAATGAATTTTTTTTTTAGAATTAAATAATTGACATACTGTAGTTGCTGTAAAAGGCGAGAATAAAGTCTCAAATCTAGACAAGAAATGTGGAAGTATTTATTTGTAATACATAAGTGTTTAGAGCTCAAAGGTCAAAGTGTATGGTGAAATCCTCAGGGGACTTGCGAGGTCATCGGACTGCCAAGAAAGTGAATTCGGTATTTGGAAACTCGGAAAATGCTGCGGCTCATCAGGCAGCCGCCGTCTGTGGAATTTGTGAAACCGTTTGCCAATCCAAAGCAGGACAAAACAAAGGAGAAAACAAAGGGAAGGGAAAGGAAGAGCAGAGCAGTGCAGACATCTGCTTTTAGATCAAAGGGTCAACTCGAGGGTGATTTATTTATACCCAAACGCTGTGTGGCCATAGCCAAATTAGGTTTAAAGCTCTGACAGCTGTTAACGCTTCGTTTGCCCCTTCTTTGCCTGAGGGGCTTTAGCTGTCTTGCCAAACGCCCACTTTTAAGCCAATTTAGTCTACTCGTGTATAAAAAAAAAATAAATGCTCGTATGTAGATGGAGAGTGTAAATAACAAAAGAGTTCACTAGTATATTGATTTATATATTTATTAAAATTCTTTAACTGTATCAAATTATTGAGTTGTACATATTTTTTTTATTTATTTATTTATATATTTATTTGATTTATAAAATCTTTTGCACAATATTTTGTGTGTGTAAATAAACAAATGAATTTAGTGTAGTTGTATTTATTGTTGATGTAAAATAAATAGCTAAATTAAACTAATGCACTTTAATGCCATGTTTAGTAGATAAACAAATTACTTATCTACTCGAATGATCAGTGCAAAATTGCATAATGGAAACAGAGCAGTTGCCACATTGCCACAGGCGACAACTTGTCCAAAAGTTTGTTCAACTTTTGCCAAAAAATGTATTGAGATAGCGTTTTATAGCCACCGCAAAACACAGATGCCGATAATGGGGACACAAAAGTTGGACATTTAGCAAATAGGTAAACTGATTTATTCGAAAGTAAGCAGACATCATGGCAAAAGGGAGAAATGAAATTCGAGCAGCAGCCAAACTTAAATTGGGGTCAAGAAAAAGTTCAAGTATAAGTTGGCCAATTGGTAAGTCGACTAAAATGTTATTAGCCACTTCAACTTGGCCCAGTGGCCATCATCGTCGACCATCGAATCCGTTACGCTAGATACCTTTAGGTCAGTCGACTCGGGTTAGTCGACAGGACAACAACAGGACATTCAATGCTCTTTCAGTGCACAATGTGAGTCTTGGATAAACAAAGGAAAGTCAAGTTGCGTTCATTTGCTGCCAAGAAGATGATACGCAATGTTCCACCTGACTGAGAGCAGATACATGTATTAAAAAATGATACTCCTTTCTGTTCTCAGTTCTGTTCTGTTCTGTTCTGTTTTGTTCCATCCAATCAACAGCCACGGCAGCTCAAAATTCAAGTTGGGAGAAAGACGAAAAGGAAAACTAGTGAGAAAGGCTATCATTGAACGAGCCCGACTGTGAGAGACCCTGCACTCATTCTAGATATGGCAAACTTAATTTTGGTAATGAAATTTTCACATATACATCACTTAGCTCATTTACTAGAAGAGTGACATAAGGCGAAAAACACGATTTTTAAGTTAGTGATACAGAAGTGTTCGTTATGTAATAATCTATGTTGTGTAAAAGTTCAATATGTTTTCAACTAAAAAATAATAATTATTTGGGTCTTTTATTTTTTTCGTCGCAAATAAAAGTTTTTCGAGACTTATTTTTTTATATCGAAAATAAAAGTCTTTAAAGATTTTTATTCAAAAATGTTTTGAATAACTCTTACAAAAAACTGAAAAAATAAAAATCAGTATTAATTATTATTAATGACTTATTCAATGAAAAATAAAATTTAGTTATAATTTTTTATAATATAATAAAAATCAATTTTAATAATTATATTTAATTTATATCTTAAAGTCTCAAATATAAGTTTATGCGCTGTTTGCAGAGATACCGTTTTTACAAACAGTTTGATTTTTTAAAGTAGTAATTTTTTATAATTGAAATTTTGATCAATAACAGCTCTTTTTAGTCCCTGGTACATAAATGTATTTAAGAAAAATATTCATTGCTGAAGTTTTGGTGATGCTGATGCCAATTAAAAACATATAAATATGTGCATCTGATAGGGCGCTTTGACAAACTTAACAGACCCTTATCATTAGTCAAGTACAGGGTCTAACAAGAAACGACAGGCAGGTCGAGTCAATCGAAGGATGCTTCAAAAGGAGTGAAAATCCCCCACTCATTCGAGAGTGCTTAAACTCTGCCAAATTAAAGTTTCGAACAGTTTCAGGTCGAACTGTTGACTAAGAGCCTTCTACATCCTTCTTCCTTCTTCCCCTCCCAGCAGCTGTTAACAATAGTTCTCATTTAGATGCGGCAAGTGCTTGAGTTCAGTGAGACTTACGAGGCGGAAAATGAACAAGAGCTACCAATTCAATTGAGGACGTCGACGTCGAAGCAGCTGACTCAACTGACTGACTGACTGTTTGTGGGGTCAAACGGCCATTCAAGACAACTAAAAGTGTGGAAACGGAGCTACGTTGCTCACTGACCAGATGGCAACAAGCAATTCGCACTTAGATCTGCCAGCCAACGGAAGGAATTCCACTTTGTACAATTTAATTTTGTACTAAATTAAGCAAAGCACTAGTTAAATCAGTCTTTACTCCAAAATTTGTGCAAATGCTTATCCGCCCAACGTCCATCTCCCAATTCACAGTGGGTGCTATTTGGAAGCCTTCTCTTTCTCTTTCTCCTTCTCACTTTCAATCTCCTTTTCACTCTCTGACATTTACCACATTTACTTGATTCTGTGGAACATTCCCAGTCACTTCATTCGAGAGTCTAGGATTTTGTCTTAATCAGCTTCAAGTTGTAGAAGCAAGGGAAAAAAATATGACAATAAATACTCATAAGCGGCGTTGTACGCTTGTGTGAGGGATTAAGCAATAATTGGAATTAAAGACTTATCGACAACTAGTGGAAATCAGCAGGGATTGGAGTAGGGGACGGGTTACCGTTACCACAACCCCAAAGTTGATGATCTAAATATTTTTTTGTGATACTCTCGACTGTTTACCAGAAGCCAACCAACAACCGGCAGACACAAAAGCAGAGCTCGCTTTCAATTGCTCCATATATTGGTGCTGACTCGGCCTACATTTAAAAAAGGACACTTAAAGAAATACTAACCCAAAATCGACATGAAATTCAGAAATTCGCCACAAGTCGATCACATTTGAAAAGAAATTTCAAAAGATATTCTTTTATGCAATACATTTTCTGAAAAAATCATTTAAATTATTTCTTTCATTATTTCTTAAAAAATTCGAAATATTGTTATTTTAATTGTTATGTTATTTGTTAAATTTAATTTTTGCCAAGCAATTTTTTTTTACTTTTTCATAATATTCACATTAATTCTAAATTCAAAAAAGAAGAGATTGATATTTAAAAAAATTCACGAAGCGACAGTTAAACATTTTTTTTTTAGTATTATTGTAAAATTAAGGCGATTTCCTAAAATGAGATATTTTTTCTGAGTGTCTAAACATACAATATATATGTGTGTGTGTGTGCGTTCGTTTGCATTTAATTAACGCCTCACAGAGGCAAGACTCGCTTGGCTGAGCGACAGAGCGACTGCCCAGTATCGTCCTGTTGCAGGCGCAATTACAGGAAAGTGGCTTTTGATTTTCGCCTTGCGAGCTCCGTTAACCACAGCATCTTAAGTACTCCAGGAGTTCAGTAACCAGTAGCCAACACTCTGCGGTACTTATTGCTTATTCACTCAACGTTCATTCACCGTCCAACTCTATTGTAATTCCTGTGCATTGTACGAGTCTATTTTATCTATTGCCATTTACTATTTGCTGCTCTCTGCTTTTCTTCCTTCCTTATTCTTTTTTACCATCTCCTTTAAACAGCTTCAATTTCGTAGTTTATTCGCGGATAATTGCTGGGCAGCACCGTAAACTGATGCCAAAAGGGGGAGCTGAAATTGAAGGGAAAATACTTGTACATAGTTGCATACAACGTACTTACTTATTTGTGTTTGTTTTTTTTTTTAAGGTATGTTTTTTCTTCGTTAAATGTTTTTACTCTAAGTCCGTAGGGAGTTGCCCGAGTTGCTTTGAGAGTGAGGCTGCCCGCCCAGCCATTCCCTGTAATTGCTTGTCCAACAAATTAATGCGATTATTTTTACGTGGCGAAAATAATCCGTCTGTAAGCTCATTTGACAATTTTACGCTCATTCGCGGCGCAATACGATTCCACGTCAAGTTCATTAGATTCCACGGAGCAAAGTTATAGAGGTGATTCCCTTCCCTCTTCCTTCCCTCTTTTCCTGTACCGACTTTAAAATGTCCCACTACTCTTTTTTTTGCTGTCAGTTCGCATCGAAAACAACATTTAATTTACCTTTAAGCCGGCGTGAAAAACTCGTACTTTAAAATGCTTCTTGATTCTAGCATCACGGAAGAACGGAAAATGTTCTATTTGCTAGAGCTTGGCTTATAAAAATAAATGTAATTTTTTAAAGTACAGAAGTTTACTATTTCATGTCTATATTAACTATCAATTAATTTTAATTTAAAAAAAATATTATTAAATTCAGAAAGTTACTACTATTTTTCTTAACTTTAAGTTAACGTATTTTGTCAACTGCAACCAGCACAGATTGTAAAATATAATATGTTTTTGATACATTTTAATCATTACAAAAATTATTTGTATTTTCTAAATCTTATAAAAAAAACCTCTTTACGAGGTAAAAGTCTAGTGACGAAAACAGTTATATGCCCCAAAATTTCTGATATCCAATTTTGTGACGAATAACATGAAGTTTGACATATAAATTATTTTAAAAAAAATTTTGGCACTCGGCACATTGCGCTAAAATGTCTCAATTCTTCATACCAAATAAAAACCACTGTTTTGCGCAGTGCCGAATGCAAAAATTTTTTTTTAAATAATTTATGTGTCAAACTTAATGTTATTCGTCACAAAATTGGATATCAGAAATTTTGGGGCATATAACTGTTTTCGTCACTAGACTTTTACCTCGTAAAGAGGTTTTTTTTATAAGATATCAGAAATTTTTGAATAGGACATCAGAAATTTTGAAATTGAATTTTTTTTTTGGACAGTATATCTTTATCAACTTTGTTTATTTTTTGTACAAGCTGAAACAAACTGTCTGGCAACACTGGTTCCCTTTACAAACACACATGCCAAGCGCAAAAGCTAGTAGCACTCTCAAACTCTTGCTGCTATGACACTTTGCTGCTGCTGTATGCATGCTACTGCATATGTACATGCTGAAGTGTAAAGGTAAAAGGTATATTCAGTTAACAGGTAATATCTTGCCCAAACGAAATTTGACGGCTATGTGTTATATGTCAAAAATGTGAAATTGAATTGTCTACAACAAATAACATATTTAAAAGTCATTTGAAACGTAGATTTTTCTTAAATCGCCGAAATGTGGGAAAAAAACCTTCTTTCACCTGAAGCTTTTTACCTGTGCTTTTAAGCAAAAAAGTTTACAGCTAGGCTTAAAGCCCTTCAAAACACCTTTCTGACGATATATAGATCAAATCTGTAGCTTCTATTGTTTTGAAGCTGTGGTTTTTGGCGATTTACATGCACATGTACATACTGCATATGTACTAGTACATGCAGTAGTGTAAAGGTAAAAAGTATATTCAGTTAATAAGTAATATCTTCCAAACCCATCGGTAAAATTTTTTCTATCATATATCAAAAAACGCGAAATTATATACACTACAACATATTGAAAGCTAAAAAAAATCGTTAGCGTCGTTTTCTCAAAAACCGCCAAAATGTGGGACAAAATATCTTATTTCACCTGTTGCTTTTTACCTATGCACTTTAGAAAAAAAGTTTAAAGGTCTGCCTAAAAGCCCTTCAAAATACCTTTCCAACGATATATAGATCACGTCTGTAGCTCACATCGTTTGGATGCTATAGGGGTTTTAATTTTAGCGGTTTTTAGCGATTTCCCGCTAAACTAGCTGTTTTTCGAAAAAGTCGTAGAACAAACGTTTCTAGATTTTTGATCGGGAACAAGTCCTCATTCAAACTTTTAAGCTAAATCAACGCTTTGATACTAACAAACAGACAAACAAACAAACAAACAAACAAACAAACAAACAAACAAACAGACTGACTTTTCATCTCGTTTTGAAATGGGCACCAAAAATTTCAAAATTAATTATCTTCTGAACCAGTGATCGGATTTTGATGATCAAGGTGTCATTCGACGCGTATTTTTGATAAGAATAGTAAAAAATTAAAATAAAAATCGAAAAGGCTCCAACGGCCCCATTTGCTCCAATAATTTAAAATTTTCCCCTCCCACTAACACCTGTTTATCTCACGAACCAGGTAAGTTTCCAAAAGTCTTAGTATGCACATTTGTAAGTAAAATTGATACCTTTCGATCGGTACATAACTCGACCCGATCGGACAGTCATAGCAAATTTTCCATTCTTCCTGTGTATATATGCTAGTCGCCTTCGCACCCTTCGTGCTGCTTTCGTCACTAGCGCGGACTGCCGTCTGCAGTGATTGAAAATTTTTTTAAAATAAAATTTTTTTGTGTTATGTATTATTCTTGAGACTTGGTATGTAAGTTCGTCTATATTGCACACAGATGTAGTTTGTTTTAGATTTTGGATCGGACCACTATATCATTAAGTCTTAGTATTAAAATCTTTTTTGTTGTTTAAGATATCTACACACAGGGCACAGTCGAGCTCACACGACTGTAGTCGACAGAAGCCCCCTTGTTGGGCGAAAAGTACATTTAGCACATAGCTATATTAATAATTGCAGCGATTTATATTATTTTATTTTAAGCAGTTTTTGAGTATGCTCGAGTGTAGCACCGAACACTAGTTTAATTACAAGTTTGGAGTTATTCCAAACTCACTTTTAAAATGTTTGTATTTATAATATTATTTGTCAACATTCATTACGATTATGATTGACTTAGAGGTTCTTTGGAAATCATTTATAACATTTTAATCATTAACATGCACACGTGAACAAATAGTTGGGAATTACCTCAGGCAATTGTATTGCCAGTTAACACTGAGAGTAAGCAAATATTGACTCTGACTAACTCGCTAATTCACATACTATATATACTCGTATCCACATTCAATCCTTTTGAGCCTAGACAAACAGCCTCGGGTAAGTCGGTAGCCAATGTTGGGAATTAATGTTGAATGAACTCACGTGTCTCTCCGTCTTAGAATCATTTGGTCCCTTGTTGTTTGCAGTTCCGTTAAGAACAGGATCCCAGCCCAGGTCCCAAAGTGTCCTTTGAGCTTTAGGCAGTTGAAGTGTGCTTTGGCAACCGTGTCAGACAACGAGTCGGAACATCTTTCGGTTTTAATTTTTATAAAAGCAAACATCAGACATTGAGAAGTATATGGAAAGACGAATATTCAAATGCAGGCGTGAGATGACTGATAGACAGGAGATGGGGACGGAAACGGAAATGGAGAAGTGAGAACCGAAGACGGATAATGATTGAGGGAACCAATCCCTTGTGCGAAATCAAACAGCCGAGCACATCAAAATACCCGTGTAATCATATGTGCACATACATAATTGACGTTGAATTTGTATTCACTTTAATCTTTCCAGAGATTTGTTTTTCTTTTTACTCTAAGGCTTGTCCAGAGTCGCTTGGAGTGAGTTTCCCACTCGAATTTGATCATGAACCATTTACATTTACAAAACTTCTACTGCAGTACATACAGTATGTCATGTAGCTAATTTGACAAAGTAAAAATATTTCAAACATTAAATTTCTCTCTCTGTTTTTTTATTATTTATTGCTTTAAATAGTTTAAATAATATAAATATTTTTTTTTTCTTTCTTTTGAACTATTTAATTATTTATAGCTCAAAACAAATTTAAAAAAATAATATATATTAATGCTAACAATTAAATTTGAAATAAGTTTTTTAGTTTAAAGTTTAAACTAAAAAGATAAAAACAGAAAGTTGCAAGTCAAAGTTATTTGTCATAAGAATTATTTAATATACTATATGTTCGTGTTTACGTGAGTATGCTTACGTTCTACCTATTGGAGGTCTCGTTATATTTATTTTAAACACATATCCGATGACTTCAACGAAGTCATATAAATCAAAGAAGGGCCAACAACAGACATTCTTCATTCATTAATAACGTAAATGCCGCCATGATTTTCCCCTTCCCACTGGAAAGTCCCCCTCCTGCCCCTCATGATCAGCTCCCATGACTTCACTCCCGTTTGATTTGTCTTTTGGGACTCCGTTGAATTCGTTCGCGGTTTTTGATCAACGTCATCATTTTTCGTTTGGATGATTAATTGAATGAAATTCAATATTCACAATTGAATTGAAAGCTTCGCTCTTGGCAGCTGGCAGTTTTCTCTGCTGCTTCTCCTCAGTCCTCAGTCGCCATTGTTCGCGGCACTCGCAGTGTCCTGAATCCGATTAACTTTATCTCTCATCCCCCTCTGATGGTTGTTGTGGTTGCTCAGTTGCCTGTGACTGACTCTAAAGGAGCCATGCGAAAGGATTTAAAAACGCACATTTTTTTGGATGTATTTTAAAACATACATCCGACGGAAATGTGTTCGTTATAGCCCACAAATTTATAGAAATCACTTTCTATTAAACTTCTGAGCTCGGTACACGATAAAGCCATATTCTCAACTCAGTCTCGGGGGCCTGAGGTTGGTTGTGAGGGATTCGATTGGATTAATTTCTCGACCGAATGAGCTTTTGTTCACTCACAAAGTTGGCAAAACAATTGGTAAATCAATTTACTTGCAACTGATGTGTTCATTTCAACCAACTTAATTTCTATCAACATGTGCCATGACTGGTAATCACAGCACATTCGTCAGCGTATAATTCGTGTGTCTTGTCTCTGTTTTTGTGTGTTCCTTGCATCAAAAATACTGATATACTAGCTTATGGTACAGTATGATAAAACATTTATGTTTCAGTTTGTTCAACTTGTTGATGAAGTTTTTATTATGTTAGTAAAGATGACTAAATGTGTTTCTAAGTTGTGTAAGAATTTCAGCCTTCTAGCTTTTTCCGTTTGGTAGCTGTGCTAATTTGTGAATCAAGTAGACTATAAATCAATGAGTACAAAATTGAATTTTTCTATGTTAGTACAAGTAACAAAAAGTACTTTTAAGTTGTGTGAAAATTTCAGCCTTCTAGCTTTTACCGTTTGGGCTCACTGTTGATTGCTGTAAGACAATCAAATAGCGTTATCAAATCAGAATAAAGAGTTCTTATACATCCATTTATATTGTATATTCATTCATCAAGTGTCTACATTAATGTTGGGCTTAAATTTAAAATTTTACTCATAATTTTACAACATCAATACAGCCATAAATAAAATACGATGGGTACGTATACGCACTGTTGGCTGGACTGTGAAACATGCCAGACAGCAGCCAAATGATTGGCAATTCGGTAATGATTGCTTCATTGAATTCCGTTGGCAAAGTAGGCAAGCGCAACAGGGCGAAGGATGAAGGACTAAGGACATGGAGGAACAGAACAAACATTTGCATGCACAATAAATCAAAACGATGCAATAACTTTTTCGATTATACATATATTTAAACGGTGCTCAGCCATGTGGAAAACCATCGGGCCAAAGAGCTGTAAAAATTGTTCAAACAACTTGTTAGCTGACTAGACGCGACGACGTTGCCAAAGACTTTTACCAAGCTTCATGTTTTATATGATTTCAAATTCAAAGGAATTAACTAAAAATGTACAGTATGCTTTTCTCATGTTGCCGAGTGCAATATATAAATCGGTTTTAATGCCTGGAGGTAAGACTTTAAGTCAAAACCAAACCAAAGTTGGGCAGCTCAATCGCAAATCAGTTTCCGGCTTGCCTACATTATTCCTACCCCCAATCTGCCCCCAACTCCATCCACATTCCATCCCTCTTCGGAAGTCCTCTGCCCTTTGCTTTCAGTTTTGCGCAAAGTCGTAAAATTACAACTGCGCCACTTTTGGCTTTTACGGCCCCATAAATCGAAACAAAAGTGTCGTTTAGCAATCGAAAGTGCAGAAAAAAATAATGGAAACCAGAAGGCCGAATTTTTGAGGCAATTTCGATCTATGTGAAGAGACGGAAGCTGAATTGCGAGTGTCAGGATTTCAAGCTCAAGGCTCACAATTATTTCACTGTAGCCAAAAAAAAAAAAAAATGCACTTGGCTATTATGATTTCCGGGCTAAAAGAACGACACTCGGAAGCTGCAGTCCACAGTGCCTGCAAATTTCGATTCTCTTTCGATTCGCAGATACATTTCGGATCATGGTCGAGTGTCGCATAATTAAATTAAGCCAAAGCCAAACCGCATCACAGCCAACTGAATTGGTTTACACACCCGCAGTCCACAGTCCACTGCCCACAATTGGGTTGGATTTTTGGGTTGGGTTGAGGAGGAGGAATTGGGATTTTTTGGTCACAATTCTACCAACACTTAATTACTTTTGATACGTGACAATTTAATCCTTTGATGCGAGTACAGCCTAACCGAAAATCGATGCCAAAAACCCATGAGAAACAGACCCTTTGATAAATACTCATTAATTCTTGATACAATAAAGAAAATATCTGGGCCTCTCTTTGTAAAATGTTGCCATTGTTAAGCAAATAAATTTTATTACAGTTTAAAATGAAATTAGATTGAAATAAATGTGTTAACTGTTTGAATATTTATTGCCAGTTTTCGGGAACTGGCAAATGAAATTTACATACAATTCTGTTGAATGATTTCAGTTTTCATTGAAGCTGAACTCAATTCATAGTAATCCTGTAAGTTCAACCTACTCGGAATAAATATCTAATTGCAAAGCTTTGAGATTATCCTTAAATAATAAAATCACAAATTATGTAATGCATAGTGCTAATGATTTAATTCACTTAAGCAGGATCCACTAGAATATACCCTGTAATTTTATTTTAAATGAGTGTCCCTTTGCGTTGTGTTTATCAACACCGCAACGCATTTAACGTAAATTCACACTTGAAGTGTATGCTTCTGTTGGTCTGGTATCCTTTTCTTTCCTCCTTCTCCCTTATGCCTATCCTTTTCTGGCCCAGCAAAATCACAATGACGAAGGTCGTCTCCGTTATACAGCCGGTTCTTTTCGTTTAATCACTGCGCTATTATTAATCATTCAATTGTATTCCCAAGGCAATTATGTTAATGCGCAGCACATTTTTAATTAACCGAAACACACACTGGCACACACACATTATAAAACCACACACACTGGCAGCCAGTGTGGGTTAATGTGTTTATGGTTGTGTGAGGTGATTGAGGAACTGACGGCATATGGTATCCCCACATACCAAACATATGTATGCATGTATGTATGCCAAGCAAATTAGGTGCTCCAGAGTCCATTGTTCTAGTTTGACTTTCACAATGGAAACAATGCAATCCCTGAAATAAATTCGCTGTCAATGAAATTTCAGAAATTTATCAATTTAAATTCAAATTGAAATTACTTTTCATAAGCACAAAAAAAAGTCGAATAAATTTGTGTAGCATCTAAACCTAATATTTTGATTCGAAACTTGGTGCACCTTATCTAAAATAAAGTAATTATGTTAATTTAATTTAAGAAATGTTAAAGTACATGGAATCTATAATTTTTTTAAGCAATCTTACTTCAGATATGATCATTATTATTTTTTAATCAAAGTCTCAAATAATTGCTTAAAAGCACTTTGATAATAAATTTCCATAACTTTATCTAAATAAAGTTATTAAAAGTAGATAATTAACTTGTAAAAAAATAAATTTGATAAACACAGAGACAACACACACACAAGTACTTATATATTCAAAATAATATAGTATATAAAAAGGGGCGTGGCGTCAATTGAGTATTCAAATGTGGAAATAATAATTCTGCCGTATCAGCGTCAACTTTTTAAGCGTATTTCCCATAAAAGAGCAAACTTTTCACATAAAAGGTACAGGCCACAACACACTTAAGTATACACTCGTATCAACACACACACACACACACACACTCCCGCCCACATTTATATGTACACATTTACATATTTGTGAAAACATAATTGTCTGAGAGTCTGAGAGCTGGCAAAGACTTGCAAGGCCCGAGTTCTTGTCAAGATATTTTTCAGAGAGACTGTGTGTGTGTGTGCTGTAAGTAAATTTTCAAATGCAAATGAATTCCCTTGTCAAATTAATTCTATCCTGCTTTTCCAACTACCACTTTCACTCTGGTTTTCACTAACTACTCTGCTTTTGCGAGCATAATTATGCAGGGAATGTCTGTCTGTCTGTCTTTCAGTCTGTTTGCCAGTCGGTCAGCTCATTGCATCATTACGAGTACGCTTCAAAACTAATTCAGATAAATAATTGTTTATTTTGTAATTGGACGTAGATAATTAAAACTATGAAACTCAACTAGCTCCGGAAAATATCAAAAGTTAGAGGCAAATTCTCTGATGACTTTGACATGTTAATTAATTCGCTAGATTTGATCCCAATTCCCCCAACAGAGTGTTTAAACTCTCGTATCTGCAATTGATAAATCACAAAATCTCATTAAAAACTGTGGGTATATCAATATTATTTTGATTGTGCTTCCAACCAAGTCACAGTGGTTGGGATAACCAAATTTTTGGCATAAAATTAATCAACTTCAGTACTTATTCAACCATGTCGAATTATTTCAAGGATTTTTGGGTAACCTAAACAAAAAATACTATTTTACAGATTTAAATTAGTTTTATTGACAGTTATTAAATAATATTAAATTCAAATTAACTAAAAATATTCTCACATTTTTAATAAGGTATCTTAAAGAATTTATTGGGCTTCAAAAATCAATAAAACTTTAAAACAATTATTCTAAACTAAAATCTATTTAGGACTTAAACACAAACCTTAGGTTATTTTGGCTTAAGTTTTCTTTACTAAACTCAATTTGGCATTTTATAAAATTCACCTTTTTTTTTAATTTTTACGTAAAGTATCAAAAAAAAAATAAAATACAACTAAAATATAAAAGTTTTTTACACAAAAATTCAGCACTGTATCACAGAATTTGGCTATTCGGACCAGTGTGCAAGGCTTGGTCTGGGAAGGGAGGATTGTGAGGGGATTGGGAGTACGGGGCACCGCAACGCATAATGCGAATCAAAGTTTACAAGTTTTCAACCCAAGCTCTCGGTGGAAGTACGGAAACTAGCACCGGATGCAGCGGACATGTATGCAAAATACGTTTGCATCTAAATTGTAGGAACAGGTGGTGCTGCTGCTGCTGTAGGTGGTGCAGATAGTACAGGTGTTGGTGGCACGAATCGCCCTACTCCTGTTCCTGCCACCACTCCACCCCTCTCAGGGTTGTTTAACTTATAGGACAATCGATTTTCGATTATCGTTTAGGAGCGTTCAAGGAGTAGCTGCAATTGAAAACTGATTGTAAATACGGAACAAGACCCAAAGTTCTTCCTCATCTTCCACCTCACAACTAACAACAACAGGAGGAGGTGAACACAACAAACTGACCGAGAAATCACGCTTGGATAGGCAACCAACAATTCTTTGCCTGCTTCTGTCGTGATAAAGGAAACTTGAAAGCCCTTTCCTTACCCCTTTCCTTCCTTTACCTCTACCTGTAAGCTGCTAAGTGCAACACTTGCAAAAGCACACAGGGAAGAACAACGATTGAATGCATTTGATACTTTTATTTATGCGTCAAAGTTGCTCTGCACACACAAATTATATATTCCTAATGCATTTTCAATGTGTGTTCAAGGGGGCAGTTGATGACAGAAGGAGGCGTGGCAGTGGAGAGGGCGGACTTGTTGCCAGAGGCCACAAAGGTCGACAATTGGCCAAACAAAAATCAGCAAACGTTTGCATATCATTCTCGGATATTGAAAAATATATAAACAGGCAAATTAAATTTTAGCTTACAACGCACGTGACTCAATTACAAAGTGAAACAAATTGAAATTCCGGGTACAAAACTGCTTTACTATTGAGCTATTTATATATTTTTAAGGTACGCACATTGTTTGTCCTTAAATTGATTTTGTATCTCAATTTTGTTAGGTCACAGAATTGTAAAATTTTTTTTTAATATTTTTCACAATTTTGAAGCCACTTGAATTTAACAAAACGTTATCGATATTCTTTTCGATCTCTTTGAATGAATTCAACATCTGAATATTGTTTATTCAGGAAATTTGAATCTCTTGCAAAACGGGCTCTTTTGTCTGTCTTTTAAATTTATGCTTTATTTAAAAAGTGTTTATAAAGAAAATTGGAATCATACCAAAAATATATTTTAATATTTTTAAAAAATTGGACATCTCATAAATTTGTCAAATTATAATCCAATTATGATGTCTTATGACTTTTTGATCATTTTTTGTACTAACGGTCAGAATTTTTCATCAACAGTAATCATTATTTATAACAATTAAAGGATGCATGAATGAAGTTTCTATTACGAAGGCAGTTTATATTGTCAGCGGTTATTTTGAAAAAGCTGAGGAGAAGAAGCGAATTTATTATTATATAGTAGTTTACATAGAATGCACACATTGAGAATAAATTACAGCTCGTAACGCTTCTAGAGAATGATATTATGCGTAAGATGTGGGGAAGAGAGAATTGAGAATGGAGAAGGGAAAGTGGCTGGAAGGCTTCTTGTTGGTCTGGCGTTTTCGCTTGGCATCTTTATTTACGCGCTGTTTGAAAATCACAAGCGCTGTCATTGTCGTTGTGGCTTGCATTTTAATTGCACTTCTTTGGGGCTGTGGCGAGGACACTTGCGCCATTTTAATGAGACAAAGTCGGTGAGTATACGGGGCGTATACGCAATAGTGCGTCAGGCTTTGAAAATATCCTTGCCGCTGGCAAGTTTAACACTGGTCCTGGCTCAGCATCTCTGACATGGATGCGCTTTGTGACCTGTTTGTGTCAAATGCAAATCGCCTGTGGTCTTAGCATCCTTTTTTGCATTTAGTATGCAAAGCGACAACGCCAAACCAATGATGACGGTGATGAGATGCGACCTACGCACTTTGTGCGTGCAATCCAAGCCCCAAACTAGGAGCAGATCCAAAGCGATATGCATAGCGATAGCTCGAAAAAAACATAGGATGTGACACACATACATAAATTGCATGACATAGATACATACATCGAGTGCATCGATAGAAAATGCAGCTAAAACTCGATTTTTGTTGACCAGTCTAATTGATGGTCAGACCTAGCCAATTCCTTTTCCCTCTAGTCTGTTGACCAAATAAATTGGAAATGTGAGCAGACAGAAAACAACAACTGCTATTCGAATGCAAATGATTCGAAAGCAATATTCAGTGGAAGGAGCGAATAATCAGATCAATAGCAGACATTGCAATCTGAGCTCACAAATATCGCTCAACACTAAATATAAGGTTGCATGACAGATATTGTTGAATCCATATCACAAACAGAACGAAATGTCATTCTCAATTTAGTTTCATGTTTGCCGCTGTCATTGCTCAAGTAAGAACTTTTTATTTAAATTTCCGCATATGTTTTTTGATGAGCATTTGTAGTTAAACAAACTTTCAAACTAATTTTTTTGGAACATTTTGTTGCATATTTCATTTAAACATGCTTGTCAGGCATTATTAAGTTTTTTTTTAGCATTTTATCAATTACGATTTCTGCATTATTCATTTTTTTTCCTATACTGTTATATTGAAATTTCACAGACAATTTAGTCATTGCTCATTTAATAATTATGTCTTTCGGATATGCTCAGACATGAGCTTAACAAGATGTTTCCAAATCAGCCAATTAATCATTCACAACAACACACATTTGCATTTTGCGTTATTTAACTTGAATTCAATTGCATATGTACATGTATAAATTTATGATTTACATAACTGACTGTACTCCTAAGAGGAATAATTATGTTTTGGAATCATTTGGAGCGTAACTAGTCAGCACTGTTAAACGATATAATGAAGACGCAGCAGAAGCAGCTTCTCCAACTGGGAATGAGTCTGAAAATGGTAATTGGAATGAGAATGATAATCAGATTGAGAACGACAATGAGAATGAGATTGCTTGGCGCCACCACAATATTAATAGACATTGATAACTGCGCCCCCCAAAAAGGGGCATGGCAATTGAGACGCAAGTCGCATAAATTTCGAGTAATGCGAATAATTCTGGTTGCGTCTTGACGCAATTGCGAAATAAACTAATTTGTTGTAGAAATCAAGTTGGCCATAACGTTGTCCTATCCAATATTAAATCAGTTATATTTGGCTGAACAATAATAGTCCCCCAACACACACACGCACAGACACATGACCATATAGACAATATAGTAATTGGCAAACCAGCAAAATGCCTTTGCTATGTTCCATAAAATTGACAAAAAATATGAGAAGTAAGTTAAAAAGTTCTATGTAAGAGTAGGCGTCCTGAAGATACTCAGTTTTCTAAATACAAAGTTTAAATTTTATACGTTTAAAATATACAAAGTATTATAAAAATAATTTAATTTTGTTGATTTTTTTTATATTAATTTTTAATTTATAATAATGTTCTTATACAAAATTTGTAATAAAAAATGTAATTTCTAGTTTTTCTTCGATTTAATAAAAAAAATGATAGTTTAAATATTATTTACTTTAAATAATATTCAAATTAAATTTAAAAAAATAATATATCTTAGATTTTCTCATTTGTTCAAATAAGTACATTTAGGCTAAAAATTTGAGATCCATGAAAAATTCTTTTTCTAAATACTGACACTTTCTGGATGACTGAAAAATAGATCGAGGGTATTAAGTAAAAGGCCGGGAGTGGGCTGAGGATTAAATAGCCAATGGCTCAGTCACCATACTCGTAAAAGTGGCATAGGAAATACGAAAGTCAACTAACAACGAGCGGTTAAGCGAATCGGAAGCGACCGTTTCATCATTATGAGAGAAAATTGTTTTTAGAAAACGTAAAATGACCAACTGCCTACGGCTCGATGTGAACTGAGCGAACGCAACAATGGCCTAAATGTGATAGACAAACAGGGCCAAAACAAGAACACGACCAACATGCCGACGGACATGGGGGAGAGGAAAGAGAGGGGAGAGAGTGGGAGAGAGTGGGAGAGGGACAACATGACAGTGTGTTCGTTCGCTGGGGGTGTAATCGTATTTATTTTTGGTCTTTTGGGCACCAAATGCATTCGACTGAAAAATATCCTTTAAACTTGTTTCGGTCGCATGGCTGCAAAGAATAAACATGAAAATAACTTTGAACTTTCATTAGATACAAGTTTCATTTATTTAATACGAGTTTTTACCATAATTTTAGGAATATATTTTATTTTTATTCAGATCCTGTAAATTATTCATACATGTCTTTTATTTAATTTCCCCAGGTGTTTGTCACTGAACGACTACAAGTTGCTTTTTTTTTATAGTGAGTATTCAGATCCTTAAATTTAACATTCGCAGCATTCCCGTTCAATGGCAACGCCAAAATTTCCATTGCCCCCTTGGAACTAATTTTGCACAAGCAACACAAAATGCATTCATTTTGACAGTTTACAGAATGTGACAATTTTTATTCATTTAATCGCCTTTACATTCCTCTACCTCTGGCTTTGCAGTTACATTTACCGCAACTCAACGTCAGCTGCTAAGACATGTTTTCACCTGTGCCAGCACACACCCACACAAATAAAAAATACACTAAAACAAACTAGTGATGAAATACTAAATCGAAAAATATACAACTCGATTTTCGCGGCAGCATTTTTTAAGTACTTTAAGTCGATAATATTTTGGACAATCTATCGAGTTTATTAAATTTATTTCCATGAAAAATTGACAACAAGAGGAGTTGTTCATCCAAGTTTATTAGCAACATTTAGTTGAAGTCTAAGGATAAAATTAATTCAAAAAAAGTCATGAAATAAATTTGAGTTCGGAATGAATTTTTAGAATAAATCCAAATAAAAACAAGATGATAGGTAATAATAATAGTTAACGTTAATTATTAAGAAAAATTCTAATATCTTTAAAGAGCGTGCCAAAAATTTGAGACAAACTTGCTCTGCGTGGGGTTCGTATAAATCTGTGTGATAAATTTGGTTGCTCTAGCTCTTATTGTCTCTGAATTACTCTTGTAAACTCGAAATCTTGATGTAAAAAAATACTTAAATTTAAATGCATAATGAATTTTAAGATAAAACCTGATATTTTGATATTTTTACATCCCGCTTAAAAATTAGATCAATTTTGGCAGTTATGAAATTTTGAAATTGGATTTATTTTTAAACGATTCGTCTAAAAAGTTCGTGACTTTAAAAATAAAACTACTTTTAATTGTTCTAAAATCATTGGCTCAATTTTAAATAGTTGACAATAAAAAGATGAAATGTTTTTCTCTCAGTGTAAATGGGTATAAGAAGAAAAACCAAAGAGCTGCTGTCGCGTCTTCCGCTGAAAATTGAAAAAGCAAAGCAAAGCGATTTCATTAAAGCTTTTGAAATATTAAAGCGCATTCAATCGGCCTGTGGGCGTGTGTACGACTGTGTGTGTGTGTGTGGGTGTGTTGAGGTGTGTGTGTAAGTATAAGTGTGTTTGTGTTGGTGCAGAATATGAGCATATGCGACAACTGTGGTAATACTATTGCCCCCTCCCTACTCTGCCCCCTCCTATCAACTGTTGCCACCCTACTCCATTGTACACCTTAAATGTACTCTCGGTTCTCAGTCGCACGTCTTGTTGGAGGAGTTGATGTTTGTTGTTGTTTGTCTGTTTCATTGTTTGTCCTTTTTGTGTGTGCCTTCCTTGTTACCTTTCTTGTTATTTCATTCGTTTTGTTCGTTGTCGCTGGAGCCGTCTTTTATTTCATTTTGTCTCTTAAGTGTCAGAGCATGAAACGGACAATATAATTTACATTCTGTATGCAAATGTGCCATACGCAAACACACACACACACACACACTCATACCCACACACACACTAATGGCACACTGATGTGTTATCCTGGCCCATGCCATTGCATTCGGAAATGCCAAATTTACAATAAAAACCAAAAAGTTTGAATAAGTAATTTCTGCCAAGGAGCGCGAACAAGGCCAAATACTGAACTGAATTCCTGTAGATGGTAAAAAAAAAAACCAACGTCAGACATCCGACTTCATTCACTTTATGAAACGAGCTGAAGTCTGTGAATAATTCATTTAAATCATTATTTATTGTAATTTCATATTAAGTGTATGCACAGAGCCCAGTGAAACTTTATTGCACTTCTGTTATACACTAGAAAAATGAATGAATCTGAATGCAGGGCATATTTTAAAGTGATTTTTTTTAAAGCGAATGTAATATATAAAATGTAATTAAATTCGTATACACTATTTACTCAGTAGAACATGTAAATTATTGATTTACACACGGCAATCAATGTAAATAAATACTCTTACACTCGAAAGAAAATATTTTGAAATATTAATACTTATTTATTTGTGAAATATTAAATTGGTTCTGTAAGTTTGCCTTAAAAAAAAAGAAGAAAAAAACAATCTACTTCAGTTAACAATTTAACATTAATTTAAGATGAAAATAATTTAAAAATTAAATTATTAATATTAAATAAAACAAATTCAGTATAAAATATTTTGCAATTCATATATAATACTACAATACAATAAATGAAGACTTTAATTCAAATCGTGTAAGCATAAAATATTCTATTAAAAATTAAATAAAAAAAAATATGTAAATATTATTTTATTTAATATTAAATAGACTATTAGTATTGTAGTAAAATAAAAATATTTTTAATATAATTAATAAGGCTTTCCAATTAATTGTAAAGTGGGTAAATCAAATATGTATGACTGAAATTATTTTAATTATTCGTTTTTTTCTGAGTGCACATTTTAATTGAATATATTTCAAAAGGCGCCATCGTATTTTAACTGACATCAAATGGAAACGAGTGTAACATAAACTCTGTCAATCGATCCGGAACTTATTAAGTAAATGAAATATTTGATATCCTGTGATGTCCCTCAAATAAGTAAATGACTGAATGAATAATTGTAACACTGATCTACCCGTTGATGATGGTCTCAACATGACAAATATTTAGTAACTGTCAGTTTTCAGTTGCCAGTTGCCAGTTGCCAGTCGAGAGTGGCCAGTTGTTATTTTTGTTGGTAGATTTAAGTTTCATTAATTTGCTTTTACGCCCAGTTTGTTTGGGGCGAGGACACAACGTGGCATGAATCGACAGTGTCAATATTTTGGCGTCGGTTGTTGCACTGTTGCAAGTGTGTAAGGGTGCAAGTGCAGGGCAACAACAACGTGTTGTAATGGAAAACAAACACGCTGCGGCTGTGGTGGCAACACGGCCAACGGCAACTACTTCGGTTTTAGCCACGTTTCGCCTGCTTTGCCAGTTTAGTTGCAAAACAAAAACAAAAACAGGCAATCAGGCAAACAACAAAGCAAACCAGCTGAATAGAAGACGACCACTTCTCACTTCTCCAACTAACCCGTCCTGATTCGAGCCGATTCGACCCAAAGCGACCCGGCCAACAAACACTTCATGCCAACGGAAAAGCAAAAACTCAAAATCAAAACATCAATGAAAACAAATTTAAGACTGGCCGAAAATTTGATACCCTTGTACACAAATTTGGTCTAATCGGAAATACTGATCCTATTTTAAACAGATATCAAGTTATATAAGATAATACTAAAAACATGTTCTGTGAGATTAGCTGAGATATCTTAAAGAAAAAATTTAAACTTTAGACTGATTTCCAAACGATCGTTCCCATAACAATAAAAAATAAATAAATAAAACTTCATAATCTGTGAGTTTATTTGAGATATCCTCAAAAACAGCTAATTTTTTCATTCAAAAAGATTAGTTTTGAACTATCTTTCTTATTTTATAACCAAATTTAATCATAGTATATGAGATAATTCTCTAAATGCACGATATAAAATCTTTATTGAGATATCTTTAGAAACAAATACATGCAAGCTAAACCTTATTTCCGATTGATTTTTCTTAGGACGGTTAAATAAGAAAATGTTCTGATTTCAATTAAATTTTAGAAAGATGTAAAAGAAAAGAGCAAATGCATATTCTGCAAGAGTGGTCAAGATATTACCTAAAAATATAAAAATAAAAATAAAAAAATTTTATAATAATCATATATTTTAGTACGGTCAGCCATATGATATAGTAGACCAATTTAAAAAAAAAATTGTGCAAATGTAAAAAAACCATTGTTATAGCAGAAATGCAGTAGCGTTAAGAAAGTTTAGAAATAAGTAAATAAATAAAATAAATAAATAAATGTATAGAAATACAATAATTCCATAATGTTGGAATTTGTTAAAATATCATTAATAAAAAAATCTTTATTCCAAAAATACCAACCAATACATTTTTTATACTAAAACTGAATGAGTCATACTTTCTTTAATGCGTTACATATTTTGTGTCAAAGTAAAGATACCCTCTGCAAGAAGGGTATACGAACAAAGGAGGCGCCACTGTCCAACTGGTGTGGCAACCTCTGGCAACGGCGACCGCGACCGCGACCGCGACCGAAGTTCTTTTTGCGGGAAATTCGACAATGCAAAAGGAAAACGCACGAGAGCTGAAAGTCTTGATTCAAAAATTGTTGTTTGCTGTTATTAGTTTCTGTGCCTTGAGACGGTTTTAATTAACGCCGCCAATGCAACTGAGTGCCAAACAGTTCAGTGAACAGCTGCCAAGTTCTCACTCTGTATCATCTCTCACACTCTCTATCTCTTTCTCTCTCTCTTTCTGTGTGTCTCTGTCGAACAGCTGAAACCTCGAGCCGACCAAATCCTTTACGCCTCCTCGCATTCTTGTGCAATTAGTGCGGCCAGCAAGGATAAGATAACCCCAAAAGTTTCATCTGACAAAGCAAAAACAATCAAGCCACAGGAATCGTCGATGAATCCAGTTTGTGGCACAGTTTCTTCTCCCCATCCCCCATCGTCATCGCCACCAGACTTGGCAAGAGCAGACTTCTCAATCGAGAATCCTAAAGATTCTTTCACAAGGTTCGCAATGAAAATCATTGCAGGGTTAAATAAGTTAAAATTCATTACTCCAAATAACTTTTTATACCCTCTAAGCTCACTAAATATAAGAAAAGTGTAAAATTGGGGAAAAAGTTAATTGATTTATTTATTTATTTTACCATTTTTTAATTGCTTTATTTGCTTATTAACTTTTTTAACGATGTATTTAACATAAACTGAAAACAATCGTTCACAAATTATTTTCAACTTAAGATACAATTCATAATTTATTTGGATTGTGTATGATTATATGAAACTTATTCCTTTTTTTCCTTAATAATTGTAAATTGTTTAATGATAATAAAATTTTATAAAATCGGTGTTTGTAACAGTGACTACTGCTTACAATAATAATAACTGGGAAACAAAATAAAGAAAATAAAAATAAAATAAATAATAATTGTAATATAGGATATCTCGCAGTTCTAAATGCTTTTCGCATTTCAAAATGCATACAAACCATAATATTTGAGTTTGTTAAATAAAAGTTACAGTAAATAATCAGACAAGTTTACAATATTCTCATTGATCTCGCAAATTTTAATCCTAAGCGAAACTTGAAGAAAATAATCATTGAAAATTGCTACATCAGTTCAAAAGATAGATGCAAATCCATATAAAATTATTATGAATTTTCAATAGTTTGTTGCACAAGATGAAAAACTTTGCAACAAGTTGAAGGTAACACATTAAAACTGAGTTTGACTTTGCATTTAAATGAAAAATGTTTTGCCTGTGAAAAAGTTGAGTTAAGTTTAAAATAAGCTGCAACTGAAAAGTAAACATTAGTTTAGAAAACTCTTCTCCCTTTAAAAATCAACCCCTGAACTTATCATTACTTTATAGCTCCGCCAAGGCCACAACCGGATGCAAAACTCACTTTTTATGATGGCTGCGATTACTCCCACATTTCATATTTATTTTTGTGTATATACTTATGTACACATACAAACACACATATGTGCATACATATATACAAGTTGATGCTAATATCTTGAGAATATAAAGTGTTTACATTTAATTCGCTTAAATGCACAACATGTTTACTTAAAACAAGTCCCACTTTTCTCATATACAAAAGTGTTTAGTACTCTTATTTGTACAACCAGAAGCACTTTTCATTCCCAGAATTTGTGGTGTTCATAAGTGCTTAAAAACAATCACGTTTCCTTAGAGAAATTTTAATTGGTAGTTTGATTATTTAAGTTCTTTAAATGTTATTTTCATAATTCATTAGATTAACTACAACTTGAAAGTTTTGAATATTGGCGCCTCTTACAGAGGCGCGCTTCGGCGAACTGATAAAACAATCAAACATTAAACATTTGAGTTATAAATCAAACAAATGAAATAAATAAACATACTTTTTCCAAACACACATCTACATAATAGATGCACAGCATTATACATTTGCTACAATAACATTTATGTCTAAAAAGTCAAACCGTTAATAAATTCAAAAGTTATTGAAATGTAATTGTGGTGGTCCTGTGGCGCCCTCTATCAACATGATGCAGAAGCGGCGCTGACACCAGGCAGCGATATGGCAACACTAAAGGACCAGAAATGGATCAATACGACTAAGCTTTCGAACATCGAACAAGCGACTCACTGATTAAATGCTAAGCTTATATATGTTAAATAAAATAAATGCATTACTCGACTATCAAACAAAGTAGTTTAAAGTAATCATATATTAAAAAAAAGGGCGACCTGTAGAAGGTTTTACTTACAACTTAAGTTTACTCATGCGCAATGATTAAGTATGAGCGCCACCTAGTGATTTTTGATCGTCTATGAGCCCCATCTAGTGAGAGGCCCTTAAACACTCAACAAGTTGTGCAACGGTTGGGCACTATTGAACGAGTAGCTAAGACATAAACCCATTCAGTTCGTAAGTTGGGTTTCCCTCCTTACATATTTTATGGCCTCTCACTAGATGGCGCTCATAGACGATCAAAAATCACTAGGTGGCGCTCATACTTAATCATCGCGCATGCGTAAACTTAAGTTGTAAGTAAAACCTTGTTTTATCGCTATTAGTTGACTTTTACTGCTTTCAATTTAAAGCACGAGTTTGTTTTTAAATAGAAAATAAAAAAAAAACCAACCAATTTTAATTCGATTGTTCAGCAAAAAATGCAATATATTTTCTTATGGCTTATGTTTTTACATATTTCGATTAAAGTTATTAGAGATATGTGAGTAACTTAGTTATAGGCCATGTCTGGCCATCGTATCTGTGATCCACTGTACATACTGGGCCACATTGGTATAGAGACCCGGCAAACTAATCTGTCCGCAGGATGTGACGCCCATGCTGACAATGCCGAACTCCACCATGCGCAGCTTGTACTCATCCAGGTAGAGGGCGGGGGCCTGGAGGGGTCCACCAGAGTCGCCCTTGCACGAGTCCTGAAGGTCGCCGCCGCCCACACAGAGCTGCGTCTCGGGCACTTCGCGGCGATAGGCGCGAGAACACGCGGATCGGGGCTGAATCGGGACGTTCGCCTGCAGCAGGACATCCGACGAGGATCCATTCTCGGTGGTGCCCCAACCAGTGACAAAGTAGTTGGACAGCGATTCCGCCTGCTGCTTCAGCTCATCTGTGATGGGCAGACAAATGGGCTTGACGTGCTCTACAAAAGAGTGGAAGTTATTTATCAGATAATTGCAATTGATTGTAGGGCAACGCACTCTCGAACTTAACGCTCGAATTCAGACGCAACAGGGCAATGTCATTGGAAATGCGCTTGGAATCGTATTTCTCATGAATCAGAAACTTTTCAATGCCCACATCCTTCACTGGAGGCGCGCACTTCTCCTTGCGGCCCTGCTGTCTGCAATCCCGCTCCGTAGAAATACGATGCTCCCCCAATCGAATCTCGTAACTAAAATAAAGTATTGTAAAAATTAAAAATTAAATGTATTTGAAGAATTTGTATGAAAAAAATAAAGCAAAAATTAGGGAATTTAAAAAACAAAAACATTCTAAGCACAAAACTTAAAAAAAAAATTTAGTTCAATATTATTGAAAGTCAAAATTGTAATAGTTTTATTATATTAAAAATCACGCGATTTAAGTAATCGCAGTTTGCCTTCTAATTTATTGTTTCAGCTTTTAATTGAAATTTATTTTAACTAATTTAAACTTCAAACTTACTTTTTTCGCATATTTATTTTCTAATTATAAGCTTTTAAGTTTTGTTGAAATAACTTTTTGTTCCCCTTTCCTTGACATATTAAGCGTTGCCTTTGAAATTAGCATGATGTTTTTTATTAACTTTTGTGTTTTCGACTTTTTCTAAATTTGGCCTGCACAGAATCTTCCTTCTAATATTAATTTCCAAATTACAAATTTCTTAGTTTTGCAATCCTTAAAGTATTATTTAATATTTGCGATTTCTGTTTTTTTAGGTCCTCCGAAAACTGTTCTCCTTATTTGAATGTCCTTACTAAATTTTTTCTAACTTGTAATTCCATTAGCCAAGTTTCCTAGTTTTGTGTACCTAAAATGTTTTTTTTTGTCTAATACAGAATTATATTGTATACTTACAGTTGATCCTCGAGTCCATACACGCAATGGGCGGCAGTCAGGATATAACCTATAGAGCATTATCAGACAAAGTCGATATAAGTGGCTAAGAAGTGAGCTTACGATCTGAGATGAGAGTGCCGCCGCAAAGGAAACGCGATTCGCCAAGGCTCTGGTATCGCAACAAGGCCATCCAAGGTCTGGACGATAGTTGAACTTCATATCCATTGGCTACACGCTGATTGAGAATCGTTCCACAGGTGAAGTTGGGACTTTTGAAGACCTCCATGACCTTGGAGTTGTGCTGAATCTGATTGTTGGCACAGCAAAAGTGTCGCTACAGATCGAGAAGGGGGAAATCCATGAGATACATTTGGAATATATTAATTCGCTGGGGGGGATTTTTACCACATTGTCGAACTCGCCACAAGATGCCTTTTGTAAATAACTGGCATATGGCGGAGACAGTTTCTCTCCCGATTTTTGGGCCAACAAAAGTTGTTGCTCAATGTCGGAGCAGGAGGGGAATGGCATACACTGACCGCTATCTCCATTTGGGGTATTGCAATCATCGGCGTAGGCTGCGAGTAAGTTAACGTCAATGTAAGCAATTAATATTCATTGGAAAAACAACAACAATAACAACAAAAAACGATTCATGGGAACAACATTTCTAGCTCACCAGCTTGTGCCGATCTAGCGCCAGCCACAACTAGACAGAGGAACGCAACGAGGAAGCAGCAACGAGGCATCTTGCGATCTTGACTTGAATCGACTTTTAAAGTCCGACTTGATAACCAGAACTATCTCAACTGGTGCTCCAAACGCAACTGCGAGAACTGCGCTCCAAACACTCACTTTATACGAGTATACTCATGCGAATATACTCAACTAGACTCAACTCGACTCGACTCAACTCGACTTCAGACTGATTTAGATTCAGAGTCACATTTCAATTCTCAGCTCATCTCTCTCGCATTGTTCTTTGGTTTTAACCACTTTTTAAGTGGCTGGAAAACACGTTCCCAAGTGTTTAACTTCCTTTGTGAGACAATTCAATCAAATTCCATAATTGCTAATAATAATTTATCAAATATTATTTTAATGTCAATGTTACGCTCATTACTCAAATCTTTTGGCATTTGTTTACACATCAAAATCAAAAGAGAATCGAAAAATCTCAATCTGAATCCAGCGTCTCTCAGCTTAAGTCAGCGCTCTGTAGAAAACTGTCAAGTTAAGAACTATCGAACTGAAGTTTAAATACCCTACAAAGTACGCGACAAACTTGTGAATTTGAAAACATTTTTAAAATATGCAGTGATTGTTGTCACAAAAAAAAACAAACATAAGTAAATTTATTTAGAAATAAACAATGCTAATAATTTTATTATTTGTTTGACCTAAAAATATATATTGAGATTTTCAAATTTAATTAATAAAATGTAAAAACACTTTAATTAATAATACAGTTGAACTTCCATAACTGGACTTCTGTAACTCAAATTTCTCTCTAACTCGAGCTAAATGAGTGGCAATAAAATTAATAAACTTAAGAAAAAGAACTCATAGGTCGAATAGCTCCATAACTCGAACCTTTTCTTTGGATAATGGTGATTCGAGTTAGGGAATTTCGACTGTGTCATGGAATGTATTAAAAATTTTGTTAAAATTGTCAGCCAAAATTGTTGACTCCGAAAAATGAAGTCTTTGTGGAACTGACTACTATACTTGACATACTATTTATTATTTTGATTTTGATATTTCATCAAATAACTTAATATATTAGTCATACGTCCTGTTGATCAATTGCAGGAAATTGATTTAGTTATTTAAGGGATAAATTTAATTGCCTAAATACAGATAAGATATTGAAACATTCTCTAATTTAAACCCAGTTTCTGTCCGTCAAAGATAACACTCTGTAGACAACTACTTGCCAATGCTTGAATTTTAAGCTAAAGCTTAAATACTCTACATTCCAAATGATTTGATAAATATGCGTGATTAATTTTATTTATTTTTAGTTTATTTTGTTTATAATATGTGTAGCCCACATTTGCTTATCAGAAATATTTCTAATATAACTCATACGACATGTTGATTAATTCGAAAATACTTTAATATCAAACTAAATAAAAACTATATTTAACCAGAAATATACATACCCATCCTTAGAGTGTAAATATCTGAATTTGAATATTAATAATATTATCGCGAAAGTTGGAAACTCGTTCTTATCATAATCACGCCTCCGCGTTTCCACAGCAAAGTTTAAAGGCGACACACAATTGAAATAATAACCATTATTTTGTTTATTTTATTGTGAACAATTGTAAAATTAATCTATCTCTGGCATTTAGAGGTGTCTATAAGTATTATCTACTCATGTGATAAATTAAAATTGACTTTTGTAACAATATAAATTAAAACAAGGCTATTTAATGGCTATGTAATAAATATCAGACATGGATCAACAACAAACATAATAATTAATATAGTCATATATACATAAATACATAGGCATATGTATGTGTATGTGTATATACGCTATGCTCCCGTGTGTGAATTAAATTAGAACTTAAGCTGTTAACTTTTAGTTTAGTTTAAGAGTTAATTATTAAGGTCAACGGCTGCTCTTGGATATAACTTTCATTTAAGGGTTGGGCAGTATATCTCCGAACTGCTGTCTATGTTTGCCAATGGTTTATTTGCGGTCGGTGTGGGTTGAATTATTTAAACGATTTCTTCGTTTTCTTCTATATATATCGAACGAAAGGGAAATATAGCAAGAGATCAATATCAATCAATTGTTAAAATTAAAATTGTACTTTAGAGGATATTAAAAAATAATATTTCAATCAGGCAAGTGTCGCGCTCAGTGCCGCATTCAGTTGGTTAGTAACACTAGCATCAATAGATAGATAGATAGATAAAAAGAGCGGGAGATAGTTAAAGCAATAGATGAATGAGAGGCAGATAGAGGGAAATTAATACCAGCAAGCCAATTTAACTTAGTTTACATTCAACAATTAAAAGGAAAAACCAATAACAAAGCATAGTAGGGAAACAATAGTTGCGAGATACGATTTAGATGGGAATACATTGTCATTATCGATCACATAACAATTAATTTATACAGATATAATACTAAATGAACATATCGACTATTCATCGCACACGTGCTTCGTCAGCTCGAATCTATGACTAACGATTCGTTTTTGAGCAAGTTTCATTGCAATTCCATCAATTAGAGCTGGGAATGCCCAATGCATCTGGTCGTCAGATCTAGATCTTGTTAACAGTCAACGTGGCGATCGAATCATAAGAATACATATATAGAATATAGATAGAATAAACCGTTGCAGCCGTGAGAAGTAGGAGTTTGTAGGCCTATGCTTGGTTAGTGTGTGTAGTGCTGAAGGTGATCGGTGATCGGTAGAATTGGTGGTAGTTGTAGTAGCACGAAGAGTGGGTTAGAATGCATAACAAAGGTGCCATCAATCTTGAACTGATCGCTTATTTAATTGCGGCAATTAGCGGACTCTCTGCACCTATAAAATGAGAATAGAAAGAAGAGAATAAGGTTAATCACTTTTTTTTCCATAGAGCTTAGTGGGCACTGTATCACGGGTCTTAATGTAGGGCATGCGGGGCCAGGCCCAAGTCACAGGCATCGAGCACTCATAGTTAAAGTTGTACAATTGATCCTCCAGCCACTTGCGCTTGTCCTGGGGTTCTGGGTAAGTGGATGCCAATCCTAAGCATTAAGATAATGTTACAAAGCGATTATTAATAATGGAAATATCTATTTAAAAAAAAAAATGGGAATATCTAGACCAATGGGAAAAAATAATTGAAACAATTAAAAATTAATTTTGCTAAATATTAAAAAGCTGATGTTCGACTTTGGAGTTTAACATTATAAAACAATTTCGTGAGAACACTCTGGGTCAATTAAAAATAAGTAAGATGTCACAAATGAAAATAAAGAGGGTAATATTTGAAATATAGTCTTATATCAAATTTAAAAAAATGGCAAATAATCTAAATGTATTAAGAGTTTTACCTTTATCATAAGCACACTTGGTCACACCAATGGCAATGTTCATGGAGACATCACGAATGCTCTGCAGGGGAGGATACAATGAGCCCCGCTCAATGTCAGTGGGTTCCACAAAATTGGCCAACTCCTGGGCGGCAATCAGGAACATATCATCGGGTATGTGATGCGTGCCAGTGCAGATGACGCCCAGTCCGACGCCAGGGAAAATATAAGCATTATTGCCCTGACCGGGATAATAAGTCTTGTCGCCCACGGTAACCGGTGGGAAGGGCGAGCCAGATGAGAAGATGACGCGTGCCTGATCAGAAAAAGAATTGTTAGAAAAACAAACAACGAATTCAGTTTAAATATCACTCACATCTGTATTATGATAAGCCTCCTCGGCAGTGCACTCCGCCTTGCTGGTTGGATTCGAAAGAGCAAAAATGATGGGCCTCTCGTTGTTGTCTGCCATGGTGCGCAGAATCTTGGGCGTAAAGAGACCCGCGCAGGCCGAAGCGCCAATCAGGACCTGTGAAATTAAGTTGCAGATTCAGAGGATGCAGATCTTTAGGTTCAATGTAATAACTGACTTACACTTGGCTTAATGGTCGACACAATCTGCTCGAGATCCGACATGGGCTCAATGTCCTTGGCGTAGTTAACCTTGTGACCCTCCAAGCTGCCCACCTTGCGTGACTTGGTCAACAAACCATCGATATCCACCATGAATATCCGGCTATAAGCCTCATCGATGGGTACACCTAAATTAAAAAAGAAATAAATGAACAATCTGTAAACAAATCATAGTTTCCAATATATAAATAAATACCTTCGGCAACCATGCCCTTGACCACGAGATCAGCAATGCCAATGGCCGCCTCGCCGGCGCCAGCGAAGAGGAAAGTGTAATCCTTGAAAGACTTGCCCGTAATGCGTTTGGAGGCATACAATCCGGCGACAGCGACGGCAGCTGTGCCCTGAATATCATCGTTGAAGGTGCAGTATGTGTTGCGGTATTTGTCCAAGAATCTAAATGCATTGTGATTGCCAAAGTCCTCGAATTGGATGAGTGTGTTCTGGCCATAGCGCTTGACAACTGCCTCCATGAATTCGTCAATGAAATCGTCATATTCGCGTCCCACAACACGCTTCTGTCGCAGGCCCACATACAGTGGATCTTCGAGAAGATCAATGTTATTGGTGCCAACATCCACCACAATGGGCAGACACTGATGTGGCTTAATGCCAGCCAAGGCCGTATACAACGCCAGTTTTCCAACTGGGATGCCCATGCCGCAGGCGCCCAAATCCCCAAGGCCCAGAATACGTTCTCCGTCCGTCACGCAGATGGCACGGACATTTGGTTCTGGCCAATTCTTCATCACATCAAAGATGTGACCACGATCATTGAAGGTAACAAAGAGACCATGAGGACGCCTGTAAATCAGGCCAAAACGCTGGCAAGCCAGGCCAACTGTTGGCGTGTAAACAATGGGCATCAGATCCTCAATGTTCTCGGAGAGAAAGCGGAAAAACAGACGCTCGTTGCGATCATGCAGATCACTCAGATACAGATACTTGTTGAGTGGTTCCGTATACCGATTGACGGCGATCTTGCACAGTTGCAGCTGCTCCTCCTGGCTCTTATAGCGTGCTGGCTGCAAGCCGTGTATACCCAACACCTGACGCTCCTCTAGGGTAAAGGCCAAGCCCTGAGGAAATGAGAAGAGAATGGGAAATCAAAGAGATAACAACATGGTATAAGATTTTTCTTACATAATGCTTAGAATACCAAAAAAAGAAAATTAGAAAGCTTGTAATTGGGAAATTAAAAAATAAATTATTAAACCAAAATTAGAATAAGTATACATAGTAAAAACATATTTTATTTACAACTAAAAGCTAGAATACCTTAAATGTAATTGACAAATTTGAATTGGGAATGCCAAATTGAAATTAAAACAATTTTACAACAAGCAACTTTATGCAATTTTAATAGAAATAATAATATGCAAAATTTAATAGAAATATTTTGACATTGCACTGAACTTTGCTAAGTGTTTTTCTTAATTTAATCTTCTACTATGTATTTTGTATATGTTAGTTTTTGTGTATTTCAATTCTTATTTTGGTTTCTATACATTTAATTTTTCGGCTTTATTTTTGTTCAATTTGTTTTATTTTAATTCTTGCAGAAACATTCGGAGCTGTGAATTAACACTCACCTTATTCAGACGCGGATCGCGAATGTGATCGATGCCGCGCACCTGAGAGGGACAGATGATATCGCCGACTACCTCGTGATATCCACGGGCATCGCACAGCGCCAGCGCCGATGTTGCACTCGCTGCTGCTGTTGTTGTTGGCGTTGTGGTCGCTACCGCTGCAGTTCCACTGCGGCATAATTTACCGATATTGCCACACAAGCTGCAACAGACGGAATTAAGTTTGTTATGACAATTGGAGCAATTGAGGCAGTCGCTGATCCCTCACAATATTCAGAATACTCGTAAACAACATACAACATTCATGATATACAACATTCAAACGCAAAGCCAAGTCCAAGGCCAGTGTCAGCTGCTTTCTAAACCCTGTACTTATAAAGTACAAAAGGTGCATTCAGTTTGTCGAATGAAAAATGTGCGTAAGAGACCTGATAAGGTAATCAGTTAACCGCCTATTATTAGACATTATAAGAGCTATTTAATTTAGTTCCAATACATTATAATAAACCAATTACAAGATCGCAGTTTAAATTCGGAATTTTTTAAGAAACAATATAAATAATTCGGGTCAAAAAAAGATGAAAACACAGTGTAAATATATTAGGCTGAACGTGTTTGTAAAATATAATGTATTGTGTTTAAGCGTATTTTTACATAAATTGATTTTTGCTAAAATTTATTTTAACAAAATGAGTACAGGGTCTCTGACTATCGAGCACACTTGGCTGAAGCGTTCTTTCTACTTGTTTATCACACAGCGGGAGGTGATAAAGGGTAAAGCGGTCTAGGAAGCCCATTCAACTAAGCTCAACAACCGCATAATATATTTTTTTTTATTATCTTTTTTTCACGATAAGATTCTGATTTGGAGCATGACGACAAAGCTTCCATATGAGTTTTGCATAATTGATGCTAATTGCAGGTGCCTTGTGACTAATTTTTTTTTTTTTAGCGATTCATTGATGGAAGCAATTTTCTATCAACAAATTTTGGATTTTTGGTCACATAAGTTGCCGAGTGCTATCAAAACTCGTTAGTGACGCGTTCCTTATTTTGTTCCACGCGCTTATGACGTGTTTTCTTTACAGCAAACACTTCTGGTTTCTAATTATCGGGGACTGAACAAATGAAGGGAACAGGAAAGGGGTGAACTTGGTATCGTTATCACCGTTCGTCATTTTGTTATCGTTTGTAGCTAAAAAGCTAACGCCAGTAGAGCTCACATGCTTTTCATTTTTCGCATATGTAACAAATGTTGATATGAATCTTAATATATTCGTATGTACAAACGTACGTATCTAATCACGCATACAAATGCATACGCTTTCCATGTTTACACGACGTACACATGACGTGAAAACATAAATATTGCAAAATTCTAGTGCAAGTAGTATAAAATGGGTTAAACAAATTTATAATAATCTATTCCCAATATCAATTTTATCAAATATTTATACTTTTCCAAAAATAAAAAAACACGTTTTTATGAGTAATAAAAACCAACATTGTGTATATGAAATAAAATATTTTATACTATTTAAAATATCATAGGGTGTGTCAAGCAATTAAATATTTGAAATTTTATCATTGAAATATTCAGACAAATTTTTTCTATGTATATTTAATGTATAAATGCATTTCTTGCCAAAATAGAATATAATATGCAATCAAGGCTTGTTCGTATAAACGTAGTATAAGCATTCAAATATAATTACTCCAATTGTTATGTGTGACATCACGATTTGATATCGTGAGCAAAGTTTTCTGTGTAACGGGTTATTACTAATGTACATATGTACATACAATATGTATGTATGTATAATTAAACACAATGTATGAGTCTGAGTCATAAAACTATTGCTAAAATGAAGTCAATGTACCCAGATGTAGATTTTGGAATGTGGCGCAACTAACGGAAGAAAGAAGGCAAAAGAATGAAGAAAGAACAAAACCGACAGAAGAAGAGAACCAAAAAAATAAATACTTTTGAACTTGGCAACGAAAATGAAAAATAAAACACTAACAAGAAGAGCAACAACAATAAACAAAATAAAAGCGCGAGTTTTTGTTATTGTAGATAAATACATTCACACAGATAGATGTTTTGACTTTTTTGGTTTATAATTATAGAATTTGGCATGGGAAAAGTCGCACACACACACACATAACCGTAGACAGTGTCCATGTCCATGAACATGAAGGTGTCTTCAATTTTCAGAGTCAAATGAAAAATGCGTTGGCGTTGAAGCAAACAAATACAGTATGTTAAGTTATAATTTTGACAAAGATTAAAATTCACATACTTGCTTTTATATTTTTGGGAATCTCATGAACTTTACTAAAATAAGGAAAAGGTATTTTTTTGCAAAAATAAAATATGCTACCCAATAATTTAATTTTAAAATCAACTGTTTATGCATACACAGTGGCAACAAGCTTTTTAGACCCAGTACTTCTTTGACTATGTTTTGTTCTCGTTACAATTGTTTTTCTTTTATTGAAATAATAATCAACAAATTCTTGTTTTAATTTTTCACATTTCTTATTTAATGTAAAAAAATACATAAATATTGTTTGTATTTACAAATAGTCGGTCCAATAAGCTTTGAGCCACTGTATGTATGTATATAAGAGTAAGTTTGTTTGAGTGTGGCGATTGTTTATGTATTGATTTTTTCAGCTGTTTTTGTTTAGCTTAGTTTTCTAATTATTATTTACTCATTGTTTATTTAATTACAGACAGCCGAGAAAAGCAAATTTGCACTTATGCAATGAACAATGACAAAGTAAATCAAAGGAAGCAGCTGTTAAAGGAACACGAAGAGGAACAAGCGAAAAGCAGGAAACTTAGGTCAATGCCAAAAACGTGTGCGAAGCTGCCCCTTTTTCTACCACCACCAAAGGGACTTTATATATGTGTGTATGTGTGTAGTTCGTGACAATGAAAACGAAAGCTTCACTGCTCTGCTCTGCGCAGCCTATGATGGGCAGCCGAGGGGGCTAAGCGGAGAACAACGCTGCCTTGGCGCACAACGAAGAAGAGGAAGAAGAGAGACTAGGTCACTGGCAAAAACAGCTGGGACGCCAAAAGTGTATGAGAAGAGAGAGATGGACAGTTGAGAACTGAAAATTGAAAATTGCATAATACCCGTCAATTCGCACATGTACGAAAATAGTTGCAAGCAGAGCAGAATTCCTTTGGCAACTTGATGATGGGTCTCTTCGACGCAATCATCTTTCAAATGATTATATATGTATGCCATGTATGCTCACCTGGGTCTTGAAAACATTTTGCGCTTGTGTTCCTTAAATTGCTTTTGTTACGTTAACTGGTTTGTTTTTTCGTTTTTGCTTTTCTTTGACACTTATTACTAATGTATTAATACTTTTTATGGTTAAGCTAAAGAAACACACGACAATAACGACCAAACACCCTTAATATTTTCCCCAATAAACAAATGTGAATATTGAACGCGCCGCGGGAAAATACAACCTCGCGAAGCTGTCGGCGAATGATGAACGAATGCCGAATACGACAACCGAATGAAAAAAACTTGCGCGGCTGTGATTTGAACCGGTATTGGTAAACGCGCTTGGAAATCAGTGTTGCCAGATTGACCAATTTAATTGCCTACTACCGAGCTGTAAAAGCCTATGGGGGTTTTAAGAGATTATCTGAATATCACATTTCTTAATCCCGTTATTGTTTTATAACTAAAAATAAATAAAATGTTTATCCGAGCGCCGAAGCGCCTGTTAATATGTGTTGTTTTTGTATATAGACTGCCTGCGTTTCCGTAGATCGCTCACGGAACCAGCACCTGTTTTTTAAGATGATGATGAGACGTTGCCAGATCGGGCTGTTGCCGCTGTAGTGGTACGCCACAAGCCCGACCGCCACAATCTATCGACCGAAACCAAAAAAGTAAACATGGCGCAAAATTTGAAAAATATTTAATTTTTAAAATTTTTTTTAGTTTTTAAAAAAGGGATAATTGTACTTTTCTATTTCAAAACTATGGCACCACCTTGTACCTGGTTGGGAAAATAAATACGTAACGTAATAAATATGTTTTCTGAAAGATTCGGACACAATTTATTTTTTAATGTGTATTAAATTGTGGAACTATGGTGACAATAACTAAAATTATATTAAGAATAAGTAAATTTGATGAGCCGTTTCCCACATAGCTCTGCATGGAAACATTATCATCTTTCAAGTCATTGGCTCCGGAACTTTCCGAAATAGTTGATTCAAAAGTGTATAAAGCTCGAAATCCATTGGCGACGAATCGATCATTGGAATAGAAGGTGACACGAAAGAAAAGTCTGTCGGAACGCACTTCGAAATCGGGCAGTTTTCCGCAGTGGCGACTGTACTTGCGATCGGTGGTCATGAAATTGGAGAATTCCACATAATCGCTGGCAGTTTGATGATCGCAGCTGAAAAACCAAAAAGTGTAAGTATAAAAAATATTTTATATTATTTCAGGAAGCTTACGTGCCAATGCCTTCGACATCGAAGTACGTAAATCGCAGAACTACACGCTCGTCGTAGCCATAAAAATAATAATTGCACACAACATTTTCCAGATAGTATCCAGGAAAGTTGGGGGAGTGAAATAAGCCGCTAATCCTTTCACTGCTGTTGTAAACAAATGTGCATTCATCTCCCTGCTGCACGCCCGACGTAATACCAAAGTCTTTATAAAGATGGATAGATAGATCAAAAATTTTATGAAAGAATGAGAAAAGATAAAGTTATATTCAATTTTCATAATGTAAATTTAAATACAAATTTTTAAAATATAAATTTTAAATAAAAATTATAATATTTTTCAATAAAAAATCTTGTTTAATTAAATTTTCTTAGTTTTTTATTTAAAAATAAAAGTTACTAATAAATTTTTGATAAAAATTTTAAAATAAGAAAATTATTATAATTATGCCAAAATTAATTGTGCCTTACTTTTGAGAAACTTGTACTCTGCACGGAATCCGTAATACTGCACCTTGTTGGTCATCTTTGGCGGATATCTGCCCACAAATTGCAGTTGCAGCCGTTGGTCGCTGGACATCAAAGGCTTGGGCAGAAAGGCGCCGCATAACAACTCTTGGGTATCGTATTTACCCCGCACCTCCTCCAGCACGTGCAGCGCATCCTCTTCCAGGCAGCGACTGGAATTTTCATGTTCCGTTGGAATATTGAAATCATGAAACCTAATTTGAATTCGTTCTGGTTTTTGCGCTTCAAACTCGTAACGGCATTGCACGAAAACTGACGAGTCGATATTTTTATTTATCGATGCACTGATAAACGAGCCCAGCAGCTGGTTCGATTCAAAGATGCCAGACTTGTTGACGCGCGAGTCGTACAAATGTCGGCAGTGCTCTGAAAAATAAAATATTTTATAAATAAGATCGTAATCTTGTAAAAATTGTACGTAAATATAAGTTTATGCATAATTTTGACTATGGCTCACAGTGCGTCACACTGTGACACTCTGGTCTGAAATGTGACGCTGTGTGATGCACCTATTTATCGATGCACCGATAAAAGAGCCCAACAGCTGATTGTAAACGCGCGAGTCGTACAAATTGTCTCTGCTCTGAAAAATTGTAAATAAATATTTTTAAATAATTGTGTTTCATATAATTTATGCTTAAATTGCGAAGTAACGTACGCGTCTGGCACATCCATCGATTCTGGAGCAGAAAAATGAGCAGCAAACAGTTGCAAACTGAAGACAATAAGCTGGACACGTTTCGACGCATTTGTGATGAAATTGCGGCCGAGTCAAGTTACCTGAAGAAGGTGGAAAGACTGGAGAACTTTTTCAAGAAGGGCTCGAGCGGCAAAGGCTTTGAGGGCAACACCCTACAGTGGGTGCAATTTCTCATTCCTGGCGCAGCCCAACGTGTGTACAATTTGCAGAACAAGGCGCTAATTAAGTTGTTTGCACGCATCTTGCAACAAAATCAACAGGAGATGCATCTGGACTTGGAGCAGGGTGAGTGAGTTGGAGATTCTTTAACTGTCTTTTTTATTTGTTAATTTTACCTTATTTCCCCCTTCTAGATGGTGACATTTCCGAGACACTGCGCAAACACTTTGCCGCCTCCAGTAAATTGAAGCCGCAAACGGAAAGCAAACTCTACCTGCATGAAGTGGAAGCATTGCTCGGAGAACTGGAGAAACGCACCAAGGAGGACGAGCAGACGGAGGTGCTGCGGGATCTTTGCAAGCAGGCTACTGACTTGGATCTGCGCACGTTCATCCGACTGATTAAACAGGATCTGCGAATCAATGCACGTGCTAGGCACATTTTGGATGCATTTGGACCACAAGCTTATCCAGCTTATCAGTCTTCCCGTGATCTGACTGCTATTGTGAACACTTTTGCTGGCAAAGCAACTTCCTCTGTTGCAGTCAAGGCAGTTGGCAAGACGAAGGCGAAGCTGGCAAACAGTGGGATTCAGGTGATGACACCCGTTTCGCCCATGTTGGCCAATGCCTGCAAGTCTGTCGACGATGCGTTCAAGAAGAATCCCGGCGGATTGTACAGCGAAATCAAATATGATGGCGAACGTGTGCAAATCCATAAGCAGGGCGCTGAATTTAAATTCTTCAGTCGAAATCTGAAGCCTGTGATGGATCACAAAATTAAACAGCTTAAGGATTTTATACCCAGAGCCTTTCCCGGCGCCGATGACATGATACTCGATTCGGAGATCATTCTCGTGGACACCGAAACGGGCGCACTGCTGCCCTTTGGCACTCTGGGTGCCCACAAGAAGCACACTTTTGCCAATGCCTCCGTTTGTCTCTTTGTCTTCGATTGCCTGCTCTACGATGGCGATGATCTCACCCAGCTGTAAGTACGAGGAGGCAAAAATCCCTAATCCAGTTTTTCTCTTCATAAGTATTAAAATTTGAGACGCTTCTTAATTTTTTTTTTGTGTAATATTGCCAAATAATAATAAATTTTTTGAAAATTATTTCAATTATTTTCCAAATTATATTATATGGCAAAAAATTATATTTGATTTTTAAATTTTAGATAAAATTCATTTTAAATGTTTTCAATTACATAGTTAATAACTTTTTTTTAGTTTTCTTACAAAAACTGTAAGGTACTAAAAATGAGAAATATCACTTATTTTTATTTGTTTTTCAATAAAATCAAATACCATTTAAATGAATTAATTTTTATTCTTTTTGACAACCAAAAGTGAGTTTTATAAAATATTTATATTTTGACAAATTTCTATAATAGCGTAGTTATTTTTTTATATATATGTATGTTAATTTTTAAAATTCTTATTCTGTTTTTTTTTATCTCAACTTTTTCAGATCGTTTTGCAAACGCCGTGAGATTCTCGAGCAGAACATTCAACCCATCAAATCTCATGTGCAGCTGTCAGAGTCGCAGTTTCTCAAGACCAAACAGGAGCTGGCCCTGATGACAGCCAAGGTGCTGCAGGCCAATCTCGAAGGCGTTGTGCTTAAGAGTCCCGCTGGAACCTATCAGCCTGGCAAACGCAACTGGCTTAAAGTGAAGAAGGATTATCTTTTTGGTGGAAAAATGGCCGACACGGCAGATTTGATTGTGCTGGGCGCCTGGTATGGATCTGGAAAGAAAGGCGGCGTGCTGAGCATCTTTTTAATGGGCTGCTACGATGCCCGCGATCATCTGTGGAAGACGGTTACGAAGGTACACTCTGGCCTAGACGATGCCACCAATGATGAAATACACGAATCTTTGATGAAGCTAACAGAGCGCGCTGATTCTAACAAGATTCCCTCATGGCTGCTCTGCAAAAAAGCCCTCATACCCGATGTGCTGGCCAAGACGCCGGAGAAGATGCCCGTTTGGGAGATAACAGGTGCCGAATTCACACAGTCCGAAGCGCACACAGCGGGAGGAATTTCTATTCGCTTTCCACGCATTACGCGACTGCGAAGCGACAAAACTGCCAAGGAGGCCAATGATCTGGAGCACCTTGAGCAGCTCTATGCGGCCTCCAAAAAAAATGTAAACGTGGATTTGTTGCTGGCCAACTGCGATCAGAATGAGAATGATAATGGATTGCAGACGAAGCTGGAAAAGACGCCACAAAAGGACAAAGCAGCCAAAGTGGCTCAAACGAGCAGTAGAAAGAAACAAAAGGTGGCCAAGAATGACTCTGAAAATGAGATGGACGCGCCTTCGACCAGTTGCAGTGCACGGAAAAAGCCGAAACTGGAGACTGCTCAGGGAAAACTCAAAGATTTCTTTAAGCCCAAAACGGCAACAGCCGCTGTAAAGGATGAAAAAACCTCTGAGACGAGAAAATCCCTAGAAGTTATCGAAGTGAAGATCAAGAGCGAGAAAAGTAATTTATTCAGTGGTCTTGTGGCACATTTTGCAGCTGATGCAGCCGAGTCCAAGCAAATGAATCAGTTTGTGGAACATGGTGGCACCTTGACAACGAATACACACAAGGCAACTTTGGCATTTCATGACTGTAAACAGGACATGGATTTGCAGCAGCTGAGGTGCGTGTATTTCTAAGATCTTTTTATTTTGTGAACTTTTCTGAATTATATTCTGATAATTGAACCATTCATATTAAATTTACTTTTCCTTTCCGACTAACTGATTAAGACAAAAACTTCTGTCCCATTTATGGTTTCCATTTTTTTTTCAAATGTTTCTAAAACGGCCAGCAACTTTGTTAGTATTCAATATATTAAGTTTAATTTTTTAATGTCTAATTTATCTTTATCTTTATAGGCCCCTCTACCGTCGCAGCTGTCGCCATCTGAGTGTTAAATGGATGCAGGCATCGCTGGAGGCCAAGACGCTTCAGCCATATCCCCTCTACGCTTTGCAATTAAAAACTTAGACAAGTTAATGAGTTTATTTGCTTTTGACTTTATTTCTGCTCACTTGTTCAATTTCAAGCAAAAAATTTACATTTTTTACTAATGGAAAAATATATGTAAATCGGATAAAACTGTACAGCTTTGTAGCTTTGTAGTAAAAAAAGGACATAAAATCTATGTATATGGAGATTGAAGCTTTTGTAATGTTAATATTTTAATACAAATTAATTTTATGTAATTTTTCAAATATTTTTTGTGAATTATTAATTTAATGTCAGGGGTTTTATTTAAATTAAAATTGTGCGATATTTACAATAAATATGATTGTTATTTATATGAATAAAAAGATTTTTCAAATTCTGAATTTGTTGTTTGAGTATTTAGAAGTACAAAATATAAGAAGAAAATTATAATAAATTAAATTTGCTATAGTAAATGTAGTTTGCTTTAATGGTGTCGTACATACATACATTTGTCTGCGTTGAATGCACTTAGCCCTTTACAATGAGCAGCTGAGCTTTTATATTAGCCAAATAATCAATTAGCCCCATTTGATGTGGCGAACTCGGAGACATTCAAATATTCTACTTGACTTGGAAAGCCGTAAAAGTGTCGACTACAAGTTTCAGTTTCAGAATCACGAATATATATTTCAATACAGAAACTGACAGACAAATCTTGGCTAACAACGAATATCCATTTTTTATTATGGATATCTAAATTGTGCGATTGTTTTTGGTACAAAGTACGAATGAGAGAGCGTTCGGTTACAAATTATTGAATTTGTAGTTCTTTGTTGGTATAAAAGCGAAAGCGCATTCTATTCTGCTTTTAGTTAAGCAGCTGTCGCGACTGTGTTTGGAATTGTGAATTGTGAACTCTTCAATTGTGTGTGAATAAGGATACGAATACCCGACTACACAAAGGCATCTCCAATGGAAGGATTTTACAAAAACAAGACCGTATTCATAACTGGTGGCAGTGGATTTGTGGGAAAAGGTAGAACACGAAATACCCAATTTTTGAGAATATTGACAAGTCTTCAACAAACTGGAATCCGTTTTTGTTCAAAATATCAAGAAAAGTTTTGCAATTTGAAATGTATTTATGAATGAATGAAATTGTAGTTTTGTTAAAAGACTTTAAAAAAATACTTTCCTAAGTCGAAGTCTCCCTAAGTCGAACTTTTTCTTTTGATAATTGTGATTTATCGTGAAATATGGGGAAGCGTATGAAAAGCTAAAAATTATCATACACTCTTGTTAAAAATCGGAAGCTCGGTTTTGACTTTAGACCCATGGTTTCTCGAGCAAATCCTCTTAGAATTCACCGTAGATTACGATTTTGATAAAAAAATTGACCTACCTTAATATACATAAATTACAGTTGACCATAAACTACTTATGTCTTATGAATATTTATGCAGATCCAAGCAATAGTGAAACTGCATAATTAAAGTGAACCAACTTAAATTTGAATACAAAACAAGTGGGAAATTCTAAAGTCGAGCTCCCTAACTATAGGATACCCGTTACTTATTTTCATGAATTTTACAATATTTTTATTGCATGCTTTAGGCACTTTTATTCTTTAAAAACTTTAATTAGCCATTACCACCTGTCAAATTTGTTACAATTTAGTAGAATGATAGGTTATAATAGTATCTAACGTTAATAGGTAAAAAGTTTCTAATATCTTGAAAACTGTGCGTGTCGTGGTTTATTGCGATTTACAGAGGCGGAAAGGAGCTTGGCAAAGTTTGAAACAAACGACCTGCGTGGGGTCTATACAAGTCTGTGTGCCAAATTTGGTTGCTCTAGCTCTTATAGTCTCTGAGATCTAGGCCCTCATACGGACAGACAGACGGACATGGCTATATCGACTAGGCCGTTGATGCTGATCAAAAATATATGTACTATGTAGGGTCGGGGATGCTTTCTTCTCCCTGTTACATACATTGCAACGAACACAATATCCCCATTTACTTATTTTTATAAGTAACGGGTAAAAATATCAATTACCATTTTTGGAATCACCTTATACTCAATTCACACTGAGCAACATCTTACATCTGCTCTCAAAATTTGGGATGTGCCTATAGTTTTACCCGTGTCCAAATTTTTCCGTCTGTACCGTCATCTTCTATTGATGTTCCTAATTCCTACGTTTCTAATCGGTTTGGAGCCGTTTTTTTTCGAATGCAACACTTGAAATTTTCCATTCGGTACGAAAATGTAAACGATGTCAACTGAAATGTCAACAATGTCAAATGAAAAGCAAATGAAACAATAAACAAAACAATGAGAATTGGCTGAAATTTAAGTAAGAAAGGTTTTAGATAATTTTCGCTTATATTTAATGTTTTTTTTAAATTAAAAGAGCTTAAGAAAGGAATTGCTAGTAGAATATGGGACATCTAAGAGGAATAGAATATGGGATCTCTGGATAGATTTCCGCACAACATCTGCAGTAAGTTTAGGTTATATATGATACGTAAATAATGTTCAAGTAATGCCCTTATTGCAGTTTTTTCATGGAATATATGGAAGACTCGATCGAGTTTGACCTAGGATGCCTGCGTGGAGTACCGATTCGAAACCAGAGTATCTGTTAAAATACGTGCTTAAATAGTTAAAATAAATAAATATCTTAAAACAATCTAAATTCGTTTAATTTAAAATGTAAATCGGTGTTTCACATCTACTACCATCATTCCCATGCATTCCCCGTAAATGTGCTCAGTGTGAATAGCTTATTAAGCGCATTTAAATGGAAAACTATCGATATTAAGAATTTCTGAGGGGAAAACTACAAAAAAATATGTAGAAACAGGTTGAGCATGAGACTAATTTATTAACTTGAAGCATTTGTGATTCGCAGTGACCATTGAGAAGCTGCTCCGATCGACGGACGTGAAGCGAATCTATGTCCTAATCAGACCGAAGAAGGGTCAGGATGTGCAGGATCGCATTGCCAGCTGGAAGGACGAAGTTGTAAGTGACAAGATCCTTAGGTTTAATATATATTGTAATAAACTCTCGAAAAGGTTTTCAGCCAGCTGCTCAAGGAAAAGCCTGAGATCTTGGAGCGAATAGTGCCCATATCTGGAGATTGCAAGGAACCGGATCTGGGCATCAGCCAAGGCGACAGGGAGTTGCTGGCGAGGGAGGTGCAGGTGGTGGTGCACGGGGCGGCCACAGTGCGTTTCACAGATCCACTGCATATGGCCCTCGACATCAACACTCGTGCCGCGCGACTTATGCTGCAGTTGGCCAAGAATATGACTCAACTGGAGGCTTTCGTTCATGTGTCGACGGCCTTCACGAATTGTGTTACGAATCACATCAAAGAAGATTTCTATCCGGAGCACTTGACCTGTAAGGCCGAAAAGGTCTTGGCTATGAGAGAGACGTTGAGCGATGAACTCCTTGACAAAATGACCCCAGTGTTGGTTGGCAAGTATCCCAACACATACGCCTACACCAAGGCCCTGGCCGAGGAAGTGATTAAGAAGGAGGCGGGCGACTTGCCCTTGTGCATATACCGGCCTGCCATTAGTAAGTGACATCTTCGTGACCCTTACCCCTTACCAGGCTGTCTTTCACATGTCATACCACCTTACTCCCTTACCCCTAAGCTGTCTCGCACCTTTATTCCCCTAACTCGCCTTAGCTTCTCAATCGCTTATTCATTTTAAGCCTTAGTCTTCTAAGTCTTTTAGCCGCTACGCCCTGATACAATTACCTGGACAACCTCCTTACCTCTTTACCCCCTCAACCCCTTACCACTCTTTAGCTGTTATCCCTCATCGCTTCACACATCTTACTACTATACCCACGTATTCGCTTAATACCGTCAACCCCTTACGCCTTTCGTCTATCTACCCGTTCTATCCCCTTACCCTCCTTACACCTACTCCTATACCCCTTATTGTCTTGTTCCCTCATCCATTTTTTCCTTATCCCCTTGCCCATTTTCCCGCACTCTACACTCGCTTTACCCCCTAATTTCTTACCCGCCGTTCCCCCAACCCATTACCCCCTTATCCTCATTAACACCTACTACTTCCTTATTCATTTTGACCCCCTCAACCCCTCACTCCTCATCCGACTCACTCCTTTCCGATTTACTTCTCTCCTATATATCCCTTTAACTACCAACTATCTCCATTTTAGTTGTTACCAGCTACAAGGAGCCCGTTGAAGGATGGATTGACAATGTTTATGGTCCAACCATCCTACTTTACGGCACTGCCTTTGGGTATTTAAGAATTTGCCCACTGAATGCCAATGCGAATGCAAACATTTTACCCGTGGATTACTGCGTCAACCTGTTGCTGGCACTTGCCTATCGCACCGCCGAGGAGAGTGCCACCCGCAAGGTGGAGGGGATTTCCGCACCTCCTCCGACCATTTACAACTATGTTCCCTCGAAAAAGAACATGATGACATGGGGCGGCGTCATTGATAAGACGGCGGCGCTCGCCCATGTCTTCCCGTTTGAACAAATGATATGGTTGCCCTTCCTCCAGTTAACCACCAATATCTGGCTCTTTAAAGTGCTCTCATTTTTCTATCACCTGGTGCCCGGCTTCCTGCTGGACCTTGCGTTGCGTTTGAAAGGCCAAAAGCCGCGGATGATTAAGATGTACAACAAATTCCACAATGCAATGTATGTTTTAGAGTTTTTCGGGGCAAACACCTGGCATTTTGAGACAAGCAACACGGAAAACGTTTGGCAATCCCTGACGCCAAAGGACCAGGAGCAATTCCAGTTCGATATGAGCACCTTGGACTGGGATGACTACTTCTATCGATCAACTGGAGGCTTGCGTGTCTATCTGGGCAAGGAGGATCCCACTCCTGAGGGAATCAAGCGGGCTCAGCGGGTGAGAGCGCGGTAAGAACTGAACGTCTTGGATCAATTTCAATTCCTTAGATAATTTATCCAAGTTCTACTCGTTATCCTCAGATACTTGATACTTCATCGACTGCTGCAGCTCGTTCTTTACGGTGGTTCACTTGTCATTCTGGGAAGTGTGTTAAGAACCCTACTAAGATCCTACACACATTAATGCATACAACTCGACAGTGAGGGACCCTGTACTTGTTCTGTTACAAAATCAAATTAAACTGAAGGTTGTCTGTGAACTGATATACGATCGAAATGTATAAATCGGCAAAAATCAAATTGAGCTATCGATCGATCGGCATATAATATCGATATATCGAGTTTTCCCAAATTTTGTGTATTTAATTTGAAGACTTAATGTAATTATAAAATAAATGCGTACTTTTAAAAGCTTGAAGTTTTAAAAAAATGTTCAAGGGGTAGTACAAAATTCAAAACAGTGTGGCAAAAAAGACAGTGCTGGAAAAACATTTAAATTTTTGATTAAGATAGAATTGAGTTTTAAAACAGCTATGACAACTTAAAGTTTTGGAAAAAGTGTCCAGGGAAAAGGTATGGAAAAAGTGGACAGTGAATAATGAATAAGATTTTGATGGCTTATCAAAATCGAGGTCAAATTAAGATAAAATTGGCATTTCCCATTTAACAAAGAAGTGTTTTAAAAACTCACTGCCAGTGGCAGGTCCTGCACAGGATAAAGATGCCGTCATTTGCACCAAGAGCACGAATAACACCGGGAAGCGCACCATTTGAACTTGTCGCCAACTCACAACCAACTGAAGACTCAAATCGACTCAGTTGGACTAAGACAACGATTTAGCCACTTTGCTTTATGCCTTCTCCAACCCTCGAGTCAAGCAAATTGGCCACATCCATTTGCACTTCCGCCCCAGACTCACAGACGGAAGCTGTCAGCCGGGGAAAGTGGAGAAGGCGCAAAAGTCGACAAAGTTTGCCGACATTTGGCGATGATTAGCATAATTCGATTGGATCGATCGATTGGGAATGCGAAACGTTTGAATTAAAGACTAATTTATGGGGCGCCAACTTACGATTTGTGCGTCCGGACTGAACATCCTTCGTGTCCTTAATGTCCTTTGTATCTTTCGCTTCCGTCGAATGCTGCAAAATATTTTCCTTGGCGGCCGAAGACAACGACGACTTTAAGGCCACGCTAGCTGCCTCCAAAATTGGCGCCACTTGTTTTTCCTCGTTGGCCACAAATTTGTATTTACCGCGAAATCCTTTGGCCGTGCGATTGGAGCTGGCATTGAATTCCAGCAGGAGATCCGGACCACTGCTGAGGATGCGACGTGTGGGACACGGAGAACACAATACATCGATGACCGCATTCATATGCGCAGATTCCGCATCGAAAATCGTGACGGCATCCAGTTGACAGCCACCATGCGCCACGGGCGGCAGCTGCAGCTCCTCGAAGAGCAACTCCACGCGACTGTCGGGTCGTCCTATGAACTTGTAGGCGCACTTGATGTGCGCCGGATAGTGGGCGGGAAATCGCGGCGAATGAAAGTAGCCCTGACCCAAATTGCCATCTGTCGTAGTGCTGGCAAAGAAGTAATAATCGCAGAAACTGTGCGGCACCAGACGACCCTCAGTCTTGAAGAGTTCTGCAAAGATAGGATTGATTGGGCGTAAAGTCCGGAAAAATAATTATATTAACTACTCGATTTCATAGAGAAAAGTTAGTGGTAATTTGAAAGGAGGAACGACCTTCCTTCCTAAAGAGTTAGGTCAGATTATAAGAAAAAGAATTCCAACTAAACTTCAAATAAAGATTAAGTGTTGGTAAAAATTTATACAGAAGACTTAGGTGAAATTTACAGAAGCTGACAGGAGAGACACATACTATACATACAGAAAAGAAGAAAAAAAGCAAATTCAGTGGTACATCCTGCTGGGTTAGGTAAAATTTCAAGAGCGAAAATTCCAACAAAATATTTCGGGCTGATGAAAATCCCAAATATAAATAAAACCAATTACAGTTGAACTTCACTAAAATGAATCACCATTATCCAAGAAAAACGTTCGAGTTATGGACACTTCAACTTATGAAAGTCGTTTTGTTAAATTAAGTATACGCTATTTTCACTCAATTTAATTCGAGTTAGAGAGAATTAAAGTTATAGAAGTTCAAATGTAATAGTAAAAAATTAAAAAAAAAAGTTTAATTAATTCAAGATATAATGCAGATGAAATTAGAACTATAGTAGGTTTAATAAGAATTATTGATAATTGCCAAATTCAATGCATTAAATATGGTCCTTCAGTAATTAAAATAAATGTTATTTCTAATTTAGTTTAGTTAGTGATTTGGCCAAGCTCAAATTTTAGAAAAGTAATATTTAGTTACTTACCTTTTTTAAGGAATCGATAGCTCGCCGTGAGATTAAGATGCCAGTTATCCACTTTTGTTGGCGGCTTTTGAAAACTCAATCGCAGTCCCAACAGCCTCCCGGCACTATAAATAGGCGTGGCATTGCGGTTGCTGTGCTGGCACCAGGTGAACGCAGCCAGTGTAGAATTCTCGATGACGGGTTCCCGGAGATACGGAAAGACCTCGACGGTGTCCAAGCAGCTGTCACCAAATTGCATATCACCAAATATAATAAATACATATAGAGAGAAGAAAAAAAAAGAATGCCGAGCGCATTGCTAATCAAATGTTGCGAAATGGCCAAATGACAAAATGGCAGAATGGCCAATTCTAATGATGTCGAAAATTTATTGGCCGATACATTTGGGGCTGGTCGCTTGGCCGCCTCGTTGGCCAGCCTATAAATAGTTGATCATAGAGCTGCCATTAAGAATATCATTGCGGTGCATTGCTGCTCGGTTCTTCATCATTTATTTTGATAAAAAGTCTAACAAAAGTTGGCGTTAAGGTTAACAGAAATACCTTTACAAATACGTTTACATACGTATTACAATGTTCAATTTACAAAGTTTTCAATTGGTTCGATGCAATATGTGTTGGACCAAAGACTATATATTGAATATACACATATAAGGATATTTTATTCACACAATATAATTGTAAGAAACCTTCAGACACATAAATTAGAAATGGGTCATTTATTGTTTTCCAAAATCACGTTCAACTCTAGAAATTAAGTCATTATTTTTTTCCTTTTCTTCACGAATATGTCTTGAATAATGTGCTCGGCTATTTGTCGGCAAATGTTGAGTCCTGTTTTATATTTATTTGCAAAAATTTCCTCTTTACAATTTTTCTAGGACATTTTTTATATGAAAGTTATGTAGTCTTTGATTGGATGCCATTGAATAAGCTTATGCTACATAGTAACGATAATGATGGGAGATGGGATTTATTAGGTGAACAATGTACTATATCAAAATTGGTGGCAGTCTACTCTAGTATCTAAGCAGAAGTAGCTAGAAACCATACCTGTTAAATTTCGATTAGAATTACTAATCAATTAGATTATTTTTGGAATTAATCGTAGTGGTTATATAATTCACTGTTGAAAGACTTGTGATTATTTAATGAAAAAGATTACCAAAAATCAATAAAAAATCTAAAATTATTACAATTATTCAAAAATAATTGTTTTAGCTTATTTTAGATTATTTATGATTTTTTAGTAAAAAACCATATTGTTTTAAATTTTCACAATCAAAGTTGCCAAAGTTTTTAATTATAGTTGTAAAAAATCTAAAAAAAATCATAAATAATCAGGAAAAAATCAAAAATAATTAAAACTATTATTTTTTTATTATTTTAATTTTTCCGATTATTTTTGAATAATTGCAAAAATTTTAAATTTTTTTTTTATTTTTTCTAATCGTAATTTAATCATTAGATAACTTTTAAACAAAAATAATCTTATTAGTAATGATTATGATTACTAATCATTATTTAACAGGTATGCTAGAAACAATAAAGAAAATGTTCGGAAAATCGGGATATTATCTCATTTAAACTTGCAAATACAAATAATAGAAAAAAAGAGAAATATTAAAAACAATATCAAAATGTATCATCGAATTTAGAATTTTCCCAATTTAGTTTGTCATTTGATTTGGAGTTATTCTAAGGAGTTTTGCGTTTACGCATGCCTCCCAGCATCCGGCAGAATGCGGGGTAGTCTATCATTGGGGCCTCCTCCAGTGTTGTGGGCTTCACCATTGGGGCGTGGCTGAGAGCCTCCTTGGCCTCGTTGACGGTCAGTTTGTCGCCATAGTTGATCAATTCCTCATAGATTCTGTTTTGCATAGAACACAATTACAAGAAGCCCCATAAAAGGCAAGAACAAGAACGAACTTTCTCTCATCGATTTTGCCCGTGCCGTGATCATCCCACTTGCTCCAGGCCTCGAGGAGCACCTCCTCCGGATCCAATTCCTGTGTGCGGCGACACATCAACTGCACAAATGCCTCGTAGTCCAAGGGCTCGTGGGCTTCCTGCATCATTTGGTCGAGGAGCTGCTCATTGGGTTCGTTGCCAAGTGCCATGTAGGTGAACCGCAGGTCATCTTTCGATATCAGCCCATCACAGTCCGTGTCGAAGAGTGTGAACACCTTTTTTGGGAATCCACGTGGAATAATCACGGCATTCAATTTCAGCCAAAAACTTACTTCCTTCAGTTCAGCCAACTTGGCAATATCCAAATCCTTTGACGACAGTTGATCATCCGCACTCAGCTGCTCCGGCAATTTATAATGTCCCGTGCTCTCGGGCAGTTTCAGTCGAGGATTGAAGATTTCATTGATCACGGCCATTGCCTCGGAGTCAGTTGAAAGATGCGCTGGCGGTTGGGGTGTCTGCGAAGCTTTCCGAGCTGAGCTGGTCCGACGACGCCTCTGAAGAGTTAAAAAGGGGCGTTACTAGCCTTAAGGTGAACAGGAAATATCTGTGCACTCACGCGATCTAAATCCTCCAACGACACCGATGGATCCATAGACATTTCGAACTAACCGATTTCACAAAGGATTCACACGAAATTCACAGAAACCTCACAGAAAACTTTCGTCAAGGTAAGAGAAAATTTTATTCTCCAATTCACAGGATATTTAGTAGAAAGTCCCAGGACATTCAGTAGGGAATTTCTGGCAATTCACAATTCTTCTATTCACATTAAATGTACAGAAAAATTCACATAAAAGTCACAGTAAATTCAGCGATAAGTATGAATTTTAACATGAAAAGTCGCAGAAAATTCTGTGGTGAATGACAGGCGCTTCACAATAGAGATTCCCTAGCGGTTAACAGGAATTTCAGTTCACTGGAACACTCTTCACTTGATATTTCAGTTTCCACTTTTCCGAAACACTTTTCACAACTGCGGCCAACGTTGTGGCCCAACGCTCTGCCCAAGCTCCACTGAAATCTGTGGCGACTTTGCTTAACAATTTTATTGACAAATCGATTTTTATTTTTTCGTTTTTTTTTTTCAAAATTTTTTTTTTTGGTTATTTTAAAATTGCTGCAAATTTCGCATAAATTGACACAAATTTGCGGGCGTGTCTTCCATTTATATGAATATAAATAGCCCGCAAATAGACCCCCAAAACTGGCTGACCAGCTTTGGCCTTCACGAGGTATTTTAATTACATTTGCATTGCAGTCGCGATGCGATTTCCTCAATTTCCACGATTTCCCTCAGCTTTGCTCTGCATTTTCTTGATGGCTGTCGCGCAGCTGCCAACCTGCCACAGATCCAGATCTCAGATCGATTTGGATACAGTTTCGGATTCAGATTCGAACTCGAAATGGCAAATGGAAAGTGAAAAGTGGGAAATGGCAACTGTGGCCGGAAGCGTTGCAACTCACCCGGGGCGCAGCTGCAGCAGCTGCAACTGAAAGGCGACCAGCTCATCGGCCATGCCGCCAATGAATATCATCAGGCAGTTATTTTTGGCGCCCACTGTATGGCTGGCATTAATGGCAAGGTTGCCCCACTGTGTGGCATTCCTCTCATTGGCATGTAAACAGGAACAATCTGTAAAAAAGAAATATTAAATCGTTACCCTAGTGATATAAAATTCTAAAAATAGCAATTATTCGACAAATCTGATATCAAAACTATATTATTAAATTTTAATTTAACGCTTTTTAATAAAATAATTTTTATTTTGGATTTTGACATTTTCCTACTGAATTTTCTCTACTGAAAAATATTTCAATTAAGTTCTAAAATACAAAAAAAAAAGAAAATTTAAACATAGTCAGAAAAATCAAAACTACTTTTTCTAATATTAATATACAAGATTTTTCCCCATTTTTGTAATGTTTTGAATATTTTTCTTATTTAAATTTGAAAATATTATAACTTTTTTGGTTTCTAGAATTTGTATATTTGATTCTGTTGTCGACATACAATTTAGATTTGACTTACCCAGCCAGAGCGGCGACTGTTTGTTGTTGGCCACTTGCTGACTGTTGGCCAAGATTGACCAGGTCAAAATCAACCCGATGGGTAACAAAGCGGCCGCCATCTGCAGCGGCCAAAATGAAACTGCGCCAGGCATCGCAATGATGTCCTGCCATAATGTTGTTGCCACTTCTGCGCCTCTTTGTGTGCTTTAAAAATAGCCAGTTGCCCCCTTTCCCTATCTCCAGGGTCCACTCTGCTCCTCCACGCTTCAATCCCAACCCTAATCGAGAATTTCAGTCGTTCCCATTAAAACGTGCACCTTTTTTTCGTGTCATTAAATTAAGTTGAGGTTTTTATGAAGCTGCCACCTAGCTCATGTCTCCCTCATGCCTCCTCCTCCTCATCCCTTTTCAACACTTGCAGGTGTCGCCATCGCCATCCGTTAGTTTCTGTCAACGCCCATGCCTCTGGCAATAACAACAGCAACAATAGCCTGTGACTTTGGCAAAGCTATTTTTAAATGGATTTCATCTTTTTATTGGCGTTTGTCCGCTAACAGTTTGGGCATCTAAAAAGGATGCCACAAATTGATAAAGGCTCTCTGATTTCCAGATAAACCAAAATAAATTACTTCGGGCAGTTATCGACATTTTGCTAATAATTAAATTTAGATGGAAACAGATATCTGTTATAAGTCATCATCATCCCCTGTGAAAAACTTCAAAACTTTCATAACTTTGTGAAAACTTATCAGATTTTAAAGCGGAATATCAATTTGATTAAGGCTTAGCCCTCAAATGCATTCTGCATTTAAATTGTCGTTCAAATAATTATTTGTCTCAAGATATCGATTTTTAAGCTCCAGGATATTTGAATTCACAGCAGTCTAAAATTACAACGATAATATTTATATATTTAATACAAAGTAACTTGCAACACATTTTAAGCACAATTCTTGAGTCTAATTATGAATCAGCTGCGAGGTTCATTTTGGCCTTAAACATGTCGGCCAACAACATGGCCTTGCTGGCATTGAGTTCCTCGTATTCGTAGGGTGCCATGTGATCCTTGCAGCGTTCCAGCCACTGTCTGACATGCTTATAGGGTTTCAGCTCCAAGCCAAAGGCCTCCAGCTGCGAGACGGTGACCAGCAAGGACAGATCCGCAATGGTAAAGTGATCAGCGGCTGCAAATTCCCGACCCTCCATTATGGAGTTGAACCAGCCAACGGCTTCTGTTAACCTGGCTCGTTTGCCCTCGTCCAGCGGAGCGCCAATAAACATGGTAGGGAACTGGTGGTTATTATATAGGAAAAACATTTATCATTATTTAATCTGAATGAAAATAATAATAATAAGTAAATAAATCACAATTTTTATTTTAAATTCAGTATGTTGCTCTATTTTAATTTTTAAGTTTATAAATTTGTATACTTTATTAAATAAAAAATTAAATTTTATTTTGATGGGAATTTTATACCAATGGTATTTTTTTTGCTTGAGTTTTGTAATACTAATTTTTCAAGTGAATTCTTAAAAGTTATCCAAAAATGTTATATTAAAGAAAATTTGGACTTGTAAATTAAATTCAAATACACCTACTTTTCCAATTTTTATGTTTATCGTTTACATTAACTTATTTATAAATAATATACAAATACTCACATAGTAGTCAGTAAGACGTTGATATAATGTGCCCAGATCGAACTGTAAACGCTGATCCACCAGAGCTCGGACTCGTATATCCGTGGGATAGAGCTCATTACTTTTGCCATAGGCGGCCACCAAATAAGAGAGAATAGCACGACTGCAAGGCAAGTATATAAATTTACTTAAATATACAAACATATATATAAGATATAGACTTTCTTCTTACCTTTCCCAGAGCACCAGCCCCTCATCGTTCATTGTGGGCAGACAATGTTGTGGATTCATCGCAACAAAGTCCGGCTTTAGCTGCTCTCCCTCAAGTATATTGACGATCTTCAGCTCAAACTCCAATCCCAGCATTTTGGCCAGCAGCAGAATACTGCGGCAAGGTGGACTCGGGGGCAGGTAGTAAAGAACTGGAGTGGTCATCTTGCCACCTCTGATAATAAGGCAGTAGACAAACTCGGTTACAATTTGTTCGGTCTGATTCATCAGTTACAACTGAAAAGCCCAAGCTTATGAAATAAACCAGCCCCAAAAAAAGGGGGACTCTATAATTCGAAAAATCAATGCATCGATTTTTAATGACTTATTCACGTTAATAGCGGTTAAAATTACAATTGACTCACTTGAATGTGTATTGGAATAAATGGGAAAGGGAAGAAATAAATGGTTACTTAAAATGATTCTTTAAATAAAAAATATTTACACTGTTAAATAAAAAACAAATAAATGGAATCGAGTTAATTTTTCATTAAATATTTCGACTCTAAAATGATTTATGAACAAATCAATTAATGTGTTCAAACTTAAATTAAACTCAATTCATTAGGCAATGCAAAAAATCATGTAGGTTACAAAGACGCATTTGTATTGATAAAGATTTCATTTTTTTCCTTTTACAGAAAGAAAAATTTTTGAAATCTTTTTTGTTAGAAAAAAAAAAAGTAAAGTTTTTCATATTATTTTAAATCTATCGGCACTTTAAATCAGCGGTGGGCACGCAATGGCTCCGGGAGTCAGCGGCTGCTAACGAATTCAGATTTCATGCCCACCGCTGCTTTAAATGAAACTTTTTTAATAAAAGACGACGCATTGAACGAAAAGAGTGGGAAAGTCTCTTCACTAGGCTAGAACTTGACGTTAACCACTTTTATGTTCAGTGTAACACCGTATGGTTTTATTATTATTTTCAATATTCTAGGGTATGTCGTATTCGTAGCTTCTACTTGCAGCCATGGCTCGCGTTAATTGCAAGCATTTTGCATTATTTATTTAACCATTATTATTATGAGAGTCCTCGCCCTCTACTCCCCCTCTATTGCCTATATTGGGGATTGCATACTCACACGATTCTTTGCACCAGCTTGTGTTGCACAACGGCCACGGAGTCGATGTCTATGCAGTTCCCCAGTGTGCTGGCGAGTGTCGAGCTCAACTGTCGCCCTGTCGGAGCAAAGTTAAGTCTGTCTCAGTCCGTTTGGTGGGTGGTCCAGATTCCTTTTCCCCAGATGCTTATGATATAATCTCGTTGTTAATGTTGTCAACTTGTATCCGTCGTTGTTGTCGTTGTCTGACAGTTTGAATTTTCAGAGGCGCCTTTAACTTGAGTTCGTTTTATTTTCATTTTCATTTTCGTTTAGTTTTCATGGCGAACGTTACCCGGACAACAATCGCGTCGCGTCGCCTCCACTGATGTGTGTTCACCTGTGTGGTGGGTGGTGCGGGTGGTTCAGGTGGTTCAGATGGTGAGGGTGGTGGTTGATTGCCTTTGAAACTCGGTCAGAATATCATGTTCGTGTTTCTGTGTTTTATTTTGTGTGTCTAAAATTAAGCCACTACATAATTTGTTGTAGCTACGTGTTTTATTTGTTATTGATTGTCCGAAACTCCTTTCAATTGAGTGCCCGGTTAAGTGGATCAACTTTAGATACGAGTCTCCTAATTGGAGTGAGTTTTTGACGTTTAACTCTCACGCAAAGTGGTTACTTCAAGTGTCTAGCTTAAAGCCTATTAGTTATTTTTGCAAAATTTGATAAAGAGTAAAAAAACATCAAAACTTGTAATTAGAAGACCAAAATTAGGAATCTAACATTTAAAATATTGTAGATATGAAATTGAAATAATTTGAGGTGGCAAAATTCGAATTCAAAAATATTTGAGCACAAACCGCGTAATTTTTTTATGAACCAAACTTAAAGGATAATAAAGTTTTTAGAATTTTAAAAATAAAAAACAATTAATGATTTAGAAATAATATTGGAAAAAATTCGAAATCAAAATTATTTTTAGTTTCTCTTTTCATACTGTTTATATTCAGTAGTATCCGTACCGTACGTTTTTAATCATATAAGAAAATAAATATTTAAACCTTTACTATTGAAAAGGCTAGGATTGTATTTGGCTTATTTTTTTATTCCAAATTTATTATTATTTTTTCCTTTTCAAGTTCTTTTATCCAGCCTCATTTGAATTTCCATAAATGTAATTCTCAGTTTTTATCAATGCTTTTGCATTTCTTACAAAAATCTCCGAAATCGTATAAGGCTTAACGATGTATCGTTTAGAGCAGTTTCTAGCTTAGTTGGCACTTTATTTTAACCACCACTGTAGGGTAATGGTTTAACAATTGCCTAGCTACCTGTGTTGAGATTTCTTGGGCAGGTAAGCAGCTCAAAACAATGGGCTAATGTTGGGAATTGCAATGACATTCAGAGGGAAATTCCTGGAAAATTGTGCACTAATTACAAAAGGGACAACAACAAGGACATCCAGGCAAAGGCAAAATGGACTCTATTTTTCCATACAATTCCGAGCCTATAAAGGAGATGTGTAAACATGTTCCGAAGTCAGTCATCTTTTTGGGTTAAGTAAAGCAAGTTTATCAAACATGAACTATAGAAATCCGTGCTATGTGTTGTTACTGCTGATTATGTTCTATGAGGCAAACACTTTGCCGGCTGTGGACACAGCGATAGTTGCAACGGGAGTGAATACAATTGAGGAGTCGGACAAGTTGCCAGAATCCAACTTGGATCCGATTATCACAGCCGTATCACCAGAAGCAGCAACGAATCAGACGACAAATGGAGCGACTGATGCGGAGACGGATCCATCCCTGGTAAGTTTACAAACAGAACTAAAGTTAAGTCCAGTGAGAAAAAAATTATTAAATCGAAAAATTTAAATAAAAGGAAATCCCACAAAAATAAAAAAAATTCTCATATAAATTAATATTTTCAAAACTAGTTTCCATTTAGGAAGAATTTTAAATCATTTCAATTCTGAACATAGTTGTAAAAAGTTAAGTCATAATTATGAAAATATCTTTCCAAAATTCTAAATGCCTTTTATTTATTTAAAGACCTTTTTCTTTTCAAAATAAATTCTCTTTACTTCAATATTTTCCATGTTTGCTTGCTTAGAATTCCTAATCTCTTCTTACATTTACTCTAACTGAAACCCTCTTTGATAAGTTCAAAAAAACTTGCATTAAGATTAAATTCTTTTTTAAAAAGCATAATCTTAAAATTCTAAAGTTGTCGGACATAATCGTGATTAATCAATGAATAATATCGAAATTCTTTACTTTAGTAAGTTCACAATTAGTCAAAAAGAAATATCTAATAAATAAATATTATTAATCTATTTATTTTTTTTGTTCTATTTACAGTCGGGCGACCAGGAGGCGAGTGCCAGCAACAATGAACCCGTGTCCATCTATGCCGGCGGACTCATCACTCCCGAGGCCTTTCAGCAGTATCTGAATCAATATGGCGGTGTAACGGGATTGGCGCCACTTGGTGCCGCCTATCCGTCTCCCATGACAAGCCCGCCTGGTCTCTATCCCTTCCCGGGTCCCATTGTGGTGCAGACTGGCTACGAGGGATTCCTGGTGCCGGCAAATCCGGTTCAGGAAAATGCTTCCGATGCGAGCACAACTGTGGCTGCGACTCCGTCTCCTTCTCCATCTCCATCTTCCATGAATCCGCTGCTCGTCTTTGCGTCCAAATTTCTGCCCTCCATTCTGATGTCCACGTTGTTTCGCGTTGTCGCCGTTGTCCTCTCCGCCGTGGGCGTCATTCTCTTTGGCGGCGCCATCACCAACGCCCTCTGCCGCCTCACGCCCGTCTGCGAGATCCCGAGCAAAGCCGTCCAGTACCTACGCTCTGGCGGCGCACAGGATGTTGGCCGTATGCTCGCCGAGGGAATTACTCCGGAACGTGTGCGAAGAACTACTGAATTTGTCCGGAATGCCATTCACAAATATCAGCAGCTACAAAAACTTGTCGATCCTGATTTATAATAGACTCAGAATCCTTCCAATCTGCTTTTAATTGTGTTGCCTGAAATAAAATATAAACTTAATTTTAATCTGTGCATTCTGATTCATAGAGAACGCTTTGGAAATTTGTGGAAATGCGCGACGTCAACATGACGAAGCGTTTTTACACAGTGAGACTTATGAATGAGTCTATTTTAAACCTAGTTATACTCTTACTGAAAGAATTCTCATTTTATCATTAAATATGAATCGCAGTAAAGGAAACATTTGGATCGCAGAAAGTGTACACAGTATCTCAAGTAATCATTTTTCTTGAAAATTTGGCTCGATATTCGCAAAAGCGATTTTCGAATACGTTAACCAGATAATTTTTTTTGACAATCAATCAAGTAAATTCAATCGATTTTTTATGAAAAATTGACAACTACAGAATTAAGCTTTGTTTATAATAACATGAGGAACTGATTAAATTTTAAAGCTAAAGACTGTTTTGCTTAAAAATCGATGAAATGAGACAAAAAATTATTTGAACCAGGCAAAATGATATTCCGCTTGGAGTTCAGATCACTTTTGGCAAAGTTGTAATACTTTAAAGTTGGTCTAACTTTTGAGCTGTCAACTTTACAAGTCTGTCCGCCCATCCGTATGAGACCATGGTTCTCAGAGACTATAATAGCTAGTGCTAGAGTATTACTTATTTTTTGGTAATTAACGTTGTCTATTATAATAAGCAGTAGTAGGCACGCAATGGCTCCGGGAGCCAGCAGCTGCTAACGAATTCAGATTTCGTGCCCACCGCTAATTATAAGCTATCATTCTACTTAATAGCAACAAGATCGGCCAAATAGAACAGTAGTAATGGCTGATTTAAGTTTCAGCCAATGTAAGTGCCCAAAAGTATGCAATAAAATATTTTATATTCTGGTAAATAACTCGTAAATCATCTTAAATTTCAGAGATGTTTTATTTTTATTTAGTTTTTATTAACAACAAAGAGAATTAAATATTAAATAGTAATTTTGTTTCCAATTTACTTGGAATTTTTCTTGGCCTCGAACCACTTCTTGGTCTCCAGCACAGCCTCCCAGTTCTCGGCCCATCCGGGAGTCACCTTCTGGGCATTGGCGTACCATTTGTCCACGTTGGGATAATCGCTGATCTTTAAATCGGCGATTACGAAGGACGAGACTGAGGCCAAGATGGAAATGTCGGCGATGGTTAGATTATCGCCAGCCACATATGCATGACCCTCCAGGAAAGTGTTGAGGAATCCTAAAGCAGCCTCAACCTTTTTGAATACCTCGGGATCTGCGGGCTTGTTGTGCATGAACTGAGGATAGTAATACTCGGCAAAGGATTTGTACAGGACCCCCATGTCGAAGTAGAGACGCTGGTTGATCACCGCCCGCTTCTGGGGATCCTTGGGATAGAGGGAGTCGTCCTTGCCGTACTTCTCTACCAAATACGAGAGAATCGCTCGCGATTCCCACAGCACGAAGCCATCGTCGACGATCGTTGGAATCGTGTGATGAGGATTGATCTTCACGAACTCTGGTTTCAGGTGCTCGCCCTCCAGAAGATTCAGTTCTTTCTTATTCAACTCCACTCCCAATGCCTTGGCCGTCATTACAACCGAACGACAAGGCGCCGAACCAGGCATATAATACAAGTCCATGTCTGAATGAGTTGGTAATTATATACTTGTTTCCCCTTAGAACTCTGAGAGCGTACTGACTGTCGGCAAGAGACACGCGCTCATTTTATACAGAAAAGCTCATGAGAATTTATGACTCATGAATTTAACAATTATCTCTGATTATATACAATACATACGTATAAAATATTTTATTTATTAGATTGTTATTGTCATTGTTAGTTTCACTTTTGTGTTTGCTTCAAACAAAAATCAGTAAATGCTCAAGGTGCAGAGTGATCAACTACGAGATACCCTGTACACTACTCAATTAATTATTTATACAAAGAATATATTACAATTTTGTTTTTATTTAAAAATACATTTTAAAAAAAGTTAAAAACATGAAAGAATTTGTTTTTCATTAAGAAACACTTCAATTGGGTCAAATATGTAGGTATTATACTTCTACAAAAAAGAGGGAATGTATGCATAATATAAAAAATGCTCAGTCTCGGATTTAGATACAAATTAAGAAAAAAGAATTTTCCTTTATAGAGTCCAAGATGCCTCAATTTGTCGGTAACATACATTTGCGCAAAAGTGATAATACCCTTCAATACTAATTTCAATGGATATTGATAATAATATAAATCAATATTGCTATCTATGCTTAATATTGAGGGATTGAACTATATTAAGTTTTTAATAAGTCTAACATGCATGAATATTCTTTCTTTTCCAACAGTAACTCATTTCAAATGATCACGTCAATTTAACGAATAATCATTTTAAGTGGGTGGAAACTTTTCACATTTCAACCAAACATAATTGGTAAATGTAATAGATAAGTTTTCAATACCTGGGGAATGAGGACCCAACCAATTTTAGCCTTAGGGGTCGTAATTATATTTTTCTAAAAGAACCAAATTAAGCGAAACTACAAAAAAAGGTAATGCATAATAATTAATGCAAGTACAGGGTCTCCAACAGTTGAGTATGCTTGACTGTAGCACCGCGAACGATGAGAGCAGGGGGCTGAGTGCCCTCGATTTACAGTTTAGATTAACACCACTATAAGCAAAATAGCTTTTTCTTTTAGTTTTTATTAGTTTTATCTCGAAAATCGTTTTAAATTTAAGAGATATTTTATTTTATTTACTTTTTATTAACAACATAGAGAACATTAAATAATAAATAGTAATTTTATTTCCAAATTACTTGGAATTTTTCTTGGCCTCGAACCACTTCTTGGTCTCCAGCACAGCCTCCCAGTTCTCGGCCCATCCGGGAGTCACCTTCTGGGCATTGGCATACCATTTGTCCACGTTGGGATAATCGCTGATCTTTAAATCGGCGATTACGAAGGACGAGACTGAGGCCAAGATGGAAATGTCGGCGATGGTTAGATTATCGCCAGCCACATATGCATGACCCTCCAGGAAAGTGTTGAGGAATCCTAAAGCAGCGTCAACCTTTTTGAATGCCTCGGGATCAGCGGGCTTTTTGTGCATGAACTGAGGATAGTAATAATCGGCAAAGGATTTGTACAGGACACCCATGTCGAAGTAGAGACGCTGGTTGATCACCGCCCGCTTCTGGGGATTCTTGGGATAGAGGGAGTCGTCCTTGCCGTACTTCTCTACCAAATACGGGAGAATCGCTCGCGATTCCCACAGCACGAAGCCATCGTCGACGATCGTTGGAATCGTGTGTTGAGGATTGATCTTCACGAACTCCGGTTTCAGGTGCTCGCCCTCCAGAAGATTAAGTTCTTTCTTATTCAACTCCACTCCCAATGCCTTTGCCGTCATTATAACCGAACGACACGGAGCCGAACCAGATAAATAATAAAAGTCCATGTTTGAATGTATGTGAAATAATGTAGTTGTTTCCCCTAAGAATTTTGAGAGCGAACTGACTGTCGGTAAGAGAGTCGCAATCATTTTATACAAAAAAGCTCATTAAAGTTTGTGTATATTGTACATACATGCGTGTACCATAATTTATTTATCAAATTGTTATTGTCATTGTTAGTTTCACTTTTCTGTTTGTTGCAAAAAAAAAAAAACAGCTAAAGCGCTGCGGTTATGAGTAGTAGATTACGAGATACCCTGCTTATTTATTTATTTATTAACATTGATGGTTAAGCTTAAAAAATACCCTGCTTAATACTGAAGAATTGTACTATATTGAGTTTTTAATAAGCCAAAATTGCAAGCCTTTTCTTCCTTTTTTAACAGGAACTCGTTTTATACAACCACGACAACTATCGGAACTGTAACACATTTCTTCATATCAATTAGTACAAACTATAGATAAGATATGGCAGCTGATTTTTGGGATTACTATTAAAATGCTTATTAACAGAGCTGAAGCAGACCGATAACAGCTGATAACTCATCACCAAAGTGTAACACAATAATGAAGTTAATGTGCAGCAGGGCTCGGCACCAAAGTGCCACAGGAAAATAGAGCCAGTTTTGGAGCAAAAACCTCAATTGTGGCAACAGTGGTTCGCTTAACAGCGGAATAACAGCGACTTAACAGAAACAAATCGTAGTAGCGCAGTAGCAGCACAAGTTTCCTATTCCCACCAGATAAGGCCGTGCCCATGATGGAATAACAAAAGGTAGTCTCGTCGGCTGCCGAATCGTTCGGGTTTTCGGTAGCTATCGTTCAGTTCACGTTCAGTGCGTGCTTGCTATTCCTCTCCCTCGCACTGCTAATTAGTATAGTTAACGCCCTACTTTTTGCCGACGAGACGACCTTATACTTATTCCATCATGGCGCGAACGATATTAGGTAGCGAGCGAGCTAAAAAGAGTTGTTCACTGGAGTGAGCAAGTGAACATATTCCCACCCAGGAGTTCTTTATTACTCACTTGGTCTTTTTAGCTCAGATAAAATTTTGCCAAATTGATCATTTTAATCCCCCGACGACAGTGACGGACGCCAAACATTTATTTTAATCAATTTTGACAGTTGTTATAATCTTAATGCAATACTAATCAATTATCTTAAAATATAATTTTTATTTAAGTTGCGCGCCAATTCCATTTTTAAGCCATTCACACACTGCAGCAGACATGTATATGCAACTCTGCATTCCCATGCACCATGTTCACGTCAATTGCTGACTGGCAATTAAATAAATAACCGTGTTTCTTCTGATAACAATGTTTTTGCATAAGAATAACTTTTTATGCAAATTGGCAAGTGAGAGGAGAAATATAAATATGATAACATAAATTGTACTTATTACTTTGTAGACAATGCCGCCAATTTCGCAACGAGTGCCGGTCGCTTCAGCAACCAGCTGCAATCGCCCAAGACTGCGATACTTATGCTGAACATGGGCGGACCTCAGCACACAGATCAGGTCCACGACTACTTGCTGCGCATCATGACGGACCGCGACATGATCCAACTGCCCGTCCAGAGCCGGCTTGGGCCGTGGATTGCGCAACGGCGCACGCCGGAAGTGCAAAAGAAGTACAAAGAAATCGGAGGTGGCTCGCCCATCCTCAAGTGGACGGAGCTGCAGGGGCAGCTGATGTGCGAGCAACTGGACAAAGTGTCGCCCGCAACGGCTCCCCACAAGCACTACGTTGGCTTTCGTTACGTTAATCCATTGACCGAGGACACGCTGGCGCGGATCGAAAGGTCAGTGAGATGGCAATTTATTTGACAAATTCGTATTATCAATACTTCTTCTTTCTGCAGCGATAAACCGGAGCGCGTGGTGCTCTTCTCACAGTATCCTCAATATAGTTGTGCCACATCCGGCTCCAGCTTCAACTCGATCTTCTCTCACTACCGCGAAAAGTAAGCAGCCCTTTCAATGGCAAATTAAAGTCAAATTAACTAGTTGCCGGTTCACAGTTCACTGCCTGCCAACATCAAATGGAGCATTATCGATCGCTGGGGCACACATCCGCTGCTCATCAAGACGATTGCCCAACGCATTCGCGACGAACTCGCCAAGTTTGTGGAGACCAAGCGCAACGATGTTGTCATTCTGTTCACGGCGCATTCGCTGCCCCTCAAGGCCGTAAACAGAGGCGACGCTTATCCGTCGGAAATTGGTGCCAGCGTTCACATGGTCATGCAGGAGCTGGGCCAAAGCAATCCCTATAGCTTGGCCTGGCAGTCGAAAGTAGGTCCGTTGCCCTGGCTGGCTCCGGCCACCGACGATGCCATTAAGGTAAATTAAATCAATATATTGCGTCATGTTCGCGCTCTAATGACAATTGACAATTTCCAGGGCTATGTTAAGCAAGGTCGCAAGAATTTCATTTTGGTGCCCATTGCCTTTGTCAACGAGCACATTGAAACGCTGCACGAACTGGACATTGAGTACTGCGACGAGCTGGCCAAGGAGGTGGGCGTGGAAGAGATTCGACGGGCTGCCGCTCCCAATGACCATCCTCTGTTCATCGAGGCCCTGAGCAGCATTGTGGCCGACCATTTGCAGTCCACGCAACCTGTCAATCCAAAGTTCTTAATGCGCTGCCCAATGTGCACCAATCCACGGTGTCGTGACAGCAAGAAATGGTATCAACAACTCTGCGCACTTTAAATAGATGCGACCTAAATTTATTTATAAAATGCTCACATAATCAACCATTTGTCTTGTAAAGTGATTCAGCTTAAAGCTATCATTATCATGTTCATTAGTCAAATATATATGACATTAATAATTGGGTTTTGGGATCCTGCAATTTCCATCAGGCAATAAAAAGACACCGCACAAAAAACAACAACAAATGTGTTATCGCTCATATCATTCGCCAATGAAATAATTGCAATTCACGCTACTTCGTCATCGTTCGTTGCTCTCTCTCTCAGTGTACAAATACATTTGTCACTTGTGACGTCACGAATCAATTTATCATTGGAGCGACGAGCTTTTGACATGCGCAATGCGCAACCTTTCAGTTGCGTTAGCACCGGTTAGCAGCAATCAGCTGTTTTATATCAACTTGTCAGTTTTTCTATTGTATTTTATATTTATGGTGGGCAACATCAACATTTAAATAAATAGTTATGGCTAGAGTGATTCTAAACGGTTCCACGCACCCGGCCAAAGCAACAACTTGTCGTGAAATTTCCCTTTTGGTAACACGCAACAAATGCATAATTGCATAACGTGAAACATAGGAATCCACAATTTTGTTATTTTGAGTTGTCATTAAAACTGGGATTCCGATTACAATTGGATCAATCAGAGCCATTACCAGAAATCGATATAGAGAGCAACAGGCATTCTTCGCTGCAAATTTGCCGTTCACGCTACAACGCTCTCGATCAATAGAGTTCCATTGAATTCCAATTAGGCCACGCTTAAATTGACAGGCAATTAATTCTATGCTGTCTCTCAACCTGGCTGCCTGTTTGGTGTATTATTTATCCCACTGTAGCCCGAGCTCTCTCCAAACAATCTAATCTTCACATCGGCCTATTGATCATAAATTAATAAGTAAATCCAGTAATACAACCCTGAGTAGTTGCACCCCCGGAATGTCTGGAACTAACAATGTTGCCCACTCTGGAACAGTATACGCCGTGCTCTCAACGCCGAACGACGCCGCAGTTGGAAAGCGGGACTTCGACAGGTGAGTACGTTGATTTTAAAGTGTACAAAAAGAGCGCCAAAATTACCTTAGCATACAAAATTGGACCTTGGCATAAAAAATAATATTTTATGACGTTTTTTTATCTAAGTTGGTATTTCCAAATACTATAACTTCTAGATAATAATTGCCGCAGAAGATATTCAAGATAGAAATTCCACTGTGTGAAGCATATTTGAATAGACTGTCTTCCTGTTTGTCTCCACTCTGCCTACAGGGCATTAACCAGTCGGGCATTTTTGCTTGTTTTCTTTTTGTAATTTACTTTTCAAAATAAAAACCAGTTTTTATTGTGACCCGTAGCTCAAACTCCAATTTTAGTATACGTATATAAATAAAAACAAACTTTTATATATATAAGGTATATGTGCTCATAAATAGTTTCATGTGATTCGTCATGGTCTTCAACTGCATATTCAGTTTGATTATTGCCAGCGTGACGTCGAGATCGTAAAACAATTTAAAAATTATCTCGTTTCAAAAATACGTGTGGAAAGTCGTGTGAGAATTGCTCCACTTCAGATTACATATAGCTGCAGACGACCGCGATCCTAATTGGAACTGATTAGAATCGAGCGTTTCCCATTGAGGCTTCTTTCCAATCTTTAGTTTTGTGCTATCTGACACTTAACGCTAATATTACTTGGGTAAACTTTCACTTTTCGATTTGTTTAAATTTATGTTTGTTTTCATGGTATGTGTTTGTGTCTTGGCAACGGCAATACAAAACAAAATATATTTGATTTCCAAATTACTGATAACATGTCAGTTTGGGTCAGCTATCATATATCATTATACCCGTAACTTAAAAATTAAGTAAAAGGGTATATTGTGTTCGTTGCAATGTATTTAACAGAGAGAAGGAAGCATTAACGACCCTATAAAGTATATATATTCTTGATCAGCATCAAGAGCCGAGTCGATAAAGCAATGTCCTTCTGTGCCTAAAAGCATGCAATAAAAATATTTTTAATTTAATTTATATAAGTAACGGGTATCCTATAGTCGGGAGCTCGACCATAACCTTTCCCACTTGTAAGGCTTACAGTGCACTCGAAAAGTATACAATCTCACAATGTAAACAATATGACCACAAAGCCCTTACACTTTTGCACTATCTCAAAAACGAATACAATATCTTAAAAACCAATGCAAACAAACTTACAATGCATTTTGTTTTTTATATTAAAAGTTTTGCTGACAAGAATGTCGGTCACTTAGTAAAGTTAGCTTTTTAAATACCACCTTAACGAAGTTTATTTACACTCACATTATTTTTTATTACAAAATATTTTACCTATTCAAAAAGCTGTTCAGCCGGATTAGTTAATTATAGTTAAAAATAAGGTCTAGGCACTTGAAGAATTTAGTTTAAATACAAAATTAGAAATTTGTATATTTTGATTAGTTTTTTTAAATTTTACCTAAAAGAATATTGAAGATTCAGACTAGTTAACTTAAAAAATAAAATTTATTTAAATTTTTTTGCAAACTGAACCCAAATAGGTAATAAAATATTAAACTACCCAAGATTATATTCGACCATGGATAGTGTATACACTACGCTACATTTTCTGAGCAATTGTGCAACCAGTGGCTGGCCTCATTCCATGTTCAGCAAAACATTCGGTTAGACTAACTTAAGTAAATGTATCTGATGAAGCCTTATCTAAGCAACCTTTTTAACCATCCACAGATGTGCCACAGATGAATCCGGCGAGCTGAGGGCATTTTTCAGCGGTCGCATTATTGTCAGCAAGATGGAGCCTCTAAGTGGCGCCTTCAAGAATCGAAACTGGATTGTCGACCTGTTGGCCATATTCTTTGGCATCGGCACTTGGCTGGGTGTTAATGGAACCTTTATACAGTTGCCATTGCTGGTGAATGAGGCGCCTGAAGGATGGAGTCTCCCATCCTATCTGAGTGTAATGGTGCAGATTGGAAATCTGGGTCCTCTGCTTTACACTGCCTTCCAGAAGTACTCACCATGGAAGCTGAACGATGGCTGGACCATCCATGCAGTGCTCCTCATTGGCACCTTGTCCTGCCTGCTGACCGCGTTCTTCTACAACAAGACGGCGTCGCTGATGGGCACCGAGCACAGCGTGGCCCTCTTCATTCTGACCATCTTCACGGCACTGAATGCCTGCACCAGCTCGGTGCTCTTCATGCCCTACATGGGTCGATTCAAGGAGCAGTATATGGTCACATACTTCATTGGCGAGGGCCTGAGCGGACTTCTGCCCAGTGTTACGGCTCTGGTGCAAGGCATCGGGAATTCAGGCAGCTGTGTCCTGGTTAACATCACGGAAACGGGCCAGGAGATCTACGAACAAGCGACACAACCACCGCTCTTCGATACCAAGGTGTTCTTTTTGATACTATTCGGACTGATGGTGCTTAGCTATATTGGCTACACGCTGCTCCACGCTCTGCCAATGTCAAGACGTGAGTACGCCCAGGTGACAGTCAGCAAGGGCAATAAATATGTCTATGGCCAGGATGACAATCAGCCAAAGGTGGATCAACTAAGCCGCGGCCAATACATCACCCTGCTCCTGCTGATAGGCACCATATCCCTATTTAGCAATGGCATCTTTGGCAGCATACAATCCTACTCAAGTGCGCCGTATGGAACGAAGGCGTATCATCTGTCGGCCACGCTGAGTGTCATTGCCAATCCGGTGGCCTGCTTTTTGGCCATGTTCCTGCATTTCACATCGCTGCGTATTATCTATGTGCTCTCGACACTGGCCGCAATCCTCACCAGCTATGTGTTTACCACAGCAATCCTAAGTCCGTATCCGCCACTCTACGATCAAACTATTGGCATGGTCCTCGTAGTAAGTGTCCTTAGATACTTTTCCATCTGCAATCTGTATTAATTTTCATACTTTTTGCAGGTTACAGCGTGGACACTTGTGATTGGAATTGTTAGCTATACAAAGCTCGGAATTACGACCGTGATGCGAGCCCAGGGCGGCCAGTCCCTGGTCTGGGTGGGCGCCATTACTCAGCTGGGCTCCGCTATCGGAGCCATCTCCATATTCTTTGCAATTAACTACACGCGGTTCTTTCAGGCCGCAGATACGTCATGCTGAGCAATGTGATTTGTTATCAGATATTACCTCGTAGACAATTTTATTAGTTTATAGTTTAGTTTATAGAATAAAACGTAAAGAATTTATAACAGATACTTGTACTCCAAGGAGTTCAATTTTAAGCCTGATATACGAATGTTCAATTTTCACAATGTTTGCCATAAATTTATAAAAGCATTTCATGTACTACTTTTAGTCACTCTTGAATGGTTTCGCCCACCTGATCCACTTCACTGTCAACATCACCCTCGTAGCCGGAATTCGTGCGGGATCTCGTCTCAACAGCAACCGGCTTAACATCGTCTCCCGAGGGAATGTCTGTGCTGCTGTTGCTACTAAAGCAAATGGTGAAATTTTGCAGAGGGTTCTTTCCTTGCTCGGCTGCTTTGTTGAATGCCCGGATCTTCTCTCGGAGACTGCGGCTAGCACTTTGACTGCCCGTCAGCTTATGGCTGCTCTGCTGTGAGGATTGTGCAGTTTCCCAGCCGGTGGCACTCAATTTATTCATCAGGGACTCCACCTTTTCCAACGAATCCTTGGCTAGCTTAAAGCACATTAGGCTATCCTGAAGTAAATGACTCTCGTCAAGACGTTGATAATCGGCGATTATACTGCGAAGATTTGAAACATCCCTGGAGCTCAATCCTTGGCTATTATCCCCAGATTGCAAGTTCTCGAACTCCTCGATCAAGCGTTTGATTTTAGTTGCGTGCAAATCCGAACCGGATTGGGTCATCGCCAGCATTGTGGATACATCTCTCAATTCTTTGATCAAGCTCACCGAGGACTGAATTGTTTCAGAATGCTGGAGAACCGTTTGCTTAAGGCGATCCTGTAGATTCTCCAGATATGAGCATATGTTGCTCTGATTATGCTCATTATTTCTATCCTCCAGTATGGCTGTTGAAATGGAACATTTGAAAAGATATACCATTAATTGATTAAGACTCTCACACACCATGTAGTTCTCTTTTAAGGTTGCCGGTGGCCTCCATTGAATGCAGTTCAAATGGGGTTTAATTTCAATTACAACAAATTTAGTTCATATGCCTCAAATTTTATTCTGTTTTTTTAATGTATGTATTTATTTTACAATTTACAATCGTAGCTTACTGACATTTTGATGAAACATTTTTCGTTGGTACTTTGAATTGGTTTTTCAAAATGGGTTTCGAACATATTTGAAACGAAACATTCGAAATAGAGGGCTGCATTCTAACTTGTGAGTCTCTGAAAACTCGTGAGATTCGTTCAGTTGTCTGAGTGTAATAAATTCAAAAATCCGGTTGTCATCGTAGTGAATGCTCATTTTTGACATTAAATGTAAGAAACTAAAATTATGGCACTCATTTGATTTTTTCGTTGATTTTCTCATTCAATTCACTCTGCCTCTTTTGAATGTGAAGTTTTCGGTTTCAACTCATTCATTCAATTCATTGGAAGACTCAGCCGAACTCACCTAATTGAGTTGGACACGAATGTCTCATTTGATGTTTTGAATGCTGCCATGCAGATCTCTAATCAGTTTCATAATTTCACAAAAAAAACAAATAGTTTGCCTTAATTTTGTTTGCTGTGATTTGTTGTTTTCTACAAAAATTATTCAAATGCTTAAATTTATTTTCGGTTATTTATAGCCAGCAAGCGGTAACGGTAAATGATAGAATTGTCCAATTGGGATATTGTTGTTTGGTAATCGAACCCATTGATTTCGTGCTTGGGTTGAACACGCTCCCATCTCTAGTTTCTTTTCGGCTTGCGGAACAGCTGTTTTTACGCTTCTCGCGTATACTTTCTGTTTTCATTTTGATTAAAGCATATTCCGATGATTAAACCAGTCGAGAGTCGCAGTCGCAGTCGTCGTGAGAAAATCGTAGCGGTGGAAAATTTGACATTTGATGTGGAAAATGCAGAATCCAAGGCACATTGAATGCAAATAAACAAAGTTAACAACTACATTTAACCGTCTAGCAGTCTAATTTAGAGAATTTGAGAGTTGAACAAAGCACAACAAATAAAAAAATCTAACGCCAACGCAGAAAAACGCTGACGCTGACGGTGACAGCGACATCGACGGCGGCGAAGGCGTCAGCAGCGACAAAATGTATACAATGGCGTTGCAGCGGCAGCGGCTGTGAACCGAATTTGTTGTTGTAGCAGCGGAAAGAGTTAAGCGAGTGGTGAGTGGGGGGCGTGCGAGTGAGAGTGAGAAGGAGAAGTATATTTAACAGTAGACGATTCAGCTCATCAGTTGAGACAGAATGAGCTATGCTAGAGGTGGCCCGGCTGCCAGCCTCAATTTGGATCATGCGTTGAGCGCCCGGGAGCTGGACCACCTGAGGAGCAATCTGGAGGCTGGCATCTTCAGGCAGCGCCTTCAGTCCGCCGAGAATCTTTACCAGCGCAATCTGGCGGGTCACTTTGGCTGCGTGAATGCCCTGGAGTTCAGCCAAGGTGGCGAGTACCTGGCATCGGGTGAGTGCACCTACCTGTTGCGCCTTGATGACACTCATAGAAACTAATGTCAAATCTAGGTGGCGACGACAAGCGTGTGCTACTCTGGCATGTGGACCACACGCTCTCGAACGTGGGCCCGGAGAAGCCCAGTGCCATGTACGGAGAACATGCCAGCAACATCTTTTGCCTGGGCTTTGACACACAGAATAAATACGTGTTCTCCGGTGGCAATGATGACCTGGTCATACAGCACGATTTGGACACGTAAGTTGATTGAATAAAATTACCAGGGATTAAAACACTAACCGAAACCGTAACCTTTAACCGGTAAAAACCGATTGAAATTTAAACCGTAACTAAAACCGCAAATTTCATTTGACCGAAACTTTGTAAACCGAAATAACCGTTTAGTTACCATTGTTACAATGTAAGTAAACTACATCAAACTGAAGAAATTGTGATAAGAATGTGTGAATGAAACATAAAAAAGTACTGCCTTTTTAATTATAAATATTATATTATTAATATTATTATATGTTTGCAAAAAACAATTTTTTTTTTTGAACCGAAACCCTAGATAGATCATAATTTGGTTACACAAAATCTTTGAATATTGGTTTGGAAATACCAGTACTCTTTTAATTCCCAAAAAAAATGTCTTGTCTTTTTTATAAGAAGAATATTTAAAAAACAAAAGGATTTTTCTATTAAAAAGCTTTAATATTTGAATCAAGTGTAATTATACAGAATTAGTTTGAAAATCGTTGATTTCTCATTAACATCAAAATTGAAATGAATGATTGATTTAACCGACACAAGCCTTTATTCACGAATCGGTTACAAAACGGTTATTTCGGTTGGGTATATAAAGGAAATTGTATTTTGGTTACGATTTAAGTTAAGTTTACCAATTTTAGTCGGTTAATACCGGTTAACGGTTAGAGTTACGGTTCAGGCTTCAGTACCAGCTGCTAATCAATTGAAATTTTATCCACTTAGCGGCAAGAATCTTAATTACTTTTCACACGAGGGACCTGTGTACGGACTGAGCGTGGATCGGACCAGCACCAATGTGTTCAGCGTGGCCACGGAGCACGGCGAGATTCTTGTCTATGATCTGCGCGTTGGCAAAACTGATCCACTGGCCATTGCCAAGTTTCGAACGCCATTCAATGCGGTTGAATTTCATCCACTCAACGGCAACTTTCTGGCCACGGCCAATGCGAAACGTGGCGCCCAGCTCTGGGATCTGCGGCATCACACACAGTGGGTAATCCATTGAGCTGTTATCTGTGCTGCTTCTAATGCCACTTTTCCTGCCCTTTCAGAGCACTCTGCCAATACAATTACATAACGGAATCTCCTAGCTGCATGAGCGTTCGCTTCAATTGCAACGGGAGTCTGTTGCTCACCCTGCACCGCCGCTTGCCGCCCATCCTGTACAGCCCCAGCTCATCGGAGCCACTCTGCTCCTTCTATCACGATGAATACTTCAATTCCTGCACCATGAAGAGCTGCACCTTTGCGGGACCACAGGATGAGCTGGTTGTTTCCGGCTCTGATAACTTTAACATGTTTATCTGGCGACTAGACGCAGTTGATTGTAAGTCTTGTCAAAAACTTTTGTAATTGGAACAGCATTTAACTTCAACTTGATTTTTAGTGGAGAAGAAAAATCAGTGGATTGATAGCCAGCCTGTTATTCTTACTGGCCATCGCTCCATTGTCAATCAGGTGCGCTACAATCGCCAGCGTTGTCTGCTCGCTTCGTCTGGAGTGGAGAAAATTATCAAGGTACGTGGAAACTAAAGGTCTGCCTGGCTGCATTCAAAACGTCAAATGAGAAATTCATGGCCAACTGAATTGAATGAGTTCGGCTGCGTCTTCAAATGAATTGAATGAATGAATTGAAACCGAGAACTTCACATTCAAAAAAGGCAGAGTATTTTCTTTTAATTTAAAGTAAACATCTAGTCTCGAAAATTCTATGCCGAAAACTTTCTGATATCCAATTTTGTGATGAACAATATCAACTGTAGGTTACTAAAAAAAAAAAAGTTGTATTCTGAGTGCAATGAAATTTTTTGCTTCATTCATTTCATTCGCTTCTCATTCACTCGATGCCGTTTAGTAGAGTACTCAAATTAATGAGAGCCGGATCTTTGAATTTATTACACTCAGAGAACTGAATGAAACTCACGAGTACTCAGAGACGCTCAAGTTAGAATGCCCTAGTGGAAACCCATTTCGAACTGTAGGGCATCTTGTATTCATAATTTTGTTGCTCTCTTACAGTTCTGGAGCCCCTTCGCCCAGCAGGGCTGGGAGGGCGCCTTGACGGAGCCTTCGGATACGCCATATTGCACACGCGCCCTGCATCGCAACGCCTCGGATCACGTATCGCAGGATTTTAGCACGCGCAATATGGAGGAGGATCAGGTGATGCTGGCCTTCTTCGATACTCTGGTGCAGCGTGAGCTGGAGACGTGGAACAGCGCCAGCAGCACGGGCAACGGCACTGCCCTCCAGACGGCCAGCAGCGACAGCAGCTCGGGAACCTCCACGGAGCACAGCGACAGCAGCACCCAGTCGGAGGAGCAGAGCGAGGTGGATACGCCCAATGTCAGTGAGCTGAGTTGGCTGACGCATCCGAATCGCATCTTCTATTTGATTGCCAAAAAGCGTCGAGCGCTGTTGGAGTTGGCGGTGAAGGGAACTGGCGGCCAGCACCGGAATGTCGAGCAGCTGCTGGCCAGGCTGATGGGCGAGCAGCGTCAGGTGGCCACCCAGGCACGCATCAGTGAGTGGCTGGAGGAGACGCATCGCCTGTTTGGCGACGACGAGTTGCCCACCACATCCGCCGAGGCAACTGCCCGGGAGCGCAGCCGGCGGGAGTCCATCTCGCAGCCTTCGAGCCGCAGTCCTCGCAAGCCTCCCGAGCTACGTATGAGTGAGTAATCAAGGAAATATTCATAGGTTATTTAAAACAGGTGCCGCAACTGTTAGAATTTAAAACTATAAGTTACCATTCATGAAAATTTAAATTGAATTTATTTCATGAAAATCGATATAAATAACTTGATTAATAATTAAAAAAACAATCAAGTTAAAGTACTTAACCCTCTAATGCCTAACCCTGACTTTAGGCAGGCTAAAAAAAATCTTAGTGAAAATTTTAAAAATTAATATAATAATGTTACATTGCTAATTCAAGGTATATTGCTAAAAAACTTAATGAATAATTAAATGTTCCATCAGCAAGGTTTTATTTTACCGCTCTACGAAGAGATTTACTAATTATTTTCTTTGTCTGAAAATTAGTGATTGGTCAAATTTCATTCTTTACGTGAGCATTATTTACTTAAATTCCGTTCGAATTATACATAAATTTCATTAACTCATTTAGTACCCATTTTTTTCACCTTTTATCCTCGATTTTTAAAAAAAATATTTTGATGCAAAAAAATTCTTCAAAAAATTCTAAAAGTAACTGTAAAAAAAATTTCAAAAATCTCTTCGCTAGTATTTTTTATGATTTTTTGTGTGAGGGCCTAGATTTCAGAGTCTATAAGAGACTAACTGAAATTATAGATTGTTTTTTTCCGATACGAATTTTTTTTGTTTATTACAATGACTACGCATAAATAAGGTATTATAGTTGCTTCATTTTAATTTATTGAGTTGAAATTTGGTCCCATAACTTGACTTGAGCCAGAATTCCAAGAGAAAAACAAGTAAGGCGAGCACACAGCCAATGGCCAAGGCATAGAAGGCCAGCTGGACGTCCTTCAGAGTGAAGACCTTCCACTTGCCCACGCTGAGCTCGGCCAGATACTCGGGGTACTGGTGTATGTTCATTTTGGCCCGCTCCTTCATCTCGTTGATCCAGAAATCCAATAATCCACCGGCCAAAATGTGCAACAGTATGTTATTGATGCCTTCCAAGTACGGCGATGGATTGGGCAGGACATAGCCGATGTGATAGGTCTTTGGGCATTCGGGAATCTTGTGCACCATGTGGGTCATAATGAAGCGTCTGTCGTTAAGCTCCAGGCTGGCGGATCGGGTTACTCCAGCGAACTTGCCACGCTTTGCCACCATACTGATCAATCGATCCTCACCCTCGCCCACCAACAGCATCTTGGCATTGAGGCGACGATAGACCTCGGAATCGCTGCCAAAAAACAGATCATCCTTGAATGCCGGATGCTTAATGTAGATGGGAATCTGAGATTTGTCCAGTTCCGCCAGCGTGTTGGGATCTCGATAGTAGAGTGGACGTATATAGGCCGTGGCCAAGCTGGACTCCAACAGTGCTCCAAAGATGACACTAACCAAACAGAGCGAGGCCAGGAAAATGCGCTCCGAGTTGTAGGGCGGAAATTGGTTAATGTTGACACGCACCCAAACGACCCAAGTGTCAACGAAGATGCGCCAGCCAATCCCAAAATAATGGACACCTCTAACCCTCTCATTGCCCTCGATGTGCACGGCCAGATTCAATGCACGCAAACACATCCAGATGAAGGAGCAGATGAAGCCCACAAGCAGGAAGCACAGCCAGACATCCAAACGGACGGCAAAGAGGGGAACAATCGATTGTGGAATACGCTGAGCCTTCTGCACAAAGAGGCACAGATCATCCATGTAGACGGCGGCGGAGAACTGGACGCGCGTCGTCAGATAATCCTTGATGAAGAAGCCGGCGAAGATGACGTCCAGCTCGTAACGATGAACGCGTCCAATGCCGCCACTGTAGGATCCATTGGGCTGACGGCTTCTACGATGTGAGATGTGTCAACTGAGAGTTGGATATTTCAACTAGGATTACTCACCCGAAGAACTCGTCATCCGGCCAGATATAGTTCAGTGTGAGATTAAGATGCTTGGCCACAGTGTCGGCCACCTTGGCATCCGGACCAGTTACGTTCAGCACCTGCTTTGTGGCTCCATCTCCATAAAGTGCCGAGTAGACGGAGTCAAAGATGTAAGCACGCAACACATAACCATGGAGATTGGAGTGAATGCGCTGATAGCTAAGTGAATCCTCGACGAGCACAATACTCTGTGTGAAGGGATTGTAGAGCAGGACTTGCGTGGCTTCTTGCTGGACATAGTAGATGCGATTGTGTCCATGTCGTCGCCAAACTGTCTCCATGAACTGTAGCAACAACTGCTGCCCATCATCTACAGATCTCTCCAGAGCGACTATATAGAAGCCATCAGATTGGGTAAACTCCTCGAGATTCTTATGCAATTTACGCACATCCTCGTAGATAAAGAAGTGATGAAGAATCGAATCGGACTTGGACACCACCTGGTTGATGCCCACTTTCAACGGAAGATCCTTCTGCTCCAGGAATGTCTGTACAAGGATATTGCTGAAATCCTCGGGGCTACGCAAGTGGAGCTCCAGGGTATAGTCCAGATGTCTCAAAACCGGTGCCAATAATCTAGGATAGCTCTTGTCCTGGCCAGTGTTGGCCGCAAGAATCAACATAATTAGCTGTGACAGCGACGCCATTGTGAGACCAACTGAAGCACATTGGTGACCTGTAATCCGATTCAGAGATTGACCATATCTTGCGGGGCAAACAATGGGCCAGTTGACATTTGTTTGCTCACTGTCAGCGACTCTTGACAGCTCGGACCGAACAATAGACACACTCGCTGGTCAAGTGCACACACACCCCTCTCACTGTCAAACCCACAATTATTGGCCAGTGTCGGGGTTTGTTTGCCAAGCAGACTCAAGCTTCCAATTGACTTGACCCGACATGACTTGACCCTTGCCTCTAACCCCCTCCAAGCAAACCATTCATTAAGGCTTTGAATCCGTAACTGTTATAAGTTTTAAAATAAAAATTGCAAATTAAACAATTATTTTTCATTTTTATTTAAAAAGTCAAAAACAATCATTAAAATATAATTTTAAATTAAAAATTGTGAAATAACACTTATTTCTGATTTTTTCAATAAAAATAAAAAGAGTTATTTTTGATTTTTATTTTTAAAATTACAAATAAGAGTTTAAAAATCAAAACTAAAAGTTAGAGTGAATATCTTTTGATAACCAACATTTAAAAATGTCCTTGATCTATGATTCGAGACCATTCATATGCTGCATTACATGTCCCTTAGGGACGAACTTTTTCTAATATATTTCATTTGTTCCTTTATATTCTGTTGCAGTAATATATGAAAGAAGTAATTATTGGCAAGCAAAATACTAGTTGATACTAAAAATACCAAAAATATACTACTTATAAATCATAAAAATACCAAACAAATTTTATCGCTTTAACGTTTATTTTTTGATTTTTTTATAAAAGTTGCGGAGTAATTCTTATTTGTGACTTTTAAAATAAAAATTAAAAGTAAATCTTATTTCTTATTTTTATTATCAGAAATAAGTGTTATTTCACAAATTATATTAAAAAATTTAATATTAACAATTGTTTTAGAATTTTTAAGTAAAAATTAAAAATAAGAATTAAATTTTTTTTATATCTCATAAATTGAACATATACATTTTTGGCTGATATCGATAGTTCCGACTGAAATAGGAATTTTGGTGTATACCATTTTACTATAGCATATTTCCATAACATTGATTTTTTTATGTTGAATTTAGCATTCATAACTCTTATTAAAAAATTCTTTTATTTTCACAATTTGTATTTGTTATGTAAATAAAAAATGCTTATCCTTGAATCCTTTTCAGTTGGCTCGCTGCAGGCCAGCTTCGAGCAGCTGGAGAGGAAGCGAAAGCTGATGCGATTGCGTTTTGCGGCCATTAAACGAAGACGCACCATCAGACGTCCACGCAGAGAAGGAGGCGGAGTGCAGGAGAGCGACAGCGCCGTTGCCTATGATACGGAATATGCAGAGGATGACGATGACAATGCGCCAGTGGCCCCTGAAAGTAACGAGGACAACAACGATAGCAACAGCAATCCCGATGATGATACGTCCAATACATCAATGGAGGCACAATTGTCGCAGGCGCCAAGCACTTCAAATTCCTTTCGCTTGGCCCTCGACTCGATCAATAGTCACCAAATGGCTGAGAACAACAACAACAATAATAATAACAACAACAACAATAACAAGGTCAACAATGGCATACCGACTGTGGCATGCCACTCAGAGACAACCACATCCACGTCCTCCTCAAGTCAGGCAAATATTTAAGGCAAACACATTTGGAAAATCTTTGCGAGGTATCTGTAGACTACATGAAAATGATTACAATATTCCTGGGAAGGAAAAATCTTTGAATGTATTTTCAAAATGATTCCTGTTCTGAATTTCGCATAAATTAAGCTTTCAAAATTTGAATCTTTTCTATATATATTTTGTTGATCTCTGAATAATGTTGAAAGCAGGAACAACATAAGATCATGACAGCATTCTGAGTATATACATATAGTATATTTCATGTATTCATTAGATATAAACAAATAGAAACACTTTTTGAGCAAAACAAAAAGAAGAAAACCCAAAATTGCAAATGAAATTTGGATGTTAAATGTGATTGAAAATAAAATATGTATGTCTTTAAATATAAGTATACGAAAATGAAACGCAAGCACACAAAGTAACTCCAAATCTGTATCAATATATCAACATGAATTGTTCAAGACACTGACTATGCTAAGTATTCGTACATGAAATATGCAATTTGTACAAGTGTAAATGTTTCAATAATCCATATTGTAACAACACCGTATGTACTTACAGATTATAATACTATAAATTTAATAATCCTCTCATTCAACTGAGAAGAAGGATAGAGAACAGTTAATGGATTGCAAGTATTCGGTTTATATTTTATTGAATGCAAAAATCTGTGAACTGTGTATGTCTACAATAATTTATGCGTAATATTATTAATAATAAACTCTTAAAAGAAACAAAATATCTAATTGCTAATTTTCGCATTTGAAAACGTAAATGGAAACATTAATTACACTTTTAAACTGTAGATTACGTGTGTATGTTGTGTGCTTAAGAAGAATGCGGCTGCTAACTGGTTAAGTAAACAATACTGTCTAAATTGTGTACGCTGACATGTTTGTCTATGGCCTAAAGTTAAATTAATTATTCAATTTACACGATCGCGGGTTGAGGGTCATGACAGATGAGAGATGCGAAGCGGCTCAGCATATTGCTTCGGCATTCATGTCACTTGGCCTAAACGGCAGCATCATGTCCTTGCAGCGATCCATGACAAAGCGTTCCAGCTTGCAGCCAGCTCTGGAGAAAGACAGAAAGTAGGATTAATGTTGACAATACCAAAATAAATGGAAATACAAATTAGGAAAAATCAATTACCAAAATAAGAAAACAATCAACAATATTAAATTAGAAAAAATATTGTTATAATTTTAGTTGTGATAGTTATAGTTAGTTTCGATTTATAAAAATGACTTACTCGTAAATCTCATTGCCTCTGACATTGTAGAGATCGCAGTTCTTAAACACAAGCTGAATATCGCTGAGCAGCTCCTCGTTCAGCTGATATTCGCCCATGTTTAGCTTTGACTTGATTTTGGCCAAGTCCATGGGCGACTTAATAATCTTATGATAGTCGGGCACCTCGGAGGTCAGCACTGGGCGAAGGAACGGCCACGCCGCCTGGTGTTTCATCGTCTGCTCGAGCAGATAATATAAGGCGGCACTATTTAATGGTAGATTGTCATTGGTGCGACGTCCCGAACGACGATTGTTATTCTGATTGCTAGTATTGTTATTATTATTATTGTTGTTATTGTTATTGGCAGCAGCAGACTTTTCCAGGGAAATGCGCAATGAGTTGCGGGAGGAGCGCGAACGTTTCGCCTGTGGCTCCTCATCATCGTCGTCGTCATCACCATCAACTAAGACAACATTTATAGTATTATTTGATGGCATTGAAATTTAGTAAAATGGACACTCACCATGACTGGGACGGCGTCTTGGTCGTTGGGCTTCATTTGATTTGCATCTTTTACACACGTAATCCGTACGCGGCTGTCGCTTCAACTTGACGCACTCCAGGTGGAACCATTCGGAGCAACGGACGCAGCTGATTTCGCAGCCATTGTAGAAACAGACCTGGCACGCCTCGCTGTTGATGATGGGGATAATATAGTGATGATAGATAGATAGATTAAATATGTGTTGCACTTACGTTTCCTCCTCCTCGTTCTCTTCATTGTCCTCTGCCTCAACGGAGCTCTCTTCGGCCTCATCGCTATCATCGTCTTCAATGGCTTGTTCGATTTCTTTGGATTTTAATCGATTGCCGGATCGTCTACTGGAGCGTCTCGTTGCTGCCGCCTTGCCATTCGCCTTGACGGATGTGGCCGTGGATGATGTCTCGCTATTGTTATCCTCTTCCTCATCCTCGTCAGCCTCATCATCGTTGTCGGCGTTGTCGCCGTCGCCATCATCGACACCTTCGTCGACATCATCATCCACTTCATCGACAATAAACTTGCGCTTCTTTTGTTGTTTGGTACTTTGATTCTTGGCATTTGTGAGTCCCAGCTCACGTACACAGGTGTGACAATACCAGTTGCCCTCGGGCACTGTGCGCATCTTTGGTTTCATGCAGAACATGTGGGTGCCACCGTTGCACTGGTCACAGAGCAGCATCTTCTCCGGATCGGTGCCACGTCGGCACACCTTGCACAGCGATTTGTTTGTGGAGCGTCGCCAGAGGATGCAATCGTTCAAGACATTCAGATGGAGAAAGATCTGGGCATAGCTGGTGCTCTCCATGAGCGACACCTCCCACTGCTGCAGTCTGGCCTCGCAGATGAGCTTCAGATTGTCCTGCTTTGTGTCACGCTTCATGTTCATCCCGAAGGGTTCCTTCATGAAACGTCGTCCAATCGCCTGCTCCACCTGCAACAATGCGCTGGCCATGTTCCGAACTTGGGTCTGATGTGTTTTCGACGCGGACGCGGATTCGGTGTCGGATTTGGCCTCAGTGGGTTCAATATACTGATCCGGATCCCGATACCTGCCATATTTGCGTCCAAGCTCTCGGAGCAAAGCAGCCTCCTCATCATTTTCATCTTCGTGATCATCGAAATCCTCATGCGACTCATGATCCGAATCCGCGGGCGTCTCATCGCTGTGCAGCATGCGAGGACCCCACTGCAACTTGCCCTGCGGATCGTACTCGTCCTTGAGCAGCTGCTGGCGCCACTTTTCCATATCCTTGACATTGAGCTTGCCCAAGTCACCGGAGTAAATGTCGTGCTCGAACTGCAGAATGCGATCGACGAGATGCAGACGCATCACCTCGTTGAGTTCGGTGTCATCGGGTAATCCAAAGTTGGCCTGATTGTATTTACGATGCGTCTCCGCATGCATTGCACTGATGAATTTCTCCCGCTTCTTATCGGTGTCCAGGTTGAGCATATCCTCGGAGCAGTTCTTCACATGCTGCAGGATCAGGGCACGCAGTTGGGTGAGCTCGTCCAGCAGCTCCGCTTCACGCCAACCCAGCGGATTAAGCGACCTGATCAATGCATCAATGTCTTCCGTCTTGTACAAATATGTCCAGATCCGTCGCTCTGCGTGGTGACCATTGTGAACAATGCAATTGCTGGAATCGCCGCTGCACATAAGCAGCTCCGTTTGAGTTGGAGGCGTTTGCTCCTCATCGTCGCCACTGACGTCCATTGGCTCCGAGGATTGCCCATGGCCATTGAGACGATTCTCCTGGTTCTCCTTATTCTCGAGAGATTGTTTATTGGCGCTCTTGCGCGTCTTTTTATCGGAATCCCCGTACAGCTTGACTAGATACATCCGGAGATCTTTACGCTGCTTGGGCAGCTGTGCCTGCTTACGGATCTCAGCTGCTGATATGTTCTGTGGCGGTTGCTCCAGACACGTGTCCGTCGAGCTATCCGGCGTGTGCTCCACAAAGATGCCTGGCATGGACTCCAGCACATAGTACTTGCGATAGCAACGATCCATTCCCAAGTACACCAGGAAGTTGAACAACTCCGAGTGCAGCTTCATCACCTGCTGCTCGTGCTTTCGTTGCTCCCGATCGGACTGAGTCATTAGCTCGGCAATGCGGCGATTTAGCTGCTCCGCCAGCTCCTCCTTCTTGCCGGTGTCCAGCTTCAGCTCCTTCGTCATGCACTGCTGATGGTGTTCGCTGGTCAACTTACGCTTGTTCGCCTCGAGGGCGCCCAGTCGTCGATTCTCGGCCCAGACCAGAGTTCGCAGCTCCATCTTGGCTTTGTACATCTTCTCCATGCGCTCCTCCACGATGTTAATGGTGGCCGAGTAGCTTAGAATCTGTGCCATCAAGCAGTTGGCGATACGAATAATGTCCCCAAACTCCAACTGAGCAACGGGAAGTGTTTTGAGAGCACGCAAAATATGTGAATGCTCGATTCGCAGCTGCAGGCCCGGATCCTCGCGCGAGGAGTATCCATTGCGGTACATGATTCGCCATTTGTCGGGCTTGTCCGAGACAAGCGCACCGGATGCCAGCAGATGCAGGCGCAGCACTTCGCTCAGAGTGAGTGCATCCATGGGCAACTCGTTCAGTTTAAAGGAGAAATGTCGCTTCACATACATCTGAGTGCGGGAGCCGTTGCCCATGCTGATGAAGGGTTCCTGCAGCGCCGACCCATATCCCGTCACATAGTACACGGGACACTCCTCCTCCTCCTCCTTTTGCAGATCAAAGATCGTGCCCAGCAGCACGAGCAGAATATCGGAAAGTGGTCCAGCCACTTCGCGAGCGCTAAAGGCACGCGTCACTTCATAGAAGCTGAGATTCTGGCGGAACACCTCCACGCCGGACAACAGACCACTGTACGTGTGCATAAACTCGCGCAGCACAAACACATCGCCCAGGATCAGCTCCGGGAGTAGTGTGACAATTGGCTGGTACGCTGGCAGCATACGCTGATCGTTGCGCTCCAGATCGTCCGTTTTGGTGGTCAGATAAAGGCATTCCTGATCCACCCGTTGCATTAGTTCCGCCTTCCGCTGTGCCTTCTTAATCTCCATTTCCGCCAACTTTGTTGCCTTTTCCAAACGAATTCGCTCCATTTCATCAGCCAGCGATTTGGCACGTGCCTCGTCCGATTCCTTCTTCTTGGCCACCGACTCCTCGCCCTTAACGATATATTTGTTCAGTGTGGACTGCTTTTTGGCGTCTTTAGCCTCGGGTCGTTTGATTTTAGCCGGCGAGTAACGCGGCATTTTGCCAATGAAAATGCTGGAGAAACTTATGTTCGGTTCGGTCACATATTGTTTGTATACCTCGGGCTTGGGACGCAGTATTCCGTCCACACGAATCACGCTGTTCTTGATGAACATGGCCAGATTTTCCATATTGAACTCGGCACGCTGGCGACGCAGCTGCTCCAAGGTGACATTAATCTCATCGCCGTTGGGCGCACGCAGACGATATTCCAGCTGGTCGGTATCCTCGTATACACCATTACTTGGCTCCTGCATATCCTTGCCTGGTTTGATGCCCACCACCTTGTAAACGGTGTTCTTTTTTTGTCCAATGACCACCTCCTCGTTGAAGAAGTAACGTTTACGCAGAAACTTGGACACTATCAAGTTGAGCATCTTGACGGCGGATTGGCGCGCATGTTCAATTACCAGGAGAACGGGAGCACGCAGACTATGTTTAAACTGTTCCATCTTTTTACGGGCCACCCGTTCACTCTTCAGCGCCTCCTCGAAGGTGAGTCCATCCTTGCCCGTGGCCTCGCACTGCCAAACTGTCGAGTTTATGGCCATGACGTGCCGGAAATAGTTCCTACAAAAAACAGCAATGTTTATCCGTTAACTTTTAGTATTTTTAACATTAGTTTCAGCTTTTATTTTTGATCCAAATAGTTTTGAGTTAGAAACAGTGATTAAAACCCTAACCGAACCCATAACCCTTAATCGGTAAAAACCGATTGAAATTTAAAACCGCAACCGAAAAGAACATTTTCATGTACCGAAACCCTGTAAACCGAAATAACCGTTAAGTAACCGTTATAAAGGTTAATTTCGGTTTTTCATACATCAAAAAAATATTATTAATTCAGATTTTTTATTTTAATTTTCTTTCGTTTAATTTTGAATTTTTATTTGTGTTCAAATTTTCATAGCACTGAATAAGCGCAAATAAAATAAATTTGTTAAATGAAATATTAAAATTGTTAAAATTTAACTAAACTACATCGAAGTGAATAATTTGTGAATGAAACATTAAGTAATACCTTTTTAATTATAATTATTATATTATTAATATAATTATATTTTGGCCAAAGAAAACAAATTTTTTGAACCGAAGCCATACTGGTATTTCAAAACCGATATATACAAAAAATTTGTAATTCAATTTAAATCTAATAATTGGAAATAAAATAAAATTTGTAAACATTTATTTTCGCTTTGTTTAAAAACAACTGTAACTAGGTGGCAACGCTTCGAGCAGCAGCTGAGCATTTTGTTCGCGCGCTTTCGACTCCCGCCGTCGCCACCGCCACCACCACCTCTACCCACTAGCGAATGTTTTTGCATGTATCGCTTGGCTTCGGCCATGCGTTCATCAGCGTCGCTTTTGTTGTATACTTTAGCGCAATGTTTGCTTTGTCGTTGCTATACTTCAGGAGCATGAAATATTAAACGATATGCAAATCAAATTTAAATTGAATTTTACTTACTCGTATTCTCGGAATATGCGCTTGGTAATATAGCAGCAAAATACCAAGTCGTTGTCGTGGAATGTCTCATTTTTGGATTCCGTATTATTGAGATCGAAACCGTCGCGCTTGCAAATCGGCATTTTTGCTTTTGTTTATTTCTTAAGGACTTAATTTAGTTAAAATAGAGCTCATGCGACAATGCCTGCGCGGAGAGAAATAAGAAGCACAAGGCTAACTGGGAAACGGTGACACAGACACACTCCAATAAAGGCGCCCAAATGTTTGCAAGCTGCGAATTGTAAACCTTGTTTACCAACGCACATTAATATGTTTTCAATGAACTAATGCAGTTGGCAACTTATAGCACTGCTGGCACTAACTTTCATCAACTTCTTCACTGTAATATACTCTACTGCTCTAAATATAATAATTTTTCCACGCGCGCCTCGCAAATTTCGCTTGGCTTTTGATGCCAATGGCAAAATCGGCTCGCTATTATCGATATTCAATAAGTAAAAACGTAAAAGCGTCGATTACTTTATCGATATTTTACGCGGTACCACCAGTAAAGCAGTGTTGAAAATCCTAGATATAATATAAATACTCCAGTAACCTCTATAAAGCATTTTATATTTCATCACTACTACTATGCAATATTATTAATATTTAATGCAAATGTTTTTTAATTAAGTTTATTTATTTCGCAAAAATGACGAAACTGTGTATAATGTTGAGTAGTAAATTGCCGTGGCTCGTTCGATCTACACAGATATCGATGGCCAAATATATCGATAAGACATCAACAACTCTACTGCAAAACGGAATATAAAACACAAAAAAGTTTGCGGAAAAAGAAAAAGTGCATATTAGCTGACTGCTGACTGTAAAAATAATATTACAAGGCGGCGATATTAAGTTGCAATGTTCGGGAAACAGTGTAAAAAAACGAAAAACATGCGCTACTGCGTATGACGACGGAATTCATTTGAACAAACTAAATAATAGGTAGGCCTCAGGTCTCAGGCGCAACGAGCAGTCGCTTCAGTTCATTCTTTCGCTCTTCCTCTTTCGTCTTCCTCTACGTTTCGTGCGACACAAGCAACAGCAGCAGTAACACACACAGAACGATATTTTTGTCGAGGGGCAAAAACTGTACGCGCTGTGTGTGTTGTGTTGATAGTGTGTGTGTGTGTGTGTGTAAATGTGTGGGAGAGGGAGGGCAGCGCGGTCCAAAATAATGTATAAAAAGTTTAATGTCTCGTTTTGTTTCTACTTATGCAAATTGCAGTCTGTTTCTGTTTCTTAGTGTGCGTGTTGTACAAAATTTGCTGCCTTAGTGTAATTAATAAAACTCGACGGATTTCCAACCCCCCTCCAACATACATACATACGTATATATTGTGAGGCACATAAACCTAAATGATGATGGTTCGTAGACGCGCACGTCCCGCCAAAGAGCCCGCCCTAATGGCGGTAACCTCCAACGGCGTTGCCGCTGTCAATGACGAGCTGCCTTACAATGGCGAACCGATGAGCGCCGTGGCCGCCGCTTCTGCCAATAATCTGCTGGATGATCAATATTTTGCCAGCCCAAAGCGAAAAGACTGCCGTCTCATGAAAACCAATGAAAATCTCAAGGCGGCTAATAACACCAGCAGCAACAACAACAAAGACAACAGTAGTAACTCAACTGGCCGCACAATTGGTAAGTATTGTCGTATTTTGAGGTTAACTTTAGTCTGTTGCACTTATCCACTTTTCTTTCACCACCTGCCCTCCACCCTGCCCCTTCACGCACAGGCGTTCCACTGGCAACGCGCTCGCAGACACGCACCATCGAGAACTTTTTCCGAGCGAATGCTGCTGCTAAAAGCGCAAATGCCAAGAAAATGACAAACATTCTATCACTACCAACAGAGACAACAACAACAAGTGGAGCAGCCACAAACACAGCCGAAGAGCAAAAGACAATAACCATAACGGATGAACTGGAGGAGGAGGAGTCGCTGCTGTATGAGGCACATTTCGTGGCATCGCCAGCATCGACCATGACCAGCACCAGCTCACCAGCATATCAGCACACTGACGACCTGGAGGCGGAGCACACCAACGACATGGGCTCCGAGGTTGGCCTAAACTTTGCACACACAGAGATCGCGACGACACAAACGGACATACATATGCATCGCTCGGGATTGAGGGACAGTCACAGTTCGACGCATAGCAGCAGCAGCAGCAGCGCTGCCACATCGGATAATATATTTCTGCAGGAGCCAGTGCTGACGCTGGACATCGATCGCACACCCACCAAGGCCTCCAGCATCCGCATAAACAAGAGCTTTGAGCTGGCCAATGCCGTGTTCTCGTCACCGCCCTCTGTGCTCTGTGCTTCCATGCTCAATGGTCGCTTCAATCAGATTGTCACGCTCAATGGGCACATGCATGATCATGAGCACGATCATCGTGCTGCTCGTGAGCTCGAGCAACCGTTGAACGGTTTCGAGTTGGACCAACATGACAGCAGTTCCTGCGACAGTGGAGTCGCCTGCAGCCTGACGACGACGGGCACATCGCCCGCAGTGTCGGGCATGCGTCGACGTAAGCCCGCGACGCCGCATCGCATTCTCTGCCCCTCACCCATTAAGACAATGCCGCGCGATAACGCACTGCTGAAGGGCGAGGCACAGTCGCCTCGGAAGTCGCCACGCAAACTGCAGTCACAGCTGGCGGCCACAGTTGCGTGCAAGTCGCGACGAAGACTGAATCAACCAAAGCCACAAGCGCCTTACCAACAGCCAAGTCCCATGCCAAATGATGTTGATGACGTTGTTGTCGTATTGGACGATGATGAGGATGACGAGGACGATGTCCATGCGCTGCTCAAGGCGGCCGAGGAGCGTGAGAATCTGAACAAAGCTAAAGTAATGCTCAAGCCAACAACAGTGCCCGCAGCGGCAGTCAAGCCAAAGGCTCCATCCAAAACAGCCAAGGCCAAGACAATGGCGGCCAAGTCACAGCCGCTGGCAGCGACAAATGGCAATCGGGAACTGACCGAATTCTTTCCCGTGCGTCGAAGCGTCCGCAAGACCAAAACGGCTGTCAAGGAGGAGATGATGCGCAACTTGGAGCAGGCTGTGCTCGAGGAGCGCTGTGAAGGTCTCCAAGTACGTCACTTTATGGGCAAGGGACGTGGCGTTGTCGCCGAGCGTCGCTTCAAGCGAAACGAGTTCGTTGTCGAATATGTTGGCGATCTGATTGCCATCAGCGAGGCCACTGACCGCGAGCGTCGCTATGCGCTGGACGAGAATGCCGGCTGCTACATGTACTACTTTAAGCACAAAAACCAACAGTACTGCATCGATGCCACCGTGGACACGGGCAAGCTGGGACGCCTCATCAATCACTCGCGCAACGGGAATCTGATGACAAAAGTCGTTGTTATTAAACAGCGACCACATCTAGTGCTATTGGCCAAGGACGACATTGAGCCTGGAGAGGAACTGACTTACGATTATGGCGATCGTTCCAAGGAATCGCTACTGCATCATCCATGGCTGGCATTTTGAGCCACCAAGGGACAACTATCATTACCTAAATACATAATAAATATTAGCTAAGATATTCTTTGATGAACAATTGAAAAGCAAAAAGATGAAATCGAAGATGAACTAAAAAAAACTGTTAGTGCAAAATATCATAAATGATAAAAGGTCACTTCATATTTTTGGATTTGTTAACGTTTTTACTTTGTGTTAAGGCATCGATAGAGTGTGATGCATTGATTGAATTGAAACTGTTAAACATTTAGAAGAAGAAGTTGATGATTATGACATTAACATTGCATTCACATTTATAATGAACGTACATACTATTTATATAGATTAGAGATATGAAATATTGTATTGCTAATTAATATATATATATGTATACGTATTATGTACTATTTACTGCCATAGTGCTATCTATATACACCCCGTGCACCTCGCTCGCCAATCCCAATCCAAAAACAATACATAAAACAAAGAAAAAGAAAATCAAAAAAGTTCTGACTAGATTATAAATATGATTGTAATTATTGCATTAGGAATCCATTAACAACCACACACATTTACACATATTTAACGAGGCTTTCTGCAGCGTCCTTCGGAACCGCTACTTCCTGAGAGAGATTTACTTCTCCCATTGAGCTTCCTCAGGTAATAGTGAGCCGCTTGTTTGATGTAGACTTTAAGCAGGTTTCAATAACTCCAATGAATCCCTCCCAGCATGCCTCCCACTAGAATCACACATGAATCCAATAATATGCCGCAGCCTCCCCCATAGAAACTCTATTGATAAGTAAATAAGTGCAAAATTGTATTGCAGACAACTTTGGTTCAAATTATTAAATAAACAATAACAAAATATTTTTCAATTATGATATTCTTTATTATTATATCTCTGCGAATATTTATACAGTACAGTACATTATCTATTAATTGTATAATATAATGTATAATTTGTAGCACATAATACATTTATTTTTGTTAGTTGTAATTCAAATGAAGCAGCAAAACCATCATCATAATTTTATCATGTCCATGTTCATGTTCTGGTTTTACTTTTCATCATTGTTAGCAAAATAAAGCATAAAACAAAAAACACACACAAATGCATAGTTTACAATTAAGTCTACGTCTACGATCATCGATTGAATTTAGTTATAATTTATTACAAATAATTGTTTTACTTTCATACACACACACATGCACTCACAAGCTGATAAAATACAAAAGAAAACAAAAACCATTAAGCAAAATAAATAAATGAAACATTAACACAAAGTGTAAAGCCGATTCTGTTCTTTGTTTCACTTTGGAGATCATGGCAGACTATATGACTACTCTTGGAATGCACGCGATTTATAATATCGTAACAAATTCAATAATTATATTATTACTTCATTTACACACAGACACGCATAATTATATGTATATAAATATTAGATGTTTATTCTTTTATTCATTAAGAAAATGTCGCATAGGCGGCGGGTTTCATTTTGGGCCAACGACCTGGAGTATCTCACTTTGGAATGGCTTAATTCGAAGTGAACGAACTTGACTAAACGACTTTTAATTTATCCCCCTACGTCCTGGGCTAAAAAACTGGGTAATACAAAGTTAATATCTCTAATATTTAGTTTAGTTAAAATCAATGGAGGGGGGGCAAACACAAGCGAAAACAATTGAAATCCCTTCCTAAGCCACAAAAGCGCAGACCACAGTTAAATGGAGAGGTAATATATTGATACTATGTAACATTTTTTTAACCACACACATACAATTATTAAAATATAATAGTAGCTCTTATTGGTACTAGATTTTTTCTGAGTAAGTTAAGTATTCGGGCCAAGAAATCAAAAATGTACACCAAAATATTGCACTAAGGAAATTTTATCATCTAACCATTGGATTCTTCCATTGCTTTTGACTACAACTACAGCCTAAGAGTAACAACGACAACGACAACATCAACAAACAGCAATAGCAATAGCAACAACAATTACACTCACACACACGTACAAACATTTTAACAATAACAAAGAGCAACATTACGCACAGTTTCTCTTCTCACAATCAAATCTCTGTTGACTTATTTAGCAAAGAATCAAATCATAAATAAATATCAAGACGGATTCCATTAATACTGACGACTGCAGGGAGGGAGGACGCGTTGCCTACGTCAAGATGCTTGCCTCGGCTGTAAGTGGGCGTGGCGGCGCCACCAGCAACATTGCCGACTTTGACTTTTGCTTCTGCTGTGGCCGCAACTTGTGTCATTTCTTGGCACCGAAACTGGGCTTGGGCAGCGAGCTCATGAATGCTCCCGCATTTGTGGGCAACGCCGGTGCCACAAAACTCAGATCGGGTATTAAGGAGATTCGTGGCGCCACCTTTGCATTGCCCAGGTGGAATTGTTGGCGATGCTGTTGTTGTTGCTGCTGCTGTTGGTGTAGTTGTTGCTGGTGGTGCTGATGATGTTGCTGCTGATAAGTTGCAGGCGTTGCCAATGGGGTTGATGTTGGCACTGTGGAAAAGTCGTGCATCATGTGAATCTGCTGTGGAATGGCTGTAACATTATTGTTGTTGTTGTTGCTGCTGCTGGACTTATTGCTTTGATATTTGGGCACCAGATTGCTGTGTCCATGTGGCTGCTGTTGTTGCTGATAGAGGCTCATTGGATTATTGTAAAAGTTGGCACTCTGCCAGGCGCCCGAATTGAATTGAGGCGCCGCTTGACGCGCATTGAGCGTGGCGGACAATGGTGTGCTGCTCACAAAGTCGGACCAATCGTCATCCTTAACAGCGGCAGCTGCTTGAGCTGGTTTCTGTATGTTGACCACATTGTTGTTGTGGTTGTTTTGCTGTTGTTGCTGTTGTACTGGCACGGATACAAAGTCAGACCACTCATCATCCTCCTGCTGCAGTTGCTGTTGCTTCGTCTGCTGATGCTGCTGCTGTTGCTTGGGCGACTGTTGCGCCACCGTTGCACTTATCGTCGGCGGCTTGGACTGATGTGAAAACAGCTCCTCGATGCGTGCCATTTCCTCGGCATTGATGCTGGCCAACGCGTTGTCGCCCCACTCGATGCTCGGCTTCGCCAATGGAATGCTTTGCGGCAACAATATTGCCGGACTGAGTATCATCTGCTCCCCGAATGTGGGCGTGCCATTGCGTGGCGGTTGCAACTGCGCCGAGTTCCTGATGGCAGACACCGATTGAAAATCACTGAAATCATCATCCTCTGTCGACGCTGTTGGTTTTCCAGCTTTGCTGGGCGAATCGATGCCAAACGGCGGCGGCTTGTACTCCACATCGCGATATTCCTTTTTGACAACCGTCTCGTCAATAATGATGCCCGCCGAGGCAATCTCGTAGTCAAAATCAATGGGTGCCAGCGTTGTCGTCTTGGCCACCACCGTGTCCGACTTGGAGGGCGTATAAATGTGCGTCTCCTTGAGGGGCAGGGCATAGCTGTTACTATTGGTAACTTCATGCAATTGCTGGCTGTTAGCTGTAGTTGTTGTTGTTGCTGATATTGTTGGTGGCGGTGATGGGGAGGAGCTTCTCAGATCAAGCTGCTGCTGCTGCTGAGAGAGCTGCTCATCGTCGTCGAAGTGGTGGCCATTGCCGTCTGTTGGTAGAGCAGCCGATATCGTCGCTGTTGCTGCTGCAGCAGCAAATACTGATGCTGTTGCTGCGGTGTCATCGAAACTGGTGGCGGACATGGTAATGGCAACGGCAACTGTTTCATCGATGCTGCTGCCGTTTGTCGTGCTCTGCCCTTGCCCAGGAGCATTGCCAGGCTGCGTTTTAGCTTCGCTCGCTTGTGCTGTGGTTGCTGCTGCTGCTGTTGTTGTTGTTGTCGCTTCAAGTCCTGTGAGAACCACACAAAGAGAACAATATTTAGATTGAAGCAATAATAATTATTTCTTCATATAAAACTGACAACATGAGAACAAAGTAACGAGAGGGAAAAGTTTAACTAGTGCACTTGAGGGGGCAGGGGCGGGGCGGGGCGAGGGCAGAGTTGGAGTTGCATATAAAACCAACGAAAAAAACAAATGAAAAAAACCTTATATAAATATAAAAGTAGATTAACAACTACAACACGCACGAAGCCAACGAAAACTTACTAAGATCCAGCAAGGCGACGTGAGCAGTGATATTTGTGTTGTTGTTGTTTGTTGTTGTTGTATTGGTTGTTGTTGTTATTGTAATTGCATGATTGTTATTGTTATTATTGCAGATGGTGGCAAAATGTGTGACAAAATTGTGCATATCATTGGCATTGGCATTGCATTGATTGTTGTTGTTGTGGTTGTTGTTGTTTTGGTTGTTGTTGATTGTCATATTGTCATTAAGATTATCATATAGTTCCATCATCGCATCCAAGGCATCGACGTGATTGTTGTTGTTTATTAGATTGTGGGAGTAGTTAGAGGTAACAAGATTTATTTTATCAGCATTAGCCACCATCGTTACTTGGTCAAGTTGTTGTTGTGGTTGTTGTTGTTGTTCCAATTGTAAGGTCTGTACATGTGATTCTAAATACAATTTATCATAAGGATAAATTTCAGTATAAAGATGGTGGGCACAAGAATCAAAGTGAACACATACGATACCCTTACAGAAAACAAACACTAAATACTCGCAAGTATAAATCAATTTTTGTTATTTACATACATATATCGGACAAATGCAACGTTAACTCCAACTTTTCATTGGACAAATGGAACGTTAACCCCAACTTTTCAGTTGTTTGCTTATCAATTAAAGCGTCAAGTCACGTTAAGTTGAAAATTTACTGCATGCTGTTTACTTAATGTATCAGCTTTCCTTCTACAAACAGTGTGTCAGGAAATTGTGTTGACAAAGAAAAAACACATACTTATTTGCTTTTTCATTTAAAAAAAAAACCTTAATAAATCTTATTCAGTTGTGTCTCAGTGAAATTTGGTTGCGGTTGGCTCCAATTCTCGTTGTCAAGAAAAAACTTATTTAATTTATCAAATATTTTGTTTTAATATTTAGCAGGGAAAAAACCCCAACCGAAACCGTAACCTTTAACAGGTAAAAACCGATTGAAATTTAAAACCGTAACTGAATCCGTAACTAAAAAAATTTTATTTATTATTATTATTTTTCATTTTTAATTTTTATTTGTGAAAATCATGATCGAATTTTCAAAGCACTGAATAAGCCCAGATAAAATAAATTTGCTAAATGAAATATTTAAATTGTTAAAATGTAACTAAACTATATAAAACTAAAGAATATGTAAAATAAATGTGTAAATGACACATTAAGAAAGTAATTTTTTTTAAATTATTATTATTGTACTATTAATATGATTAAATTTAAAAAAAAAAAAAATTTTTTTTCTGAACATAATCCATACCGGTATTTCAAAACCAAAACATAAAAAAAACGGTTCACCGTTACGAAACCTTTTTTAAATGATTTTCCGTAACCGATAGCCGAAACCATAAATGCGAACATAACCGAAACCGTAACTGAAATCGATATTCGTTACGGTTTTAATCTCTGATCTTTAGTTTAATTTAAATGTATCTTATTTTGTAAAAGACCTTCAATGAACAACTTATAGCTTATTGCATGCATTTTTGATTTAAAATTTATAAAAATAAATGCATATTTTTTACACAATAAAATATGTGCATGTCTTAATTGGCAAAACAATTAATTGACATACTGTGTCTTCTTAATTCTGGTAGTTTCTGCAAGGGCATTTAAGCTTCGGTGCGCCGAAGATGTGTTATTTGTTTTAGGTAAGGAAAACAGAAACGAAACGAATGTAAATCAAAACGTTAAGGCAGATAACAGCCAATAAACGGCAGGCCAATTGGTTATTCAGTTGGTAAGCGAAAGCATGTGGATCAACTAAAGCGTATTGAGGATAGAACGAGCGAGAGAGAGGCGGTGGCAATTTTGGTTACGATAATCGTGTGTGTAGCAGTTAATTTGCGGCAACTAAGTGGTGTTGAGGGCCAGTGACCCAACTGGAAACTTACCCTCAAGTGACTGCAGGGTGGAGTTGTTGTTGTTATTGTTGTTGGTGGTGGACTGCCAGGTGGATATGGGGTCCAGCACTGAGGAGACAGGTGTGGTTGCTGTCGACAATGGCTTGAGTGGCTTCAGTGGATCGTAGCTCAGGTTGGCCGCAAATCGTGGCATGGATGAGTTCCACTTGTCCCCAAAGAGCTGAAAGGAAATACTCAAAAGTTATCTATTTAAAGGATAAAGTATTCATCGGCACTTACAATATTCCGCGAATCGATGCCCAGGGAACGCACCAAGGAGTGTCGCATCTCTGAGCTGACCCACTGATAGTCCAGAGCATGCGCCTGTTCAATGGCACCAAAGTGCAAGCTTTGCACCTCAGCGAGTGGCGACTGTTTGGCTGCAATCTGATCTGCACTGCTCGCTTCCTGGCTGGGAAACATTAGATTCAGCACGGGCTTCACACACTCGGTAATGCTTAAATGCGCTGCAGCTGGCGGTGGTGGTTGGGGCAGCACTGCTGTGGCAACAACTGGTGCAACTGTAGCTGCTGCGGATACATATGACGGTTCCGAGAAGTCGCCAAAATCATCATCATCATCATCATCAGCAACATTGGTTGCCTCCACTGTCGTCGTCGTTGAGGGAGTTGCAAAATCTTGAAAATCATCAAAGCCATCATCATGGGGGATCACAGGCTCGGGCTGCCTAGTCTCCACAAGTGCTGGAGCCTCCGAGAAGTCCGCAAAGTCGCCAAAATCATCGTCCTCGACTTCATCTTTATCTGCGCCATTTAGACTTATCTCCGGCTGAGTTACGTCTGCAGGAGGCGTCTCTTCGAATGCCGCAAATTTGGACTCTACATTGGGCATCTGGTTACTCAAAGCGGGAGGCATCTGTTGAAGAGTGGGCGTGGCTACAATCTCTATGGCAAAAAAGTCATCGGCACCCTCAGGTATGAATAGTTCTTTGGGTTTCTTTGGTGAGCACTCCTCATCGCTGTCATCGGTTACATCCTCCAGTTTTACTTGGTGGCATAAAACGGGCGCTTTGGTTGCTTGCTGCTCTTCTGGAGAAACTGGAGACAATGTGCATGTGGGCGATAAACTTTCGCTGGAATACAAACTCAGGCTGTCAAGTTTAAGTGAGGGTATATTATCATTGGTATTGGCTTCCTCCTCCTCCTCCTCCTCATCCGCATCCTCCTCCTCTGGTTTTTCGTCATCATTCAAAGGTGGCGGCATTTCCTGTTCATATGAATTCAAATCAGGTGCTTTCACTTGATAGTTGAAAGCCTCGACTGTTTGTTTGGCAGTTGCAGATGCAGATTTGCTATGTCCATTGCTCAAGTCGGACGCCTGTGGCTGTGCAGTGTGCTCTGATGTTGATATGGACAGTTCCGACATCGAGGGAACTGCAAGGTGTACAAAATTAGAATTGTTGGGTTGTTAATTAACAACAAACAGAGCGATGCCATAAAAAAACAAATTACCTTTGGTACTGAGCGCGACTTCGTGCGATTCGGTGACTAAGCCATACTCGGAGAATTCGTCAGCGTCGCCGTCTTCCAAGTGCAGCGTCGACTGCAGCCCCGAATCGTCGTCGTCCTCGCCAAAATCAATCGGGGGTGGCGTGCTGCATAAAAGCGGCGGCACATTCACCATTTCGTGAGTCCTTTGTTCCAAATTCTTCCTCTTGTTGTTGTTGTTGCTGTGCTAATTTGGCTAACAGCAGCTGCAAACACTTCAGGAACTCTCTCGCTGGTCGCTGTGACGTTTCAACCCGTTTATCTGCGTATGTGTATTGGCTCCGATTTGTGTGTGTGTGTCACTGTGTATGTGTGAGCCCACTCAAGGTCTGTGTTGGAATTTTCTTGCTTGATTTTAAGTTTCAAATACACGTTAGCGTTGTCACTTTGTCTACCGCTTATATGTCAATTGCGCAATACTTTTGGCCTAAATTGTCTAAATCAGTGGTTTTTATGTGCCAAAAACGCCATTTCTTTAACAAAACAAAAATTTTTCCAGGTTTTTTTTTTAGTTCTGACATTCACACTTAGAGATGTGTGACTTGCGACAAGTATTTACTAGTAACGAGTCAAAACACAAATAGTAGTCAGATTGCGCGAGCCCATTTGGTATTGTTTTTGAATTTTAACGTGAAGAGTTGGTCACATCGAAAATTTGATCGTATTTTATCTAAAAACAATGTTCACCCTGCCTGCCTTTTCTGTTCCCTTATATCAGCAAATTTAAATTTTAAATTTGAAAGGCCACCAGCAAAATCAAGTATTTTGCAACACTGGATACATGGTCCTTTTTGAGCAAAGCCTGGCACATACTGACAATATCGAATATTTTCCTCTCGCTCATCACTTGTTGACTTATCACTCATAAACTATCGATAGAAAATATTCATGTCAGTTCTCTATAAAATAAATTATTTTGAAAAAATTTAAGTTAAAAGTTGTACTTACAAATTCAAAAAACCAACAAAATTAAAAATTTTCTAAAATAATGAAGTTCATTTAAAAACTGGTTTGGTGCATGGTGGTGAAGTTTAGTAAGAAATTCTAAAAAAATCTTGAAAATTCGAGTGCAATTTTCAAATTTCTAGCTTCAAAGTTAAGCAAATTCCATTTTTAACTTACTGTTTTTTAATTGAGTTAAATAGGATTTTGGTTATCCGTGTAACCTGAATATTGCAACCCATTGTTTTTTTTTTTTTTGCCACACTCAGCCAGGGCTGCCGATTTAGTTCATGATTGACTGAATAAGTTTATTCGTTCATCTTATTGAACGTAATGACACAACTCTAAACTCTGACAGCTGCTTTAAGGTTATACTACTAAAAACAACAGTAGTGAATTTGGATTTTCATTGATTTTGGTAAGAATGCTGATTTAATAAAAAGTTTGCATAATTTAACATTGCCTGCATTATGCAACTGTCGAGGCAACATTTGTAATCGACCGCTCAACTCACCTATCTATTTTCCTTGCAGATTACGGTCGCCATATTACATAACTGAACAAAAATGTCTCAGGCTCCAGTTCGTGTCTCGCCTCTGATCAAGTTCGGCAGATGGTCCTTGCTGCTCGTGGGCATTGCCTACGGTGCTGCCCACCAGAGCCGACTCTCCAAGAAGGAGGAGAAGGTGCGTGAGATTGAGGCTCAGCAGAAAGTTGTTCGTGATGCCAAATTGGCCGAGGAGAAGAAGCGCAACGCCGAGAACGAGATTAGGGCACTGGAGGAGCTGTCCAAGCCGGCTAGCAAGCATTAGATCGCCTCCTTTAGTTTGTCTAAGTTAATTGCTACTATCCACACAACAACATAACCAAACATCAAGGCCGACAAAAACACATCCAAATTCCGCAAAGCAACAGCGATCGGACAGTGCTGCCATTGACTATCGATCTATCGTTTTTTGTGTTTACTGAAGTTTGTGAAATAATGAAGCAAATTAAATGATTAAAAAACAAATATGTAAAACATACAAGAGTGGCTATCGAATGCTTATTTTAATTTAATGAGATGCAGGAGAGAATTACTTTTTTACATTTTTCACCTCATTCTTTCCAACTTTGTTATTCACCTCGCTCGAGAGAGGTTTAATGTTCTCACCTCAAACAGCTGATCGACAACCTCTTTAATTTTGTAGTTTCGCTAATTTAGTGCAAATAAAAATTGTTGGATCAATAATTACGTGCTGCCAAGGGGATAATTTAAAGGTGTTGAGACACCTTTCGTGCAGGCGCTGCACGCAAGTCACATAATCCACATGTCAGCACACACGCCTTGGAGCTGCCGCAACGATGGCCAACTTTTTGGAGCAGTTGCCAAAGCATTTGCAGGAAATTGCGGAGCGCGGTAAGAGGGGGAGTGGAAGTGGCAGCATCTGTTCGAGAGGTCAATTAGCGTTTAATACGCATTTAATGAATCTTAATCTCTCGCTCAGTCAACGTGCGCACTCCGGAGGCAATACTAACAACGCCCAAGGTCAAGTTCCTGGACACACGGACGTGTGTATTGGACTCTTGTGTGCATAGCTGCACGCCCGAGGATGTGCGCATTCTGAAGGACGCAGCAGCCAAGTGGCTGGTGGAAACGCCCTCTTCAGGTAAGCCCAGGAGCATCGCTTGTCCAACACAGATGTTCACAATTATAATCTTTTCATTTCTGCACCGCAGCGGATTCACTTTTCCGACCACCCGCTAGCTTGAAATGGTCCCGCTTGACATTTGGCTGTGCCTCGCTAGATCGCTGCACTGGCGGCGGAATCGTTACTCGCGGCATCACTGAAATCTGCGGCATCTCGGGCGCTGGCAAGACGCAACTTCTGCTCCAACTTTCTCTGGGTGTTCAACTGCCTCCGCGACTGGGCGGCTTGGGCAAGGGCGTGGCATTTATCTGCACTGAGGATATGTTTCCGTCTCGCCGACTGTTGCAGATTTGCAAGGCATTCGAGGCACGTTATCCCGAGGACCAGCTCAACTTTCTGGGCAACATCTTCATAGAGCATCAGTACGAAAGCGTAAGATCAGATAGTTGAATGTCTCTATTATACCCTGTGCCCATTGAAAATGGTCATAAAGGGTATATTACATTTGTGTGATATATGTAACGGGCAGGTGGAAGCATCTCCGACCCCATAAAGTATATATATTCTTGATCAGCATCAACAGAAGAGTCGATTTAGCCATGTCCGTCTGTCTGTCAGTCCGTCTGTTTGAACGCGTCGATCTCAGAAACTATAATAGCTAGAGACTTCAAATTTGGTATGTAGGTTGCTGGATACCAGACGCAGATCCTTTTTGTTTTTAAATTTGGATCGAACGACTATATCATATAGCTGCCATAGGAACGATCAGTCGAAATCGAGTCTTAGTAAGAAAAACTTTTTTGTAGTTTGAGATAATGAACCAAAGTGTTAGAATATGCAAACGGGATGGGTCTAGGCATGCTGTCCAAATTTGCTTGAAATCGGACTACTATATCATATAGCCGCCATAGGAACGATCAGTTGAAAATCAAGTCCCAGTAGGCAAAACTTTTTTGTTGTTTGAGATGACAGAATAAGCATATAAGATGGTCTCATACATCATGACTAAAATTGGTTGAAATCGGACCACTATATCGTATAGCTGCCACAGAAACGATTGATCGAAACTATAGATTTTGTATGAAATTTTTTGGAGATACATAAGTGGTATGTCAACCGAACTCATAGATTGGGAATATTCTATCAGTCGAAATTAAGTCCAATTGAACAATTTGAAATAAATATTTATTTACATATTACTAATTCTTTTATAACCAATATTATATTTTATGGAGATTGGCACAGGGTATCTAACAGTCGAGCAAACTCGTTTTTTTTACTAAAGTGTTGTCATGCCTTTACAGAAACCATTGCTGAACTGCGTCAGCAATCGTCTGTCTCAGCTGCTGCAGGAGCATAGCATTGGTCTGATCATCATTGACTCGGTAGCTGCCATATTCCGTCTGTACACAGACTTTGCGGAACGAGCCCGGGACATGCGTCGTCTGGTGAATGCGCTGCTCACCTATGCGGACAAGTATCAATGCGCCGTGGTCTGCACAAACCAAATGACGGCCAGTCTCAATGCGGACCAGCAGACGCCCCAGGATGTGCCCTGTCTGGGTCTGCAGTGGGCCAATTTGGGACGAACACGCATGCGCATCTCCAAGGTGCCCAAACAGCATAAAGTAGCTGATAAATTGCTCACTGTGCGTAAACTGGAGATCATCTATTCGCCGGAGACACCAAATGCATTTGCCGAATTTCTAATTACCTCAGAGGGCGTCGTGGATGTACCGATGGCGATGACGATGCCCAGTCACGAGAAGAACAAAACAATTGTTAAATCATATAACTAATTTTTGCTGAAGTGTTTATTTTTACTCTCTTTGAATTTAAAATGTGTAACGGCTGCTGATCCGCGATTTCTTAAGAATTTATTTGTAATTTGTTGTTTTCAATTTTGTTTTGTTTATTTTTTTATACAAACACTCACATTAAATATGAATTTCTATTTGCCATTTAAATGTAATTTACACTTAAGACTGTAGTTTAGGGTTTAGTTTAGTTTAGCATAGTTAAATTAAGTTTGTAATTAACGTGACTTTACCAATTGTTGTTTAAGCTTTTGCTGTTATTAATGCGCTCTCTTTCGCTCACTATCTCTGTCTGTCTCTTTCGTATACTTTATCACATGAAATTTCCGAAAGTTCAAATTACAATAGTTACACATTAAATTGTAGTTGTATTTATTTTTGTTTTCGTTTGGTTTTTTTTTTTATCAATTTAATACAGCTCATTGAACATTTAAATGCGTTTCGAATGGCAACATTTACAAAGCCTAAACTTAATATTAGTGCTTAAATATTACAAATACGTACACATTCAATAAATTACATAAATATGTAATTACCTAAGGACTAACAAGCACACATTGTTTATCATTGCAAAATATAATGAATTCATTAAAAATACATATTAATAATAATTGTAATTGATTTCAAATGAAAGCTGGCCGTGTGCTTGAGCAATATTCGACTTTTTGGCACAAGTTTTTTTTTATTTTAATTTGACTGTCTATGTGTGTGTGTGTGAGAGGGGATTCCCCTTAAATCTCACGCATATGCACATCTTGATCCAGCGAATCCTGCGCCTCCGTTGAAGTGCCCGGCTCACTGGCCGTCTCCTCATCCTCCGATTCGCTTTCAGCCTTTGCCGACACATCGACGGCACTCCTCTGCAGATCCTTATTGGCCATGGCCAGTATCCTGGAGGCGCTTAACTTACTCTCGAAATCCATTTCAGTGGGCAACGCATTTGACGGTGGACTGCGTCCGTTCTCCTGCGCCGCTGCAGCTGCGGCGGCGACAAGTGGAAAACTCAACACTGGCGACTCCTCCAACTTGATGTCCAACTTTTCAGTCTGCTCCAAAGGAGCCGCCGGCTCCACGGTCAATTGTATGGCATGTTGTTGCAGTCGATGATGATGATGATGTTGCTGATGTTGTTGATGATGATGATATGTTTCTCCTATGTTATTGTTGTTGGTGTTACGCTTCTCGGCTGTCTTGTTGTTGTTGTTGCTGCTGTTGTTGCTGCTGTTGTAGCTGCCAGCAACTGTTGTTGATTCCCTGGGATTTGTGGCCGTTCCATTGGTTGTCGGACTGTTGTTTGTTGTGGCTTTTGGATTCTTCTCCAGCAATTGTTTTTTAATTTTTGTCGCCGAATGTTTTGTTTGCAATTTGCTTTCACTATTGTTATTGTTGTTGTTGTTGTTTTTGGTTGCATTTACCGAACTGTTGTTGCTGTTAGAGTTATTGTTGCTGTTGTTGCTGCTGTTATTGCTGTTGCCGCGGGACTTTTCCGACTGTCCATTTGCCGACTTTTTGGGAGTTGTCTCCACATTGTTGGCCGTTAACGATGTGGAATTGGAACCGTCATCAGCTGCAGTATTGTTGTTGTTAGTTTTAGCCAGCTGCTCTGTTGTTGGGCTTGTTGTTGTTGTTGTTGTGGTTGCTCCTGTTGCTGGCTTAGACGATTTGTGCTCGGCAGCCTCGTTATTTGAGACATTGTCCTGCTTTTTCCACTTGGTTCGACGATTTTGAAACCATATTTTTACCTGAAATGCATACAAGAAAATTGAGATTGCTTAAAATTTTGTTCAACAAAATAATAATTTTTATTCATATGTGAAAATCACAGACAAAAATATAATAATAATATATTTGATGTCTTAAGTGTGGTAAACAAAAACCAACAAATAAAATAATAGATAAGTTTTAAATAACAGAAACTGTTCTTACTTGTTCTTTTCAGAAATACGAAGAGAAAATGAATATTAAATAGACAAATATTTTATAAAGATGATATACCGTTGAACTTCCATAACTGGAACTTCTATAAGTCGAATTTCTCTCTAACTCGAGCTAAATGTGTGGTAGTAAAATTAATCAACTTAAGAGAAAGAACTCTAAACTTGATAAATTTTTCTGCACTCAAATATTAACTTCGTTTAAATTGTTTCTTTTTTTTCCTGAATGCGATTGCGTTTTTCAAAAATGCAAAATTTTAAATCTCAATTGGTCAGTTAAGGTATTCCGATTATAAAGCAGGGACTGCAAATATTACTATCTGTTTTTTTTTTGTAATCAAAAAATCATTCACTTATAATAGCTTTAAGACACCTAGAAAAATACCAATACTCTTCTATATGGCTCATTTATGCATTTTCACCACTATTAAACATTTTCCAAGTTTTATAGATTTGTTCAACCAAATAATGATTAATTTTAAGTTATTCTTCATTTCTCAACCAATAAGCATTATTTTATGAGTTTTATTTTTTGCTCAAAATAAAAAAAATTGAATATTACTATTATTTCAAAATTTTTTTAATATCACTTATAATGATTTCAGTCCCTGTTATAAAGTTCTTCAAACGATATCAAGTGAAAACGAGTGCTTGTTTTTATGTACATATGTTAATGTAAAGTACTATGAGTCAGATTCATATTCGAGTTGAGCCGCTATAATTAGGAAATGTTTATGCCTCATTTGCCCTTATTAGTGTGCGTAAAACAAATAATTAAAAATTATGTATCGCTTAGATTCTTCCACTCGACGTGTGTACGAGTTGTAGGAAAACACTTCCGCTACGTCAGCTACAGTTAACAACAACAACAACAACAACAGCAACAAAAACAGGCATCAGTTGAAATGATGTGGGCCTGTCAAAATGCAGAAACCGCCCATCAGCAAACCCCACTCCTCCTGCCCCATTGCTCCCTTTTCCTGCCCCACTCTCCCCCGCCCTCACGATACTCTTTAGGCAACAACATTTCATTTAATTTTATTCTTGTGTGTTGTGGATGCTCTGACTGCCTCATAATGTTGCAGGCAGCGTCAATGGCGCAACATAAAACATTTGCCTCTAATTTCCATTTCATCCAAAATGATGGCCTAGCTAAATAAATGAAAAATCTATTTAAATCGCGCACATAATTAGTATTTCAGCGGCATGTCTGCACACGCACACACACGCACAGCACTCAGTTATGCATATAGGAAAGCAAAAATAAGCGCCAAAGATATGTACATAAATACATTCATACATACATCTATCTAAATGCCGTCATATGACATGCTCATTTTGCCGGCGTAGCGTAAAAATGATGAAATTAACATGAAAACGTTTTTCCTCCACTTAGCCACAAAGCAAAAAGAGAGAAGGAAATGAAGTGAACAAAAAAAAAGAAAAAAAAATTATACAAAAATAATAAATTGAAATTTTTTTAATTTTCCATATTCAAAAATCAATTAATTGATTGCCAAATATTTCGGAATAAACTCTCAACAAAAATAGACTCAACACACACATCAATGAAATGTACTTGTCGATGGATTGATGTGTACGCCAAATTGTTTGTTTTATCGATGAAGATGGATTATGAGAGCTGCCAATGAACGAGAATAGTATACGTACTGTGAGTTTGTATCTGTATCTGTATCTGGCAATTCGTTTTGACCGTAATTACAAGTTGCCCGACCAATTACTCATCCAATGAACGGGACGTCTGTTCATTAATTCGTTAATAAACAATAAAACAGCAGAGTGTTTACCTTATGAGCCATTTTAATGGCCATCCAAAGCATCATTTTTGCTGGGCATCAAATGGGGCTATTTTAATGGGAATAACTCGTAATCCGTAAGTCCGAATGTGTAAATATGTGGGCCAATCTTTTCTTTTTTCTTTTTTTTCTTTTTTTTTGGGGCACATGCGGTGCAATGCCTACATTTAATTATTTGATTATAAATATTTTTATTTTTTATGTACATATGTCTGGCCCAATTAAAGCACTTTAATTGCATTTGGCATTTTTTATTGCATTCATTTTGCTGATTAATTTATTTGGCATACATAATAATTTAGTTTTTTTAAAATATTTTTCAACTTATTTCTAACGATGCAAAGGGATCTTTAAATTCTTGCCTTGTCTTCATAAATAAACGTGTTGTTTATTTTTCTGTTATCCACTCTAAAGCTCATTAAGCCAGCCTAACAAAATATCTTTTTATGCATATGTGTGAATATACAAGTCTAAAGAATTTCTAAAAATATAACAAAAACTTTGTCAAAAAGAAAAGTTTCCTTTCCTCTCTGTGCTTTATTTTTTATTTTGATTTATTGACATTTAAATGCATGCTCTGATTCCCTTTCAAACAGGCCCCAAAAATGATGCGAGGCAAGTTAAAACCTGTGGGACAACAAACAACGAAAACCAAATGCCACAGTAAACACAATAGATAAAGAACTGAACCGAGTTTCTTGTTTGATAAAAATGCTTCAACATATTTATAGAAATGTTATGAGTTAGGAAAGATATGATTAACTCAATCAATTTCACATTTTACACTTCTTGTTCCTTAAATAATTGTTAACTAGCTGCTGGCTGAACTGTTTTATTTCTCGACACGCACACCTATCCTTTTGTGTGTGTACTAGTGTGTGTGTGTGTGTTAAGTGCGCTAAGTATAATTAATTTTCATTTCGCATTTGGCGCACACTTTTGGAAAATAAACGTGAAGCAGCGTGCCAAGAGAAATGCCAAGAGAGTTGTTAAAGCTATCCGACTTAATAATACGTATACCAAACATTTATTTCATTTATATGTTCAATTAATTTAAATAAATTAAATTAGTCAAACTATGTTGAGCATATTTCAGGTTGATTAAAATATATATAAAGTAAAATATATGAAATTGTTAAATCTAATTTAATTCTCTTTAATATGACTTTGTAAATATTTAAAATACAGGTATAATAACTTGCTAAATTGTTCGTTTGTTTTTCTCTCACACACTTTTCGCGTGCCAAGAAAAACTCGACGTTTTTCCTGCTTTAAACGTGATAATTTTGCATATTTTGTTATGCTGAGCGAAAAAATTATGATAATTGTTTATGGGTTTTTGCCTGATTAGCAGGAAATGGGTAAAATAAGAGAAAGAGATAGAAAAGTGGTACAAGTGCAGTGAATATCAATAATATGGAATAATTGCACAAGTGATTAAGCTTAAATATAAATAACGTAGCAATTTAAACAGTTAATCAGCTTAAAACTTTGAGTATGTTACAATGTTACTCTCTCTCTATCTCTCCTCTCTCTCTCTCTCGCTCTCTCTCTATGCTTAACAATGTCGATTTTAGCGCAAATGCAACTTTGCGCCCAAAGGCAATTATGCAATTGGAAACCAAATCAAATATGTAGCTGAAGCAAACAGGCGACTGAAGTCGAGTTACAAGTTACAATTTCACCCCCACCCTCCTTTGGATATCCATTCCAACCCCTCCCCCTTGTCTAGTAACGTTTATTGCTGTGCTGTAAATTACTTTGCTCCATGCAAATATGCGCACTACAATGACATTATTAATTAATAACATAATCAGTGTGCTGCTTGTCAGTATACCACGTGCTCCAGGTGTAACGGGTATATTAGCGGTCACTTGAATAATGTGCAAATGGCACTTAAGTGGCATATTTCATTTTCTATAGCCTACTTAAGTGGGCTGATGATAATGGGATTATACCTTGATTATCTTTTCACAGGGCAACTTCTCTTCGACTTCTTTTGTATTGTCTCTTACTTGTTCAGGATTATGCACACCATCAATGTGTGAACACACATACACACACACTAAAGTAAATAGATGTGTGTGTGTGTGAGTGAGTGACTGTGAATATTTGCATCAATTTGTTTTGCGTTTATTAATTAAATAGACGCAAATGCAACTGCTGCCAAAATGGGTAATGGCAGCAAGAACAATGTAACAATTCTCTGCACCGGATGTGCAGGATTCTCTATGTCTCTCTCTCTCTCTCTCTCACTTCCTTCTTCCTTCTCTTTCTGCTGTAGCAGTCAGGCGAACTATCGCATTGTGTATTTTGGGCTGCTAATGAACGAAAATGCTGACAAAATTACACTAAATACCATTTTATGCAACATATTTTATGTGTAATGCCTAATAATTGCTGTTTGTTTTGCCATTATTATCTCTGGCACGAGTATCTTTATATCTATCTATTTATCTCATCATGGATCCAACTATATGAATAATTTCAAAACCAAAAATGCAGCAGTCAAAAGCATACAATTGCATAAATATTTACTTAAGACAACAACAATAAAAAAGCAGAAGAAAAATAATGAAAACAAAAACTATATATAGTGAATTCATTTGCATTAGCTTTGTTTCCTATTTGCAAAATGTGAGCTGCAATTAAATGAATTTCAATTGCAGCCAGTTTGCAAAAGTAGAAACTGTTTTTAATTTCAGCTCATGTGTGAAATTAAAAAGCAAGCGCAATCAAAATAGAAAGGAATGCATTGCCAATTCAGGGGAACGACTAAAAGATGCGCATTAATAGACTGCTGACTAAGCTCTAATGGTTTAATTTATAATTCTGAAGTAAATTTCAACAAAAAATCCGTCAAAAAGAAAACATTGGTTGCTTACATCGATTATTTACATAATAATTAATTTGCATAATATTTATATATTATTGTGTCGCCTCCTTATAGCTTGTCAATAAATAAATACAGGGTAACTCCTATTCGAGTAAACTTCCATTGGAAACATTGCCCACTTGTAACTTGTTAGAATTGTTGTAAAAACGAGTAGTTTGCCTGTTTGGTCGCTTTGCTATTTTGAGTGCATTTGATGCGTTGCGGCTTTTTTATTTTATTTATTTAACTTTTCACTTTTGGCCCAAACCCCATTTGGTAGGCATAAATTATTGTTATTAGTCAACAAACTGCTGACCATTGCCTTTCTTTTCTCATTTTTTTTTACTTTTCACTTTGTCCGCCCTTTTGCCAGTTGGATTTTCATGTTTTCATGTTCATGCTCTTGACTTTTAATTGGCTTATTGTGTTGATTGTCAAAACGCTTTTGTCAAACGCTACTCGCTGCTGGGCTTTGTCGGTCGTTGGCCGTTTGTAAATTATGTGGTTTGTCCGCATTTCGAACAAGTTCTCTGGGCCTCAACAGATCTAAAGATTTGCTCTGCTTACAGCATTTGGTATGTGCCAAAATCATTTAAAAGTGAAATGTCTAAAAAGACGTTGCCCGCATCGCCTTTGGGGCCTTTGGGGCTGTCAACAGTTGTTGATTTGCTAATTGCCCGGCGTTTAGCAGCTAAAATGTTCAAGCACGCCCACCCAAAAGCGAATGATCTCTCCGAGAGAGACAGCGACAGAGAGAGAGAGATGCATAGAGAGATAAAGAATTAGTCCGAATGAGAGGGAGAGAGCGAGAGAGAGAGGGCAGTCTCGCCTCTCGTTTTTAGTGACTCCGCCTTTATTTTAAAATATTTTTACTCTTTGCTCGCCAATCGACGAACGTTGCTGCTGTCGTTGTTGTTGCTGTTGCAAGCATTCAAATTGTGATTTATAAATAATTAAACGGGGCCCCACATAGAACGACAGCTGGCCGTCAACTAAAACTAATTTATGCAAATTTTCAACCAGTCAATATTAATAGTCAAAATTGGTTTCATATGCTGTCAGTTGCAAGTATTGTTATTGTTATTGTTATTGCTGTTGGTTTTTGATGCCCCTTGGCGACAATTAATCGATGACGCTTGTTGTTGCTGGTTTTGTAATTAAATTATTGTGTGTACATTGTTCAAATAACTACATACACACATACATATATGCATTTATTAATTGCCTCTTGCAGCTTTGGTTTTGGCAAACGTGACGTATGCGCAATATTTTAATGAAGTTGCGGTCAATAACAATAATAGTAACAATTATAAGCAAAATTCTATTTAATATTTTAAATATGCAAACACACACATTGTTTGCTTGTCTATGTCTGTATGAGTATGTGTTTTAATGTGTGTGTTTGCGTGTGTTTTTTCAGCCTTTTTGGCACCAATTGTTTGCATTCATTTGTTTGCAACAAAATGCGCACATAATCAACTTTGTTTCAATTTTGAGATTCTCTATTATTGAATTAACACAAAATGAATTTTAAATTTATAGCCTATACTTTTGTATCATTTTTTTTGCTGTATTTAAATAATCATAATTATGTGCTTGTTTTTGGACTCATAATACAATTAAGTTCCTCGCGGCGTATGCGTAATATTTGTTTGGTAATTTATGCTCATATTTCATATATTATTCACAACTGATTCAATAATTGACATGTAATTAAATGCTTATTAGCCTAATTGGTTTACAAATTACACAAAAGGAATTAAATGCAATTGTAATTAATGTTTTATATGTAAAAAGCATACGGATTGTGGTTTAAATTGAATTTTACATTTAAAAATATTATTAGTTGTGAATGCGTATTAAAAGCTAAACTTCTGATCCACATTTAATATTTTGCAAGAATTATTTTCATATTTGTTTGCTACAATCTGTTGTTGTTGTTGACTCCCTATAGATTCCGTCACAACAATCTCTTATCATTAATATTTCAGCTTGTTGTGTATGATTTATTAGAGTTGAAAATGGCAACTGCTGGAATATTGCACATACGCAGCGTTGCACAGACGTACAATATATTAAATCATTGAATATTTGAGTGTTTATTTGCATATGTCAAATTAATTAAGAGAGCATAAAAGTGCCTGCATTTATGGCACACGCATGCAAAGTTTTTGGCATTCATTTATTGAGCAATAATAATAATAATAACAACAACAACAAATAACAGCAATAACGCAATTTCAGCTGCTGTCCGGGTTTATTTTCGAATGTTCTCGAATGTCCTCTCGTATGATGAATTGCCATTTGATTTGTTTGTGCTGCTTGTGGCAGCAATTTAATTTAATTATCGTATTTGCCACTTGGCCAAATGCCAGCAATAAGCCCAGCTAGCCAGTCAGCCAGCCAGATTGCCCTACCAATTGGGCCAACTAAGCACTCAACCATGTGTGTGTGTCTGTGTGAGGTCAAATAGTAGCAGTAGTCCTGTCCACCTGTCTGTCCTTGCAATTACGAGGGATTATGAAACAGCGGCAAACATGTAAAATGAAATGCCCAGTGCAAATTGTCAGCAGTATGCCAGAGTTTTGGCCCTAAGCCGTTATATCAAGCGCACAAATAGAGACCATATCCTATTCCCCCCCTCCAACTCACGCTCCCCTCTCTTCCCTACTCCCCGCTCCTCTGTTAGTTTTGGCCCTGGCTGGCAGTCGCCTCGGGCACTAAAATGCAAATGCAATTTGCCGCGTTTGGCGCGTGACGTTCGTTGGGTAATCGCAACACTATTACAATGTTGTCAGTTTGCCTTTGTGTGCGAGTGTGTGTATGTGTGTGTGCAACTATGCCACGATGCGTCGCTTCATTGCAGTGCTAAAGGGCGAGGCTGTTGCAGATGGGGCAGGGAATGGGGAGTCAGCCACATGCACGCGTAATTAATTGATTTTTATCTGGCCTAAGGCTATTTTACAGTTTGTTGATGACAGACGATGCAGACACGTGGGCGCAGCCGGACTCTGTATGTAGGCTGCTCTCCTATACTCAACAACATTATCATTATCGTCATCATTATAATTATCATCACCATTATCGTAGACAATTTTCTTTCTCTCTTTCTCTGCGTCTATTTAAAGAGATTTTTTTATGACTGCCACACTTTGTGTTTTGTTTTTTTCTTCTTTCATGTTTCTTTTTGATTTGCTGTTGCTGTTTTTTTTCTTCTTATACTGCTTTGCAGTTTCTCTTTTTTGCTGTTGTTTATTTTTGGTCACTTTGCTGGTTTAATGAGGCGTATACGTAACGTAACATTGTTGTGAATGCTGAGGGCAAGAATTAAATTGCTCGAGGGCCCCGCAGCAAACAAAGTTGCAGTTGCACGTCTAGACGTTGAAAGAGGCAACAAAGATTTGCGATTGCAATTAAATAAAGTTTTTGTGACAGTCGAAAATAAAATGTAGAAAATTAAAATGCAATTACTAAATGAAGTTTTTGAAATCCATATAAATTTTGTTGCTGCGCTGATCAACTAAGAGCTAATGTATCGAGTGTGTCATGTATAATATATACTCTCTCTCTCTCTCCCTCTCCCTCTTCCTCTCTCTCTCTAGTTTTCCTACAACAAATGTTGCATTTGATTGCATTGAGTAGCACAACAGTTGATGCAGTTAATTTGCAGATATTATTGCTGTGATTAACACATAGATGTTTATGTGCACAGTTTCATCTGAAAACACACACACTCACACACACACACACATGCACACAAGCTTCATGCACGGACAAGCAGAGAGGGACATAAGGACAGACGGTCAAACAGGCGTAGCGCCTAAAATAATGCTTTGAAATCAGTGTACTGTACTGAACATGGCATCCCATACATCTATACAAACACACACACACGGATATATACACACACACACTCACATAGATATAGAACTATAAACAGCTGCTGGCTGTGTGTGGTCAGGATGATAAATAGCTGCCAAGCTTATAATATTAATAATACAGACAAAGCACTTGAACATGTCGGCATGCATAACATGTTGGCTCACACACTCACACACACACACACACACACACATTCAGATAAGCCAGAAGGTTCACACACACACCTATATAGATAGAAGACTGGCATGTGTGTGTGTGTGTGCTTAGTGTTTGTGTATAAACTTGTAATTAATTGACTTGATGGAAAATGTAATTTAATTAAGCAGACATTTCAATGTGGTTGCCGTTGACGACGACGACGAGGACGAGAGGACAACTTGCCAGTCGCCAAGCTCGCAGGATCCCCCATTGACTTGCTTCATGTTGCCATTATGTTGTTACCATGGTTGTTGTTGCTGTTCTCTTCCCTCCCCTCATTCGCCCCACCTGTTGTTGTTGCTGTTCTCTTCCCTCCCCTCATTCGCCCCACCTGCCACGCCCTTGCATACACACACTCTGGCGCTCTTTAAGAGCCAATTAGTCTTATGGCATTCGAGTGCACACGGCGTATGCGTAATCTGGCTCATTAATGCAATTTTGATTTGACTTTAAGCCAGAACGTAAGCCGCATACGGTTCAACTACATATATACGTATAAAATATCTATATCTATATATATTGAGCTTTAGTTATAAATAAGTAACTTCAAGTACACAACTGATAAATAGCCTTCGGTCTCAATATAGAGAGTGAGTAAATACAATCGATATGTTTTCATTATGAGTTTGGCATCTTTGCAATTTAATTGCAGCTGCTGGCTGTGCTGGCCAGTTCCTGCCACAATGATGTCCTTGTTGCAAAGTTAATTTATTCTAATTAGTCAATAAATCTCAATTTATTTCACAATGCGTGTGTGTGTGTGTGTGTGTGTGTGTGTGTGTGAGTGTATTTAGCCTTGCAACAAGCAAATGTTGCAACCCATTACCGACCCTGCCACACAATGAATGTCTGCCGCCTTGACGCATGTGCTGCAAGCTGCTGTTGCAATCGACAACAATAATTTAGCATTATACATAAATGCCATTATATTTACTCAGGCATTAAATAGAATCACACCTTGACTGCATTATTGTTCGACTAAATTAAATTACGAGTATTATGCACTTCACTGAAATTTGCCTGGGAGGATATTTGGCTTAAATAAATTTAATTGCGCTGTAGTAAATGATGGAATGCCCAAGCATATTTGAGAAACTTCTCATAAGGAAAACAATCATGTTAATAGAACCAATTTAAAATTAAATACAGACGAACTTCCATAACTCGAATTTTTCTCTTACTCGAGCTAAATAACTTTCAATAAAATTAATAAACTTAAGAACAATAACTCTTATAGTCGAATATCTCCATAACTCGAATCCTTTCTTCGGACAATGGTGAGTAACAAAACTAAGTTGTCAAATTAAATAAAAATTTAATTTATTTGAAATTTAAAATGTAATTGCAAGCTCGAAACATAATATATTTGACGCTCTCATTAGTTTATTAATTATTGAGTTGCATCGGTTATTTGCGTAAAATGATTTTATCCAATTAAATTAAGTTGAGATTCTACCAGGTATTTATTCACATATTAATTACCAATATTTGTTCATTTTTTTCCATTTGCACATCAGACATATCAATTATTTATTGATTGAAATATTTCGATTAGATGTGGATTATTTTTTTTTCAAGAAATTTAATTAAATTAAATGTGCTGATGTGCTTTAAATATACCATTAATTAAATATGCATAAATAAATTAAAATATGGAATATTAAAAATGCTGGCTAACTGCAGTTTAGAGTTGCACTTAATTAGACTAATGTGTGTGAATAGAATATAATATGTAAATAATTGTTGAGCTTTACCTGTGTTTCGGTGACATTCAGCAATTTGGCCAAAGCGGTGCGTTCGCTGGAGCTCAGATATTTCTTGATCTCGAATTGTTTCTCCAGCTCGAAGATCTGGCGACCCGTAAACGTGGTTCGTGCCTTCTTCTTACGCCTCGCATCCGTCGAGCCCGAATCGGAATCGTCCTCTGTGGTCTCCAGGTTATTGTTGTTGTTGCTGTTGCTGTTGTTGTTACCCGGTTGTTGTGCTGTGCTGTTTGGCGAACTATTGTTGCCCAAGAGACGATCCCGCATTATACTATCGCTGCTGGTGGTCGGACTTATATCCGGCGGCAGATCAACCGTTGTGCCCGACATTAGTTTCTTCTTTTTCGCAGCCGGCTTGCCAGAGTTCTCTGTGGGAAAGGTGCGATCAAAATGAAACCATTAGCCATTGATCATTGTTTTTATCTGTTTATTTTTTTATATTTTGCTTAGTTTTCATTGCGAAACATATACACAGCTGTTTAACCTCAATTGGCTTTCAGCTTTAATCGCTGTCATTCGAAATACATATGTATATATGTATATATAAGCCTTTTTCTCATTTTTCTTGCCACGTTTTTTTATGTGCAATTTGCCCGTCAAATGGCATAACAATTGACTGACCAATCAACCGGGCCAACTGCCTGCTTTGGTTATGCATTGTTACCTCCAAGTTGAGCTGCAATTTGAGTTCAAGTTTTTGCTTTCATATGTATATATTTTTTTTGCAATATTCAAAGCTGAGTTCAGTTTGGAATTTGATATAACTTTACAACTGCCCAACTGGTTAATGTTTGTACTTTAGAAGCTAGTTGCTAATTTATTTATTTACCGCCAACTAGAGGCAACTGACAAATAAAATAATCAAAAATTTTACTATTTACTAAATTATTTAAAATCTCACCTATATACATTTTTATGATATTGATGTAGAAAATTATTCTAATTTTATTTCTGTCTATATGTAAGCAGATATATTGTCACTTAATAAACAAATATGGTATTCAAATGTTCGAAAAGCAACATTTAAAATAGTGTTTGATCAAATGAATCAACTAAATAATTCTTTAAATAAAAATCAATTAAAATGTATTAAAAAATTGAGTTAATGAAATAATTCTTTAAATAAAAATCAATTAAAATGTATTAAAAAATTCTCAAGTAAAATAGAATCACTTTAGTATTATTTTAAATATTTTCTAAAATATCCTAATGAAATTTACTTTAATACTAAATAAGAAACAGCCAATAAAAATAAGGGAAGATCTATTAATTTGATGTTATTTAGACTCGTCGTTAGTCGTTTCATCCCGTAATTATTGCTAATTGTTGTTGTTGTTTTTGTTTCCCGTGGTCGCCTGTCGAGTTGAGTGAAAAACAAGTGTTAACAACGCCATGTTTTTTTTTCCAGCTACACCTATTACTGTTGACTGGGGCTAAAACGTGTCTGGCATGAGTCGTTGTCGTTGCTGTTGCTGTTGTTGCTGTTGTTGTCGTCGTTGTCGTTGTTGTTGTTGTAGATGCCTGGACAACTGCAATTGCCAATGCATAATTGAAATCTAATTGACAGTTAAATGTAAACGAACGTTGCCGTCGCCGTCTCAGTCACAGTCACAGTTACAGACTCCGTCTCCGTCTCCGTCTCAGTTGTCGTTGTCGACATTGCTAATACGCCGCGTAGGCCGCATTGGCCTCATATGGCGGGGCGCATATGCATGACACTGTGATTAATTAGGCGGCCGACTGACAGCCGCCATTAGTTGCTGTTGTTGCTGTCGCTGTTGTTGTCGCCCCCGTCAGTGGGGCAGCTAACTGTCCGGTCACTTAAAGCAACCCCTAGACACGCGACATTGCCACTATAAACGAGTCTAGTGGATCACACAGAAAAGGGCGCCCCATTGGCACGAAATCAATAAAACTAAACGGCAAACGGCAAACAGAAAATAGAATAAACAGAAAACAAAAGCAAAAACCTTAAAACAATAGAAGCGTAACAACAAATGTGTTTGATTATTTGTTTTGTTTCGTTGTTCGCCAATTGCCAATTGCTGGCGACAGTTTAATGCCTACCATTCCCCTGCCCCTGCCCCTGCCCCTGCCCCTACCCCTCTTCCTAGCCCTGCTGTTCCCAATTCCCTTCTCCATTTATGAAGGGTAATTAAGCGAAAATTAACAGACGACAGTTGCAAATCACAAAATGGGTCTTAAACGACATTCATTTCAATACGAAAACACATTCGTTTTCAGTTTCATTTTCATTTTTGTTTTCGTTCTCGTATTTGTAATTGTTGTTGCACTTGTTTGTTGATATTTTTCGCCAAGTCAAGTACGTGATTTTAATAACAATAAAAGTTGAACACAGCATTGAGCAATTAACAGCTACAATACTACTTATACTTATAATAATAACTAAGTACTACATACGACTGTGAGTTCAATTTCATTTTGTGCTCATTTCAAACAGATTTTTTTATTGCTTATTATTGCCGCGTTCGCCAATTGCTGAATAGCTAATTGAATTTGTTGTTGTTGTTCTCTTCGATTCTTTTTGCCCACAAGCGATCAATAAATAAATTGCATTGACAAAAACAATAAGCAGTTAATTAGTGTTCACTTGAATAACATTTTGCTTTCAGTTGATTGGTTCCTTGACAGGATATTTACAACTTGGCAAACGATTGAAAAAACTCAAAGTTTATTTATTGGATCGTTAATGGAATTGCAATAAAGATAATTAGGCTGTCAATTCAAATGCCAAATGTATAGATAATATCTGTGATCATTTCAGAATACTTTTAGAATTTTAAATGGCAGCTAATTAGAATGAACAAATATACATAAGTTATTCTAGGAAATGCATTAAAAATAATAGATAAGAAACAACATTTGAATGTATTTTAAATTTAATTTTTTTACGTCAATTCAATAGTTTGAATTTGTTGAATTAAAGCACATTTTAAGTGATAACTTTGGCAGAATAATTAAACTGGAGTTCAGCATTATAAAATAAGGAATAAAGATACAAGTGCGAGTTGAAGTGTCAGTTTCTAGACTCCCGGTCGGACATCATTTGCGTTGGCAGAACACGCATACGCCGCGTTGGCCGCCGCACGCTTCGTTGAAGCGTGTTGAGCGCTTCACGCTGCGCTCAATTGGCAAACTCGTGAAGCGGCGAGCTGCAAAAATTGTGCGGCGCCATTATAAAAATATATGAAATTAGGCAAAGGATGTGGAGTTGCCACAACGAAGTGTTAATGCTCTTGTCAATTTTTTGCCTCAATATGCCGATTTGTATGAAGAAGAGAAGAACTTATGATGATCTCCAAAGAGAGTTCAGAGATCAACTTATGATCATTCCAAAGAGACGCAGTTCTTTTTAATTCGATATATAAATTAAATCAATATTTTTCGGTAATATTTTTCGTTTGCTTACCCTTTTTGCCGCCCGTCTTGGCCAGATTCGGGTTCTGCCTGGCTGCTGGCATGGGAGATGAGGCGTTGCTGCTGTCTCTCGACTTTTTGGCCACACACAGATTCAATGGCTGATCGAGCGATGCCAACGCTGTGGCAGTTGTTGCTGCTGCTGCTGCTGCTGCCGTTGCAACTGCAACAGTTGCTGCTCCCGGTGTGACGTTGACTGCAGCTTCCTCCTCGCTGGCATCGCTCATGGAGGCGCTGCGATGTGCTCGTTGCTCCTGTTCCTGGGGCTGCTGTGCATACTGCTGTTCAATGTTGCGCAGAATGCTCTTTGGTGACGTGGCCGAACTTGTGGCCGTGACCGAGGCAGCGGCGGCAAAGAAAGCCATCTTGTCGGCCACATCCATGCCAAGAATATCCGCAATGTAGTGCGGAGTGGGTCGATTTGGCGGACGGGCGTAGACATGGGCATGCCAACTGGCCAGCTGATTGGATGTCGCTGGCGATTGCGATGTTGGTTGCGACTGAGATGTCGATTGGCTGATGGGAAAGGGCGTCATCGAGCGATGCGCGGATTGACGGCTGCTGGGTGGTGCCTCCAGCTGTTTTTGGAGAAACGTAGTCGGCGAGCTGCTGGACGAGATGGGACTGACACTGCAGCTGTTGTTGCCGTTGCTGCTGTTGTTGTTGTCGCGCACGCGCAAATAGTTAACCAGCTTCTCCTTGCCACTTATGGGACTGACCATTGTTGCTGCAATGGGAGGAATACTCATGGGATTGCTGTAGACATACGAATTGATGCCGATTTCAAATGGAGTTGTTGCCGCCATGCCGCTGGCAATAATTGAATCCGATTGTAGTTGCTGCTGTTGCTGTTGCAGTAGTTGTAGCTGTTGATGTTGCTGCTGTTGAAGATGTTGTTGTTGCTGTTGCTGTTGTTGCTGCTGTTGCCTGTCCTTGACTATGCCAAAACCATGCGGCAAGCCGCCACTGATCATTTCTGCTCCTACCAACGAATCGCGTTCAGTTTCGGGCATCATTTAGGGCGCAGTTAATTGGCTTGTAATGTGGGCGTGGTGGCTGCAATAAACAGAGGCAAAAAATACCAGAGTGTTAGTGTAATAGACGAATAATGAAATTAGCCCAACAGCTGTCGTCACATTGTTAATGGCCTTAGCCACTGGCAATGGGGAATAACCTTCAACTTTTTACTCCCTCGTCAAGCTTCTGCAAAACCAAATGCAATAAAGTACAGAACAAAATAGCTCCAAAGTTGCTTGCTGCCTGTGCGGAATGTAGTTCAACATATTTAGCCCTCAACACGCCTGTCCCATCCGTCTGTCCTTCTCTCCGTCTGTCCTTCTGTCCGTCTGTCTGGCCAACCATTTGCCATTTCCTGGCGCACTGCGTTCGTTCTGATTTGCATAACAAAATGCTGGAGAGTTCAGCAACAGACGTAGCCTCGAAAAGGATTCAAGCTGGCAGGACTCTCATACATACAAACGTTACGGGAGGCAAAGAGGTTCCGTTTTGCATTTATGTAAGTGTGTGTGCGTGTGTGTGCGTGTTACGAGTGTCGGCATGAATTTATGGCACAACATTTGAGTGTGACACAATTTAACTTAATTTCAGAAACGGCAAAAGCCACACACAGCTAGTGGGAAACGAATTAAACGCGTTGAGAACATACGTTTTGAATATGCTAAAGGGTAAACCATAAACTGTTTTATTTACTATATTATACCATACTATAAACTATACAATGTATGATTGCCTACACACAAATTGCGACAAATAAGATTAAAATTCAGAAAATTAGGAAATAAATTTAATAACTCAAAGTAAGGAAAAATGTTTATTAATAAATACAAATTATGAAAAATTTATTTAAGAATAATATCTTAAAAATAGAAAAATTCCAAAACGTAATTATTTTATTTTACTCAAAATACCGCGATTAAAAAATTATGATTTCGGCTTTAACAAGTTTTTTCAACTACTCTACTTCTACTCTAAAAATGGAAGTATAATTTTGAATTATCGCACCATAAAATAAAAATGTACTCAATGTTTGGATAAGGTATTCCTATTTAACATTTTTATTCCTATATTTACAATCGTAATCAGAGCATTTCCAACATTAAAAGCGCAGGGAAACCCAAATCTGTAGTTAATTTGTTGCTAGAACTTAGCATGACATTTAAATGCCATCGTTATGTGTCATATTTTACGGTTGACAATCCCAAAAGCAATTTAAATTAATACAAAGTGCAAACTTATACCCACACACACACACACACACACACACACACACACACACACACACACACACACACACACACACACACACACACAATACACACACAGTTGCTGTCCAAATGTCAGTTTCAAGCAGCGTGCGCTCAATAACGTATAACGTAATGCGTGCTTAAATGTGTTTTATTGCCAACAACAACTTCAACCGTAATGGGGATGACATATAAAAGGACTAACCTTAACACCCTACCACCCACTCAAAAACACACACTCTGACTCACTCACACACACACAAACTCACGAACACTCTCACAGCGCGTTCAAATTGAGCACAAGTCGCTCTCAACATGTTCGTTCGATGTAGCAGCAGCATGTTGCTGAGCAGCATGTTGGCAGCATGTTCACAGCATGTTGCCAAGCTCGTGCAAAATCACTTACAGTCAAAAACAAAATAAATGGCAAAAAAGCAACGGTAATTCAAGTCTGTTGAGCTGCTCAAAAGGTTATGTGGGTGTGGGTGGGGGTATAGTTAATGTGTGTGTATGTGTGTGTGTGTGGCACGAGTTTGGGGTGGACACATTCAAGCAGCGGAAGCGAGGCAGGCAAGCGGAAGAAGTTATTTCAATTGCCTGCCCCACGACGACGACAACGACAGCGTTGGTAGCGAGAGAGTAAGCAAGGAAGAGAGAGTGAGAGAAAGAGTGTTTGTGCTGAGGCACGCTCAGTGGCTTAGTGTGTGAGTGTTTGTGTGCTTGTGTGTGTGTGTGTGTGTGCCAGTTACCTGGCACGCTTCTTCTGACTTGCCCCTCGCACGTGGCCGGGGGGCGTGAGGGCCACCGAAGCAGGAGGAGGAGGAGAATGAGGATATAGACGAGGTCCAAAACGGCAGCTACTAATGGCATTTAAGCTTTGCTGGCCTGTCACACACATACATACACACATACACACACACACACGTGGATACTTTGCAAACTTTCATATGAACAAAAAAAAAAACATGCGGAAAATTCCATTTAAAAATTCTTAATTTTAGCAAGTATTCTTTGACTATGTCATCACAATGTGATCGTTTAAATTAGGATAAAATGGAAGCCATTGAGCATTAAAATAGTCTTAAAAGACTAAAAAATTGATAGTCAAAAGAAGAAATTGAAAAATCGTACTTGATTCAGATATTTTGAAATTCCAGGTTACCGAACTTTAGATACCTTTTAAGATGAATATCATGCCGGAATGCCTTTTTTTATTTTCAGTGTATGTGTGCGTTATGTTTGTGCATGCGAAACTCTTTTCGCCTCCATTATTATCATCCTTGGAGACTTTGAGACTCTGAGACTCTGAGACAGTGTCCTAGCCTAGTCGCCTGCCACAATTTTCACATCATTTTATTTTATTTCATTTCGTTTCGTTTCGTTTCTTTGTCGTTTTATTGCATTGACAACAACACACATTCCGCAGGAGTTTTTGACTCCTGGCTGTTCTCCGTTTACTCCCTGCTCCCTCTATGTCCTTGCTTCTGACTGCATCCTTGCTGGTATTTTAACAAGCTACTGTCGAATCTTTAGCATGTCTCCAGCTCGCTGCCTGTACATAATTTGCCCTGCGGCTGTGTGCCCAGCTCGTCATCATCATCATCATTATCATTATCACCATAATCATCATCGTGGTTGTTGTCCTTCTTCTCATCCACATTTTCCGACAACGTTCTTCAACTCCTCCACTTTTTCTCTCTGCCTTTCTAGATATGCTTTACTTGTGGAGTTAAAAGGTATATTGTCCTCTTTGTACAGTATGTAATAGGTAGAAGATCTTATTAACTAAAAATTTATATATTCTTGATCAGCGTCAACAGCCCACGCAGATCAAGTTGGGTTTCTTTACAAAATTCATTGAAAACCAGGGACTGCAAATAAGATTTATGAATGCTAATTTCAACTAAAAAATCAATGTGAAGGAAATTTTCTATAGTAAAATGGTCTAGACCAAAATTCCTATATCAGTCAGAAATTAAGAGTTATTTTACAACTTTTACTTAAAAATTTAATTTTAACGATTATTTTTGACTTTTTGAATAAAAATCAAGAATTGTTATTTCGTAACTTTAAAATAAAAATTTAAAAATAATTGTTATAAAAGTTGCGATCCCTGTTGAAAACGTCTAGGAATTTATGAAGTTTAATTATCATGAATACAATTTATCTAATATTAACTTAGCTAATGGGTATCTCCTAATCGGAAACTCGACTATAGAGGACTAATTTCTAAGCCATGTGTGTGTGTGTTAGCTTGACGTTAAACATGGCTGACTAGCTGCTTCTGCTGCTTTTGGCCAATTCGCCACGTCAGCATAATTTAATGCGTGCCTCTCTGTGCTTTTTGTGCTCTCAGTCTGACATTTATGCTTCCCCTCTCTCTCTCTCTCTCTATCTCTCTTTGTCAATCTGACAGTCCAAAGTGTGTAATTTGTCATTCATATTTGCGTTTCGTTCGGTTTTTGACTGCGCCGAGAAAAGGCGCTCGCGATTCTCATATTACAACACTATCGATAAAAGTTGCGCAAATTTGAAGAATTTTTCAGCGCGTTAATTGATTATGATGAGGTGCTAATGAAGACAGCTAAACAATTTTAGAGGCAGCAGCTGCCACGCCCCCTGGGGGAGTTGCTGCTACAGTTGCTGCTGCTGTTACTCGTAGTGTCTCCGGGGGAAATTGGCTGTCCGGCTCAGCTGAGTTGCCAGTTGAGAGTTGCGAGTTGCGTTGCTCTGCGAATACTTCGCTTGAAATTGCTTGAATATTTCATAGAGTTATGTGCTCGCTAATTAAATTGATGTGCCACACACAGAAGCTGCCACAACCTTTGCCACAGGACATCCATCGTTGGTATCGACAGACTTAAGTGTATGTGTGAGTGAGTGTGTGTGTGAGTGTGTGTTTTTGCGGTTGGCTGGCAACTTTAATGAATTTACCTGTGTCATGCGCAGAGTTTTGTGTCTTGCGCCTTTCGTTGCATTTCTTTGCCACATTGTTGCCTAGTTGTTGTTGTTGTTTTTTTTTAATTGTTTTAATTTTCTAGACTAAATCACTTCACTTTTTACTTACATGCTACAATTGTCCAACTTTTACAGCAAAACAAATGGCAATTTGTAACGAGCTATGTATTTGATACTTGTGCTTAGTATATATAAAATATATAACTATTTTTTTTCTGTTGTTCTGTTCTCGCTTGCAAATTGGGTTAACTTTGCGACCGACGACACGACAGTAAATTGAATTAGTTTAAAGATGAAACTTTAAAAAACAAAACAAAAAAAAAAGGCAGGAAATGTAGGAAAAGTTGAAAGCCAAGCCACTGACAACTCGATCAAAGCCAATGGCACACTGAGGCACAAACTGAACAACAAACAAGGTTCCTTGCATTTGCAATTTTATTCTATTATTTGGTGCTGCTTTTCCTCGTTTTCTTCGCATTTCGATTTCTATTTCTATTTTTATTTTATTTTCTTTTTCTTTTACTTTCGACTTTATCACAAGTCCGACTGAGTGCGTTGTTGTTTGTCGAGTAGTTTGTGGCATGCCAATGCCAACTTTGCTTCCTACGGATACGAATACATTTCATTTTCAATGCCCGGGCAAGTAAGCAGGAGTTGAGCACTAGAAATTGCGTTGGTTCAACGAAAGCATTCGTTCGCATTCGCACATGAATGCATAAATAAATCATAAGCGATGAAAATGAGTGCACTCACAATACGGAATGGATAGTTATTTGATCGTCAAATGACATGTGAGCACAAAAGTAGTTGTCAATGTTAAGTTGTCATTATTTGCTTAAAGATTAACTGGAACAAGGTTTACAAAATAGGTTATAATTTGGAATGTTCTTTCAATTTTCAAGACAATTTTGGAATTTATATTTCAGCAATTGGATAGTGAAGATAGAGTTTAGTTTATATTCAACTCTTGCATGCACTCAGATAAAAATTCGAAAATAATTTAATTTTCCTTTTCAGTTCTTATGCGAAAAGAAAGAAGCCGAAATTTGTGTTATATGACTTGAAATTAAGCAAAGTTTATATTGGGATTATTTCAAGCAAATTTAGGAGGAATTAAATTTTGTACAACATAAGCTTACGACTCATCTTAAACTGAGTTTAAATTCTACTTAAATCAAGTCCATAAAAATATTTCCCATACACATGTGTTTATGACAGCTTTTCAATTGTGGAAAGCTACAGCAGACAATTCGGACAGTTTTCCACATGATTTCCGAATTCCTTAAGACGTACACGTTATCCTTGTATTCCTGCTAACTGCCAAGGATAAAACATGCGAGCTGTTTTCTCAGACCTGGAGTCTCTCAGACTTTGAGAATTGCACACTCACTCACCTTTACCTGTCAGCTGTTAAGCGCAATACTTTTCAGTTGTGTTGTTTTCATTTCTTTTTTCTTCTCTTCTCCCATTTATATAATTTTATACCCACACACTCACACTCACACACATACGACGCAAGTTGGGTTGTGTGTTGGCCAAATCTGAAACGCACACAGACATTATGAAGCTATTTTGAGTGAAGCATTTAAGATTTTAGCTGGAACTCCCCCAACGATACTTAAAGCATTGACTATTTATGCTATTGCTGCTGCAGATGCTCGCGAGGGTTGTTCGAAGAGTGAAGCTGATAAAAATATGCATTCAGGTTTTTTTTTTTTAAATTAAGACAATAATCATTTGATTTCACTGCAAATATTCTTATAGAGCTCCGATAATCGAAATCTATGAGGAGAAGGAATTGAGAAATCTTACTTTAATCGTGTACTTCGCAAGAGATTAAGAATTCAATCCAAAATACTTATAACTTTTTGAGTAGCCCTCGGTATTTGTTCACGTTCGTAAGTATTTACTTATTTTTATTGACAGCATTATATTTTATTTATTATATTGAATTCATGTCATTGTGCTGCCACGACCAGGCAACCAAACTCAGCAAGGACCAAGTGCCAGCAGCACGTCCTGTCATTCTCTTGCTCGCTCGCACACACACACACACACACAGCCTCTCTTCCGCTCACACTCTCTCCAACTCTGTGCTATTATTGTCAAGTCAGCACATAAAGCTGTCGAGGTTGAGGCTGAAGGCTGAAGGATGAAGGTTGAAGGGTGGCTTTGGGACAAACGTCAACTACGTTAGCAGCAACATTTTCGTAGCTGTCGGATCTTTAAACGGAAATCGTTATATAAATCAAAGACAGATTATAAATGCTGCGCAATTTTCAAGTTATTTTTGCTTCGATATTCAGTGAGAGTCGCAGTTTGTTGTGTCCTTCATTGAGGGTTAAACGCACTGATGCGTTGCTGTCAACGGACAATTCGAATTTGGCCAACTGTTGAGTTGCCTGCTCATTAACAGAAATATGCCAGAAATGTCAGCTAATTATGTGCGCATTGTTGTAATTGCACCAAAGTCGAGACGGAAGTAAGGTTCGCCTCATTTCCGTTGCGAATGCTTCCTGTCATCATTTTTCATAGATTTGCCAGCGTATTTTGATTTCTTTAGTTCAAGTGAAGTGGCTTTCAAAGACAAGTCCAAACTTTTTGGGTCCGACTTTTTATTTAAAGCCCTCAAATTGAGGGTGGTGACTTCGGGGCTGGTCATGGCTTATTTCACTTGAACTTTTGCAGGCAGCCACTTTTGGGTCAGTTGGCCTGACCCCGCTGCGACTCGTTTTGGCCTGGCCAACAACAAAAGTTGGCGTGCTTAAGCTTTATTTTTAATTTGCCTGCGCTGGCAGTTTTTTAAACGTTTTCGTTTTTCTTTCGGCTCTTTGGCCATTAGTTTGGCTCGCCTTTGTCCCGCACACACACAAATATACACACTGGCAAACTCACACACAATTGGGCGCAATTAACTAACTGGCTATGATTGATGATATTTTAAATGAGTGCGGCGGCAACAGTAATGAAAGTGGCCATCAGCCAGGCCAACAACCAACAGCCAACACAAATGGTCCCCAAAATTCCTATGTCATCAGCATAATTTGATGTGATTTGATTCACTGCGGGGACTTCGAGTTACGAGTCAAATTGGCTCTTAGTAACACACATTCCACATAATCTAACCGTTTTGTAGGCAATAAACTGTAATAAAGTCTAGATAAGTTCGTCAATCTAATTTATCGTATCTCATTTATTACTTTTTTTCTTTTTAAACTTTTTCAACCTGTCAGTTATTTATAGAGCACTTTAATTCACATTTTCCTTTAGTCTAATTATATAGTTATTTATAAACACGTCCTAATTTGGGTTATACATATACATATTTTTGGCCAGGCTAGCATGACCTGTGACCTCTCGGGCCAAAAGTTAATTGCCATTTAATAGCGCACAAGTTGAGTCACAACTATTGATAAAAAAAACGAACAAAGTTAAGGCTAAATCAGCTTAACAGACTACAGACATAACTGAGCTTAATTGCAAAATGAGTACAAGCTGATATGAATGCATTCATTATGCACAGATGCCATCAGCTATGAGTATTTGGTTTTTATTTTATAATGGCTGCTGCACTCACAGCCATCAATCAATCGTTTGGTTGCATTATAAATTATTCAAAAAGTCCATAAAATATGCGCGACTATAAAGTGCATACTTTTTAAAAACTGTATACCCTATTTTCTTTAAACTGGGTATGCTCAGCTTAAGTTTTAAAATATTTAATTCGATTATATATTTCAGTCTCTTAATAATTTATTTAATAATTTATTTTAATAATTTATTAAGCTACTTTATAAAATTGACTTGGGTGACTTTACAATTAGTGAATGGACATTAGAGTGCGATTGGTTTGGGCCCTAAAAAATAAAAAATTTGTAATATTCGTAATCTACGGTTAATTCTAAAATTTTTTTCACCAAGAAACCATAGTTCTAAAATGAATTCCTGGTCCTCGCTTTTTAAGTTGAAAAATTAATTTTTTTTTATAAATTTATATCTTTGGTGTTTATATTCCGATTCTGACAAGCTTTGTTTCAATACAGTTTACTAAATGGAACTGTATCACTTGAGGTGCGACTTGAAATCGGATCGACTCCATTTGACGAGGCATTAAGAAAGCTATTAACATAATATACAGCAGCGTTTAAGTATATGCGTATTCTGCATCCGCATGATTTTCGTTGGGGCGTAAACTAAAGATTATAATGATAAGCATAGGCGTGTCAAGAAGGCATGACGATTTGCCATTTTCAATTGATAAGTATTTTCCATTTGAAGGCACGTTTGTCCATCTGTCTGTCCTGTGTGTCTCTCTCTCTCTCCCTCTCTCTCTCTGTTTCGGCATCTGGACTGAAATATGAGTCAATTATACTTCCGTACGCATAAATTAATGATTAATTGCAAAATAAATTGACTTGCGTCACTTAATTACGTGGCCCGAAGAGTAAACTGAGCGCCTGTCAACCATTCACGCCCTCCCCGCCTCTCTCTCTCTCTCTCTCTCTTACCCTCTCTCTCTAGAAAGTGTGGCACAACTTGCCAGCCTGTCAACGATCACACACACACTCACACACACATTGAGACTGAGAGCATTTGCTGCTGTTGACATTCACAGTCAAACATGCTTAATTAATGCCAACGTGGCTCCCATCGCTCAGCCTCTGTCTCTTTCTGAGTCTCTGTCTCAGTCTCAGCTGACGACAGTCGACGGCTCGAGCACTCCGACAACTGTAATGAGAGAGTCTGACAACATTAACGGCCACATTAACAAAAAAAAAAGAAAACTTGCTACTGGCAGCCAAAAATAAACACTTGCAGGCATCATAATAATGATACATAGCCAGCCAGTGAGTGGCACTTGCCGCCTTGCCACTTGCCACTTGCCTCCTGCCACAGACTCCTTGCCTGCTACTTGTGCACGGCTTCCGTTAGTCAGTTACACTGTCAGACTCAGAGTCAGAGTCAGAGGCGATTGTCGTCTTCGTCATTGTCTGGCAAGCTCTCATAATTAAACACAATGTGCCAACGACGCAATGCTGCACAGTGGCTCGAGAGTGTGCAAAAAATTGAAATTAAATAAAACCTGAATGATTGATACAATTTCAGGTATACTATTTTTGGATGGAGTATCTTGGAAAAGGGACTATTATTGTTTTTATTTAGGTAAAAAAAATTGCTAAGCTGTACAAAATTCATTTCTACTTAAGAATAAATATAAAACAACAAATTTAAAAATAATGAATTTCGTATTAGCTTTTGAAAATTGAAAACAAAATGTTGTTAATTTGTACCATAAAATAAAAGTTGAAATTTAATTATATTTTAATTACATTTTAATTGAGATAAAAAATTATTTTTTTTAACTTATAATATAATTTTATTAGTGTAGTTTGGAGTAGCTTCATATACTTAGCAAAAAATGTATCTTTAAGATGCCGTAAATATTTCTCAAGAATATAAAAATTTATTTATTTATATTCGGTGTAAGCAACTAAAGAGTTTGCCATAGTGTTTATTGGGCTATCTAAATGTTTTGGTCATTTAGAAGTGAACCACTGTCCTCATTATCGAGGGATGTCGTGTCTCATTCCCCTCTGAATTGCCTCTGGCGTTGTTACGTGCAAAAATCAATAAATACGTTGTCAAAATGGCTTTCGCGCCTTCGCAGTTTATCCGCTTTGCTCTCGTCTTCATCTCCATCTTCATCTTCATCTTCATGTTCGTCTTGGCCTGGCACTTAACTTTCACATTAACTGTACAGACTTTGGCACAATTTGGAGCAGGCGAGCAGAGCAATTAACGTTGAATTGATACGCACAGCTCTGGAGCATTGAACCTTTCCTTTTCTCGTGAGAGGAAAAGCGGATGGACCTCGCTTATGCGTCGACATTAAGACGTAATTAAAACAACGCCAAACGAGCAAAGGCGCCGCGAACCCTTTTGGCTCTCGCCTCGAGGAGAGACAGAGAGAGTGAAAGAGAGGAAGACAGAGAGAGTAGTAAGTGGAATGGGAATCAAGTCAAAAGATTATTTGTATTTAATTTCAAGTAGTCGCAATGTGCCCGGATGCTCCGCTGCAGAAGACAAGTAAGAGACAGTTTCATGTACTCGTATTTTCTCTCTATGCGTTGTACATGAAACTTAATTATAATTAAGCATTTAAGTGGAACTAAGCGAAGCTATAGCAAATGAAGCGCACGTCCAGCCCCTTTGGCTTCTGGCTCCATTCAGGCTGGCGCTTCAGCTCCAACTCCATCCCAAATGAAGGTAACGATGGCAACAGCAGCGAGTGGATGTGGATGGGAAAAGGAGATGGGAATGGGGTGGGATGGGATGGATGGGTGGCTGGGTGGTTGGATGAGCTCGTTTTTATTGGTAGCCTTGCACCCTAATTGCTAAGCGTACCACTCGAAAGTTTTTGGCAAAGATGCGGAAGATGAGGTGGATATTTAATTACCGTTCATCGTGCGACGAGGCCCATTTGCTCGGATATTGTTATGCTCGTATTTTTACTTGTGCTCGAACAAGTGCTGCCACGGCAACGGCGGATTAATTGTTACGTTGACTAATTTTACTTATATGCATGTGAAAGGTTGTTATACAATGAAATTAAAAAGTGAGAAATGCAAGGAAAAAACCAAGAAAGATATTTAACTTTGTCACAGCAAAGATTTGATACGCTTGCTGATATTTAATTGTGTTCAGAATGTATGAGACAACAAAAAATACGAAATGTGCGAGATTGTTAGATATATCTCAAACACAAGAACATTTTTCATATTAGAATACATATATGCACAATCTTTGAGATTAGTTTAGGCTTTAAAAAAAATTTTTTTATGTTCATGCTGACAAGTAAAATTACTTGAAAATTTCTTCAGCGATAATCGGGTTACCAATTTTCCGATGTATTTCCAAAGCGTTACAAATGCCATGACGAAAATATAATACCCACTGCAAGAGTATAACGAGTCAAGTCTGCAGCTTGTTCTCCAACCAAGTGGAGTTGACGGCGCAATTTAAAAACGTTAAAACGAGAGCGAATGTTGCTGCTGCCGCCTCTGCTTCTATTTGTTTGCAACGACAACTGAGGCAGCAACTTGGGCAGAATGAAAGTATCTCAATTAGTGATGATGATGATGATGAGGATGGTTCAGCTACTAGTCCGTCCGCTCGACTACACGTCCTTGCTCTCTCTTATTATTCCAATTTTTTGTTGGTTGTCATGAACAACATGAATAAAGCACCCGAAAAATAGTCGAGCCTGCCAAGAGCTGGCCAAAAAAGATCTGGGCACTTTTTTGGCATATAATTTCATAGAAAATTCCGTGGAAACGGGTCAAATATTTAGCAACATTTTTATGTTTAGTCAACCAAGTGTAAATATGCTACAACGGAAAGGTTTAAACATAAAAAAAAAGTTTGACGAGACGGATAAATTAATGTACAATTTAAATGCATTTTTTTCGCGTATAATGAAAGTAATTTGCAAATTGCCAACATAAAATATGTTTAAGAGCGGGAAGGTAGCGGTATTACGGAAACTGCTTAAAATACCCTGTGAAGGAAAGATAATGTATATGATGTTTATGGTTGGATTACACAAGTTAACAAAATGAAAAATTTTTTTATTCCTGTTGGAATAACTTTGAAAATTCGAAAAAATTTGAATAACGCTTCCTTAAAAAATTTTTTAAGTGACATTTTCATGTTTAGCGGGTCAAAGTCCATAAGAAAAAAATACTTTGATTTACTTTGCATTTTGGCTGTAAACTAGTGTTATCATTAAAGTTTATTTACCCATTAAATTTCTTAAATTTCTTTTAATGTGATATAATATTTTTTCAATTCATTTTCAAAGCGTAGGGTATTTCTTAGTCATTCTAGCTGCCCGTGGTAGTCGTAGTTGAATTTATCTTATTTATTTTAATTTTTTTTATTTCTTTGGTAATGGGTTAGGGCGGTCTAACGAAATTCAATTGCGGCCGAAGTCGGGCAAGTCGAGTTGGCAACTTTCTGCAGTCTGACAAGTCATCCCCTACTTTAAGCCCCTCCATGCCCCTTCAATCCACCATCCTCTGCCTCTGTCGCTTCTGTCATTTGGGGTCGGCACTCGAAATGATTTCAAAATGGCATTGAATGTAGCATTTAATTTGTACGCCACCAAGGACGACGACAATGAAGTCGTCTGTCTGCCTTTGGCTTTTTCTCTTCCTTCGCATTTACTCAATGTGCACAGTAGTCTCTGTATCTATGTGTGTGTGAGTGTGTGTGTGCGCGCTGCCTGAAAAGGATTAATTAAACGTTCATACTTTTCTCCCTCTTTCTTTCTCTCTCTCTCTCTCTCTCTGTCTGTGTGTCTCTCTCTCGCATTGCATCTCATTTCTGCGAGTCTTTGAAGTTTGAGTACGACATAATTAGTTTAATGAGCTTCACTATAACAATAATGATAATCCAACATGCCACGCCCACAATCAACGACTCCACAAGTCGAATATCTTCATGTTTCCGTTGCTGTTTCCGCACTTATTTTTAACGCATTATGACAGCTATTTTTCTCAACATTTTCTTTGCTGTTTTTCCTCTTGGAATGGAATTAAAATTTTACTCGCTGGCGTTGGCGAATTTTTAATTACCCTGACCAAAGCCAAATGCAATTAATTAAGTGCACAAGGATATGTTTGTGTGCGTGTGTGTCTGCGTGTGTGTGTGTGCATTCATTTATTTACAGTTAGTCATTTAGATGTGTTTGCTTTCGCACACACAAAAAGCTTCGCTCATTTGCTGGCAATTAAGCGCACATAAAATATCCGCCCGTATGTGTGCGATGTGTGTGGATGTGTGTGTGTGTGTGTGTGAGTATGTGTGTGTGTTGTGTGTGGCGCCTTTTGCGTCACTTAAAAGGGCGCCAGCTGTGAGCAGCTTAAGCGGGGGCGTGGTAATTGGAGGGCGTAATGGGAAGCTTGTCACTGTCTCCTTGTCTGTCTGTCTGTCTGCCTGTCTGTCATTTTTTGTATGTGTGTGTGTGTATTTTAATTAGAAACTTGTACATTTTGCTTAATTAGACAAATTGTTTTAATATCAAGTGCAAACTTTTTGCATCGAAAACTGTGACAAATTAGTTTGAAAACAGAACCTGGATTTTATCTAGGTCAACATGGCTCAAATGACAGTCAAAAAAAATCAAATGTGGCTTAAACTGCAGCGCAGAAATTTAGGCAATACTTTCTGTGCGATCAACTTTTTGTTGGGCCAAGGAAAATTGCGGATAACTTGGCTAAAAGTGAGTGCTAATAACGTTGCACAGGCACAGGATTAAACAGCGTTGACAGTTGCTGTCTCAGTCTCTCTATCTCGCTCTGTATCTGATTTATATATGTTTACTATAAAAATGACAGTTTAATTAAACAATTCATTTTCAATGAACTGTAAATGCAATAGTGCATTCACATGTTGTTGACGGTGCGAAAAGCTTTTCCCTTTTTATTATGTAATTTTTTTCAATATTGCATTTCAATATTCAATTTCAATGTGAAAAAAAACACAAATTGTGTATTATATTACGTCAAATAAGAACTTCGCTGAAATACGATTTCATTTGAGGACCTTTTGTTTGCTGCCATGATTCCATAGAATGCATATTTGCTTCATTTGCCTGATGCAAAAAGCATTTAAATATTTTAATTTAAAAATCGTGGAACCTTTATAAAAATCGTATTTACACAAATGGTTGATATATCGTAAGCAAAGGGAAAAATATCTGTATTGTCAATATGAGAGTTATGAGGTTTTTTATTGAGATAAAAAACATAGGATACATTTCTTTGAGTCGCAATTCGAATTTTATTTAAAGAATTAAGCTCAGTCGATGAATTTTATAATGAACGACAAAGCCTTTTTTCAAAAACTTCATCCAAGAATTCCAAATTGATTCAAGCTATGGTAATTCTTAAGTAACTAATAAAATATTCTTCAACATGAGAGTTATTATGTTTTTTTATTGCTAAATATAAATATCTCTGAGTCGCAATTCTATGAATTCTATAATGAACAAAAAAACCATTGTTTCAAAAACTTCATCCGAGAATTCCAAATTGATTCAAGCTTTAGTAACTCTTCAGAAACTAATAAAATATTCTTCAACATGAGAGTTATTGTTTTTATTGGGATAAATAACTAAATATAAATATCTTTGAGTCGCGAATCGATGAATTGTATAATGAACGACAAAACCTTTTTTTCAAAAACTTCAAATACAAGAATTCCAAATTGATTCAAACTTGAGTAATAACTAAAAATATTCAACAAATAAAATATTCTCCTATTACCAACTTTTTTTAGTTCTTTATCTGGTAATTATTGCAATTTTTTCTAGTTCCATGTTTTCATTTTAGTTTTTTCAACATCTAGCCTCAATTCGATAAGATTTATTTGTACTTGTGAGATGAAATATGCAATCGGCCTGTAATAATTCGCCATAGGTTCGAGTTCAGCCGAGTGCTGGCCACAATTCATCAAGCGAATTCATCAAACAAATTTTGTAGCTGTGGCAAAATAAACAAAACATTTTTGTGATTTGAAAATGCTTTAATGCTTAATGCAATTTCTTCAGTCGCAGCTGCACATTATTTGGCTTTCGGATGCGAATGTGAGTTGCGAGTGTGTTTACAATAATTTGCTACTCAGAATTCGACAGATCGGGCAATTAATGCAAAACGGGGCAAATGGGAACGCAATAACAGCCAATAAAAATAAGAATTCTTGGGAAATTTACAAAACGCTAAAAACTAATTCCAAATCCATATGTATATAAGTCTATGCTCTAATCCTTCACTGCCTCTGCCTCATCCTTGAGGGTTATCTTGGCGTATAGATCGGCCAAGTCATCCTTACTTCGGGCCGTGGACAGAGCTCGTTTATAACGATCTTCCCAAGCATCCGGATGCATCTTGGCCAGTTCCCCGAGCGTTTTCTGGGCAGCAGTCTGCATCTCCTTTTCGGGGCTTTCGATGTAGAGCAGTAGAAGATCCATAGCTCGTTTCACAAACGCCTCCCACACCTCGCGCTCATGCTCCCGCTCCTCCGCCTCCGATCCCTCCTCGCTCTTGAATACTGGACGCAATTTGCCCACCGCAGTGGCTGCTATAACTCGTATGCCCGCCGAGGGATCATCCATGCGCTGCATTGTGGCATAGGCCAGGGGTTTAAGTTCCTCCACGGACATGCCCTGAAAGTAGCACATGGCCTTGATGGCATAATGGCGAGTGGTCACATTGCGATCCTCCAGCAAACTGGGCATGTGCTTGGCCAACGAGGGCAGCACCTCACGTGCCTCCTCCTTGGCGCCTTGTGCCAAAGCGCAGAGCGTTGCCATGGCCATGGAACGCATGGCTTCCCCACTTGCGCCTGCCTTCCAGGCCAAATAGGGCTCCACGATTTCATAGACAAAGCTGCTCAGGAGTTGGGTGCTCTGCTCCCGCTCCACGCGGACGGTCTCGGACCAGGTCAGCGCCGCTATCGACAGGATGCTGAAGATGCGCACCTGGGCACTGTCACTGCAGTGCTGAAAGACGAGCTTGACCTTCTCGATCAGCTGTGGCAAGTAGGTGGATCGTATCTTGGCCAGGTGGATCAGGCCATATAGCATCAGCACAGGCTCGGCGTTCTCGTCCAGCGCAGCATCCAAGTTCTCCACATCCAGCAGCACCAGGGAGAGCCAACGCTCATGCAGCTGGTCAATCGTAGTCTCTTCCAGCTGCACGATACGCTTGACGATCACCTGGCCACGATCAACATTCTCATTGGCCTCGCTGTCCAGGGAGTAGGATAGGGCCATCACCTTCATGGCGGTCACGTAGATGTACTCGTAGAGCTCCTGCATCTGCTCCATCGAGGCTGTCACCTGACTCGCCTTGTCCAGCACGGTCTCGAGGGTCTTCAGTATGTACAACTGGAATCCTGGCTTCAACGTGTGGGCGTATTCCGAGCTCTTCAGCAGCTTGCAGAGGCGCAGCAGGTGATCGTAGGTGCCGCCCAAGGCCGCAGTGAACATGTAGTAGAAGCACCTTAGGAATGATTCGCGTGCATTGCGCTCGAGGCCATCGAATCCGTGTTCAATCCAGGCATTGAAGGCCAGCAGGCGACCCAACAGATCCGCCACCTTCTTGGCTTCCGCACTGACCGCCGGCTCACGATCGCAGCAGGCCTGCGACACCTGGGCATAGATCTCGAAGAACTTGGCCGTCATCGCTGCCTCGGCGTGCAGGACGAACTGGTAGAGCAGCTTGAGCGCGTGGAGGCGCACATTGTCCTTCCAGTCGCCCGTCTCGCGCGTGATCAGCTGAAGGAGACGAATCGATCGCTGGACAAGGCCACGACAACCGATTGTGGGTCGCTGCACGCCCTCCGGATAGTTCTCCACTTGCGGATCGCATATTTCCTGCTGCGAGAGTTCCGCCTCGTTCTCATCGTAGAACTGCTCGCCGCACTTCACCCAGAGCGGGCGGATGAACGATAGAACCTCTGGCGAGTCATCCTTGAGGCAGCACAGCACCAGCGGCAGGATTCGCTCAAAGTACGAGTAGCGGTCGGGCAGCTCCAGCAGCATCAGGACACCCATTTGGCCGCACTCGCGACGCACCAACGGCATGGAGTCCATCAGGAGAGGCGACACCTCCATGATCAAGCGGCGCATGCCTTCGCCGCTGGCATCCATGTGCAGACTGACCCGACCCAGTGCCTCCACGGCGGAGATGCGTGCCGCCGAGTGCCGGTGATTCAGCATCGTGTACAGGGCCACGACCAGGGATTCAGTGAAGGGACGCAGCTCGATGGTGTCTGCCACACGGGACAGCTCCACAAGCGTGGCACAGCCATCTCGCTGCACGGCGGCATAGTCGTCCTTGATGGACTTGATTAGCACCTTCACCACCTGCGGATAGCACTCACGGAAGACGCCCACGTTGCCCATCTTGGCGTATTTGCTCAGCATCAGATGCAGCTGCCCAATGTAGAGCAGACGGATCTCCTCGCTCGGCTCCACCGTCTCCGACTGGCCCATGCGCTCTTCCAAAGTGCTCACCACATTCAGCAGGTGAAAGTCCAGTGGCGGCAGTCGCTCCAGGAACGCGCTCACCACCTCCACGGCACGTCCGCGCACGCTCTCGAAGCGATCGCCGTAGCATTTGAGCAGATGCAGATACAACTCATCGAAGTCGGAGGCAATGGCATCGCTGCCCACGCTTTGGGGCGCCTTCTCGCACTGTTCGCGCAGCTGCAAGAGAGTCGCGCTTCTCTTGCGATGGTCGCTGCTCTCCAGCTCCGAGCAAATCAATTTCGTGTCCAAGTCGAAGCTCATTGTGTGCGAAAAGTTGTGAAATGATCGAGATTCGTAATTTCAAAGCTCTTGTCTGCAGCAAATTCAGCTGTAAAATGAAAACGTAAAGCGAAAGTGTGAACGTCAAAAGGCGCCGTAGCTGCAGCGGTTGCTATGATACACAATTTGAATTAATTTCATTGTTTATTTCGCTTAAACAGAGTAACAATTTATTTGTTTGCTTGTTTGTTTGCCACACGCGTTTTGCCGGTCGATCAGCTGTTTTTCGTTTTCTCTCTCTCTCTCTCTCTTTCGCTTCGCGCAGCCGACGCAGCAGTGTTGCCAATTACAACAGAGTGTTGCCAGTGTTGACAAGTGCGTATTTTTGGCGCACTTTTTGAAAAGCTGTGGACAGTTGTTGTCGTTGTAGTGGAAGGCAAAATATTGTTTGCCCAACTAATTAACAAGTCATAAATGAAATTTCTGTAGAAACTCTGTGCGCAATTTGTGCCGCTGTCTTTTATGAGCAGCGCCGGCCCCGACGGACTCATTAAAAGCGCTTGGTTCGCTTATCTTCGATGCAGCTATCTAATTGCGGTGTCGTTTCTTATCAGCCAGCAACTAACGAACTAGCGACAATATCTAAGATTGATTGCCAGACCTGTTTTGGGGAGGGGCGGGTGTTTGTTGGCTTGACTTCCTGATAAAAAATCACATAAAATGCCTATTTTTATCGAGCGAAACTTAATTGCATTTTTGGGTCACTAAGTTGGGCTATAAAAAATACATACCAAAAAAAAAAAAATTAAAAAAAATTAAAAAAAATGGGGCTGGCCAGTCAAATTAGTTGATAAGTTAGTAGAAGGCTTAAAAACTTGTTATATTTCTAAAAAACAATAAACAACTTAACAATACATTGTTAGCATAAACACATTCATCGGACTAGTTTTAATAATAGACTATTTTTAAATGTATCTCTTAACTTTTAGTGTGTGGGTGTCTAAGAGAATGTTTTTCTGTTGGCCATAAACATTTTAAGAGTTGAATTTGAAAACAATCCACTCGAAAATCAGATAAACTACCTTACTTGTTATGTATGTACACAAGACTTTTGCCCAGTAGTCAGAAGAGATCGTTAATAGGGTTTATAGCGCTCATTTCAGATCTGGGATCTGGGGATCTTTTCCCACACAATGAACGCAGTTAAATTCGAAACAAATTTGATGCCCTTGCGAAATTTCTTATTTTTTTTAAACTTTGTTTTTGCCATTTCATTTGTATGCCCCATTTGCTGCCCCATAGTGGCAACTTTATATGACCCGTTCCAGCTATACAGCATATTTTATAAGGTTCTCGTTTTTGTTTTCTTTTTCTTTTTGTTTGTCTTGTTTTTATATTTATCTTTTTTTTTCGGCTATGTCAAAAATTGTGGTTGTCATTTTTATTGAAAGCCGCCGCTGCACAATGCGAGTTGGAACCAGGCAACATTTATAAGTTTTGTTGCTGTTATTTGTGCACACCATTCGATTTCATACCTTTTTGTTGCTCAGTTGACGGAGGGGCAGAGGCAGAGGCAGAGGCAGAGGCAGAGACAGAGGCAGTGGCAGAGGCAGAGGCAGAGGCAGCGACGCACGCTCCAAAGCAATTAAGCGCATGAATCAGGTTCAGGTTCGTTCCATGGGCAAAAGGCAGGGCAATATTTGCAAGTATGCCAGTGTGTGTGTGTGTGTGTGTGTGTTGTGCGTTTCTTTTTTATATGACTTTAATAAAAAACTCACACCACTACAGTTACAAGCACACACACTGAGATACAATTGCAGATACTGGCACACACCGGGCAATAAACTTAATTGATATGAAATGAAGTCATTTGGCAAAATCACTGGGAGAGTAATGGACTGCGTTTATTCAATTTGATTTGATGTCTGACTGGCAGGCATACATACTGTATGTGCATTAGAGTGCATCGATTTGTATGGGCCCGAAAAAATGAAAAAATTGTGACCCATTTTTATAATCTATATAAGCTAAATTCTAAGATGTTTTCACCAGGAAATCATAGTTCTAAAATGAATTCCTGGTCCGCGCTTTTGAGTTGTAAAATTCATATTTTCGAACATTTATGTCTTGGGTGTTCATGGTCCGATCCTTACAAACTTGGTGTCAATAGGCTTGTTAAAAACAGGACTTTTAAAATTAATTAAAATTTAAAAAAAAAAATTTGTTTGGGCCAAAAATTAGTTTTAACTCTGACTAATTTTTTGAGACAGAGACGAATCACATATCGTCGTTCCAAGGAAGAAAACTCTGTTTAAATGACATTTCGTCTTTTAGCTCTATGGAATTTTAAAACACCTGGTCCTAACAAGAGTATTGACAACAAGTTTGTAAGGATCGGTCCATAAAGACCCAAGATATACATTTTCAATAAGAAATACATTTTTCTTCTCATAAAGCGCAGACCTGGAACTCATTTTAGAACTATGGTTTTTTGATGAAAACATCTTAGAATTTAGCATTGATTCGAAAATGCACTCTAATATGCATACATAAATACATACATAAATATATGTACATAGTATGCACATAGGCCATACATACATACATATGTACATACTTGTAGTTTGCATATATTTTTTATTTATATCGCTATTTGAAAGCAACGGCCCATATGTGTGTGATTTTTATGGCTAAAACGATTCAATTAAAATAACATTTTAGCTGCGCAGCACGGAAGCTGCCTGACTGCATTTTGGCCGCATTGCAAACTTGTTTCAGTGCTAATGATAAGTCCGAAATTGGCTGCAGTTATTATAACAGCACAACGTATCGACTACTCGCAATTAATAATTATACGCACAGCATTCAACTGTAGATACAAGATACAACTCATACTTATGCTGAATACTCGTATTCGCATTCGTATTCATAGTGGTTGGTTTGCTTTTTGTCATGCTGCGCTCTAATTTGTTATTACCGACTCTGAAATGGACTTGTTAAAGCTGTTGCCGTTGCCGTTGTTATTATTGCCCGGCTAAATGCAAATTTTCCAATTGATTGCAATTCAAACGGACAGTGACTTTGTCAATGACGTTTGCTACTATGGTCGCTAATTAGTTTATTAGTTTATTTTTGAACGGCAAAACAACTGCGACGATTAATGCAGATGGACTCTGACTCTGAGTCGGCCTAAACTTCTGAATTGACGTCAATGGAAGTATGTAAATATACATTTAAATTTTAAATGTGTAAGATCATCTATTGATCGCATGCCACTGATAATGAGGGATTCCCGGAATTTTTATTATCAGTTAACCTGAAGGATTAAAGTCTCCAACTTGCAACATTCAATAAATAATAATATTTCACTAATCATTAAAATCGCCACTTTTTAATTTGAGTGACTAATCACAGACTTTTGTTATCAGCAGATCCGTTCTAATCAAACCGAATCGATGATTTGACCCGTAATAATTTCCGTTCGGAACTGTCTTTTTGAACAAAATGTTACTAAAATTTTGGCACTAGCATTAAAAATATTTCAAAACTGAACAGATTTTTAAGCCATTTTGATTTTTACTCATTATGCGATTAAACATAATTCACTTCACTTGAATAATTTTTTGACCCAGCTTAACTTTTCCTACGCTTTACTTTTCGAAAATTCAAAATTTTAAGCCTGAAGTTTTAAAATGTAATCAACTCTTGTCATAATTGACGGAACTTAATTCTGCTTAAACAATACGCTGAACAAACTTCAGCGAATAGACGATTTAATTAACTCAATTGGTAATCAAAATATGTTGATTTTTGTATGTAATTTTAAATCACTAGATCATGCAATAATATATATTACACTTTAACATAAATTGCACTTTAACAACTTGGTGTCCATTTACTTATGAAGCTTTAAGACCAAGCTGCCACATAATTAGCAACTGTTTTTCTACTTGCCACTTGCAACATGAACTCTGCTTAATTTCTGACTTGCAACTCGCATAAGCGGCAATTATAAGAGTATTTATGTAATGTAATGTATGTTTGATTTTCTTGCTCTGCACGTTCGTTTACTTTTTGCTATTTGCATTGCATTTACTGTCAACGACGCTTTGTGCTAATTTACTGCTTGGTTCCGTGGCAACACCCCCTCGCACTCCCCAACCTCCCCGCTTCCCCTTGCCCCTCAGCTGCTGACTCCTAAAACAACAAAGACAGTCAGCGGCAAAGTATTTAAAGCGTCGCATGCGGTTTTCGTTTTGATTTAACACATGCTTTTCATATATAGACATACACACATACTAAATATATTTTTTTATTCATTTCATTTAATTTCATTTCAGATTTGATTTGTTTATTTGCACTATTAGGAAGAAAAACGGAGTATGGATAAACGGTAATCGGAGACGCAAATGGTTTTGCATTTTGCGTAATCGGCGGCGGTATTTAAATGCCGACAGAATTTTGTTTACACAGTCGCATAGTTTTGCGGCAATGGAAACTGACCGGTCTGGTCTGGCAGTTTGCCAATCTGTCAATCTGTCAGTCTGTCAATCTGTCAATCACTGGATCGCAAAGCAGCCGGAGTAACAATTTAATTAATTTAAGAGTGTAATACGAACCAGTTATGCGATAAATACCAAAGAGAGACAGACGACCACTTGTTTATGAGTTCTCGTATACGAGAATGAATACGAATACGAATACGAGTGTGAGTATGAGCATGAGTATTGGCTCGATTATGAACGAGTGAGTATCTATGGCCCGTAGCTGTGAATGAGACTGCAAATGCCTTTTAATTATGAATAATACTCATATCATTCTATTAAAAGCCACACAGCGATAACATCTGAGTCGACAACGACGAAGCTTCCATAAAAAAGAGAAACGTATCAAAATAGTTTTTGATTTGTAGATACATATAATAGTGTGTCTTTATATAGAGATACCAAAATGTTAAGACAGGTTGATAAAGAACGGTATCTGTCCCACAGTGCTATCAGAACTCGACTCATTAGCGACTACTGACAAACCAAATCTATCTTTCTATCTTTCTATCTACAAATGTATCTGCGAGTCTGTGAGTGCCGCCGCTCGACTTCAATTACATCATTCCTCCAACATTCATTGATAACTTTGCAAGTATTTAAATGCATGTCTGTTTGGAGAAGGTCTCCTTTTTCTTTTTGGCAGCTGTTTTATCAATTAATGTCGCCTTCGCCTTCGCTGCATATTTTCTTTTATAATTACTTGAGCATTTTTCCTGCTTTTCTGATTTCGAAATCGCAATAAGCGATAATCAGTGCAATGGGTTCACAGGTAAGGTCAAATAAACACGCGCAGCCCATGAAATAATCTAAATAACAACAGTTAGTCAAGTAGTTATTTTGGCAGCATGAAAAATTAATAAAAACCAAAACAATTTCTGGATTTTCCTTTCTTATAAAAAAATATAAAAAAATTATTTTTGTTATTAAACCACTAAAATAAAATTAAATCAAAACAATTACTTGACTAACTGTAATATTGTTATCAAGTTGTGTTACATCTTTAATTAACTCAAATGATTTAGAATAATAAATTGTAACTAAAAAATCGTTAGTTAGGCTAATAATACAATTTCCAAGCAAAATTGCATCTATAATCTTTGACACACTTAATTGAGCCGTAATTTATTTATTTACAATAATAGCGAATTGTTTCATTTGAGTTTGATTATATTAATTTAGTGATAAGAATATTTTCCGACTGTCGATTTTATTTATTAGCTTTGCTTAATTGAATCTCCAATTAGTTAGATAAGAAATTGCTATTTCAGCCTTTTACTTTGAATTTAATTATATTCTAAACATGTTTTTTTGCTAAGTCGAAAATAAAATCGAACTTGATTATGCTGATATTGTTATCTGCCTTTCTTAATATTTTGCAATTACTTGAACTGTAAGTGCTTACATAAATACACCTTTAAACTAGCGGTGGGATCGAAATCTGGCTCCCGGAGCCATTGCGTGCCCACCGCTGCTTGAGACTATTGATGACACTTACCTCAGTGGCAAAATGTATGACGTCCAAGGGTTAATTGTATCCGAAAAGTCAAGGCGAAGAAAAATCCAATTAAATGTTTTACCTTCTTGATTTGTCGGTTGGTTTTTTTGTGCTTTTATTTTTTTGTTGTAAATGTTTTTCTTTCTATATATTGCCTTCTTTTAAAAGGTCACGTTTTGTTATTATTGTTCTTGTTTCACATATCCTTTTGTTGATTATGTTTGTCGGAGCACCTTTTGCACCCTTTTGTTGCTGTTGGCGATAATCCTTAATTAGTCTAACGAGTCGCAAATTAATCCACTTTGCTTAATTAAATTGTGCTGCCCGCCGCAAAAAAAAAGGCGAAACAAAAAATGCGAAACATCGAGATAAGTATAAAAATTCGAATATCCGAACATTGTAATTAAAAAATGGATTAAATAAAATGTGAAAAAAATGAATGTGCAAAAGACAGAGAGAGAGAGAGAGCGATAAATGTAATTAATTCATTAGCCAGCCAGTTGACAATTATTGATTATACTTTTTGCCTTTTCTGAGTGTCAGTTTGAGTCCTGTTTTTGAAAATTAATTTAATTGCATTTTGTGTATTAGTTACACAATTTGTTATTACCAATCATTTTATTATTTGCAATTATTTTGAAATGTGTTCTGGTTTTATAATTCTATTGTCTAATTGCAACTACGTAATGCATTTGATGCAAATTTTAATGCATTTTTCATTATTGGCCGCGCAATGAAATAAGATTTGTCTCCGTCGGGGTTTTCAATTAAACTGTCAGGCTGCATTTTAATTTAATTATATATTTTGTTATTTCAACTCAAAATGTATTTTGGCAAGCACTTAACATTTATATTATGTATCATGTATTATTTATTATTTAATTATTTTGGCTTTTGGCATTTGCCAAATCAAACGAGCTTAATTGCCCGACGAGGTGAATCCTGCGAATTTGTTGCAAATATAATCATTAGTTTACATTCTATTTCACTTGTAAATCCCAATGATTTAATTATAGAAAAGTGAATATAATTGAATATATATTGTAATAGACAGAGTTACTTGTAGTATATGTGCAATTTCACGTTCTTTTTAAAACATTTCCGATGAGATTGTAAATAGATTTGCGAAATGCTTTGCATCTAAGGAATTAACTGATCATTTATAAAATGTATTTATTGGCGTGTCGGAATTAATGCATTGTTTTTAAAATCCAAATTAGCAAGGAGAAATCGGTAAGCAAGTAAGGGGGAAGTGAAGACAGAGGGGAAGTAACATTTACAGGTCAAATTCACACACAACAATTTGCTGTGTTGCTGTTTAACTGGCTTTGGCTGCTTTGCTTGCCAATTTAAAATTAATTACGTTTATTTAATTGTTTACTTTTGTTAACGTTGTGCACGTTCCGACAATTAAAACTTGAACTTTTGGGATAAAAAGCAATTTCTGCATTTTTACATATACATTTATGTATTTTGTATACATGTACATACAAATACATACACATGCATTTTATAGTTATTTATTTTTAAGTTGTTATTAACATGCCAGTACAGCAATAATAACAACAGCAACGACAACGTTGGGTAATTAATGAGAGGGAAACGAACACACAACACACGACCATAAAGTGGACTTCAATTTGCGACACAAAAACACACACACACACACACATACATACAGAGAGATACAACACACAGATATAAATGCTTTATATATAACACCTCGACCAAAAACTGAATTTAATTGGGTAATTGAAATATTTTTCTGTGAAAATTACAATTTCCATTTTTGCACACGGCAAATGACTTATTCAGTTATGAGCAACAACTTCGAATTGAAGGGACAACAGTGCGGCTGCGTAACTTGTCAGCAAGTCAATTGACAAATTGATGGCCGTTAAATTTGTTGTTGTTGTCGTTGTTGTTGTTGCTGTTGTTGCCGTCGGGTAGCGTGCGAACCAAAAGCAACACATACAACTGGCTTAAGTAGGCAAGAGTTAAAGTCGAATAACAATGGAAGCTTCAAGTGCTTAGTACAAGTATCTTTGAGATACACAGACGCCACACGGCAGCAATTAGCGCCCGCGAGCACAAGTGTTTATTGTTGTTGTCCGCTGACTGTTGTCTGTTGTCTGATGATGATGTTTTTTGTTGCTGATGATGATAATTGAGCACAAAATTTGTTGTCGCCGTCTTATAAATTTGATTGCTGATTGCCGTCGGCCAGCGAAGCTCGCACACAATATCAACAAATTAATGAAAATGCCAAGCAAAAATCACATAAAAGACAGACATACACACAGACATGTGTGTGTGTGTGAGTGTGTTTAGGCCATATGCATAAGTAAATAAGTATATCGCGATTTGAATGCCGCTTGACGTCGCTTGTCGCGCTAATTCTTTTGGCCAGCAAATGCGACAATAACAAACAGCCGAAATGCTAATTAGTTTCATGTGTGACTAATGGATACAAAAAAGCGGCACAACACAACAGCAACAGCAACAACAACAACAACAGACACACGCACACACACGCTTTAGATACATTTACACATGCGTGACTGACTGTTGTTGCTCTCTCTCTTCTCTGATTGTTGTTGCTGCAAGACACTTAATTAAAATAGTACACACTGTGAGCTGTCTCTCTCTCTCTCTCTCTCTCTCACTCTCTCTGTCTCGCTGAGGGGGTCGTTCCGTTTTGTAGATTCTATTTTAATAGCCTATGCTTCATTATTATAATTACATTTATAATAAGCCGGCGCGTAAATTGAATTTCGACTTTAGATATATCAACGTCAAAATGTGTTCACTACCTTCTCCTTCTCCTTCTTCACCTTCAGCTTCTCCTGCTTCATCAATTATGTCCGGATCCGGCCGAACCACTTGTGTTAAACGGTTTTGCGCGAACGGGTAACGCGTCGTCCAATGTTGTCCACGCCGACGACGACGACAACAACAACAATAACAATGACGATGACGCTAGCAATTTGTGAGTGCTTCAAATGGGCACCGACAGCACAATTCACAATCCGATATCGAAATACCCAATACCGACCACGACAACGATGGCAGCGATTCTAAACGACTTCTGAGTGAACGCTATAAAGCACGAAAAACGATGTCGACGACAACGACGACGACAACAACGACGACGACAACAACAACCAAACACAGCCAACGACCGATGACGATTGGATACTGTTGCTAATGTTGCTGCGGATGTTGCTGCTGTTGCTGCTGCTGCTGTGAACTGCGCCGTGCAACTATTTAACGACGACTGAATGTGGCAATTATGTGTCTAGATACATTTTGGCCAAACGCAGCGCCAGCGTCGCTGCCAACATTGACGCAACGCAAAGCGACGCGCGCGCTCTTTGTCTGTCTGTCTGTCTGTTCGTCTGTCCGTCCGTCTGTCTATTTGTTTGTATGTGTGTGCGCGGATTTTGTGTGGGGGTTGCTAAACGAGGCAACCATCATAAAACATATTACTATAATTACAATTATGGTGCGCTCTCACACACAGACACAAAGATACATAGATACGAGCACATAGATAGAACGAGATACAAACAAACACGTGAACATAACATATAGCACGGCTATAAAACACACACACAAATACACAACAATTTTCATATGCATTACGGCTTAATTGTATCTCTTTTATATTGCTGCTGTTGTTGTTGTTGTTGCTAGTGTGTGAACTCATAAATTTATTGCTGCTCGTTGTTGCTTGATGTTCAATGTTGCTGGCAACATGTTGCTTTGCTGCTGCTGCGAGTGTTTAGACTTTTTTTATCTTATGCCAGCGCCTCTTGTTGGATGATTATTAAATGCTGAATGTATTTTATTGCTTTGATTGTTGTTGCTGCTACCTCCCCCTGTGTATCTTTTTTTGTATTTTTTTGTTTTTTTGTTTTTGCATTGCAAATTGCCAACGTCGTTGGCATCGCTGGCATTGCTCGCTGTGAGTTTGTTTTTAATTCTCTATAATTGAGTTATATGTACTTTAATAAGTTGGCGGCGGATGCTGCTCTGCTCAGACATTGGATTGTCATTTATTGTTGTTGTTGTAGTTGTTGTTGTGGTTGCTGTTATTGTTGTTGTGGCTGCTTTAGGGCGTTCGCTCGAAGCCATTCTCTTTGTTGTTGCTGCTGTCGCCGTTTAGCGCTAATTAATGCTGAGCCAACGGTTTTCCATTTGCTTGGCTGCCTTTTGTCTTTCTTCGTCTTGCTTAATTGTTCACTCAGATTTATGATTTGATTAATTATTTCAATTCAATTTCGATACGTTCTCATACCCCCTTTAAATTGATCAATTTCTTAAAATTCAACGTTTACATATTACAAATACTATTTAAGTATTTTCTGTTAATTACTTACTTTGTGATTATTGATTTGGCTTTCGATATTGTTGCTGTTGTTGTTTGTGCAATAATTGGTGTATAATTTCATTTCCTGAGAATTCCATGCCGGGTCGTGGGCTAACAACAAATGCTTTCATTGTATTTTAATGTCGTAATACACAACAACAACAATAAAAACGACAACGACAACAATAACAACCAACACTCTGGGGCGAATTAGTCAGCTAAGCAATTTGCTAGACGTATACACAATTTTTATGTACCCGAGCTCAATTAGCTATAAGGGTGCAAGTGTTCTGTGTGCTGTGTTTATTAATAGGCGTTATATGCCATCGATAAGACGGATTACTCATCATAAATTCAACACAGCACATACGAATATGGAAAATCGCTGACTTGTCGAATTTTCGCTACTCTTTTCTGAGACTGAAGAGAATTTATTATAAAATTGTTTAATTGCATTAAGTGAATGAAATTAAACGAGCTTAAACTGTTTGTTAGTTTTAGTATCATAACATTTCTATTAAATATGGCAAGACTAAATTGTTTACCTGATTTGCATTTAAATACTAATAACCTTTTATGCATGTTACCTGATCATAAACATGGTTTATGATTGTGCTTATTAATGATGTATCAAGCATGAACTCAATGACCTCTTGTAAAATGAGCAAAAAAATAAAAACATGAGTAAGAAAGAAAACAAAGGCAACATCTACTTTCTTGGCCCCAAATATCATTAGTAACAATCCATAAGAACAACAATAACAAATGAGAGACAATGTGATTTCTCATTTAAATAGAATTGAAGCTGGAACTGGGCAGTAAGCTTATTTGAAGTACACTTTGCAACTAAAAATAATAGGGCAAATATAAATATAAGTAGATGAATTGTATCTATAATGATGTAGTTGCTGCTGCTGTAGATGGAGATGGAGATGAAGATGAAGCAATTTAGATGCACTTGAGCGCTTGACGATGATGATGATGGAGTGGAGTGAAGAAGAAGGAGACGATGAAGAAGAACTCACGGTTGGCAAAGAGATTGGCAAGATGAAGCATATTTAAATGAATGCTAAAAAACAAATTGTGTTGCTGTGTCTGCTGCTGCTGCCTCTGTTGTTGACGATTGATGCGAGCACGAGTTTAACTTTGGATTATTGGATTGGCTTACTTTATCCAATGAGTTCGACAGAACAAGAAGAACGACAACAACAAATAAGTCGGCGACGACGAGTTGAAATAAACAGCGACGATGACGACTGCGACGGTCGTTAACGCAAAACGTCAATTTACAACTGCGAATGTGATTGTGAATGTGAATGCCCAACAGCGCCAAACGAGCCATGCAACATCAGCAACAGCAACAAAGCAACAAAGCAACAGCAACAGTAAAAGCAACAGCAATGGCAACATGTTGCGTGTCAAGGATGGCTTCGCAACATGCGGGGCCAATGCAGGGCGCATCGAAAAGTACAAGCAAATAAACTTATTATAAATATCTCCACTTAAGCCAAGCAGTGCTGCTCGACTGCCGTTGTTGTTGTTGCTGTTGTTGTTGCTGTTGTTGTTGCTGTTGCTGTTGCTGCCATCGTCGCTGAGGGGGCCCCATTTATGCTGCAGACAAATCCCAAACGACCAGTGAACCAGCAATAAGATACAAATGCGCACACGCAAAGTTAAATGTGCTCTCGTTCACACAAACACACACACACACACTCACACAAACACACACACACTCACAGAGAGTCCTCGGACGGATGGACGGCTGTCAAGTCGCAATAAGCAACAAAAGCATTAAATGATGACAACAACATTGCGCTTAATGGACTGCCACTGCCGCGTTCGCGTCTCAATTCAAAACTGCATTCTCTCATTCTCCCACTCTTCGCTCTCAGTTGTGCTCTCGCTCTCTCTCTCTCTCGCTTACTCTTCGTGTTTCTCTCTCCTGTACTACTGCTCTTCCACTCGCACGTATTGCTTGTGGATATAGAGTGACTGTTTGCTCTTGGCTTGCGTTATAAATCCATTATAATAAAATCATTTTGTTGTTTTATTAGTTCAGCAACATGTTGCCGGTGAGCAGTCAAGTGCCATGGCAACATGTTGCGCTGCTCATAAATATTGCAAGTGTTTTCAATTAGCTCACATTCTGTGACTTTCATATTAAATGAGAGCGCGCCGCCTGCATGAGTGAGCTTCTATATGAGTCAGTGTGAGTGTGAGTGTTTGTGAGTGTGAGTGTTTGTGTGTGTGTGTGTTTGTTTGCGTGAGTAGTTTGAATAGTTTGAGTTGGGTCTGTTTGCAATTATAAATTGCAGGGCGCAAGTGACGTAATTAAAATCAGCAGCACAAAAATAAAATTACAGCAGCAAAGTTTTGCAAGCTCAAAAGGTCACAGTTTGTGACCTCAGCTCAACTCAACTCAACTGAAGTCGGGCAATGAGTGAAATAAAAGGTCAGTGCAGTTTTCTTGGGCGACCTATGGCAGCTGGCAATCAACGCACTTCCGCAGTCATCGAATACACCCACACACACACAGACACACATAAATGTCATAAATGTGTGTGTTTGAAAGCAATTTCCGCTTGTGTCCGCAATTAAAAAGCAATATCATCCCGAGTAGACATAAACAGAGAATCGAATTGAATTTTTATGATGTGTTTGTTAAATGGTTTCATAAATGGCAAATATTCTAGAATCTAGACAGACACAAACTACACACAACTGCATGCAACACACACACAGCATGGAGGGTGTGTGTATATGTCTGTGCATAACTGTAACTGCAGAATTGTTGTAGTTGCAGCAGAAGTTCAAATGAAATGAAATCAAATTGCACAAGTCAGGGACATGTATGACAAGGAGAGAGAGAGACAGTGAGAGAGAAAAGTAAGAGAGAGAGAGAGAGAGAAAAAGTGAGAGAGGGGAAGGGTCAGAGTTGGAATACAAATCCTTTATTGGACTTGCTGCAAGCTAACTCAATGGTCAATGGTTATGGTTACATGATTGTTGTGTGTAATAGTGTGAGTGTGTGTGTGTGTGGGCCAACTCTGAAGCACTCTCTTGCCGGCTTGTTTGCCATGTGTTTCATTAGCGTATTTATGGAATTTTTATATGCTTTGCGACATTTCGAATGTGTGAAATATTCATGAGAGATGAATGTATTTGTGAAATTAAATTCTTTGCATTTGAAAATTGCAAATAACCGAAGAAGACAAATGTTGCAAACATTTCGCTTTAAAAATATAGAATAATATTTCCATTGATAATCATTTCAATTAAGCGAACTTCTGAAGCACGAATGGAGTTTAAGAGTCGCGTATGCCTACAATAATAATATTCATTATGTTGCTTCTCCTTCCAAGACTTTTATCTACTTTTAAAAAGGTTCCCTTTTCGCACTCGCTGTAAGCCTGATTAAGCTTTTTAACAATGCCATTAGCAACCCTGTTAACCCGCTCATTAAAGCCAAACATCTACACAGAAAAAAAAAGAATTATTATTCTAAAATTCAAGCTTAAAATTATTGTGAAAAATAACCAAATATTTTGATAAAATTCCTTAAAAAATTGAAAAAACCCCAAAGCATTTAAATTTACTGAAAAAATTGTTATGGATTGATTTTATCCCGGAATCTCGGATCCTTTTTTTGCAGTGTAGAAAGGCGAACAATGAGGATATATTGTTGTTGTTGTTCTTGTTGTTTTTGTCGTTGTTGTCCTTGTCATTTTGGCATTAATGTTCACTCAATAAAATGTCATAATTAAAAAATAATTTTGCCCATATGCAAAATGTGGTAGTTGCTGTTGTTTTTGTTGTTGTTGTTGTTGCTGCCAGAATGACCTTAATTGCTGGCAGTACGTGTGGCAGCAATTCATGTGCAGCATGTGTGTGTGTGTCGCATCCGTTTGTGTGAGTGCCAGGCTGTGTGTGGCAGTGGCAGTGGCAGTGGCAGCAAGTGAGGCAGTGTTGCAACTGTCAAATGAATAAAATTAAGTGTAGCTGTATTCGTGTTGCTGTTGCTGTTGTTGCTGTTGTTGCTCGTGTTGCTCTTTCGTAGCAGCAGCAACTGGATGGCAGGATATGTTGTTGCACTAATTGAATGTGGCAGGCATGCTGCAGACGGACAGACGGACAGAGAGACAGAAAGACAGGCAGACAGACAGAAAAGTTGAGCTTGTCTCTCGCCACAGCATGACGCTCTCTTCTGCCTCGTTCAGGCTCAGACTGAAATTTGTATCTGTATCTGAATCTGTATCTGTGTTGTGTGTGTATCTGTATCTGTATCAGTGTTTGGGGGCACACAAGTAGCTTCATTTTGCACCACAATTCGTATTCGCATTTTAAGTGCAACGGCACACAGATTGCGATTGCTGTTGACATGGCAATGCAATAAAAGTTTGCTCCTCTCCGAGTCGCGCTGCAATTGCAGTGGCAGCAAAAGGCAGCAGCAGGCAGCGGCAGGCGACTCTCTTGCCACCCGGTGGCAACATCAGCAACAGCCAGAGGACTGCAATTGTTTCCCATTATTGCTTATGCTGATGATTAAGAGCGCCAGGCGAATTGCAGCTTCAGCTGCCACTGGGCGACGACCACACAAAAGCCATCACCCAGTGGCAGATTAAAATGTGTTAATGGCTTCTCATCCCACACACACACACACTTACACAGACTCAAAGTCATGCTCACACTCACACTGAGAAAAAGAAGCTGCAAATTGCCATCAATTAAAATTACAATAGACAATTGCATTGTGCACTAAAAACGCATTCTATCTGCTTTATTGACTGACAACCACAATCAAGACAATTTGCATTTAATATGCAGCAAATCAAATAAAAAACAATCAACAAAATACAAAATCATAATAATAAAACCTTACAATCTTTGTCAAGACAAACAGCTAGATATTTATGTCTGCAATAATAATAACTGCCAGGTATTTGATGCTTTAGCATTAAAGTCTTTGAATATTTTCGAAAATATTTATTAACATTTTGCCAGTCAAAAATGCTGTCTGTCTGTCAGTCTGTCCTGGCCAAGCACTTGCCTCGATTGTTTCTGGTGGCGTTTTGTCTGCCTTCATTCGAACAATGTAGTCAAGGCAATGAAAATCTGAGTCTGTCTCTGCATTCATTCATTCATTCATTGTGTCTTGTTGGGATTTTATTTGTCAGTTTCCAGTCAATAGAATTGGATTTAAAATTTGAGTTCATATATTTAGAAATTTATATGCAGTTGATTAGTTAAAATATATATTAAGCACGTTCTCCCTTTATTTAACGCTGGAGATTCAAATAAAATTAAGTTGCGGAAGTAATGGAAGTTACATAAAATGAAAATATTATCAAGGTATCGAGAAATCTATTATTATTTTAATTACTATCACTTCTTAAACTAATTTAATTTTAGTTTAATTTTACAGCTGGTTAAATTACATTTAACCCCAATGTTGACTAACACTTTTGGCCCTAAGTTCGAGTTGTAACCAAGGAAACGTTGTTGGCTATAATGCATTTCAGAGTCGTAAATACATTCACTAGACATACGAGTACAGACTTGTAAGAATTCTCAGTGGCAAGTCAACAAAAAGTGGGATTTAAAAGGAATTTAGCAGGCAGCATACGGAAAGACCCCTTATATACAAAATACTAGATACCAAGAAGGACGGCGGCAACTGTGAGTACGATTACAATTGAAGCAGCTGTTGCTCCGTTGCCAACTGATGGAATTCTGGCTCTGACTCTGGCACTGGCTCTGAGACTTTGCTAACTGACAATGCAGGTACACTCTGTGCTCGTATTCAGAAGGAAGCCAGCTCCATGGATCCCGGATGGAGCCCACCCACGCCACTTACGCCGAAAAGCATGTTTAAATGTTTCTTACTTTGTTTGCTATTTGCTGTATCCCATGGATGCAACCCCCCATCCTCCCTTCCTCACTTCCCCGCTCATGTTGTTGCTGCTGTAGTTACTTTATTTTCCAGCAATTTGTTACATGAGCTTGGACCAGTGTAAGTAGTCCCTTTGTGTGTGTGTATGTGAGTGTGAGTGTGAATGCAACATGCTGCTGGGCCACACTTGTAGTCACAGTCTTAAGACGCAAGACCACGCCCACTCTCTCTCATTGCGGGCGGCGAAGGCAAAAGTCAAGGTAAGTATTTTACTTGTGAGTTGTTGCTAAGTGGAAAAGTTGCTGCACATGTTTCACCATGAAAAGAAAATAGAGTAAGGAAAAGCATCAACATGAAAATGCTCTACAATTAAAAAAATATAATATACATTTTAATATAATAATAAATTAATGACTATTCTAACTAACTATTTGCCTCTTCAAATAATGACTGGTATTTGTATTTACACTTAGTAAAAATTGTGTGACACACTAATATTATTTCTGAAAGATACATAAATATTAAAATAAATAATTAAAACATAAATTTATTTTAAATATACTATGTATAGAAAAAAAAGGAAAACCTCATTTAAATTATAAATAGTACATTCATTTTTTTGTGATGATATAACACTGGAATATCAGATAGTAAAAATTCAAATTAAATTAGAATACGAATTGAGCTTAATTACGTTTTAATGTTAAGGTATCAGACTTGGTTGCTCCTTCTGATATTCTATGTTAAGACTTTGTAAAAATATTTGAGCAAGACTTTGAAATTAGACTAATTGATAAATGGCATTAACATGGGGAGCAGCTCATTAACTAACAAGACAAACGGGAAGTGCAGGTAATGGCAGCATCAATTACTCAATAAAAGTCAGTTACAATGGACTGCGAATTGAACCAAGTTGGACCGAGTTGACCATAGATCAAAGCCATCAAACAACTGAGAGTTGAAGCAATCACATTTCATGCATTCGCTGTCGATGTCGTTGTTGTTGTTGTTGTCTTTGTCGATGTTTTCGGGCTAACATCCCTGGACCCAACACATCACCTCAATGCCAAATCGTACCCCAATTCCCCCTCTCTCATTGACAAATGATTGTAGCTGGAAGCTGAGACAGAGAGAGAGAGAGAGAGACACAGTCACTGCCACGGCCAGATTGCTGCTGCATTTGGTAAATTAATCAACCCTCGTTGAATGATATACACAGAATTGGGGGGACTTGGTCCGATATGTCTGCAGGGTGACAAGGCATAATTACGTTTTAAATGCAGCCCTTCTTTCTCTTTCTCTCTCCCCCTCTCTCTCTCTCTCCCTTCTCTACCTCTCATTCTCTCTGCATTGGGCTTTTAAAAGCCCCAAACCCTATGGCATAAACTAAATAATTACAGAGCAAAGGCAAATTGAAAATCAATTGCATTCGATTCAATTAGAGATGCGTCCATGCCACAATGTTGCATCAAAATCTTTGTTGCCCCTCAACTTTGTTCATTCCCCCTTCAGCATCCAACAACCGACAGCCACAAGCCAAGATCAAAAATCAAATGCTCAGTATCTGTGAATAGCTCTTGGCCAGATTGGGGTATTCAAAGTGATAAGCATGAGTGATTGAATGAATGTTTTGTTAAAGTTAATCAACACTCCACTTGAAGGATAATTTATTAATGGATAAAATTGTTTAAGAATTAATTAAACATTTGATGAATGCATTTAACTTATTATATTAAATTTTATTATAAATAAATTATATATATTTAATTACGAATATTTATTTACATTTATTAGCTAAGCTGTTTAAAAAGTATGTGAAGAAAATGGGAAATTAAACATTTGATGAATGCACTTAATTTATTATATTAAATTTTATTATAAATATATTATATATATTTTATTAGGAATATTTATTTAAATTTATTAGCAAAGCTGTTTAAAAAGTATGTGAAGAAAATGGGAAATTAAACATTTAATGAATGCACTTAATTTATTATATTAAATTTTATTACAAATATATTATATATATTTAATTATGAATATTTATTTAAATTTTTGAAAAGTATGTGAAGAAAATGGGATGACTTGTGCAAAACATAAATTTTAATAAATGTAATTAAGTGCTAAATTTAAATTATATTTTTAATTCATTTAAATCAATACATTTAATTTTATTATTATGATTAACAATAATACAAATGTATTAAACAATTATAAATTATTAGAAAATTCTGCGCTTCCTATATTATGTTAGGTATCTTTTGGTCTATCAGCTGAATTGTGGTCATCACTGTTGCTGTTGGCCAACTGCAATGCGTGTAACCTGCAATTGTCATTGTTTTTGTTGCCATTTTCGGATGTTACACACTTTGTTGTTGTTGCTTTTGTTGTTGTTGTTGTGTGATCTGATGCAATTGCCACACGGCAATTGTGTGTTGCAGTTGCACAATTGTGCAGCATTTACCTTCTGCTTCGATTCGATTTGTTTTTGAACTATACCTACAGTGGGTATGGAAACAACGCAACCACCTCAACCTCCGCCCACAGTTTATAAGCCTTTTGGCAACATTTTGTGGCTTTGATTGCAATTATCTTTTGAATTTTGTATTTATTTGCTACACTTTGGTCAATTGTTCGTTCAACGGCTTTTGTATTGTCATTGTCATTGTCATTTGTTGCCGCATGTGCAAATAAACTGCAACCACGTTGCAAGTGCCAGCAACAATGCCACTTGGCAACAAAAACAACGACATAGGGTGTAACGGGCCTTTTGTTTACGGCCAGGTCGAAGGGTAGAGTAGTATATAAATATATATTTGTGTGTGTGTAGAGTTAGTTTTCAATTTTGCAATTTGCCGTTTATTAATTGCCAATTTCGAGTAGTGTGTAAGCGATTCATGTTAGCCTCAGGCCAAGTCAAAGTCGGACGAGAACCAAACGGAAAACTACACAGAAAAAAATACCGGATTAAATTAATCCAAAACAAAACGCTTGATTAAAGTAGTGGATTAGTTGAATACATTATTAAAAATAAAATTAAAATAAAAATTTAAAATAAGTTATTTTTAAATTTTTATCATAAAAATCAAAAATAAAAGTTGAATTGAAATATCTATTGACCGGGAGGGCCCATTTCATTTATCATAAAAAATTAAAATAAGTGTTAAAAATAATTTAAAAATCAAATTGGAAATAACAGTTTATCCGGTTGCTGGATGGACCTTCCACAAAAAGCATATGTGAAATTTTTTCGATGAACCTAGCATCTTTTTAGGGTTTGATATTTTTCCGCCTCATAACTCTTATTTGCAATCCCTGTTAAAAATACATGCTAGAATTAAGAATTTGAAACTAGTATTTGAGAATGTATATTTTTTTGTGCACCCCCAAAAAGAACTTTTTAGCATATGGATATCCCTTGGTTTATTCATTATTCATTCAATCCTTTGCACAAAGTATCAGTTAATTTTCGAGCGAACTTCGAGTAGCTTTCAAAAGGCCTCAGAACTGACCCCAGCGACTTGGCAACCCGGCGCCGTGTGGATAGTTCTTGCTATTCAAATGCTCGAGCAGATAGTTGGCAAAGTATTCGCTGCGTTGCTCGGGCCGAGCATACTGCACCGCCCTCCAGCCACTCGCAATGAGAGCGCACCTCTCCGGCTGCATAGGAAACGGCTTTGAGATGGTCCAAAAGCTTCGTTTCTTGCGCGGCCGTTGAGGCACGTTCACAGGCTCCAACATGTGGTGCAACTCGATTGGCGGCTCGTGCGGCGCATCCAACAACATGGCGACTTGCGGATTCTCGAGACGCATCACCTGCATCTGCACCTCGTCCAATTGTCGCTGCCACGCCTCGTCGGCATCGCCGCCATCGCCGCCATCGGGCACGTGGACAACATCGACGACTCCAACCTCGGGCAGCTGGATGCGAACAACTTCAACTTGATCAACCACTCTCTGTTCCATCTGGCGCTCTTGTGGATCTCCTCGCTCTTGATTAATCAACAAATAACATAGAACACTAGTTAATACGGCAGTTGAAAGCGCTGCCAATCCTGTAAAATATATTGATTTAATTATTTTTTTTTCGTTTTTTTTTGTCAGCTGCTGTTTCGGACTATAATGTAAAACTAAACTAAGTTGCTATCTAGTAAAGTAAAGTCTTTCCAAAGCTTGCTCGATATTTTCGGTATAAGCTTAAAAAAAAACTACAAAATCTTATGAATAAGACTGTTTTTTTTTTTTTAAATAAAAACGTGTGTCAAACAAACATGTGTCAAAATCACAAACTTTTTTTTGATAGAAGAAAAAAGTAAAAAAATAAAATATTTATTTAAAAGTTGCATGAATCATTTTATTTTGGTTTCCAAATCTTTGTTTCCTAATTGCAAAATTTCTAGTATTGTGTTTCTTATTTATTTAACGTTATTTTTTTTAAAATTGTTATAGGGAATCGATTGTAACTATATTGAGTGACAAAGTCATTTCATATGCTATGAGATACAACTGTGTATCCATTAGATACAAACAACCACACAGAGGCACATATAATCACACACATTTACAGTTAGGTGAAGCATACATATCCATATCCATATCGACAACTTGAATGCCATAGAACATACAGACAGACGGACAGACAGACGGTCTGCCCAGCGGCAACTTCTGCTGCTGCTGTTGCTCCCCAGCGTCCAGCTACAAATGGATAAATGCTGTCTGACATTTACCCGCCTCTTGCCGCAGCACACTCACACTCCCACTCCCACTCACACTCACACTCACACTCGCACTCATTCATATAGTCTGTCCAGCCACCCACAATGATTGCACGCATTTAGCCCTCTTTAACCCAATGGCGACTCACTTTTGTTGTGTTCTCTGGTGTGCCTGTGTGTGTGCGTGTGTATCTGTGTGTGTGTGTGCTGCCGGAGTCACCATCACCATTACAAGCAATTTAATTCGTTGTAATGTTGCCATGAAGCACACGCCGCAGCTGCTGCGCCATGTTGCTGTCCATTGTTGTTGGCTGTAAACGATGCCATTATGCCAGCACAATTATTCATTTTGCTTATTATATTATGTACTTATTATTATTATTATAATTATTATACAGTCACGTGATTGCCGATCTGAAATCGCGGGCTTTAGGGGCGTAATCAATTTGCGAGTCGGATGGCAATTTGAAGTACTTAAAAACCATTTTTGGTGCGATAAATTGTAAGCTTTTAAATAATAGTCAGGGAAGCGTGTAGCACACACACACACACACACACTACCAACACGCATACACACACAAAATGCGCGCATCCAACAAGTTAGCTGTTGGCAACATGTTGCCAGCAACATGCTGACAATGCGCAGTCGCAATCGCTCACAAGCAGTCGAAATTGCTCTCTCTCTCTCTTTACGAACTGCTCTCACTCTATTGCTCTCTCTGTCTGGCTCGCTCTGTCTCACTTGGCTGTTGGCTGCAATTTATTAGGGCCCATCCTGCCACTGTGTGTAATCACATTGTTGCCATTTTCACTTCATTATTTTGCTTTTATATGTGGCAATTTTGTTTTATTGCTGGCGGCCTGGCAGCATCCTTCGGCTTGTGTTTGCGTAAGCTTTGGCGCGCTCTCTGCCATTTCCACACTCTCTCCCCCTCCCACACTGCCGCTCTCTTCGACTTGCCTCGGCCATGGCCACTTGTGATTTAGTTGGTTAAGCAACAAGGCCAGGATGTGCCGCCCAACAGGAGTCACAACCAGGAGGCGGAAATCGGCCCTCAATGTCGCTTATTCGCTTGAAAGCGACCTTGTTTCTCCCTGTGTATGTGTGGGTGTGTGAGTAAGTGTGTGTGTGAGTGTGTATGAGTGCTTGGAGCAGACAGTAATTATTATGCCATGTTCAGCGATAATTGGACAGTTTGTCTTTGCGCAATAGCATAAAACTTAAATCAAATGCAAGGAAAAGCTGGCCAATATGTCTATGTAGTTATTGCATTCACACTGCACTCACGACAGTCATTCAATCAGTGTATGATAATGCGAATGACTGTGTGAGTTTCAGTTTGATTGAGTATTAAATGCTTTGCTAACAATTAAACAATGTCAACTAGTAAAACACAGATTTCAACATTGATTGGAAACTTTAAGAACAACAATCAAAAATAATTTAAGCTGTGAATTTATGAGTAAAAGTATTGCAAATAAAAATTCAAGTCTTTATCGAGCTCGGCTTTGTAGTAGAATTTCTAGACAATTTTAGGAAATGCCATCTTATCTGCATATTTATAATCGTTTATTAATTGATTTTAAATAGAAAAATACTGATTAAATAATTCAAAGGGTTATACACAAAATTCCGATTATTTTAATTTAAAGAAATCAACTCCAGCTTAATTTTCGCAATTTAATGTATAAATTATATAAAAGTAGTTATGATGTGACTTAACAATTCAAAAGTATCGCTTACTACATTATAATATTTATTATTTTATGAATTGACTGCATTAAAAGAATATTATAGCATTAACAATTGTAATATTTATTTAAATTAAAAAAAAAACATTGAGATAAACTTGCAGATGATTTAAGTAGTTTATATCCCATTTAATTTATACTCACATATTTATAGAAAGGAGTGATTGTTAAAATTATAATTAGTTGTCGTTTAAAACAATTTCATTTGCATCATAAAATGCTCATTAACAAGTTATGATGGATGCGAGCACATTAGCATAACCCAAATATTATACTAATGAATCTTTTAGTGCTCGTCGTTCCATGGCCTGTCAGACATTACCCTATGGTATTTACCAGCTGCCAGCTAATTAAATTGAAATATTATTGCATTTAATTATCGGCCTGGCATTTACTGGCCCATAGGACGATGACAACAATTGTTGGGCCCACATGGCAATTGGAGGCATTCTCACATTCTCAGGTCTCGCATAAAATGTCAACTGCATTAGCATCATCATCATCATTATCATCAACAATTATAATATGGCAACACTCTAAAGACTGCCCCGGGAGCTGTATGTCCGTCTGTCCGGCTGTCTGTCCGTCCAACGGGGCCTTTGATCTGTCGCTGCGATGGCGGCGACGTTTCGCTTGTTGAATTCAATATAGACAAACATATTTTTTATGGCACTGTAGTGGAGAAACGGAGACGCAAGATTGGGAGAGACTGGGTGCGTTTTGCTTTTATATTTCTCATTTTTAATTACATTTTGCGCTATTTTTGAGCTGTCTGTGGTATACTCAAATCGTAGGCCCAGTAGAACCAAGTAAACTTCGAGGCAGAGACTGAGGCTCTTTCTTTACTAGGTGTTAATTTATTTTTAATTTTTATTATTTATCTGCGCTATGCGATCTGCGGCAGACTGCGACTGCGTCTGCGACAAGCCCGTTGTTCCCCCTCAAAAGAGTCGAAGACACACATTTAAGTGTATCTCTCCAATGAGCTGAAGATCTAAACACTGGGCCCATTCAATGCCATCATCAAAATGTTGACATTTCTATTGCATGCCACTTGGAGTTGCACTTCCAGTTGGGTTTGTCTCCATCGGGTCTCCATCTCTATCTCCATCTATCTCATTCTCTGCTCTGCATACTCGCATGCAATTAATATCATTTTTATGTTCTAATGACATTCGTTGCGCTGCATTTCGTATGCATTTAGTGGGACCCCAATATCATCGCTCAAAACGGCGTGGCAGGCACGAATCTTTCAAGTTGTAAAAACGCCATTAAATTGGCAGCGAAGTGGATGCCAAGCTGACTCTTCTGCCCCCCTCCTCCTCCTGCCCCTTATCCCTACTAATACTAGCCTGATCTGGCATGATCACTCAACACAACTGAGCACAACAACATCAGGCAACTGCCTGGCGGGTTGCCATTGTGGATGCCTCCACTCCACTCCACCTCAGTCCAATCCATATGGCCATAAACTCTCCAGTGCGTAGGGCGCCCCAATTAATGGTCTTCTCGGGTTCTCCAGTTGTACAGTACATGCTTCTTGTTTATTGGCTTTAATTAATTTGTATGTTTTTATTTCAATTTTGAGTAAAATTTTCGTTCGTTCGCTTTTGTTGTAAATATCATAAATACTTCGTTGTCGGCCTCATAAACTTGCTCAAAAATAATAATAAAACTCAATGTAGAAAATGTAGAAAGTTGTGCCAGCTACTGGTGGGTGTGTGTGTAGTGTGTGTGTGTGTGAACATAACTCGGTTGTGGCTACTGTGGATGCAGTTATCATGCTTGGAATCTTAATGGCCAATAAAGTCTAATTAAATGCTAATACAAAGAATCAAATATTGAAAACTGTTGCATAAATCAGAAAAGTCCAAAAACTGATTGCCATAGAGTGTTTCAATTTACGCACACACTTACACGCACACCTCATTCTAATTGTCTGTGGTTTCTGTATGTGTGTGTGTGTGTGTTCCTTGCAATACTTCCACTTCAGACTTTGCCCGTTGACAGCAAAACCAAAAGGCGAATCGAAATTGTTGAATTGTGCCAGGGGATTCCCCCTGCTCCGTGTGTGTTTCATCTCTTTAGAATCGACAACGATGTGACTCTGTTGACTTCATGCCAGCCTTTTGAGTGGGGAATGATTGGGGGCAACTGTGTTTCTCTCCCTCTCTCTCTCTCTCTCACTATCTCTCTCTCGCTTTAGCCAACACACAACACACACAACAAATCGTCTTCATTTCTTGGGCAAACGCATTTTCAAAATTGATGCGCTGTCTGCGTTTAGGTGGAAAATTGAATTTTCATTTTCATTTTGCGTTTTTATTTTGAGTTTTCATTTTATTTATTTCACAGTCAGCCTGTCTGCCTGTCTGTCTGTCTGTCTGTCGCATTGCTTTGGCTGTGTTAACTTAAATTTGATGAGCCTGAGGTATTTAAATAAATTGTTGCATGCGTTCTGTTTGACATTTTGTTATTTTCGTTGTTGATTGGTGAAGTTGCCGACCCGCCAAATGGGAAATGGAAAATGGGAAATGGGATTCCCCATCCACAGTCCGTTCTATTCCTTACCCTATTCATGTCACCCACTCACTTCACTCATGCATTTTGGCGCCCCTCCTTTGTGCACCTGCAGCGGGTGGTTCGCCTCCTCCTCCTCCTGCTCCTCCTCCTGCTCCTCCTCCTCCTCGATGTGGTATAATTTTAGATAAATGGCCCCACTTCCAATGCATAAATCTTGTTTGGGGTGAAAATGTGTACTCAAAAATTGGAAAATGCATTAATAAAGCCATTTGGTTTTTCAAATATGCTGCTCTTAATTGCCTCAGCAAAAGGTCAAGAAATTAATAAACAATATTATAAAATCTATTCATATATGAAGCATGTTTTATCTCGTAAAATATTAGATTTTCTCACTCTAGTTTGATGCTTATTCATCAAAATATTTATGGTAATTTCCACTCTTTTTTTCCTTAAATGTTTGCATCTCATCGAGTTTCATCAAGATTAGTTTTATGCTTAATTGTAGTTAATTTCCAGTAGCTTAATCTGTGGATTTCACAAATCTCTTTCTTTCGTTTGTATAAAACAGAGAGAGATGTACAACAAAATTAAGGTAATTTTAGTATATTATTGACATGGCATTGACAATAGTAGACTCATTCGAATGATTCGTTTTATTCACGGGTGGGTCGTAACAATCAAGCGCAGACGTTGCTAATTACAGGGCTATCTATCTGCATGTATAGGCAATAATGCCCATACCTGGGACAGTAAATAGAACCATCAGCGTCTGATAAACGCGTTATCAGACCATCACATTTATAGCTGCTGATTAATGAAGTCAACCATCAGTCGATTGCCGGCGGCTGGAGCTCATTTAATTGCTCCGTTGGCGACATTGCTTGTAACTAAGACAAAGGGCAACAAGAGCAGAAAGCAGAGAGAGCGGAGAGAGAAAACTGAAGTAAAGAGCAAACGACAACGGCTACAGTTGCCGATAGCTGTTGTTGTTGTTGTTGCTGCTGTTGCTGCTGTTGTTGCTGTTGGTGTCGTTTCGCCTCATTGTCTCCGCGTATCTCGCACATTGGATGCTGTTGCTGCTGCTGCTGCTTCTTCTGTTGCTGCCTGTCGACTCTTAAACGACCGACTGCAACATTCTTTGCTGACAACGCAGTAATTAAAATTCAATTGCAATTAAAAGTGCGCACGTAAAACGGGCAACGACAAACAAAATGAAGCGCAAACCTAAAGACACACACACACACACACAGAGAGAGAGAGAGAAAGAGAGAGAGAGACACACACAGGCCTTAGGGGGCACATTGCGTAAATTTGTCGCATCGCGAACATTTTGTCAGTCTCTCTGTTGCCCGTTGCCCGTTGCCTGTTGCCACTTTCAATGAGGCCTTCAACTCCGTCTCCTCGTCGCATTCGCAGATTTTCCTCTTGTTTGCACATTTTTGGCGTGGGCTGATTAGCTTGCAGGGTTCTCAGCTGATTGCCCAAAACTCTCCAACTCTAAATATTTGTTAATACGATTACGAGATACAAGATACGAGATACTGCTGGGAAATGTTTTCTAACTGACATCACAAAAGTTTTGTGGAAATGCATAAATATTTGCATAAACAAGTTAATGATCCCACATGCCAATTGATACAACAGCAACAACAATAATACAGTTTTTAAATAATTTCAGTTAATTACACGAAAAACCGTTTCGACCCTTTTCATGGCCTTTGTTGCCTTCAGTTTCAGTTCGCATGAATTTTGTACATTTCGCTGTCAGCAGAAATTTGGAATTATTAATAAATGCAAAATTAATAGGAATTATGATATAAATAATTATTGTACAATTGTTGTTGTTGCTGTCTGTTGTTTTTGACTCGACACTTTCGTGTGCATTTTAAGGTTTTTGTGGTGTTTATGAGCATGAAGCTAATGACCGTTTAGACAGGTGGCAGAAGAGCCAAAACAATTGTTTTAATTAATATCTCTGGCAGTCAACTGTGATATTTATCATCTGCATGTATTATGTTTCATTTATTTGCGGATAAAGTTGTGCTTCACATTATTTCATCATTATTATTTGCATATGCAAATTCAGTTCATGGCAAACTTGTTGCGAATTTTAACTGGTAACATGAAACATGCCAATCAACCCGTTGCTGTTAGTGATTATTGTTTTTGGTTCATTAAATAATAGCGAGCACTGTTTGGCACATGATCTACATGCATACACACACGCACACACACACATACACACATGCAAGGGGCGGCAAAAGGGGGCGTGTATGTGGAGTGGATGAACATAATAAATTGCAGGCTGTTGTTTAAATACAATTTGTGCTTTATTATTTGGCAGACACGCAGCATGTTGTGCACTTAAAGGAAAGCTAAGCGTAAAAATACGAATGTATTTATAAGATACAATTTGTGTTATTAATTATTATAATTATAATTATTATTATGCTCCTATACAAATATAATTAATATATTACTATATTTATTTTGCACATTAATTTATTTTACTTTCACCGAATTTTCTCTCAGTGCAATCACACTCACGCATATTGCGAAGGTCCCGCATAATTGTCACGGCACATTTGGAAAATAATTCTTAAATAATTTCATCAATTACGGTGCTCAGCTGCAAAGCCCGAGCTCTGCCTGCGTTGCCATTTCAATTATGTTGATATTAATTTTCATATTTAATTTAACGCGAAAATAAAATGGCAACATCGGAGAGACAGAGAGAAAAGGAGGGAACGAGAAAAGGAGAAGAGAGAGTGAGCATGAACTGAAACATTTACAGAATACAACAATAACAACAGCAAGAACAACATTTGTGAAATGCATTTTGCAGTAACAACCGCATGCATTATTTAATTTTTAAGTGAAATCAATTACAAACTCGTTGGCTCTTCCCAACAGCAACAACAGCAGGAGACGATGGACGAGTCCAAGGCTTTTGATGTTAAATGCCAACCGCCGCCGACGATGTTCGATGACACAGGGGGACAGTGGTGAGAAAGGGAGTTGAAGGGGGAGTGCGTGAAGTGCGAGGGCGACGGAAGTGCGCATAAATGCAGTTCCAGTTGCAGTTGCAGTTGAATAAATAAATAAAAATATATTTTGCCATTAAATTTCAATTAATAACAACGCAAACACACACACGTGCAGCGCATCAACAGAAATTGTTGCTGTTGTAGTTGTTGTTATTATTATTATTGCTGCTGTTGTCGTTTTTTGTTGTTGCTGTTGTTGCATTTACGGCTGCGGCTGCCGCTGCAATATTAATACATTTTGGCAGTCGTGCGTGCGTTGATTGCCACAAGCCCATGAAATTAAGTCACAAATTAATTAATTAATGCAATCAATACGTGCGACATTTGCATTCGCAATTACAATTATGCATTCGCATTCGCATTCGCATTGCTTGACTGCCAGTTAAAGTCAAACATTTCATACGCTCTAAATTTAGTCTGTGTATTTATAAATTTATAGATACAGATACAAATGTATATGTATCTATATGGAATAGCAGCCTGTTTGCGTCGCTAGCCATACAAATTGCCGATGCGTTGTCGCCCAGCTTTGCCTTGGACACACAACCACCTAAACCTAAACAGGAGCAACGCCACGCCATGGAGAACATAATTTTTTAATGGACTTTTAATGTTTGTCGCATGCATTTTACTGGCGTATGCATGTGTGTGTGTTTGTATCGCGTGAGCTTTTGGGGTCAACTGGTTGCCTGGGCACAATTAGCCGCTGCCTTTACTTAACATGTGTAAACTACATACACACATGCACACATACATACATAGGTGGGTTTTCCGGAGGCTTTTCGTTATGAAGCAATAGACGGAGGGGACAACTGGCACAAGTGCTCGCATTCGCAATAGATTAGCATATCATTGATTATGATTACCATGTAATCTGGACTATTATTTATTTGAACTAGTTTTTAAATTTTAATTTTAAATTTACATACATATGTTATTATTATTAAATCAGTGTTAAGCTTTCCGACCAAAGAGAATTTAAATTTTCTTCACTTAAGGAGTTGCGTTTCTACGACACAATAAAATTAAATAAATAAATGCAAAGACTTTTATTTTCTTCGCTTACTTTAAAATTGACAGTTACTAACCCGAAAAAGGAAATCAAAAAAATTTATTGTTGCCAACAAAAAAAACGGTCAACTGTTATTTGTAAACTCCGTTATTTAATGAATAAAAATATTAGGAAATTGGTTCTAAAAACAGAAAAGTTTTTTGTATAGAGAAAGTAGGGTCCTTTGATCCTATTGAAACCAGCCGCATTCGAAGCATGCTATCGCTGAGCCAAAGGATTCAAAATCGTCATTGTAGTTTCCAAGTTATCCAGAATTTTCGGTTTTTGGCTGTTTCTGGCCAACTGTTTTTATGTCTTTTGAAGCTAGAATTTTGAAAAGTTTACCAGAATTTTTGTTGCATTTTTCTCGAATTTGCAATTTTCTTATTTTTTGGATTTTGGAAGTGCACCAAACAGATTTTGATATGAACTTAATTATTTTACAAAATTTTTGATTTTGTTGTTTTTTTGAAATAGTTTTTAATTAATTTTTAATTGATTTTTGAAAATTTCAAATTTTTACTCTTTGCTAAACTGCTTCATGAACTCACAAAACACTGCTTGCTTGCAGGGCGTTGCACTGCACTTACGTCCACAGCCGGTAGATGGCACTTATCTCGCAGAATATGCAACTTTTCCTCGGCAGATGGCTAACAGCAACGTTCAGTGACTGAACAATAGATGGCGCCATCATTTATTTAAAATGGTATTCAATAAGCACGCAATGAGAGAGAGAGAGAGAGAGTAATAGCGGAGCAGAAGTAAATGAACATTTTAGGTGAACATGTTCCACTTGTTCTTTTTTTTTTCAGGAACAATAACTCATTTTTATTAATGAGCGACTTTATAGTTCGCCGCGCCCGATTGATTCAAACAAACTTTAAATTTTTGCGACACGCATAAATTATATTCAAAAATCATGCTGTCAGCATTTCTTAAAAAAAGGCAATCAATAAGAAAAATCATATGCTGATACTTTCCTGCATTGTTCTCGATAAATTAAACAACTTGCATTTATTTTGCACATTTCATAGTAATTTTATTGTGTTTGATTTTTTGATTTCTTTGTTGTTTTATATATTTTTGTATGTAATACATAATTATATGCTCCTGCTTTTGACATTGGCTGGTTAGTATTTTTTTTTATTTGTCATTACTGCGTGAAGTAGCTGATAACTCGATCACACACTCCTGATACGATTAGATTATATACTGTAGCATACATTTAGATATACATACATATACATAAATAAAACTATATCGCCAAAATGGGCATTTACAATATATTGATCAAGGATCATAAGGTTCATATACTTGCATATAATATATCTACATACATACATACATCAACAATATATATACGCAGTGCTTAAGACTATAAATAACTCTGATACTACAAGTACATGTATTTCATCTTTTCTTATGTTCTCATAAAGTTATTCAATCAAATTAATTACTTGTTCCTCTCAGTGGAATTTCTCGACAACTTGTTGCTTGATAAACCATTTAGTTGAGTGTAATTGGGGTTAGTAATTTAACTTAAATTTATAGAATTTGACTAGTTGATTTTGCTTTACACATTAAAAGGTTGCGTTTCTTTCTGATTTCTAGAACATTGTTTTTCATTTCTTTCTTTTTTTTACACATTATGAAGACTACAAACTAATTAACATTAAAGATATAGGGGTGTCATAAACATAACTTGAAACTTTAGATAGAAATCGTAAAAGTACATTTGTGATATTTATGTATTGAGTATTTTGGATGTTAGATTTCGTTTTGTAAAGTTAAAGTAAGTTAAAGTATCCATAAATTAAGACCACATATAAATATAATACAGTAAATTATAGATATACAACGTATTGAAGTTTTTTTTTTTTTGCAATAAAAAGATTTGGAATAAACATAACTTGATAAATATTTACAAAAATATATACTTAAGTTATCAAATATATATATGTATCTTATTTTGTTTTTGCTTTGAGTTGTGCAACTTAAGCTCGTCGTGGTCCAATAAGTTGTATTTGGATTTGTATACTCGTTGGGGTTATCGAAATGCGTTCCTCTTTTTTGTCCTTAAAGGTATCATTTATATATGTATATATTATGATCCAGCTTAGACTTTGCTTTCGGGCCCATCGGCAACGTGTTTGAAGGCCAAACGTATGCGGGATAAATAATGGGAACATATATGTCCGTAGTTCTTGTTGTACCACTCCGGTGTCTTGCCCCTGAAAGTAGGCAGTGATTAGAAGATAGTCTAATTTTTGTGTTTACCTATTGACTTACTTGACGTCCACGCGCGCCAAATGCATGACTCGAGACCTTCCACTGCCGCAGGGCTCGATGAGGTATCTCGAGGCCAGGACAACTCCACGCACGGCACAGAACAAAGGCTTGGCCTTGGAATGATCTATCGAGGTCTCCACGATGACGCAGGCACCGCGCGGCAAATCCGTTTGCCAGGAGCTAAGATGGATAAGGGTTATTATTTCACCTCTTAGTTGATTTAGATAAGCCGTGGCACTTACCGCAGCACACAAAAGTCAGTGGTCAACTGACCATCCAGTGCATACTGATAAATCTCGGTGCGATCGTCCAGCTTCTTCACGGTCTGACACTGCAACAGATTCGGATCCCACGAGGCGCGCTGTTTGATAATATACTCCAGAACTTCGCGGGGCGGCCCCTCGATTTCGGTGGAGCAGCGCCAGAGACGCAGCGGATGACCATCGCCCACCTTCTTGTAAGAAATGTCCACGTTGCTGTCGTTCAGGGAATTTATAGTGAACCAGCCGCGAGTTCTGTGTGGATTAAAAATGAATAAAGGAACGGATGAATAATACATAAAATAAAAAGTGGGAAAGGCTTTATTCGAGCTCCCGACTAAGGAATATCCGTTACCTTTTTAAATATATTAAAAATATTTTTTAAGGCATGCTTTAAGGCACTGACATTCTTTAAAAACTTTTATCAGCCATTACCACCTTTCTATTTGTAATAATATTAGTTAACGTTAATTAGCAAAAATTACTAATAGTGATGTTAGCACAAGTACTTCAACTCGATAATTTTTTTGGACGATATAACGAGCTAATTAAATCCATTTACATGAAAATCGACAACTCACTGGAAGGAGTTAAATTAACTAATTACTCGCGATATTTTTTTTTAACTATATATCGACAACTCAATTTATTGTTTGTAGATTTTTTAGATTCATATAAATCCATAATGTACTCACTTTTCGCGTCCCTCTTTAATGGTGGCACTCGTGCACTCATAGAGATATCCTCGCCAGTTGTGGAACTGCATGCCCTCGCCGAGTGCCTCCAAGGGAACAGGCTTGGACTCCTCCATGTAACCAAAGTTGCACTTGCCGAGCTTCTCCTTGGCGGCTGTGTAAATTGGCTTGTAGTGGTCGATCATGAAGGACAGGCACTCATGGGAAGCCTTTGCCTCGGCCAGTTCCTTCATGTCTGGCATGCCGGATCCTTTGCCCTTGCGACGGGGCGATGCCGAAACCGAGGCGGATCCCGTGGAAATGGACGAGTGAAAGATGGACTGGGCCAGGCAGACGCCCAGATTGTTGCTGGTCATTTGATTCTGCTGCGAGTTGGCAGCCACAATGGTCAGGAATTCCAGCAGCACATAGAGTATCTCGCGATTCTCATCCGGCAGCAAGAGAACCGCACACTGAATCGCATCCAGGCGAACTTCCGCAGGTAGATCTAAGAAAGCGAGTAAGTTTAAAGTGGATTCCAGATATCTGTATGTGTACTTACGTTGGAAGATGGCCACAAATGTTTCGGACATTTTGGTGGTCAACAGCGACTCGGGCAGCTCCCGGAAGTACTGTTTGAGCATGTCGGCGACATCGTAGGCCTGCTGCAGATCGAAGACGTCCATGCACTCGGCCGTGGACTCGGTCAGCTCGATCTGTTCGCGCAGCTTGATGATGCGCGACTTGCCGCCGCTCTTGCGGAAGAGTCCCACCTGGTCGAGGGCGTTCAGCTGGAGCCAGCGGAAGGCAGCCCTGACCGCCAAGGGGAGGCACTGTCCACTGCGCTGCAGGATGAGCAGGAGGGGAACGCCAAAGACCTTCTTGTCCTTGTAGTCGGGCATTTTGATCTTCTTGATGAACTTGGGCAACTCCCAGTTCCAGCCGGAGCGATGGGAGGGACAGTAACGTTCCATGTAGCCCGTCAATGTGACGAGGGCCAGCTTGCGAATGATTTGGAGTTGACCAGCGGACATGGCAGCGAAGGGAATGCCGGCATCCTCCTGCAGCTCCTGGGGCTCGATCTTCTGCGAGAAGCACTTGCGGAAGATCAGATTGGGACGCTCCTCCATCTGGAAGCTGTGGTAACGCACCACGAGCTGACGCTTGGCGCCTCCGCCTCCGCCGTGCTCCTCCTCGGTCTTCGGCTCCTTGCGGGACGTGCTGCGGGAACGGAACGACGAGGAGCGCAAGCCATCCCGCTTCTTGGCATCCTTGCCCAGATTGAGGGAACCCCCTCGCGTCAGCTTCTTGATCTTGACCTCCGTGGTATTGGAATTGGCATCTTTGATGAGCAGCTTGCGTCCCTGGTGGCACTCGGAGTCCGAGTGGGCACCGATGTCATCCACCTTGCCGGATCGCTGCAGGAAGCGTCGCGCCTTCGAGGGCTTGCGCAGGGAGAGCGACAACTTGCCGCCCGTCGACGACTCCTGGCTGTCGCTGTAGTAGGAGGAGGAGTCATCCGACTTGCCCTCCTTCAGCTGGGTCATGGGGCTCGAGAAGAAGTGCAGCGGACTGGTGCGCATGGAGCGGGGCGTGGTCGGAGTTCGCTTGGGACTGGACCGGTTCGGACTGAGGAAGTTCTCGCTGTGGCTCGGCACCTTCAGCTCATTGCCAAAGAAGGGCGCCTTGGGGAATGTGTGGATGGGACTCAGCGCCGACGGCGAGGGCGGAGTGGAGTAGACGGCATCCGGTTTACGCAAACTGCTCCGTTGTCCCAGCTGTGCCAGGTCCAGCACCTGTGGTCCACTGATCACCACATTCTCGCGATTCTGTCGCTTGCGACGTCGCGACTTGATCGACTCCACGCGCCTCAAAAAGGCCTTGGCCCCATCCTTGAACCTCTCGCTGCCCGTGCGCCTTAAGCGAGCCGCGGCTCCATCGGAGCCATCGTGCAGGGAACTGTCATTGGGATCGCCCTTGCTGCAGCCGGGTATCATCAGAGTGATGCCGGCTCCGCCAATGTCGTAGCTATCGTCCTCGAACCGATCCGGACTCGACTCCTTCGACGAGCTCTCCGTCTTCTCCAGATTGAGGTGCCCCGGGGGCGGCAACTCCAGTCCCATTTCGCCAATGCGTGACCAGCGTCGAATGTGTGGTTGGAATGTCCAATTCTCGCTCAATGCAAAGTTCTCGTCATCCGATTCCTCCTTCTGCTGTACAAGTAAACAAGCAGCATTCACACCCCTGTCCTTGACTTTACTGTCTGCCCTCGCTAAACTCACCTGTGGCGTCTGCGGCTTGTGGGATTGATCCAGTCGCATGTTGGCGCAACGATTGAGAACACAGAGTCGCCGGTAGAGCGACTGCAGTTGATCGTTCTCCAGATTGGTGTGATCTTTGGCTACATTGTTCAGTTCAATCGGGAACTGATGATCTGCAATAACAATTAGCGAGTGGAATCTTTCTTTAATAATTATTATGGTAAGCTCTGTTGATGCCGCGTCCGATCGCAACGACAGCGCGTGAAATTCTAATTGAAAAACCAGAAAAATCGAACGACGAGGCGCCTATTAAACGCAACTATATGCCAAATACTCACACACACTCATCAGAGTGCCAATATGAGTTCAAGCAAAATAAACAGGAAAGAATGGCCAACTTCGGCAAGTCGAAGATTCTATACCCTGTATTCAATTTTCAAGTCATCTTTCCAGTCTGATTTTAGCCAAATTTGTTTAGAATGCTTAAAATAGAACTCATAATTTATGAGATTGGTTGAGATATCTTTAAAAAAGTAGAAAGATTTTTTAACTAAAGAATATAAATCTGTGTTTTTTTTACAAGATTTATAAAAGGCTTTAAGCCCTGATTTGTCAAATCAAAATCCAAAACCTCTTTTATCATATTTCATCAAATAATATACTTTGTGGACATGACAACATCATATTACCCTCTGCAAAATTAAATAAAGTCGCCAGGCAAAATTTTCACAGAGTTTTTCCACATACTCGTATTTTGCGTGGCCAATTTGCACGTAGGAAATCAAGTTGCCAGACGTCGACCGACCACATAAAACAGATACCCCAGACGTTTACACATGTCGCGTCGTACACAAACAAAGACAGATATGCAGATAGATACCTCAACAGATACAGATACTTTTACATGTACAGCTACAACTACAACTACAACTATAGGAATTGGCAGGCGATGCCGTGAGATACGAGCAGCTGCAGTTCCGTAGGATGCGATGGATGGACGCCTGGAAAACTTGGCTGACTGACTGTCGCGACTGCTCAGACTGTCGCAGCTGCTTTTGTTAGTACACAAATTGTTGGTATTACAACAAATACAAGTGCAAGTGCAATTACAGGTACAACTACAAGTAAGCGTGCATCTTGAGCAGCCATTCAAAGTTTATTGAACTCAAAATCAAATACAAATACGAACAATCCCAACCCTATGACGATTCCTTAGCAAGCTTTTTATAGTTTTGTTTATTCGGGACTAGCGCTTTTTCCGACTTTATTTATAATGATTTCATTTTAATGCTTTACTAAATGCTGTGTTTTGTTTCTAATTGTGCGCACTTTGATGCTAACGAAATAAACAGAAACATTGGAGACCCAATTTTTCGAGAGTGTGCCACTTAATTGAATATGCGATGGTGGTGCTGCTGCTGCTGGTGGTGGCCACCAACCAACGGGCGGCCCACAATGCACCATGTCAACACACACACACACACACACACACTCACATTTAACCTCCTCGCTGACGTCAGAGAAATGGGAGAGAGAAAGAGGGAAATTCTTTGAAAACTAATTTGAGTATTTCGATAGTTTACAACAGTTTACAGCAACAGTTTACTGGCCAACGGAACAATCCATTCGGTCTCACATTCAATTTATTAGGCCAATCATATGATTAATTTTTCGCCTAGCCACAAAATGGAAAATCACAAATTTGTTTGTTTGTATTAGGATCGATGATGACGCAGCCCGCAGAAAATATATTCTTTCAATTTTATGGAAGGAAAATTTTTGGGTGAAATTTGTTAAGAAAACATTTTGAAATCATGTACGAGTACAACAGTCAATTGAGTAATAATACTTCCTTAAATCGATGCCATAATCGAACATCAATCAGACATGGATTTGGTCTTGGACTTGCCCCACAGAGCACTGTGGTCACACCCTCGAATTAAGGCTGTCACTTTTAGTGAGTAATGTGTGCGTACGAATGAGAGAATATAAAACAAACAGAAATTACACTCATCGCTTTTTTCTTGTTCGTTTTCGTTGGCATTCTCATTTCTTTTTGCTCAAGCAAATTAATAGTCGCTTACAAATGTTACACCTCCTTTCAGCAGAGAGTGGCGATTGGTGAGTGCAGAGTCACAGTCACTGTAACAGTCACAGGCAAATGACAGAGCAATAAAGCGCTGAGCACCTACGGCATTTCAATCTACAGACCAAAAGAATCCCCAAATCCTGAAAGGAGACTTCGTTGCCATCAGTCGAAATTTAAAACGCGCTCGTTGCGCATGCGCCGTTTGCCTTGTTTACACGAAACTCATTAAAATTCGCATTTATCATCATGTGGCACAGGGATGTGGCATCACTTGGGATTCCAAATGGGTTGGGCTGAAGCTGAAGCTGGATCGGAAACTGGGGCTGGGGATGGACTCTTCAGTGTGCTGCAATTTAAATGCGCGAATTTATTATTTTGCAAAAGATACAAATTTGGTTGCACACAGCGAATTTATGCAACGAACTGGGCATATTTCAAGGTCGGGCGACAGCCACACATACGTGTAAATATATGTATCTGTATCGGTGTGTGTATCTGTATCTGTTTGTGCTGCAAATGCAGATCGTGCTGGGCATTTGGGCGCCTCGGGTTATTGCCCAAAACAGCGGGTTCTCCATTTCAGATTCACTTTTTTTTTGTTTTTATTTATTTTTTTTGTTGTTTTGCCTTTTGGCCTGGCTCATAATTCAAATAAAGTCGCTGAACTTTTAGCCGGCTCTAAAGAATTCTCTTGGACTCCTTTTTATTTACTCGTGTTTGAATTTGCAGATTTGGCGGCGTCATCAATCTGCGCGGCCTTCAGGCGTTAAATGCAAAGCGACGGCGCGCCAGAAATTTCGGCGACAAATGCCGAAACGAAATACGAAATACGAAAAGAAAAGAGACCAACGCAGGTCTCAAAGGGGAATCTGAATCCAGCGATTACGATTAACAGACCCAAATACGTATAAATATGCAGCTTGACAGGGGTTCAATGAACCTTTACTAACATTTTGGCTAGTGGCTAACGAAACATAAAAAAAAGGCGAAAGAGCGAAAGCATTTTAATTTCCAAATATTCTTTTAAGATTTTTTACTCGCTTGTGTTTTTTTACCCTGTGCAAAGGTTACAATAAATCAATAACAAGGAGTCGTGTAGACTTTAGAAAATATGAGTATTTAAATATACATTCTTGATAATTTAAATCGAGTTCCTTTTTATGTATTTTTGTTGTTATTGATAATTTCTTCAAAAATTAACACACAAATAAAGGCAAGGGTATCTGTTAGTCGAGCATGCTTTACTAAAGCTTTTTTACTTGATCTGTTTTTTTGTTTGGGTCTCTCATACAAAGGTGGTCTTTATAAATTCTTGCGCAACGTGTCCTTTAGCCTTTTAATATATTTTATCTGCGCTTGATGAGTTTTTCTGATTGTTCTCCTTTTTTTGTTGTTGCCTTCTGCGTATTTTTTTTTTGCTCTTGTTAAATTCTTTCTGGGCACGATCTCACAGAGGAGTGGCAAATGGAGAAGAAGAGGAGCAGAGTCAGGGCGTTTTTGTAGCTTTCGTTTTCGCTTGAAAGGATTTCAATGAACGCTGCGAAGATCGCGTCTCCTAATTGTTGTCGTGCCATGGATATCAGATTCACTTGGCGGGTTTTTGGCTATCATATCATATCGTATCATGACTATGCCGTGATGAATGCTAAACAATGAACTGCGCGTGAGCCAGCATTAAAATTGGGTTCTTTGTTTTGCAAACACACACACACAAAGACATAGACACAATTTCGACACGTCATAATTTGATGGCTATTTATTTTAATGGCAGGCAAAAGTGAAAGTGCGCTTCATGAAATTAATAAACGCCACTTGGGAAGCATAAAGTACGTGTATAAAACTAAATGGCGAGCAAAGCGAGTCACTCTTGATGACGTCGTCGTCGTTGTAGTTTTCAACGTCATTGTTCGCGTCAAGCGAAACCATCAATTACCAGACTACAGACTACAGTTTACTGACTACACTCTACGCTACAGTGCTGCCCACATTGCCACGCCCCACGCCCATGGGGCAAGCATGTTAACATGACACGGCACCGCAGCTTATGGAGACGGAAGTGCGTGCTCCGTTTTGGCTTTGACTCTGACTGGCGACTTACCTTCGTACATCTGCGCATATTGCGGAAAACCCGCCGCCCGCAGCCATTTGCAAGCTTCCACGGCTTCGATTTCTGTTGGCGGGATAAGAAAAAAAGAAAGAGTATTAATATCACGCATACGTCGTGGTGCACTACAAATAAAGTTAATTGTAATTAAATTGCTGTGCGAATTCTTGCGCCTGACAAAACTTAATCAGTTTCGCTGGAAACCAATTACGCGTCAAGGAGTCAAGCGTTAAATTTGGCTTTAACTCGCTCTCAAGTGTAGTTGAGTGTTGAGTGTGTGGACTGCTTTGGTTGTGGCTGTAATTGCAATTGTAATTGTGGTTGTGTTTCTGTTGCACACTGGACATTGCCCACTTGATGGATTATGTTGTAAGCTGTCCAAATGATGTCGACGTTCGAAAATATGTTGCTGCTGCGAATTTACTTCAATTTTAACTGTTTTTGGGAATGTTTTTAAACCCCGACCGATGATATATTAAGTTCGTGTGAATGGATGCAAGCTGTATGTTTATAATTAAGTTTAAGCAAGTTTATTTTAAATTTTGGCAGGAATGTTACATAAGCAGGTCCGGAACTTTGGATTATAAACGCGGAAGTTATTCAAGAAACAAGGGAAAAAGAAGAAATAGCTGAAACTACAACGAGTCTTAAATTCATATACATTTATGGAAGTTCAAATATGTGGAAGGATGCATAAGGGCCAATCGCAGAATATCCCGTAGTCAACTCACACATTCTCACTTGTTGCCGTTGGCCATTTGCTGATTGAACAACATTTTTGGGTTCAACAAAATGACATGAAAGTAAAAGTTGTGAAGAATCTTTCAAAATAATGATGTTCAAAATGTGATAACAAGGCCAATGCGAAGTGTGCTTTTGGCCAAAAGTAAAGCAGTGAGCTGAAAATAATTAATATATGTCATCGTCTAATGATTTTAAAAGGGAAATACATAGCTAAAATCACAGCAATGCCATTGTATTCCACGAACTGCCGGAAAATAGGCAACATTTTACAGACATTACAGAGCTTAGAGTGGGAATTTGAGATTTGTGCTCCTACCAGTTGAATTGGCAACCAATTTGAGGTAAACCGTAAAAGCAGCTAGCCATCTATGTGTATAAGCTGCTATTTTAAATGCTAATCTGAATTCAGTTTGAGACACATCTCCTGGCAGGCAGGCAGGAAGCCAGAATAACCAAGAGTAAGAGAAAGAGGAGTCCTTACTGGAAGCTGTTACCTGGACTATTGATTTTTAATCAGCTTTGTGGACCATGCGAAATACGATGAACGACAACATGAAACACTTTCCGGCTGCTTACTGTCAAAGCAACATTTATGCGACGAAGGATTGTCGGGGGGTTGAATTATTATTGAATTTTGCAAGCGATTAACTTGCACGACTGTCGGAAAAGGTGACTGTGTGTCGCGGAGGCGAACCTGCCGGCTTTCGACCCGGACTGTCAACCAGGCCAACAGGCAGGCAGTCTGTTTGTCAGTTTCCTGTGAAAGGGTTTTTCTATCTCTGCTCTTTTATTTTTAAATAGCTTCAATCCTCTGCCTTGCATTTGAAATCGATTCAAGAGTATTTGAGGCAGGATATTGTACACAGGAAAAAATATGTAGGATTAGGATTATTGATGAGTCAACTGACCTGCTCTACAAAAAAGAATGAATGTATCTATGTGGGCTCTAGGCAGACGAAACAATTGGCAATACTACGCCCATAATTACACAAAGTGGCACCACAAGAAGGCGGCAGAGGAAGTGGGTGGAACTAAAAATAGCTCAACAAACGGATCATTAATTATCCATGCGTGTGCAGAGAACACCTATTTAGAGACATCAACTTGTCCAGCAAGAACAACAACGACAACGACAAGAACAACATCTCAGTAACCCATAACAATGCTAATGCCACTTGAGCGTTATTAAAATTGCGCATACGCCGCGTTTTCATTTGTCGTTTTCCTTGTTCCTCGTTGTCGTTGTCCTTTAACCTGGCCACTTGCTTATCTAAAAGCCATTTAAAGTGCGCACATTATTGTTATGGACGCTTGTCAGGGGGCGTATGCCACGCCTCCACACCTCACCTGACCTTACCTTACACTGCCACGCAGTTTATTGCGCCAGAGTCAATATTTGTTGCTGTTGTTTTTGTTGATATCGGTCATACAGGCCGTGTATGTACATATGTATATGTAGGTGTGTGCATGAGTGTGTGTTAGTGTGTGTGTGTGGGTGTGTGTGTGGTAGACAAACAATCTTTGTTCTTTCTTCCCTTTCTGCCAATGCTCTTGCCATTTCGGTTGTTTCGACATGTTAAAACATTTTAAAGCCAACCACGCGCAAATTCACGCAGGATAATTATTATCCTTCGTGTGTGTGTGTGTGAGTGTGAAGGGGGAGTGGCTGAAGGGCAACTGCTCCTGGCAAACAGGCCAAGTTAATTTAAGTTGCCCAGCGATTAAGAGTGTTAAGCGTCTAATTAAAAAAACATATAAATGGGAATGACCTTAAATGAAATCGATTATTTCAACTTAATTTTGCTCAATTTGATTAGTTAGTTGTCGCTTTTTTCCTTTGGTCTTTAATAAATTGAATTAAATTCAGTTTTTTATTTTAATATATTTAATACGCTGTATCAGAAAAGAGATAAAGTATTGTAATTCCGGTTTAAGTCTGTAAATTGATTGTTGATTGAAATTTAAGCTGTTAAATTGGATAAAATGCGCATATTTAAGCAGAATTGAATTGGCAAGGATTCGCTTTGCGCCTGGCTGACAGCTTGCAGTTGAGTTGATTGTGTGTTACTGACATCCTTTGTCTTTTCGCGTACTCCAGAAAAAGTTAACTGAACCAGCACACAACACACACACACACACAGACAGAGAACAACACGTATCGTATGCAAATGACAAACTTATCCGAGTATGGCTTACAATCGAGTCGTACAACTTACATAAAGTGTTCACAGCACGTTGCACGTGGCGTATACGTAACGCAATGACTTTAGCTTGTTTATCAAAATATTTCGCTGAAAATTGAAAGCAGCACACAAAGTTGATCTAAGTTAATTAAACGTATTTGTTGCGCTGGCGGTCGCTGTGATAAAAGCCTTTGCGCATAATAATATTGACCTTTCACAAAATTTCCATTTTAAAATTCAATTTTTAAGCCTGAGCACACTAATTGCATTTTAATTTGGTTGAACGCTGCCTGTTGCACGTTGCCTGCGGCATTTTTTTTTACAATGTATTATTATTATTGGCCAACATTGTTCAGCAACATTTTATTTCGCATTCATTTTTGAGCTAAATGCTTGACAATTGGCCATTTAAAGGCTAATTGTATTGCCGCAGGAGCAGCAGTTATTGCTTATAAGTGATTTTACCATTAACGGAAAATCAGTCAATGATTACGATAAACACACACATACATACAAGTTTAAAAATACTTCCTCTAAACGTTTCAACTGATAATTATCTATTGCATGTGATTTGTTTTGTGTTTTAGTTGTTGTTGTAGGTGTTTGCCATTAATTAATTGCATGGCATTTGATGGTCAACGTTGCATCTAAGAAATCTTCTTTGTCTTTGTTGCCGCTTTAATGTCATTTGCAACATAAATTTTAGTCAGAGCTGACAGCGAATGACGCATGCAACTTTCTGTTCATGCTGTTCATGTGTTTCCTTACACTGGGATTAGCCATTGAATGCAAAGAGCTTTGCGATTTTTAATTAATTACAATAGTCTTGAGGCAAACAAAAGAGCAGAAATTCATACGGAAGCCTTTGCCAGTTTGCTCCAGCAAACAGCCTCAATGCAAAACGATTCCGAAATAGAGTTCTTAGGGCATTGTAAATAGCAAACAAGGTTATATAAATAGAGGCAAAGATGGGGAGATTTGGGGGCATTTCCTCTTCGATGAGCACGAGACTGGCAAAGGATCAAGCTATTTATAAATTACACACAAGCTGAACTGTTGTCCTTTTAGCTCACAACTGGCAACTAAGCTGTGAAGTTGCGTCCAGAAGACTGCTTGCAACAAGTGGCAAGTGGCATGTGGCAGGCTGTCAGTTCAATTTGACGTAAGCCTAACGATGAGCCTCGCGTACTTGAATTTCATTTGAAATTAGCTGGAAGAGCACACACACTTCTCAACATTTATATCCACGCATCCACTTTGATGCTGTCATTCCACCTGCTTCTTCCAAAATGAAATAACAGATCATTGAGCTTTTAATACGTTTTTAATGTCCGCGTATTATACGCCGCATATTTCCTGCTGTGTTTTTCCCTCTTCCGCCCCGCTTCCCAATTCGAATCTCGCCCGCATTACAATAAAAATAATTCAGACAACTTTGCTGCTGTTTTGCTCCCAAAAAAAAGAGAAAAAACAACAAAAAACACACAAAAGCAGACAACGCGCAAAAAAATAATTCGCATATAAAAATAATTACATTTGAACGGAAAACAAAACATAATAATAAAAATACGAAAAATACAAAACACAAAATCAACTTGGGCAACAGGCGGAAAATTTATGCATTTTATTGTTATAACCCGAAATGGGTTAAAGAAAAGTCATTTAAATTAGCCAACCGCTTCGACAGTGGTTGAAGTAAGTGCGGAAAATAACTTCGAAAGGGATAAAAGATACTTTTCATTTACATATTTTCAAAGAGGGGAAAACACTTTTCAATTAGGGGTTGTTACTTGTCTTATCAAAGTAATTGAAATTTCATTATATTCAATGCTATTTATAGGGAATCTTAAAGTCTGTGGACAGAATTAAACTCAGATCAGGCGAGATAAAATTCGATATCGTTAAATATTAAATGTTCGCAGTGCAATGCCTAGGGAATACATTACGGGGGCACGAAGCATGGAGGCAGGTGAATATTATATATGTATGATATGTATGCCTACTCGTATGAACAAATTAATTGTATAATAATTTTTCCCATTTTTTACTACATGCAAACAATTTTCTTTATTTAAATGAATTGCCTCGCTTGACTGGCACGCAGTTTCACTTGAGTGTAAAACAAAAAATATAAGATGATGATGGGGTATGAGTCCAAGTATCGTATGAGACTGTCTGACAAACTGACAAACTGGCTCGCTGACTGAGTGACTGACTGACAAACTGACTGCGCCAACTGACAGATGTGGCCAGCTGTGTAACAAATGCAAACGCAGACCAAGTTGGCCATTTAAATGTGTGATATGACAGCCACTTGTTGCAATCCCTGCCCTATTCCCAACTAATAATGCAATGAATAATTCGATTAAATTGTGCGCCACGCTGCGTTGATTGATATGTACAGGCCGCCGCAGCGGTCCAGCTGAAAATAGCCAACAGAGTGCTCCTAAAATAGTTGGCGGGCTAGCCACCTCCTCCCCTGCCCGCCCTCTAACCATCCCTCGTAATGGGGTGTCGAGAAACAATAAACAGCAAGTGGCACGCGCCCATACACCTCTAAGCGGTCTGTGTTTGTAGAAAGTATAAATACTCGTATTTATTGTTTGTTTACAACAAGCCACAACAACTGATATTAGTTTAGAAATTTAATTATTTTCGCCCTTGGAGCCCCAGTGGAAATTTTTTTATGTTTTTATCTTTTTGTTTTTAATTTAATTTTATTTGTATAATTTTTTAGAAGAGGAATCGCTTTAAAACAATCCAGAACCACTAATATTGGTTGAAATTCGTTCTTGGTGTAAACATAAAAATCTATTAATATTTTTTTTTAATTTTATTTTATTTATATTCCTGTTTTTTAATGCTTTTTAATGCTCACCTGCGATCTTGCGCTCACGCATTTTGCGCCACAAGGCTTCGGCCTTGCGTTTGGGCCAATTCTCGAACTTTTGGGAGAAGCTCCTAAAGAACTTGTACTCCCGTATTGTGACGGACATGCGTCGCTGCATTTTTGCTAACGTTGGCAGCGCCGTTTTGTCGCTATTCGCAATTTGTTTTGTCTAAAACTGTTGACAGCTTTTGGTTGTCTCAAGAGTTGAAAAGTGAAACGCATAGAAACTTTACTAAGTTTGTTTACATTCTGGCACTTGCACATTTACACATTACGTATACGCACTGTGTACTTCACTTGACTGCACAGTTGAAGTGCAACGTTACACCGTTACAGCAAATTGAGTCGCTGGCGTCGACGCGTTTCCCGTTGCCGTGGCCGTTGCCTCAGACTCGATGCCCCAGACTCGATGCCGATGCGGTCACGAATGCGTCTACCGTGCACGGCGCCTGTAAGAGCACTAATGATTTTGCCCGCCAAGAGCCAAGCAAATTGACGAGCCCCGAACACAATCCGTGTGCCGACGAAACGAATGCCGAGCACAACAGTGTACGGTCGATTCAAGTTGAGGCGGCAACAAAGCAGTATTGTGAACAATGGGGCGTATGAGCAATGTTGTCAGTCGGTCGGTCGGTTGGCTGCTGTTCTTGTTCCTTAGATGGCTATGTGGTGGCTATTTGTGATTCCCTTGCCCAGATGCAGATTCAACAATCACTTACTACTAGCATTATTATTATTATTATTAAGTAAGTAATAATAATAATAATAATTTTATTCTCTGTACCCGAGAGTCGAGACCAGTTGAGTTGAGCGAACAAATAAATAAATAAACGTATGAATAACTGCTGTCATGTTGCTTGCTGATGATGTTTATTTCATTTCCATGTTTATTGAAAGGACTCATACACACACACACACACACACAACGTCACACACACACACGCACACACACACACAATTGTATCCATTGTTTAAGCTGTTGCCATTTATGGAGAAATGTATATAGAATTCAAGTACAATCGTAACACGATTGTAAAATGAGGCTATGAAAGTTTCAAGTCGATGGCCAACCGCACCTGTTGCTCATTGTAGGCAGGCCCTACTGTGGTGTGCTGCAGGGAGTGTACCTTTTTGTGGCTATTGGCATAGTTTTGTCATTGAAGGTTAAACATTTCATATTGTTGTCATATATGATTGAAAACTTTCAGATAATTCAATGGAAATATTAAATAGCTTTCAATTAACTGCATTCTGCAGAATTTACTTTGATTTAAACGGGTTAATAATAAAAAACTATAATTTAAGCAACAAATTTGCGCTTAAATCATTGCACATTTTCCTTGCTAATTACATATTGAAGTGGGCGTGGCAAAGGCGAGTAAATTAAACATGACATTGACACATTCTCCCAGCTAGTACATAAATATGAATAATGTATATACATATATCAGCATATGTATTTATATCTAAGTGTTTACTCAGACGATGAGCAAAATAAATAAATATAAAATAAATGCTGGTAATTTTTATTTGTGCAATATCAGATATAAATCATGCAATACTGCGTGTTAATCTTTTCAACCAAAATAAACATAAAATAAAAAAAATCATATAAAAACCACAACAACGACGACGACAACAACAACAACAAGACAGCTAGCTACTTGGGAAGGCTGCTTCCGTTATGAAATGACAACCACAACAATCCCATTCTCAATCCCAAACCGCAACTCAAACTCAAGTCCATTTGCAGTCCGTGTCCCATATAATAAATGGTGTGAGTGTCAAGTCCAAATGACCAAATGGTCATAATGCGGAATGGGCTATATAAATAAGCGTACACCGTGAAAAAAATCATTCTTAAATAAAAGCTTAACACTCTTGATTTATGCATGCATTTAGGATGAATTGTTAAAATATTTTACGAATCTAATAAAAACTCTCAGTTTAAAAAAAAAAGACCACAAATGCCAAGCAAAAAATCGTCAAAAATGAAATAATTAATAATCCGTTAAAGTTAAAAAGCCATACAATCCAGTTATTGTCCACAAAGGACAGATTCTAAATAAATAAAAAGTACAAAAAAAAAAAAAAATCTTATAAATTCGTATAGAGCCTTGATAATTATAATATTTGCGGAGAAGGAATTGAAAAGTCAAACTTTGAATCAAGCATATCGTACTCGATTTAAGAAATCCGAGATTACCAAACTTTTGAAATAATGAAATTCCGAAATCCCAAATTTCTTTTCTGTGTACAAGTACAATAATGCCAAAGGCCACGTTGACATTGGCGGCATGGTAGAGTAAGAAGCAGCTTGTACCCTTGTGACCTTTAGAGACGTCACACTTGTGACGTCATACGTGTGGAGTGCAAACAATCGAATTGAGTCGAGTTAATCGTGATGAAAAGCTCTTTACGCCAAGCACATCAAGTTGGTCGATAGCATGGCTAACTGACGTCATCGTTGGCTGCTGTGTGGCTGCCTCGAAATTGAAGCAGCTCTGCTGGGAAACAAACCAATCGACTGAGTTGACTGACTGAGAGAGCACTTCTCTCTGTTGATTCAATTTCTCTGCTCGTTTTTGGCATAAAAGGAGCCAACCAACATCCCAACCACCCAACCACCCACTCCAGTGAACATTCACATTGTGCATGCGAAAATGGAATCTATATATATATAGATGTAGATGTGTGTGGTGTTTGGCATGCACATTGACAGATTGACAGTCATTTTTGGCTGGGCATTTGTGCTGAAGTGTTGACGGAAGTGTTGGAAATTGGCAAAAGAGCTGCGGCTGCCCGGCAAACTGTTTGTTGTTATTGTTATTGTTGTTGTTGTTAGTAGCAAAAGAACATGAAAGTAATTTAAATGACAGCTTCCTCAATGGGTTTCTGCTGGCATTGATTGCCTTCAATTGTTTACAGCGAAAATCAAATTACGACCTCGACTTGAATGAAAACGAAAGCTGAGACAGCCTCCGATTTTTTGGGATAGATAAGGAACGTGCGTCAAGGCAGAAGAACCTTCATATACTTGTATATTGTAGATGCGACGAGTAAATTATAGAAATTATGAAACATAGTCCACAGTCTGTTATTATAAACCACTCACGCTTAATAACAGACCGCTAATTGGATGGCAGGACCACCAGCACATCAAATCAACGAGCCAACTTTGCCGGCCAGATTGCCATCCAACCTGGCAGCCTGGCAACCTGATTCTTCACAGCCTCTGGGCCACGGCCTCGATCTTAGTCGCGATCCCGGTCCCGGTCTTGGACAAGCCATTTAAATAACTCATTTAGTACACATCTACGGTTAAGGCTAAACAAAAATACAAAAGCAAAACTCGTTGCAAACCACTCACCTGCTAAATAGCGATCACTCTGCGAACGAGAATAGCGCAGTGTCTGGGGGATAAATAAAAACAAGGAACACAATGTTAATGTCTGACGATCAGTGTTGATGCGAGGGTTGTTTTGTCAATAATCAGATTTCAAAAAATATGTTTATGATACTTGTGAGGTGGTTAAATACAGAAATAATGAATTGGTATATAGACTCTCACATGTACATACATAGAGATCAATAAATAGATAATATATGGACACTTGCTGGTATGTTTAAGCTTCCGATTTTAATTTTTAAGTCTTCGAATAGACAAACTAGTTCTGATCTGATTCAAAAAACTATTTAATTGGAATGAATTGCCATGCCATAAAATTTCTGATATCCAATTTTGTGATGCACAATATTAACTGTAACATAAAAATTATTACAACAATGATAAGTTGAATTCTGAGATTTCTGAAAATCTTTGCTTCATTAATTTTATTACTTTCTCATTTATTCGATGCCGTTCATTTGAGTACTCAAATTAATGTCAAAAATGAGTATTTTACTTATTACACTCGGAGAGTTGAATGAAACTCACGAGTACTCAGAGACGCACTAATTCCTCTAATTCCTACATAACAGAATCTCAATGTACATCTTTCTGCATGTAATTCTCATCTCTTATCTCTTGACAGTCCCATGACTTTATCCTCAATACTAACCAGATGCTGTGCGGCAAAGTCATCGCAGCGTCGACTGTGCTCCCGCTCCTTGAGCAGAAGAGGTGCCGAGTTGGACTTGGTGGTGAGTTCCTGGATGCCGCCCGTGTCGCTGTGGAGCGAGGCGCTGCTGGGCGAGGGCAGTTCGACGAAGTGGTGCAACTGCGTGACGTTCGTGGCGGTCGGGGAGAGCAGGGACTGGAAGGGTTCCTGGCGCAGCGCCAGCGAGAGCTGGGCGCGTTCCTTGTGGTTGTGGCGGGGCAGCAGCTTGCGTGGTGGCTGCAGCAGCAGTTGGTGGTGCTGCGGCTGGTGGTGCTGGTGGTCGAGGGAGAGACTGCGCTGGTTGCGGCGTGCCACGCAGGGCACGAGTGGCACCATGATGGGCGGTGCGGCGCTGTACTTGCGACGGAACACCACTGGGGTGGTAACTGATGCAGTGCCTCCACCGCCGCCACCACCACCGCTGGCACTGCTCGCATCTCCGTCGGTGCAGTCGCAGTCGTAGTAGTGTTGCGGCAACTCGAACTCATCCTGGCACTCGTCATACTCTGTCTTCGCTGGCAGCTGCTTGGCGGGTTGCTCGTCCAGCATGTCGTCCTGGGACTCGTTGGCCGCCTCGCCGCCACTGCCGCACAGGCTGAGCACCTCCAGCAGATCGGGATCATCGGAGGAGGCCACTGAGCCGCTCTTCTGGAACTTCATTTTACGCAATGCTTCCAGGCTGCTCACGGATTCGTTGTCCGGCGCATTGCCGCCAGTCCGATGATGATGATGATGGTGATGATTGAGATGATGATCCCGCAGATGATGGCTCTTCCAGTAGGACATATCCTTCGGCGGTGTCGCCGTGCCAATGCCACTCTCATTGTTGTCGTTGTCCAGTCCGGAGGAGTCCAGCGATATGCCCGATTTGCCGGAACTCAAGACACCAGTGGCCTCCTCGCAGGCCGAAGACGACGAAGTGGAGCTGGAGAGCGAGAAAGAGAGAGGAGAGAGAGAGATGTGAGTTGGGGCAAGTTGAGAAATGAATTTAATGTCTTAATTCACTGCACTTACTTGTTGTCTTCATCGACGGCGCCAACACTGCGCAGAATCGACTCCTCCGAGGTCCATATGGTTGAGGTGGATCCTTTTTTGGTCACATCCACCAGATAAGCAGGCGTGGCAGCGCCTTTTCCCGTACCCGATCCCGTCTTTGCCGGCGGCGGAGTTATAACATTTCTGCTCAACGTCAACGTCGTTGGCGACGTCGCGACTGCTCCAAGATTAATTCCTACCCGTTTTGGCATCGACATCGACATCGACATCGACAACGACGCTTCCAACTCGCTGCTGAATTGACGCTGTCGCCTGGATTTCAAATCATCCAAGGTGGTCGCTGTGTTTGCAGCATCACCTGTTGTTGTTGTTGTTGCTGTTGTTGTTGTTGTTGCCGTAAGCTCTTCGATTTTCAATGCACTTTGGAAATTTGTCAGCTTATGAGTTGCTGACGTCGTCGTCTCTGTCTCTGTGCCTGTCCCTGTCTCAGTCTCTGCATGCCCATTAAATGCGCACAACGCGAGACTCTTGCGCTGACTCTGGTTGCCCCCTGCCAGCACCACCCCTCCCCGCTGTGGTGCAACGTGGCCGCCCGGCGCCGACAGCGTTCGCATGTAGGCAACGCTAGGCCTGGAAGCCGCCGATGCCGCCATCGCCTCAGTGCGTCCGCAATCAAGGTTAAACGATTGCAATGGAATGGTTGCCTGTGGAAGACAGAGAGAGAGAGAGAGAGTGAGAAAGGGGAGAAGGAAACAATGTATTAAAATATAGTCAGTCTGGTTTAATATAGAAAAGTCGACACAACACAGCACTGACAGATTCGAGGGCCACAACCTCAACCTTTTAGTCAAAAGGACCTTGAATGCATAATGAGCCAGAGACTGAAAACTGGAGACTACGACTACACTCAGAAAAATAAAAAAAAATGTAGAGTTTTAATTTAAAATTCTTATTTTTGGCATCCATTTTTTAAGTATTTATTCAGGATATTATTGTTAAATTTACACAAAATACGGCGACCACTCAGCAACAAAATAGTCAAAAAAGTCCAAAGCATTTGATTTTACCGAATATTTTTTGTATGAAGCCAAGATAATCCAAATATGTGCGGAATATTTGCGGATTGCAGATCGTACTTTAATCAAGTGTTCCGTATTTGGTTTCAGAAATTCCGGGTTTACCGAACTGAACCGGTGTACACTTAGAAATAAAGACTGATATTTCACCCAATTTTGCTATTCATAAAGAAAATAAATTTCCCAAAAATGTGGCAAATTTTTACTTTTCTCCATATTTTAAAAATGATATTTTCAAAAACTACTCGTGGAATATTTTTTATTTATATTAAAAAAATGTTTCCAATAAATAAACCCTTTTCTAGCTATCAAGGTGATTTTAAAACGAAGGCGAATTTTTTACCAAAATTTCTTTTTCCAGTGTATAGTCTGGCCTGGGGTTATGGCTAAAACGAGGCGTTTCCACGTTTTTCAGGCGACCACAAAAACAATACCAAAGGAAATATCAATGGCATTTTTGAGCGTTGTCAAGTGGATACAGCAACAGAAGAAGAAGAAGAAGATGGAGAAGAGGAAGCAGCAGCAACTGCAGCCTCAGAATTTGTATTTTATGCAAATCGCCAGCGAGTTAGTTTTCTGTGGAATCTCCACAAAGAGATGCCATTTCAAGTGGCCGCAGCAAGAAAAAACGTCTTTTTTCTTTTATTTTATATAGAAACATTTGCTATTGTTGTGCCATATGATTTATACGACAGAGTTTTCTACGAAGAAGGATTCAGAATTTGCGTATCTTTCGCATCTCTGGCATCTGGCATCTCTCACATGTCGTTGTCACCTGTCCCTGTTCTACTGGCCAAAATGGGTGGTGCAACTGCCACCGGTGCAGCCAGTGGGTCCAGTGGAGCATTCTGTGGACATTCGTTAAGTTCGTTATGTCAATTCGATTTACAAGCCTCTGGCAAGCGATTGACAATTTGGTTTGAGCCGGGCTAACAAGCTGAAGTGCGGGGAGGCAGCGAAAATTCATTTTGAAAAAAGCAGCAACAAGCGGAAATTGATTTAAATGATTTATTGGGTTAAAAAAAAACACAGAGCGTGTGTGTGTGTGTAAGTGTATCAGTGTATTTATGCCCCAAAGCAACTGTGCAGCAGGTTGTTGTTGTTGCTGCTGTTGCTGTTGCTGCTGACTTTGTTGACGTGAACACTCAGCCAACTCTCCTTAGGGGCAACTGTAACGGCAGTGAAATGGCCAACAAACCTGGCTAAACTGTAACAGAAGTGTGCAAAGAATACACAGGTAGAGGGTGGGGAGGAGAAAAGGGAATATAAATATGGCTGTCGTGTATATAAATTATTACCAGAGCTGCCTTTGTAGACAGAAAATAATTAGTTTTGGCAACTGGGACAAAGTATAAAAATTTTATAAAAAATAAAAGAAATTTCTATGTTAAAAAGTGTCTTAAGTATTTACTTAAAAGCCACTGAGCACCCTCAATATTTAAATCTTATTTATAATTTTGGCTTTAAACTTAAATTAAAAATTTTTATAGCAAATTGAAATTTGATAGCAAATTTTTATAGCAAATCAAATTTTTTAATTTTATTTTAAATTTAAAAACAACTTTTAGTTGACTTGACTAAAAAAAATAAAACTTTGACATTTCATGCTGCACTTTGCCCTGCTTTGTTTTGAAACAAAGTCTGACCAGATATGGACACGCCTTGATGTAATTATTTGCACACAGGATGCGGTTGCTTTGATAAATGTCCTTAGGGAATTGTCAGCCAAAACGATGCCGCAATTGCTGCTGTTAGTTGGCAGTGGCAGCAACTGTTGCTGAAATCAAATTTGTAATGCATTATGGAGCAGCTGAACGACTGCAGACTGCACAACAGTTTCTATGAATTATTAATAAAGTCCGATGGCTGCTGATGTCTGATTCCGATACTGATACTCGATCCCAAAGTTGTGTTGGCCAACTGCGTGTTAATGAGCCGCCAACTCTCGCCGACGACGCATTAATTGGGCTGGCAACTGACGCGTCTTTTATGGTCATCTACACATGACTATGTATAGCCAGGCGGGCGCCAGGCCAGGCCAGAATCCTCCTCGATTGGACTAATAAAACTTTTCCATTTTACGGCTGTTTAGTTTGTTGCAGTCGTTCTATTAATTTAGCGATTTTATCAAAAGACTAAACAAAATTCTCAATTATGGCACCAAAAGTTCAACTTGTTTAACATATGTTTGTTTTAATTTATTTTTATTTTTTTAGTTTGTCTTAATTTTGATTTGGCTTTTCGATTTGGAAATTTTGTTGTGAACTGAATCGTTTTACGATCTTTTAGGAGGAAATGTTAAGAAGTAAAATGAAATTTTATGTTATGCAGTAGAATTCGATAGCCGAAAAGCCAATTTAAATGCAATAAAATCTAAAGATTTCTCACAACAAACTGACAACGACAAACGAAATAAAATGTTTCCTCGGTTAGTTAATGAAAAACCCAATAAAATGAACACAAAATGACACATAAAATGGAAATTGTCAAGAGCGGGGGGGTTTTATTTTTTCGGTTATCTGAATAATGCATTGAAAATAGGAAACTGTAAATGCCACTAATTGATCATAAAAGTGTCCCAAGAAATTGAAACGAGTGTGTAGTACGAGTTTTGTGCCCTGTATCTCATCTATCAATGTTCAAAAAATTGAATGACAAATGCAATGGGCAACATTTATTGATGTATGACCCAGAAAGGGAAGGAGACAGAGAGATAAAGATAGAGAGAGAGAGAGAGAGAGAGAGAGAGAGGGAGAGAGGGAAGGCAATGCTTTAACCGAGTTCAGACTATCGCAAATCGATTGGACATGCCTCTCTGCCTGCCTGCGGTCACGCATGCCCACTGATAATAATTATCAAATCAAAACACTTAAACGCCTGCCCAGCCCATCGTTATGAATGTTGCCCCAGAGTCAGAGTCTGTTTCAGTGCCGGACTCAGTCCCAGACTCAGACCCAGACCCAGAGTTGAGCTCCTTCTTTTCAGTATCTTCAGTCTCTTCAGTCATGTTTGTTTGCCTTGCAGTGATTTGCAAGTTCTACTTAAGTCAAAACTGTCCAATGTCCACTGTCCACTGTCCGTTGTCCTTTGTCTGCCCTCCATTGATGTTGCAGCGAGTTGTGTTGCACGTTGAGATGCGTGAAAAGATGCTTTGTGTGTGCGCGGCCTTTGTTCAGTTCATTTTGCATCTGGTTCGTCATCATTAAGCGTGGATTGGATTGCATTTACAATGTGTTTGTGCTTGTGTTGCATGCCCCACACATGCCCAGGCTGAAGATTCACTTTCGTTGCAATCTCATAAACATCAACATCAACTGGCAACTGGCAACTGGCAACTAAATTGGGGCGTTGGGTTCCACTTGGTCTGCCACAGCAGCGGCAGCTCCACTTGCAACGTGCTGACAGCTGGGGCAGAGTGAAGTGCTCTGGCTCTGCTCTGCTCTACTCGGCAGGTAGTGCAACACCACGTCTCCATCTCCCAACTCCATCTCAATTCTCTCCCCGATCGGTTTGTGCCGCTGGGCGGCATATTGACCCAATTCGTTGGCAACTCTACCTTCCTTTCAAAAAGAAAAACATCTGTTTTTCGTTGTTTTTTTCTGTTTTCTTTTTTCATCTTTCTCCTTTTTCTGCTTTGGTTTTTTTGCTTTACTTTCGTTGACAGTTTGTCCGGATGATGTTTTGGGCCGTGTTGGCAAACGAGGCACGCACTTGTGTCCTCGATAAGGTTGCCGCTTGCTGCTGTCTTTGATTTGTACTGTCGTTGCAAGCATATAAATCATTCACTGACTGACTGACTGACTGACTCACTAACTCACTGACTGACTAACTAAACTGAACTGAACCGCATTCTCGGTGTTAATTATTGGCACTGCAGCTTTTTCGAAGCTTAAGCCATTTTAATTGGCACTTTTACTTGTACGATTACTGCGAAATATGACAGCTTCAAAACTGTCTCCATTTTTGGGGCCTTTTGGCTAAATGTCAATTATGCGCCCACATTGCCTTCACCTTAAAGGGAAAACAATTTCACAGCAACAACAACAAGGACAATTTTAACTTGTGCCTGGCAACAGTTTTTTGCTTTTAGCATTGGGATCATGACCGAAATTGCGGCAAATATTTCTCATGCATGTCATGGAATATTTAACAAGACATGAGTTTCCTGCTGCTTGCCCCAAAAAACACAGAGACACAGACAGAGGCAGCTGACAGTTGGCAGAAAGGGAGAGTAGACTTGCATATCATTATTATTATCTTTCTCATTATCATTATCAGCACTGTGACTCTTGTAAGTATGCGACTACAGAAACATAAATATAACTCTTTATTACATCAAGTATTTTTTAGTATGTCGGAATATTATTAGCGTTAAAATAGACAAAAAGGCCTAAAACATTTGACTCAATTGAAAAAATTCTTAATTTTATTCCAGCATAACTAATTTTTTTTCTGTGTAGCTGCTGCAATTTTATATAACAGTGTAAGAAATTTAACAACGCTTAGTTGGCCAAGTTTGTCTTCGTGTGTGTGTGTTGTTTTTAGTCGTGTCTATTTCAGTTTAGCCACAAATTCATTTTGGCTTTTTTTTGTTGTGGTATATTTTTTTGTGTGTGAGTTGTGGCACGCGTTTTGAAAATTAATATTTACTTTGTTGCTGTCTTTTTGAGTTTTTTTTCACTGATAATCACAAGCTGAGCGAAATGTATGCTAAGCATATGCAACAGGCAGCAACAAACAGACAACAAACTACTCAAAACAACAGACAGAGAGAAACAGTGACAGAGAGGGGGTGAGTGAGACAGAGAGAGACTGCAAACATAGTGCCGTTTATGAGCTGACTCTGGCTTATAAATGTTTTAATTAGATCTATTTGATATGATAAGCCAGAGACAGCTAACAAGTTGCTTGCTTGGGTTTCTGGGCTTTGGTTTATGGTTTACGAGTACGACTATGTCTGGATTAAGTGGGTCATCGGGTTTACAGCCAAAGTTGAAGCTGTGTGTGGTTGGTTGGTTGGTTGGTTGGTGACCGCAGTTACCAACACCTTGTTGCATGTTGCAACTGGGAGTTTTGATTCACAAATGCTTCAAATATGGGTAACTCATATAAATTTTTTAACTTAAAATGCCATAATTATGATCGTAGACCATATTAATTGTCTTATTTGAAAAGTAACCTGTCGATTCAGAAACATTTCAGTGATTTACATCTCTCATATAAATTGTTTAACTTCAAAAAGATTGCAATCGATTCTTTAAGGCCAATTGTATGTTAACTGAGGAATTTCTTTGAATTTTGCATTATTATGGGGTTTCAATGTCCTAAATCTAAATATGTTTAACTTTAAGAGATTCCCAATTATTTCATATTATAGTCAATGCTTGCTGCTATTTTATTCCTCATTCGATTCTTTATCTATTCAACAGTTTAAAGTTTAACTCATTCAAGTGGTGACTGTCTATCACCGCCTTTAGCCCTTGCCCCTTTGCCACTTGCAACGTGCCACACAGCGAGGCAAACGCACATAAATTTCACGCGCTTCAGTTGCTCATCGCATCCGGCATAACATTCGGAACATTTGGAACATATGGCGGCAGATCTTGAAGAAAACATTCTTGCATCTCGATGGGGGCAAGAAAACGAGGGAGAATGTGTGTAAGAGGGAGACGGACTGAGGGACTGAGGGGAGGGGCGATGCGTTATGTGTGGACAACATTGTTTGACTTTAGATTAAATGCCTTTGTTTAAAGCGCATTTTATCTAACCTACATAAAATATATTCGTATGCTGTGTGGAAATCGTGCCAGAGATTACACTGAGAATTCAAGTGATTTCAAATTATGAAATCTCAGTGTGAGAATTTATGTGCTCATTTGACTTACATGCTTCTCCGGTTTCAAGACGAGTCCATTTTGCTGCTGCTCGTTGTTAACTTGGCTGGCCGTGCTCTTGCCAAGACGACTCTGCAGAGCTGCATTCGCTGCCGCCGAGAGCAACATGGGAGCTGTCCTGGATGTGGGCGAGGAATTGCTCGAGGAATCGTTGCCAGCAATTGAGGCCAGATGTGGTGGCAACTTATCGCCACCCATCAGATTGTCCAAATCACGTAGAAATTTGTTTGCCCAAATGTTGACATCATCCGACGTTGTTGTTGTTGTTGAAGGGCGTCGACTCGAGGCTGATCCTGGACTCAAAGGAGGCGGCGGCAAGGCTCGCAGTTTAGTTGTCACTGGTTTGCTGCTGCTGCAACTAGTTGCTGTTGTCGTTGTTGCCGTTGTGCTGCTGCTGTCAAAGCCACTATCTGATTCCGTAGAACGCGACAATTCATCAAGCTGCTTGGCTGCCACAGCCGCTGCTGCCGCTTGCCGCACTGCCTCCAGTTGATCCTGCAACTGCTGCTGCAGACGCTGCGCCTTCCGCAACTCGAATACCTCGTTGATTTCCAGCTGCAATTAGAATACGAGTTGTTAGTTTCGGTTGCTTCGTTTTGATTAGCACTCTAATTGCGTGCATATATCAGCGCAATAAGCGTCGACTATTAATCGCGCCCAGAGCGCCAGTTTTCTAATGGCATCAGCTATGATATATGTTTGCTTAATTCCAGCAACAAATAGAGCAACAAACCGAAAGCTCTGAAAACACGACCAGACATTACTCAGAGGCAGAGACTGAGACTGAGACATGGGCACAATCAAAGACAAATAAATTAGAACACGACCGCAAAGACAGCAAAAGGTTTTTCCTTTCCATACGAAAAATGCAGCCACACGAACTGCAGGCAACAATAAAAAAAAATACAAAAAAAAAAAGAACAGCCAAGACGTGCACCATCAACAACAACAACTACAACAAAAAAAACAAATGCAAATAAACTGAAATGAAGCAATTTGTTAGCCAGATTAAACAAAAAAGCAGCAGGAGAAAGATCTCAGAGGAGAAGAAAAGAAAAGAGTTTCTAAAGAAGATCAGACACAGAGAAGCTACAGGGCTAACAAAGTCAGCGAATTACTTAATTAAAAATCGTGGCCCTGAGACACAAAAGAGCTGCGCCAGCACGAGAATGAGAACAGGCCCAGTCCAAGTCTCCAACTCAGTCTCCATCCCAATGACATTAATAACGTGCCGAGCTCATTACTCAACAATTGTGTTTGTGTTGCCAGCGGGAAGAGTAGGGGGGAAAGAGCAAGAAGAAGAAAGATACTACAGCCCTTCCAGCCAGAGGAGACAAATGCGATCGAGCATTAGCAAGTAATAAATTCACATAGGTAGCCAACATCTATTGGCCATGAAAGAAGGAGCCGACTCCAAGCGGAGTCTTGGTCTTAGTCACAGTCTGCTGTGATTTTTATCGCTGAGAATGTTTTGGCCAAGACGCTGCCTCATTTGTCCTGCCGTGTGAGAAGTTGTCGGCTAATTTGTTCCAAAGAGACCAGGTCGAGAACATACACTCGTAAGAAAACTTTCCCAGAGCAAGGCAAACAATCAACAAAGCCAACTAACAGTTTACTTTTGCGCCCACTGTGCAAGGCGAAATTTGTTGCTTAACATATTAAATTTCGAGATACTCTCAATATTATAGAACTCATTATTTTTAATATTTATTATATCTGATTTTATATTATTTAAACACATTTCCATTTTTCCTAATTATGAATGTTTAGATCTTATTATATTTGTGTCTAATTAAGAGGCCTAGCATTTTTTTATTTTAATCCATTTTTTTTTAAAATTATTTATTTATTTATTTTAATTTTTTAATATGAAATGTAATTTAATATTTTTAGTAAAGACAAGGTATTGAAATGTCTGACTATAAATGCCATTTCTATTTCCTGAGTTGGTGGGAGTAAATCTCTGGTGTCCGCATTCATATTTCCCAGTGCGCCACAGTGCACGTCATAAGTACAATAACAATTTTTTATTTAATTTCATGGTCGAATGCACTAGACAAACAATAGCACCAAATCACACATGCTTCGTTCACATCGAAAGCCAGAGGTCCAGAGCGTATTCCCAAAACTCCATGTGCTCGGACTTGGCGCTCTTTGGCATCTCGGCATCTTGGCGGCTATAAAAAGTGAAGTTGGTCCAATGGCCACTTTCAGTTTCGCAGAGCAGAGAGAAGAACGCAGCGGTCGCAGCAGAGCATCAAAGTGCCCGACGAGCAGAAATTGGAACGGCCGTTCCGATCGAGGGAGCCCAGAGGCAGACGAGGTCCACATCGAGCCAGATCGAGTCAGACACAGAGTCGGACCCAGAGTCCAGACAGCATGAGGCTCACGCTCGCCTGGCTCTGTGTCTGCCTGGCGATTTATTGCGGCGGCGGTGGCTTGGCCAACAACGGCCGAGGCAATGTGGTCTTATCTTTGCCACCATCGCTTATCGCTGCCACGGAGGCGGTGGCCTTGAGACAGCTGCAGCAACAGCAACAGCAACAACAGCAACAGCAGCAACAACAGAATTCTCGCTGGAAAAAGGAGGCACGCGTCCTGTTTGACGGCGGCGATGCACTGCACGATATGATGCACAGTAAGGAGTCCACAACGACGGCGGCTGACCAAAAAAACAATTTGGCCTACAACGACGACATGGAAGTGGAGCAGCAACCGCAGTCTACGGATTTTAATCGAAATCAAGCATTGAGCGCTGCTTATGATTTAGGGGCACGACAGCAATCAGCGCCGCAGGAAATTGCACAGCGACATGGCCATGGTCATGGAGTTGGAGTTGGAGCTGGACTCGAATATGCCACGCCCACGCCCATGCCCACATCCAAGTCCAAATCCACTGCTCTCAAATATTGGGGCAGAATTTGCCAGGCAAGCGGCAACTGTCCGCGGGAATACAATCGAGCCATGCTGGCGGTCAGGTGAGTTAAGGAGCTGAGGATCAGCCAGTAACTGGGTGGCAATAATCTGTTGGGTTAAATCAACATTCAGTGGAGTTCAGAAAGTGTTTAAAAAAACTTTCTCGCCTCAGTTCCGTTCGCCAGAGATGGCAACTCTTGAGTTCACATGTAAGCCAATTAAACCTGGCCTGCAATTTATCAATCGCGTTAAGGTTCGGGGTTAACCCTTTTGATTATAGCGACTTTGGACACTGGACAACACTTGGCAACGGGGCGCCAGGGACAAAAAAAAAGCAAAAACACCAAAAACAATAAGAGCAACAAATCGTCGACAATTTGGCTGTCGGCCAAAAACACGCAAAACCAATTAATGGGCGTGAAAAAATCAGTACAACGATTGCAGTTTTGTTTCAACTCAGCGGCAAATACATATACTTATGGTAGAGAGTGTATACGAGTACGTATGTTGATTTATTTTTTAAAATACCAACTGTCAGCAAATTCATTGGCCCGAAACGAAACGAGAATTGCATTGCGACTTGAGTGGAGTTTCACTTTTCATTCAGCTTAAAAGCTAAAAAGCGTCTTTCCCTTTGTCTCGATTCCTCTGGGAAGCGAGAAATATTTCTGACAATGAATTTCATTGTTATATTCGCTATACTCTTGCTAAGGTTAATGTTATTATTTCAAGAATAAAGGAAATAAAATAGACTTTATATACATGCACATATAAGAAATCTACATAACAAAACTAGTGCATCTAGCTCTTAATATTTTTGGGAGATATGCACATATAGGTAATGAAGGAAAGGGTATTTAGTCTTCGACACCCGATATTAATGTAATTGTTTTTGGGCTTTTATACACCCTATATAATTACCATTAGTTAGGTAGATGTTACTTACAAGCTCAGAGATCCTGTCAGTTTTATCAACTTATTAGGGTAAGTCAGCTTCAGGCAACCCCATGTTCATAGTGTGTAAGTATTTAAAGGGGTATGGCGATGAAAAATGATTGGGCATCGGGGTGCTCTTGCTATTAAATGACGATTAATCATTTCTTGTGTTTTCGTGCATTTTGTGTTTTCGTTGATTTGTTAAATGCGTCGATTAATTGGCCTTAAGCCCGCATACTCCGCGACTCTCAGTTGTTGTCTTTTTGTGCTTTTAATTTGTAATTTTACACAGCAATTTAAATGGGGGAATTGCCTGAAATTGACTATTGATTGGATGAGCAGACATGACAGAGAGATTAACGCTCAAGTCTATGGCTAATTCTGCCTAACATATTTGGGGGGCTTTTCTGGGTCAACTGTGGCCCATTGTTGTTAAAGGCGGCCCACGTACATATGCCGACATGTTCATCAATTTACGGCAGGCACTGTGAAGCGAGAGAGAAAAAAAAAAGAGAAACCAAGCACAGAGACAACACACATGTAATTGAAACCTAAGCAGCCCACGCACATTAAAAGAAATATGTTTTCATTTTCAGAAATGATGCACAATGACGATCCTTAAACCGACGTCGTGTTACAAATGATGCGTCATTAATCTTAACATAGACAGCATCTCAGCGAACTCGTAGACATTATTGAATTTCAAACAGCAGTTTTCACTTCTCAGTTCTCTTTTCTCACTTCCCATTTCTCACTCAGAAATAGAGAAGCTGTCGCCCGTTTGCAAAGGCAACTCTATGAAATGCAGGATCCTCTGGGCGCGGATTATGAAGATGCCACCGACGACATCGCGGACAGGGATGATTCCAGTGAGGATCTGCACTTGAAGAATAGCAACAACGAAGTATTCCTACTTCTCACCGGGGAACAGGATCTCGTCAAGTTCCTGAATTGGGCCATGCAGCATCTCTATCCCCATCAGCAGTCGGATGCCAAATTGGATGCAAATGACGCTGACTTTTATCATCCGGGCATGTTCATCTGGAAGAAACTCAACTTTTCAGGGCACTTGGAGCCGCCACTGATTGTGGACGAGCCGCATTATGTTCTCGTGCGGCGCGAGAAACAGAATTCGCAGGATGGTTACCAATTGGACGGTGAGGAAACATAAATCATGTTCATGGGCGTAACGAGTACCAGGGTGTTGAAATTACAAAGTAACTGCCTCTGCATCTCTTTCGCCCTTTTTATCTCTCTTTCTCTCTGTCTCTCTCCCTTTTCGTTTTATTTAAAATGCATGCGGGATGGCATATTCTTAATGATAACTTGCAACTCTAGACATAATTTCACGTATCCCTCGTCCCCTCTCTCCTCACCCCACTCTCTTCCTAGATGATCTGAAAAAACAGGACGATCCCTTTATACCCCCGCGAGGGCGTAAGCAACACAATGCCCCCGATCTGGACGCGTTGTTGAGTCGCTACGAGACTTTTGTGCCGAATCGCGGCAAGCGAGATAAAGTCAAAGATCTCTTCAAGTATGACGATCTATTTTTTCCGAATCGCGGCAAGAAGCATCGCGACATGTTCAAACTGGACGATCCATTCTATCCGCATCGGGGTAAAAAACTGCAATTGCGTGATCTTTACAACGTCGACGATCCATTCTTTCCGAATCGCGGCAAGCGATTCCGACAGTTGACAGCGAGTAAGTGGGGAAAAGCGCAGAGAAAACTCGAGTTGGACAACAAGAAGAAGCAGAAGGAGAAGGAGAATGACATCGACAAAGGCGACAACTGGCCGCAAAGAATGTCAACGCATGAAATTAATAGCAACGATCAATCAGTCAAGTCATCAATGTCAGTCGAGGATGCAACAAATGCAGCTGAGGGATCGTCTCGACTGCAACTGCATCTGCAATTGCCTTCTGCTAATAGATTACGAGTACACTCAACAAGATCAATGCCAGCAAATTTACAACAGCGTCTCCTGCAACTGTTGCATCCACAGCAGGTGAAAACTTCCCTTCCAGCTGGGAGATTGCAGAGATCTCATTCCGATGCCCGCGAGACACCATTAACGCGGGGGCCCAACGACAGTTTTGACCATGGCTCAGACACTGACACTGACATTGACATTGATTATGGCCAATTGGACATGTAAATGCGGCAATCACAATCGCAACAATTGCCAAGGCGATCGGCGTTTTAGTTTCGGGCAACAACTTCCTTCGGGCACTGTGAGTGGCGTTTTCTCTTTTCATGCACACGACGTTTAAAATGTATAACAAAAAACAAAAAAAAAACAGTATAAAATAAATGCAATTGATTTTGAGAAAATCGACAAAACGAAGGTTACACTGGCTGCCCAGTGTATTCGTACACTGTAAATATGCCCTTGGGGCCTTTCTAGAATTGCGCTGCGAAGGTCTCTGCCCTTGTGGCAGCTTCGTCGTCACGGGCCACATTTTTTAATTGTATTCATTGGCTAATTTATCGCTAAATGTAATCAGCATTGTGCTAGCTATTCAACTCTAGACTCCATCGCAGACTCAGTACCAGTCTGAGAGTTTCAATCCAACTTTTGGTCTGGGCTTCGATCTCTGGCTCAGCTGCAGACTTGCCACACAGCTGCAACAAGGCGACGCGGGCGTGGCACTCAGTGCTGATGCCAAGGCATCGATATGTTCACAGCACAGATAGAACCACAGCACACAGAGAACAACAACAGCAATGACATTAATAAATACACACAGAAAAAAAATGAACTGAATAAACTGCCTGTTTATTTCTATAATTTATTTTAATGTAATTTGAGCAGAAATCATATATAATTTTTATATGTTTAAATTGTATTTTTTATTTTATTATTTTTAAATATTTCATAGTAAATGTTTAATATTTTTTAATATTAATGTTCTTGTTTTTATAAATGCAATATGGTAAAATCAAAAATCATATATATGTTTACTATTCGTTTTTTTCTGGGTGTAGCAACAGCAGCAGCCACAACAATGTAAAGGTCACTCTTCCAGTGCCATGTAATCCCCAAAACGCACATCAATCAAGCAGCTGTAGGCTTAGCTTATTAGCCAGCATTGAACCTAAAATATCATACTCCGTCAGAGGAAATCTCAGAGTTACAGCAGCAGCAGCAGCAACAATTCAAATTTTCCACTTTAACAAATTTCTGACATTGACATTGACCAGTTGTTTTGGCTGGCAGTCAGCAACCAAATCGACAACAACGACGTCAAAATATTTGGAAAAAGAGACGCAAAGTCTGCTGGTTAGAGACCAGAGACCAGGCCAAGACAGGCCAGGCCATAAGGTAGTCCAGGCCTGGCCAGCTCTTTGTTTTTTTTGTACAAATGACCATTGAAGGTCATAGCCAGAGTCAGTAAGCGGCCAACAACAAATTGGTTAAATAATACTCACACTCGCACACACCCAAAAGTATACAAAAAATGTTAAGCAGATGCTCGTCTCCATCTCCATCTCCATCTCTGTCTTCATCTCGAACTCGATCTCTGTCTGTTGTTGGTAGCTTGACGTTTGCCCGATCAGTCCAAAAACATATGAAGATCATTGTAATTTCAATGGCACTTCAGGCACTGGGGGCAACTCAATGTGTCTCTGTGTGTGTATGTGTGTGTGTGTGTATTTGGTTAGAAAAATGAGTGCAGCATTTGTTGCTGTTGCTGTTGCCTCGGGTACTCAACTGGGCAATGACACTTGTAGTGATCAACCAGCAAAGTGGTCAAGCAGGCCCGACATTGATGCTGCAGCCCTGGTTAGCATCTGATCGGACAGATTCATAGGTTTTAGCCATGTGAGTTGGGTCAGCTGAATGTGGAGGGCTTAATGTCATTGAGATGAACTACAACAATGTGATGTTTGAGACGGATATTCTCAATATCAATATCATTTTAATGGATGAATGAACAAACGATCGTTACACAATCCTTTCTCCTATTCAAATCCCCACTTAAATGTCCAAATTTTGGCAAAAGACTTTGTGGTATTAACACTGAAGTTTGCTCATGTAAGAAATCATCACAATTTGAGTCTGCGCTTTCAAGCTGATATCGAGCTGAAAACTTGGCTTCTTTGTGTCAATTGGGCCCAAACGGAATGGCATTGGCAAAAAGAAAGTCCCTGTCCGGCTGACAACTGTCAACTCGCCGAGTGTACGAGTCCGTGCAATAGCAGCAGTTGCAGTTGCAGTTGCAACTAGCAAGTAGCAAGTAGCAAGTCGCAGTCTCAGCAAATTGGCGCAATTTTCGTGGCAAGGCTATTTTAGTTTATTTTTTACTTATTTTATTTTTTTGTTGCAGGCTGATTTGCTTGTCGGAAAATATCAACGCATTGTCAAGAGGCAAATGCCGTTGACAACACGGCGAGGGTGAGGCAGCAGCAGCAACATGCAACGTGCAACATGGCAACATGGCAACTGCAACTGTAACACGAACTGCATGAGTAGCTGGCAACATTTGACAGCAGCTTAATTGCTGTCTGCAATTATGATTACTCCTGGTGAAATTGTAGAAGCTGCTTCACTTTCATTTGATTTGTTGCAATGACAGCACAACAGCAACATCAACAGCAACAACATGTTGCTGTTTGATTGTTGACTGTTCACTGTTCACTGTTGATTTTTTGGCTTCATTTGGCGCATGGCTGCGATTTCTGGTTTATTGTCTGCATTGGGGGACACGGCAAAAAACTAAAATAAAAAAACTCCTCTGGGTTGACAAAAATAGTAACGTGCAGGCTTCGGCACTGCCTTTTATTGCCATTTGTTTGCCATTTGCCATTTGTAGTTTGCAGTTTACAGTTTACCGTTTCTGCTGTTGACGTTGACAAAAAAACGTCATTTGCAAATTGGGCAAAGACAACTTTCTCTAGGCAGCTGCGCAGACGCAGACGCAGACAGAGACGCCGACGTTGACGTCGACGCAAGGCGCAAATTACCCGAGCTCAACTTTTCAGCTAAAGCCGTTGCATAAAGTTATAGACTCACTATATAGATAAGTTAAAGGCAAAGCGACGCGTCGCCCACATTCATTAACAGCATTCGCATAATTGGCTGATATTTCGTGGGTTCAGTGAACCAAGCAACCCGACTGACTAATCAACCCGACCCACTCCCTCCCTTCACAGCCTGAGAGACAATCCCCTACACAGCAAAAAATAAATGAGTTGGCAGGAAGCAAATATTAAATTTCTTTAATATTTTTCCGTAAATACAGTGACTTTTGCACAAGGACAGATTTTTAATCTAATAATTGGAAAACAATTTAAACATGTATTCAAATGATATTTTTTTCCTGTGTAATAAGTGAGAGACTTGTTGAGTTTTACGTCTCAATTTCACATCGCCACATTGTCAATATCTATAATTAAAATCATTTGAGAACACACGCAAACCTTCAATGTTGTTGCTTATCAGATTTTTGAAATGGCCAAAAAAAAAAACATGGTTAGACGTTGAAGTCTTGATTGAGATGATGATGATGGATTCGTCGGGCCAATTATGATTGTTGTGTGTTCGATGTTATTATTGTGGATTATGCATGTGCTTGCATATCTACAAGCACTGCTGTGTGTTTGCAGCCAAAATGTGCAACAGAAACGCGCTAATTGATGCAGGAAGCGCGAAGCGAAAACGAGTTGGCAGCGCTTGTCATGTTGCATCTGTTTCAAAGGCTGCCCCCGCCCACCAGATTCGTTGCACGCTTCGCTGCTTGCCGCATCCAAAATGGGTCAGGCAACAGCAACACAAAACAACGACACCGACGACACCAACAACGACAACAACAACATCGACAAAAACTACAACAACAACAATGTACACCTCCGCAAAACGCATTTCATAACTAGGCAAATTAAGCCTAAGGCCAACGACTACAACAAGCGTCTTATAGAGTCTTACCAAGTCTTACCGAGTAACGGCAATTTGGAGCCTAAAGTGCTGCACTATTTGTCATAATAAACGCGGCACGCAAATGGCCAATAAAGGAGAGAGAGGGTGAGGAGTCAGCCAAAGAAAGAAAGCAGCTAAAGACTCCGATGTGTGGGCAGCAGTGTGACACATTTTGTCATCATTAGCCACAGTTGCCGGCTAATAATTTCAATTTAGCCAAAAAATTAGTTGCATTCAGCTGGAATATGGAATATGGAGAAAAAATAAAAGGCGTTAATAACTTGGCTAGTACGTTATGGCCAGGGCCATAACCAGAGTCAGAGCTCAAGTCAAAGCCATAAGCCGAAAGACAGACAGACAGCCCACGCCAACCAAAGCTAACCAAACGCATGTGACGCCCAATGGGCGTGGCTTGGGGCATTTTCGATGGGTGTTGAGGTGATGACACTGATTATAAAATGTGTACAGATGGCGTGCCACATACGAGTAGATGTGACCGCTAATGAAAGCTAGACAAATGCTATAAAAAATGCCTGGAAAATGCACATGATTTGAACGCGATTTATGCGCGTTTGATATAGAAGAAAAACTGGTGGCATTCATACTATAAATGAAGTTTAAAAATTGAACAGTCATTGCAATGGAGTGGATAAATACGAGAGTGGACTGATAAGTCATAAGCCTTAGTAAGAAAATGTAAAATTCATCATAAATTCTTCACTTTTTATTGCTTAAAGCTTGATCATAAATAAATAAATATCTATTAAAGATTAAGTTGAAAAGTCAATTTTTTTTGCATAAGAAAAACTCGCGTCGTTTTGAGTTAGGCCAACTTATCAACCCCCTCTCGTATTCAATTGAAACTGCAACTTGTTTGCTCTATTTATTTTACCCGCTAAGAAAGCGCGCGCGAGTTGCGGGCGATTTTGGCGCGTTTTGTTTACAGTGTTTGTTTGTTGAGTTAAAGAACGCGTCGAGTTGTGCAGAGCATTAAAAGCAATGCTAATGAGAAACGCGTGTGCGTGCAGTGCTTCCGCCATGGGCCAAGAAGCTATGAAGCCAAGAAACCAACTTGGCTCTTGGACAAATTTCATGCGAAACAGTTATAAAAATAACTAAAGTTGCCGCTCGGCCGTTGACGCTGAGTTGATGATGTGTCTCTATCGGAGTGTGAATGTGAGTGCGTAATATTGCGCTTTCCGGTACAGAAACATAAAATTTTATGTACACGACGCTGACAACGCTAACGACAACGACAACAACGACAACGACAACGACAACGGCAACAAAAGCAGCAACAACAAAAAGTCGGGCGTGCAACGCGTCGTATGCGTTACACATTACGAATACGCCGCTGCGGCAACTTCGTCTGTTTGTTTTAACACATTTTTCTGTCACGCAAAATAATCATTTGCAAAATCACGCCGTGTTGACAGTCAAAGGGGCAAGCGTGGAGTGTTGCAAGGGGGCGAGAGGGGACCACAAAGTGAAATGTGTGTGTGGGGACAGCAACTGTCGTTTATCGTCTTGTGAAAAATTTATGAAATTGAAACTTTTAGAGCAGAGTAACAAGTGGCGAGTCGCCTAATTCATTGTCTCGTTGTCTCAATAATGCAACATGTGAACGGAAACGCACATAAATTCACAGCAAATTAAACGATTTCCCAGAAGTATTTCGACAAATTATACTAAGAATAACTAAAGTTTGCTAATAAAATGAGTAATACAAGACTCGGATGGTTTGCATAGAACAGGCCTATTTCGGTTTTCACTTTCTACTTTTTATTGGACTCAATGTTTGAAAATTATAGTTTTTCGCTTTATCGGACTCAAACTCATTAACTCAAAGTGATATCAATCCGCTAAATATAGCCGAAATGGCATTAGAGCAGGTTAAAGAAATTCAATTCCGACAAATCTTGTCGAAAGTGATATTAATAGTATTTTTTACTCACCTTGACACGCTCCAAATAGTCCTGGAGTGCACCATAAGGATCCTCGCCGTCATCATCGATCAGGTCGAGTCTGTGCGCCAGGTCCAGATTATCGAGTGCAGCCAATTTTGATTCGGGCTTATCGACTAATTGCAGCTTATGATGCACATGTTGCTGCCGTTGTTGCTGCTGCTGTTGTGCAGCTGAAGTGTTGGCGGCGGGTGCACGACTTAAGAATTTCTTATCAGCTGTCATGGCTGCTGTTGATGTTGCTGTTGCTCCTGCAGCATTGCTTCCGTATTGGCGAGTTCGCGGCATAGTTGCACAACCGGTGCTAAAAACGCTTGCAGCTGCCACAGGAGTGGCAGCAGATGAAGTTGCCGCAGATGTTGCTGCTACAGTTGATGTTGCTATTGCTGTTGTTGTTGCTGTTACTTCTGTGGATGTGGCTGTATCATCAACGTCCTCGCCGGCCACAACATCACTTAATCCCGATTTGTAGCTCGTCGTGTCAGCGGCGATAGTCGCACTTGAGACTGACGTGTTGCCTGCTGCTGCTGCCGCTGTTGCTGCTGCTGCTGTTGTTGTTGCCGCTGACGTTGTTGTTGCCGGCGGCGTTGCGTTGCCGTTGATAAGCGTTTGATGTTGCTGCTGCTGGTACTGGTTGCTGGTGTTGCTGCCACCGCTAATTGCACTTTTCACATCGCTTGTCATGTTGTTTTGATTTGTATTGCACTGAATTTTAGAAAATTTCTTGACGCTGTCATGTTGCCGCGTTGTGTTGGCTCCACTTAGTTGTGCCTCTGCAAAGAAGAGAGAAAGAGCGAGAGATGGTGTAAGAGAGACAGTGAGAGATAGTTTAATTTTAGCAATATATCTTCAGCGAGTCAAATAAAGTTGTCATTGCCGCCATTACGCTGCACACAATTGCTGCAATTATTGTTGCAACAACGGCAACATGTTGCTCACACTTCGCACAAATGGCGCGCCCAAAAGACACATTTTCATAATCTCTTTTTTTCCAGCCAAAAATGAAAAATTGCGCCAAATGTGCCAAGACACGGCTGCCACATGTGGCAACAACATCGTGCAACGTGCTGCCACTGGGCCGCTTAAGCCAAATGCGCGAAAATTTTCTGCGCTAATCGCCACAAATTTGGCGCCGAATGTGTGCCATTTAAATTGTCATAAATTGTGCAACATGCCCCGCACACATGTGGCACACACTTTTAACTTGAGTTAACTTCAGTATTTCTCGCGCGCAAATATTTTAATTAAATTTTGGCCAGCGATAAAATGGCAAGCAATTATTTACATATTTGATTATATTGCTCACACCATTTATTACTTATCCCGTGCCCTCAATTGTCCTCAGTACATAACTTATTAATCTCTCACATTGTTTGTTTTATTCGTTGTCGTTGTCGGTTGTTGGTTGCCATTGCCACACCCAACAACGACAGCAACAACGAGAACAACCGCAGCAATTGTTTGCAAATAAACTTTCTTCTTACCGGACAAAGTTCTTGCAAATCTGTCATGGTATTTATAAATATATGAAATAAAATTAACTTGAATATAGTTTAAAATGAGAATGCCGAAAATAATCTGATTACTGTATTAAGTTTTTATCTTTAAAATATAGTGAGTTTCTTTAACTATTCTTCTTTGACTCTTTTTAAACATAGTTTCAATATTCAAGGTGCTCATGGTCTCTCTTGGAATTTACTCTTGGCTTCTGACTCCCTTATTTTCACTTCAAAACTCGCTGAATATTTGCATAGATTGACGACGGCTCTATAAGCTGGATATGGATATCGATTGGAATGAATATCAATGCGAATACAAATACGAATACTTCTTGGCTCACTGTGCGAGTTCAGCCCACATGGATATGCAAATACGTGAAGGTATCGCCATAAATCGCATTAAAAATTCGCATAGGGGCAAAAAAGCGACTGAAGATCAAGTGAACTTTTTTTTCCGTTTTATTTTTCCTGCCTTTTTTTATCAGTTTTATTTTTGGCGTTCGTCAGCCAACAAAACGAGAGCGAAAGAGAGGACAGGACGGAATTTGTATAGTAATGGAACTTTTTCTCTGAGTATATGTGAGTGTATTTGTTGTTGTTGTTGTATTTGTTGATTTTATAGGTTTGATTTTATTTGTGTTTTTATTGCGCATGCGTGCGTTCGATTGAGTTTCTTGATTAAAATGTCGCCGCCACTGTCGCGACTTGGCTACAACAACAACTGTGGCGACTTCTCTCCTCCTGGTAGGCACAATCTGGTGGTGCTGTTGCTGGTCAACGGTTGGCATTTAAAAATTCTGAATCGCATGCGTTACACAACGACAATGACAACGACCCGTGGCGAGCTCGTAAATCAGCGGCCCAAACGATGTCAGTCAGTCCGTCGACAGGGGACAGTTTGGCTACATTTTATGGGGGTCTGGCCAGAGTCAGAGTCAGAGTCAGACTCCGAGTCCGAGTCAGCTGGAAAGCGTACGCCAATTGATCGTCTTGTGCCGATTGGCAGGCCGCCAAACCAAGTCAAGAAAGCCAAGCCAAGAGCCAAGCTAAGCCCAAGTCAGTTCCAGACTCAGACTGCAGTTTCTTCTTCTTCTCCTGCCTTTTTGGCAATATTTCAATTGTGCAACTGCTAACGGTACATTCGCCAATTGCTGTGGCATGTAGGAGGCGCGTTGAAAGTTCATGGGAGGTCTTCTCAGTCTCAGAGTCCAGCTCAATCCAAAAAGGGGCTTTTTTCATCCCAATCCCAATCGCATTCCCATTTGGTTGGCCAGCTTGAGCTTTTAATTAACGGAAATAGCTCTCTTCTGGCCTTTGTTCTATTTGATTGTTCATAAAGCCGTAGTTTTTTTTAGACTTTGCGAGCTCAACAAATATGCAAACACTGAGCGAAATAAAAGCCAATGCGAGAAAACGAGAAATATTTGTACTTATTTGCTTATTTACTTAAAATAAAATTGTTTGCTGGGTGTGTCCGCTAAATGGCCACTGTCCGTCATCCCATTGTACATAACTTGGGCGTGTTGTTGTTGTTGTTGTTGTCATGGTTGTTGTTGCTGCTGCTGTTGATTGATTCTGTGACTGAGGTCACTTGAACGTGATTAATTGCTTATTGGGCTCAGCGACAAACAAGAGGTGTCATAGGCATTTTGCACAAATTGTGACTGATACGAGGGTTGCCCTATGAGTTCGGATTGGAGTATAAAAGAGCAATTTCAGTCAGGGAAGTGAATGTTGAAAGTTGTTGATTTTTAATTATATTTATCTGTCATTACCTGACAACATTCTTAGCTCTGGATTCAATATCATCACTTTCTGAGTTTCTGGATTTCCTCAATCAATTAAAACATAATTTTTAATAATATTCTTTCTACCATTATAAATATAGTATTACAAATGGTTCGCTTGAATAATATGTTTTTATTTAAAATTCAAATAATATTTAAAATATTTTATAACTTTTCTAGACTGCATTTAGATGACGGTAAATGAGAATAAAATAATAAATAAATGAGTAAATAAACTTTACGTCTGTTGACTTGGGGCAGGATCTTCTTCCGGGCTTAAACCTGGCTAATTTGCCTATCACAATGATATAATATGCGTTCATGACGTCGATCACAGTGCGTACGTGTTTCCTGTTTGCAATAAACAGGCAACGACAGTTGCCAATTTCCAATTGCCAATTGGTTTTGGGGCGTGTCAGCCAAGTTCGTGTTGCATTGGTGACATAGCCCAAGGCAGGGAGTGTTTGCTGTGTGTTTGTTGTGTTTCTTGTGTTGTTTTGGCTTTGTTTTGTTAAATACAAGTGCACTGCACCCAAAGCCAGCACTATTCATAATTTATATACTAGTATGCAACTCTTTTTTTACGACTTTTTCAATTGGCGGGACAAATGCAGCCGGGAATTAATGTTCGTAATAAAAAAACACACACAAAAAAAAACATATTTTCTTTTATTATTAATCACAATTTGAAATGACTTTTTTCATAAAGAGTTTTTATGCGGCTTTAAGTGGCTTTTTATTAAACATTGCGGCATTTAATTGATTTGTAATAGACTTGAGTGTCTATCTCACTCTCTCTGTCTGTATGTCTCTTTTCCTCTGTGTGTTATGCAAAAGGTGTGTCCATGCGAGTGTGTCAGGCTAACGGAAATTCAAAGCTCAACGTCATGCATAATTCATAACAAAAATTGCAGTCAATCTCTTTATTTTATTTATTTTTTTTTTTTGTAATTTTTGATTTTAAATGCGACATTAAATAAAAGGGAAATAAATTACGTGTATGAACGTGTACGTTGCCCTTTATTACATATTTATAAGCATTTAGTCGTTGTCATTTACTGCAAATCTCTGCTTAATCATCGTCTAACAATTGCCTTTAATTGCCAGCATTTATTGTGGCTTTAGGCATTACATTTGCCCTGAAATATTGTGATTCAGAGTCTTTAGATTCGGTATCTGATCTTTCATTTAAATGGTATGGAGAGAATGCTCTATCTGATGATCATTCAATCAACAGGAAATGACTGGACAATGAGCTGGTCGACCTTCAAGTCTGTTGCCCCCAAGGGATGCATGACGAGTCGGAGAACTGACTAAAGTAGGTGTAATTTCAGAGATATATCTGACTTATGAGAAGCGGGACAAGTCAATTAATTACTTATTGTTAGCTATTAACTAGCCTAATGATTGTGTGTCCCGACCATGCTCGATTTTCCCACAGCAACGCAGCAACATTTCCGCCCAGGCGACTTTGTTGCTAAACTTAAAGCTGATTAAGCGACAAATACAAAAAAAGGAAAATATAAAAATTTAAAGAAAAACTCACCATTTCCTGCCGCAAAGGCGGCGATGCGCTCCCTAACCGAACGTCTGGGCTCGTCGTTGTTGTTGTTGTTGCTGATGTTGCAGCTGTTCGGTTGCTGCAGCATATGCATCGCAGTTGCCTGCGTTGAGTCATGGCTAGGACTACGCTTTACCATTGTCGTTTTGATCACAGTCTTGAGGCGGCTGGGCGTGGTCGGACGTGCTGCTATGCTGGGCTTAGGTGTTGTTGTTGTTGGTGTTGGCGGCGGCGTCGGCGTCAACAACGTCGATGTTGTTGCTGTCAATGTTGGTTTATCGCTGCACAGCACTTCTGTGGCAGCACCCACAAACTCTTCTGCTGCAGTTGTTGTTGCTGCTGTTGTTGTTGGTGTTGTCGTTGTCAACCCACACTCGCTGGCTGTGGCCGTTGCGGCAATGTTCGTTGTTGTTGCTGCTGTCGTAATTGTCATTTTATTCTGCGACGACTTCGGTGAATCAATTTTCGAGTTTGTATTTATATTTGTATGTGTGTTGTTGCTGTTGTTGTTGTTCGTTTGGGGCTCGGCGTCGTCGTCGTCGTCGGGTAATTTACAATAATTACAGCGCGGCTTATTGTAGTTACTGTTGTTTTTGTTGCTTAGTGTATTTTCCTTATTGCTATGTTGCTGTTGCAGTTGTTGCTGTTGCTGTTGCAAGCTATTGCTAAGTCTTTGGATTGGTTGTTGCTGTTGCTGTTGTTTTTGTTGTCGCTGCTGCTGCTCATTGCCACTTTGCAGTTCGCTTGTGACAGCGCAAGTTTTACTTTGAGTCGTTGTTGCAACTGTTGCTGCTGTTGCTAGTTCGCTGCTGTTACGCTTGTTGTTGCTGCTGCTGCTGCTGCCTTTGTTGTCCTGCCGCCATTGTTCAGACACATTTCGTTGATTCATTAATATCAACGCCACATTTCCGTCGTGGCCGCCAGAGATCTGAGCGATATCATTTGCCTCATCGTCATCATCATCATTGTCATAATGATCATCATGGCAATCGTAATCGAATTCGCAATCTTGGCGTCGCTTCTTGTTGCTGCTGCTGCTGTTGGCGCGTGGCACATCATCAATATATGTAAAATTGTTATCGACGAATATATTTCTAGCATGCAGCGTATTGTTCTTGGGCTGCTTCAGATTGTAGCGCCTGCGCTGTGGGCAACAGCAGAATTTGATGATTGCTCGCGGCGATGTTGGCGATAGCGATAGCGATGATGGCAGCGTCGGCGTCGGCGGCGTTGCAATGTCAGCCCATTTCTGAATCAATGCCAACTCGCGAGCATTGGACATTGTTGTATAGCCATGGAGTGTGATTCTGAAAGGGATATTAATAATAAGAAACTAGTTAAGACTACATTTATAATTAAATCTTTTGAATTATTAAAATGTTTAGCTATAATTTGAAATAATCTGTAAACTACAGTGAAGACGGTTGGGTTATTTATTACAAATGTTTTCTTGTTTTCTTATTAATTGTGATTTGTTTAATCTTAAACAATTAAAGAAATTGTTGAACAAATAACAGAGAAGGAGAAATACTCTCTTTCTCCTTCTCTGTTATTTGTGTGACAGAAAGAGAGTGTGTAAGAGAGAACGAGATAGGGAGTCAAGTAAAATCAATTAAGCACATTTTTCAACGCATCTCAGCTTTTCACCAGCATTTCCTCATTCCTGCGACGGCGCTTTAAATGTCTGTTGAATTTTGAAAGCCAATTGGTTGCGCACATCAGCTGCTGTGGCACAGCAGCGCCATCTGTGCGTCATGGCAACTGCCACAAGTTGGCGCGTCTAGACAACGACGACAGCAACAGTTGCTGTTGTTGCTGTTGTTGTCAGCAGCAATGCCAACATGTTTTAATTGCAAACTGCTTTTTGCGCAACACTTTCGAATGGGGCTTAGAAGTGACCGCCAAATGCGACTATGAATATGTTGCTAGCCGGCAGCAGACGGGCAACATTAGCAACTGTTGCAGTTGCAGTTGCATCGGCAGAGGCAGTGGCAGTGGCAGTGACTGTGGCAGCAACCAGGCAGCCTGCCACATGTCGATGCATGATTAACTGCAGCGTTCAACTGCCAGCAGCGTCGGCCTGCATCCATTTAATTGCATTCGTTGCGGCTGCAACGACAACGGACCAACAAAGCAACAAAAGTATTTGCCCGCAGGGCAACTGCAGCAACAGCAACAACAGGTAGCAATGCCATCGCCCACTGTCACGGCCACGCCCATAGAGGCAGACCCCAGTGGTTTGAAACTTGGCTAGCTACCACCAACTACCCTTGGGGTTGACGTTGACCTTTTGGCGGCAGGCCAAAAAAGCTTTTGTGAAAGTGTCTCTCTTGAAATTCCTTTCACCAACCAAGTTGCGGCTTCTATTGTTGTTGCCTGAATGTATTGTACATAAATATGCATGTGTTTGTTGTTGCCACGCCTGTTGTCAAAATGCTTGACAAATTAATTTCAATTGTTTAATGCACTCGGCTTATCTTTCAATTTATCGACAGTGAAAATAAATTAACAATAAATAATTTTAATTATTTCATGAAGATGTCAAATTACACACACCCACGCAAAGAGCCAACAAAGCGCCTTTAAAAGCCGCACAACAACAACAACAACAATAACTCTTTTGGCCATGTGTGCCAGGCCTGGGCCAGGGATGGAGTCAAAGTCAGAGTCGCAGTCCACATCGGACTCTGCGATCTTTGCCACCAACTGCCAGTGCTATTTTTGAAGCTTTGCACAGCTGCAAAACACAGCGCACTCTTTGTATTTATTATTATTTCTTTTTTTTCTCTCTTTTCTTATTTATTAAACTTTTGCCAAGGCTTTTAGCTTTTAGCCAGGCCTATGGAAACAGTTCGGACAGCTCTAATAGGATTTTGTTAAGTTCACTCAGCTGAGCTGTTGATGGCAATACCATAAATACAATGAGCTTAAAACTACACTCTATCTGCCTGTCTATCTATCTATCCATCTATCGCCATCTCACTCGCCACAGCTCTTTCTCACTCTCTCTCTCTCTCTCCCCCGTTCGAGCTGAGATTTGACTTGAGCTCTTTTGTCGGCTTTGTGACGCCCTTTTTATCGAATTTATTTCGAGGCTATTTTGAGCTCAAATTACATCTAAAATTAATTTCAGCTGCTTGTAAAAGTTGAGAAGCTGCCAATGAAAATGCTACCATCGATTTGTCAATAATTTACCCTGGCATTTAATGACAGGCTAAACGTAGCTTAAAAATGATTATAACCAAATGAGAACTCAAATTAAAATATTTAATGATAGACCATAGAAATATTATTAACTTTTAAAAACAGGAAAAACTGCAATCATTTGTGGCATAAAACTCTCCGAGATAAGTTTGAATTGTTGAGAAATTCTCCATCTAAACAGCGGTTATTTACTCCCCTCATATATATATATTTTTATTTATTTTTAGAGATATTTCAAAAGTTGTCAGAGTTGATCACATTTCATGATTTGTGCTTTGATTTATATTTCGGGGATACAAAAAACACCTTTCGAACAACCGATATACCCCTTTATGGCGCACATGAACAACATCATAAAATGGGAAAATGACAAATACAAATAAAAAGATATAGTGTAATGAAAAACAAACTGAAAATATGCCGCAGCTGAAACCACACACAAAAAGTGGCAACTTGCCTCCTTCTCCTCTTGTTTTTCTCCCCATATGCCGAGTATAGTATATTCAATAAATCCAAATGCGGCATATAATCGTGTGCTTATGCATGATATTGTGATTTATGGCAGTGTTCAGATTGTTGTTGTTGTTGTTGTTGATGTCGTTGTTGTCATAAGGAGCAGACAATTAATATTGAAAAAAGCTACTAAATCCAGACTTACGCATAAATTAAAAACTTAAGTAGGTTGCCCAGAGTATTTTTTGTTGCTGCTTGTGCTATTTGTATGAGCAATAATTGCATGTATGTAACAACAACAACAATACCAAGGGAAGAGGAAGGGAGGGGGTGACAAGCACCCTTTTCATGAATGCTTAACTCGTAATTTATGGCATCGCCAGCTCGAAAACATTTTTGCACATTTGCAATGCATTTCAATGCGTTTGACATCGTAAATACATATTTGTCAATGCATTTCAAGTCGAGTATAAAAATAACTAAGTTAATACATGTGTACATACATCCATTTGTATATTTATTTATATATGTCAATGATTAAGCGCATGCGTAGCACGTACGAGCACACACACACACACACATCTTACAGGGTATATGTAGTGTCGATAAGTTTATTTATGAAGTCTAGACGCCAGATTTGGCATAGCTATAATTAGCATATAGCCCCTGGCACATAGAAGTATTTCGATTTATGGCAAAATGTTGTTAAACTTACAAGTTAGGAGTAACGCTAACGGTATGCAAGTTCTATGAACTGTTTGTCTCTCTCTCTATCTCTCTGTCCCTGTCTCTCTTTCTGTCTGTCAGTTCAGCTAATTGAGGCACTGTACTGTCGTTGGCAGCCGCTTAATGTCAGCCAGTCCGTCACTTTGGCGGGGCCATCGATCAATCAAGCAATCAATAAGTCAATCATATGCATGAGCAGCTCAACAAAGCGCATACAAATTGTTGCTTTTATAAGTGCATTACAAACTGCAGTTTAGAGTTTCGCTTTCGAGAGAGAAAAAGAGAGAGAAAATAAATTTATCGATAATAAAAGAAAATATATATATTCAATAGATTTATATATGTATGCATTCGTTTCTATTTTTTTGGGCAATCTGAGGAAAAGTTTTTCCATCCTCGGGCATTTGGCAATCAAAGCGACAGACATTAACGCTACGTCTCTTTCTTCGTCTCTGTCTCTTTCTCCATCTCCATCCCCATCTCCCTCTGCATCTCCATTTCCATCTCCGGCTTGAAGTTGCATCCAAAATGTTGTTGGCCACGTACGTTGTTGGCCTGTTAATGCTGCCCATTAACCTGATGACCCCATGGAATTGACTGGCTGCTGTTGCTGCATTGCGTGGCACAACAGCTGGTAATGACTCTCTTTCTCTATCTCCATCTCTATCTCTCCTTGCTTCTCCTTCTCTATCTCTGACGCTCTCGGTTCACGCAAAAATGCGCAGAAGCCAAACACTTTGCTGGCCTGGCCATTTGCCATTTATAACCAAGTATTGGCCCAGTCTAAAGCCTACAGCTGTACTCGAATTTGTTGCCAATTTGTTGCGCCACAAACTTTGTTTTTCTGCTCGTTGTTGTTGTTTCTGTTTTTTTTTTTTTTGGTAGTCGCCCAATTAATTTCCGCATTTCCCAGACAAACTTGGCAATTAATTTTTTGCAGTTTGCATTTCTTCAACCTTGTTGCCTGACCTTTTGGCTCAAGTGATTCACGCCAACGCCATCCACCAGTCTCCAGTCCCCAGTCTCCATTCTCCATCCGACATCCTCCATCTCCTGTCATCGTCATCGTTGCCAGCGACAGCATCACTTTGGCCTAACGAGAATGGCCCAGGCTCTAAGTCGGCAATTAATCAAAGCGCCTTTGGCCACAGACAAATCCTTTTGTAAGCTCGTATTCGTACTCGCATCAGAGTACGACTTGTGCTCGTATATGGCCAACAACTGACAACGCAAATGGCCAAAATGACAGCGGGCCCGAACCGCGTCATGAGTCAGCCGAACCAATGCGCATTGGCCAACGGTAACATTAACATGCGTTGGCTTTTTGGGCGGCATTTCGACTTCTTCCTCCTTTATTCATTCAAATGTCAAAGGCCACAGACAGACAGACGTTGGCTATTTATTGAAATTAACTTTGTTGCCTATTTACAAGTCCCCTCAACACACATTTTTATTAAACACATTTGCATTTTATTAAATCAGTATAACGAAGAAAATACTTTAAACAAAATCAAAATCTTACAAAATTGTTAATTCCAAGAAGATTTCTGAGATATCAAAAGTTTGTTTAGAATTTAAGTTGATTATATAAAATCGAAATATTATTATTATTAAATATTGTAAGCCTTTTCAATGCGTTTAAGCTGAATTAGTTGACAGATGTGTTGAAACGCAAGCCAAGTTAATTGTAAATCTAATCAAACATAGGAGTGCGTATTGATTACCAATACCATTCGTATTGTACTCGCACTCAGGGACAAGGACAAGGACGCATTGTGCAAATACTCGATACACAATTGACGGCATTAGTGTTTGGCTCTTTGACGCTTTTCGATAGCCACTCAACGGCTGGCGATTAGTCCAAGTGGAAGTGGAGCCAACAGATGCCAATATCACGGAGAGTGAGTGTTTCACCTGCAGCTGTTTGAATTCAGTTTCAATTGTCTGGCATACGGACAGACAGACGGACGGACAGACAGTGCGTGGTCGGGGCTATTGGCAAAGGCCAAGTTAATGAAAATATCATTACAGTTTAGCCCAGAGCGTAACAATAAATTTTGTCTAAAAAAAATTAAAAAGAAAATAAGGCGCGATCACGTCCACAGTCTGCGCGTGTCCCACTCAGTTTATTGACTCATGAAATATGAGCACTTCTTAGGGTGTGTACACTGTACTTCGCACACTGTTGAGGCATGTCATTTTTTATTTCTCGCTCTTTTGGAGGTGCGTGCTAAGCTCGCATTAATCTCACAAAAAACGCTCAGCAAATTCAGCTCAAATTCTGCGCGTGCTTCTCCAAAAGCTCCCCGGACTTCATCTCGTCAAGATTAAGTGCGCAATCTTCGAGCTGCTGTCAATTTGACAAATGCCCAGAGCTCAGCGATTGTGACAGTTTTAGTGAATTCGTAATTAAGCATGGTCAGGCACACATGCAAAAATCCGACTACGAGTACGAGTACGAGTATAAAGACAATGTGTTGATTTTGGCAAATACAAATCCAAACATCGTGCCACATTGATAGCTGCCTCTTTGCCACAGTAAACACACATGCACACAGACTGTCGGGATGACAAATTGCTCACATCACATGGGACTCGCATGCGACTTGCGCATTTTAAATCGCTGCCACTGAAGGTAATTAAAATAATGCAGAAAAGGTGTCAAGGACTTGCGACGTCAAGTGAATTTTAAATTGTAGCAAATTGACGCGCACAGTGGGACAACCAGACGGACAGTGGGACAACCAGCATGAGAGCGCAGACTTAGCATATTGGGCTGTCAGTTGCAACAATGAGATATTGTTGTGAGATAGCAGTGTGTGTGCTCACACTGCGTATGCTTATTATTATTATCTTTTTCCACACACTTGAAGCGAACTTATGCTCACGCATAAATTCAACGAAATTTGGAGCTTGTGCGAAATTTTGTTTATATTTTACTTACACACTGTGCATACTATAGGCATTATTAGCTCATAATCCATTTTATACAACCAAACTTAGCCCTGACCTTTTTTAACTTGTCAATGTAATTTTCAAATATTTTGTGTCCCACAACTGTTGAGTTTATGTTTTTTATTTAATTATTCAATTAGAAATGTCGATAGACAAGTGTCCACACTGCGTATACGCATGATCTATTTTATACTCATTTTGTATTCCCTTAAATTTTTAGCAAAATATTAAAATTTTGTAAAAATTTCAAGTCAATAGTTAGTCATACTCAACCTGCTCAGCCCACATTGCGTATGCGCACATTCTACGATCGTAGCTCAAATTCCCATACAAGTGACATCATATTAGCACGTTCAACTTAATATTTACAAATACATACTCACATTTGCACGTATCTCTGTATTTAATCTCAGAGCAGTTCAAAAAATTTGCATAATTTACCTGTAAACAAAAAACAAGAGAAACATAAATTATTTTTGGTTGTGTACTGATTTTATTTTTTAAATTAAATATATAGCGTATTTAAACTATAGCCACACCTTGTGCAATTAATTGTCGACATTTCGCTGCCACACACATAGTAATTAAATGCACTAAAAAATGATATAAACTTTTATCGATTAAATGCGACAGATTGCGAAATCTTCGTTGTTGTCGTTGTTTGTTGTTCTCCACTCGCGTCTTATGTGTTGAAGACGTGTGCACTGCCGGCAACTTCATTGACAAATAAATTGAATACGAGTATTCGTTTCCCCAAAAAACAAAAATGCACGCCCTGTAGGCTGCCCCAAGCAGCGGCAACAACGACTACAACAACAACAACAACAACGGCAACATACTTGCTCGTAAGTCGACATTGGCTTCCTGCACAATATGCAACATTTTGCTGCACGTCCGGATGTTTACAACAAAATAAACAACAGGGCGGTCGATCGAACACACTCACTCAGACTCACACTCACATTCACACTCACACTCATACACAAACGCATTCATTTGAATGCGCACTCATTTCAAATTTCGAATCAAAATCGATACTCGTAACTTGTTACTTGTTACAGTTTTGTTTACTTTGTGTGCAGCGCTTTGTGCACTCTGATCAAAGTCACATGGAAATTTATTATATAAGGCCGTTAACAGCAACAACAACAACAACAGCCGCATCAATAATTGGGCGCAATCAATCAGTCCGTAAATGATTTGATCAATTCCAATTGAAATCGATGCAGCCGCTGCTAATCTGCCAGTTGACCCAGTTGACTCCTCAGATCTATGCACTAATATCTATCAATCGATCCATCTAAATGCAAGATAAAAGCATTTTCTCAAGCAACTTTTGCAGGTGAATGCACTCACAGACTATTCGTTTGCGTATTCGTATTCGTATTCATAGTCATTTTTTCTTATTTTGTTTACTAATGAATAGCACAATGGCATACCGCAAGTGCGTTGAGAGATCCGTTTGAAGAGCTTTGCTTGTAATTGTTCTCTAAACGATTGGGCGAGGCCTTGTCGTCTGTCCGTCCTCCGTCCTCCGTCTGCGGTTACGCCATGTGGATTTTGGGTCGTCATAATGAGGTGCCAAAGGTAAATAAGCTGCACCAATACTTTCCTTTATTTTTCTAGCTGCCACAAATATGTTTTCTTCTTGACACCCTCCGCTCTCTGTTACTCGTTTCGTAGCGTTCTTTAATGAGCTTATGAGAAAATCTCAGGCACATGTTTGTGTAATTAGTTTGCTTTTTATATACGCTTTTTGTACACGCTTCCTATGACAAGATCGCTAATATAAATACATATTTATATAAACTAGTGAGGTTAAAACTTATTTGAACGTAAAAAATATAACGTATAAGCAGAAAAAATGTAGAATTGGAATTTTCAAAATATTATACATTTTTTAATTAAACTCGATAAACAAACCAAGCTTAAAACCATGTCCTTTGCCTTGCCTTCTCCTCTCCTGTTGTAGTCTTTCCTTTCAAATCTTCTAATATTATTTCCTGAGTTTGCCTCACAATCTTCTCACATTCTAATCGCCAAGACAAACACAGCTGCTGCCTCCATTTCGGTTGGCAATTGTTTAGAAATTGCTGGCCCCAAAAAAACATATTTCAATAAATACTCGTTACTCGTTTAGTTGAGAGAAGATGGGAAAAGCATTCGGCATGACTGCAGATTGGGGACGCATCATCGATACCCAATTTGTTTGTTTGTTTTCCTTCATTTTTTATTTCTTTTTATTTTTTTGGACAAAAGCGCAGTTCCGTTGATAGAATTGTAACAACTGTCGTCGCATAAATAAAGTTATTTTGATTTATGCTGCAACGATGATTATGAAATTGTTGTAAGAACTCTTGAGGGTAACTTAACGAACTGAGATCCAATGGATCCAACTGGTTGCCGCATACCGTGCGACGTGCCACATGGATTTGCATGTCTAGCGCCAATAATTCTAAGGTGTGCACTCCGATGATATTTGAAGTGGTTGGCGGTGCGCCGAGATGTCGACGTTTGATATGGCGCAAGGCAAGAATAAAAATAAAAAAAAATAAGAGAACGCAATCGCAATCACAGAGGCAACTCTGCAATCTATGTTTGTGTGCCCATCCATCGATGGGAATGCGAATTGCGAATGTGAATGTGCGTGGAATTGTAAGTTTCTGCAAATGCAATTAAAAGAAACCACAGCTGCAATCTTTGAGCATGGCTTTTGTGCATGTAAGCGGCGTTTTTAAAAATAAAAAAACTCCCTGTCTTATCAAGCCACAAGTTGTTGCGATTGTTGCTGTTTTAGCAGATGCAAGAGTCGATTGGAACGCTGGCACGCAAATAACCAACGCACGCCCAGTTTGAATCCCAGTCACAGTTTCATTCCCAATCCCCAGTGAAAATCATTCGTGAGTCACTTGCAAATCCAGAGACGCCGCAGACAAAAGCCTCATTAGGTGTAGTAGTCTGTAACATTATCTTTGCTTTTGCTCTCAGTCTCAGTCTCAGTCTGGTTTCCTAGGCTCGTTTCAATTTCAGCGTTGGCGTTGAAAGCGCGTCGAGCACTCCTCTTTAAGTACATAGTTAAAGTCATTGCAGGAGCAGCCACAAGCAACATCAACGTCATCATCATCTTAACCATTATCTTCATCATGTTGCGCCCATAATGCGAATTATGCTATTTGCGTAAATTGTTGTCAAGTGTTTCGGCATGGTAAATCATAGATTACCATCAACTGAGCTGCATTTTACGCCTGGCAGTGAAATTAAAAACTTCAGGTGACCCACAAAAATATATAAAGTTCATATTCAATTTGTTGCCATGGCCTATTAAAATATAATACTTTATTCGAATAACTTGTGCCCGTTTTTGTGGCACAGGCGCAGGCGCAGAAACAAAAGTAAAGAACGGGCAACTTTCTTATTAAGAATTATATATGCAATCATAATGAAAAGCCATAAAAAATGATACTTATATGAGGTCCAGCTACCCCTTGCAGAATTTGCTGTCGTTGTTGTTGTTGTTGTTGCTGTTGCCGTTGCTTGCTTCTCCAAATTTGACCCAGAATTGGGAATGGGAATGAGAATGAGATTCGCTGTTTTGCAGTTGCTGTTACGAGGAAGTTCTCGGCTCAGTCTGTGGTGCCTTTCGTCGCGTATAAATAAATTTAATGACTCAATTTGTAATGAAAAATGTGGCTGGGTCTTAACCCAGCTTGTTTGCTCTGCAGTCGTAAGCTCCACTTGCGAATTTTGCCATAATTTTGCTTAAATTGCCAGGCATCGGCATCGCCCTCGTCTTCGCCCCAAAAATAATATTGACTTTCTTTCTGTTTGGTTTTAATCAAAAGACCATTCAACGAACGTATGTATGTATATTCGTAAATTCCATCCAGTTAATTTTAAATAAATTACGCAATTTAGAGATTCTTTAGGCTTTGTTCTTCACTGTAAGGATCTGACCGTATGTATATCCGTACAATATGTAAATAAATGTCAATTCTGTAGATCATCATAAAAATCAAACGCGAAACAGGTTCAAAACTTGATTTGGGTTTTGCTTTGTTTATTTTGCTTTTGTTTATCATCGTATATACATTTTTAATTTGCCATACAACAAAATTCACTTAATTGCAAATTGTGTTACAAGCAACAACAATGATAATAACAACAACGATAACAACAACAACAACGTCGATAACCACATTCTTTTTTTCAGCTATTTCGACTGCTTTTATTTTTATGGGGCGGAGTAAATGGCAAAAAATAAAACAACAAGAACAACAGCAACAGCAACATCTGAAAAGTGTCAATAGGCCACAACGCATAAATTTTACTAATTAACATTTATTGTTTGCCGATTGTACAACAACAGCAACAAGCTATAAAAACGGTATTCAATTTGTATGTCATAAAATTTTATGAGTTTGCAATTTTTTCTATTGTAAATAAAAAAGCATAAATTTGAACGTTGCTGAAAGGGAAGCAGAGACTAAATTTTTCAAATATTTTGAAAGCGTTGCCAATAAAGGAATTTTATTTAAAAGCGCTCGATTTCTCGACTAAGTGATACCCATTGTTCAGTTATGAAATAAGCAAAAACTTTTTAATTATCTAAACATCATAATTCTAAGAATAATTTATTTAATCTTTTACACTTTCTTTTCTGGAATTTGATAAATAAATTTCAATACATTTTACTTTAAATTATTTTGTAATAATGTTATCATAATATTTTTATTCAACTCTTTTTTCCATGTTCTCTTTTATTTATTTCCAAGCATTAGAAATATTTCTAATGTCGTTGATAAGACCATCATGGTCCATTCGAATTGTAATCAGCACTCGATCCGAGTTGCTCCGAGTGTCTCCTCGGTAAATGAAGACTGGCGACTGATAATTAACCCAGTGCATTATTGACCGTAACTCTTTATAAATAAAAAAAAGACAAAAAAAATTCTTATAACCCAGACAAAACACACAATTTAAAGTTATTTAAAAGCGATGTATGACAACGATGTCTGAGAGGGTTGAGGATCAAATTGATATGATTGAGGCAATGGCAACGCAATGCGTGTTGTCTTTGTCTTTGCAGTGGTTATTATTATGATTGTGGTTATGGTTGTTGTTGCTGTTGTTGTTGCTGTTGCTGTAAACAAACTAATTAAAACTGACACTGACAGCTGATGACAATTTACGCAGCTGCCGCTTAAAAGAAGGGACACAGAGAGTGTTTTCATTCGAGCTAAGCTTCCAACGAGCTGCGCCTTCAGTTTCTCTACAAGAATTTATGCAGACTGAACACTCCCCGCCCCCCTTCTCACTACCCTTCCGCTCACTTTCTATAACTACATTTATAATAAATGTCGCTGCATTGCATTTGTGCAATTGAAATGTTGCACGCGTAATTGCAAAAAACTTCAACAGCACTTCAAAGCAGGCACAACAATCGACTAAAGGAGCAACAGCAGCAACAACAAAAACCAGACAAACAACAACAACAGCAGCAGACGAATTTAAATAGAAATGCCGATCATTTAAATTAGCGGCAACTGCGCGAGGCATACAAATTGATGATTGCCACAGGCAAATGAGGCATTGGCAACATGTTGCCAACAGCTGTTGCTGGCAACACATGTCGCCCAGCTTGCGTCTAGGCAACTAAATATTATACGACTGCCAATTACTCTTACTATTTAGAATAAGAATTTACACAATGAGTACGAAATTCTTACATAATTTAAGTTTAGTTATTAAATTCCTTCTCCGCAACTATTGTGAATAACAACATTAATGCTTATTAACATTTTATAAGCATATTGTGTTGATTTAACTTAACATGTATATGTTAAACCCAAGAATTTTAAGCTTTTTTTTTGTCAGTGTAGCCGTCATAGCGTATGTATTTGCCCCAACTGTGGCAGCAATCTGTGCGAACAGGAGACACACCTCAGAGCAACTCGAGGCGAATTTAACTTTGACGACAGTCAGTCTGGCAAAACATGCGAAACGTGGGCAAATAATTATATGTATGTATATATATAGAGAGACCCACTTGGCATTGCTCTTGTTGTTGTGGTTGTAGTTACTGTAATTGTTGTCTATTTGGTGTTGGCTTTTAGCGTAAATGCAAAAAAATGAAAATATATAGTAAAGCAACATTGAGTGAGAGAGGCAAACAAAGCGCATGTTTAACTTGAAATTGTTACACATTTTTGTAGTTGTTGTAGTTGCTGTTGTTGTGGTTGTTGTTGTCACTGTTGTTGTTGTTGTTGTTGCTGCTGCAGAAACTGAGCAAGCAACCGTCCAGTGACAATCATAATTTTTCATAACTCAACCGGTTTTTCGGCGAGTCTGACTGACGTTTATGTTGCTTGTTTTTGTTGCTAGCGGCAGTTTGAAGCTTTTTTTTATACGCCAACATTTTGGTGTGCGACTGTATGTGTGTGTCGTCGGTGTTTGGCGTCTGCGTCCGCATCTACTACAGCTACTTACAAGAAACCGCTAAGCGGCAACTCGATGTCAGCTTTGTGGCAGGGAGAAAGAGAGGGAGCGAGTTGAATGTCGTGCTCATTGCACAAAAGAATAATGTGGCATGTGCTTGGCCTGTAATTACCTGTGGGTACACACGCACTTATACCCACTCACTCACTCACACACACACACACTCACACACACACGTGTGTCTACATGTGATGTGTTTTGGCCTGATCGCATAATTAGCCGCATTTTTATTTCATGAAGGCCCTTGTCTCAAGGTACAAGTATTTTGTTAATACCAAAACATGTTGTTTGCATAATATTGTTATTGTTATTTTTGTCGGGCGCTTTTTTAGATGTTTGACAGTCAAGGTGAGGGCAGGAAATTATTGAAATTATTCCCTTTAATAAAAGTATTTAATATGTATATTACTGTTTGTTTTTTACTTAGTCTGAACAATTTCTCGTGGCTTTTTGGTTATTTTTTGCGACCGACATCTGTAGTCTATAATTTTCAAACATTCAAGTGCCCATCATGCCCGGCATGCCACAGCCATTTTTCTTGGCCCGCTTGTGAAAGGAAGTTGCAACAGCAACAGCAATAACAAAAACAGTCTGAGTATTGCCAAAAAGCGGCCGAGGAACTTGGCCAGGTCTGGAAGACAACAACATGAACATGAAAAACTATTGCAGCTGCAATTACTCGCACTTCAAAATGCCAACATTTTGCACAAAGAGAATTTTTCGACATGTTTGTTTTTCCCCCCCTCTTTAGCTGCACAACAGCAACAAAAAGTAGCAAACGAACGTGGCAACATCAATCATTTGGAAATTTCGCATTTGCATGCGGCAGACAGTAGCAAAAATGCAACAACAACGCCAGAAATAAGACATAAATTAGCTGCAGGGTTTGTGTTAAGTTTTTAATGTTGCACCCTCCTGCCCCTTCTCGGTTTGGTTGCATGGGGGTGGCAAGTGCAACACAGCTGTGCAACGTGTTCTGTTTTGAAGCCATAAACAACCACTGGCCCTGACCGTAGTACTGAGAACGCTTCAGTGCACATTTAAAGCCACTACCATGTTGAACTATGGCCAAGACAAGTCTCGGGTGGATTTAATGGCCATGACTCACTTCCTCCCCTTCCGGCTGTCTTTCCTTTGCTGCGGCACAGTTCACTTCAAAAGCCCTGCATTGTCATTTAGCTACTCGTCAAAGTTGCTTAACGTATTTCTTCATCTTATTTCTGTTGTTGTTGCTGTTGTTATTCCTGCTTTTAAGGTGTTTTCCAGTCAACCCACACTCAGTTTTATGACAAGCCCAAGTCGATCCCATTGACCACATCCGCTGTTCATTGGTGACTCACCACTGTTAGCTGTTGGCTATTTGTTGTTGTTGGCTTTTAGTTTTAGCACAGTTGCAAAATTTGCATTTGGCATTTGGCTAAAACGTCTCATAAAATCTTTCATGGGGGTCAAGGCCTCAAATACTAATAGTACTCGTAAATATAGACAGGTTTTTTCGTCAGAGACTTTTCTTCTATGACATTCCACTAACTTCGAATGTTCTTCTCTTTTATCACTTTCTCACTCACTTTCATTGCAATCCGATAACGAAACGTGTCATTAGCTGTTGTTATTGTATTGTTGTAGTTCTCTGATGAAGCAAACAATTGTAAAGTGCAGGAAATTTGTATTAAACTCAAGTCGAAGCTTGCATTCTCTTAATGAAATCATAAAGTAATGAAATCTGTGAATCGAGCTTAATATCAAAATATAAAATGGCGCAAAAAAAAAAGGATTTTGGATTTAAGATCAGACAATGAACAAATTAATATTCCGGAAAGAAATCAATTATGTCTTGACAAAGTTATTAAAAATAATTCAGTTTTTGGAATACAAAAATTTGGATACAAAATCAAATCAGAGGCTAATCAAATCGATTAATTTATTTTCAAATAAAAACTCTAGGGATTTTTGAATAATAAATACAAAATGTAGTGTAAGTATAATAAAAGAATTATGATCAAGAAAATAATAAGGCAGAAAGTCACAGTATTTCTTCGTCTAGACTTGTCTATCAACTTGGCACTCCCACAGGCAGTTCTTTTATGCCAAAAGCTCATTGTATTGTAATAAACAAGAACGATATCGATTCTGGCAATGTTGAAGAGCCTTTTCTTGTAACTTCTTCATGGAAAATGCTGCTGACATAACATTTCGCATAGCCATGACTTATGCAAAATCCAAATGCGTACAAGAGACAGGCTTATCTCAATGAGCTGTTGCCGTTGTTGCTGCTGTTGCTGTTGTCGATGAGTTGGCCCCGAGCACAGTCTGGCCAAGTAAGCACGCAGCCAAGTTTTGGCTTTAGTCCGATGCGTGCAACAACAGCAACAACAACAATAACAACAACAACAACGATATTGATAGGCGCAATTAATTATACTCGCCTCACACTGACAGTAAGCGTTTTGCTTTGGTCGCACCGTGCCGCCTCTGCCCTCGCACTGCACTTGCCCCCCTCTATGCCCCTGCCCCTCTGCCACGACAGTGCCTCCTATTTTTTTTCTTTCTTTCTTTGGCCGTCGTCGCACGTATCAATGACCAAATGACATATTAGCCTTCGTCTTAGTGTAAAAAGCCGCGATAACTTTGGCAGACGCACACGCAACGCGCTTGCCGCCAATAACAACAACAACAACAACAATACTAACAGCAACAACAACAACAATGTCTCTTAGAACTGGGCGGTCAGCTAATCGTTTATTGAACCCGTCTGAAAATAATAATGCGCATACGCAACGTGCACCATGCAGCGAGCTATTTAACTTTTTTGTGGCTGCTCTTTTCTTGGTTATGGTTATTTGGTTATTTGGTCATTTGGTTAGCCAAGTGCTGGAGTGCACTTCCAACTGTGTCGCACCGCTGGCCCGCTGCTAGCGTTGAGTGCTCCAAATTACTACCAAATGGGCACGGGAACCCCACAGGGCAACTCTGATTAGGAGGCCAAATATACACCACAAAATATGCGAGGTATTTTTTATGTCTGTCTGTCTGTCTGTCTGTCTTTAAATGCATATGAATTGGTAGTTTATGTGCACGTTTTGTTTGAAATATGAACAACTAAGTGACTATAGAGGAGAGTAGATGTAGGGCCACTGTCACTGGCGCCATTACAGTGCCTTCCCATGAACTTCGGCCACGTCAAGAGCAGCATGCAACTCCCACGCTATAAAGTAGCTCGTTTAGCGCATTTGTCACGTCTTTTTTGTTGTTGGTTGTCATTGTTGTTGTTGTTGGTTAGTTCTGTTATGTTGTTGCACTCTTTCAGTTATTTACGAGCGCGAAGCGTGTTGTGGCTGCTTAGAATAACATATAGAACTGTCTACCAGGAGTTGCAATCCCCTATGACGACAGTCACAAAAACTGATAACAATAATGTGAAAGGTGATAAATGTGTTGCTCTTATCAACAGTCATAGAATTCCCTACAAGTATGTTTCTTGGGAAAATTAGTATACTTTGTATATGGGCAATTTATTTAAATAAATAAAAATATATAGTTTTTATTTCTTAGATTTTGATTACCCTACCAGACAGACAAATGTTTACCTTTTTTATTTTGGGAGTTCCCCAATTCTAACAACAAATTTTGGATGAATTTGAAAAGTTTGAAATGACTTGGGATTTCATTTTTTTAAATATTAATATTTTTCATATTTAATATAAAATTTAAAATATATTTTTATTAATGACTCGAGGCATAGATTTAGACATCAATTAACATTAAATATACAATTAAGCGATATATACGAGCACATTTCCTTCAATAAATTCTCTTCTTAACATTTGGATCTGTAGACAATTCAAGTCAGTTAATGCACTTCCTGGCTCATAAACGAATGTTATTGTAAATTGCCAGTTACTACTGTGTAATCAGGCATAACAATTGCAACGGGCAACACTTATTGCAATGCCAAAGACTCGAGCCCTCTCAACTGATTTGCTAAACAATTACGAGTACGAATACAGACACGAATACGAGTACAAGTATACGAGTATTCGAGTACTCGTACTCGTACAAGTATGAGTTCACTCTCTGGCAAAGCGGCAAATAGGCTGTACAAGCACTTAAGATAAAAATCTTAATAGAATTGCAAGGCGCATTGCAATACAAATACGAATACGAATACGAGTACAAATACGAATACTACAACAAAAGGCGAATACTGGCAAATAAAAGCAATGTATAGGAGTATAGAAGTAGAGTTGGAACCTAATGATATTTATCAGCGATTTACACAATTTCCATGGGGCATCATCATATTTACAAGTTAATATTTGCGCTAACAAGATTTGCCTGGGCCCCACAATGGCAACAACAAAGCTGCTGATCTGTCTGTCCCTCTGTCTGTTCTTCAGTCTGCCTGCAAGGAATCCCACACAAAAGGATGGCGATTGGGATTGGGATTGGAATCGGGATAGAGCGAGAGCGAGAGCGACATGAGTAGACAAGCGAAATGCTTGTTAAAGCACAAAACATGCAGATTTCATTAAAGATATCGCAATGTCTGGAACTGCAACTCGTTGAAGGGCCCCACAACAGACCCAGGGCCACTTTGCATATATCTGAAAAGTAAAAGAGGAGTCCACGGAGTTGTAGTTGAAGTTGTGGTGCAATATGTGACTCTGACCATTTCTTTTCTCTTGTTCCCCCTGTTGATGCGTAAATGAAGCTTCAGTGCGACTGCAGTTCTAATGAAGGACAGAGCACGATTTTAACTCCTTTGGCTTTGACTGCTGTTGTGGCCTAATAGTTACAGTAATAAAATGGCAATTAAGTGTATTTATGGTCCGAACGATGGCCTGTTCATCCTTTTATGCGTGCCAACTATAAAAAGCCTTGTTTACCCATTCAACAACAACTTCATATGCTGCGAAGCAGCCTTGGATCTCCTTTGGATCATTTTGGCATATACTAGTGGCGTATTATTGTATTTTTTAGGGCTTGTCTGGGCGATGGCTTGTTTATGTTTATTGTAAGCATAAGTTTGTGCTATTTTATAGTTTTATAGCTTACACATGTCCAACTCGTAGGTGGGCAGGCGTTGCCCAGTTTACGTTTATTGATTTTAAGTGTGAGTTTATGTTCTCTCTCTCTACTCTGTGCCAGTGCAAAGATGGACTCCGATTGCGGCATGCAACATGTCCATATAGCCAAACAACTTTTCAATTTGTTCTGCATGTCAAGTTCATAAGCAGCGCATACAATTAACATACCCCGAAGAGGGAAAGAGTATGAGAAGGAGGAGTCGGAGTCAGAGAATCGCAGAGTGAACTCATGCTGTGACTTGTAATGGAAAGGCATCCTAATCCGATGCGGACTTTCATTCTTGGGAGCAGCATAACAAAAGCGGCGTTAAGATTAACGCAAATCAAAGCAACAGGCGGGCCACATTTATTGTAGACGCGTTCTTCTGGCCAAATCAGAAAACAAGAGCGACACATTATGACTGCTCGACTTGGCAGGCATCAGTTTAAAACGATACTCGTATGCTTAATTCAATAAACAAGCTGAATCAGCTGATAATTGCATTATTAATACCCTTGCAGGGGGTGCTATAATTTTAATCATATAATGAAAGGAAATCTGTCAAAAATTCGAGCCTCTATTTTTAAATAAAACTGGCGTAAAAATTGTCATGAAATTAGTTATTAATTTATTTCAACTGTTCTATCTTTTCAGTTACGAATTATAATTGTTTTAAGTATAATTTAATTCTTAACTTCGCATTCTCTTATTCTCATTCCAAATTTCCATTTAAATTCTTATTATTGTTGTCTCTCTCGACTGTTATTTTTTCAAATAAATAAATAAATCAGTCGAAAATGGAGAAGCGCACTCTACTCCAAGGGTATCAAATAAGTCGATAAGCTTTGTTTACTTCTTATATTGCATTTCTGATTACTCAACGTTCGATTTGATCTTGGAATATTATAAAATTCCTTTAGATAGAACGGAAATTCTACATGTTTTTTCATTGGAATTGAGCAAATACATAAAAACTTATTGTGAAGTGCAGTGAATTTCATGTATCAAGTCATCTCAAATGAGTCACGAGTCTTGGCAAAAAAACAAGCAAAGCAAATCACGGGGCGTATGCGTAATATTGCTGAGCATATTCAGTATGCTTTTACAGTTGACTGCGCTCTTTCTCTCTCTTTCTCTCTCTCTCTCTCTCTCTCTCTCTCTCTCTCTCTCTCCCTTTCGTTCTCTCTTGCTATTCCAAAAGCTGGTTCTGATCTTCTGGGTGACAGAAGCGCCGCCGCATTCACTTCAGTTGGCGCTTTATGGGCCGCCTTTATCTGCGCTGTCATTTATGGTTATTTAAAAGTGTTAGTTATCATGGTTGTTATTGTTGTTTGTCATTGTTGTTACTGTTGTTGTTGCTGGTTTCTTTAGATATTCGAGAGCCCGCAAGCTAAAGTTGTTTTCACCTTTTACGTTTAACTCGTTTAGAAATTAATGCGAATTCGATTTTGAAATGTTTGTTTGGCGAGTTTGACGAGCTCTTTCAGCGATTTTGACTCACAGAAATTTCGCAAGAATCTTCAGTGGGCAAATGGAATAATAAAAAAGTCCGATTACAAACAGTTGGGGAGCAACAGTAGCTCCAACTGTTCGTTCCTTGGTTCGTTAGCTTGTTGCATATTTGCATAAGAATTAGAAAACCCGCCGAGCGGACAAGGCACGCAGAAATCTTGTTCGGCATGGGGTATGTGGTAGGGGGTATGCAACATGGGGCATGTGGCGGCCATATAAAGTCAAGTCGGCGGCACACACAAAAATAACTCTCGTGTCTACACCTTCAACAACGACGACACGACGACATAGCAACACCAAACTGGCCCATCAAAGCGGCCAGAGGCAACAACGACAACAACAACACAAATGGCAACATTAGCGCAAATTTCAACGGCGCACAATTTGAATTTGATTTTGTTGTGCGACACACACACACATTTAAACAGATGAGAAACACGTTTATTGTATATATTTATTTTGTTTCGGTTTTTTGGGCATTTTAATATGCATACAGCAATAACAACAGCAACAACAACAACTCCAGAAAGACAGACAGAGAGACAGACAGACACATTACATTAGCCAGGTCTCTCGGGCCTGGTCTGTGGTCTGGTCTCTGCTCTGGCCTGGCCAATGACTTTAAAAACATGTGTTGATTAACATAAATGATTTCTGTCTGCCTCACAGCATGATGTTGTTGTTGTTGTTGTCATTGCTGCTGCTGCTGTTGATGCTTTTGTTGTTGCTGTTGTTGTTGCTGCTGGTGTCTCAGCTATTTGTAAAAAATATATTTTTGGAAATCTTTATTGCTATTTGGTGTCAAAATTGCGAATAGCTTCGTTTGACAACAGCAGCTGGCGCAAATATTTATTGATTTAATTGGCATATTTGTTCATCATGCTTGAAAAATTGCGAAAGCTTTTCCAAAGCCCCATAAAAAAAACCATTACGTACCTTTTTTGGCTGCAATTTTCATGCAAATCTAAATCCCAACTGCCAGCTGCAAAGAGAGAGCAAAATAAAAATAAAATCAATCAAGTAATTATACTTTACGATTATGATAAAAAGTTAAAGTTTGGATATAAATCGATTCATATTTTTTATTATTTGATATATACATTTTGGTATTAAGCTCGATTTATGTTTGGATTGACTTCACTAGATTATATTGTCTTTGGTTAAACATCTTAACAAGCATTGATAGACATTCCAAGTCGTACTCGACTTTAGGCCATTAATCTCAACAAGTGTTCGGAAATTAGCATGCTGTCAATGACTGAGATACAATTCATTAAGGAAGCTAATGGTATTCGATAAATCGAATATTTCTGAATGTAGATGGATAGATGTGATTGCCAAATGTATTCTCAAAATTTTTGCAATTCAATCGTTTGACATTGGCGCAGTCAACGGAATGGAACGAAACGAAACGGAACCAGACGTCATTTGAAATACAAATCACAACACGTAGCACATCAGGTTTCTCCATGGCCAGCCGAGTCAGGCAATCATTCTGTCAATCAGTCAATCATGCAGCTTGTAGAATTTCTAAACTGGTTGAGCTAGACAAAAGGCCAGTTACATAGGAGGTTACTAAATGCATCTATGAGTCCAACAAATTCCAGTAGGTGCTGATCTGTTTTTACTTTCAAATGCCGCAAATATTTCACATGCACCAACAACAACTTTAAGCTTGCAACTCGGGTTAAGTGTTGGTCCACTGGTAGCTTTGGATGATTTGCGTGTGTTAATTGAGACTAAATGGCAGCTGGCAATTGATGGCGGCCCTAACGCTTTGATTAATTATAGACAGACTGTCATAATTTACATTGCAATGGCAGCAAGAGACTGACCGAGAGAGAGAGAGAGACGGTAGGAGATAGAGACAGACAAATGTGACTCTTAAATTGCTGTACTCCTAATTGTGCTGCAACATTGTGAGAGTGGGAAAAAAAGTCATGCAAGAATTCAATTAGGAGATGGACAAATGTTGCACAATGAAAATGAAAGCGAAGCGTTGGACACGTTTGTTTTCGTAACCCACAAAAAAGTGTCGAATGCCACTTGAGGCAAATCATCATCAGCAGATTTACTTTTCAAGAATTAATCCGCCTTAGAGGGAGATGAGAAATAAATAACGTCGACTCATTGTCTAATCAAAAGTAAGAGTAAAGAAATTGTTAATAAAGTTGCCAGCAGCCAAGCGCTATAAACAAATACAAACACAAACAACCATAACAAATACAGAAACAAACACAAAATATAAATATAAATACAAATATAAATAAAACTACAATCAACAATGAAAACAAATAATCGTTGGCTGCGCATTAACCCATTTTATTTATTATTACTATTTTTTTTTTTTGCTATTGCCAACGTTGAAGTCGAGTTAGAAAGAGAGAGAGAGAGAGAGAGAGAGAGAGAGAGAAAGATAGAGAAGTGCTTGCGTGCCTGGAGCTTATTGATCAGAGCCACGTGATCGAATCAGCAGCAGCAACAACAACAACACTCGAAGCTGTGGCAGTTGCAACTACTGACACACCTATAGAGACCTAGAGACGCTGCCACAACGGTTGCAATAATGAGCAACTGCCAGCTATATAGATAAGACAATTGTGTGGGTGCCGTTAAAGCCATGCCACAAAACCGTTGAAGCCACCTGCATTCGGTCTCAGCAAATTTGAAAGCCTGCCAATCAGCCAAAAAGGCAAACAAACAATGCCACAGACAGGCACAGATTGTGCCACAGCGTGTGACTGCCAAAAATGCTTGCCAAATGCAATGCAACACACACGATTCCGTTATGCATTTCAAATGCAAATTGGTTTTGAAAGGTAATTGATCCCCGGTTGGTTCCAATTGCTCCAGTCAATGCCCAATGACAGAATAATTCTCTGCGACTTTCAAATGCAGACACAGGAAATATACACACGACAAAATAAAATATACAAAATTCATAAATAAATACACGATTTGTACACCCTGTACTTCAAATGTGAAAGGGTCTAATAAGCTGTAACAGACAGAATAGATAACAGACAGATTTTAAAAAGAATTATAATGATGCAATACGTTTAAACTTTGTTGTCCATATTTAACTTGTTTGTTTTTTGCAGTACTTGAATCAATTTTATTTTGAATATCCTGCTTTTACAACAAAAAATACAGGGTCTCCCACAGTCAAGTTTGCTCGTCTGTAGTTTTTACTGCTTTGATCTGACTTTGTATGCTGCCTGCAAAACACAATAAACAAATCAAATCCAAAATAAAAAATTAAACAAACTGTGCACGGACTGTGGCACATTTATAACTTTGAACTTGACAGGGCCAAGAAGAGATCGCGACTTCGTTTTGTGGCCAACTTTTTGGGAACCTCTCGCTTTTTGATATGACAGCGTTAATTGATTTTCGTTTTCATTTAAATTTTCCATGCGTTTTCTTTTCTTTTTTCGTCTACGCATCGTTGAGAAATTAGAAACTTATCACGGCAAAGAAGTAGAGAAGCAAAGTTCTCTCAACTCGTATTGTAGTTTGTTCTGTGTGTTGATAATCGGGTTAAACGCTTCATTACGCATGCAGGCAAGCGTTACAAATTAACCCAGTTATTTATGATTATTTAGTCTTTAATTTCGGTTGCATTGAAAAATGATGTAGATGCCGACAACAATTGGAAACGACAAAGCTTTAAATTGGATAAGAAATTCTCTCTCTCTTTATATTTCATCTAGAAAATCATAGAACGCTTGGTGAGAGTATGGGAAAATAAAAGAAATCATGTAAATTGCATAATCACTGGGCAACTGGGCACCTGGTCAGCATTTCCATCTCTGACCAGTCTTAAGTCTATGCAATGGGGATGGTCAGCCAGATATTCTTTTGCTGGCCGAAACTAGTTTCAAGTGTTTGGCTTGCTCCATTTTCCAGCTGGTAATTGGCCAGGCAATTGCAAATTGCAATTGTGTTGCCTGTTTGCCACATCAGATTGATGCCTCAGTTTGATAATAGCCAATGCCAAGGCATGCAATTTTAACGGTTTCAAGCTGTCAAACTGCACATAAAAGAGAGCTCGTGGGAGAGCATTTGAAAGAGAGAGACAGATGGAAAGAATGAGAGAGGGAGAGGTAGGGAGACTGCTAATGTATTGATGAGAATTCCCAGTAGCCAACAAGCGGCAACAAACTGATTCATGTCTCAACAACCGCCATTAAAAAGCCCAGAAATCTCAGAAGAATCATTTCGAAACTCAAACGTTAAATATTTTTGTCTTTATATTAAGTCTCAAGCTTTTTATCTTTTAAATCAAAATATTTGGGGAGGAGAAATTTAAAAAAATTTTAAATTGAAACCCGAAATCCCCAATTTTTTTCTTCTGTGTGCGATGCCTGGCAAGAAAGTCTTGAATTTTCTAATCGCTTCTAAACGAATTTATGTGCACTTATAAAGCACACAAATAGCGTAATTGGCGTCATAAAATTAGCGAGAAATACAAAAACACAAAACACACACAGAAAAACAAAGTGTTATGTGCGACAATTGCCGACGACAATTAGGCGCATTTTGTTGTCGACACTTTTCAATTGCTTGCCGTCTCTTGGCCGCTTCCCCTCCCCCTTTCTGGCCAGGCCAAGTCAGGCAGCTGGCGATTGCATTGAATTCCCCAAAAACCGAAAAATTGTGCAATACCAACGGCAACAACAACAATTTGAGCTGCACAAAAATGCGAGTCGCAACTGCGACTCTGGAGCTGGAAAACAAAGAGAAGGCTTTCAACGGTTGCAGTGTTAGCCTGGTCAAGCAGAGCTGTCTGTTTATTGGCGGTGGGTGGGTTGTCAATTGCATTGAGTTTGTTTCACACAGTTCATTAAGACGCAACCAATAAATAAATAAACTTTTAATTGTGCAATCGATCGACGAACGAAATTGTCAACACAATAAAAATAAATAAAAATAATAACAACAAAACAGAGTCTAAGCCTAATGAAGGTTAATGGACAGCAAAGTGCAGTTGAAAAATGTCAAAACTTCAAACTCAAATCATTGCCATGAATGAAACGAGTAGCTGAGCTAGAGAGAGAGAGAGAAAGAGATGGAAAATTGAAGTGTTGTGTTGTGAGTAATGCAAAATAAACACAGTTAATAAATCGATCGAATTTCATTAATTGTAAAATAAACTGGAAACCAAAGAGAGGCACAGTTGAGTTGGCTTTTTGGTTTGTCTTTTGGTTTATAGATACGTATGTGTGTGTGTGTGTTTGTGTGTGTGTATCTTGAGGAAGCATAGACAACAATCATGCGGCAACTCTTGGTGGCAAGTTGGCGACTGAATGCCAATGAAAGGCAGCTGCCTGTCTGCAACATGGACACATAGAGACACAGAGATGCATTGGCATGCGTGAGCAATGCAGTTACAGATACAGATACATTACTATACAGATACAGATGCACTCACAGATACAGATACAAATACAGATATAGATGCTGGCATTGTTGATTGGTAGGCTGTTAACTGGCGACGTTAATTTCACTTTAACAAACATTTCGCTTGTCTCCAACCACAGCGAGAGGCGGAAGACAAAACGTAGGCAGTACGAGGGGCAATCGAAGACTTTTGTGGTGGCTTTCAGTGTCGCTGTGACAGATCATACAGAAATGTGTTGCATTTTTAATCAAAGCGATCGATCAAACGGTAGTTTTATGTTTGACTCTTCCCTGCCACACACACACACACACACACGCACACACATACATGCGCATAACTCAAACATGCCACACATGTGTATTTATGAAGAGAAAGAGATGTGTACGCACATATGGCGCTCACTGTCTGCTTGTCCATCTGTCCGTTTGTTTGTTTATCTAACCGGGTTGTCTGTCCGTCGGTCTGTCTTTCTGTCTGTGCCTGCGAATGCAGCGGTTGACATACGATACCCAACCACAGATACAGATACTCACTCGTACAGTGAGGCCTGCATATATACTCCTGTCTGCAATTCCATTTCAAATTTGATCAATCGCCATTGAAAATGCAATTTGGCTGCGTTTGCTATTAAGGAAACCCAAAAAAAAAAGGATCAATTACTTTATTATTTGTTTTTTTTTTTTTTTTTTTGAAAGGAAATCGGAGAATGCAGCTGCTTGCTAGAAGATGGAAAGATAACTCAAAACTCGCTTATTAGCCCTTAGGCTAGGCAACCCTTAGCCCTTAACCCTTGGCGACCTGTGTGGGGCAACCTTGAAGCCGCAACCATCAAAAAAGCCATTAACGCCTGCCCCACAACCTTTCCCCCCTTGCCTTCTCCCCCTGGGCCAACAAACGTTTATTGTCGTTTTCAGTATTTACTAACATCATTACGATGAGGCTGCACATTTTCTCAAGAACTATTAGAGTAACTAAACAAAATTATACGATGCAGCATGCGGCATGAGGAACGAGACATGAGGCAGCATTGAAGCAAAGAGTACACAGAAAAAAAAGACGGGGATAAAGTCAATCTCAGTTCGGATATTCTTTTCAGTGAAATCCAATTTATTCGCATCTTGTGTTCATTTAAATTTAATATCCTGAGTACATCCTTAAAAAATACATGATAAATTCAAAAATATCAAACTTCGAATTTTAGAATGACATTTTTTTTCTGTGTAGGAGTGTGACCCCGAGATGGATTCTCCACCCACCCAGTTTAATGTTTGTTAGAGATACTCTCTCACAACAGCAACAACAACAATAAATGTATCTTAACATTTCTAAGAAGCATTTAATGCCATCACACGCCGACGCCAAGCAGGCGGGGCATGCGTGTTGTTGTTGTTGTTGTTGCAGTAGTTGTTGTTGTTGCTGCTGCAGTTGTTGTTGTTCCTGCAAGACTTTGTAATTTCAGCTTTGGTGCAGCGTCTGGCGCTGTTGCAAGTGTGACTATTAAATTGGCGGTGGTAATTTTAGGTTATTTCTCTCTCTTTTTTGTGGCAAGTTGCAAGCTCGAAACTGAAACACAGACAACGAACGAACGCACGCAAAGCAAAGTCGCCCGCAGCAGCAGCAGCATTAACAACAACAACAACAACTGTTGCAACTGCAACAACAACAACAACAACTGCTGCAACTGCAACATCAGCTATAGACTGGGCTTGGCCAGAGTCTGGACCACACAGTTAAAGTCGAATCATTGCGTCGTCGTCGTCGTTGCTTTAGGTTTGTTTGCCTTTACTGAAATTAACTCTGCGAGTCTATCTATCTCCCTCACACATTCCCCTCCTCTCTCGCTCTCAGTCTTTCTCTCTTTATTTCGACTGGAAATTATGCAATCGTTACACCCGCGGCACATATGAAAAGCGAGTCTGACAAAAGTCTACAGAGTCTTCGATTCTCAATTGAATTTAACGATGAATCTGGTATTTTTTTTGATGATTGCATCTAAGAAAACCCACAACTGGTCAGTGGGCCACCCAATGTTTTAATTGCCTTGGCTATCGCATCGATTGTGTAATTAAAACAGGTATTTTTCCCATCAAAGATGCAAAGCAGCATCAAATCTGATTAGCGACCTACGCGCAACATTTCAGAATCTTTTTTTGCGGCATTCTTGAGTGTCACACAGCAGTTGAAGTTGCAGCTGAAGTTGAAGTTGCAGTTGAAGCTGGAGGAGATTGAAAGACTGGGGAACTGGGAGATTGGAAGACTGTAAGCTGGAGGCCTGTCCAACTGTCAGACATTGCCCACACGCTTCGCTGCACATGTAAAGCAGCTTCGGCGACTGTCAGAGCTATTCATTTAAAGGAGGCTGCCACATTCTGCCATTCTGGCTCAGACAGACAGACAGTGCCATCCAGTGACAAATCAATAGCCAGAACGTAGGCCGATCCATCGTAGCCAAGTGTAGGCATTAAATATGCTGCTGACACTTTTAAATCGCCATCGCAATAATCTATCGAGCTATCGAACATATCTCTTTGTCTTCCTCTCTCTCTTTCTGCCCCAATCAGTTGGCTAAAATGAATATTGCAACATTATCGAGAATATGTTGCGTGGGCTTGCCACTAATTAAGCGTCTTTCAAAGTCTGCTGCCAAAAACAGCAAACAGATAAATGCTTTGTACATTTGCTTCAAACTTTGATGAGTTCAAAATCCGCCCATAAAAGAGAAAAATATATAAAAATACGACTAAAACTGAAACCGAGATAAAAGACAACCGCCAAGAGCTTGTTACAACTTAATGATCTCAGCTCACTTAAATAATGCAATAATAATACACTTTAAAAGCGGTAGCCATAAAAGTTGTACGTGAGTAAGGCTTTCGTAATAAGTTGTTTTAAATACAAAGGTCAAGGACTGACAATGTTTCAATCTACAAAAATCATGAGGAATTGGGTCAGAGTTAGATTAACACAAATTAAATTAAATTAAATTAAATTCAGTATACTCGTAGTCAGTTTTTTGTTACCCTACAAGAATATACAATTGATTCTAAATTGTCTGTTTTTTGTTCTGAGAAAACTTACTTTTGACATATTATACATAAATATTTGATTTAAGATCTATAATTAAAGATTCATTAAGACTTTCTACTTATATTATAACTCTGTCAAAAATTGATGTGCTGTTCTTTTCCAACAGGAATCGATTGCCCGATAAAAATTTTATTACAGAAAGATTAGAACGCCGATTTTTCTCGAGTAATTACCTAAAGTTATTTACTGTATTTGCAAACTCTTTTCTTTCCATTTTTTCTACTCTATAAACTTTTAAGCATTTTCTGGCATAAAATTTTACCTAAGTTTACTGACCGCAATAATTGACCAGCTGAGAGAGCCTCTATATAATTTGTTCCAATTGCAAATGCAATTGGAGATTCGCTTTCAAGTCGAATAAGCAGAAGTCTAAGATTTGAATGCATGGCCAATCAGAAGAAAATCATTTGATTTACATTTTATGCGCCTGATGTTGATGCTGTTGAAGCTGCTGAAGCTGCTGCTTTCATTTCAATTGCACATTCTGAATTTATTAGTGCAAAAAGCGCTGCAAATGCCGAATGCCAAATTTAATTTATGCGATTTGAAAAGCCCGACACAAAAGACAAAGCACACACAGCATCCAAGTTGGACTCCAGTCTCAGTCTCTGTCTCAGTCTCAGCCAATTCCAATGCCAATGCCAATGGCTTTTGGATGCGATTGCGATTCCGAATGCGAATACGAATTCGAATACGAATGCGAATGCAAATTTGAAGTTGTCTTTTGAGCCACTTGAACTTTTTGCGCCGTTTTGCAATTGATGCTGATGCTGAGATACAATGTTGAATTGCCTGATGCGCAGGACGTTGTTGTCAGTCAGCTGAATTGGCAACGGCCATGGCAATGGCAACGGCCATGAAAAGACAGGCACAAGCCAAAAACAGAAACAGAAACCGATTCAGAAACTTACAACCGAAGCAGTGTAAACTGAGAGAAGATGCTACACAGGAAAAAAATCATTTTAAAGTTCAAGTTTAAAATTCTTGATTTTAGCAAATATACATACTCAAAATATTTAGGATATTATTATTAAAATAAAATTTCCAAATACAATACACATCATTAAAATAGTCAAATGAAGAGTCAAGGTCTTGATTTTACTGAAAAAAATTGTCTTTTAGAGCTTCGATATTAAAAATACTTGCCTAGAAGCAATTCAAAAATTGTACTTGGGTCAAGTATTTCGTTCTCTCTTTAAAAAATTTAAATAATGTGGATCTTTTGACACAGTATGGTCTTATTTTTATTCAGGATTTTTTTCATGTGTACTTTGGACGGTTGCATGCCCCATCTGGTGATGGGGTTCGAGGCTTATCTTGTCACCCAGCTAGATACCAGACCAAACCCCGCTCCTTCTTCTCCTTCAGCTCGTTCCATTTGACTTCACTTTGCCCTGGCGACGAATTGACGTATGTTTCAAGTTAAATAGAAATGGAAGACAGATAGATAGAAAGAGCAAGCGAGCGAGAGAGAGAGAGAATGTTTGAAGGAAGTGATCTCATCGTAAATTACAAATTACACAAAGTCACGATATCAATTTCAGATACTCGCACACTTTTTTACTCGTGTAGACATCGTTGTATCTGCTGCTGTTTTGTTGTTATAATTAAATTGTCGCCGTTTTTTTTTAATTTTTTTTTCTTTTTTGCTTGCATAAAACAAATGCTAGCCATGGGAATTGATTAATGTTTCCGAATTGATTGAGCGCGGCAATACAAAACACACACAAAAAACCCAACGAAATGTATTAGAATCTTTTAGAGCCGACAGCAAATTTACATAACTTAAAAAGAATTCCGTTTGCTGAGGGTCAAACACCTACACCAAACCAACCGAGAACAACAACTTTGCTACCATTTGGCTAGATGAGAACAAGTTCATTAGAAGTCAGCGGTCTCTCTTGGTCCGAATGGGAATTCTGAATTCTGGCCGGCGAAAGGTGACCCACATGTGGTGAAAGCCACGGCATTAACTCAAAGCGCCTTTAATCAGCCTTTGACTAAAAAATGTTTCATTGAAAAATGCCTCAAAGTGCCCGGTCATGGCATAAGTCGAACGCTAATAACTAACACTGACCCACAAAAGTATGTGTAAGACACAAACACCCACGCCCACACATGAGTTTTTTTTCTTTTAATTGAAATTTTACATAAATTTTGGCTGATTTTTGTGTTATTGTTGTTTTTTCGAATTTGGATTTGTTTTTAATTTCGTTCTCGGAAGCAGCTTTTGCATTTGGCAATCTATGTATTTCCTGTTAGCGGAACGAGTTCTCTGTAAACGGTTATTGGCCCGGACCTTTACGCAATCGATAAGCAATAATTTATAGCCATAACATAAAACAAAGTCAAGTCAACTGAAGCCCTTCCGCATCGCTTTCATTAATCAATAATGCACATTTGGTTTTACTTTTTTTTATTGCTTTGTCTTTGTCGATTTGTTTACCATAAATTGTTGACATTTGGCTAAGTGCATAAATTTTAATCCCAAAGACGACGCGTCGAGCTTTTCATCTCTGCTGGCCAAGAAAAGCGCATTGCCAAACATACAACAAATATTATTGATAAACATTGCAAGCAATCGAAAGGAGAAGCTTAATTAATAAAGCAAATATTTTACTATTTGCAAAGCGCAAAAAGCAAAAAAAAAAAAAAAAAACAAAAAGCAAAGCTTATGCAACATGCCGCATTGCAAGTGCAACAGTCAGAGCAACAACAGCAACAACGCCTGCCATAAATTTACACATTGTCAGGTGTGCACAGTTTTTTGCTGTTGCCAATTTTCTAACAACTAACAAATTCTGCCAACAAATTGGTAAAATATTTGCATGCACAAGTGTTTCACTCTCAACTTGGCTTGTACTTGAAACTGTGCCACATGTAGGTGGCATGCCACATGCCACACATTTAAAAAAAAAAGGGTAAACGAGTATGGAAAATTGTTAGATTAAATAAACTTTAGTTGAATTGAAGTCTTAGTAAATTTTAATAAATTAATTATATACTTAAATAAGTGACGAAAACTGTGTTGTAGTCAAAGCTTCCTTGGTTAGGGTATAGAAAAATGCACATGTGCAATGGAGCTCGAGTTATGTCACCCGGCTGGGCATGGGCAGCACCTGGACGGGCCAAGGCGTCGTTTTTTGACGTGTTGCAGACATAAACAAGCAACAACAACAACAACAACCGCAACAAAAACAAAAACAATGCCATGTTGCACTTGTTGTTGACGCTGTTGGTAATGTGAGACGACGCTTTGACTTTGGCTTGTTACCTGTTGCAAGTTGCAAGCATCGTTTTTTGCTTTGTTTTGCAGCTGACCTTCGGTATTTTGTAACTATGATAATTTACATGGCAAAAAACAAAACAAAAGAAAAAGCAAAGCAAAACAATGCAAATATATTATTGCTGGAGACATTCCTGGTTATAGCCATGGACAAGGTCAACTGCATATATAAAATAAAATGCGCTTGGCCTTTTTATGTGCTGCATTACAAATCAATATAAATCGAAGAGTTATAAAAAGCTGAGCAGACCATAAATAAAAGGCCATACAATGAAATGTCTCAAGATGCCACCAGCAGCAGCAAAAGCCAATGCCACAAACTGGAATCGCATCGGGTGAATGGCACAAACTTGGAACTGGAGAGTCTTCCTCTCTCTCTCTTTCCCTCTTCCTATCTCTCTCTCTCTCAGAGTCTGGCTGCTGTGGGGCCAACGCATTGATAACTGCAAGATGCTTACCAGGCACATAAATCTTTTCACACCCAAGACCAGACCCCAGTTTTCAGTCTCCAGTCTTCAGTCTTCAGCCTCCAGACCCCAGAGCAGCTTTAGCTCCTACTTCATCTCCGACTTGGAATCTGTGCAAAGTGCATGTAGTTTTGAAATTTGAGCTACGCATGCGACGACGCTCAGGCAGAGCTAATTACTAGACCAAACTAAAAGCAGGCAAACAATTCTATAAAATGAAAAGAAAACTGACAAAAAAAAATAAGAAAAATAAAAACAACAAACGTACAACGTTGTCTGATTATCGCTAGTCATAATTTACAAAGCAACAACAAAAATAACTGATATTTTTCTGGTTTTTTAATTGGCAAAAACGAAGCGGCATGATATCATATTATATACTATATAAGCAGTAATAATTTATTTTTAGCCAAATTGACAGCAAAGTTGAGTGAAGTCAAAAAGCAAAAGTCCAGATAAATGTGTACTTAGTTAAGGCACACAGATAAAGACAGTGAGAGCAAAGAGAGAGAGAGAGAGAGCGTGCCCGAAACTCAACAATTCGGGAATTTAATCATTCGCTGATTTGGCTTACCAATTATAATATTTGGCATTGCTGGCTGGTGTGAATAATTACTGACTCTGTTCAGGGTTCAATGTCATTAAAAATGCCAATAAAATCATTTATTAACAACTCTTAAAACTCAACAATACAAAGAGATTTCTGACAAGATGATTTTTTAATTCAAATTAATTCAGGTTTAATTGGGATCATTTTTAATTTCTCTTTCTTAACAAATAAATGCAAACTCACCTTATAATTCAAATGTTGTTTTGTTTTTTGCTGTGTACCACGTTGCGTATGATTGACATGCGACACGGATAGGAGGAAATATAGAAATTTGACCGCCTGCTGTAAAGTTAAATGAATTGCACCTTAATCCACGGAAAAAAGTCTCGAATCTGTAATGATAGCGAAAAGGGGAAAGCAACAATAAAAATTAATTGTAAATTCAATGTTTTCCCAGACTTGTAGTTGTTTACAACTATTGCTATTTTTGTTAAGGCCAATGAGGGCATATGCGGCGTATGCGCGATGCTGCTTGTTGTATTTGAAAACGCATCGTGTCGTATGGCAATCAACGCGCACAGCTGGAAACTTCTATGTTTGTTTATACAGGGAAAAAATGTTGAAAATATGTCATGATGCTGCAATTTTCATGTTGCGTTTACAAATGATGTGAAAGGTAAAATTTACGAAGAATAATAGAAAGCACAATCAATTCATTATAAAGTGATATAAACATATTAATTGGCAGACAGATACCAGAACAATATTTAAACTAAACAAGTCGTATTTTCCATAGTGTAATTGATCCGCATCACAGATTTCATGAATTATGCTACAGAGATAATGATAATGCGGGGTGAGGTCAGCTGATAAGAAAAGCTTCAAGCTTAACTTATCAACAGACATTCGACTTTAGTTGCTATTGAGACGAGCTGAAATACAGTTGATCGCAATGAGAATTTGTTTGTATATAGTTGGATTAATGTTGATCTCAAGCTCGCTTGGGTTCGACAATGAGGCATCCTCCAACATAGACAATTTGCAACTCAGTCCACGAATATTATACAGAAGGAAACTCGGAGCTCAAATTGAGAGCAGAAAAAACGCTGTGAACTGGACACGTGCATTGTTAAATAAGTTGTCTCTCAACCATCTGACATATAAGCTGACTCAGGCCATGATCTTGGAAAATAATGAGCTACTGTTTGAAATGCAAACATATCTCAATGCGCTGGAAGTGAAGCGAGCTTGGGATAAACAGCTGGAAGAGCAAGAAATGAATGCGGAATCCATGAACTGCAATTCGGATTGTGTGAATGACGAATATGAATTGAAGCAAACGACAATAAAATTTTTGGAAATACCCGTAATAAATTTTAGAACAACACATGATAAATAAAGAATTTGCTATTGTAATTAAAATTGGGTGTTCTATTGTTTTTAGTTTATCTTATCACATTTGCATTTGATAAGAGTTTTTCGATAATCCAACGATGTTTTCACTCTTTCTATGAAAAGTGAATTTCTGGAAACAAACTTTAGACCCTCTTCTATTACTATTTGTGTAGTTTTGTAAGGTGATGCGTGGAAATCGTAGACGATAAGACACTCACCCACATTTGCAAATGGAATTGAATGCACTCATTATAAACATGAAATTCAATATGCCAGCTTTGAGTTTATGAGTAATACAATACAATTCTATAGCCTTGACTTAATTTGCAGCGTCTCTTTTTACTTTGAAAGTTGCAACGAAAACAGAATTCACACGCTTGGCCAGCCAACAATGTGGCAGCAACAGATACAAAAACAAAAGCAACACTCAACCCATTTTCAGCTTGGCACTTGGCTTTAATTTTCAATGCCAAACGCGAAGAGGAAGTCGAGTTAACAGCGAGAAAGAGAGAGAACTTTAGAGAGCTTGTATTATTGGTTAGACAATCGTTTGTTGTGCCACAATAAATCACTAATGGCCCCTCGCATTGCTGTCTGTTTAAGGCGCCATAAATTCTTAAAAGCCAAAACCGAAACCAAAAAGGTTCTAACACTTTAGCCAAAAACACTGGAAACTCCTAAAAAAAAAAAGCAAAACTCTCTCATCGACTGCAATCAACAGTATTCATAATTTATGCGATTTGCTTTGATATAAAATTATTGTGTCTGTCCACATGATTTATAGGCATTGAGCCCAGATATCTTGTTGTCTTGGTTGTTGTTTGTGCCATTTCCTGTCGGCATTCATGAATTTTGTTAGAACACAGCAAAAAGAAATCCACACGCTGTTGCAACTGCAAAAACAGATTAACTAAATCACCCTGTATTTTAGATTAAGCAAGTTTCACTTTATATTACGAAATTTGCATAAAAATTACTTATAATTATAATAGTAAACAAAAGTTGAGTCACAAATCAGATAGACAGAGATTAGCTCACCGAAAATGCGCACTAACATTTGAAAAGAGTCAACGAAAAATCAACGAAATCTATGGGCTTAGCTGCCGATAATCGAAAGCAAATTGAATTAATAATAACGAGCCAATAGCTGTCCACCACACAGAAATCATTTTGAATTATTGTATTGGGAAAATTGTCATAATTTCAACTAATGTGTGCCTCGTCGCATTGCGTATACGCCGCGATGTCGCTTTCAAGTCTAGTCAAGTCAAGTCAAGCGAGTCAAGTCGACCAGTATTTTTGTGCATGTTATCGAAAAGAAATTTGTATTTGTACTTTTTGGCTCTTTTGGCTTTTTGTATGCCAAGCGTGCTTGTCAAATAAAATGTAAAGTTTATGTGACAGTTTGGCGATTAAAAAAATGCTTTGAAAAAAAAACTGCGTTTTGATGTCAGTCCAAAAAAAAAAAAGCCCAAACAAATAAAAGAGATTAGAAACTGTCGATCGATGGAATATTAAAAGCAAAATCGAAAATTATTTATTTAAATGTAAATGAAGTGAGCCAAAAAATTACCAAATATAAGTTATTTTAGTGTTTTAAGTAGTGAAAGTATGATGAGCTCAATTTACAGTATCTAATGAAAACTGAGCGCATAATTAAAGCATAGTTTATTATGGAAAATTTTGAGTCGCATGCGCGCATTGAACTGACCCTTGACACTCGGCTTGTATTCTCTCTCTATTATTGCGTGCCACTGTTCAAAATGATGCAGGTATCTCAATTGGATATGAGGGTTGAGGATTGCGGGTTGCGGATTGCGGGCATAGGAAACTCAAAGTAGGCATGCCAAAATGCTTAGCATGCTTAGCTCAAGTGTTCCCAAGAGAGTGAGAGAGAGAAACAGCAATAGAAAAATGGAAATAAAAATAAATTAAAATTGAAGCAATTAAAATACGACCCCAAACCAGCAGCATGACAATTGCGCATGAGTTTTCCCCTTACCCTTACCCCTGTCTCTGTCTCTCTGTAGACCCACTGCTGAAATTACCACCATGATAGTCGTTCGACAATTCCTTTACAGCTGTGAGTACTCGTATTGTTCGAAACATTCATTTCGTGTGCCCAGCAACCACAAAAACTCATTGCAAACAAAAGTGATCGACGATAAAACGACTACAGACAATCCAAAAGACAACAGAAACAAAAACAACGACAACAGCAACAACAACAACAACGATGAGGTTGTTTAAAGACAATGTTTGGCAGTCCCGCATTTAGCGACAATTAAGAAATCAAACCTGGGCCTTAGCCTGGCAATTGTATTGGAAAAGCGCTTACCAGGAGCTGCCTGCCAGTAGCTTTATTTCCTCGATGACAGACTGAGACCCAGACTCAAACTCAAACTCAGACCTAGACCCAGACCCAGTCGGACCCCTGTCTGCCAGTTGCCAGTTGCCAGTTCGCTTTCCACTCTAATGCAAATGTGCAATTAAATTGTTGACGTCGCCTGTCGTTTGCTGCTAATCAAAATTGTACGATCATAGGACATGGCACAGACCCTATAGCCAAGAGAGCGTAACAACAACAACAAATACATTTTTTGATAGCTTTTTAAAAAGCGGGCAATAAGTTGTAATTGACCTTTTTAACATTGCCAAAGCAAATAAATTGTGGGCGGTCGATCGTTTGGAAAAATAACGATTTAAATCCAAATTTGGCATGAAAATCAATAGGAAAAGCCATTAAAGAGATTCACAAAAACAATGTGTTATAAAAAAGCAACAACTCGCAAAATACCTCAAGCAAATAGGAAATGCATAAAAAAGGAACATAAAACTTTTTTAAATACTCGTATTTTCTCAATACGTAATTCGATAATTAGCTTCACATATTTGCACAAATTAATTATCAATTTGTCTGTGCAGTTTTTTTAATAGCATAATTAAATTGAATTTAATGAGCTGACTGGAAATTCTTGAAGATCATAGAATGCTCCACACAGCTGATGCAGTTTTGGCTACGGGCAGGGTATAATTGTAGTTTGTAGAGTTGACAGAGCTATAAAGCAGCACGAAGTCAGAGGGGGACGGGACTCTGCCACATATGGTTACAGTTCGGTAATTTTCATTTTATTTTCAAGTGAAAATGTATCTACAAGAGCTCTAGAGAGGGAGAGAGAGAAAGAGAGATGTGTTTCTCTATTTGCCACACACGCATAAAACTATAAATTGAAACGGGTGTGTCATTATTTTCAACTGAATTTCATGCCACATGCAAGGCAGGGAATGAGGGACCTACACAGAAAAAAAATCATTCAAATTCAAGTTTAAAATTCTCGATTTAAGTAAGTATTTTTTAAAAATGTATTTAGAATATTATTGTTAAATTAACACAATATTATGAGGATGGTAACCATTCTGAATTAAAATAGGGAAAAATAGTCTGAGACATTGGATTTTTTTCTGTGTAAAACCCGACGTTGTTTTTATTGCTGTAATTTTTTGCTGTGGGCCAATGTGGGCAGGCGCAACACATTTTGACAGAACAGTTAGTCAGTTAGCCTTTTTAGGCAAGGTGTTGCACAATTCAATAGAACATTTATTGGCCAACACTTGGCAGCCAATTTATTGCAATGACATCGATTTGGACTACGCAAAAGGCAAAGGGGAAGTGGAAAAAAAGGGGCAAAAGCAATCTCACACAGTTTAGTCAGTTGCATAAATGAGCCAAACAAAACACACACACGTGCAAACAAACATCTGTATTCAAATACATGTGTAAATCTATCTTCAGCTTTGAGTTCTGCCAATGTATGCAAAAGTCGTAAACGTGGCCAAGAACCGACGCCAGTTTGATGGCAGCTAAAACGTCTACAAAGTAACTAAAAGCTGCTAAGCTTGTGCGCAATTAGAATAGTAGTTGTTGTTGTTGTTGTTGTTGTTGCTGCAGTTGCAGTTGCAGTTGTTGTTGCAACATGGCTACACATGTTGCCAGTTGGCAGAGATCTTGACTTGGCTTGGTTCGGTTCGGTTTGTTTGTTTGCCATGCGCCTAACTAGCTATCTATATTTGAGCAGATTGCGCTGCTAACCTCATTGCAATCTTGGCCCAAACTGGCAAACCAAGTGGCAGTCGTAGCTAACAGACTAACAGACTAACTGACTCTTGGCCAAAGTGACTAACTGACTGCAGTTTGAAGTCGTTTCGTTGTTGGCCCGTTTGCTTGGCTTGGCTATCACTTGTACATTTATTGCTCACATTTTTGCATGTGTGAGTAAATTGTTAACATGTAGACAAGTGTAATTTAGTTGTTAGCAAAGAGAGAGAGAGAGAGAGAAAGAACAAAAGAGAAAGAGAGAGAGTTGTTGCTGTTGAAGAACACTTTCAGGCAGCAACATTTGCAGCATTGCATTGACAACACGTTGACTACAACAAATTGAAATTTAAAACGCGCCTTTTTGGCCAATTGGCCAAAACTGGTTGCCAAGCCAGCCAAAGTCATTGAAAGACTTGGCCAGCCAGTCTGTCGCATTTATTTAAATTGTATCTAAACTGTTTGACTAGATTTATTATTAGCCTGTTGGCGGCTTAATTAACCAGCATTTTTTTCTAAATGCGAAACCAATAAAAAAGACAATATCTGAAAGGAAGAGAGATAGAGAGAGAGAGAGAGAAGAGCATAGAGTGTCTGCATTATCAGCTGTTAGCCAGCTGCCATTGTTATTGTTGCTGTTGTTGTTTATAAAGCTGAAAGTCGTTAACCTTCGTTGTAACACATTCATCATCATCACTCACCTCCGTAGAAGAGGCAGCAACACGCACACAACAACAACAATAACAACTGGCAAGTACAACAACTTGTAGTCAATGCAGCTGTAAAAAGAAGTCGTCTTAATCTTAAACGACGTCTCCATCCATCTCAGAAGGCAGCAGCAACAGCAACATCAACAGCGACAACAACAACAGCAACATCAGCTGGGCAGTGGCTGCTCTTAGCCAGTTTTGTGTTGATGCTTTTGTTTGCTGGCAGCATTTGAAAACAAGCAAGGAAGTTTACCGACTGACAAACTGACGTTGTGAAGAATTGACGGGCTGGCCTTTAGAAGGCAACTGCAACTGAGCAACACAGCAACTGCAACAGCAACTGCTGCTGCTGCAACTGCGACACATACAACAAATAAGTAAACAGCCCGCACTTGTAACAAATTAGCTTGGCACAGAAATAAAAAACTAGTAGAAAAAATGACTAGACTCGAGCAATCCCGATTTTTCGAGTCCCTGTACTTTATTTATTTATTTAAACTAGACAAAAAATCAATAAACTTAAAAAGCAAAAGCATAATTTAGATTTATTAATTAAAATAAATTGTATAACCACTTTTATTATAAAAAATCTTACATAATAATGAATCGAATTCGAACCCATTTAAATTTACTGCAGACAAACCTGCACATCAAGTTTAGTACCTCTAGCTCTTAGAGTATCTGATATTTATAGAGACAAGCGGTATTAGCTATATCGAGTTGGGAGACTCATAGATTCCTCTTTTGGCTAGTGAAATACTTTCTTGAAAACTCAAAAATGTAGGCAACTTGGCTGGATCAGACATTCAGCATCCAGAGGAGAGGGAATGAGAAGAGATTGTCTGCTGTTGTTGGGCTAAACTATATTTGGGAAATCGTCAAGCTAGTCGACGACATTTGAAAGCGTTTGAAAGTGTCACGTTTGGTGAAATGTCTAGAACTAAATGTGGAGAAAATTGGGTACACACGGAGAGCTCGGCAATGCAATCATTTGACTTGACACTTTCTAAGCCAGACGCCGCCGCACAAATGAAGAATGCAAACAGAGACAGAGGGACAGACAGGCAGACAGAAAGAGAGAGAGAGAGAGAGAGACAGACGGAGACAGACACAACTGAGTAGAATTGCGGCTTCTGCGACTGCTGTTGATGCCACAAAAAGGTTCGGCGGATGTTTGCCTCGAGTGCGAGTGCCGAAGGCAGCCCAAAATAACTGTAAACGAACTAACAATGCAACGAGCACAAGAACAACAGCAACAACAACAACAACCAGCAGCAGCAGCAGCAGCAACTCGAGTGAAATAATTAAAATTCCATGCTCATAACTTCCGCAATTAAGGCTGATAGACGACTGAAGTTGAGTCCTACTCCCAGCAGAGTCCAAGAGGCCAACAGGAGTCGGCAACAGCAGCTAATTTCCACGCACAGTTGACGCAAACTTCAGAGCACTCTACAAAGCAGCAGCAGCAGCAACAGAACTTGCCACTCGTTGCAAGAGTCGCTTTCTGTCTGACAGGCAGGCAAACAGCGAGGCAGTCAGACGTTTGCCTGGATGGCTGGATGGCTGACTGGCTGGATTGTTGGCCTGTTGGCGTGTATCTTTGAGATACATGGCTGCAACGACGACAACGACAACGACAGCGTCGACCAACGCATGCCACACGGAACACGCCTGCACTAATGAAGTAATTCATTGAACCGTGCTACGCCAGCGCCTTTGCCATTAGTTTAGTGTTGGCTACGCTCTTTTCTCTTCCCTCTTCCTCTTCCCCTTGCTCTTCTTCTGCCTTTCCCCTTCCCCTTTGTCTTTGGCAATACCGACCCTTTTTGTATTTACCAAAAGCTGACTTTGTTTACCTCAATGCGCTTCCTGGATGGCACATTAGATCACTCACTGACAGCAGCCTGGCCAGCAGTGAGCTGGCTTTGACCTCGCCTTAAATGCATTGGCATTGGCATTAAACCACTCCTCGTTTTTTTTTTTTTATTTTGGCCACACTATCAGCTGACCAAGCCCAAAATGATGGCCGTTGAGAAAAATGTCTTTGATAATTAAGCGGGCCATCGCAAACACTCCACTCTCCACACACCACTCACTGCAATCCACACTCCACACTCCACTCCTTACTGTCCACAGTCCACACTCTAGAGTCCGCATTCTAACGATTGCACTTTCTCAAAAATGCACAAGAACTTTATCTGGCACGCCGTTTGCCGCTTGCCGCTTACTGCTTGCCACATGCCGCACGAGCCAGGCATACACTAGTAGCTAAGGCTACAGTCAATTCAATCCGACCGTAAGAGACCCTGTAATCATTATGCAAAAACTTTAAAACTCACGAAATTCCCAAGATTTTTTTATATTAATTCATTGATTTCTACTCTTATCTTTTCAGTCTATAAATTTAGTTTTAGTTAGTTAGTTTAGTTTTTGGACTGCTGTCTACAGTGATCCGATCATAATGAAATTTGCAGAGCTATTTCAAAATTTCTTTCTTTTCATTTCTGTTTGATTTGAAAATAAGATGCAAAAATAAATTTAATTTTCTTGGGATATTTTGAAATCTATATGCCAAGCTTTATGGCTCTTGAAGTCTCTACAGACGCAGCTTCCAATGCTGATGGCTTTATTCTTCTGACAAACTAAATGCACTTTTTGTACTCTCTTAGTACAGGGTCTAAAAAGTAGCTTAACTTAAATCGGAGAGTGGCTGCTCAGTTGAGAGAGTGTTAATAGAAATATGCGTGTATCATATGTGTGTGCGTGTGTCTGTGTGTGTGATCTGTATGTGAGAGCTGTGTGTGAGCTGCTGTGTGTGTTGTGCATATCAAAATCCATTAGTGGCTTTTGTAGAAATAATCAACAACGACACCAAAAAAAACTGCAAACGGCGGCAGACGATGCGGAATTTCCGCCGAGAGTATCTCCTTGGAGAGAGACGAGGATGGGCTTTAGTTACATGCCCCATCTCCGTCAGTCCGTCTGTTGCTTGGTCGATTACTTCGTCAGTCCGCCGGTCGGTCGTTTGGTCATATCTACGGTCGGGCTAAGTGAACATTTGTAATGGTCACTCAGGCGGCCAAAGCGTCCGTCGTCTATCAGCAAACGCGTTTGTTACGCTGTCCACACACACACAAACACAACACTCACACACACATACATTCATATTATTTTTTGTTGTTTGTTATTCACTCAACAGCAAATACGTATTCGCATCTAATCATTTGTTTTCGTTGTTTATTTCAAACAGAGCGTATCGAGCGCATTTTGTAAAATATAATTACAATTGCGGTTATTTGATGTGTGTATCTCTATCACAATTTATGTATATATATATATGTGTGTGTGTGTGTAGTTGTTGTGCGCTGGTCAGTGCTCCTCTTGTAGTAGTTGTAGTATAAAAAATTGCATTTAATTATAAATTCTATAATGAGCCAAGCGCAAATAATTTCCCTTGTACACACACAATCTTTTTCCAACAACAATTTGGCCGTCGACTGTCGGCGATTAAATTAATCAGCGTCATGTGGTGATTGACTTGTCGGCATGCAAATATGTATAAATATGCACACACACATATACATCTAGTATATTTACATAGTCGCCCTGTGTTGTAAATCATATTTCTGCATATAAATAAACGTAAACTCTGTAGAATTTATGGCCCAGGCTGTTGTAAATAACAAAACTGACACTTGCTGACGTCACACACGGAATGCAAAGAATTCTTAATCTAAAACTAACTATAGATAAACATATACACATACCTGTTGAACATACATGAATATTACGATAGCTTTGAAAGCATTGAAAACCTCAATAAACCCATGATTCTATTTATTAAGTAAATTAAGGGGAAACGTCATTAAAGTTACCTTTCATTTTCTATATAAATATCGTTGCTAGATATACAGATTAATGCTCATTTTCTTTATAGATACATTGACAACGTCGTTAAAGATACATTATTTTGTATATACTACACAACTCATTCAGCTTGCTACGTTTTTGTTACCCCAATAGATTTATGTCCGATTCGACCTTAACCAATTTATTGAGGCATTTAAAAGCGGCGACTTTTGTAGCCTTTTTTTTCATAGACTTAATATAAATTTTACGATGCTCCTGACTGAACCGTGACATCAAGAGATATTTATTTATTTTTCAAAATTCAGACAAACAATCAAACGAAGGCAGATGAATAATATATAGAAATGTTGATTATTTTGTTATTTTTAATGTCAGAATGAAACAAGGCGTTCTATTAGTCGCTCTGGTTCAAACTAAAAATTTATGGCGTCTTCAGCAGCAACAACAACAACAATAATAATCTGACAAAATTTGGCAATTGTTCAAGGTTGTACTGAATTTGTACATACAAATATTTAAGCTAATTTCGATAGACAACAACTAATTTCTCATCTCACAATCTTGACTGTATTTGGATTTTTATTCACTCTCAGAAGAAAGTTCTGCCTTAAAATAATCTAAATTAGACTGAAGCACATGTTTAGCAGTATTTGTTTTTGGTTTTTCTATTTGCTTATCAATGCTGTGGCGTCTCTAATTAATTTCTTTCGCTTCTTCTTCTCTCGCTCGAATTGTTGTCCAACGATAGATCCAAGAGATCCGGTCTCTACGACAACAACGACAACGACAACTTTACTGCGCCCACGTAGGCATAGCAAACTAATTAAGTCGCATATACATAACGCCAGTTTTTTTTTTTATCAAGCGATAAAATAAAATACAAAACAAAAGCAGAAAGAAAAAAATAGGTAAAATAAAAAAGAAAAACGTTGCTATCTATGTGAAAACCAACACAGACGCATTTCACATATAGTATTGTAGATAATCGACAGAAGAAAATAAACGAAAAAGAACTGAAACTGTTTATCAGCCCCTAATGAATGAAGCTTGGTCAGTGATAAGAGGCCCAAAACTCTTTAAGCCACGCACGTGTGCGTCCAACAACAACAATGAAAACCACAAACAATAAGCAGCAGAAATATGTATGTGGTTTTTACTAGAATACCCTGTTGTTTGCATAGAGGATGGGTATATTAAAATCGAAAAAAAATTATTAAATTCGAAAATTAAATAAACCCAAAATTATATTAATGACCTAAGCTAAGCCAAGTTCAATTATATTACAGCGTATCTCAACAGGCGATCATAGTAAATACTTTTTAATTCATGTTTCTTTTTTTGTGTTTTGAGGGGGGGTTTTAATAATATTTTTGTATAACAATTACTGACGCTGCTTGAACGCCCATCAATCAAAGCGCTCGAGTGTCTCTCACAAAAATATTTATAATAACTTGAATTTATTTTCAGCTTTTTTTCCTTTTTTTTTTGCATGAGTAGCTTTCAGCGTTTTCAATTTCATTTAGAGGCTTTTAATTGCCGAAATCAATTCAAAAGCCAGTTGAACGCGTTAAAAGCAGCCACAGCAGCCGCAAAAAAAACCAAAATAATAATAAAAAAAAAAACAACAGCAACAATCGAGAAAAAATATTTAATAATTATTAACAAGACGGCAGAGTTCATTAGCGCCGCAGGCAATATCAAAGTGAAAAAAATGCGTTAAAAAATTTGAATAGAAACACAAACAAATGTTGGGTAATTAAGACTTGTCTTCTGTTTGTGGATGTGAATATTACTGGCAATATTACTGGGTAATCGTACTGTGTTTGGGAGCTTTGTGCTTCCAAAAAGGCGTCTCGAAACTTGTTCTACAACTTGTTTTTACATAGCGACTAGAATTGCAATGTGGCAAGTGGCAAGGCGGCAACTCGGGCGATAATGTGTAGCAGCCGCACCATATGCGATAATGTTGCGAGCACATGATATAATAAAATTGGAATGCGCTGCAATTGCTCGCACACATACACAAACACACACACACACACATATACATGTACATATAACATAAACTATTGGCTTGTATTACAGTTTATCAAGTCAGCTCAGCTCAGCTCAACTGAACTCAACTCGGTTCTGACTCGTAGAAGAAGCATGCTTGGGCTGCAGTAAATTTCCATAAATTTACATGCCATAAATCAAATTGAAAATGTTTTTCTGAAATCTCTCTCTGTTTCTCTCTCCGCTCTGTCTGTTATCTGCATTGACTTGTCTATCTGTGACTGGGGCTGCTGTGCCAAAGAAGAAACTAAACAGTGGGCTTATCAATCCAACGCTGACAAAGTGCAATCAACTCTGCAACTGCGTTTCCTCGTAAGAGTCGATCGTGCTGATGCTGCTGTTGGCAGTAATGATGATAATGATAATGATGATGATGATGATGATGATGATGAAGATGAGTAACCCACCATTTGGACACCCCACGCACTCCACACACACACTGACTTTCTGTCTGTCTGACTGACTGGCCGCATGTTTTATTATTTGGTTAAACAAAACACAGCCGGCTAAAATGGCAAAACGCTGACGGTTGATGTTGACGTTGACGTTGACGCCGATGAACTCATTCATTCAAGAGATATCTGAGAACTGAGACCACAGACAATAGCTTCCCCAAAAATGGCAGTCAGTCGGTGAGTTAGCCGAGTTGACTTTGCTTTATTGACTGCCTGCCTGCTAAAACATGGCTAATGGACTTTGCGAGCCAACACACAGGGCCTAAAAGGAAAAGGAAATGCAGCCAACAATAAAAACGTGCAAAGAACATCAAAGTAAAAGCCACACATGTGCGATTCTTTCTCTCTGTCTCACCTTCTCGCTGCCTCTTTCTCTTCGAGTATTCTCTTTGACTCAGACGAATGACTAATTCACAAAACTGAACAAAGTGACAAAGTCCAAGAACAAATGAATACGAATACAACAATGAGCATGATCCCTTGTGTCGACAATTCTTGTATGCTAATTAATATGCAGTCTAGTTTTATTTGGGGCAACACGACAATGACGTCATCAACTGCAACAGCAGCAACATTATTGAAAGTATATTTGTAAAACTGTCGCGATTCGTTTTCATATTGCACTTGGCAGACAGTCGCAATAATATCTCGGGGTCTGTGGCGCTTCATGCGGCATTGCCCGTTTGCTGCTGCCGATTGCACTTTTTCGGAAAATGCACGTTTAGGAAATTTTTTATTTGTATTTTATATTTTTATGTTGTTGGTGTTGTTTACTTTTTAAAGGCGACGGCGCTGTGTGACATGTGTTTTTTTGTTGACTACACCTAAAATATATATCGCATAATATTTGAAATTGGACTTACGAGACCGATATTCGCATTTTGTAAGTTTTACAAGGAATGAAAGATTGCACGTACCTGAAATGAAATATCGAATAAAGTCTAGAATTAGTTAAATGAATTTAAGGAATTTTGTCAGTTACTTAACTAAAATTTAACAAATGAAATGCAAGCAACAAAAAATAAATAATTATTATGTATATTTAATAGATATACATACACAGTTATTACTTTATCGATCAATTGCAATAATTACATTAATTTTTTTAATGTTGATAGTCATTATTTCAGTGCTATTGTTTTAATTTAGAAAACAAAAGATATTTAATCTTAGAAACAGTGATTGCTCAAACACGATTATTTGAAACACCATCGTTTATAATTGATTAATTATCTTTTCCTTTGTTCCCTTGTGATTTTTCTGTCTTAAAACAAATATTGAACCATAGATTGCTTGAGAATTATTAAAAACCCTAATTGCTAATCAAAAAATTAAGCTGACAAGAGTTTTGCAACGAACATCTATATCTATATGTATTCCTAATCAATATTGCATATGCATTTCAACAGGCGCCAGCGCAATGTATTAATCATCCGCCCCGTAGGAGATAGACACGACATTGCGAGGCGATCTTATCTTTGACTAAACAGAAAATACATTGATACAGGCTTACATATATGTATATAGCTACATATTGAAAGCGTATGTATTGCCAATTATCAGCTGCTAAACACGAAAGCTGATTCACACGCCAACCCTAAAAAAACAAGCTCACAATATGGAATGCAGAAATGTATAAAAAAAAAGATACAACAAAAATAAACTAAACAATTATTGTAAAGGAAATAGGAAAAACTAACAATAACAAACATACTTAATTAAAAATCAAGTCAACAACAAACCACCCACACATACATACACACACACACAGTGGGGCAACTGCACAAATTGAAAAAAGAAGCGAATTGCACTTCAGCGTACAATGGCCATAAATATGAAATCGTATGGTAAATTAATGCTATTATAGCGTCTAAAATACAACACACGTTTAATATGTAGAAGAAAAATGCTTAGAAAAGACCAACAATAACAACAACAACAACAGAAAGAGCCATATTTGAAGACCTTGTACGTGTGCTGCCTACACAACCAGTTCGCAGTTTCAGTTGATTTCAATTTTGTTCCTCTCCCCTCTACACTCCTCTCTGCTCCTCTCTGCTCTGGGCCTGGTCCGGGTCTGGTCCGGCTACACAGACTGGCTCGGGCTCTGACGTCGCGACGTTTTGGTTTCTTAGTTTATATATGTATGTATTTCGTACATAACTAAACATATATACAAATGGCGGCACTTGATTTGCATAACAAATGCAACAGCAGCAGGCAGTTCACAACAACAAAAAAAAAGCAGCTCAAGATTGTTTTTTGCCAAAAAAAAAAAAAAAGAAAAATATAAAGAAAAACCGTGTGGCAAAATTCACGCTCAAGATTCATCAAATGCTCAGCCAAACAAAGCTCAAAGCTCGTCGCGCTCAATTACGACCAAATTTCACTCCATTAAGACACACACCTCGCGCGCCCATAAAAAGTGAATGTCTATCATTAAGAAATGAATTTTTTTTTTTTCTTTCTTATTTTTGCCCGTGCCATTATCAATGAATGCTCTCAGCGAGTGCGACAGAAATTTTCCATTTCCGCTTTTAAAAAAAAAATTAATTGAACTTAATTATAAACGAAAATTGCCAGCAATTGAACGCCTTGCGATTAGTTTCAACTGATGCAAAGCGAAGCGTGAACTAAATATGCCCAAAAATATGAGTGAGAAAAACAATAAAAAAAATACACATTTATAATAAATCTACCGAAAAAAAGTGACAAATTTTGTGGTGTATAAATCTCATAATAAAAACGCTCATAAAATATGCTAATTTTAAGATTTTTGACAGACATAATTGGCGGCATTCTGACGCCTCCACGCCCTTTGCAAAGGGCACGTCTCTATATATAGGGTATGTATTACGTATACGGCAGAGCAACCCTTATTAGGGGGTGAGGAGTAGGGTGGAGTCATTAGTCAGCAGTTGACGATTCGATTGCGTAGCACGGTTGTTGTGATTTGTTTGCATTTTCACATTTACTTACGGAATGTAAACAAATTACGCTGTAAACAAACAGGCAGACGGACCGTTGGACAGTTGGACAGGTGAGTAGTGGGAATATCATCGACTTGAAGGCATGGCAAATATGCATAGCATGGCAAAAGGTTAATTATGCAGGGCCCAGACTATATTACAATACAGTTTTCTACATGGAACTCTTGTCGTTCGTCTGTCCGTCCAGTCAGTACTGAACGTCAATCTGTCCATCATTCAGTCAGTTCGTCAATCATTTTTGTTTGCTGGTTGCGCTTTTGCTTGTACATGAAAATCGTGTTTGTAGTTTTTAGTTTTTTTTCTTCCTTTTTTTCGTATTTTTTTCACTCAGCTTTGTTTTTCTTTTTGTTGTGGATTTTCACTGCATTTTTCGAGGCAAACAAATTTTTTGACAAGCAACTGACAGAAATTGACAAGCGCACGAGCAATGGACAGCCAAATGTATGAATAGATCGCAGATCACCGAGATCACCAAGAGGGGAGAGAGAAAAGAGAGGAGAGAGAGGAGACTAGACCCGAGACTAGACCAACGTAGCATCTCAGACCGTAAACAGAACCGTACGTTGTGGTTGTGAAAGATGATTCCAGCTGTGAAAAGGTCAACATACAGAGACCCGGGCCATTTAGCCATTTAGTCCACCAGACAAACTGTGTCTGTCAGTCGCCCTGTCAGTCCGTCTGTCTGTCTGTCTGTCCGACTGTCTCTGTCGTGTGTCGTGCAGAGTTATTGCTGTTGTTACTCGCCTCACTTTCCAATGCTTGAAAGAAAAACTCTATAGAAATGAAAAGTGTGGCCTGAGAACCAATCAGGCCATTTCTCTTGCCCCCACCTAAAAAAGGGTCGTTGACGAGCTAATATTGACAAATTAAATGCAGTCTAATGTGTGTTTAATGTGTGTGTGCTAGCTGGATTGAGATTGCTTTCAAAAGGTTAAGAGATCTTCAAGGGGATGCATAGCAAACAAAAAGAATTAGGTTAGCAGAAGAGCAGAGCTCTATATTCCATTTTCAACTGAACATTCCAAATAAAACATTATTATATAAAAGTCCAATGTCACAAAAATATCTTTAAGATTTAAAAAAAACAAAAGCAAATACACAAAAGTTTGGTTGAAATATATCAAGAAACATTGATTTGAAGCAAATTTGATCAGGGTTCATAGCAAATCTCAGAGCTATAAAACTTAAAAAGTTTATAATTAGAGAAAATTCATCTCATTCGAGAAAGTTAAACACAATTTTCCTTTATCTAAAAACTAGAGTTTGAAGTCGAGATATTTTTTCATATCTATAATAATATAAATATATTATTAATTAACTTATCAAGTAGGCATATCACCAAATTAAAACTTAAGAAAAGTATTTAAAGTGAATTAGTGGATGCAACTATTTTAATAAAGTGATATGAACAAGTAAATCTGGAATTTTCACATAAATTCTGGGATCGAATATATTAGAACTCTAATTTGCGATCCCTGGTTTTCAAAAAGTGTTGTGAAATATGTAATAAGTTCTTTTAAATGAAAATGAAATATAATAAAAAAAAACCCCTTTTTAATAATTCTCAACCAGCTGAGGACAAAGTAAAAATGTTTTGATTCTTTTTAAAAGAAAATTCTAAATCTCTCCAATGCATCTGGTTGCAATTTGTGGCAACATATGTGCGTTTTGCCTGTGGCACAAACAGAAATACAGCAGAAACAACATGTGTGTGCGAGTGTAGGGTGTGCGTGTGTGTAATGCGTGTGTATGTGTCTGGTGTGTGTGTGCGTGTAAAAACTGGCAGCCAAAGGCAAGGCAATTCAAAAGTCATTGAGGCGCAAAAGTCAAGCATAAATAGTATTTGAAATAATGTTTGTTGGCCCCGTCCCCGACCAGGGCTGCTGATGTTGCTGTTGTTGTTGCAGCTGATGTTGCTGTTGTTGCTGGGGCACACCACACAACGCCACTGGGCACTGGCAATAGCTCTGACTACAAGAGTATCGCACTGGGTCTGGGTCTGGGTCTATTCGGGCAACGTCGCGACGTTGTTGTGTGGCATAATTTGGTGAGAGTTCGAGTTCAACAGCTGAAAAACAGCAACAACAGCAACAACAACAACAACAATAACAACAGCAACAGCAACACGAGCACATTAACTTGAAATAAGAACAACACGAATCTGAGAGCAGCTAAAGATCGAGACAAGAGAGGAGAGAGCAGAGAGCAGAGAGCAGTGTGTGCGGTATGCGGCAAGCGTTGACTGGGGGCAACGTTGTAATCGTCGACAACAACAACAACAACAGCAACAACAACGATGACGACGTCGACGTCTCTGATGACCTCAGTTAAAAATAAATAATACTTTACATTGTTTGGAATTAGTTGCTGTTTTTGGATAGAATTTTGTTGCATCTCTACATATGTATGGATGTATCTGTATCTATGTATCTGTGTATTTATGTATCTGTGTGTTGCTTGTAAGTTCAGGGTGGCGCTCAGTGTCGTTCCCCGTTGATGACAACGACAACAACAACCACACCAAACAACAACAACACTGACAACGACGGCATACAAATCATTTTGTCAAGTCAACTTGTTCGGCAGCTGTAGAAGGTATTTATGTAAATTCTTGTACGACATTTATCACATTATGAAATTGATGAACCTGTCTCTAAAATATATGGCAGCATTAAGACTGGAAGTCACATGTCAGTTAGAATGTCAAATACAGAGCATCAGAAGCCGTTCTTTTCTATTTTTAATTAAGATACCCTTTTTCCCAATTTTAATTTTTTTTGTTATTTAAAATTATTTATTTTTAATTTAGCTTATATTGTTGTAAGTAAATAAAGAAGTAAATTAAAGCCCGAAATCCATAGAGATGTACTAATTAGGAATAAAATACAATGCAAACAGATATCATATCATATCATATGATATGAATATGAGTATAAATGTTAAGCATATTGTTTCAGTTTTATTTACTCGAGTTTGCCGTTATATTAAACACCGCACAAGTGTTTTTTTATAGGCTTATTTATATACTACAAACATATGTGGAATATATAAACAAAGAGTCAAAAAACCAGTTCACACACACACACACACACACATTTCTCGAGCTTGTGTTATGCTGTAAAATGGGCAAAACACACCGCACCATAACCATATCCATAATCATAACCATATCGTAATAACATTCCTACAAAATTGTATAAAGAACTAAAAACTCCCTTGGGGGATGATGACGCATACGGAATGAATAAAAACCGGAAACATTTCAATGCAAATCACTGAGAACCGCAAACTCATTAAAGTATTGTGTTTATTTCAACAGCAGAACAAAAAAGAACAGAATCTGAAACTTTCCATGAAACATAATGCCTAGAAATCAAACAAAATATTAAACAATAACTCAAGATTAGGATTTAAACGTTTCTAAATCGAAACTCTGTCAAAGAATCGACAAAAAGTGTAACGAGATAAGTTTCAAGTGCGATTTGAATTGCTGATGAAACTGAGAAAGACAGATAGAGATAACGAATGAAAAGGGAGGTGGACTAACTAACTATTGTGGTTGGTACTTGTATAATATATATTGTATGTAGGTTATCACTATATCATTTCAGAGTCGAGAGAAAGAGAGACAAACCCAACACACAACACGCCACACACAGCTGACAAGAAAGATAAAGCGGTCTGGCTGACTTAAAAAGGAGAGACAACTAACAGACCCATAACTAGACCCAAACTCAAACCCAGTCCCAGTCCCTGGCAGTGTTGCCAGGTGCTAAGCGCTCGCATAAGCTAGATTCTGAGTAAAAAAAAGCTAAAAATACAAAAATGTACTGCAAATCAAGCTATATTCAAATGCAAGAAATCATACTAAATCATTTAGGGTGTTCATTTGACCCTAGCAGCGTTGCAGGTTGAAAACGTTGCAAGCTTGCTGCGAGAACAGCGCTTTACGTACAACGCTTTGCACATATCCAAAAAAATGTCACCAAAAAGCAGCTTACTGTGAATATGTGCAGCGCGTTGCACTTAAAGCGCTATTCTCGCAGCAAGCTTGCAACGTTTTCAACCTGCAACGCTGCTAGGGGTCAAATGAACACCCTAATTAGGTTTTTAGATCGAACTAAATTAGTTAAAAAATTATCTATTTCATAATTTTCTACCTCACTCTTTTTAAAAGCACTAACATATTTTGTGGCACAATCCAAATCTGTGAGATTAAAACAAAAAATATTTAAAAAAAAAAAATTTTTTAAAAAAACAAACCTTCTGCTAATACATAAGTTTTTGCATTGAAAGTTTTTGAGGGCATTTAGTTGCTCAATTTTGTCTTTACTATATTCTTCTGACTTTATGGCTATAAGCTATTATTGCATTTTCAAATATGCTAGATCTAGCCTGAAACAAGCTAATCTGGCAACACTGGTCCCAAGTCTCGGTTTCAGTTCCAGGCTGGCAATTGCGATAGTGATGATAGCACACACTGATTGCAAGTGTGTATGTGTGTGTGAGTGTGTGTGTGTGTGTGGCATATGCCGGTTTCCAGCAGAGTCTGTGTATATTTTTTCTACTTCTTCTCTATTTTGCTGTTGCTGTTTTTATTTATTTATTTTTCTTTTTTGTTATTTTTGTTTTGTTTTTGGAGTGAAAGTAACTGCAAACAAAGCGACAACAACTAAAACGCTGACGTTGCGTTCTAGGAATTGTCTAGCATTAACTTTGCCAACTGCAGAGATACAAACAGAAGGAGAGAGAGAGAGATAAGCTCATGTTTACCCATGGCTAATGATAAGCACTTCTTCTTCCTTAAATCAACTTGCACTTACCTTTAATGCTAAGCGAGAGCGAAAGAGAGAGATAAAGTTGGAGAGAGAGCGAGCGAACGACAGCTGGCTTTATCTCAATAAGAAACTTTGTTTTCCTTGCACAAATTAAACAATAATTTTTTTTTATTCACTTTTTTTATTCCTTTAAATATTTTTGCAATTTTGCTTTCAGATTGATTTGCCCAAATGCGTTTTTCCAACAACACTTTTCACGCACTTACAATTTGTTGTTTTAATTTCAATTTCAATTTCGACATGTTTTTTCGTACGAGAATTTTGGTAATCTCTATAGAAACAACAAAAACACACGCGACGCGCTCTTCGCGTCTCTCATTCTATTGCGCACACATACAAACACACTCAAACGTGTATGTATGAATGTATTTACCCACACACACTCCCTCCCAACGGGAACCGAAACGAACCGAATCGCACAGAAAACCGATTTTTACGCACTATTTAGCTTTATATTTGTGCTGTAATATTTTCCTGGTTTTTTATATTGCACACTAAAATACACATGCCCGTGTGTGTGTGCATAAAGGGTGTGAGTAACAAGAGCGTATTGGGGGTGGGGCGAAGAGTGTGTGTGCAATATGCAAGCCGAAAAAACAAAATTTAAACTCGCGAATTTTGCCGCGTCTTTGACAATCGAAGCGTTTGTTTTGTTTGCAATTGCAATTTCCGCGCTCGTATCTTTATTTTCTTGTTGTTGTTGTTGATGTTGTTGTTGCCGTTAAAGTTGAAGCAAAACAAACGTTTTCTTTCTTAATAAACTTTTACGCTCTGCTATCGTTTCGTATGTTATTTTATGTGTTTGTGTGTGTGTCTTGTTGTTTATCGCATGTAAGAAGTATTTTTCCTCGATTTTGTTTTGAAATTTCGTTCACGTTCACGTTCTCGTTTTATATTCTTATTCTTATTTTTTTTTTTTGTATGGGAATTGAATGTTTGTCTCACGCTGCGCGACGCTCATTCATAAATCGTAGAGCCCGTTGTCGTTTTCAAATCAGCGACACAATCACTCGACCGGTCTGCACGTCTGTTTAGCTTGGCAAGCGGTTGCCGACTAACGGTTGCAACCCAACGTTCGCAATGAGCACGATCGTTTCATGTTGCAATCGAACATGTTCGATGCGTACGGATGCAACCGCATGTTATTGTGCTTGACAGTGAGTTTGAGGCTTGCGAAAACATCCATATGAATTTTACAATGGGCATTTCATCAAAATCGTTGTGTAAATTGTTTATTTTAATTTAGATTAAAGTGTTGAAGTATTAATGAAACTCAAGGAATTTGAAAAGTCAAGCTGTCTTAGCTTTCGCAATACCAGCAACAAATGTTGGATTTATAATAAGTAAAAAATTACAACAGCATACTTTTTAACTGTGTTTTAAATATATTCCGTTTAAATTGTTCATTTCAACCACATTTTATTTATATAAAATACAACATTTAATATATTTTGGGTCGAGGGCTTTTAGTTAAATTAATACATAAATAACATGTAAAGCCCTTGCCATGTAAATTAACATGGTGTTAACAGCAAACGCAGACTTTAAAACAGAGCGAACTTGTATCACAACATAACCGTTTCGTCGAGCGAACATGTTGTATGTGGAACCACATCCACGGTTGTCATTTAAAAATATCTGATTGCGCCAAAAACTAACAAAAAATAAGCCAAATTGACTAAAAAAGAGACAAAAATTTTTTTTTCAGTTCATGTTCTTTTTGCATTTCAAAAAATAAAAAATATTTCATTTCCAAACACTTAGAGCAATAACACATATTTCCAAAGCACATATTTCAAATTTTCAAATTTATCTAGTGGTTATGTAATTAAATAAAAATTAATATGTACTTCAACCTAAAACTGCAATATAACTGATTCTGAGCTGATGGAAAAAAGAGCTAATTTAAAATAAAAGTGTCATTGCGCCAACTGGAAAATAAAGTGCAAGTTTTGGCGCAAAAACGCCAATTGTGGCAACCGTGGCGCGCTTCATTCGAAACGGTCAAAGAATCGGTTGGAAGAACTCTAAACTTTTCATCATCATTGAAAGTAAAACCAAGTGGGAAAACTCCACCTGCGGTGTCTAAGGTGTGTAAATTTACACACTTTCCAACGTTAACAAGCGGCGATAAAAGACCATGGAATTACAGTGCTCGGGGTTTTTATGACGGGGCTGCTCACAGCTCACAGCTGGGCATAGGGCAACTGTATATTGTGTGTGTGTATTGTATTCTTGTTGCATCTCTTGTTGCAGCCTCCAAGTGTTTATCTTTGGTCTTAAATCATTAGTTCTTATCAGAGAATCGTCTGCTATCAGAGCCAGTTTTATGACTGTGGTGTAAGTGTCAATTTCCAAGAAGACGACTTAACACTTTCGTTGTCTCAATTAGATTAACCCACTGTGTGCAGTTGTATTAAAGTTTCAACATTTGAGTCTAGTGTCATTTACGACTTTGAAAATACATTATAAAATTTCTTATTACATAGCATTCCATATATACATACATACGACAAAGAGCAGACACTAACATTAATAAAAATTTAATTGTTGTGTATGGAATAATTTAATTACATTTTTAACGGTATTTGGTTAATCTTAAAGTAGGTGAAGATAGTAATTACTGAAGTATTACAATCTTAATAATTTGCATACAGTTTTAGATTTTCAAAATGACTTGCATATTTCGGACATTAAGAAAATACTGGTCATCGCTGCGATCCCGTTGGGAATGGAAGCGAGTCACTTTTTCGCCCAGTACCCTAAAATCAGATCGGGAGCGCGCATTGCGTAAGATCGCATCGCCGATTCCATTTCAAAATTTTCTCAATGATATGCGTTTGACGACATTGCAAGATATGGGCCAGGATAAAATGCCACTTCGGCAATCTTTGAACATGCGCAAGTCTGCACTTCGTCTTTGGAATCGTTTACCAGAGAAAAGTAAGCATAAATATAGAGAGATATCTGACAATTGGCAAACCACCCGCCTGCCCCTGGAAAATATTCCCAAAAGTATTGCCAATCTGTCTGTACCAGTATCCAATAACCCGGAAGACATGCTCGACGCCCCAGCTCCCGCTGGAATGACTGAGGGAAGTTGCAGACCAAGAAGATCGCGCAAAAAGCAGCCAGTCAAGAGAAGAGCTCGCTCCAGATCTGTGTCAAGAAAATGCTGCAGATCTGTGTCAAAACAACGCTGCAGATCTGTGTCAAAAAAACGCTGCAGATCTGTGACAAGAAAGCGAAGGGTTAAGAAACCCCCAGAAATAATAGCTCCAACCGAAAAACCTAAGCGACTCGGAAGAAAGCGCAGAATGGACGCAGAGGAACGTCGGAGCAGGGAAATCTTTGTGAATCTCAGCAAATGCATCTCTCGCATCGATTCACAGTCGCAGAAAGCTAGCGAGGAGCCCGAGGAGTCGATGTCGGAGAATCAGGAGGATGACGCACCAGATTTGTCAACCCATCGTCTTTCGAAACGTAAACGAGTAACTGGTAACTCGTAGCATCAGTCCTTAAATTGACTTATCCATGCTGGAAACACAGCTATCCATCAGGATTAACCATGTCAAAGGCTCCTCTTCGCTTCTTAGCTTCGAAATTAGTTTCATTCGCATGTTTTGTTGTTTGTTTAGATTCCCCTTCTTCTCGTCTCGACGATTTCATAACTTTGTGAGGTGTGTTAGACGACGAGGGACGACGGACGATAGACGGACATATCCTTATCAAAGGTGCGCATCAACGTCACAGAGAATTCCCCCCACGATCCCGACGACGACTACGTGCCTGCCTTTGAAATCGAAACCCCCGACGTCCCATTGTGTTAAAATCTCAACGAGCCCCGCGTTGCATGTTGATCGATAGCGTCTTCGTCTTCGTCTCCTCCGTCTTCGTCTTCTCCGTCTGGGAGTTTTTTCCAATGAAAAGCAAAGCAAACCCCAAATGAAAAAAGAAAACAAAGAAGAAGATGGCATGATTATATATTTGAGCATATTTTAAATAGTTTTCAATGCCAGAGCACATTGTTCAATGTCCGCAGCAAAATATTCAAGAATTTGATTTATACATTTTTAAAAAGTTAGATCGAAAAACAAAAACTGAACTGAAAACATTACAAAATATTTGAAATTGAAAAAATAAACTTAAGTTTTTCTATCCAGGAAAAAAAATTTTTTTTGACTATGTACAAATGTGTACTTCTTTCTCTCTCTTTAAATTATGTAAAAACAAAGATTCTTCAATTTGATAATTTTAATTATTCTTCTTTAAAATCTAAGAATTTAAAATTAAACAAGAAAGCATGACAAAAAAATAAAAAATACATTTTTAATTTTTCAATCCAAAAACCGAAATGTTCTCAAAAACTCAAATTCTAGTTTAGTGTTCTCTTTTTATTTATTTATTTATTTATTTTTATTATTGTAGCCTAGAATTAATTCTAAATTACAATATGGTTTATAGCCAGAGCAGCGGAGGCCTTCAGGCTGGTGTTCTCTTTTTATATATAGCATTTATTCTTCAATTGGATAGACATTTCGAATACTTTAACACATAAGCTTAGGTATATAAAGTAACAAGTTTGCTCGATAACTATCCTAACATTTCTACTTTTCTCTCCTTCCTTTTTTCCGATACTTTCCTGCAGAAAGAGAAACTTAACTCTTCTACCGAAACTAATTTCTTTCCAAGTATAATTTCTTTTGCTTAATCTCTTCTATAAGTACAACTATTTTTTGGTTATAAAATGTATCTAAATAGTAATAAATATATAATATATCTGCATCCGTAGCCATTATAATTACACGGCAGCTAGCTGTAAACGCACTTTTCTCTCTTTTGCATAAATAATGCAAATAAAACGCCGATAAACGATAGTTTTAATATTCGGCGCACAGCAGGCAGCCTGGGCAATAAAGTGGCGGATGGTTTTTCCCCATCTGTTGGTCAAGTGAAAATTGCCATAAAAAAGGAGGCAATGCTCCGACACTCAGCCGCATTGCTGGCGACATCGTTCTGTTAATGGTCACACTCTGTTCAATGCACTTGCACTTGCGATGCTCTATCCTGCCTATCCAATTCAATCCTATCCTATCCTTCTCGGCCAAAACGCATTTGCGCCATTTGAGTCATTTGGCGGCGGTATTGCCTGATACCGAGTCCAAGTATTTTTTTTTATTTTTCTCAATTTTTTTATGGCTTGGCGCGCATTTAACTTGATTATAAACGACCACAGGCGGCCGAGCAATATAAAATCGCTTTTCATTATGGCCAAGGCATGTGAAATTAATATGCCGGCCAGGCAGATAGTCAGCCAGCTAGCCAGATAGTCGGCCAAGCTGGCCAGCTAGCTGATCAAATATCTCATTCAAGTTCGTTGCCTAAGTCTTTTGTTTTGCATGCTTCTTTTTATTTAGTTTTTGGCCAACTGCCTGGCGAGTGGCGACTGCCTGCTGTGTGTGTTTGTTGTTAAACAAAATCAAAGTCGCTTCAAATGTCCATTAATTCAAATTGATTCTAATCGTGGCAAGCTCATTAATCGAAGCGCCACGCGATGCCACCCCACGCATGTGGCAAGGATTGCCAACTTAATATTGATGACTCGCAGTTGGTAGCAGCAGCAGCAGCAACAATTGCATGATTAATGCGTACCCCAGGTACAGTGGTAATTGCCTTGGCCTGGCCAGCCACTGTCACGTTCTATGACAAACAAAGTCAGGTTCAGGTTTTATGTTTTCGCTGCCAGGTAGCCAACTCTAGATTTGGCTTATTTGTTTTTGTTCCTTTTTACGAGTTTGTCTGACTTCCGCTTGGGTCAAACAAGAAATTTTAAGTGCTGTTTGCTTAGCTGATAAGCCAACAGATCCCTCAATTACTCGTATAAATACCAGACAGACAGACAGACAGACAAGTGACACCTTCAGGCGGAAGACACAACAAACACGGCCAATATAAAAAACACGCTGAAAACTGTGCTATGTGTGTGAACAGGACAACAGATCAAGAGCTAACGAGCAAATATCAGACAGACAGTCAGACGGACAGCTGCCGTTATACGAGTAGTGTGGACCTGGCTCAAGGTTTCCACCAGCCATTGGGTCAGCCACGGCCTAAAGTCTTAGCTGGAGCTGAGGTTGAAACTGAGATCGCGTTGATCGACGCCGTGTGAAAATCTTGTTCAACATTAAACGCCAATGAGCAAATACGAGCATAAATCAACATGACAAATGACTAAATGCGAGTGTTCTGTGTGCCGACAACATCACAAGAAGCCTTACAGTGCAAGTTGATCGACTAACAGACACCCTACAATGAATAATAGTAAATTGGTAAAAACTTAAAATAATATACCTTTAATCAAAATTAAAATTATATTATCACAATATACAAAAACGAACAATAACTAAAGATTAATTAATATTTGAAATTTGTAAAAACGAATTAAATAATTATTGAAAATATTGTACGAAATTTACTTGTTACTATTAAAAATTTTAAATTGAATTATGGAAGGATTGTAATAATTATTAAAATTATTAAATTAAATTATTATTAATTAATTATTAATTAATATTTAATTAGTTTATACAGCTCAGGTATGGTATTTATATAGTAAACCGAATCTATAATTACATTTTAGGAAATCTACTATAAAGTGACAACCAGTCTGACATAGCCTACCTTCCAATTACAGGGTATACCAAGAGAGCTACAGTGGCCATGACTGTCTGTGTTGCTTTAAATGTTGCTGCACTTAATCAATGTATACCCTACAAAGCAATTACAGGGTATATAACTAACTCTGCACTATTAACCAATTGCGTGTTTTTTTTAATGTTGTCATTGTGTTTTAGTAAGCTTAGTCTAGCATACCTCTCAAGTCTCTCAAATTACAGGGTGTGTCAAGCGTGCAGTACTCGTACTTTATGCCGTACACGGCTCCCGTGGCTGTTGTTCATGTTGTGGCCGTTGTTACGTGTTGTTGCTGCACATGCCCAATGCCCATTGTTTTTTGGCCAACAAAATCTGCATAAATGGGTCAACTGTTGCTGTTGCTGCTGGTTGCTGGCAACTGTTTCAACTGTTGCAACAACCGTGGCAGCGGCAACTGCCTTTATGTACTTGTTGCAGCCAAAACCGAAACCGAAGCGAAACATTGATCAAGGTGCATTGAAAGTTGTTGCTTTTGTTTCCCTTATTGTTTTAATTTCCATTCACAAGTCGCAGCAACAATAACAACAACGGCAACAATTGTTGTTATTTATGGCTTGTTAGTCTAGTTGCAAGTCGCACATTTTGACGCCAAGTCATGGCTAAAAACAGCTATCAACACCACAGGCAATGGAAGCAGCAGCCACATTCCGGGAAGATCTCATATTTCCAGAATATTTACTGAGTGCGAATCTCTTTGTGGGCCTTGGGGTTGGGCTGCTAAGTTCAGAGCCGCTATGAAATGTGGCAAACTAGGAGCTGTGGCAAATGTGCCGCTGACAACATTAAGCCCTGACGGCAACAGCAACATCCGCTGACAGCAACTGTTGCAGAAAATTGTGAGCTGACGACGGCATCTATTAATACTTTTGTGTTGTCCCAGAAACTCATCAAGTTTCATTACGTTGATTAACTGTGATCTGCTAATGAAATTATTAGTGGAATAATTCTGATTGTGAGCAAAAATGGGCATTATAACTTTGTGCTTATGTATGTCACAATTTAAAAAAAGCAATAACAATTTTAAAGACACTGCCCGATAAAATTTATCTAAAATGTGTTATACTTATTTATTTTATTATTAAATTCTATGATTTAATTAATCATTTATTTTTAAGTTTTCTTTTTCTTATCTTAAATTTAAAATAATTTTTTTATTTAACTATGTTTGTTTGTCGCCATTTAATTAAAAAGAAATATTATTATTATTATTATTATTATTATTATTATTATTATTATTATTATTATTATTATTATTATTATTATTATTATTATTATTATTATTATTATTATTATTATTATTATTATTATTATTATTATTATTATTATTATTATTATTATTATTATTATTATTATTATTATTATTATTATACTCGTACATACACTTTCATATCTCAGAGCAGGGCACAGAGTACTTCATAGTCGAGTTTATACAATATAATTGCTTAGCTTCCAACTTTTTATCGATCATAGATTTTGAGACAATTTGACTCGGATTGGAGTCGCCACCAAGTCTACTTGAAGCGAACTGCCTCCGTCTACATCTCCGCTTTTGTCTTCGTCTCCGTCTCGGACTTCGACTTTGACTTCGATTCCGACTATAATTATAGAGAACGCTCGACTCGAGTGCCGCCGTGTCATAGTTGCCACATAAATCAAAACGCTGTGGCGGAAAAGTCAGTCGAGCGATTGCCACGCGCGACTTGCTTTTCTGAAATCATAATTCTGTGCCGGCAGCCCCAGCTCCCCTCTATTCCCCTCTCTCTTCTTTCGTTGCTTAACCTGTTTACTTTGACTGGGAGCTTCAGCGTTGGCTTTGTCTTGGCGCGCTGCTTTTTTGCACAGACTGTCGAGTCAACCTCTTGTGGCATCCGTCTTAGTAATTAGGCGACTAATTATAAAGTCGGGCTGAACGATTTTTTATAACGCACAGCACACAAATTGCACATATACATTTATATAGAAATATATAGTAAGTATGCATACATACGAGTATAGAAGCCAAAAGGCGTCTCGTTGTCTTTAGAAAGTTTGTAAATTTGTTGATTATTAGCGCGATAACATTTAATTAGATTTTGCCAGACACCCTGGCGTTGTGAAAGGCAGGCACAGCCCCCCAGTTGGACAGTCGGACTGTTAGACCGTTGGACAGTCCAAGAGCTAAGCCAAGATTTTTGGGCACGGCTCATTAGGCAAAGCCAACAGCACCAGCTCCAACTTGACTGCGACTCCAACGCCAACTCCAAGTGGGTTGTTTTTGCATATGAATGTTTCCGTTTGTGCAAAAAACAAATAAGAATGTAAAAGTCGAGTGTGCTTGATTCCTGAATACCTGATAACAGTAACAAAAATTAAAGGGTATCGAAAATACATATATTAAATACTCTAACCAAAGATATGAATTAATTGCTCTATCATTATTACATTACAAAGATCCCTAATTTTTTTGCTTTTTATTAGTTTGTGAATTTATTATTACTCTTTCAACTGTTTAAAAACAAGCTATATTAATATTGTACTTAGTAAAATTTTATAAAGTAAAAATTCATGAATTTATTCTTGAAATTTTCCTTGATCGTTTTACAAAAAGAAAATGGGCATGGCATTCAAAATGTGAACTAAAACCTGATCGACCCTATTATCACTAATATCTAAAGATACGGCGAAGATTAAGAGTGTAAGATACTATATTTAATTTAAGTGTTTTCTCATAAGTCTATTTATTTCATATTTTTGGACACTTAATAAATATATATAAATATAATAAATATTAAAATACAGTAAATTCATTTTAATTTAAATTACAGACTTTAATTCATTAAAATAAATATGCTGCCTCTTTTTGCCCGTTGCAAACAATCCCACTAACATAGTATACTCCTCTTCCACTTGGGTACTTAGTTTAAAAAAAAAATCAGCTTGTAATTTATAGTACTTAAGCTGAAAGCTGCTCAGCTGCTCAGTTTGGCTCAGTTGCTTAGCTGCTTAGCTGGTTAGTTCGGCCTTGATCGTCGGAGACGAAGCATGACAGGGGGTGAGAGACGAGGGAGGCAGCGATGAGGGGCAACAAATGTTGCAACGTTTGTTCTGCTGATTGTTTTGTTTATTTGCCAAAGTGTTTGTTTGGGCAAAACAGAATCATAAAACTGTAAACACGAAATGCATAAATTGCAAGTCGACTCGCAGCTGTACTTAACCCAGTTAGTGGCAAACGTTGCAGCGTTGCAACGTTGCAAGTGGCTGACAACAACAACAGCATCGCAGTTGCAACCAAAGAGATTACAGTTGTTGCGTGCAGCGCTGCCATTGATTGCAGTTCTCAGCCCGCCTTTTTAGGCCTGGCTAGTAACGACAACAATTAGACGTCCTTGTCTATGGCAAGCCCAAAAAAAAAATAATAGTAAAAATATGTGTTGTCAAGTGGGAAAACAAGACAAGTTGCCACAACAACACGCAACAGGCAAATATTGATGGTGCATAATTCAAGAAATCAACAAAGCTATTCAAGATATTATCACCTGGCGTTGGGGTGGCCCGAAATGCGGTAGCCAAATGACAGCAGGATGCAACACAGCCGTCAGTTGTTGCCACAAGACGCAGTAGCTGCCACAAACACTCACACAAATATACCGACAGACAGGAAACACATGCAACAATGGATAACACACATGCAAATGGAATAGACAACGGCTTAATCACCTGCGGGCTGATAAACGGATAGACAGACAGTCGGATTGGACAGACAGACTGTGGCAACTTGCCAACGTGCAACATGCACTCAGAAAAAAAGAAAAACTTCCCTACTTAAGCAGGCGATATTTAAACACAAACGATCTCAAAATTTGACTGAGTTTGGAATTTTCAAAACTGAGAACAAAAGTCTTAAAATAAGATTTTTCTGTTTTGGGATTTATTTAAATCTGCACAGAAACTTAAATTTTAATAAAAATTGTTTAATAAACGAAAAATACTCTGTTGTTTCTGGAGGTGTTTTAATTAAACTCACAGATCTTAAGTATGGTTTGATCTTGTATATTCCCACTTAGTTTGAATAAAATCGAACTATTATATCATAGAGATGCCATAGGAATGACCGGTCAAAACTTAAAATTATAGAGCGTTTTATACTTTATTTTAGAATAATAGTCCACAACAATAAAAAAAAATTTATTTATTTATTTATTTTTATTTATTTAAAAAAAAAACGTTGATGCCTCGAATTGAATTCATTTACAATTAAGATACATAATTGTAAAAACTTTAAAAATAAAAGAAAGCCTAAGAAGAAATTACAAATTAATTCTAATAATGACACCGATGAAAGGCTATAAATATATTCAAGTACAGACATACAGTTGAGCTTCCATAACTCGAGTTTCTATAACTCGAATTTCTTTCTAACTCGAGCTAAACAACTCGAACCTTTTTTTTAATAATGGTGATACTAGTTAGGGAAGTTCGACTATTATGTTGACATTTTTTCTGAGTGTGTTAACAAAGGCGTGGTCAGTCTAGACAAGGCGACGGACTGATTAATTTCTATAAACAAATTTCATAGCGCTTCGACAAAAAAATACTGAAACGTACTTTGATGTGTATGTTGGAGAAGGAGCAGGAGAAGGAGCGGAAGGTGGAACCGTGCACCACAGTGTGGCAGCTACAAAATGTATAAAAAAATGGCAACAAGCGAGCGCCAAGTTGTCTGCAAGTGTTGCACATCGCACAGATGCCAGCGCCGCGATACAAGCCAAAGGCCAGCAACAACAACAACAACAGCAGCAACATTGAATGAAACAAAAACAATGGTGGCAGCTGCTGCTGCTGCTGCTGCTACTTGCCACAAAACATAATCTCTGGCGATATCTTAGCGAGCGGGGAGCAGGGGCATTCGTGTGGCTTCCTCGGCTGCTCCTCCTGCAACTTGCAACTCCAATTGCAATTGCAACGGCAACAACAACAACAACTGCTCCCCCTCCCCGCTTTGGTAACTGTCTAAGTAGCTTTCCTTGTTGTTGTTGTTGTTTGAAGCGCCGGCGGGCCAATGCTTTGGTTTTGCTTTTTTTCTGTTGCTGTTGCCGTTGCCGTTGCAACAGTTGCCCCGGTGTCCGTAACTAATAAAAATTTCAATTTGTACGCTAAACGGTTATTGACGTATTACCGCTTTGGCCAAGAAAGCCATGGCAACGGCAACGGCAGCTGAGATGGCCAAGAGGCAACAACACGGCTAATACATTCGCACAAGGTAGCAGCAACGCCTTTAGTTATTGTTTCTTTTTGCAACATGCAACGCCTTCATAATGTTTTATTCATGCAACTGCAACTGCAACAGCAACTGTAACAACAACAACAACAACAACTTTCGCCGAGCTTAAATCTGCAAACAAAATTTGAAAGCGAAGTTAATATTATTGTCTGCTAATTAAAGTTATGACCCCATCGTACAACGCCCTTGACACTGTTGCCGCACCTGTGTGGCAAGCACAAAAAGCATAGACCAAGTTAAGTGTATGCCACCAGCGCAGTGTTTTTGGCCTAATCATGTCAATTTTCGTATCCGGCCGCATCTTAATTACACACACATTAAATCAGATCTCAGTGCGCCGCAATAGGCCAAATTATTGTCTATCTTTATGGTAATTATTGCCATGGTAACTGGCTTAATTACATAACCAAGACAAGGCGAGGCGTCTACCCAACATCCCCTCCTTCCTCCTCCTGTCTCCCACTCTTCATCAAATTGCATACAATTTGTTTTAGACAATGCCTGAAGTACGCCTTAATGTCAAATCCGATTGTCGAGAAACAAAACATTATAAAGAAAAACTAGTCGACGGTGCTACAGTCGAGCATACTCGACTGTCGGAGACCACGTACTTACTATGCAAAAGCAAACCCTGCTAAAAATAATATAAGTCGCTACAAGTATTTAATATATTTTAACCAAAAATAAAACAAAATAACACAAATATTGAATTGATGTAAACATACAACATTTATAAAAATGTAATTAAAATTTTCATTAATCATAAATAAAAAAAAAACATCTGTCCAACGTGAGATGCGAGCCGCGGACCAATGTTCTAAAAAGTCTGCTAATAAGAAATAATTTTTAAAAAATTTGTTTATGGTGGGAGTTGAACCCGCGACTCCCGATCATTGCATTGACGGGAATTTAGCACCATAGGCCACCAAAGCCCATGGGCGGACGTGGCCAAAATACAAATATGTTAAGACTTCAGCGACTCTATATTTTGCAGTTAGGAACTCTGCTAACACCCTTTTAAAATTGAATAGCATTTAAAAAAAAGGATGCCGATCATATACTAACAAATTAATTGAATATAAAATATATTAACAAAAAAAAAAATCTGTCTGTCCTAGAGTTCGAACCCGAGACCCGAACTCAGAGTTTCGACGCTCTGCACATCGCGCCACTGCCTGCCTTGGTAAGCGATGGTCTTACGATAGATTTCATTCTTACTAGAGTGTAAGCCAGATGCAATTGTTATCTAGTTGTGATTGTTGTTGTTGTTATTGTTGCTGATAAGACAAGGCAAATAAAGGAGATTTTAATTGCTTGATATCTTGGCTGTTTATTATCCGATCGCGATGAAATTTTCAGCAAATGTGGATAATAATGGTTTCTTCGTCTATGCCTCATTAGGAATGTCTATCTTTAAAATTGTCGCTATAATTAAGATATTTCTAATTTGTGGGCGTTTAAGGGGGCGTGGCCAAAATCTAAAACAAACTCGATCTGCGTGCAATAAAGACGAACCTAAATACCAAGTTTGGTATCTCTAGCTCTAATAGTCTCTGAGATCTAGGCGTCAATACAGACGGACAGACGGACAGACGGACAGACGGACGGACGGACAGACGGACAGACGGACATGGCTATATCGACTCGGCTAGTGATGCTGATCAAGAATATATATACTTTATGGGGTCGGCCACGCCTCCTTCTGCCTGTTACGCACATTTTTTTTGTGACAAAGTTAATAGACCACTGTACTTTTTTAAAGTACGTGGTCTAAAAAAACACGTTAAGAGAAGAGCTAAATTTAGACGTCTTCGACGATGAGGCAAACAGATTAAAGCCAAGCCGTTTATAATCAGCGTGGAACGGGGAATCAAACGATTCACGATTTTGGGTATTGACAATCGCAATGGAATTTCATTGATGGAAGACGATCGAGTATGACGACATTTAATTTTAAGGCTGTCAGATCTTAAATCAAAGAAGACAATTTTTAAAAAAACCAAAAATAGAAATAAAACAATTCGATATGAGGTAGACAAAAAATTTATAGAATAGAATGGCATTGGAAATCATGTTCTTTACTATTTTATTTTAATAAATATTTAAGTTACATACGGAAAAAAGTTTATTTCTGCTTTATGAAAAACATTATAAAAGATCGAAAATTTGAATATTTTGATATTGGAAAAAGCAGCTTTGAAATGTCGTAAAAATGTGAGATATCAAATCAAACTAAAAGTATTTTATTCCTAATTTATTTTTTTTTTCAATTTTTACTTTCTTAATTAAAAGTTTCATTGCTTTATATTCCCAATGACGTTCTCCAAAACTTGATATCCTTTATCGAAATTATTTTTGTATTTCCATACGATTTTATTATATGTATTTTGTTTGTCTGATATAAAGATAAGCCAAATCCATTTTTTTTTTTTCAATTCAACAAAGTTTTTATCGACCTTGCTCGTTAAATTGTAATACCCTCCGGAAGGGTATATAAAACTTCAGGAAGCAATAACTAAAATACCGTTAAAAATAAAAATGATGCCATAAATGGCAGTAAAGTGAAAAAAAACCCGGAAAAGCTTGATTAACGGCATTTGACCATAAGCAGGACGGACGGAGAAAAAAAAGTATTGTCGCCAGTTCGTCAAACAAAGAACTACCCTCAATCCCGATTGCCTCCCACAGACAATTGCCAATTAAGGCGATTCGCGATCGTTGAAAACACATTTATTTTCCATTTAATTAACTTCCTTGAGCGCTTAACATGTTTTTTACATAATTATTGCAACAACAACAACAACAAGAGAGCAAATTAAATTAAACAATGACAACAACAACTGCAAGTTATGTAGGTCACACAACAGACAGGCCAAAAAGCAAGGGAACCAGCTAAAGACAACGACAACTGGCGGAGAGAGAGAGAGAGAGAGAGAGAGAGATAGAGAGAGCGAGATAAGAGACGAGGATTGAGTCGACATAAAAGGCTAAACACATCCAACTGTACAATCGCATAAAGATCACGATTAAATGAGTGCGCAATTGGATCAAATTTGCGCCAAGAGTGAAGCCAAAAACTAAACGAACCAACAACAACAGCAACAGCAACAACAACAGCAACAGCAACAACAACTGTGCAGGGAACCAAGTTGAAGCTCTTTTTCAAATGGCTCATAAAACTGCAGGCTCTTTGTTGTTGCTGTTGCTGTTGCAGTTGCAGTTGCTGTTGTTGCTGCAGTTGTTGCATGGCAGTAAAATTGAATGCGTGTGGGTTGCAATGTGACACATACTGTCATTATTACCAGGCAACAACCTCTAGCGGCATATATGTTGTTGTTGAGGCCTCAGCATTAACTTTACTATCCAGGCTCATATTACCGAAGCTCAACGCGAGTTGGCGGCTCGTTACAGGAAAAAAAACTATTTTATTTTTTTCTCTGCTTTTGCTTTTGCTTTTCTTTTTAGCCATAGAAGCTGAGCTAGTCGTCGCATTGCCGTAGAAATTTATGCATTATGCAATTGGCGACATTGCCATTTGTTTATATTTTTAATACATGCAACAAGCAAAGACTCAAGTTGACATCGTCAATGGCCGAGGATCGAGGAAGGTGTGTAACTTTAGCCTGTTATTAATGGCACGCGAAATTCAGAAAGCCAAATGTTAATGAAAATAAACTTGGATTGAAACATAAGCAAACATTATTATTATTTAAAGACTTAATGGTAAGATAAATCTAAAAAAGTGGAAATTTAATGCAAAACTATTTTAAGCCACAATTTAGCTTGCCTTGATTCAAAAGATTAAAATTTTTGAAAATTAACAAAAATTAATGAAAATATCTAGCGATCGACACTATATTCTATAAATTGCAAATCATTACGTTTTTTGTTACAATTTAGTCAATTTCATTTATTTGATTTGTTTAATGCTGGCAATGTATAAATACATCGAAAACTTGAGATTTTAAATTTTTTAATTATACAAGAAGAACAACAATTATTTGAATTTGTTATATTTTTCAATCTGGCAACTTTTAAAGTCAAACTATTGCGCTTCACAATAATGTTTTTTTTTAAATAAATAAATACAAATATCAATAACTTTGAAGATCTTGTTTACTATCAAATCCTGTTGAGCTTTAAAAAAATTATTTCAGAACGCAATGCGTATAGAGAAGAGAAGAATTGTTTGTCCCGATTTTTAAGACAGAGAGAACGACAACGATGAAGTGCCAAGTGTTAATTGAAAGGCCTGCCAGTCGGCAACTGTTGCTGCTGTCGCTTGCAGTGAAAGCCAAGGAAGCAGCACAACAAACGAACAACAACAACAACAACGAATGAGCAACAACAACAGTGAACAACGAACAACATTGCCACTGATTAGACGGTAGCATAGCTGGCCATTTGGCTCCTTGGCACCTTGGCAAATGGCAATAAATTTTGCACTTGAAATAAAAAGTAATGCTGAAAATTGTAACATAAAGCAACTGTCACACATAAAAATATCAAACCAGATCCAAGACTCCAACTGCAATTGCAACTCCGACTCAGACTGGGACTTGGATTTTAGCTCTGTCTTTGAATCCAAGTGCGAGTCCAAGACCAAGTGCGATTGGCGGCCAAGGAATTTTCAGTTGCCGTTGACTGACTTGCAACTGTCACTTTTTGGCCAAGTTGCATGTCCGCGCCAATTGCTACCATTTTCATTTCGTTTTCCGCAACGTTGACAATTTTATTTTATTTTTTTTTTTTTAGTTTTTCTGGTATAACATTCACCCAACGGGCGTCGACGACTGCGTGGGCTGCGCTTAGTGAAAATTTGCAAAAATATTTGGTCAAAATGTAAAAGTTATTGGCAACAGCGGCAATGGCAACGACTGTGGCATCGTCGTCGTCGTCTGGCAAATGTTAATTTACGATTTCAATTTGGAGGCCGCTGCGGCGGCTGGAAGCATAATTTATGCGCCTTAATTGAACCGGCTCAAAGTCTGGACAATGGAGTGGCAATAGAAGAGTGGAGAGTGGAGAGGGCAGGGAGTGGGTGTGAGTGTGAGTGTGAGTACTTGCAACAACTTGAACTTCAAAGCGCGCACCAAGTTATGACATGAAAGTCGGTTAGTCACGTCTGCAACATCGCTGTCTGCTGCATGTTGCATCTGACACACATTCGAATTTCGAATTGCGATGCGAGTTGCGAGTTGCAGTCGATGGATGGATTGCCGTTAGCCCGCACAGCAGCTCAAGGTCAGTCCGAGTTCCATGACGCGCAGCTTTTGTCCATTGCACACAAATGAACCAATTTATATGAATTTAAGCTAAGCTCGTGGCTAATTCAAGGGCATGCTGCCAGCAGCAATAGCAGCAGCAGCAACTACAATAACAGCAGCAGCAGCAACAGTTGCTCAGACAAAAGTCAAGCAATTTATTTCAATTAGAAACTCGTGTGTGAGGCAGTTGAACAAAGCGGGTGGAGTTTCATTTGATGCAATATAAATGAGGTTGTAATTGAAAAATGCCCCATTAAGCGCTGAGCTCTCATTTAAAAGCAGTTAAATTTGACTATAGATACAGCATGCAAATGTCCATATAGTATACACAGAAAGAAAAATCCGGAAGAAAGTCAATCCTAACAGTGTCAAAAACAATCTCGGAATTTCTTAAATCGATCTCGAAATACCTGATTTAAGTATGATTTTTAAATTTCGTCTGATTATCGGTGCTCTACACATAAGTATTTTTTCAGTGTTGTCAAATTTTTTTGGTGCTTTTAAATCTTTTATTACTAAAATAGATGCTTAAAAAATACATTCTTAAATCAAGAATTTGAAACTTTAACTTTAGAATGATATTTTTTTTCGGTGTAGTGGCACAAGGAAGTTGCTGGTGACCCAACAACCTTCAAACAACTTTCGTTGCGCATGGCGCAACTGCAACTGCCTGCAACTTGGTGGCATGCAATTCGAATCCCAAAAGGCAACACCTTTCCACCTTTCGCTTGTGGCAAGGCACATGCATAGATGCAAGTTAGTCAGGCATATCAGCCTGCAACTTCACACACAACAATCACAAAAAAAAAAAAAAATATATGGACAACAACAAAAAGTGCAACTGTTACCAGTGAGTGCTTTCTAAAGTGCATTAAGGCCCAAACGGCAATGCGAATCTCAGCTAATAAGCCGCGCCACACAAATCTTGACCATAATAATGCAAATTGAGCAACTGTTGCAACTAGCAACTTGCAACTTGCAACTGATGATGATGATGATGATGATGCAATGTGAGCCCCAAATCAACTGCAAAATAACTGCAATTGTCAATGTGTGTCTGTGTGTGTTGGTTAATATCCTTCATCCTATAACTAACAATAAAAAGAAAACAAATTTTAAGTAAATACTGCAACTTGGCTGGCTGATTTGTATTTTGGCCAAGTTGGCTGGCAGGCGGGTAATGGCCCTCTATTATTGTTAACTCGATTTGGACAAACACAGAGCGTCAAATTATTGTTATTATTTCCGCCTCGCAACAAATTGGCAACCAAAATAGACGAAAAAAAAATAACTAAGTTGAAAGCGAAATTGGGCGCAGAAAATTGCCATGCCACATCTGCCCCAATCTGCCCCACTTCCCTCCCTGAGAGTGAGCACAACATAGACATATGTATTTAATAGTTAAATGGCAACAACAACCGATTTTTGCGGCTCGTTTCGTAGCTGATACAAATCAATCATTATAGTTTTTTAGAGGCACAGCATAATTTGTACCCTTGCTTGCTTGTTTTCACTTCCTATTAAATTATATTTGGCATTTAACGTTTGCCAGAAGTGGGCGCACCACCAGCACCACAACAAATTGACATCAATTACACGACAAGCGACTCCTGTTACAATCGAGTCTGGAGTCTGGAGTCTGGAGGCTCGAGCCGAGGGCTTTTTTCGTTGCCTGAAACAACAACAGCCTCTGGGAGTCCAAGTGGGCGCGGCTTTGACGGCATTTTGGGTTGCATTTGACGCGCGTCTGTTCCCCAAAAAAAAAAAGAAAAACTTTACAGAGTGCCTTTTGCACCACCACCACCACCACTCTGGCATTGCAGCTCTCAACGTGATTGAGTAATTTCGATTGTCTTGTGGCAGAAGTTTATCAAGCCAAATAATATTAACGACATGCTCCGATCGTTGCTGCTGTGCAAAGACCAAAATCCAAAGACTGAAGACTGAAGACCAAAAAAGACTCAAAGACTCAAAAGCAAAAGGCCAAAAGAAAGGCAAATAATGCGATTGCCGCACGTCATTTATGGGTGGGTCGGAATATACTTTTTTCCTCTTTTTTACCTTTTTTATTATATTTTTTTTATTTTATTTTGGGTGTCGCAACGTTTTTAATTATGCTCCTGCTGCAGCTACCAAAAGCTATTAAGCTGAAAGTTCAAAAATAAATTGCTTTCAGCCTGAGTGCAGTCAATGCTTCCCACAAAGGGGAGTAAATAATTTTTGTTAATGCATATTAATCATGCATATTCATGTGTTTTATTCTGAGCGGTACTACAATTGCAAGATTAAGATACTCTACTCTACTGCTCATTTGCAACTTTATTCCTTACGTTAATATTTTTTTTTGAGCTGTGCCTTACATTAATCTGGTATTCAACGAGAAAGTGCAGTTATCGGGCATCAAAGAACTCATCAATTGCCCCTTTGACACAAATTTATCAACGTGCTTGTAATTCAATACTTGTCAATTATCGTTGCTAAATCAAATATGTTCACCGCCAGTTTATACCCTGTACTCATTATGGGAAGCTAATGAAATTTGTGACTTTAAAGTATAGATAACCATGAATAACAGAGTAGATTTAAATGTTTATATATAAGATTATATACCTTATTTTCAAATCAATTGTAAAGAACACCTGAAAAGATATACATATATGCTAAAATTCAGCAAACCTCTAGTTTGACATGCCATAGTCTTATCCAAAAATTTCATCAGCATCGAATACTAAGTACAGAAGTTATTCAGTAATGTATTTTATATAGATCAAAATGTTGGAAATACAGATCTTAAGACAACATTGATTGATTTCGTTTTTCGTATTTGTCACTTTCATCTTCCTGAAATAAAGATTAATTTATATAAATATTTTTTTTTTGTCAAAATATTCACTGCACACAGGGTATGTCTAAGTCGCTCACTCTGCACTATTTGCATTTTTTAGTTGCATTTTGAAGGGTTGCCCTTTTGCGGCTTATGCAATTTACTGGGTCAACTTGGGGCAGCACCTGGAAGTAAATCCGACGTGCTGTGCAGTTTTTCAACAGCACTGTACGATCTGATGATTGCTCATATCAAATTTCACACTGATCGGGGTCTCCATACCACATACCTTTTAAAGCCTTTTAAAGACCATTATCAATGCCCCAAAAAATGCGAAGTACAAATTAATGAGGCAAGTTTTTTGTAGTTTGTTTTTTTGCTCCTTTTTTTTTGGTACCAACATCAGATGGAATGATACAAAACAGTGAATCACATTAACAAGATTTGGAAGTTGTTGCAGTTGCAGCTGCACAAGGTCAGATGCGTTAAATTATTAATTAAATCATTAACGTAATAAATTATTTATTAAGCGATGCATTGAGATGTGGCCACAGCCATAGCACGCATGAGTCATTAATCGAGATAACAATTACAACAACAACAACAACAACAACCGACACAACAAAAATATCAACAAATAGCTGGCAATGTGCGAAAATGCCGCAATTAGCATGTGGAAGTCGCAAGGTAGCTGTGAAAACACTTTCCCAATCATCAAAGCCATTTAAACGCTTTTCAACTGCACGCGCGCACAACCGAATGTATCTGCCAGATACATATTGTGTTGATACATTAATGATGATTTCTCGTTTTCGGTTCGTGTCTATTGAATTGCATGATTCAACACACACACACACAAAGTGCGACTATCTGCGTATCTTTTACACCATTTGCAGTTGCAATTGTAGTTGTAGTACCTGTATCTTTGTATCTGCATCTATTGTTGACTCGCATCTCGTGCAGCTTTTTCCATGGGTATCGTCAGTTTTGTAATCCAATTAACACGCCCGCACCATAATTTTCATATTCATTTTGTATTATACTAAACAAATTGTTCGTATAATATTTAAATAACATAAACATCATAAAGAATAACTAAATACTCTTACTTATAGCGAGCAAGTGCGAACATTTGTATAATTGACGAGTTGTTGTTGTGCAATGGAAATTGAGGAAATATCTATGATGAGATTTAAGATAAAGATTCCATTTAGTGCCCGGTGAAATGATCTAATACTTGGCGAAGGTCAGTCGAAAACAGACATGCATTAGGTATTATATGCTTTGGCGAATTTTAAATGAATATGCCCCAAATTGCCAATTTGATTTGGCAATAGAAATAGAGATCTCTGCTCTAAATTTGTATTTTAGCACATAATATTGAGTGGTTATATTTAGAGGCAGACGCGACACTCGAGAGTGAGTCAACTTTTGACGTCGTTGAGAGATTTGTTGTTTGAAGATTTATTCATGGCGAAAACCATTGAGTATGGCCTGGGCATTAGTTGCGCGAAACATTTGACACTAAATGCAATTTAAAGGCAATAAAACAAAGCGCAAAATCCATTTAAATAAATGCTCATTATGCATGCGGCGTCATATCTCGAGAACGGTTTAAGAATTGGTTAAAAAAAGAAAACAAAATACTGAAAATTTGCATACAAGGGGCCAGGTACTGAGACGAAGACAGAAACAGCAACTCAGACTGATATGAGATGCAAAAGGGAGTGCCATGTCTGCAGTGATTTTTTTTATTTTTATTTCTTGTATTTTTTTCGGGTTCTTGGAGGCCTCGAGGTGACAACGACGCCGCCAACTGACACACTGACACTGACTGACGAAGCTCGAAGGGGGCAGCGTCTAATTGATTAATTGCAAAACAACAGCACAACACGATTTGCATTTGGATATTCAGATTTTTACTTGATTTGCGGGGATTTCGTAGTGATTTTAGAATGCAATTGGAACTGTCAATTTGCATTTAATTCGGCGAAAATAAATTGCTCGACTGACTCACGACTTGCCGCTCGGCAATGCCAATTTGGATTTAAATGATTCCACAAGGCTGAGATTAATGCCCAGATACGAGACGCGGAGACTGTTGAAATTACTCATATTAGGCAATTTCGATCTCATTGCAATAATTCAATTTATTATTGTTGATGCGTATTTGACGAATATTGACTCTTTATCACAAACAGAATAAAATTGTATTTAAATTAAAAAAGCAAATATAGAATTATATAAAATACTATTTAAATTTGAAGCTGAATATATAGAAGAATGAAATTATTTATTTAAAACTAAAACTAACAGAGACTTTCGGCTAAAATTAAATGAAATTATTCACATGCTAATTAATAAAATGCATAAACTTATCGCTGACCTCTCTGACGATGGCCTTGCAACCAGTCGGATATTGCAACTGATTACAAGAGTGGCAACAAACAGCTTACATTGTATGCAACCAACTGGACAACGTCAACAAAGTGTCGCTGTTAAACATTAAGCCAGCGACAAAATGAAGCAGATAACTGCGGTTTTTAATCAAATCAAATGCAACAACAAAGCACAACATACAATAAAATAACAGCAACAACAACAACCGACAACTGAGAGTGGTAATGTAATAGGCACAACAACAATAAACAACAACCGAATGGAAAGTGTTAAAAATCTGATTATCATGCGGTGGCGCTGTTTTTCACATGCATGCACATTTTTCTTCCCTCTTGTTTTGCATGCCAACTCGCTGTCGTTGTTGTTGTTGCTGCAAATGCGATTGTCTCAGGTAAATGAACTTATAATTGGCCATAGACAACACTCTTATTGCCTGCCACTGGCTACAGACAACAGACATCGGACATCAGACATCAGACATGCATGCAACACAAATGTGCGATGTATGGACAAGTACTTACTGCAATGTTTTATGCACGTCCACAAAATGTTGCAAGTTTTATAAGCGTCTTTGATATGTATGCATCAATTAGACTCACTTTTTTATGAACTATCGGTTATGGCTTAATTGCTAATTGCTTTGAAAATTACCGCACTTGTAAAATATAAGTTTCCGTTTTTAATTTCAATATTCATTTTATTTTGTAAATCAAAGGTTTTTTTACAGCAATAGTAAAGTGCATAGCTTGAAGTTGGTCTGATTTAAGACCAAGTATTTTAAAAAGTCAAAAATTTTGGTCATTCTGTCATGACTTTTTACAAAAAATTTAAACGTCTCAGTATAAAATTTCATATTCTGAAACTCGAGAAAATACAAAATGTGTTTTTGAATCAGACAAAGGGGAAGAAAATATTTGAACCAAATTTTAAACTTTAGTAAAGAAGATACGTTACCAATTCAAATCAATTTTAGTATCAGCAAAATTTGGTGCAACATTGTGTGGCAAGGCAGTCGAGGCGTTTAATTAAAATGTCGCCGCATGTGGCAGCCAATTTTTCAGCACATTTCAATATTTATCTGCCAGCTGCCAGGACAAAGCAAATAAAATGATAAATATGTGCAGATATATATTTTGCGCTGTCCATTGTTGTCGATAACGGACATACAAAAAGCCGAGTAGCCACTGCAACTGCCACAGCCCCACTTTGTGGTGCCACCAACTGCAGCGCTAAGCAAATGATAATAAACTTTCACGCCCATTAATTGGCTTTGCGTGTTTTTTTCTCTGTCTCTCTTTCTCTCTCTCTCTCTCTCTCTCTGTGTGTTTCTGTAACTGCCAAATGGACTGTGGACAGTGGACAGTTGACTGTGAATGACGACGATGACGTCGAACGGCGCTTGGGCAGCTTGATTTTTTTATAGCTTGTAATTCGTCAGCAGCAATGGGTAATATTATGGTGGCAAGCATGAAGCCTGCAAAATGCTATGCCATGCCACAAAAAAGGTCATAAAACAGCAAACAAAAGTAAAAACACTTTCACTGCAACCTTGAGAGTCTACACCCAGTTGCCAGTTGCCAGTTGCAAGATCTGTCAATGGGTCAGTTGCACGAACATACATACAATACACACAAATACATCAAGAGCCTGATGGCCAATTAACCACATTTGTTTCGGGCTCCTTTGGTTGTGATTTTCATTTCAAGTTCGATTACGCAAAAGTTCTCTGGCCAGACCAAAAGACTTAAGCAACAAACTCGTTTGGCATATGCTATCTACATATATATGTGTGTGTGTATGTTTATAAGTACATGCTGCCTATTGAAACGAACGAAATTAACAAAATCATATATCACCGGATACTTGGACGACCGCCCAGCGAGCTGACTCCCCATCCAGTGGAATCTTGGCCGCTTGTTGTTGGCCTGATTTATGTCTGGCCACAGTTGAAATGAATTGTGTAACCCTTTTAGCCAGCGCAGTAAGTTAACGCGAATTTCTTGTTTTTGATCGTGGGCAGAGGCAGAAACAGAGACAGAGACAGAGACAGAGGCAGCATCATCATCTTCCATCTTCCATCTGTTGCATCTCATCCCCAAGAAGGTGGCTGCTTGCCACAGAGATGCTGCCGCTTATCGCTGGCGGCTCATCGCGGCCACGTTGCGACCATAAAGCAAATCAAATTGCAACAATTGCTGGTAATATGTTAATAAATTTTTGCTGCTCCTTTTTGTATTCCTCAATATGTGGTTTCTTCACTTTCATTAAGTTGTGAGCGATTCTGAATGTGGTTCATTTAAACTGAATTTATTACTAACTTGGCCCATACATGGGCCATGTAATTTCAATGAGATAACAATCGCAGTCAATCCTACGCAATATCAACTTGTATTACGCTGATTGTAATCATCTTTTATTTGGTTAACTTTCCAAAAATTGAAAAGGAAACTTAATAAAGGCAAATAACACATCGATAAGAAGTTCGAGAGGCATCGATGATTAATACTTTTAATTTAAGCTTACGTCTAACTGCAAATAATGAATATATGTTTAATTTAATGATTAAAGCAATGACTAAACAAATGGCAAAGGTTTCTCTGAATTGACATAAATATTTAGCAGTTAAATGCTAAAAACCTTAATACTTGTTATGTATATTGCAAAATATTTAATTGGAAATTGTTTAGCTAAAAGTTTTCATCATCATCGTTTAACTATTTGTGTAATTACTTATTGCTGAAAATAATTATTAAAGCCACATGCAGTTAATGATCGACCGCATTGTAAATTGTTAATTCTAAATTGTGAATTGTAAATTGTAAATTGAAACAAAAGGCGGCAACGGATTTGTCGATTTGCCGCAAATGTTCTCATGCTTGTCAATTGACAACAACATCAGTCAATGCGCTTGGCCAACCGTAAAGCAAGTTGAAAGTTAACTTATGACTATTAGCCAGGCAGTTTGGCATTTTAGCCAAATATGGCCAGGGATTTGAGCGGCAATTTATGTGATTTGTGCGAGATTTTGGCAAATGTTGCGCCAATGTCTGTTCGGCCATTGCCAATTGACTTGTTGTTGTTGAAGTCAGCGGAGCAACAAGCAACAAGCAACAGGCAACATGTGGCATGCAACAGGCCGAACCGAGCCCCAATAGATATACACGACACGACTTAAGACCAACTGCGACTGCGACTGCGACTAATACAAAACTTTATGGCTCAAATCGCATTTGCTCGCATCAGAACAAAATCAGCTTATGGCCAACAAACAGTCAACTCAATTCGAGCCAACATACAGTAGCCCTGTTGTGGATCTGTTAACTTTTCTATTTCTCAAAAAGAGAAACGCACTCGCAGCAGTCATAAACATGGGCATTAAGGCTTAAAGGCGAGAGGCGTGGGCAGCTCAAAAGATGAAAAGCTGAAATGATCAAAAGATGAAAAGCTGAAAAAGGTTGAGTTGTGTTGTCTTGTGTTTTGTTGTGTTGTGTTGTGTTGGCTTAGGTCAAGGCAAAGGTGCACTAACTAAGCGCAGGCACTGTGCACGACCTTGATTCTCCTGGTCGGCGGGGGCCACGCACAACAACTTAATTTACCCATAATGAGAATCAGCTGGCTCTCTGACTGACTGACTGACCAAACTGACTGGCCAAACAAGCGTTGCTGATTTACCACACAACAAAAAACAAGAGGAAAGGCTCCACGTCAGCTACCCGAAGATTTAATTCTCTTAAAAAAGCCTTATATTAAAGTTGCGAATGATGCTTTCTACGACACCTTGATAATAAAATAGCCCACTTTTCCAACTTATACAAATTTGTCAAAATTTTAACTGATTTTCTTGCGGAATATGGTAATATAAAAAAATTTAATTTTTTTTCTAAAATTATCCACTTTTTTATACCTACTCCTTTACATTATTAAAAAATTTCTAACTTCAATAGCTAGCTGGTTTTTCCCAATCCTTGCTATAAATGTTGGATCATTTTAAAAAAATTTTTTTTTTCTTATAATTTCAGTTAAACTGCAATTTAATTTTAATTAATTTAATATTATTTAATTTTTTAATTTTAAAAAATACATAAATAAATAATAATGTCATTTTACTATTGCTTGGCCTCTAATTTGATTCTTAATACAAAAAATTTGCGTTTCCTACACCGTTTATTCAAATTTACCCCTTCACACTTTTTATAAAACTTTCAACTCCCATAACTTTGTCAAAAATAAACAAAATTTCATGCGGATTGTCAATTTTATAATTGTTTAACCTCTAATTTGATTCTGCATCACAAGTTTTGAAAATATTCATCTCTTTAAAACACTGTTACATATATTGGTTTAAAATTATAATACACCTTGTGCAAGGGTATGTAAAAAAGAGAGGCGACGCTCCTTTTCGTCGTAATCCTGTAACCATGAATTATGCGAGCCCCAACCACAAAACCATTTAACAAAATGCACAACCGGGCGAGCCAAGCCACAATCATTGTAGAACCTTGAAGTGCATTTTTAATGCCAGTGCTTGTCTGATAAGATTAAGTCATGAAAAGGCTGCGCCCAGCACAAGTTGTTAGCACAACAACAATGAGAATTGCAGAATGGAATGAGGATGGAGGAAGGAGGAAGGGCGAGTGTGGAGAGGGGCAAAGGGTGGCACTATGAAGAGGAGTGGAAAGGGGGCGTACTGTTTGCGAAAGTGTTTAGGTTAGGGTCTCAAGTGTGTCTACATGACTCTCACTTTTAGGCCACAGGAATAAGCTGAGCTTGGCCAGAATAGCAAAGCACTTTCCTACGGCAACAACAACTACAACGATAGCAACAACAACAATGGCGAACAACATTTTTAATGTACATTTAAATGTCGATTTTGCAAATTGTTGCCTGTTGTTGTTCAATTTCAATTATGTTCGTTGCGCAATGCGTTGAAATTGCGCGTACTTTTATTTTTGTGGCTTTAGTTGTTGTAGTTAGCTGGCCAAAATAGTCATTGGCTTTTGTCTTTGACTGTGGCTTTTGCTGTTGCTTTGGGCCGCCAGCAAATTGTTTCCGCCTCTTGCAACTTAATTGTCTTGAACAACATAATTTGGCCACATTTACTAGCAACAACAGTTGGCAACAATTGGTGCCTACAAATTTTATGTAAGTTAATTTCAATTTGTTCGCACACGAAAGTTGCCTGCCAAATTCTCAGCGGGCCCGAGAAAGAGAAGAAGCGAATAAGAGAGAGAGAGATGAAGAGGCAGAGGGTGGAATCGACCTAAAAAACAAACAGAAAGAGTAAAAAAAATGCCAATTCATGCAGTTTAAAACATTTGTTCGACATTTCAAAAGCGGAATTCAATGGCTCACAAAAGAAAGGCAAAAGGAAAGAGAAGTCTCAATTCCCGCCCGAGACGAGGTTATTGACCTTGTCAACATTCACCGTTGAAGAGTGCGCTACTAACTTTTGTCCAGCCGGCAATTAACTTATTTTTGCAGCTGACTAAGACAAGCTGAAGCTGAAGCTGAAGCTGCTGCCACTGATTGCAATGACCACCCGAAACACCCCATCGACTTGCCACACAAGTTGCCCTGTCTCAGTCTGTGTCTTGTCTAGCATTTCAATTTAATTTCAATAGCACATTCACTTAGAGGAAAAAAACGCATAACCTTTTTTTTTATTGTATTACATATAAATAAAAAACGTGCTTAAATTAAATAAAGCGGTTCTTCATTTATATTCAAACATTCTTAAATGCACATAAATAGCAAATTTAAATTATATAAAGTAAACTTTGATTTGACTGCTTCTAAACATTCTTAAATGCCAAAGTTAATATGAAGATAGACATTACATTTGCCAACAATTTTCTAAAGTTCATAAAATTCTATAATAATTAAATATGTTACATATTATTTTTTATTGTCATATGAGTATATCCAGGATCGAGAACGCGACATTTGTACGTCTTAAAATAAAAGTCAAATATGTTAGAATTTTATATTACATATGATATTTTCTTAAATTAATCATAAGTTATTAAAATAAACACGTCTCAAAAATTAACTAATTCCAAGAATACTACAATTTTTCTCTTGGTGTATCTCTAGTTAAGTGACAGGAGTGCAGCACGTGCTATCTTAATGGTCAAATGAATTTGCTGCACATATACTTTGTCTATGAGTAAGGAGTCGTAGACAAAGTTGAAGTCGTAGTCGATGTTGGTTGTTCTATCTGAAAAAAACATACATGTAATCGCTAAATCATTGACATGCAAAATGCTGACTAACCAACTGAGACGGCCAATGAAATGAATTGAAATGAAATGAAATGGATGCCAGGCATTTGGAAAGTACTCACAACACACAGAAACCAAACAGATTGCCAATGGGTTTGCTCTTGTTATTGCTGTTTGCTTGTTGTTCTTGTAGTTGTTGTAGTTGTTATTGTGCTCGTTGTTGTTGTTTTTGTGGTTGTTGCTCTCGTTGTTGGTTGCGATTTCCGCGAAATGTTTGCCATGATTCACTGAACAGTTTGTGGCATGTTCGGGTACTCGTACTTGTACTCGTAATTTATATGTAGATTATGGCAAAGCCAAATATGCTCAATTTGATTTTCAACTGTCAATATGTTTGTTAGCATTGTCATTTTGGCAATTGTGATGGAAAGTTGCTATGATTGCAGCAAGTCACTCGACTGCAACATTTGAAACAGTAAAAACAACAACCGCCTGGCCCAAGACACAATCAACAGCAACAAAAAATAAAGGAAAAATAAATAAATAGACATCAACAAACACAGATTTAGACAGTCGTCTCAATAGACAAGCTGTATTGACTGCTTGAATACCCTATAAGTTGCAGTATCTAGTTGTGGTTGCTGATTATGTGCAATCGTTCTTTATATTGACTGTAGGGCATCTATGAGTCTAGTTTGTTAATTGTTTATCCCCTGGCTGTATCTGCAGGGTATCTGCCCGTCGAGTTGATTCGAATTCTGTTGTTGTTTCTATGTTGCTGCAAAACATTTTTACTAATTGCACATGAACAACGTTTATCACTCTGACAACATCAACTGTCAACAGCAAAAGCAACAACATACACAGCGCAGGAGCTATATTGCTGTCTCTCTCTTACTGACTCACTCTCTTTCTCACTCTTTTTCACTCTTTCCCGTTCCCTATCTTATTGTTGGCTTTCGTTGTTGCTGAAGCTGTTACAAGGAAAACTCATAAGCATTATCATTAACAATATTATTGTTGTTGTCATCAACAACAGCAACAGCGGCAACCGCAACATCATCAACAAGCACAACAAACAGAGAGGAGCTGACTGGGCTGACGAGCTTTCGAAGCTCTGCCTGCGCATAATCAGCAAGGCATTTAATAATTTTTATGTTTATATATTTTGTAAATTTTCATACGCCCACGCAGCACAAATAACTGCACTCGACGTTTTGTCTGGGAAAGTTGTTGCTGTTGGTGTTGCTGTTGGTGTTGCTGATGGTGTTGCTGTTGTATTGTTAACGGCGTTGATTTGTCGTTAAGTTTACGTTAAGTGGTCATCATTAGTTAAATATGTGCATTTTTCTTTAAGGATTTTCGCGGCCTGAGATAAACTTTGTTTCGTTGTTGACGTTGTTTGTTGTTGCTGTTGTTGTTGCTGTTGTTTTTATTGCTGCTGTTGTTAGTGCCTTCAAATTGCCATAATTCATAGCTGGCAGGCGCAACTTTCCTTTTCATAGCAATTTCACTGATTTTGCTACCTTAAATTTTGAGTGCAACTTCAAAGTGTGTCAGAGAATTGGTTGGCTCAAAAACAAAAAAAAAAATGAAAGAAAATACTAATTGAATTAGCTGGCAGCTGATCACATAAATTGGCAAGTCATTAAAATGAGTCAACTGTTTGGTACGATACTTAACGGAAGCTAGTCAAATGAAATTGAAAGACAATTAACCTGATTAGCGTGCGACTTACTTGCAACATGTTGCGGCAACATGCATACATACTTAATATATGTATGTTGCTACTGTACTGTGCGATAGCGGTACATTTGTGTCGTTAGGAAGTTTTAAGCCAACGATTCCAGCTCTAACTCTAGACTCTTGACTTAACTCTGTCGCTGACCAGGCGAGATCATTAATCACTAGTTGGCCGGGGACTGCAGCACGGATACGTAATTTAGTGACCATAAATAAAAGGAAACTTTGCCGAGTGAAATTGAAATGTTTTAAGCGATGAGACAAATGTGCGACTTGATTGCAGCTCAGTTATATGGCGTTTCTTCTCTTATCTGCCTTTTTTTTTTGCTCTGTTTTGCCACTCGCTGAGTCTGCGATTAATGACATTTTGTATCAATTTCGATGTTGTTTATGAAAACAGCGTTCAATCCGCATTTACAGTTGGTCAACTGATGGATGCATTCAATGAACTAAAGTAGCTTATAGCACATATACACACACATGTATCCAGGAGGATGCCCATATAGTTTTTATGGCGCATAGTTCACGCCCATAAAATTTGTATAGAAAACAAAAGACTTAGGCAACGAACTTGCGTGATATACTCGTATCAAATGTTGCAACTTAGGGCCATTGATAGATTTTATGATAGCAATAGAACATAAAATGGTAAAATACAACCGCAGCAACAACAATAAAAGCACATAAAATTGCCTTCTGTGTTTTTTTGTTTTCGACCGGGGTGAAAGTGTTGTCAACGCTGTGACATCTGCGAGAAAATACGCGTAGTTAAAAAAAATTATTGCCAAAACAATAATCAAGAAACAACAAAAAGAAACAAGGAAATGAGAAAGAAAAATACCAGGCGCGTGTGTTGTAATTTCAATTAATGCGCCATATAAAAATAAACTTTTAAAGCTTTGTGCCTATTTCGCCTGTCCACCCGCCCCTCCTCTCGTCCCCCGTCCGCCTACTTGACATTTAATTAAAACATGTGACGGCATTTATGATGGGCGGGCAACTTGAGCGCATCATGCGTTGTTATAAACAAAGGCACAAACAACAACAATAACATCAAGATCGGCTAACATAAGGCGATAGAAACAGTGAGAAAAAGTGTGAAAGAAATGCCTGCAGTGAAGCTCTAAACTCGACGCTCGATCGCCCGTCGGGCTGCTGCGGAATTTCAAAGAAGTGAAATTTTTGCCTTGCTTTTGAATGTGTGTGAGAACCGCAAAGCAATTAATTTGTATAAAATACCCTAGAGCTATCAAAATGTACAGCTGGGGTATTAACAACTGCAATAAATGTCAAGAAATGATAAATATTGTCTGAAGAATCAATTAAGAAAGGTTTTGTTAATAATATTAAATTATAGTAAATTGGAGTATAATTAATACAATTTAAATTTAATTTAATAATGATAACGTTTAAATATAGTAATAACTTCAATCAAATTCAAATATAAAAAAAAAAACGTTTATTATGAAAAAGAAATGTTAAAAAATATTACATTTCATTTTGAGCCTACAATAAAAATTAGAGCATAAAATAAAATTTGTGAAGTAAACACAAATTTTTATAGAAACTATATATTAAAATAAACAATTATGAATTCAAGTTTTAGAAAAAAGGGAAATTTTGCTGAACTTTGCTAAACTTAACTTTTCACGGATAAAAAGAGATTAATACTCATGATATAAAGAACTTTGTAATGCAAGATCCTGCAGAGTATTAATAGGTCTATAAGAAATGTCTATCTAATAGCAGTCTTAGTGCTTTTTGTCTTCCACACTTTTGCCAAGTTGGTAGCAGAAAGTATTTTATAAATTAGAGCAACACTTGCTGAGCTGCTAGCGGTTGCTGTTGCTGTTGCCGCTGCTGTTGCCGTTGCTGTTGTTGTTGCTGTTGCCACTGCCGCACCTTGCACGCGAAAATCTTTTCACGCCTCGGGCCAGGCAACATGCGAAAAACTAATTTCGGCGCACACATCATATGTCTTGCTCTCGATGGCCAAGACTGGGACTCTGACTGTGGGACTAACTGCGATTTGCCATGGCGATGCCGGAAGATGTTTCAATTTTGTGAAAAATCGCAACAATTAAGTGATTTAGGTGGCCCGATTTCTATGCAATCGTTTCCAGCAACATTGGGTCAGATTTTGATGCGACATTGGGGTGACATCATTTCAGTCAATTGAATTCAAATGTTCGATACAACTACAACCTGTGCTGGTTTTTGCATAATTTGTCTAAAATTGGTCAAAAGGCATTTAGCCATTGAAATTCAAAATACATAAATCTTTAGATGTTTGTCTCTTTTATTTTCAAGCTCGTCACAAATGAAATGCTGACAAATCAATCAATCGAATGTGGTGTGGGGGGGGGGGGGGGTTTATTTGACATTTGACAGATAATACTACCACATTTAAGATTCACGAATCGAGTTGAGCTTGGCCTTAAGTAAATACTCTAGCGTAACAGAAACAGATATGGCACTGCTCCGAAAACAAACGATTCAGGCAACGAACTTGATGCCGCCTCGCACTCGAGTATAATTGATGAAAGAAGCAGCAACTGACATCAGCATTAGCCTGTGGGCAGCTAAAACGCTTTTCCAAGCAGGTGAAATTCTCATCATTATTAATGATGATGACTTTTTACGCTGCCGCAAATATTTGACCAACACTAGACACGACCACAGAGCACCGAGCACAGATAACTTTGCATTGAAAACAAAACGGATTTCAGTGCCGGGGCACAAGACCTCAGACCCCATTACCCATTACCCAGCCAAGCCAAGCCAAACCAAGTTGGCCAGATGTGTAAACTGACCCACTAAGCGTGGCCCGCTGGCGCGCAGTTGGACATTTTCCGAAATGTAAATGAAAACTGCACTAAGCCCTGTGGCGACCTGGCCAAAAACAACAGCCACAACAGCACAACATAAATACACTTGGCAATAATTTAGAAATATCAAAAAACTTTGTGCAATTTCATAAATTTAGTTTTAGTTTCAGTTTCAGTTTCAAAGCATTATTTTGTTTTTTTTTGCGAGCCCAGTGGCCAAAACAGTTGCCACACATTTCCGTGTAATCATCATAATTTTTCATGACTTAAATCCATTTGCATGATTTAAATTGATATGAAATGCACTTCGCATCCATTACGAAGTGTATAAAAAATTTGGCACGCTGCATAAAAATGGCACATTAAAACACATTTCAGTTTAGACAGTTGGAATGATGATGACGATGACTTCATTAACTTCAACTCGTTTCTGGCCAAAGCAAAAGCTTTTTCTCGATTTCTTGATTAATGTCGGCCAATGACGGGATAGATACACACATACATACATATATACAAATATGAGTACACTCTTATTCACATATGGCTATTGTGACTTTGCCTTTATGCCTTCAACTCCATTCTCCATCTCCCGCCACTTTCATGTCTGTCTGTCTGTTTGTCAATTATCATCATCTTGAGGCTTTTGCGCTTTGATCGCTTTGGCCAGAATTATTATGTAAGTTTTTGGCATATTTAAATGATTTATGGCCAACGGCATTGGCCATCGGCCTGGCCTGGCTTGGCTTGGCTTGGCTTGAACCTGGCTTTGGTTTTGGCCTGCTCTTGGCTTCATTTCATGTTGCCAACGATGACTTCCTGTCCATGACCGACGTGTCGGTATCGATCTTTATGCTTGTGTGGGGAGAACTTTTCATACACACTGCACATGCGGGACATGAACTTTTGGGGGCGCTAAGTCGCAACCATTTGTTATCTGGCGGTAAAAGTTGCAGGCTCTGAAATGTTTTACAGTTGTGTGTCATGAACTTTAATGTTAAGCATGTTGTTGTTGTTGTTGTTGTTGCTGCTGTTGTTGTTGTTGTTGTTGCCATTACATTTTTTGTTGCAGTTGCTTTATGAAGTTTTCATTGAGCCTGCCGATACCTTTAAATGTGAGCAGTTCATGGGAATAATATTCGAGAAAGTTGTTGTTATTATTGTTGTCGTTGTTGTTGTTGTTGTTGTTAATAGTGTTGTTGTAGGTGCCAAAGCTCGTGGACGTGCTGAGGTCGCGTCAAGCGTCAAATGGCAGCCCAAAACAAAACAAAAACAACACGTAATTACACGTGCAAAATCTTCAGTCTGACATTTTTGGGTTAACGCGACAGAGCATCACGGTTTCGGCTTGATTGTCAGGTGAGTGTATGTGTGTATGCGTGTGTGTGTTTGCAATTAACACTACGTTTAATAACTCAATCAAAATACCCCAAAAAACAGTTGACCCTCATCAGATTAAAAAAATAATTGATTGAACCATCACACTGCAAACTCAGCTAACAATTTATAATTATTGCCATTTACGAGAGAGTGTATTGTAAAACATCTTTATATAGTTGCTAGCGTGTGAACTTGATCAGCCACCAAACAAAAGTCAGACCGCAAAATCAATATTAATATGATCTTAATTGAAAATTGAACAAAATAATGTAACGAATTGCATTTGAATTGCTTAAAGCGAAGCATGGATGCTCTATACAATTTTTGAAATTTTTGGAAAAATAAAATAAAAGTTTCTAAATTTTAAAACAGTCTAACTGATTTTATTGTTTTATTTTTTAAATTAAACGAATTGAATTTCAATTGCCTAAACGAAGTATGGAAGCTCATTAATAAGTCTTCAAAATTTAAATGTGTATTTCCGTTAAAGTTATCGATAGTCGAATAACAGTCGGTTATTGTTTGTTTAATTGAAAACAATCCTATTTAATTACATATAATATTATTGCATGATATCGTTGGTCGTTTAGTTGGATCCATCATCGTCCACCAACTCATAATCAACACGGACAGCTTCACCGTCCATGTGCAGCAGATATTTCACCTCTTTGAGAATACGCGACTCGGGCTTCTCTGCTTTCTTCCACTCCCTCGAATTCTTGAGTCGTCTGCAGCGTATGTTTCTGGTGGGCGGAGTTATGCCATCGGGCCAAAGGAATTTTTCATCTACTTTTGGCACATCCTTGTCACAGTTCAGAGTGGTTGAACTGTTCTCCTTGTCACTCTCTATCTCAGAACTTGGAAGTTTCTCTGGCTCTTTCAGTTGCCATATGTCCGACTCCTTCGGCGATTCTCGAGAGCAAACCAACATCTGAGATATATCTGCCGTCTTGTACAAACTAACATTGTCAGCCGTTTTGTAGCTTTCGACAATTGTGGGCAAGTCAATCAATTTGGCGTGCAATAATTCATCATTCACCCTAACTTGGCCACATCTCAACTCACTATCCAACTCTATAGACAGTTTCTCAGCAATGTTTCCTTCTTCCATTGATTTAAGCACGGCATTTCCGAGGTCCTGTCAGAAAGTATAAAATTATTTCTGTAATTATTTGATAACAGCTTACATATATTTAATATACCTGGGGAAAACGTATGATGAACTGACTCTCCAGCTCAAAACCGTCACAATTCTCTGCCTGATTAATTTCCGAAGACATCTTTCTTTACTCAACTTTACTTTTTAGCTTAGCTGCCAAAATGAAAATTTTCTTTGACTGACAGTAAATTTGCTTAAGTGTTGATTAACTTCTTTTGATAAGTTTAGTGTTGATATTCTGACATATCAATTTTATATACAGTTAGTATTTACAATACTAATTTTGTATTAAGACCGTTTGATTTTTAAATAGTTCTTTATCTTATTAATAGACAGATAATAAACAGCAAAAAGATTTCAATAATTCATTTATTATTTATTAATTGAATTTGCTCAATTTGCATTTAATTTGTTTGCTTTTTAAACGAAAGTGAAGTCAAATTGAACTAATTAATAAATAAAATATTTTAGATTTCAAACTTCGCTAAGAATGAAACGCCAGTCAATAAAAAAAAAATACTTTAGCTCATCGTTTCTTTATTTAGTTAAAAAGACTTCATTTGTAATTTTATTACATATTATTTTGTACAAACAAAAGTTACAACTGCCATAACATAGTCCATGGACAACTTACTGAAGCATTGTCAAACTGCGAATGAGTTTCTCACAGATTTGAAATTGAAACGCACCACAAAACAACAAAATGCAACCACAAGTTAATTGCCAACGTTTGCATGCGATAATTTTGTGGTGCATTTAAATATTTCAATTAGTTATGCTATGTACATGAGGTTGGACGAGGGGACAGAGAAATGGAAATGGAAGTAGCGGACCATGGAAGAAAGTCCAAGCGCCATCGACATGGAGATCGACATCAAGATCGGGATCGGGAAAGGTCTGTTTGCTTAACCCCCGAGTCGAGTCGAGTTGAGTCGAGTATTGGTAAATTTATGAACATAAAGCTGCATTTATGCGTGCGGCTTATATGCAATAAAGGTAACTTAGTGCCAACGGTGTCATAAAGGCCGCTGCCACATAAACAACAACAATAACAGCAACAGCAACAGCCTAAAAAGTGAATTCAATATGTGAATTTATGTGCAAAGACTAAAAAAGCGTAGCAGGCAGGCAGTCAGACACTTATTGGCCAAAAGCGAAAATAAAATAAAATTAATAATCACAAGAATTTCACTTTTCACGCAACGACAGCAAACAACAACAGCAACATCATCATCGTCTGCCATGTCACCCACAAAAAAGCGAACGCAGTTGCATAAATTTATTGAAATTTGCATTTCGGTTTTCGACGCTGACGCTTTGTTGTTGTTGGCCTACAAAAAACAAAAAGAAGAAAAAATATGGCATCGATTGATCGCAACGCAAGATATTTCAATTAGCGTAAATACATTTTTGTCGTTGTTCGATCGGACAAACTGCCAGACGACAAACAGACAGACGGACAGACTGTAAAAGAAGCAGTGAAAGAGAAATCGAACATCTTTGAGCACACACTTTAAAACCGTAAATAATGCGTAAGAGAAGTTTGACTTTTAGTCGCTTCCCAAATCTATTTACATTTACCAAAATAGTTTAATTAAAGATCACTGAAATTTAGATTTATATTGGCAGCTGTTATAACAATAACATTTAATTTTCTGTTTTTTTCGGAAATTAGAAATACTTTGTAGTTTTAAGCATATACTGTAATTTTAAATCAAGTTGTAAAATGGCGTCTTGTTTTTAGTTTCTGTTTTTTTAAACGCGCGCGCAGCCTTGCCAGACAGACAATTGCTGGAAGCTATGTGACAGTGAGCTGCAATGTCGTGTTATCGGCAGTTCCACATTTTATATTGCAAATCATCAACATTTTTACAGATTATGCAAAAGTATTAAACCAAATTTGACAGCGTGTTTTTGGTATGATCAGAGATCAGGGATCTTCCGGCGTAATGGTGACACGCAGTTGCTTAACACCCCGCAGAATTGTAATATCCAATTCTTTGTTGCCATCCGCCAAAGCATCGTAGACATCCGATGAGTTTTTGATCTCTTTCTTGTTGATGTGCGTCACAATGTCGCCGGGTTGCAGGCCGCCACTGTAAAGAGAGTTACACCGATTAATCGAATCGTCCATCGATGTCTGTTATCGACTGTTATACCTGTGCGCTGGGGAGCCAACAATGACCTTCCAGACCAGAACGCCATGTGTCAAATTGTTGGGCATGTTCTGACTCCGAGACTTGAGCTCGAATAGAATGTCGGGAGTCAGGGTTAGCATCGTAATGCCCATGTACCGCTTCACCGGATAGCCCGTCTTGTAGGCCGATCCCTTCTTGCGCCGCTCCGCTGCCCGCTCGAGGAACACCTTCACATAGTCAATGGGTATGGCAAAGCTGATCCCAGCCGTGACCTTCATCGAGTTGACGCCGATCGCCTCGCCATCCAAATTGACCAGCGGTCCACCCGAGTTGCCAAATGTGATAGCCGCATCCGTTTGCAGGTAATTGATATCTCTGTTGCGCAGTCCCAACTCCTGGGAGGCGCGTTGCGTGGAGCTGATGACGCCCGCCGTCACCGTGTTACTCAGCGCCAACGGACTGCCGAGGGCGACAACCCATTCGCCGGAGCGGAGGGTGCTGCTCTTGCCGAGTTTCATAACAGGCAGGTTGGTCACTTGAATGCGCAGCGTTGCCAGATCCGAGGTCTGGTCCACATCCTCGATGGTGGCGGGGAATGTCCGTCCGTCGGACAGACGCACCTGCACCATGGTGTTTGGCTTGTTGATCACCACATGGGCATTGGTCAAGATCAGACCATTCTGTTCGATCACAAAGCCAGAGCCATTCGATGCAGTGATCGGTTGCCCGCTGAAATAGTCAAAATGGCGGGTGTCCTTGATCTCGATGTAAACCACGGAATCTGCGCAGCCGGCAACAACGTCCGCTATGAAATTGAACTCGCGCCGTCGCCCGCTCAGCGACTTGGCCGATATCGTCGGTGTCAGCTCCTCACGCTGTGCCACAATTGTGCTGGCCAGCGCTCCAAGCGAGAAAGGCACAAAGAAGCGAAAAGCGCTACGCCAACTGAAGCCGCCATTTGCATTGTTGTTGTTGTTGCCGCTATTCTTGTTGTTATCGTTTTTATTGCCGTTGCTGTTGTTGTCATTGCTATTTGTGCTATTGCCTAAACTAGTGTGCGCGGCCTTGCAACTGCAATAGTACAACGTCGGAACACTGCAACGCTTTAAAAACAACTCCAACTTGTTAATGCTGCGCAGCGCCATTAATTTGTGTGATTATGTTAAGGAAATGTAATTGTTATTGTTATTCAATTTCGTGCTTAGCTTTCTGTCATTTTCGGGCTCAGCTGTTTGACACACACAGCAAGCTGCCTGCTACGTCACTTAATCGCGGCAATTGCGTACGATATATCGATAAGAGAATGCTAGCCAAAAAAATCTAAAGCAAATTAAAAAGCAAAAAGTATAATTAAAAGTAGTATTACATTCATAATCAAATTAATTAAAAAGATTTATGCTCAAAACAATTGTACTTTATATTCAACGCTACTATACCATTGCATGACGATATCGTTTTGCCCGTGCTATTGTATCGTGTGAGGGTTATTTCGTGATGTTACTTCGTGAGCAACTTTTATGTGTTCACTAGTGCTGGGTAAACATTGCTCATTTAGGTGAACATGTTCACTTGTTCTTTTATTTTAGAAATCTTCGAAATAACTCCATATTTTGTTACATTTTTTTAAAGGCGACATTCTGAATTCTTAACATGAGTATTTAGCTTTGACAAGACAAGACTGAGCAAAACTGAGCAAGTGAGCAATAATGAGCAATTTGGGAGGAACATGTTCACCTGGTCACTTCTGGGAGCAACTGTTTTTTGTTCACTCATTCATGAACTACCCAACACTTAACAATCGTTATCGAACAGTACAAAACAGTTGAAGAAAGTGCAAACATGGAACGGAATTGATTGTAAAAAGTATTTCTTAAATAATAAAACGCAGGTGTAATATGTCGCAAATAATATATTAAGCTAACTAGTATTGCAACCATGGAGGTTTTCCAAACGGATACACATTATATATTCGTGAAACGCGATAAGAGTCTCTGGTGGAATCGCAAAACATCGGAATTTACAATCAAGCCAGGTAAAAAAAACTCTCAGTCTGACGGAGATGAATCATTTGCGTGTGCTTGTGTTTTAATGAGAATGCAGCTGCTGTAATTTGTTGCCGTCTGTTTTGAGCGTTGTTGTTGCTGCTGCGTCTCATTACGGCTTATCAGCATTTTGCTCACGTTTCTGCTCTTGAAAACGAGAACGGACGCCGTGCGGTCTGTTAATTTACACTAGACTGTTTGTAAATACACGCATACATACAAAGTGTAAGTGTAACTCTGTGCGTGTGTGTGTGCGTGTCTAAGCTGTTTTAGTTTTGGGATGAATGTCAAGGCTGTGCTGGAATTGCGAGTCCAGCTTCTTCTTTGTTTGCCTTCAATTGTTGTGGGCGTCTGTCTGCGTCTGTTTTTTTTTTTTTTTGCGCAATTAAATTCCAAGTTGTAGGTCACTTTATCATTTGAATAAATGTTTGTTATCAGCTTTTGTTTATATTCCCATCAGTGTTGCCAACTTTTGTGTGATAAAAGCTGTATTTGACGGGAGGAACGACGCAAAAAAGCTAAAAATTAATAAAAAAAAAATATCAAGTTTTTCAATTCATTTATTCCTGTATTTTCTCCCGAGAGGGGAGAGTGAGCGCACAAAATCAGTTGCTCAAAAAAAAACTGAACAGTTTGAGCAGCAGCAGCTCTGTTATTCATTAGAAGTGATTAATTTAGTCAATATTGTCATCATTCTCCCGATTACCTTATATAAAGTACTCTGTTAAGTATCAATCGCAATCTTAGCCAGGTCTGCAAAAGTATTGTTGCCCCAGAATCCTTAAAAAAAATGGACTTCAATCCAAAAGTTTGTTATGCTGACATTATTTTGCCATTTCACGAAGTGATTTTTTTTTATTGGAGTTTAGTTTCGCCTATATTTGGGCATTTACAAAAAATTGTTCTAGCAAATGGCCTTTGAAAAAAGCCAGACTTGACGGGAAAAAAAGCGAATCTGGCACCAATGATTCCCATGGCGCTCGTTTACAATTTTATTTATAGTCGCTATAAAAGTAGCTGAGCCTTCAATTAAGGATGCATGGACAGTTGATAGTTGACCTATGTCCTGCTGCTTGTCAGTTCAATTAACAGCAGACATGGAATTGCTTGTTAATTGCGCAGGCATTACAATTACAATTGTAAGCACGCAACACAGAAATTGCGTCCTTTCCATTTAGATTGAAATTCAAAGTTGTCCTTTGTCCTTTATCCTTGATGACTCATTCGGCAGTTGCCCTGACTTTTACTGACTATTGTTCAGAGCTTTTCTCCATCATAAATCTCACTCAAGGTCACAGCAGCTTTTCGGTGTTTGATGAGTTTCCACTTTTGTTTTGTCAACGCTCAAGTGTTTTTTTGTTTTTATCGAGCTCAAATCTTTAGGCATTTAATTTATGGCAAATATTTTAGTTTGTTGTTTGATAAGTCAGTGTGTTGAGTCAGCATAAACAAGATAAATCGTCTAATGTGATAAGATTAGCCGGAAATTGCTTTGGGCTGAACAAATGTAGCAACTGTATAAAAACTACTTAAGAAATAGACTTATGTGGATGCTTTAAGGTCACGCCCCCATCTCATTTAAAAGTCCCTCAGCCCAAGGTTGCAAATAATGGTGGCATGTAAAGTGCAACTTGCAGCACTTGCCACATTTCTGTTTTTAGCTCACGCGACTCTTGACAATTGATTATTACTATGCATGTACATGAGTTCACTGCCAGCTTATAAACATAGTTCCAATTATAATTATATATTATAGGTATAAATAATATACAGCTCCGATTAAATGATGTATGCTTCCGACTTTATTATTCATCATCCTACTTCCGTGTGAAGTATTTTTATTTTTTAATGTATATTTTTGTTTTTCGTCTTTCCTTTATTAAAGCATAATTGATGTCGACTCAATTTTGATTTATGTATGGGGGCGTATACGTAATAATCATATTAGTGATGCGTCAACGCTGCATTGTTAATTAAAGGTCAATAAAAAACACAACGACCATTGAACGCATTTTGTCATTAGTCGGCAATAAAAGCAAAGTCAATAATGACCTTCTGCTGCTGCCTGACAGTAAATTGGCCAAGTGGCTAACGGGCCATTAGGTTGCCTCATTTAATGGCTAACAAGGACACGCAATTTGATTACTGTGCACACACATACATATGTACATATTATAAATGCTCGTTTCCAATCATTTTCTTCAGGATGGGATCTCAGCTCGGTGGAGGACATTGAATGTATTGGTGTCACACATGGAATTGTGGGCGTCATCTCGCTGCCCAATGTTTATGAGCCACATTTGGTGGTCATCAAGGAGGCAACAGCTGTGGGCGTGCTCTACTCGCCACATTTGGTCTACAAAATCAAATCCATCTGCATACTCAGTGCCGATGAACCGGATTCGGAGCTGGCCAACTGCACCAAGCACACAAAGTAAGTTGTTAAAAATAAAACTATATAGAAAGGCTTTTATATTAATGTTCTTTTTATGTCCTTGCACAGAAGCAATAGTTCTACGCCCACACACAGCGCCTCCTCGAACAACAACAATGGGAACGGGAGAACTGCGCCAATGCCAGGCTCCAAGAGCACGAAGCTCTTCGAGGGAATGAACAAGACATGGGGAGCTGTAAAAAGCGCAGGCAACACAATTAAGTCCACCACAAAGCAGGCGGCGACCTTGGCCACCAAGCAGGTCAGGAATTCGGTGGGCATTCGCGAGCCGAGGCACATTGAGACACGGATTACCGAGGAGCTGCACAAGGTCTTCGATGATACGGACAGCTTCTACTTCAGTTTCGACTGCGACATTACCAACAATCTGCAGAGGCACGAGGTGAATTCGGACAATGCGCAGCCACAGCCAGATGAAAGGTTCTTCTGGAACATGCACATGATCAGGGATTTATTAAAGATGAATGTACGTAATTTGTAAATTATTGAAAGATCTCTGTTTATATATATTTTGAAAATGTATTGCAGGATAAAACATGGATACTGCCCATCATTCAAGGCTTTGTGCAGGTGGAAGCTTGTGTCATTGGCGAAGATTGCTTCACATTGGCATTGGTCTCGCGACGTTCGCGTCATCGAGCTGGCACAAGGTAAAGCTCTATATAAATCTTAGTCTGTAACAACTTAAGTGAATTCTTTTCCCTGCAGATACAAGCGTCGTGGAGTGGATGACAAGGGCAACTGTGCCAACTATGTGGAAACTGAGCAGATTATCTCGATCCGCCACCATCAGTTGTCCTTCACACAGGTGCGCGGCTCGGTTCCCATTTTCTGGAGTCAACCCGGCTACAAATACCGCCCACCGCCGCGTCTCGATCGGGGCGTGGCCGAAACACAGCAAGCCTTTGAGCTGCACTTTACCAAAGAGTTGTCCATCTATGAACGAGTGTGCATTGTTAACCTTGTGGAGCAGAGTGGTAAGGAGAAATTGATTGGTGATTCCTATGCGGAGCATGTGATAAAATACAACAACGAACTCTTAATCTATGTCACATTCGATTTCCACGACTATTGGTGAGTAACCAACTCCTTACTTTTCATTTAATCATATTAAAGTCTTTGTATCTTCCAAGTCGCGGCATGAGGTTTGAGAATGTTTCAGCTTTGATTGATGCAGTTGGACCAGAGGCAGGCGCCATGGGTTTTCATTGGCGAGATCAACGCGGCATGATTTGCAATCAGAAGTCGGTATTTCGAGTAAACTGCATGGATTGCTTGGATCGCACGAATGTTGTGCAAACGGCAATTGGCAAAGCTGTGCTCGAGTCTCAACTGGTTAAATTGGGACTATCGCCGCCGTACTCGCCGATCCCCGAACAGTTGAAGGGACCATTTATGGTGCTCTGGGCAAACAATGGTGACATCATAAGCAGACAATATGCGGGCACGAATGCCCTGAAGGTAGACACATACAATTAATTAATATATTCAGTTTTAATAAAAATTAATTAATTGTTTTAGGGTGATTACACTCGCACCGGAGAGCGCAAAATCAGTGGAATGATGAAAGACGGCATGAACTCGGCCAATCGGTATTTATATTTTATATTTATACGATTCTTAATATTTTCCGATTTATTTGCCTACACTTTTTTAACATTTATTTTGCTATCTAATTAGCTTCATTTCATTTTGATTGATCGAAAGTAATCACAGTTAAAAATACGATTGCCTTGGGTTCTACATGATAAGAAATCGGGTATGGTCATCATTAGGCTGTTATCAATCAACTTCTCAAATTGGTTCTTTTCGTTAAAGATAACATTTGCAAAGTCATTTCAGAATTCTTTCCAAATTTTACTAATATTGCCGCATGCTTTTTTCTAATCTCCTAACGAAATTTATACTGCATATATTTAATATTAAATTGCCCTACGCTTCACCCAAAGATCATAAGGGTTATAGGGTAGCAAATCCTGGAATTGCATACACTTTGTACTGTATACCCATGCTCTGTACTTGGGTGAAGGGTATGCCAGACCACTCCACCTTCTAACCAAGTGTTATCCGTGCTATTTAACTGACTTTTGTCTAATGTGATGACAACTTCTTCGTAGCTTTTTCATACAAAACTTTGCCGACTCGTTCCGTCAGTGCATTATCGATCTGATGCAGGGCGAACTGAAGCAGGCGACAGAACTGCAGGAGGATGATATCCTAGAGACCATTATGCACATACTCACACCCGAATCCCGGCCACCATTGCGTGGCTATTACAATGCCGGCGTCCTGGGACCTGAGCTAAAGTTGATCGAATCGATTGCCTTGAACAGGTGCGCATTTAGGACGCCGAACCTCCCAGAAGATCAAAGTGTTGACCAAGCAAACAGATTTGAAATATTTACGCATTTAGTTGCTCCGTTTATAGCAATTTATTTGTTGCTCACTTTATAATATACTTCCTTTTTCTATAGTTTTATCATATGTAGTATCATTCATTTGCACTTGCTTTATATTTTGAATTAAAGTCTCTTTTTTCAATCTCAACTAAACCATGAGTTGTCATTAACGTTGCAGCTATTATCTGGCCCGATTTAAGGACTCTTATCGCCAGGCAACCATAGATCTTATGCTGGGCAATCAAGTCTCCTCGGAATCGCTGAGTGCCTTGGGTGGCCAATCGGTGCCCGATGAAAACGACGGAGAAAACGCTGAGCATGCCAAGATGTTGGTAGAGGATTGTCGCCGTTTGTTGTTGAGCTCCGAACAGTATCCAATTGGTGCTTGGGGACTCATCGATGCGGATCCCAAGTAAACATTAAATCATCTGACTATGAAACAAATTTTAATCAGTTCTCTTTTTAGCTCTGGGGATGCCAATGAAACCGAGGTGGACTCCGTGCTGTTGCTAACCGATGATTGTTACATTGTGGCCGAGTACGATTCGCATCTGGACAAGATTGTGCGCTTCGAGAAGGTGCAACTATCGCAGATGCGTCTCATTGAGCTGGGCATGCATCAGCAGGTCAAAATCTTTCAAGGCTCAGCGCCTGCTCATCTCTGTTTGCGTCTCAACTACTGTGTCGATGATCAAGATGGATACTTTCACATGTTCCGATCCGCAAATTTGCGCTTCTTCAACAATGCCGCGTTTGTTATAAAGACGCCAGAGGAACTCGCCGAGTCCCTGACTTCAATTGTGGACATGTTTCGAATTGCTTTGGAGAACGCCGGCAATCCGGATGTTCGGTTTATTAATGGCGGCGTCTTGCAGCGTCGGAAGAGTAAGCTGCCTCTGCTGGATGTGCCCAAGGGAATGCCACGAAACCTCTCAGAATCTCAGCTGGTGCAGCTCAGTTCCAAGGCGCTATCCAACGTTGCCGGGCAATTCTCGAAACTGGGCCAGACATTTAAGAAGCCGCAAAATGCTGCACAACCCAGCAATCTTGCCGCCACCATTAATCCACAAGTGATGCGTCAAGGAGAGGACTCAACTGTAGACATTGGCCAGGAGGCCGAGAAGGCCATCTTCACAGTGGGAGGCAAGAAGCGTACGTCGAACAGCACCAGCAGCACAGATACCGATGAGCATGACAATAGCCTGTATGAGCCCGATGTGGATTCAGATGTCGAGATCGCTGTCGACAAGTCCAACTACAATGAGAATGCCTTTCTGCCCTCGGTGGGCATCGTAATGGGCAGCCAGAAGGAGCATCCAACTTCGTCGAATAGCATGCAACAGCTGAAGCAAAAGGATAGCATGTGCAAGACATCCGAGGATGTGCTCACCATCTCCATAACTACGGTGACGGATAATGTTAGCTTGCCCAACGGTTTACTCGAGAATGCGCCGCCCATGCGTCCAATTACACCAAATCCGCAAATTTGTATTCAGGCCCAGGAGGCCAGGGAAGTAGATGTCGATGAGGAGTTGGTGAAGCCTTTGTCAAGGTCTGTATTCTACTCCTGAGTATACATAAATATTTAGTTGTAATTTTGTTTTGTTTTATTGTCTTACGGTTTCTGTTTTTGTATTAGTGAAAGTATTTATAATAGACTTTATAATTATACTTGAATTTGTGTTCGATTATTAAGTATTATGTACGTTTAAAATATTTAAGAATTATGTATTGTATGTATTATTTCCAAGCATGTGTTATTGTACAAAATAGCGAATCCTTGTGCCTGTTCTCCATACGATCAATGTGCTTTAACTATTACTCAGAAATGCTCAAAGAATAAATCAATCAATAAATCAACAAGAAAAGTTATATCGCGTTTTTCTCCTCGCAATTAACTTGTGACTGTTTAGTGCTTCTGCCCAGGATTTGAACCTGCAGCTGGGACAGCCGGACAACAAGCTGAAGCATCTAACCAGCCCACTCTCCAAGCTGGCCAAAGGCATGCAGAACATTGGCTTGAATCTGGATCCACGCAAAATAGCCACCAAGGTGAGTACGCGAGAGATCTAAATTAATTTTAATGTTTGCTAATAAATGGTTTATTTTATTTCTTGCAGACCGGCGTGCTCTCTCCCACAAATGTGTCGGCGGATTACACTCCGTCGGAACGTGGACCCGGCTCACGGGATGTTCTGCTGGAGATGTGGGCAACGGAGCAATGCAAATCCAAGCTGATTGCCTTGTAAACGGATTGAACAAACATACAATATATAAATTAATACAGTGATACACATAAAAATTATTCTTTATTTATTATACAAGCTTAAGCTCACCAGATTAATTCTAGGTGTTTTACGTAGCACTTCCATCATTAGGGAAACAATATATATAAATATATATATTTCAAATGATATTCGTATGTGCACGATATTTGCAATAACTATTTGTGATTGTTACTAGTGTTTTACTGTAGTCCGTTAAATGATTTATTCGTGTGAATGTTGAAATTGAAAGGGATAATTCCAGTTTTGTCATCAAAGTTTAAGATGCTTTATTCAATTAACCACCAAGAGCAATTGCTTAGATTAGATTATACATATATTTAACGAGTATTATTATTCAATTATAGCGAGTTTACTCAACACTCAATGCTTATGAAATGCAAACAGTTATACGTACATTGAATTAGTAATTAATATAGATTTGATCACTTATAACTGACAAGCAAACAAACAAAAGACTTGGCTTAAGATACATTTTTTCTACACGAAACACAATTTTTTGGGCTAGCATATAAATCACATTATGAAAAGAAACTAATTACAGTTTAGAAGTTCCAGGATTAGAGATTAAGGAGAACACAAATAATTTTTGTGCGATTTAGAAAAGTCAACGTTATACACCGAATTGAGAAGAATTCGTAGATGAGCAAATAATTACCCCAAGTATGATGTATTTTACTAATCATAGCAATGTTTTATGTAGATGTAATAATAATACTATGATGTAGAAATATGTATGTACATATGTGCCACCGATTACGTATTGTAGAAATATATACTTACTTATGTGTTAAAAAGCTTAAAATTATGCGAGTCTCTATTTGTAGCACCAAGAAGGGACAAGTCCTTTTTGAGTCCTGACTTCCAAAGCTGCGAAAACGTGTCAGTGCCAAGTGTTGTTCCGTTGATGGTTCTTGTTTACATAAGTGATAAAAAAGAAGAGTGGCAGAGAGTGAAGAAGCCACCCCCAAGTTGGCCAGCAAATCAAAAATCCATTAAAACACCACGAAACCGGACCACATACACATACATACATACATGTATGTATAACGCTGCCAATCATCAGCTTACGTATACATAAGTATCGCTCTCTGACTCTATTGATATTGGAGTTTTATTTATGCGAACTTTGGCCCGGCCAATGCGTAGAGAAGCGATAGCGAAACGACCCCATGTTGAACTTTGATAAGAGACCAACAGTTGTGCGTTTTTTTGGTTGGCCAATATCATGCTAATGTTGCCACACAGTTGCATCAATTGTTTTTCAATCAAAGTGCCATCAATCTTTTGTGAATGTTTGTTTAATTAACGCACAGTTCGCCACACTGTCCACCTTGGCCAACAGCCAACAACATCTGAGCATAAATAAGTTGAGATTTTTCATGCCAACCCATTTGACCCCCGGTCACGCTTGATTGCCTCGTATCCTGGCTAACTCAGATGCAGTCCTTACCCTCTACATCATCATCGTCCTCGTCCTCGTCTGCTTTACTTTGCCATTTTTCTTTCGCATTTCACATCTTAACTTGGTCCATGTCTTTGGCGTCCATTAAGTGTGTCTGTGCTAAGACTTGGAAACTGTCTTTTGAATGTTTCAATTACACGCCTTCTTAAGCACAGCTTCTCTTTCAAATTGAACCCAACCAATGCTTGAGCCAACAGTCAGAGTTCCCAGTTTTCACTTATCGTGCCTTCAGTATTTTTTTTTCTCTTTTTTTTTTTTTTGGTTTGGCTTTTATGCGCCAATAAAGTGAAATACACAGATAGTCGAAGAATTTACTGCCTTCCATCTATCTGTCCCTGTGTCTGTACTATGTGTGCTCCACTTTTAGTCCCCTCCCCTCCCCTCCTCGTCTTTACACCCTCCTGCCACTTTCGTTAAACACTTTTGCCTTAAACCATTAATTTCCTATACGTTCGACTTGTACGTGTTGGTTTCGGGGTCTCTATAGAAAAGTTAATTTTATTGCTAAAAGCGGGTTAAGTGCTTGACGCACAGCTGAGTGCCTCTATTATGTAGTACAGTGCGTCCCGTTTCGGTTTGGGCCTTTGATAGAAATCGAATTTGCTTTATGGCATGTATGCTAATTTTATGTCTACTAAACATTCGCCTTGGGAGTGAAAAGCCCGAATCGTTGCCTTTGAGTCCATTTACTCTGATTGACTTTTAATTTACATTTGAGCCTGATGAAGGATAACATACATGGTAGTAGTTGCCAGTTGGAAGATACATACATATATATGGCGAAAATCATCAGTAATAAACGTTTGTCAATTAAGTTTACTTTATCTGTATTTAGTTTTACTCCTTCTTCCAGTATATATTTATATTTGTAATCTATAATTGATAACTCGAATTTGTCTTTTACTAAAGCTAAATGAGTGGCAGTAAAATTAATAAACTTAAGAAATATAACTCTATAAGTCGAATATCTCCATAACCCGAACTTTTTCTTTGGATTCGAGTTAGAGAAGCTATCCTGTATTTTTATTTTTTAAGTGTTTTTATTTATTTAAATTATTTTAATTTCTCGCATATTTTTATTTCACAAAATTTTGTATATTGAAAGGGTTTCAAAACTCATATTGAAAGTGTTTATTTTCTAAATATTTCATTTTCTAAAATATTTTCAAATTCCAAAAAATTTTAATTTTAAAATGCATCAAAACTTATATTGAAAATGATTCTAAAATTTATTATCACTGCGGACGGCAGTCCGCGCTAGTGACGAAAGCAGCACGAAGGGTGCGAAGGCGACTAGCATATATACACAGGAAGAATGAAAAATTTGCTATGACTGTCCGATCAGGTCGAGTTATATACCGATCGCAAGGTATTAACTTAACTTACAAATGTGCATACTAAGACTTTTAGAAACTCACCTGGTTCGTGAGATAAACAGGTGTAAGTGGGAGGGGAAAAATTTAAATTATTGGAGCTAATGGGGCCGTTGGAGCCTTTTTGATTTTTATTTTAATTTTTTACTATTCTAATCAAAAATACGCGTCGAATGACACCTTGATCATCAAAATCCGATCACTGGTTCAGAAGATAATTAATTTTGAAATTTTTGGTGCACCTTTCAAAACGAGATGAAAAGTCAGTCTGTTTGTTTGTTTGTTTGTTTGTTTGTCTGTTTGTCTGTTTGTCTGTTTGTCTGTTTGTTTGGATCAAATCGTAAATTTAGCTTAAAAGTTTGAATGAGGAGTTGTTCCCGATCAAAAATCTAGAAACGTTTGTTCTACGACTTTTTCGAAAAAAAGCTAGTTTAGCGGGAAATCGCTAAAAGCCGTTAAAATTAAAACCCCTATAGCATCCAAACGATATGAGCTACAGACGTGATCTATGTATCGTTGGAAAGGTGTTTTGAAGGGCTTTTAGGCAAACCTTCAAACTTTTTTTCTAAAGTGCATAGGTAAAAATCAACAGGTGAAATAAGATATTTTGTCCCAGATTTTGGCGGTTTTTGAGAAAACGCTGCCTACGATTTTTTTTAATTTGCAATATGTTTGAGCTTGTAAAATTTCGCGTTTTTTGATATATCATTCATAAATTTATGTTGATTGGTTTGGAAGATATAACCTATTAACTGAATATATACGTTTTACTTTGAATTGAAATAGGACAGCAGCAGCAATTACATTTGACTAACAGTCCAGTAACAATGAAATCTATAATTAGACAGTCGTTCTTAATGATCGCCAGTGGCGCAAAGTGTAGAGCGTCCGATTTTTTCATGAATTCTCAGCTCGGGTTTCGGGTTCAAATCCTGGCACGGACAAAACTTTTTTTTTTTTTTTAATGTTTAAATGCAATTAATTTGAAACGTTTGTTCTACGACTTTTTCGAAAAAAAGCTAGTTTAGCGGGAAATCGCTAAAAACCGTTAAAATTAAAACCCATATAGCATCTATAAATGCAATTAATTTGAAACGTTTGTTCTACGACTTTTTCGAAAAAAAGCTAGTTTAGCGGGAAATCGCTAAACACCGTTAAAATTGAAACCCCTATAGCATCCAAACGATATGAGCTACAGACGTGATCTATGTATCGTTGGAAAGGTGTTTTGAAGGGCTTTTAGGCAAACCTTCAAACTTTTTTTCTAAAGTGCATAGGTAAAAATCAACAGGTGAAATAAGATATTTTGTCCCAGATTTTGGCGGTTTTTGAGAAAACGCTGCCTACGATTTTTTTTAATTTGCAATATGTTTGAGCTTGTAAAATTTCGCGTTTTTTGATATATCATTCATAAATTTATGTTGATTGGTTTGGAAGATATAACCTATTAACTGAATATATACGTTTTACTTTGAATTGAAATAGGACAGCAGCAGCAATTACATTTGACTAACAGTCCAGTAACAATGAAATCTATAATTAGACAGTCGTTCTTAATGATCGCCAGTGGCGCAAAGTGTAGAGCGTCCGATTTTTTCATGAATTCTCAGCTCGGGTTTCGGGTTCAAATCCTGGCACGGACAAAACTTTTTTTTTTTTTAATGTTTAAATGCAATTAATTTGAAACGTTTGTTCTACGACTTTTTCGAAAAAAAAGCTAGTTTAGCGGGAAATCGCTAAAAACCGTTAAAATAGCACCCTATAGCATCCAAACGATATGAGCTACAGACGTGATCTATGTATCATTGGAAAGGTATTTTGAAGGGCTTTTAGGCAAACCTTCAAACTTTGTTCTAAAGTGCATAGGTAAAAATCAATAGGTCAAATAATGTATTTTGTCCCAGATTTTGGCGGTTTTTGAGAAAACGACGCTAACGATTTTTTTTAGCTTTCAATATGTTGTAGTGTGTAAAATTTCCCGTTTTTTGATATATGACACAAAATTTTACCGATGGGTTTGGAAGATATTACTTATTAACTGAATATACTTTTTACCTTTACACTACTGCATGTACATATGCAGTATGTTAATGTACATGTAAATCGCCAAAAGCCACAGCATCCAAATAATAGAAGCTACAGATGTGATCTATATATCGTTGGAAATGTATTTTGAAGGGCTTTAAGCCTAGCTGTAAACTTTTTTGCATAAAACACAGGTAAAAAGCTTCAGGTGAAATAAGGTTTTTTTTTCCCCACATTTCGGCGATTTAAGAAAAATCTACGTTTCAAATAAGTTTTAAATACAGTTGAACTTTCCTAACTCGAACTTATCTAACTCGAATTTCTCTGTAACTCGAATTAAATGAGTGGCAGTAAAATTAATAATCTTAGGAAAAAGAACTCTATAACTCGAATATTTCCCTAACTCGAACCTTTTCTTTGGATAATGGTGATTCGAGTTAGGGAAGTTCGACTGTATGTTATTTGTTGTAGCAATTCAATTTCGCGTTTTTGACTATAACACATAGCCGTCAAATTTCGTTTGGGCAAGATATTATCTGTTAACTGAATATACCTTTTACCTTTACACTTCTGCATGTACATATGCAGTAGCATGCATACAGCGGCAGCAAAGTGTCATAGCAGCCAGAGTTTGAGAGTGCTACTAGCTTTTGCGCTTGGCATGTGTGTTTTAAGGGAACCAGTGTTGGCAGACTGTTTGTTTTAGCTTGTACAAAAAATAAACAAAGTTGATAGAATGAAATTTTAAAATTTCTGATATCTTATTCAAAAATTTCTGATATCTTATAAAAAAAACCTCTTTACGAGGTAAAAGTCTAGTGACGAAAACAGTTATATGCCCCAAAATTTCTGATATCCAATTTTGTGACGAATAATATTAAGTTTGACATAAAAATTATTTTAAAAAAAATTTTTGCATTCGGCACTGCGCAAAACATTGAGTTTTATTTGGTATGAAGAATTGAGACATTTTGGCGCAATGTGCCGAGTGCCAAAATTTTTTTTAAAATAATTTTTATGTCAAACTTAATATTATTCGTCACAAAATTGGATATCAGAAATTTTGGGGCATATAACTGTTTTCGTCACTAGACTTTTACCTCGTAAAGAGGTTTTTTTTATAAGATATTTTATTATTCCGCAAATCGCAAAAGTCCACTACACTCACCGTTTTTAGAAAATTACGTACTTTTTTGTTAATTAAGGTTATCTATTAATTAAAGCTATCATCCTACTTAATCGCAACAAGATCGGGCAAATAGAAATGTAGTAGTGGTTGATTTAAGTTTCAAACAATGTAAGTGCCTAAAGGCAAGCAATAAAAAATATTTTAAATTTATTTCAATAAGTATCCCATTTTTTTTCACACCTCTCGCTAGATTCATTACCCAGTCGCCTACCAATTAACCTTGTTTCCGCAAATGCGTTGACTCGAAAATTGAATACATTTGCGTAAAATGCGAGTAATCGCACAATGTGAATGAAATCAATCGCATAAACCTAAAACTCAAATGATGCATAAATGAAATCAAAGCCATACAATACTTGTAAAGCCAGATAACCCTAAAGGTCAAAGTGCACAATGTGTGGTGCGTGATATACGAGCATACGAGTTTATGGCCACAGTCAACCAGATTGACACTTGAAAGCAAATTAAATAGAAAATTGCAAAATGTTTGGTCAAAAGTGAGCCAAAAAATTTGTGAAATTTTATACATAATTGAATTTATGGTCAGAGGACAGAGAGACAGATAAATAGATGGAAAATCTGTGCATACCATTAGCCAAACACATAGACAGCTGAGGTCAGATCTGGGTTCGTTAGGTATGGTCGTTGTTAGCCTTAGCCCATTGGCCAGCCTGTGGCAATTGCACCACACGCCAAACAATTGGAAACCGAATGTCATCTTCAATTTCAAATTCAATTATAAAACAAATTGGTTTGAGCGCAAATAAATATGTACATGGAAACACAACGATAGAAGGGGGACACACACACACACACACACAGAGTCATACACTCGAGACGACATCAAACGGCAAATCCATTCATCCACTTTGGCAATTGTGTCCAGTCCGAGACCGAGGAGTGAAATAAATGTAATGAAATGTTAACAAATGACAACAGGCTGGCAAACAACCAGCAAGCAGCAAGAGGCAAAGCAACAAAAACCGCAAGGGTGACTCTCGCACATCCTGCATCCTTGTTGACCACACACACATACACAGACACACACATGATCCACACGTATCGAATTAGTTTGATGAGATTTATTGGCTCAAGTCCCACTTGACCAACACAGCATCGCCTGGCTGGCCAGACAATTATGGATTAGTGCCATTTGTTTTTGGCCCGCTAAGTGACTGGTCGGAGTGTGATAAAATCACATTCTTATTCCCAATCACAATCACAATCACATGGTCATGGTCACATCATGCTAATGATGATTCGATGGCATTATATGGCACACAGATTCCTTTTCGGTTTGCTCTCTATTTTTGCTGTCTATTACCTAAACGTATCGGATTACCATGCGGGCAAATCAAACCCGAATCCGAACTGTAACCCAAACCCACAACACACTTCCGGCCGGAGTCAGTTGAGTCCACGCACGACGCATGTCAACGCCAAAGGACGCCTCCCCTCCTCTTTGCCTTGGTCCTTTGGTCCCTTGGTCCTTTGGGGAAATTTGTCAGAGCATCAGCAGCGTTAAGGTGCCAATTAAGGGCTTTTTAGTATCAATTACAAAATCGCACGTTTCCACACCTTTATCAATGTATTCCGTGTGTCTCTCCGATTCCCCTCTTCTTCAGATGAGATGTGATGGGGATTCGATTATATTACGTGGTCAGCCAATGGTTTTGGGGCGATTTCTCCGGCTCCGCATTTGTGTCTTGCGAAATTGTTTTGTGTCATTGTTTTTATTTTTGCTTCTGGGTTTTTGCCCGGTTTTGTTTTGTGTTTTATTCCTTTCTGTCACTCCACATTTGACAGCGTCATTTTGGCAGTGATTTATTGTCTCGACTCGGCCAAATTGGGTTTGTCATTAGAGCAGTTAGATGGCTGAAGCCATAATCGAGAGATTACGAACATTTTATTCTCCACTCTCACTAGAATAAGGATAACAATTTGTATTACACAGTTGCTTATATGAATTTTTCACACAACCAATTATGAGTCAACACTTTCAAATGGATTCTAATTACTTTTATTAGGGCGGGCATCATTCCAGCTACAGGTGTAATTCTGTCTCTGGCATAAGTAATAGGCCCTCTCATTGCAGACCCAATTGTTCATCCGGAAGATGCCGTCAATGAGCCACAAATGCACGCATCGCTCTATGCCAGGAAGGTCTGGTTGTCCAGCTGACCAGGAGGTAAATGCCAACGGCAAACCATTTGTAATAGATGCGAACTTATGGATTTCGACAAGATCGTTTCCCGATATCCAAAACCAATCGTGTATATCGTGACCGATCTTTAGAAATGTGGAAATGGCCTCCATTTCCTCGGCCGATTCGATTAGGGCCAAGTCTCCGCCATGTTGACGGCATAAGTGGGCTGCGTGAAACCAGTTGACCTTCTTTTTTCCTAAGAAGTAGTATTTCTCTCTGATCCGAAGATACAAGTGAGTTTTGCCTTCATCACAATTGACTATTGAATGCAAGTTCTAAATTATATAAAAATCTTCTTCACTTATTTATTTATATGTATTACCTTGACTAACTAGATCATTAGGATCGTTAAAGTATGCCTGTGCAAGGCACAATAAGAGGGAGAATATTACAATCCAATAATAGACCATTCTACAACGTTGTCCGATCAAAGACTAACAGTTTTGATCTCGGTTTGCCATTTTATAGCCACTAACAACAAACATTCGCTAATTAAGTGATATGAAATGTTTACTCTAGAATAAGCGAATATTTGTTCTTTCTACTTAAAGGGTATATTGAAGTTGTATAGCTAATAAGCAAGACTAACCATATTTGATGTTTATAGGCTCGACACTTCGCAGTGTTGTGAAGGGTATTTAATCCTCGGCATGGCGCAGATAGTTATTCCATGTATTTGCAATCAAATATTTAACCTGATGCATTAATTAAGTGCTCGTAAAATACACTTAGTATATTTAGATAAACTCGGCAGATTTGTTACATAAATGTAAAAGGTAAATAATAATTAAAACCTTTCAAGTGAATAGATGCACATGATTAACAGATGACTTACGTATCTTCACATTGAGGTATAGCTGTGTTACTGATACTATGATTTCGATAAGTGCAGTATACTATATTTGATTGTAAATAAATATTTAAATTCGCAAATTATTTGAAACAAGATATGTAAGCATTAACAAATGCGCTAAAATATTCATAAAACTTGCTTAGTAAATATATATTGAGAGTAACCCGGCAGATGATTTACATTTATTAATTTAATGCCAAACGATCGTTTAATCATCTGAAATTGCTCTCAAGGAGGCAAATGATTTTTATTAACAGCTGCTTCAGAATCAAAAGTTAGTTGTATCAAACATATGTTACAACTACCGATTAACAGCCATCCCAGCAGCGGGTGTAATTCTGTCTCTGGCATAAGTAATAAGCCTTCTCAGTGCAGACCCAATTGTTCATCCGGAAGGCGCCGTCTCTGAGCCACAAATGCATGCATTGCTCTTTGCCAGGAAAGTCTGGTTGTCCAGCTGACCAGGAGGTAAATGCCAGTGGCAAACCATTTGTAATAGATGCGAACTTATGGGTCTCAACAAGATCGTTTCCCGATATCCAAAACCAATCATTTTCATTATGTGCGTTCTTTAAAGCATTTGAAATGGCCTCCATTTCCTCGGCGGATTCGATTAGGGCCAAGTCTCCGCCATGTTGACGGCATAAGTGGGCTGAGTGAAACCAGTTGACCTTCTTTTTCCCTAAGAAGTAGTATTTCTCTCCAATCCGTAGATATTCTTGAGTATCACCGCTATCACAAGTGACTAACAAATGGGAACTCTGAATTACTTGAAATCTTAATAATTTATTCATATTACCTTTAGTAGTTGGCCCATTAGGATAGTTGAAGTTGTATGCCTGTGCAAGGCACACCCAGACTGAGAATATCACAATCCAAGAAGACACCATTCTGCAACGGGGATCGATTGACGACTGACAGCTTTAAGCTCTGACTGTCATTTTATAGTAACCGAAGGCAGTCAATTTTGATTTATCCGACAGGTTTAGGCTTGGATACTTACCCATTCATAAGATAATATTTATTCTGTTCAGGTTCTCAGTTAACATGCATCACATATTTCTAGTCATTCGCTTGTTCTACCAAATGAGTAAAGTACAGTTGAAGATTACTTAGACTTCAAACAAATTAATGAAGCTCGATAGTCATAGTTCATAAAAATATGAATATATTACCCTACGCTTGTACTTTACCAATTCAATTTTTCTTTGTAATATAAAACTAAACAGTTACTAATGAAAGTTGTGGTTACACTAATTATATTTCAGGGTAGAGACTATCTGGCAGTCTAATAATCTCGTCAAAACATCTCGGTCATTTTATACGCTTTATTAGTTTATTAAAAAATCATTAAAGCTTGACAGTGATCTTTAGTTATGCATAATTGATTCTAAACCATATACCTTTCATAGAAGCCATTATTCTAAAGATAAAATAAGTGTATTTGATCTTAAGAAATGTATGCAAATGCATGTTTAAATTTCAAGGTTTATGCAATATCAAATTACGAGCATTTGTTTTATTCATTATATAACTTATTCCTTTATTTTATATTTTTATGATGATAAGTTATTAGTAAATTGCTTTTATTTTTCTAAAATTTTAGTTTTAATCAAGCAAGAAGTGTGTTCAGTTTTGTGACAAGCCGCTAAAAGCTATTCGCATCGTATGCAAATTTTTAGCAGAGATTATTTGTTTGCTAATAAATATTTAATTTGCAATGCTATTTAAAAAAATATATATGTACATACAAAATCGCAAAGTACTTGCTTAGTACATATGCATATTTAAATAAATCTGGCAGCATGTTTATATAAATTTAAAAAGTAAACGGTTGCTTAAGCTTTTCAAAATCAATAAAAAAAAAAACAGATGTTTTTATTAACAGCTGCTAATGAAGTATTAAATAGTCAAGATATATATATATTTAGACATTTTTATTATTTACCGTTGGTACTTCCAATATTGTTCAATTTTTCGAGAGAGAAACAATTGAAAACTTACAGATACGAAATTATTATTTTTTTTGTTTATTGTTACCACTTTACCCAAATGTATTCAGCAGTTGAAACGTGATTATAGTCACTTAATAGTTGTTTTGGCAACGAGAACTGGTCTGTCTCTGGCAGATATAGAAAATCTTCTCAGGGCAGTTCCAATTGTTCATGCGGAAGGCGCCGTCCCTGTGCCACAAGTGGACGCAGTGCTCGCTGCCAGGATAATCCGGTTGTCCAGCTGACCAGGCAGTGAAGCGCAATGGCAACCCGCTGCTGATGGAGAGGAACATGTGGTTAACGACAAGATCATTTCCTGATATCCAAAAGAAATCATTGTCCCTGTATCCTTGGCTCTGTAGGTACGATGAAATCGCGTTCATTTCTTCGGCCGAATCGATTTGAGCCAAGTCTCCGCCATAACGACGGCATATGTGTGCGGCCTCAAACCAGTTGACTTTGTTTAGCCCTAAGAAGTAGTAATTTTGTCCGATCCTGGAGTACGTTTTAGAATCGGAAGTGGAGCATGAGACTATATAATTAGATGAGCGACAAAACGAGTTAAGTTTAAATTTAAGAATCACTGCGATTTCTCGTATTTACCCTCAAGATTTGGCTTAATTCCATAGATATTATCGTATGCCAGAGCACAGCTCATGAAAACTACAAAAGAGAAGCACAGAAGGTATTTCATTGTGGCAATGATCGACTGAAGACTGACGATTTTCAAATGTCGACAGAGTATTAAATTGCATTTAAATACTAATTCAGTAGCATTAATACATTTTAATACATTTATATATTCTGAATTTCGAAATGTTCGAAATGCTTGAATGAAATTGATTCACCTTTTTGACTTGCATTGCCTAATCGCAAGCCTTTGTTTATGACACAGCTGATTCTTTGCTTAACCTACCTTGCTAATACAAAATTATATACATTAAATTAAATCAAAAGTTCATACAAAACTTGCAATCTCGGAGAGTGATGCAAATGCAACTCGAGGTTAAATTCAATTATGCAACAGTTTTTAATATTTAAGTAACCCCCTCTATTTACCTTAAAAAATAGAAAAAGTATAAGGGTAAAGTGAAAAAAATTACTTAGTAATTAGCAGGGATTAAGACCGATACGAATATCGGTTTCAGTTACGGTTTCGGATGTCCCTGCTTGAAAAGCTGCCGACGCTCTTGTTTGTACATCTTGAGATTTTGAATTTTGAATTTCGAAACACTATAGATAAGAATTAAAAATTAACTGACTCAAACAGTGATTTAAACAAAATTGAAATGCAGAATGCATTAAGGTTCTAAACTGTACAAAAGTAGATGTAAGTTTTAGTTAACTTGAGGTCTAGTAATGTCGACATGACACTAAACAACAACCACCAACACACAAAGATACCAATCTCTATCATCAGTACCGTTGTGCAGACTTGACCAGCGTTCCAAGCCTAATTTCAACTTTGAGTTGCCAGAACCAGTTGTGAATTCTAAGTCCCAAAAAGTGACAAAATGCTGTAAAGCTGATCTAGCTCTTTGTGGCAAGAGCCGTCGTTATTGTGTGAAACGCCATCGGCATTTTCGGTATAATAACAATTTTGTGTTTGTTTTCTGTTTTTTCACAGTAACAAGAGACTTTTGCTACTATTTCAGATCTTATCCGGCTTCTCTTTCGCTTATTAAAATGTTTGTTGTAAATTAAAATTATATTTATAATCATACGTATTTGTTGTGACTGAAAGTAATTAATAAATAAATATGCCAGCTATATAATGAGATGAATATCTCTGTATTGCTTTTACTATTGTGTAGTACATGTTTTTGCTAAATATTTTACTAAAATATCTGGTGACTAACAGCCATCGCAGCAGCGGGTGTAGTTCTGTCTCTGGCATAAATAGAATGCACTCTCCTTGCAAAGCCAATTGTTCATCCGGAAGGCGCCGTCTCTGAGCCACAAGTGCATGCATTTCTCCGTGCCACGATTGTCAGGCTGTCCGGCTGACCAGGCGGTATATTTCAATGGCAAACCATTTGATAAAGACACGTACTTGAAGGTATCAACAATATCGTTTCCTGATATCCAAAACCAATCATTTTCACCGTGGCTGATTTTTAGATATGCTGAAATAGCATCCATTTCCCTGGCCGATTCGATGAGGGCCAAGTCTCCGCCAAATTGACGGCATAAGTGTGCTGACTTGAACCAATTGACCTTTGTTTTTCCTAGGAAGTAGTACTTTTCTCCGATCCGTTGGTATGACTGAGTTACGTTTTTATCACAAGTGACTGTCAGAAGGGAGCTCAAAATTATTACTTTTCTTATTAGAATATGCCTTTCTTTTTAATATTACCTTGAATAGTCGTTCCATTCGGATGGTGAAAGTTGTATGCCAATGCAAGGCACAGACCAAAAGAGAATATTATAATCCGAGAATAAACCATTCTAAACCGTGATCGATCAAAGACTAACAGTCTTGAGTTCGAGCAAACATATTAAATAAGAACATTTGAATATGAATTCACTAGCCGAAATGTTTTAATTACTTGAATGCTTTGCTTTTAATTATTATTTTGACCTTTTCGTGCGTAGCTGATACTTAGAATTTTGATATTTCCGAGGTCGGAAAGTGTATCTATGCCTGATTGGACCAGAAATCGACGTCGACATTTCCGTTGGTTCACTTCTAGCCAGCGTAATCTCTTAAAAAATATTCAGCTTTAGTCACACTTTCACACATATGTGTCTGCGGTTTCGAACTGTCGCATTCTCAATCCCCTGCCAGTTAGTTTCGTGTAATGCACACCTAAAATCCATGACAGCGTGTCTAAAGTTACACCCAATTTCGACTCGTATTACAAATTAAAATGTGCCGCAACCCACGCACAGCACAGATACAAACACATGCTTCCCCATTCCCTTTAAACTGATTAGCTGACACCTAGTAGCGCCTCTCACAATCTCAATCTGAATCCCTATACCTTTTGCCATTCCCTTTCCCATTCCCATTTCCTTGCCCCGTTTCTACTCGGCTTGTTGTGGCTGCCACGGGTCAATGAGATGCTAAGCATATGACAACCCATTGAAAGGATGTCGTGCAACCTTCAAAAAGAGAGACTCCTTAATTTTTAAACAAGTCGAGCAACACGAATGGAAAAAGGATTTACACAACTTTGTTAGCTGTTTCGCTTTGTGGCTTTGACATTTCAAGGGATTGATGGATTTTATTTTTCTGTGCTTAGTTTCCGACATCCAGGCAAACTCGCACAGTTCACTGAGCACTCTCGTATCCTAATCCCATTCTCTGATACTCATTGATTTATTTCTTCGCATTTGTAATTTACGCGTATTCTATTTTTTTTTTTTAAGTTTCTTTAAAAACGCCCAAAACTGTCAACAGTTGAGTCTCAAAACGGTCTGCCATACATCATGCTGCTTATGATTAATCGCTGGTAATTATCTTGATTAATTGCCTTATTAGAGGCGTTAGTTTCTCCGATCGCGATGCGTGAGAAGTCCGAGTTGAGCTGTGGCTGCACTAGATTATGTTTTTAGGAGCGTGCTCTGATATTTTGTAGGAAGACTGACGTCTTAAAATAGCCAGATTTCTTATTCCCCAACCAAGACAGTCGCTCTTTAATTACCAGAAAGCCATTTGGCGCAAATATTTTCCTTTGTTCGCTTGTCTGCATGGCAAACAGAGTGTGAGAGAGAGGGAGAGTGGGAGAGAGGGAGAGAGGCAAGTCCTGATTCTGCTACTGGTCAAACCATAATATTTCATTACATGCTGCGCTTTGCTTTCGTTTTGTTTTTTCGCTTTGCCATTTCGACGGGCACTTAAAATTAAGCGTGCCCAAATCCCCAAAGACCGCAAGCCCAACATAAACAAACTAACCGAATGAATGCAGCTCTGAAGGCAATGCTCGGCTTTATCCTTCGGGAATACTTTCCTTGGCTGGAGGAATGCTGGGTGGCGTAGGGGGGGTGTGTGTGTGTGTTGTGTTGGGCAACCGCAATCATAAAAATAATAACCACATTATTGTGTTTAATAATGAAAAATATCATTTTCGGCATAACTTTTGGCTTTTGTTTGTGCAGCAACCAACCCCCTCTCCCTCTCTTTCTCCCTTCCCCCGTAAAAGGGGGCACCCGCATTTTGGTTGGCTGCTTGAAGGGGCGCAAAAAGCAACCCTTAAACCCTTACGCTTAAATATTAACCGCTGAAACATATTTTCTAAATTATGTTCATTTACTTGCTGGTTGCTTTCTCGCATTTTGGGGGAGAAGGAAGTGCTCAGATTCAGATTGAGTGCCTTTTGCTTAATTTGCGGGCGCCGGCGCCGCCGGCAGCCATCGAAAAAAGGGGTGTGCTTACAGCGTCTTGAGTACCTGTCAGGCCACCCCCTAAATGCCTGACAGACTTTGTTGTTTTTATTGGCATGTTGACTTTTGAAATTAGTTTTTAATATGCGCAAATACTTTGCATATTTGGCTCAAAATCCTCCACCAAAAACGACCATAAAAAACTTTATCAGATTCCGCAGTCAGATTCCAACATAATTGCACCATGTGTCCTTATCGCAAAGCCCAAACAAAAAAAGCAAATATTTGTAAACAACCAAAATGCAATCTACGAAACTGTTGAAACTCCTCATTCCCTTTCCGCAGAAATCTCTGCATATTGACATCAATTAAAGTGCATCAAGTCGACACTCAAACAAACAACGTAATTCACAACAAATGTGTTTTGAGTACCCGAGCTGCTTCCGTGTTTCTACTACAACTATTCATTAGCTACCACCGCGGGCGACTCGTACAAAAAAAGGTTCAAAACAGCAGCCACAGCATCCCCGCAGCCGGGGGTCTAGATCTGGTCTGGGTCTAGGTTTTTACCCTTGTTGTGCCGATAGCTTCCCGAGGCGACAGGCGACGGCGGGTTTTGAGTGCGTTTGATTTCGCCTTGGGCTGTTTTTTGGGCGGACCATGGAGGTCAACTCGGAAATAGTTCTATAATGAACAAAAACACATTGTAAATTGTCCTGCTTGCATTGTAAATGGGCACAAATGTGCGACAAGAGCCTTACAATGAGCTACACTGAGCGACACTTCAATTGAACAATTATAAAAGTTGGCATGTCTAAGAAGAAATAATTTATAAATTTATAAATAATTTAAAAATTAAAATTACAATTAAATTCAAAATACTAATAACTTATACTATACTAACTATACTTATACTTAAAGGGTTTTAAATTAATTTGAATTACTTTCTGTATTTTTTGAGATTTTAAAAGTCCTTATAATCAAATAATATGAGGGACTAGTATATTAATTTAAGGAAGTTAACAAGTAAATAAATGAAAAATAAAAATTATTTAAGTTAAATTTATGTTCATTTATATTTTGTCATTTATTTTAACTGAATCACTTTAACTTTTGCTCATATATAATATGAATACATTGGTAAGCACTCACATATCAATGCTCAGTTTTTTCTCAGTGTAGTCCCAAATAAAATGTAGCTAAAAGTTCGCCGGCATTCAGCTAAGTGTATTCTTTGCCTAATGTAAGGGCAAATTAGCAACAACCAGCCCGGCAATTTAAAACAAAATGAGCCTGGCAAATGTCCTTAACGTCGCCTGCCTTTTACTCTATTTCAAACTTGTCCCCAGACAATTCAATTTTGACTAACCAACCCAAAGGCAAAGGATGTCTCGAATACATTACGAGTGCGAGTACAAGTCCTCGCAATTGCAGGCAAATGCAGGACAAAGGAGCAGCATCGTTTATGGGCTGAGTACGCACAAATCAGACTGCGACTCTCTCTCTCTCTCTCTCTCGGAGATTCGTCCTGGCCACCATTCCCACCACCCGAAGACCCAAAGAGAGAACATGCAAAACTGCCGTCACAGCTAATTTAATAATTTATCATTTTGCTGCAGGGCAACAACAAAAGATTATTTAAATTCGCGCGTTACACAGACGGGTGGACGGATAGATCAGTTTGAGGGTTGGGTTGGGATATGTTTTTCAGGCAATAAATGACGTGTTGGCCCGCTGGCGATGCAGGGCAATAATTTAAAAATTTCCACACCCTTGCAGTGGCTTGAGATTTTTGGGGCCGGAAGGGCTGCAGCAATTGTTCAATTATTTAAAATTAAATGATGTGGCAGAATTCAAATTTTTCACAGAAATCTTCACTATTCTAATTGCCGCATCAAATGGCAAATGCAACGAATTGTAAAGTAGGTTGACATGATTTAGAAAGAGAGGGTGAAAAGACAGATATATGTGGATAGAGAGAGAAATAAATAGAGGGAAAGTGCATAACCCTTTTCGGAGAACAACACTCGAAACAAATTTGTTTACGCACAGTTGTGAAATATTTTGATTTATATAGAAAGGCACTCGAAGGAGCTCAAATACAAACTCATTCACACAAACTCACACACATATGCATATATGTAATCCTTTCGTGCCCAATTCAATTGTTCGATTTGACAAATTGATTTTCACTTTAACCGACTTGCACTGATTGCTTTGGATTTGTCTTGTTTGCTTTGGGAATTGACATTTTTTTTCTTCTTGTAGTTGTTCATGTTGTCTCATTGTTGTTGTTTACTGATTGCTGCTTCTGTTGTTGTGTCTATTTTGCATTCTGAGCCACATGCGCGTAAATATTTATTTAGTTCTGGACACTGTGTAAAATCTAGTTGAGCTCTGCTTCTTTTGGACTCGTCGCCGCTCGCCCACAATTTAAATGCACGTGAAATTGCTACTTGGTTTGACTGCGACTTGGCCAATTGCGCTGGCCGTAAAGCCAGACTCGATTACCACATTCTGAATAGTGGCACCACAAGTTTTTGTTGAAATTTATGTGCCATTGGGCGGGACTCTAACCGAAAAAAATTAATTGCTTTTGCAAATAGAGTCGGTTCGCCGCAGTTCGTAGAGACACCAAAATGGCTGCCCCATATTGCTGCTAACTTGGCCTTTTGTTAAGGCCAGGCTAGCTACTTTTTTGTCATTGTTGGTTGCTCTACAAATAATTACACTGAGATTGGAAAATATACAAAACTATTCATTTTTATTATTCAATAAATATTAAGTTGAATTATTGAATATTTTTAATTTAAATATTTACTTTTTATATTTAAGAATTTTCAAGAAATATTAAATTGATTTATTAAATATTCCTTAATCGTTTTCTCCTATTTAAGAACTGTTAGATTTAATAATAATGGAATAGTAATAAAGCAAAAATTGAAATTATTCAAAAAATGTAAAAATGTTGAACAATGTAATAGTTTAAAAAACATACATAAGTGGAAAAAAATATATTTTTCTTATAATTTTATACACAATCAAATATACCCAATTTTATGGTGATCCATCCATGAAAAGTTGTGCCCAAATTATCTTCATAATTGAAAAATACTATAAATTTACAAATTTTTGATGGTCACTCTTATTTCTCGCAGTGCCGCAATTTTGTTAGTCATATTGCCATATTTTTTACACCACATAGCGCACTAAGCCCGCCATTGTTTTCCAACTAAACGAGGCAATTGCAGGTTGTGTCCATGATGCCCGCACCCCCCCCCCCCCCCCCTACCAGCTCCTGTTTCCATTCTCCGTTCGGCTCTTCTTTCCAGTCCCTGCTCCTCATTCTCACCTTTAACAGGGGCAGCGAATATAAATTGCGGCTTTATCAAAGCGCACGTCAAATCTCGTTTAAATTAATGAGTTTAAGTGTTGTTTTTTCTTTTCTTTTTTAGCGCTTTGCTGTCTATTGGCGCTGCATAGTTTCAAATTCAGTTTATTTATGCTTCATAAATTGCCAGAAAAAAGATGGCACTGCAAGAGAGAGGAAGACAAGCAGGATGCTGGAAAGAAGGAAGCAAGGAGGCAGGAAGCACAGTCACTAAAATTATGAAACATTGTTTGCCACTTTGCGCTGAAGGCTGAAATCGATTAGGGGGACAACGAAGGAGTATCGAGTACCGAGCACGGAGTATCGGGTTGGGAAATGAGCAGGCGTTAAGTAGTCATAAGCTTGCAACGATGCCACAGAGCCAAGGCCTAGAGCTCTTAACAAGCTGCCTCGACGGCGCTGCCCTCCACTTCATCCCCCGCCGAAATCGTGTCCCAATTTGCCTCGAGTTAATTAAAATGTTTATCGTGACGAAGTGTTGATGCCATTCCTCCAACAATACCAACACCAACATCAGCCGCAACTCGAGTCGAGTCGAGTCGCTGGCAAAGTTATTAAACTTATTGTGGCGTGTAATTAGCTGACGAGCTGTCAACAATATAAGCGCCAGCCAAGACTCCAGCTTCTCTCCAGTTGATGCTCCAAGTTCTTCCCCTCAGGCCACATGGATCATTTTATAGGCATTCGCTTTGTTTGCTTACCAAATTGTCGGCTGATAAATCAATCGCGGTCTCCGCTCTGAGCTGCTTACCCAGAATTGGGGAGGTGGTTCTGATGGTGTTGGTGATGATGATGATGTTGCCCCTAGCGAAATCCTTTGCCAGTTGTTTATTTAATTGACTTGTGAGCATCGCATCACAATTTTCCCTGCTTCTTCTTCTCCCCGCTCTGGCTACCGTTCCATAACAAATTTCATAATTTGCCGTGTCGTGTGTAAATTGCGGTTCCTATTACAACGGCGCTTGCTATTTTCCCGGATTTAGTGTTTAGGATACGGCGTAACAAATGGCGACACAATTATGTCATGCCATTCCTCCTGGCGGCTTCCTTTAACAACGTGTTTCGTATTACGTTTACTTTTCTATATGTTTATGCCAATTATCTGTAGCTGAAATATAATAGTCGGAACAACACTCGTTTCGTCTTAATTATGATCTGATATTCAAGCTGCTTGTGATTGGAATATGCTTAGAAATAGTAGCCAGAATTCTTTAATTATAATATCGGTAATTTTAACATATTGGTATTTGAAAACTTATATTCATTATGATCTTAATTGATTAACAGGACGAAGGGTGCGAAAGGCCACTAGCATATATACACAGGAAGAATGGAAAATTTGCTATGACTGTTCGATCAGGTCGAGTTTTTGATTTTTTTTTTAATTTTGTACGCGTCCACTGACACCTCGATCATTAAAATCCGACCACTGGTTCAAAAGATAATTCATTTTGAAATTTTTAGTGGCCTTCTGAAAATGAGATGAAAAGTTAGTTTGTTTGTTTGTATCAAATCGCTGATTTAGCCTAAAAGTGTGGACTTGTTCCCACTCAAAAATCTAGAAACGTTTGTACTACGACTTTTTCGAATAAACGCTAGTTTAGCGGGAAATTGCTAAAAACCGCTTAAATTAAAAAACCTACATAAATAAAAGATGTGATCTCGATTCCTTAAAAACCATCGAGAAACTGTCGAGAGAGTTTTCTCTACAGTCGAGAATTTTCTCACAAAATTGGATATCAGAAATTTTGGGACATGAAAATGTTTTCGTTTTTAAAGTAATATTTACTTGTATCTATCCATCTATGAAATATATAATGAAATTGTTTATATTATGATCTAAAAATGTAAAGGCCGTTTTTTCAATGTACATATAGTAACAAATTTGATATTAATTTCTATACATTTTAGATATTATATAGAAATTTAAAAAACGGGTCTAAGTTTATTACGGTCTAATAGCCAGAAAATAAATTAAGAATTTGTTAACATACTAAGATTTTAGGGCTGCAGTCTGCCAATTGTTTTGCCATTAATTAAATTAGTTTGCATTTGGCTTGAAAGTTTGCAGTCTTAATTTAAAAATGAGCTTAAGCTGCTAATTAGCATATTGCTTGGCTGAGCCCACGAATGTGGAGAAGGCAGGGAAGATGGAGAGGGAAGAGGCTCCTCATTTGCAATTAGCAGCATAAATGAATCAATTACTCATACTTGAGGCGTGAAATGAAAAGTTTCTGGGCAGCCCAAAAAGTTTTTCCACTGCTGTCGCTCTGCAGCTTGCTCTTGCCACTCAGTGTCCTTGAAGTGACCGCTGCTGCAACTCTAATTGGGCACGAACACACACGAGACGGACAAGCTGGACAGTTGGACAATTGGCCAGCTCTAAATCCTTTTGGAGGCCGCAGCCATGCGTCAAATGGCAAATTGTTTTATTACAGTTTTGCAACAACTTTTGTTGTTATTGTTGTTAATGTTTTTATCTTTTTTTTGTTTTTTGTTTTTATTTTTGATGCCACCCACCCAGCAGCAACACACACTCAATTAAAACTCAAGACCCTTCATATTGTATGCGCCTTTTAGTCTTGATGTTTTAACCTTTCCTTTCTCTCCTCTATTTTTTTCTGTCCTGTCGCCTGGCAGCAAAAAAAAAAGGATTATTTTGGTTTTTTTTTCGGCACATTTAGCCATGTTTTTCGGTGCTCCAAGTGGGCGACTAAAAGTGTGTAAAGTTTAAAGAGCCTTAAGGGATTATGCGCGCAAATGTGTTGAAATTCGGGTTCTAATGAAAGAGCAAGTGGAAAATTGGGAAAAGGGAAAAAGGGACGAGTGTCCTGTGCAGTGGTTTATGGCTATTTATAGATAAGAAGGTAGCTGGCAGAATTGTCCAGAAAAGTCCAAAACTCAGCACTTTCCCATTGACTGACCACTTATTAGTGTCCTGTGCCCAGTCTGCCGTGTCCTTTGCGCCAGCTGTGACTTGGATAAGCCTCAAAGGATGCCTTTTATTTAGCCGTTGAGTAACAGTTATAAGAGCTAAAGGAACCAAAGCAGCTACAGAGACTAATTCTCTTTTAAGAATTTCGTAATTTCAGTGTAATTACATTTATTTGTTTGCTCAGCATTGACTCGCTGACATTTCCACTCTTTGAAGTCTGTTTGTCCAATGCCAAAATCTGTCAACCTCCCTCCCATTCAAGTGGCAGCTCAAGTGTCCTCTCTCTGAGTACTCCGAGTACTCGGATCATTCGTATTTGTTTGTATAACAACAATGACGCGTGCTCTCAAATATTATTAGTGTTTATGCAGCTTGTCAAGGACATGGCCAGTTTGCAGTGCCAACAAACATGTCCCAAAATATAACTGACAGTTTTTCACATTATCACTTGAGAGGGGAGAGAAGGTTTATTTAATTATATTCGAAATGTAATTAATACTCGTACTGATAATCGCTCTAAGGCCCATTTTTTCAATGTCTAAATAAGGTATTTGATAAATATTGTAAAGAGAATTTGACATAAAATGTATTGAAATTAATATCAAATTTGAAATTATTTGTTAAATAAAACTAATATGTACATTGAAAAAACGGCCCTAAATATATTAATGGGTACATTTAGTTTCAGTTTCTTTTCAGTTAATATTATTATTTTCAGTTTCTTTTCAGAAATTTTAAAATACGTGCGAAAGAATCGTTTTGTCGTTAAGCTTTTTTATGAAATATTTTGCTATAAATTTAGAGAAATGTATCTAATTTTGAAAAATGTATTTAAGTACACCTATCGCTATTTCTTAAACATGTCGCAGTGCCATAAATGTGCAACTTACATTGTGTAATTTTAAAGTTTCACATTCCTACACTTCTAAATTTCTGAAGGAATCTAATCCTCGGAATATGCTACACTGTTTTTGATACACGTGCTGGAAATTCTTTAAAATTTTGACCTCTTCTCGGATAACTCGTCGCCCATTAGAGACAAAAACATTAAAAAAGCCGAAAGCAAAAACAGGAGGCAATCAAAAAAGGACACACTGGGCGCATATCCCAAAAGAAAAGAATAGCACGAGGAGAAAATAAAGAAATAATATAAAAGAAAAAGGAAACTCATAGAAAAAAGTTGCAGCCAAGTTTGTACTTTTTATTGTGCTCGTACTTTGGAGATGCCGTGTTGAGGGTAAATTATACTATGTGACTGCACATGCTGAATTTCCCAAACTCTACTTAGTCCTCATCAGTGCGATGGTGCTGGGGAGCGGTGGTGCGGTGCTTCGGTGGTGCTTTACCAGAATCTGATATAAAATACATTTAAAAAAGTAAACTCGTAGGTATTAAAAAAAAAAAAAAAAGCAGAAAGACAAAGCCAAGTGTAACAAAGTAGAAAAAGGCATGTGTGGGGGAATGAAGGGCACTAAGTAGTCAAAAAATCGACAAATGCAACTGACTCTGTGGCAAGTGGCAAGTGGCAGTGGCAAGTGGCTTACAGCTGATGCTGTTACTCTTACTGTTGCCCTTTCGCCTCATCTTGGCCAAGAGCGAGACTATGTTAATTTGGTTGCTACACAAACGAGATTGATTTCGGCATCCGCACACTTGACTTGAGTCGATTTAAAATTTTGCACCACAACAGCATGAAATATTCAAATGGTATTCAGTCACCGACACATCGACACACACACACAGATTTCGATTTGTTTCGAGTGGCTCAAACAACTCTGAGAATCATCGAGAGCAAACGAGGTATCCAAAGCATCCATCGATACTCGAACTCGAGGCATCGACAGGGAGCCGCATCATCTGTTGGCCTTAAGTGCGGTTGCAAATGTCAATTGGCCGTTTGGCCAAGACTGAATACCGAAGACCGGTAACAGGCTGCATTTTAATTTTCTTCTTTTCCGTCCCGAGAGAGAATGAGAGAGAAATGACAGCATCGATCTCGTTTTCTTATTTACATTAAAAGCTGTTTGCATTCACTTAAAAGGATAAGCAATGTCCTTTTAATGGGTTTCAAATTGAATAAAGGATTAAGTTGTTAGTTTAAAATTGAATTGCGTGTGCTCAAGTGAAAGGCTAAGGCTACAGTTTTCCGTTGCCGATACCGTTACCCGTTTTTCACCATATTCAGGACTCAAACTTAGGGTTACATTTGCACGCTGACAATTTGACAATCTGACAATTTCACGCCGCACATTGTACGAGATTCGCATTCGTTTAACGACTGCCTGCAAAACCAATAGAATTGATAACCAAAAAGCCATGTACTAATTAGCAACGGCTTGCACATTACCAGCAAGGATATAAAAGTCCTGACAACGCGAACTGCGAACTACACGATCTGCGAGTTCACGATTCACTCATAATTCTCGGGGTTGCCAACGGCAATTATTTGGCAATTTCGCCAAATCAAATGGCTGCGGATGGATGTATTGTCATAACGACCACATGTGAGGATTTCATACTCCGATGATGATGCTGATGATGAGGCCGCAGGTGTTTGCCTGCTTTTGCTCTTTTCCTGTCAGCGTAAACTTTAACGAGCACATTAGGGAAGAGTACAATAAGTCACAATCATTTAACTGGAAAACTTAGTACTCGAGTAGTCGTGAGTAATACAAAGAGTTGCCCAACTACCCAATTTTGCCTCATGCTGGGATAATTAAGTTGGTTTTCGGGCTGCTCATTTTAAAACTGCCATGTGTTGGGCAGCCAGAGCTTAGTTGTTGTCTCCTTTATATGATAACAAATTTGCTCATTATCCGAAACAGAACACGGAAAACCAAAGACATTTGCAAATGTCCTCGACTTGTTGTCCTATTTGTTTTTGTGTCTAGCTTAGTTTATTTCAACTCCACTAGGTAAACAGCCACAAAAGGGGAAACAGAAGTGGAAAACTCCTTTGTCTGTCTGCTCGCATTTGTATGCGCATTGAACTAGTTTATTCCCTAGGGTATCACAGAGTAAGTGTCTCTGTGTGTGTTTGTTTGTGTATGTGATTGAGAAAAATCTAGCGCAACAAATGAAAACGAGACATGAAAGGTGCAATTTCTAAGAACGCCTGGCTGCTGGACTGGGAAATAGATGACCCTGTTACCAGTCCGTAATTGCATGTCCTCTTGGCCATGTTGTAATGAGTTGGTTTTTTTTGGGGGCCATAATGAATAAATAGGCAGCATTCAAAGGTATCCTTAATGGAGTCTATGCCAAATGTAGCATGAACTTACTGATTGACCCACTACTAAAAGAGGCAACTACTGAAAATGCTACCAAGTAAGAAAGCTTTTTCGAATAGATACCCTTCTTGACAAAAATATCTGGATATTTGTATACAACAAGTTATGCACATATCTATAAAATACTTATAAAATACATGTAATAATCAAGATTTTAATGTTTTATCCCCTCGATTCGACATTCAAATACATACGAAATTTGGTGCTTCTAGCTCTTACCATCTTAAAGATCTGGGCATTCATCGTGAGCTAAAAGCTTTCAGGGCTTGCCTGTTACATACACCGGCACAATCTTTATATACCCTTTGAAAGTGTATAAGGATACAGACATTTATAAACGCCTTCAAAGGCAAAGTCTTCGCCTCTCAACTCTTGCCTGAGCTCGACTCGCGTTCTCGTATTAATTGCTTGAAATGGGTTTTCTTATAATTACAGTAGTTTGTTTGCTGTCTGGGGGTAAAGTTTGCGCAAGTGTTTGTAGTCGCTGTCTGGGCCGCCTTTAATTATGGCCTTTGCAGTTGTGCTTTGTTTTGATTTGCTTGTAATGTCGGTAAATATGAGACACACATAAGCGGATTTGACAAAAAAAGGGTACTCATAAACAAGCAGCTCACATTCAAACTCACACTCAGAGCAATCCACTCGAATGCTGATAGTTTTATGTTTGCAGCTGACAAGGCGTAGAGATGGGGCTGGGGTAGAGTGGGGAGGGGTGTAAGATGGGATGGGATGGGATTGGATATCACGGGGCAACACTTTACCAAATTTGCGAACAATGCCCGGTCGCGTGGCACTTTGTGGGTCCAGCAACAATGGGAGAAGCTGCGACTGCGACTGTAACTGATTTGCCAACGGCGCGCATCTAAGCATGCTTCAAACAACAACAACAACACCAACAACAACTGGTAGTTGACCGACGCCTCCACGCACCAGAATACCATGGAAAGAAAGGCAGAATTTTTGGCATAAACTCAAGATCAAGCTACTAATTGCAAAAATGTACCTGATACCAACTCTATTTTACGGGGTTGAAATATTTGGCCATTGCAATGTGAACGACGTGCGTAAGCTAAAAGTAGCCTTTAATGCAATTGCTAGATATGTATTTAATCGTAGACGATGTGACCGAATCACTATATTTGCCAATAAAATTTTTCACCTTAGCCTTAAATTGTGGATAGATTTTAGATCATTGATTCTCTTGCACAAGATCCTTGTTTCTAAGGAGCCTTTATACCTGTTTAATAAAATTAAATTTGCTGCGTCGCAACGCACAAACAACATTATATGCCCTAGAATTCAATTAACTAGCTCGGAAAATCACTTTTTTGTCTACACTGCCCGTTTATGGAACAATCTGCCTCACGCCTTGAAAACTATTAGAAGTGCATCGCAATTTAGTATTAAGCTTAAACGACATTTGCAGACATTAGATTTAGTAAATAATAATTAAATCAAAACTACTTAAAAATTTAAATAAAAATTAAAATTAAATTGAATGGAATTATTGTTAAATATAGTTTTAAAGATAAAAAAAAATTTTTTGTAACTTGTATTACACACACATTGTGACTAGCACATTAAATAATAAGTTTATACTTGTAGTGCTAGGAATCCAAATAAAGAAATAATAATAATAATACAAAAAACTCTAAATACAAAACTAGACACTTAAAACTTGGCATGACCATTAGTTAGACTAATTTATAATTTTCAGAGAATTGAACCACCGCTCTCCTCCATATTATCGTCCGACTTTGAGCAAAATATAAAATAATCAATTAAATGTAAATAAAGAGAGAGATATTGATACTTAAAATTTGGCATGAACTTTAAATGGTCTAAGGACGCATTTATATTTTTTAAGGCCCTATTCTCTTTCAGCAAAAAATTTTTTTCGACTTTTTTTTTTTGCATTTTTTTATAGCTTGGACATTTAAGAATATAACCCTTAAAGGGTTTTTTGAAATTCGAAATACTTTAGGAGATGTAGTGTTTTTTGTGAAGAAATTTTAGTGTTAATGCATGTAAAATCAAAACTTTAAACGCTTTTATCTCGAAACCACGTTTTTCGAGCTGGCGGCCACGATTCCGCCAGTTCTACTGAACCGATTTGGATGAAACAAAGTTTAATCGACGTAGAATTGTCACCATTCTGGCCCGTAGTAAAATAAATTTTGCGATTTTTTTTACTATTTTTTTTTTACACTAAACTACAAAAAAATGGGTCCAAATTCGATTTGTCAATTTCAAGCGGCCGCCATTTTGTCAAAAAAAATCGCAAAATTTTTATTTTACTACGGGCCAGAATGGTGACAATTCTACGTCGATTAAACTTTGTTTCATCCAAATCGGTTCAGTAGAACTGCCGGAATCGTGGCCGCCAGCACCATGCCTTTTTTTTGAGGGCCAACTTTGACGGTGCCATCATCTATGGACAGCCCCTATATCGCGGCGAAGAAAAAATTTTTTTATTTTCTTTCATTCATTACTAATTCAATAAAAAAAAACAAAATTCAAATATCTTTTAGCGTTTTCAAATGAGAATTTTTTCAAAAAAGGTCCAAAAACAGCAAGCTGAAGGAGAATAGGGCCTTAAGCTTAGTTTTTAAAAATATAAGAAAAAGTATCTTAGTTCCAGTTTGAGTTTTTAGAATAATAATAAATATTTTAATTATTCTTATTATTATTTAAGATACTTAGCAAGAAAAAAATTTTACTCGAAGCCAAAAAATTTGAAACTTTTTCCCATAGTCTAGGAGGCATCATCGACATCGACACGGACATGGAAATCGGCATCGTCAGTAACTTTGGCATACGCCCACAGTATAAACAACTCAATTTGAATGCATTTAACCGCGTAATTGTGCCACGTGTTGGACGCTACGCGTGCGCTATTTGTGGCTAAATCAACCCGGGGCTAACAACACCCCCCGTGTCGTCTCTTCCTGCCTCTCTTCTCGGTCAACCCTCGCACAGTCCTCCGATACTAAGCACGGCAAATTGCAAACCAATTGGCATGCAACTGGTCGGATAATGCGACTGGAATGCCTTTTAGTCCACGCTGCCGAGAAATTACTCGCAGTGCGTAAATGTTTTCTCACCAAATAAAAACGGCCACCTCATGTCATGTTGCAGCATTGAACCTCGACTCTGGCTTCGTGCCTCATTTCGTTGCGCTTGCCGGCGAATTAACTGCGAATTAGACGGGCACGCGTTTAATTTCGTTGAATTCGCAATGCTTTTCACTTGACAGGTAACGAGTCGAGCTAAACGATGATGAATTACTATAACAGATGGATGCGACTGTCCAACAAACTAATGGATCTAAATATCTTTTGAATGGCGCTTATAAGTATGCTAGGACAATGTGGGAAGCTATCGATTTCTATCTATAATTTAAACGTGTATTTAAAAACTGAAAATTTCCTCAAGATCAACAACCAATTCGATGTAACTTACGTCTCTGTCATTAAAAAACTAGAAGCGCTATAGAAAATTTCGATAAAATAAAATACTTATTTATATTTTAATGATTCGCTGTTTTACACAATTGGTACAGGGTTCTTAAAAGTCGAGGTCGCTTGTTTGTAGCCACTCGTACCAGTTTAATCGCTTACAGTTAATTGACCATTAAAATATCAAATGTAATTTAGAGCACAAAAGGCAGTTTACAATTTTATTGCCCCACAAAACACACACTAATAGCAGCTGTGTTAAAAAAGTGTTATATTTATGACTCGAAGTGTTCTCTCGACTCGTGCTCTCGTCGTATCTCTCTGGAGTTCAGTAGCTCAGTTTCAATATTACATGAGCACAAATTGCAATTTAATCCACAGATGTCAGCATTGCGATCAGTGTCTCCTGTCTCTCCTCTGCCTGTCGCAGCCCTTTTTCCTTATCGCACAGCCCTCGAAATGCACGTGCCAGGCTCAACCCCTCAACCCCTCGAAGGTCTCTTGCTAGCTCCGTCTCTGTCTCGGACTATGTATCTACCTCCGTAGCATCCCACGAGCGTGTCAAGTTGAAAAATGGTATTAAAGTCACATTGAGAATCATCAAAATGTGATTCGTTTGCAAAACAACAATGGCATCGGTGGCAACTGTGGCAACCCTGTGCCGCAGCATTTGACTCAAGACACATGTGGCAGGCGGTTTCATAGCCCTCTTGCTCCCTGGTGACACTTTAGCGTGTCCTGCCCAGCCCTGCTCCGCCCGGCCCTCCACTTTCCCTCATCCTTCGTCCGCTTCATCATCAAATGCGCTGCGCAAATCTGTCATATAAAACTTTGGCAAAGGGACTCTGGGGAGCTTGTTTATGTCAAGCTCTGGTCATAATTTATATGGGCGCACATATGCAAGCATCTGCGGAGGCGAAGGGGGCGTGGCCAGCTTGTTAAAGTTTAATTGCCACGCAATGATGAAACAATTGCGAGAGTAGTGTAAAAATAGCACAGAAGTGGAAAATGCAGCCACAAATCGCAGACTAAATGAACTAAACTAAGTCGCAAGTAGATCTATCCACTACCAATTAGACACATTCCACATGCCCAAAGAGAGATGTTCTCCTCCTGCTTCTCCTTCTCCGCGGTTTATCTCGGCTCTGGCAGCTTCTCTTGGCGTTCACTCAGTCGCGAAATTGTCGTCGACGTCGTCTTTGCAGTCGCAGAGCGGCAATCCAAATTCAATTAAACAAACACAATAAGTTTCGATAAAGCCGCGCTGATAAGCACAGTAAACTAAATATTCGCATAAAATTTACTACATACAATCAGAGAGAGATGGAGAGAGAATGAGAGAGAGAGAGAGGGAGAGAATGAGGCGGCTGCAATTGAGTGAGAGTGACAAAACTCGCATGAGGGTCGGACAGTAGAAAAGTCAATGGTGCAGATTAAATGTTGCCAGCGTGACACACACATACACACACACACACACACACACACACACACACACACACACACGCACACTTCGAAATGAAGTATGCGTAATCTGCAGCAATTCAGGCGCAAAAAAAGGTTCTCGTAAAATACGTAAACACAAAACAGAGAGGAAAAAAAAAACACAAAGCAAAATAAAGAAGGAATCCAAAATAAGTCGTATAAAATAAAATTCAAAGTAGTTTAGGCAAAGCACCCAAAACACAAGCAATGAATGCGAAAGAGAGAGAAAGAGAGAGAGAGACGGAGTTAGAGTGAGTGAGAAAGCAGACAGAGACAGAAGCTCGGAAAACAACTTAATTGCGTGAGTGTCACGTTTGTTATATCCTTGTAGAGGATATTTTAATTTTTTAATGAAATTTGTAACACATGACAGGAGGCATGATATACCCCACATATTATGTATATTCTTGATCAGAACGACCAACTGAATCTATATAACAATCAATATATTAAACAGCTACCATAGAAAATCGATCATTTGTATGAACAATTTTTCGTTACTCATCAAAGAAGCATACAAAAGGATTTAAAAAAAAAGCGAATCCGAATATGAATATTTCTGTAAGAAAAAATATGAAATTAAAATTATTTAAATTATAAAAATTAGCCTCCAACTTTCTAAAGATATCTTAATCCAATTCGCAGAACTCTACAAGGATATCACGTCTTCGGCGTGATGAAGAAAAGCTTCCGTCTCTTTGATTCCGCAAGAAGTTCTTCCAGTGACAAAGTAAGGAACGATCTGAATCACAACTGTCACTTGTTGTTGTTGTTGTTCTTCTTCTTATTGTTGTTGTTTGTTTTGTTGTCGTTTTTGTTGTTGTTGTCGTTCATGGTGGTGGTGCGAAATGCTTAAAACGGGATTTGCTTAGAATTGGAAAGCAATTGTCTTGGATTTGCGTTTAGCCGTTTTGCCTTCCAAGTCTAAGGACAGGCATATGGAATATGGGTTGGGGTAATGGTAAGGGTCGGGTCGGGTCGAGTCAGGATAAGGGTAAGTATTACTTTAAGTGGGCAGGCGTCTCGTTAATTTATCGTTTCACTGATTTGTTTGTGGATGAGCAGCAAGTGTGAGATACATTACAGTAAATTGCATTTAGTGGGCCCGTCATTAGAGTCTTTAAAATCTTTATAGCTATAGTAGTAAAATATTTAATTCAGCAAAGAAATTTGAAAATTCCTACACTACAATTTCTACCATTTACGAAGGCATTTTATAAATTTACATACATCGATGAAATGTCATTTGACAAAGCTAAAATTAATGAAAAATCGCCATTGGATATAATTAAAACAAAAATTTTCAAAATGCATAAAAGTTCAAATATTTAATTTATGCTAAAATATTTTAATTTTTTCGATTATGTAGTGCAGACAACTCTATAAGTTGTCAATCTTCTGCTTGTCATCAATCTGTCACTTAATTAACAGGTGACATTTAATGGGACTTTGCTAAGAATTCTCACACTGGAATCGCATATGAGTGACGACAGGAACTTGGGAAATAGAACTAGTTAAAATCTCGCGTTGCAGCTGAAATTAGCATTTAATTGTATGCAAATTAAACCCCTAATTCCTCTTCCTCTTCCTCCCTCTCACTCCTTCCCAATCTCTAAACTTAACTCGCCGCTTGTTGAATCGTGTGCGAAATGCGCTCGCATGTCTGCAGTTGAATTATTTAGTGACTTACATTTACAGAAATGAACGTACACTTACACACACACACACACACACACACACACACACACACACATGAATGTCAGGTCATGCATAATATGCATGTGTGTGTGTGTGTGTGAGTTTGGGTGTGCTTCAAACAGGATTTGTGCGACTAATTGCAAAGTACTTAAGCAAAAGCTTAAAACAAATGTAAAAGCAAATTTTTCATAAATTATTTATGTAAATGGCCGTTGCAGCAGGCAAAAAAGCTTCGCATATCCTTGCTGCGAGGGGGCGTGGCTGTGGCTGTGACTGGAAAGGCGTTGCCCGCAAATGCAATCAAATTGCTGAAAATTTTGTGTCGCGTGGCTTTTCACACAGAGCTCAGGAATTGGAATTGGGATTGGGATAGGGATTGGGCGTGGTGGCGTAATAGATATAAAAGGATTTTCAGCGAGTCCTTGTTTGTTTTGTTTAACTCGCGTCAATGCTGTCAACGGCAGTCGCAATCGCAGTCAATCCTCATCCTCATCCGCTCCTGGCGCTGGCCATGCGTAGATTTCTGTTTCAATTATGCACTGGCCAGGACAACAAGGACACGGCGCAAGGAGCCGAGTAGTTATTATAATATCAATGGGCACGAGGTGTGTTCCCGTGAATTTATTCATTTGCTTGTCTCTCTTTCACTCCCTTCCTCCCTCTCTCTCTCTCTCTCTCTCCCCCTCTCTACCTCTGTTTTGACAACCTCATGGCAACTTTTGGGTATACTCGTATATGGTTCGCATTGTATTGTATCACACAAATCGGATTAAGAAATTTCGTATTCGTTTGCCACATAATTGAATCACAGTGAGTGTGACTCTGAGTGTGTGCATGAGTGTGAGTGTGAGTATGAGTGCTGCACGCGGCAAATGAGAAGCAAATTTAAAATTTTACACTTGACTTAGCTTTGTTGTCCTGTCATTTCACACGCCCTGTCAGAGATGAGGTCCTTCCAATGTGTCTGTCATCCTGTCTCTCCGTCTCTCTGTCCGTCTTTCCTTTCTTTTAACTGTGTTTATCTGTGTGCGCCATGGCGATAAATTGTTTTTGGCCCACTCCCCAACATATGCATTTCAAATACGACAATCTCGGTTTTGTTTTCATTTATCATTTTTATTATGTTTATTTAAATATCATATTTCACTTAAGTTATGCCATTTTTGGTTTCTGTTTTTGATTCTGCTTTCCACTTAAGTGCTAAAAATATTTTTAATAATTTTTAAGTTAATTCTAGACTTGGCATATTTGACTTAGCAACATCTTGGGGCTTGTTGTTTACTTATTTTTGGCTCTAAATAAATTGTGTATAATATATATTTAATATGTTTTTATACAAGTGCTATTTACAAGTGCGATGACAACATTTAAAGCGATTTAACATTTACAATTTGTGCTCAAGACGCCTCGCCAGGTCCTGGTAATGAGCCTGATCCTGGCCCTTGACCCTTGGCACGCTTATCGAAGAGTTGCAACAAACGCTGTTGCATCTTGCAATTTTATGAGTGCGAGTGACTCAAGTGATGGGCGCCCAAAGGATGGAAATAGGGTCCGTAGGGCGGGTAGGGCACGGCATGGGGATAGAGCAGACTGCTGGCATAGGCACCGGGTCCAAAGGACCCACCAGCCGGTGGCGGCAATGTCGGACTATTCACATCCATGCCGGGATTTTGCTTTTTCCACTTGGTGCGACGATTCTGGAACCAGATCTTGACCTGCAAATTAAACAAATAAAACTCAGCATGCCATAGGAAATGTATTTCAGTGCAATTCTTACCTGTGTCTCGGTCAGGCTAAGACTTAAGGCCAAGTTCAAGCGCTCGCAGACACTCAGATAACGCGTTGTCTTGAACTTGTTCTCCAGGGACACCAGCTGCTCGTAGGTGAAGGCGGTGCGAGCTCGTCGTGGCTTGGAACCTCCACCACCGCCCCCTCCGCCCGATTTGCCATCGCCGTTGCGACTGCCGCCTTTTTTGGAGTCCGTCTCACTGCTGGGATCGTCAATGTCGCTGCCATCATCACACATATCATCCTGATCCATGTCATTGAGATCCTGAGCTGCAAAGAGCAAGAGAGATAACGATAACGAATGAAATCAACGACTTTTTTTTGCATAAGCCAACACATCTCGTCATCAATCAAATCAAATGATTGGCCTATGGAACAATGCGAGATTTGTTTCTCTGCAAGGGAAAATCAATCACATTGTGAATTAATTGGAATTTCGGACACATGTTGTTGAATGTGAATGTGATTGTGGGCGGAGGTCAGTGTCGGGTCAGCGTGAAATGGACGTGGAATTGATTGCAATGATGCGGCAATCAAAATTCAATTAAGCCAACCACTGTCCAGCTAACCATAAACCAACTGCGTCCTTCACCCTCTTCAACTGTCGTCGTATCCATTACCAAGGCATTGTCTCTTGGGCAGGCAAATACTTTTGACCAACTAAGAAGTATTACAAAAGCCTTTATAATATTCTACAATTTATGCCAATAGCAAATAATGCAACTTGGTGTGTCAATTAGCTGCACTCAAAAAAAAAACTAATTTTCAAAATGCAAATTTGCTATGAAATAGTTCTTATATTTTGAAAAAATATTCAATTGGGAAAATGTGTCTATTTTATTTAAAAAAATTATATTTTTTTAAGGTATTAAAAAATAGTTTAATTAATAAGCTGAATTTACATTCCAATAATTTTTAAATAATTAAAAGTAATTAAACCTTCTCATAAGACATGTCAAAAAATTCAGATATTCAAGAAATTTCGACTGCTTAGTCAAAGGAAATTTGTGATTTATCGGCCGAGTTTTTTTATCTGAGTGTAGGATAATAAGCTTTAACTTTATCTTGTTTACAAATTATCCAACAAGATTAAATTCGTTGCGTTTACCCTTTTTGTTCAACGCGAAAAGTAACTTGAAAAACTGTCAACCCCCATCAAAGGGGCTGCAAAATAAATTTCAGTGTCTCCCACAAATAGTGGAGAAGAAGGAGGAGGAGGAGGAGTAGAGGGTGGGACGCCAGAGGTCAAAGGGCAGTCGGCGGTGTAAATAGCATGTGCCTGGTAATTGGTCAACATGATTGGCCATGTTTGCATGTAATTAGCCTGGCCTGTTGTGGATGCCTAAAAGTGCGCTACAGACAGTGCGCCAATTAAACAGAAAATTAACATGAACGCTTCATTTAATATTTAACGAATTTGCTGGCCATGCAACGTGCAACGTGCTGTGTGCAACATGCAGCATATCCTTTCAAATGCAAATGACTCGCATCGACTGTCGCACTGGTAATGGGCTGTGCAGTGTTTGCAGCCACTTTGATATGCATTAATGGCACATTAGATACTCGAATCCTCCTCATCAATACGCCCATAGATCTGCCTCAGCTCCAGTTTCACTTTGAGTTCCAACTGCGATGACTGACCACAATTGGTTTGAGTCAATTGAATTAACAGGGCCGTGAACACACTCCATTTTCCACCAGACGTTTAATGTGTTGGCAAACAAACGCGAAAAAGTCGAAAGGCCAGCAGACATTTGTGGAATGTGGCGGGAGGATTGTATTTTGCCCTGAAAGGGGTGTGTTTGAGCCCTATAAACAGCATTGGCAACCGCAACCGCAGCTGGTTAATAAACGCTGCAACCACAACTGGAAAACTTAGCAGAAGGAGGCGGACAAAACAAATCGGTACAACATGGCGTATGGGTGTTGTCTGACTGACAGAAAGGAAAAATTTATAAAATATTAAAAATATCAGCTGAATAGCTAACGGGTTTTGAATGCTACATGCCTTCTAGTAAAATTTTGGGAATGGAAAAATGTTTCCAAGTTTAATTTATTTCTTTTATAGTTAAAGTTAATTAAGACTAATAGAGTATTCGAATTTACTATAAATACTGTAGATAAATGGAGTAGAGTAGAGTGTAAATGGAGTAGAGTTGTGAGTAGAGTTATGAGTTATGAGGTATTCAAATGTTTGTATTGAAAATCACATATATATGTGTATATATTTTATGTGTAATATTTGAAAAAATACAACAACATAAATTTATATATATTAACATATGTATTTAGTTAAATATTTATCAATTTTCAGAGGAATACTAATTATACGAATGTCTCATATTGCTATAAGAACCATATGATATTTAAATGAAATAAACATCTTCTGCTCTTATCGTCATCATAACAATCTTTTTAGCCGGGGTTTTGTCCCTTTCTTATCACTTCGTGCGCTGTGTGTGTGGAAACTGTAAAGTAACTGCAGTTAATTATAATTACGCCAAAAGCACTTCATAAGCAATTTTGATGATATGGCTCGTCGAAGATAAAGCGACGTTTATGGAAGCACAAAAGCGCAGACAAGGCTCATTTACCAACCCACAGAAGTGTATACTATACACACACACACACACACACTTACATACACTGTATACTCTCTCCGGCGACTCGATGGTGCAATTTAAAAGCCAAACTCGTCACCCCCTCGGGTCCAACAACAACAATTTAAATTAAAGAGCAAGCGAGACAGAAAGCAAGCAACAAAGGAGCAGAAAACAAACCGTGAAAATAACAACGAAGTGTGTATACACTTTCTTTTAGTAGTATGCATAGATTTGAAATGTTCAACTGTAAATTGTTGCAAATAAGTTTAGATAGCCAATGTACCGCACTGCTTGGAAAGTGTATGAGCACAAGCAAATAAACATGCTCGACAACGTACAATTTTAATCCATAAACTTAATTATGAAATCCGAGTGTTAATTACCACCACCATCGCATAATTTACCCACACACACACACATATACACATGTACATACACACACAGTGGAAAGCTCTTACAAAATAGCTTTTAAATTTGGGTTCTGTGCGGAATTCATGGAGCGCCATTGTCGCAATCATTATAATCGCATACGCCTGGCCAATGCGACCCCGGGGAGCATTTGTCGTCTCATTTTGCCATTTTCATAAAATAATAAATGAGTTGCTGATGACGGCATATAAAAAAGAAAGCCGCTTGCTCAAACGGCCAACGAAAATTGTCGCCTAGCTTTACAAAAATTTACAAACAGGACGAAAACGCTGAGAGAGTCTGAGAGTTCACACACACACAGCAATACATGCATACGAAAGCATTGCTTTATGGTACACATGCAACGTCTATTTGTGTGAGTGCGAGTGAGAGCGCTAGAAGAGAGTGAGAGCGCCAAATTGAGTGCTGAAAAGAATAAAAGTTTTCGCAGCCATTTTACTTTTTTGGGGGTTGTTGGTTGCCAAGTTGCCAAGTTGCCGAGTTGCCGGTCTCGTTTTTGGCCTTGCTCCGTCCGTGTCCACCCACATTTAAATGTTGCCACATAACCATTTTATTCAAACCCAACCCCAAGGATCAGCAGCAGCAGGCCCCGTCTCTCCCCTATCCGCCCCCTCTCTTCGCTCACTTAGTTATCGCATGTTTTTTCATATGACTTTTGGGGCGCATTTTTGGCTACAGCTTGAGTTTCAGCCTGGGCAATAACCAGGCTAGAATATGTAACAGTTTTCAGGACGAATAGTATCCGTGTTGTTTTTATTTCTTACCCTCCCTCCAGCCTCCTCCTCTTGGTATCCATTCACCCCTCGGTTATTGTGTATATATGTATGTATGTACATAAGTAAATGTGTTTTGTTTTGTGGCTTTCGTCGCTGCTTTTAGTGCATTTGCTAGTTGTATGCTTTTCACTCCGAGTTGTTGTTTATGTTGTTGTAGTTGTGGTTGTTGTTGTTTTGCAATTTGAAATGACATGCAAATTGCTATGCGCCTAGCGACCAGTGTAAATGAATGGCGCCTTTGAGATTTGCAAGTTTGGCACATGCGGCGTATGCGTAATATTTATAAAATATTAAACAATATGCACATAATGCACATTCTCAATGATGTTTGGTGTATGTGTAGATCTAAACAGATAGAGTGTGTGAGAGAGATAGCTACACTGTCATAAAATCTGATTAGTCACAAAGACAAAAGGCCGCATAATTACGCTAATATAAACGGAAGCGACCAACAGCAACATTAGCACCTCCCAGACCATAAAATTAAGTGCTAACGCTCTCTCTCTCTCTCTCACTCTCTTTTTCGCTCTCTCTCTCTCTCTCTGTCTGTCTGCTGTGTGAGTGTGACAGCAGCAGTTATTGAAGCGGCTAATGAATGTGCGGTAATTAAGTACCTTGCTAATTAATGACTACAGCATCACCATGCAACGAACAATCGTTAAATCACAGGCCGCAATACACTGCGTATACGTGACGTGCCTGACTTTGGACTCTGCATTTGCGTTTGCTGTAAACTTGAACCGACTGACTGAATAAACTGGCTGAAACAATAACAACAGCCGGACTAACAACAATGGGAAACACAGCATCATTATCCTCCTCCACCTAACTGTTGGTCTGTCTGTTTGTCTGTCTGTCTGTTTGTCACTCTGTCCATCTCTCTGTCCGTCCGTCCTCATGCTGTTGGGGTCGTTGGCGTAGCCATTGAGTCTGTGTTTATTAGCAGTTATGTTCGAGTGCTGCGACACCACAAGCAGCACCACCGACACCACCTTCGTCAACTCCACCATTTGCAGCGCCATTGATGAAGTTAATTGTGTTTTATTAACACAAACACAAATGCACAAACAACAACAACAACAACAGCAGCAATGACCGATAATGATGTTGTTCATGTTGTTGTTGTGGCTGCCATTGTAGTTGTTGTTGTTCTCGCTGTTGTTGCTGTGTTGTGCGCCATTTCCAGTGTTTATAATTTGGTACATAAGCGCTTACCGAAGTGGCCAATAAACTGAGTGGATTGTTTGATTGTGTATGTGTGTGGGTGTTAGTGTAAATGTGAGTGTGTGTACCTGCAACTGCCACTTTTAGGCAAGTAAATTGCTGACAAATTGTGTGTGCTTATTGTCTGTTCTACTTGCTAATATTAACTATATTCATTTATTGAATAAAGGCAAACAAGAGCATACTATAAATATAATTATAATAGAAATTAAGCTGAATATATATGGAGCGCTTTCTCAGAAGAAAGAAGAAAGAAAAGACAAATGAAAACAGTTAAGCCTACAAACATCAGTTACTTCATTGATTTCTTACTTATACTCTTGATTTGATTTTCCCAACTATTATACCTTCAGCTAACTTTTAAGGACAAGATGGGGCTAACTTAAAAACAGATTGACGGCTTTCTGGTAATCAAATCTTGCTTTAAAAACTATATGTTTGCAAGCTACTCTAATATTTAAAGTCTAAATAAATTTTAATAAGCCATTTTGATTAAATTTTTTTTACTTAATAATTCAATAATGAATGTGCATATATACGTATACAAATTTACACAATCTGTTTACTATTTACTTTCTCGTATTTTTAATTTAAATAGTTATTTTTCAATTTAAGCTTAAAAAAATACTGAGTATTTTAAACTACCTATAAAAATTTTGTTTTACATTTATATGTAAATAAAATGATGCTAAGCTCAATAATTATGCTTAACTCATTTACGCCTTCATAAGTAATTGCACACTGTCAGTTATATCTCAAAGTCAAGTTCATTTAGTTCTTTTTTAGTTTTATTTTTGTCAAAAGTTTCCAGCCATTTGAGGACCTTAATTTAATTTCCTTTCTTAATCAAATCATGGCCAGAGTTCAAACAAACCGCATCGAACATTTACAGAGCTTGACTTTTTTGTGTTCCATTCTCACTGTGAGTTTAATACAGAAGTGCAAACTCCCCAAATTCCCCCCCTTAGTCTGCTGCTCCTCCTCGCACCACCAACTTTTCAGCTATCGTTTATTTTGGCGCTTTGCAGCAGCTTAGCAATGATGCTCTTCACTTTTTCCCATTGCCAAGTGCACCACAACAACTTCAATCAAATTTGCAAATTTTTATTTGAGCAATTTCTTTGCAACGAGTGAAGCATGAAAATCAATTAATTTTCAGCAAAAATGTTAGCCAACAGCAGCAGGGGAAAAAAAATAAGCAACTAGATCTGGAACCAAAAATAGAAAAAAGAAAGAAATGTAGCCCAAAAGAAAATATCGAAAAATTCCACACAGCAATTGCTTTTCCCAATTAAAACATCAATCAATCAATTAAAACAAATTCCATGGAAAATCCCTGCTGAATATGAGTGCAGTTTTCTTTCTAAACAAGTTGCCTCGTGCTCACATCGCAGCGCATTGTTTGCACGGTGAATATACGCAAAATATAAATGCTTTTATAGGTAAAGCTTCCCCTTCCCCACCTGTCTGAGTGTGTGTGTGTGTGTACGTGACTTGCGCCTGAAAGCAGGCAACATAAAATCTGTGCTCGTTCAAAATGGCAACTTCTCTTAAAATCAAGTTGGGGGAACAGAAAAAAGCAGCAATATCAAAATCAAAACATACAAAAAGCTACAAGCAGCAGTTTAAATACAAACCACCCACTCATACACACTCACACTCACACACACACACACATACTCATACTCTTTCCGTGCACACTCACAAAGTTGAAAGTTAGAAATATCAAATAGAAGAGGCAACAACATTTTGCAGGTCCCTCACAAATAGATATATAAGTACTATATTTATGGGTATACTCGTTTAGTCATTGCATTTGCAATGGCAGGGAATTATGAGTACTCGAGAGACACTCACCAGACATATCCTCGCTGTGCTCATCATCCAGATGCTCGTGCATTTCATCATCCCGCTCGTAGCTCCATTGGCGCGGATGGCCAAAGGGCGGCGTTGTTGTTGTTGCTGCCAATTTGTTGCCCGTGAACTTGTTGGGATCCAAAATGTTCTCCACGGAGAAGGCCAGTCGCTTAGTTGCCGCCTCCCTGTCGCTGCCTCCGCTGGTCGAGGCCGAGTTGGCATTGCTCACGGTGCTTTGAACGGAACGCGTCAGATCAACGGGACAGACCTAGAAGAGCAGGGAAAGTAGAGAGAAAGAAAGGATATCGCATTGTAGTGTATTTTATGCAAGTAGAATTAAGCGACTTATGTCTTTATTTTAATTACAATCAGAATTCGAATTAGAATACGAATTAGAATACGAACCGATACTTATAATTTTCGAAGATTTGAAAACTTAAACCATTTTTCAAACATTATTGGCTTGAATATAAATGGTGAATGCATATAATTTCATCTAAAAAATTATACAAAAAAATTACATGTCATAAATCAAAAAATACTTTATTTTTTAGGATGAAAATATACACGTTATTTCCTTTTTTTTTTTGTAAAAATAATATGTGTCTAAATGTGAGAGTAAAACGAAATTTTTTTTTTATTGGAAAACGATATTAAAATAATAGTTTAAGCGCGCTGGACGAAGTTAAGCTGTCCATTTATTTATATCTGTTAATACATCTTCATTTTGTAACATTTTGAAATGTCTAAACTTCCCTAACTCGAATCACCATTATCCAAAGAAAAGCTTCGAGTTATGAAGATATTTGACTTATAGACTCCTTTTTCGGAAGATTTTTAATTTTACTGCCACTCATTTAGTTCGAGTTAGAGAGATATTCGAGTTAGGGAAGTTCGACTGTATTTTATATGTGCATTAATTTATGATTGGAATACAAATGAAATATTTAAATTCATAGTGTGAGAACTGCAATTAATTAAGTGGTCTTACCGACGGCGTGCTGTGCGAACCGGATCCATCGTTGCTGTCCTCGTCGTTGCCATCCACGTTGAGCTCCTCGCTCGTGTCGCTGCGCGCGTAATTGGCGGCTGCGATCTGACGGGACGTGGCTGCCGCGGCAGCTGCTGCTGCCGCCAGGCCGCCCAGTTGTATTCTGAAGCCGTAATCACTTAAGTCGCGGCCAGTGGGCGAGGCCGAGGCGGAGGCGGAGGTGGAGGCGGACCTGCTGGATGCCGCGCCAGATGCAGAAACGGAGGCGGAGGCGGAGGCAGAAACAGAGGCGGAGGATGTGCTGGGCACTTGGTTCTGATTCTGATTGTGATTGTGATTCTGATTGTGATTGTGAGTGGAGCGAGCGGCGACCGCAGCGACCAGCTTAATGCGCTCCAGATCCATGTCATTGGCGGCTGTGATGGGGCTGATGTTGCCCAGTGAAGGATGCAGCAACGGCTGCAGGGGCTGTGCCGGTGGTGGCAGCGACTGTGGATTCAGTGGTGCCAATGGGGAACCAGTTGGTGGCTCGGAATGTGTTGTTTGACTGGTGTTGTTGTTGTTGTTGGCGTGTGGCGATGTGGGTGGCGAGAGCGGTGAAGTAGCGGGCGATGGTGGTGCAGTGGCTCGCAGCTGATAAACAGACGCAGCAGGAAGATGTGGATGCGGATGCGGATGTGCAGGATGGTGATGATGATGATGCTGCATGTGTTGCTGCTGCTGCTGCTGCTGCTGCTGATGATGATGATGCTGCGCGGCAGCTGCGGCCAGAAACTGGGGATTCTGCAGCAAGTGCGGATGCTGTTGCAACAGTGCCGCATGTGGATGCTGCAGTGGCTCCGGTCGCGCCAAATGACGCACGGCATTTAGTTCGAGCAATTTGCGTTGCTGTGATGGCAATGAGAAACCGCCAACGACGTTGCCAGGCGGCGATTGAGAACGACGTGAATTGACATTGTTGTTGTTGTTATTATTGTTGGTCAAATTGTTGTTGTTATTGTTGTTGTTGAGCTTCTCCTTGTCGACGTCTGCCTCCTGCGTGGGACTGAGTCTGCTGAGTATTCCAGTTTCACTCGTCATCTGCTTGAGACGCTCGATGGAGTAGCGCAATTCCTGCTCCTGCTTGCCACTGGAGCCACTGGCGCTTATGATAAACTTGGGTATTTTGGGAGCTGATGCATTGGCTGCATTCGCTGCCACAGTCACATCCACGGCAGCTGGCACATTTCCCGCCGCATTTGCCAACTCGGGCGATGTGTTGGACTTGGGCGAATCGGGATTGGAATTGGGACTCATCAGACCACCGACGGCCGTGGGCTGTGGCCCAATATTATTGTCAGTGGGCTTTTGCACTGGCGATTGCAACATCACCATGTTGCACTTGTCACTTGTCTTATTTAATTGGCACACTACACTTTAAATCCACTCTTAGTTCTGTCTGATTTGCCGCGACGTGTTGTTGTCACCTTGATGGCAGCCAATCGACTGTCACTGATGCCGGCGCGTATCTCTCAATATCTAAATTTGTGGCTGCTCGCTTATCGCATTCAATTGAATGCTGGGCGTAATCCGCGCGCGCGACATTCAACTGCACGGGGCTGAAACGGAAATGGAAGTGCTCGACGAAAATTTGAGGGTTGCTCGCGCCGACTGTCTGTCAAACAGAGATGCTGTGGACCCCGTGGCAACTCAACTAAATGGAAAGTGAACAAATCTGTTGCGGCGTCTCTTCTGCTGCTTTTGTGTTGGTGGTGTTTACTTTGAGTGCAATTGCTCTCTCTTTCTCTCTCTCTCTCTCGCTCTTTCTCACACTCTCTCAATGGCTTGCACACGCCCACAGTTTGAGTGAGTTTGTGAGTGAACTGAACTCCACCTTTTGCTTCATGTTTAAAGCTGCAACTAATCTCGACTAGCATCTAATGATTTAATTTCCCTTGTACTCGTTAGCAAGCGTAATGGTCTGTTCTTGGGTCTTAGCCATACACACTCTCTCTCTCTCTCTCTCTCTCTCACACACACCCACCCTTTCTCTCTCTTTCAGTCACTCTGCCATCTGCTGTCTTTGTCTATCCCTTTTGGATGCCAAGTATTACATAGTTTTTCACTCGCTTGAATTGCCACCCAGAAAAATACGCTCGAGGATGTGAGTAATTGTCAAATTATTTAGCGCAAAATTTGTTTGCTTATGCGCTTCGTTGGCTACGAAATGGATCTCAGCTTTTTATATTTTAAATGTGTGTGTGTGCTCTTTTATATGTGTGTATGCATGTGCCCCTTGTTGTTATTGTTGTTGTTGTTGTTGCGTTGCTTATGCCTGGTTTGTTCTTAGTCATATATGCATGAATGCTTTGTGCTCTTGTGGCCAACGTCTAATGGCCAACAGGCAATGCCAATAACAACATTTCTCTTCGCCAAGTTTTTCACAAGCTTAATTGAATTTTAGACAAATTTTAATTTATAATCAGTTTATTTATTAGTTGTTAATTCTGTTCAAAAAAAAAAAAAAAAACAATTGGCTTCTTCTTTCTCCACTTGACACTTTTTAGTTGTTTTTCCCCATGTAAAACTCAAAATCATCATCATCACGGGATAAAACTCAAACCGCCCACAGCACACGCCTTGCTCTCTTCACTCCCTCTCTCTCTCGTTTGCTCTCTTTTTCACTTCCTCTCTCTTTCACTCTTGGCCTCTCAGCTTGCAGAATATTTTAAATTGAACAAAAATTTATATGCGCTTTACACAGACAATTTAATATCGCATCCAATTTGCGGTTTATACGCATCGCAGCAGCGGACGATGATGCTGATGATGATGATAATGATGATGCAGCTGGATGCTAGAGGGGAAAGTAAGGGAGAAAAGTAGGTGCAAAGAGAGCTGGCTAAGTGGCTGGCCTGGCCACTCTCTTGTCTGTCTGCAGGCCTGGGTTGGTCGCTCGTGCTCTTGGTCGGTTTTGAGCGCACAATGGGGCGTATAAGTGACATCGTTAAGTGGACGCAGGACGGCGAGGACGTTGCTTAATGAACTTCAACGGCACAATCACCCTCCCCCTCTCCTCTCTGCTCTCCACCATCCCCAGCCAACGCAATGATCGTCTTTTTATCCTCGTCGTCAGTCGTCGGCATTTTTAAGCGTATTTTTCTTTAGTTATTTTCGTTGCTTTTTTGCCGTTCTACGAGCACACGACGAAGGAGCAGCTGGTGGATCTGGGCGCTCGTTAGCGCTGCTCGGCTTCGCTCCTCTATAATTAACCACAAAATGAGGGGAGACGGCATTCTTAATGAGCAGCTTGTTATGCCATTTTCATTTTAATTACTTTTAAGATGCTTGTTACCAACACCAGCATCAGCTCAACGCTTTAATTGGTCCATTGATGAAGCTGGCTGTGAGTGTATGTGATTTACATATATACATATAAATGTTGTGTATGTGTGTGTGTGTCTTTGGCACACTGTGCAAATTGACTGTGCGCTTTGCTCAGTTTATTTTGAGGAGGCAAGCAACTGAGCTAAGCAGCTTTTTGTATGCTTCACTGATGAAGCATGGCCAGTAAGTAGGCTATAAATATGTATAAAAATATATATATATGTATATAACATGTATATATTAGCAGTTGTAATGGCAGCACATATTTGTGGCAGTGTATTAAGCGCTTTACCCTTTTACATGTAAAATTAAATGATGCGCATACGCACGGTAAAACCGCAAATTATTTTAATTGCCAGTCTCGTCATTATTCATTATTTAAGTGCTCCCAAACAGTGTATGTATGTGTGTGTGTGACTGTACATACACACACACTCACACACATAAAGAGAGTTGGGCAACCCGCCAGACACACACAAGCTGCTGTTTACATAGACATGAAACTTGCGCAACGGAAAAGCGGAAAATTGCTGTCGCTTGTCGCATTTGCATACGTTACACTCTCTCTCGCTCTCTCTCTCTCTCTCTTTCTTTCTGTCTGTGTATTTCCTCTTTTCACTCTATCGCTTTGTCTCTCTCTCTTTCTCTCTCTTTCTCTGCTGTCTCTGTCGCTCATTTAATTAGTGAAAATAAGTATTAAATGAGCAGCTCTTGTTAAAATAAATAGTGCATGCAATAACGATGCATCCTTGTCTCTACCTCCCTCCTCCTCTTTCTCCTCCTCCCCCTCTTTCGCATTGGCTTTCAACGAGCTGCAAGAGATTTACAGCTAATTAAAAGGCGAATGTGCATAAGGAAAATAATCGATAATCGTCGTCGAAAAGCCGCTGACCTCGCGACAAGCCCAATTAAAATTACATCTGCGGTCAGCTGTGTAATTATGCGCTAATTAAATTATTTTCCAATTATTCGCGGCATTTGTTAATGCGCACTTTGTGCTCAAATCGCGAATTTATCGTATATGCTGCATATTTGAATATTTATATTTGTATATTTAATGATGTGCACGGGCCAAGTGGCCCGAGTGCGAGCGAGATGGCCAATGCTCAACGGCATTATCCTCTCGCACTCTCTCTCGCTCTCCCGCACACAAATGGGGATTCTCTCTCTCTCTCTCTCTCTGTTTATTCGGCCATTTTGTTGTTTGCACTCCACTTGCCGTGCGCCCCACGTTAATTTGTTTGACTAATTAAACTAATGAGCGTTCAAAGTTAATACATAAATTAGTCAACCAGTCGACGAGGTAAGCGAGCAAGCAGAATGGTTGCAGGTGGCGGGCAGGGGAGGGAAATGGGGGTGGCTTAGTCGGAGGGGGAAGGGGCAACTTTGCTTTGCTAAGCGCATTGCAATTTTGATTGCGGTTTTCCAATTTAGTGAGAATGGCTTTATAATTGATGGAATTATGGATGGATTTGGTAATTATAATAAAAGTGTATGAATATTTATGTGAGCATTAAATATAGATTATAAATAGATTATATATATTTTTTAATGAAGTGCATACTATTTATGAGAAAATAAAGTAAAAAAGAGCAACAAAAATTATTATTCAGTGTATTTAAGAAATTTATATTTGTATATAGAAACAATATTTTTATAAGATCGATAACAAAAATAAAGAAAGTTTTTAATACATAATAAAATATAAAAAAAAATAATTGATACATTAAGCTAATAAATATTTTAACCATTTTGATAAATAAAATGTTTTATGCAAAACTATTTATTAAAATAGTAACAAACTTATTCCTTCTTATTATTAATTAACTGAACTAAACTGTAGATATATTCTGATTGATTTGGCACCCAACATTACACGATATTTGTTTATCTGTAGAATATCAGTTGTGAAATTTCAATTCATTTATAAATAATAATTTTACAACTTGCAAATTACAACTTTTGCACATCCAAAATTGTGTATATCTATTCTGTTGCCTGAGGTCTCGGCCATGGCTTTTATTGGCAAATTAAGTATGCTGCGCTAATTCCTCCACCAATTTACACCTCATTTCCTATGCCAACGCATTTGGACCTGGTCCTAAACCTGGTCGCGTATTCGTACGTGCGAAAAATTAAAATGCTCTTCGAATTGCCGTCGGCCGACGTGTCGGTTGACCAACAACAACCAGCTTCCATCATTGGCTTCATTATGAGCAGCATCATTATCAGCATGATGGAATGGCGAGCAGCATACTAGCCTAAACTATTTTGCATTCCGCTTGTAATTAGAAAATGTTCAGGTAAAACGAGGTGCGCGAATCTGGTGAAATGAAAACAAAAACAGAAACGTGCTAATTGCAAATTAATTATGCACGATATTGAATTTGCACTAAACGCAAAGCGGAAACGGAAATAGAAGTGCTGGACACGGTCATGGCCAGGCCAACTGGCGGCAAAATGGCGAGCGAATGAGCACGGCAAAAAAATAAAGGACGAGACGTTAAGTGGCCCAGACAACGTGATTTGCATGAAATGCAATTAGATTTTAGGCAAATGAATGCCAGCTTTGAGTGTTGTTGTTGTTGTTGTTGTCATTGCTGTTGTTGTTTGTGGGTGGTGCGCTAATGGCTGACACACTTAAGCAACAACAACAACAACTAGAGCGAAAGCAGCGATGCCAACAGCAGCAACAACAACAACAGTAACAGTTATAGCCGTAGCAGAGGAAGCAGCATATAAACAGCTAAAGTGTTAATTGCCATAAATGCTTGTCATTGTAGCGGTAAACGACAGTAGATATTTGCCACGTTGCCACTGCGCCAGCGCCCACACACACACACACTCACACACACACACACAGTCAGTCAGTCAGACAGAGTCTGAGCGCACATCGTCTGAGCATTGCACTCAAATGAATGAAATGAACTGCTAAATTATGCACGCGATTTAACCCTCATTTCGTTGGCCACACTGTCTCCCTCATTCCCCGCCCCCCCTTCCACTGCAGCGACTCTCACAGCGCAGTCGCCCTGCCATTTGCTCTCTGCCCATTAAAACTCACTCAGCGGCTGCTGTCATTGGCCACGCCTCTTTTGTCGTTTACTTGGGCAGCCAATGAGAGTTGCGATGTTCAGTTGACTCTGCAGCAGCAGCTCATAGTTGAGAGAGTTTATTTTCAATATGGCTGCCAGCAGCTCTCACTCACTCAGAGAGAGCGCAGGCAAGCAAGACAGAGAGGGAGAGTGAGCTAGTGAGTGAGTGTGAGTGAGAGTGAGTGAGTGTGGATATGGCATGCAACTATTTCAGAGTTTTGCACCTTTTATTTGGCCATTTGTGTGTAATTTCGGAAAATGTTGGCGACATTATTCCCGCCTGCCTCGCCAGGTTGGGCCATCTCGGTTCCAAGGGGGGATCTGTGGGGTCTGTGGGGTCGCACGCTTAAGTGTCCTCCAGGGTACTTACTTCGTTAGCAGAAGTTTCTCGCCTCATTCTCTTTTGTTGTTGGGCTGTTGTGGTGGTTGCTGCTGTTCGTGTCGTTTTGCGGATATGTCTCTTATTTTCATAACTGTAAATTGCTTTAGATATTAAGTCTGTTCTGCTGTGCTGACTGCATGGTAGAGAAGCGGGGAGAGTGGGGAGAGAGGAGCTGAAGGGGAGTTTGGCGTCGACAGCTGTGCACTGAGCAAGTGCCTTTTCCTAATAAAGCTCTAGTTGTCAGGACATTATAGTACGAGCATGACAACTTCTTGTGGCATTTGTAGTTTTATACACACACACATATAATATATATTTGTAGTTGAACTGTTGGCTAACAAACTGCTTCTTGCAAGTACAATTTAAATTGTGTTTTTCTATCTTATTAGCAACAGCAATATTAGGTATTATTCGAAACAAAATACATATATCCGTCTAAATACACATAAAAAATACACACTTCAAAAACAAGCGAAAAATAAATATTTTAATATGCGCAAAATTGAGACATAAATTAAAGGCACATAATGCTCATTAAAAAGCCGTAAACGATGTGCACACAAAACCGCAAAGAAGAAAAACAAAAAAAAACACAATTATAACAAAAAGAAAAGAGAGAACGAGACTTTCAGTTAAATAGACATCTCAGGGATATTTGGCAACAGATCAAAGAGCAAACAGCAAAAAACATTTTGCTCATAATTTAATCGTTTCGAAATCTGAAATTAATTCATTTTGAAGCCGTCTGCTTAGGCAAATCAAAATAAACTAGGCGCAACAGTCACAGATCCCCAAGCAACTGCTAATTGGCAAGCGACTGAGAGAGAGAGCGAGAGAGAGAGAGAGAGAGAGAGAGACAGCCACCCACTGTGGCGGCGCTAAGTAGGCGGCGCATGTAGGCAGACAGAGAGCGCGAGGCAGTGCGAAAGAGAAGGAGACAGGAGTGCATATGTTTCGCTTTTTGTTTTGTGGCACATTTTTTACTGCGCGCGCAATTTAAGTTGAAATTTATTGCGGGGCGCAACAAACAAGCGCATTAAAAATTGAATGAAATCAACAACAACAAAAACGCTGCTCAATGTGTTAAACGGCACATGTTATTTAAAAGCATATTTAATAATTTTCTCTCTTTATTTCATGTTTTCTTTTTCGGGGGGTTTTGGCAAATATTTAGTTGTTGTTTGCCCAAAAGGGAGGGGATATGGACGGGGGTGGGGGTGTGAGGGTCTGCAGCTCAGCCCATTTGTCTTCGCTCAAGCGTGGAATATTTTTGGCATAAAGAAATTTGTTAATTTGTATTTGACTGTGAAATTAATGATTAAACACACACACACACGCAAACAAAGCCATAAACTACCAATATAAATAATATCGTTTTTCTTTTGTACGAGTGTGTGTGTGTATGTGTGTGTATCTGTGTGCTGCACAATACATGCGCATCAAATATTTAGCAATGCTCACACGAGCTTAGATTGCATAATGCATATTTTATGAATGTTTTCCAGTTGTGTTCCCTTCTTTTTGTTCCCTTCACCCTTGCCCGCCCCACATTGTTCCCAATGCCACGAGAAGCGGCGCCACAAAAAGTGTTGCAAATAAAAATAAAGTGCGGCGCTGCGCTAAAAACGAACATTTTAAAGTCAATGCGGCAACAAAAGGAGTCACTGCCTCACTCCCTCCCTCCACAACCGAAAACAACAACAACAACAACAATAATAGAATCGACAACAACAACAACGTCCACTGTACTCATAACAATGTTGCAAAAAGCACAAAAGTCGCCTTGTTGTTATAGTTGCCTGGCAGGATTTAGGATTTGACCCGCAGTTGGCGTGTTTGGTTTGCCAACTGACTGACTGACTGGCTGACTGTCTAAACAGCTACTAACTTGGCCAGCTGACTCACACATTTGCAGTCGCAGTCGCCGTTGCGTTGTGTTGCGTTGATGTCAATCCATCATTTGTTCTTCCGATTTGTTTATTTGTGTATTTGACAAGCCATATTATACGAGTATTCGAGATATAACCAAAATTGCCTTTGGCCCTGCTGATTTGCTTTGCTTCCATTTGCCCATAAATAAATAATTTTCAAATCAGACACAGCTCCAGGATGAGTTCACACATTTTTGCAAGTGTTTCAGCATTAATGATTAGCTATCAAGTTGCATAGTTGTGTTGCCAATTGCCCAGTTAAATGAATCATAAATATCTGATTGCTAAACTGAACCAAAAGGTAATTGGAGTTGAAGTGCGAATAAAGTTGGTATTGGACTTTCACAACAACTTTAGTAACAAATATAACTCAGTTAAATCTTTAAACGAAAACTCTTAGCTTTGTGCGATAAATTGTAAAAATAATAATTATAAACTAATGTCCGCAAATATCAATTTGTCAATTACATCATTATTATTAATAGACAGAAACTTTATAAAACAGCTAACTTTTGTCTCTCATTCTTCTAGATCACTTTCTGTCTCTATGACTCTCTCCATCTCTCTCTATTTCCATATAATTATATGATTCTCAATCTAAGTGCACTTGCTTGTTGATCACCTGAGACTGTTTCGCTTGCCACTCAAATTTATGCTTCACTTTTTTCGACAATAAAGGGTAACAACTTCCTTTAATAAGCCCATAAAGTTGTTGGTTGTCTGCAGCAACTTGGCGGCCAATAGGCCGTGAATGGAAATGAGTTGTGAGTTGTTGCCGCCAATGTGGCATAAATGTCAGTGTCACATGACAAGATGTTTCTCCCTTGCCACCTTGCCACCTCGCAACCCCAAAGGAAATTTTGATGCAGCCTTTTTATAGAAATTAAATGACTTCAGACAAAATATGAAACATAAAGTCAACACTTCAATAAAGCTGGCGAAGACGAAGTCGAAGGGGAACAATGTGTCATGCCCCACAGCAACAACAAAAGCAACAACAATATCAACAACAACAACAATAGCTCATCATAAATCCCAGGCCACATTTGTGGTTGACTCCAAAAAGACGAAGACTTTTTAACACTTTCGCTGCGACAATGCGGCGACGGCATCCAAGTTGTTAACATATTTTTAGTGTCATTTTAAAAATTTAAATTGTCGTAATCGTAAATTAATTTCATGGCACATAAAAACACAGAGACAGCCAGAAAGCGAAACAAAAACAGAGACACAAACGGAAGCGTAATCAATGTCTTTGCTGAGGTTTTGTTATGACAAACAACTTCTGAATTTATGTTTTATAACGCAATTGATCCAGATACAAATACAGATTTAAATCCCACATTTTATGACCAAAACTGAGCTCAGTTGGCGTTTCCGAAACGCAAATTGCATTTTATGGTGCGAAACGTAATGAAATTTGGCAAGCAAATAAAACAAAGAACAACGGCAACTTTGTTGTTGGCCAAATTAATGTGACAAAATTCATGTAAAATTTAGAAATATACATTAAAAAGTCATAAAAACATTATATTCAACTGTATCCTAATTAGACCGGCAAATTATTTTTGTTTCGCTTCTCGTTTGGCCTGCAAGCGATATTTGTGTCAACAGCTCGCCGTAATTATGCGAAAATATTTTATCGTACTCGCATGTTGCCAATGAAAAGAAGATGCCGCAGATACAATTAGGCAGGAAATGCCAAGAACATGCCACATGCAACTGGTAATTGCCTGCAGTGGGAATTCGACGAGGTGACAAAAGTGATATTTAATTATATAATGTACATCTATATCAGTTTGAGAGAATATGTATCTATTATTGAATAGTTGTTGCCCATAAATTAAACTTGCATAATCTGAGCGGGCAATTTAGACAGCTCTTAAATATATTTATGATAAATTAATGCAGTAAATGCAACTTGTAAATTTGTCACGCGTCACACTAAATCATCGTGGCATAAGTAATATGCAGTTTAGCCACAGATACGCAGATCCAAAGATGCAAAGATGCAGTTACAGTAGCTGGCAGACAACTGTTGAGGGCGGTCTCCCTGCAACCAGAAGATGCTGCCACAAAATCAACAGATGCTCAACAGTGGCAAGGAACAGAAGTGGAAGGGAGTGTGACATTATGTGCGCTACCGCCAGTGAAACGCCCCAAACTGCATTCAGATTGAAAAAGGGAGTGAGTACAGTGAGTTCGAAGCGAAATGGGATGGAGAGTGGGCTGTGCCGCGGCTAATCTATGACAGAAAACAAGTAATCGGAGAACCGAAAATAGTGCGACATTCCACTTGAACTGCCGTCAAATGGGAAAAAACCTTTGACTCCATTCGCAGCTCATTGCAAACTCCGAAGATACATTTGTATCTGCGAGTTACTCGTAGCTGGCAATTCCCAAAGGGCTGCACTAAATCGTAAAGTGCTTTGGGTGGCCGCTTAATACGCGACCCCGAGCCTAATTAAAATCACAATCAGCATTTACAACAAAATGTTGTACAAATTAATTATGTCGCCGCTGCTTCCAGCATAGTGCCTCCCAACAGACATCGCTCATGCTGCGGCTCATTGGCAAAGGAGGCTGCAGACTGCAGAGACATGACAATTGGGAATGGGACTCGGATTCGGATTCGGATTGGGCATCTGAGAAGCGGCACTTTCTTTTTATGAGTGCTCCTCTGTCGACTAATAAGTGAAGCGTGAACTAATTGAAATTTGTTGCGCTGACATTTTGTACAAGTTTCTGTTACAATTGAGGCAAAGACCAGACTGAGAATGAAACTGAGAATGAGAATGAGAGTCGGAATGAGGGTGGAGCTGCTGTCGATCGTCTCCAGCTAATTAGTGCACTTCCCGTTGTAGTTATTGTCATCTAATTTTAATTAATTTATCACAAACATAAAATGGCGCAACTTTCCCCCTCCCAACTTCCCCCCATTCAACAAATCACTCACACGCCTCGTTGACTGCCGCCCTGTTCATTGCTATTGATAGCTGCACACGATCCTCACACCCTCTTCCATAAATTTCCACTTGAGATTCTTGACATTGCTCGGCAATCAAATGGAATTTATGATGAGTTTTTGAGGGCTGCAGTCAATCCAACAAACAACAACTCGGCCTATGATGTTTTGGCATTGTCAACAGACAGACAAACTGACAGGCAAACAAACAATCCTGCTCTGGGGCAACCAAATGACATTTCTAATGTCACTTTGATTGTGTAATTTAGATTTTATTGCTGTCATTCAGCGCAAGATGCTTGCGTTGCAAGCGAGGCATGCAACAGACAGTCAGTCAGACAGGTACCCAACGGACTGAGAGCTGCCTCAGATGAAGATTCGAATACGAATGTGTGTGTTGCATGTTCACATATCGTTCCATGCAGCCGGAAGTTGTTGGATTTTATGCAAGTGTTGATGGTACAACGAACACGATTTCTAACAACAACGCAAACAACTTTTAGTGGGCGAAAATAAACTGATTATGAAGGGAATACATCAGTGATAAAAAGCATTTCTTTATAGCCATTCATTTTATATAATATTTATGAGAGTGCAATCAGTTGTGTTTTGATTGTATTACTAATAAAAATTGCAAGTAAGATAAGCAAAATCTTCAAAAATATAAAATGTAATAAAAAACTAATTTGACTGAATACTGAATGTTAAATTCAATTTTATTTTCGATTTAGTTTTAATTTGAAAATTTAAAATAAAACCAAAAAAAAACTGTTTAAATTAGATACATTAACAATTTAATAGAGTTTCATCCTGTTTCCACGATACTCGATCAAAAGAATTTCATACCCGATAATTTGAGTTTGTATTATTTTTTTTGCGAATAAGTTAACCTTAAGTTTAGTGTATCTCCTATGTGTTATTTCTCTTTCTGAAATCAGAGTCTTATTCCTTCCACATCACTTAAATGATGTTGAACATTTCTGGATCGGATTCAGGCGCCACACACACAGACAAGAGACCCACCAAGAACTCTGTATGTGCATCAGCTAACGGGGCATGAAATTTGCATATCGTGTTTGAGTGTCGGCATTATCTTTGATCCTGTCAAAGATGCGAATATAAATTGCTCAATTATGAAATATTAACTGCACACGTTGATGACGATGACAAGAGCAAGAACAGGGGAAAGAACTGCCTTTCCAGGCGCAAGTTAATTACTCATTTGTTGATTGTCGGCTGTGGTTAATGAAGTATCCAACTAATTAGATTTTAAGACAAGCCCGAAGTGTGCATGTCGTCGACAGTTCTCCAAGGAATCCGTATTGAAAAATGCCGCCGCGGAAATTGAAAATGAGCGCAATGCTGTGTGTCGTACGTTTTATTCTTAGGAGTCAACTCTGCCAGCTGCTTAGAGCGAGTGCGAGTGCTGAGAGCCAACTTGGGACCTCAACTTGACTTGACTGGGCAATTTATGGTCTTTCACTTTGACATTTCGACATAATATCGCTCTGTGTTTCCCCATATTCTTCTATACATAAATTCATATATCTGTCTTGCTCTTGTCTTGTTTTGTGTAGTTTCTGGCGGACGTTGAAATTAGTCGCATTCATCTTTGACAGTTGAAACTCATCACTCTGGTGGTTAATTAGACTATTTGTCAGTTTGCCTGTTGAATGTTGAATCGCTTTAGCCTTAACACATAGAAATTAATTTATATCTGATTGAACAGCATTAAAAACGTATTATATTTAGCTTAACTTGTTTTGGGGACAGGAGAGTTGAATTTTATTGATGGTGATATGAAACCCAGAAAAAATATATAATCAATATTTCAATCGGATTACTGTAAATTAATTTTTAAATATAGGCAGTCGTTAATCAGAAATTATCGCTGTATTTCCGATACGTTTTTCTGCGTGGTTGATTCACAACCGGTAATTGCTCAAAGCTCATTATTCAAGTTTCACACCAATTGTAACATTTGACGACATCTATGTGTCATTCTTAAAACTTTTGTAGAAGTAGAGGGTCAAAAGAGTGTTCTGTATTATTACGTAGCACACTTTTATGCATTACTAGCTAACTAGGCAGCACTTGTCATTTATATATTTATAGTGTCGCATACTTTCAAGCGCATAATAAAACTTTTTTTTTAAGGTTACGCCGTATCTGTAGTAATGTATTTTATGTTGCATACTTTTAAGTGCTTGAGCAAACTTGGAATCCACAGTAAGCAAGTTTCTTGCAGCATACTTTTGTGTGCTTGGTAGTAGTATTTGGAGCTTAGCATGCTTTCTGTTGCATACTGTTATGAGCATTTAAAAGTGCGATGCATGATTTTTGAAAACATATACTATATACGTTTACTATCATACGTTTACATAATTCAGAGACACACATAATTTAACTAAAATTCTTTCGTTAGAGTCTTTTCACTACTTTTAATAATTACTTTAAATGTGAGTAGATATTTTGTATTAGAAGGCCAATTCGTAGTCAATTGTTGCCTGTTTTATTCTGGTTTCAAACCAGTGCATAAAAGTTTGCTCCACACCGTGAAGTTAGCGACATCTACCGGATTTTTCTTCGCATCATTAAGCAGAACAACCCTATCGAGTCTGCAAAAATAATTGTTGCTCCTCATCGAGGAACTGGCGACATCTATCGAATATCCCCAGATATCCTGCAAACTGTTTTCATTGCATACTTGCAGGCTTAAATCGAAAATAAATTTGAAATTTTCCAAAAAAAATCATTTAAAAAATATTGAAAAACAATTTTTAAAAAATTGGTTTGGTGCACTTCGCTCTCGAAATAAATGCAAAAAATTTTAAAAAATGCAAAAAAGAAAACAAATTTCAATTCGAGAAAAATGCAACAAAAATCCTGGTAGAATTTTTAAAATTAAAAGGGTGCGAAACCTTATATTATTTGTCACAAAATTGGATATCAGAAATTTTGGGGCATAAAAATGTTTTCGTCACTAGACTTTTACCTCGTAAAGAGGTTTTTTTTATAAGTAAGCATCCACTTGTTGATGTCGGATTACAATGACACATATTTTATATATACATTTTATTTTTAAAATAGTCTCTACACTTAAAAGCGTAGATAATGCTTTTGGACCAAATTGTAAGCTGTCTTATAAAGGAAAGCTTCTTATAAGCGCAAGTCCTTATCAATGAGCATAACTTTATTAGGGTAGACGTATACACTTATCAACTGATGCTCAAGAGTACAGTTAGGGCAAGCACTTGAACTACGAGTACGAGTGCGTTCATGGCCACTTGAGGTTCACAGTCAAACGAAAGGAAATTCCGCTTGAAGTTTTCGGCCAGGCGCACAGAATTGTTTAGAAGCAAACAAATCGCATTCCAATGCGCGTCATCAGCTCAACATTCGAAACATTCGAGTACAACGACAAATTCTAAAAAAAGCGAAAGTCTAACTGTACTCGTGTATGTGTGTGTGTGCGTGTGTGTGTGTGTGTGTGTGTGAGGGGTGTGTTCACTTGATACTGCTACTCATTTAGGGGTGGGTTTTTTGGGCAGTGACGGTGTCTCTGGGCAGTGGCATATAGAGATTTGCAGTGTGGATTTTGGAACGACGCCTCTGCCCGCTGACAGCTGACTCGCAGACGGAGGGACCGCGAGTCGCGACTCTGCCCGCCCAGTGGGTGGGCCACTCGCAACCTTTGCCACGTCCAGATCCAATACAGAGCACGGTACGGGCATTGGGTGTGACGCGCTCTACCATGGGCGGCTACCGCTCAGCACCGGCTTGAATGGTCCGGACTGGTTCTTTGCGATTTATCACAAGAGTCCGGGCACAAGAACCTCTGCACAACAGCAAACAGTGCTGTGGGTGCGTCGCTTTCAAATAGACACGTGTCCATCAACGATTTAACCCTTCTTAAGGTAACGCCCGCCCAAGGATTACCAGGCGAACAGCGCCAGCAGCTGGCAAAGATGTTGCCCGGCGAACACTGCGCATGTCACCACCAACAACTGCCCGGGCGCTGGGCGTGCTCAACGGGGCGGAGTAAAGGCCAAGCGAGCGTCAACAACAGTCGGCAATCGACAGTCGACAGTCAACAGCCCGCCTGTTTCATCTATGGGTGGGTTTCGACGTTAACACTGACATCACAAACGTTACATAACGATAACGCTATTCGAGAGCGAGAGCGAGAGCAAGAGCGACAACAGTGCAGCTGGCGTGGCCCGAAAAACCGGTTAACAGTTACGTCGTAACTAGGAGCAACCTTAGAGTAACAGGCAACCATAACAAGCAGCGATGCCAACAATTACTACGTCGTTACATTGTCAGATTAAGGGTTGTTCCTGCCATCATTACTGTATTACGGAGAATGCCTTGGCTCAAGGTCATCTCACTGCTTGTCCTTGTACGCTGCTCGCACTTCTGGCTAAGGACAATTGTCCTCTGTCTTCTGCCTGTGTGCGTTAGTGTGTGTGCTTGCTCTCGCACACTGACGCCTCTCGCATGTGTCACACATTGGCACACATTCTTTCGTGGTAGATTTTCGAACAGGCGCACAGAAATCACAGGCAGCTCTCACGCATTCCAAACGTGCATAAACACACACTCACACACATGCACACACGCACACACACTTATTCATGGGCCAGCATAACGTGTGTTCACGCATTCATGTGCAATGCATACACCCCGATCGAATCTGTGTGTGTTTATTCTGAGCTGAAAATGTGTTGGTTTTTGCTTGTGTGCTTAAGTTGTGATTGTTTTTTTTTTGTATTATTTTAAAATAGGGGCGGTTTTTGCCTTATCAAGTCTACGTGCACAAGCTTGGCATAGAAAAAGCTCTGTATGGTTTGTGTCTATGCTAAATCACAAGGGAAATTCGATTTTAGGGCATTGATTTATGCTCCAGTTACGCTTCAATTCCTAAATTGATTTATAACTGACTTATGACTGATTGTCATAGAACGAAGTATGAATTATTCATTATCTATGTATTAAATAATTCTTAAGTAATAATTATACCTGATAACTATCTGTAGTACACTTAGGAAAAAAATACAAGGGAAAACTTATAACTATTTTTAGTGTTCAATAAGCAGCAAGAAAAAATCAACCAATCACGAATTTGACAATAAGATCGGATAAGTTTTGACCGAGAAATGGGAGTTGGAATTTATTCAAAAAGTTTCAAGGGCTACCCCCTGTAGGTATGGAAATAGAGAACGAAAAATTCAGGGATTAACCGAAACCGTAACCTGTAACCGGTAAAAACCGATTGAAATTTAAAGCCGTAACTGAAAACGTAACTAAAAATAAAACAAAAAAACAAAACGAAAAAAAAATTTTATTTGAGCTAAACCTTTAAACCGAAATAATTAATTTCGGGTTTTCATACATCCAAAAATATTATTATTTTTTATTTTTGTATTTGATTTTAACTTTCTTATGTTTAATTTAGAATTTTTTATTGTGATATTCATGATTGAATTTTCATAGCACTGCATAAGAGCAAATAAAATTAATTTGAAATTGTTAAAATATAACTAAACTACATCAAATTGAAGAATATGTGAAATAAAAGTTCGAATGTAACATAAAGAAAGTAATTCCTTTTTAATTAATATTATTATATTTTTAAATAATTATATTTTTTCAAAAAAATATTTCTGAACCGAAACCATAGCAGTATTTCAAAACCGAAACATACATATTCAAAGATTTTGCGTAACCGATAACCGAAAACCTAAATGCGAACATAACCGAAACCGCAAACCGATATTCGTTTCGGGTTTATTCCCTGGAAACAATTAAATTTTTCAAATTAATATAATTAGTATGCTAAATAAAATGAATGGTCTAACAATGATAAAATTAATATTCCACAAGAAAATCGTTTGTTTTGTATTTGAAAAGTGTCAATGAATTCAGTTGAATGAAATCAGTTTTAAAAATCAATTTAAATAACGTAATACATAGTAAAAAAAACAATCGCATTGAAACACTTGAAAGTCGCTTTCGCGAAAATAAAGTTTGTCGATGTATTTTTACATCACTTTTAGTTGCTATTATCAGGCTCAATAATATTGGCCATTTGTTAAATTGCTTGCCACGATAAGCGGCACAACATAAACGCTTTTGTAGTTACAACAATAAGAATTGTGTGCCGGCCAACACTTTAAACAATGAAAAGTGCCAACTGAAAACAAGAAAGAGACGAGAACACCCTGGACTCTGTGGATGTCTCCGATGATGGCACTCACTTGTCATTGTTGCTGCTCAAAATTGCTTTTACGAGTATCGCATATGAGTCTGAGTAGCACTCAAAATCGCACAAGGAAATAACAGCACGAAGAGAACTTATTATTTGCAGCGGGAGTTGGTCTAAGTTGTCATTGCGTGTTTTCAACAAACTGGCAACAGAGCTTATCTCAGATGGACAAACACAATAGCTGTAGTCCTTTGTCCTTTGTAGTCGAGGCAAGTCAGAGAGACAGGCAGACAGACAGACAGACAGTCAATCAGTCAGCTATTGAGCAGCTCAAAGGGTATATCAAACATGATGATGGGCGTATTTAAAGATCAAGATCATATCAAGCTGTTGCAGCCACTAAAGCAGCTGTTTAGTTTTTATTTTATTTTTCACTTATTAAATACAAAGTAATTAAAGCTAGCAAGTGGCTTTTAAGTGCCAGGAACCGAGTGGACAAGTGGGTGGCTGTCTTCAACTGAAAGTCATAAAATTTATTGTCCCTTCGCTTAGAGCGTCGCGTCTATCACGGCACATACATTGTCCGAGGAGGAGATGGAGACGGAGACGGAGACGAGCCCAACGCGTTTGACTCTTTCTCGTTGTCGCTTATCTAAAGTCAAAACAATTTTCATATATTTTCCAGGCAACAACAACAACGGCAACAACAGTAAGAAGGACAACAGATACATGGCGTGCTTTTCATATCCAGCTGACACGCAATTCCGCAATTAGCATGGCGTACAAACTAATTTGCGCTGCGGGATGCGTCCTGCACCCACATGTTAATTAACAGCTATCGAGTGAGACGGACAGACAGTCAGTTAGTCAGAGAGTGAGACAACTTGCTGGCCCATCATTTGTACTTAAGTTGAATTTTATTTTGTGAACAATTATGCTAATTTGTTAAATAAATAGGCACACTGTGTGCAACGCGCTGCAAAATGGCCGACATTCAAGTTAAGTTTTATTAGGGCTTTTTTTTATTTTATTGCCACACACACACACATACACAGAAGACACACACAGTGACATGGTCGCTCCAATTAAGTTTGCGTTTGCCATTTAATTACTCTAATACGCCATGGACGACGACGATTCAACCACCACCCCCTAACGACACCCCCTCTAATGATTCTCCGTGTATTTGTGCTCGTGCCGAGCATGGAAATTAGTTTGTACTTTTGCTGTGTGGATCCCTTTCCCCCTTCTCCCCTTCGGTCACCATCTGGCCTGGTCTAGGCCACACCTCAAAAATTGGCTACGCCATTTGTTTTCAAGTCGGGACGCCATTGCTGGCAAGTTATCAGAGCTGTTTGACATCCACATTCATTTGTCAAGCTGTCGAGCCATGGAGGACGACGACGAATCTGTGCCAGCTCCAAATGAAAAATCAAGCTGACAGAATGATAGAATTAATTAGTTTTAACCTTGCACAGTTTTGTATGTAGAGCAGCAGCTCAGCAGCTTTTTGATTAAAAACTTGCAAAGAAATTTCATATTCCTTCCTTGGCTGAAGCTGAAACTGAAACTCACGGCACAAATAAAATCATAAATATGCAAATGATGCTGAGCACGAGAACCAATCAGACTTTTTATCAAGTGGAATATGACGAAATTGACTGGCATAAGGAGAGAGAGAGAGAGAGGGCAGTCGACAGCCACAATATGCTTCTATCTCTCTCACACTCACACAGACAGAAATTCCGTGCGTTCTACAAAGTGAAACTGAAATCAAAGTGAAATAAAACCAGCAGCTTGAACAAAAACAAAACAGGCAAAAGAAACGCCAAATGTCCTGAAGGATGCTCAACAAAAAATGTAAAATGTTGGAAAAAAGTCAGCAGCAAACAGCATCAAAAGTTTGTCCTCACAGCGAGGTTCTACTGTGCCATCTGATGATGATGACTCTGGACCTGCCTTTTATCTTTTAGTGGGTGGCTGAAAGAGGGATGAGGGGGGTTGGGGGAGAGGGGCTGGCAGGCTGCCTTCGTCAGCCAATTTTTGATTGCAACATTTCGCACCAAAGGCAAAACAAACAACATGCCAAGTGCAACGAGCAACGTGCAACAAACGAAAAATGTTAATGCTAATTTTAATATTTTTTTTCCGTGACATGGCTCACTTTGAGTCTCAGCGTTTGTTGTCTAATTTGTATGCACACATAAAACTCACACATACACATGTACAACACTCGTATGTGTGCGTGTGTTTGTGTTTGTGTGTGGAGTCCCATGCGTCAGTTCCAATTCTTCGCCAGGAGCGACAACTAATTTTACTTGGCAAAATAAATTGCACAAAGTTTTCTGCTGCTTTCATTTCCCCATTGCTGTCTGTCCCCCCGGCGCCCTCGCCTTGGCCACGCCCTTGTCCCCGTCCACATCACCGCCCCTTTGACATTTTGCTTTGTGCCGTTTTGTTTGCTATCCTCATGTTATTCTTCTGCACAATATATGTGTGTCTCCTTTGAGCTTATTGGCCACAATTTACGTTTTATTTGCTCTGATTTGGCTAAGTACTTTTGACCATTTCTCGCCTCTAGCCTGGAAAGTACAATGTAAGCACTTCGACTTGTGATATGAAAAAGAAACAGATATGATTTTATAAGTATAAATATATATATATATTTTTAATTAATCGTGTAATATACAGTTGAACTTCCCTAACTCGAACTTCTCTAACTCGAATTTCTCTGTAACTCGAACTAAATGAGTGGCAGTAAAATTAATAATCTTAGGAAAAAGAACTCTATAACTCGAATATCTCCCTAACTCGAACCTTTTCTTTGGATAATGGTGATTCGAGTTAGGGAAGTTCGACTGTATTTTTATTTATATTTTAAATGGGATCTTGAATTTTGGTTCTGTTAACTGAATGGACATACGATAAATTATTTGAAATTCTAGGGATTTTCTAACACATTTCAAGTAATAAATTGGACAAAAATCAAATTTTTTTACTCAATACTAAAAAATGTCTTAAAAACTGAGAATTACATCTTGATTATATTTTTATCTTAAAGTTTGTCTATATGATAAATAAATTATTTAAAGACAAATATTGCGGATCTTTTTAATCAGGGCACGTATTACATTTAGCTATTTATTCACAGTGCCATCTCGATAAGAAGGACCCTGCGTGTGATAACTGACAAAGCGAATAAACTTTGCCTCGCTTTTCATATGGTTATATGGATAATGGCAATGGGATGAGGTGTGGACATGCGTTGGGGGCTGACTGAAGATGCACGTCTCATCATCAACCCGCAGCACCTGATTTTGCCACACATTTGGTATGCATAAGCAGCAAGCATCTGTCGCACACCTTGCCGCATATTATCAAGGCAACTCAGACATTTTTCCATATTTTACACAACAAATGCACTGAAGAGCTAAGTAAGGGAGGGAAAGGGCAAAGGAAAAGCAAAGAAAAGTCAGGCACAACTTTTTCCACAACTTGTCGTGACATTTCTTTCCTTTTCGGTTTGCCCTTTCTGTCTGCCTCTGTCTCTGTCTCTGTCTCTTTCTCCATCTCCGTCTCCATCTCTTTTTAGCAATTTCAAATTTAATTCGCCATTTTGTGGCAGGCAAACCACCCAAGTGAGCAAATCCACCGACCCAACAGTCTAACCACCCCCACCAACCACCCACCCACACACCCACCCACTTACCGCCATCTTGTGGTTTCTTGCTATTATTGTTGTTGTTGCTGTGGTTGCTGTTGCTGTTGTTGTTGTTGTTGTTGAGGTTTTGCATAGCCTTCGTTTTGCTTGCTTTTTATTACATTTGCTGCTTGTGCTTCCTGCATAAAAATGTGGAAATTCCTGAAGACATTTTACTTTGCAATTTCCTTACGAGTCGTTAAACATTTCCAGGCTATGGTAACAACAACAACTGCAACAATAACAACAACAACAATAACAACAACAGCGACATCTGCAAAAGTTAACAAAAACTAATTTAAAAATTCAAATTTGCTTTCCGTTTTTATATGCGCCACAAACTGTACATTTATATGGCTCTGTGTGTGTGCCAATGTGTGTGTGTAAGTATGTGTGTATACATGCATTTATTTGTGTGTTGGTTGTCTGTGTATGTGGTGTATCTTGTGTCCTGGTAATTTGTATTCTTGTGGGTTTATTGTTGATCTTTCTGTCGTGCTGATTTCCCCTCTTTTGATATTCGAGTTTTTTGTATGCATAAAACGTCGACAAATTCGTTATAATTTGAAATTACTCGTGAATAAAATCAGCGTTTTTAAATTCCGATTTGAACAAAACAACTTACAAGAAATCCTTATTTATGATAAAACTAAACGACAAAGAAATTTCCATTTTTGGTAATGTATGTATAATTTTTATAATGTAAAAAAATTATAGAAACGCAAAGAAATTAATTTTGAGCTTGTAGTGGAAGAGAATATAACTTAATTTATTTGGAAATATAATAGGTTCGGGTTTTTCTGTATTAATTCCAATAATATCAATCTCGAGAGCTCGCGTGAAATGTCATTGGATTATTCATTGAATTGCTGTAAGTCAAAATTACTGAAGATAATGCAAAATCGTGTCGCTTGGAGTTAATTACCCCTGAAATATATGCAAACATTTTGCAAATCTCAAAGTAGTACGAGTACATAAATAACACACAACAATGGGGAACAAACACTGTGTCTCTGTCTGTGTGTGCTCATCATAAAATAATGCAAATTTCAGCTCATTAATATCAATCAAATGATTGATAACACACACACACACAGTGTCTCACAACTGTTTTTGCCATGGAGATTAAGAGCGAATGCTGGTTGAGTGGCAATTTCGAGTTTGTCGTTGTTGTTGTTTTTATGCTGCACCCCTTTCGAGTGATCGGTCCTTAATAAATCCAGTGACAATTGTTACATTAATGTCAATAAGCCACAGACAGAGCAATTTTCAAGCATTTACATGCTGTGGCTACATTTGTATCTCATTTCGGGCATAGGCCTCGTCCTTTTCATCATCCACCCCTTTTGTCACAATATTTGACTCGTGGCAGCCTAAACATTACCATCGATGTAGATGTGGATGTGGATAAGAGTAAGAATGATAATGTTGTTGGCATTGTCGACGTTAATGCTGGCTTTATTACTTTGACACTTTGCCTGCTGTTTGATTTTAGCTACAAAACCCGCCAACTCCGCCAACCCGCCCGACTTTCGGTAATCTGTCAAAGTGTTAGATACAAGAACTTGTTCTGCTCTTCAGCTGCCTCATCAATCAATTTCATATCACTCATTTCCCACTCAACATATTTATTTGTCTTTGCCAAGGAGAATTTAACCCGCAACGATGCTAATTCGTTGCTGTTATTTAGTCAATTGAAATGCTGTCAAATAAATGTGCGTATACGTAATATAGCACCACAATGACTTATGGTATCTATACTAACTTTAATTTAATTAATTGTGTGAAATAAAACATGCTGAGTAGTTTAATAGAAATATTAACTACAAATAAAAAGTTGATGCCTTTGCTTGGGTAAATAATTTATATGTAACCGTGTTTATGTACATAATATAGCAATTTGCAACAAATTAAATGGCAATTAACCCATCAACTAGACAAACAAAGGGTCTATGATAATGTGTTCAAGCGCATGACTGCATACGTAATTGCAATTATCAAATTAAGCTGAGTTGGGGCTTAAGTAATTCGAGAAACAAATACAAGCATAGTAAAAAAAAACTAACAGTACGTTATGACAGAGTATGCCGGACTAGAAGCTACCCTCCAGTCTGGCACTTCAAAACAACATATTTAAAATGAATTTGTTAAGTTTCATGCACTATGGATTGAGAAATGTCAATCCTTATGCGGACTTTAGGCGTATCAAAAATTATTTTTTTTTAATTTATAATCATAATTTTGTAGGGAATTATAAAGAAATTTAAATGTCAAATGAAAATAAATGTTTTTCTTTTGCTTAAATATATGATACAATAAAATTATAATTAATAAATTGTATTATTTTGTCACATTCCAAGAAGATGTTTAAGTTTACTACGTTATCATACCCGTTTGCTCAACCAACATTGGGTATTAAAATTTAAAAAAATGCGAATACGTAATTATACAATATAATTGAAGCACGGCGCCTGCAATATAATTAAACTGTTGACCGAAGTTGACCCCTGATGACAGCGGGGCGGCTGCAACAACAACAACAACTGCATCGGCAACAACTGACAGGCGCATAGGCTTGTGGGCAGCCTAATTAATATGTTTGCATTTCGAGATGCAACAGAAATATGAGTGCGACACACCCAGTCATGAATCTCCCTGCCAACTAACTGCCTACCTTTTGTAGATATGACATGGGTCCTTCACGATGCCACTCTAAATAACTGGCTGAGTGACTGACTGAGTAAATGAATGACTGAGTGAATGACTAACTGACTGCACTTCTAACGTGCTGCCCGGTGCTGCATGCAACTGCAATCGTCACAGCTTATTGAACACTCATACACAGAGAGACGAGTGTCTGGTCAGCCGGGGGTAACCCCTCGAATTTATCTACCTGAGTTTCACAGCACAGGCCAACGACGAACATTTCTAAACATTTTCGAAACACTCTCTGTGGTTTTAAGTGTGCCTGACAGTTTTATAGTTGCATCAAATTGCTCTAATTCGTTAATTTATAAAACTGGCCGCGACTTTGGCACTCTGTTCAAGTTTTCGGAAACAGAAATATCTTTTATTGCCGAATGACGGTCAATGAACCAGAGGGTTATCCAAAAAAAGAAAAAGAATGACACATGCGTGTTAATCTCCAATTTGCTAGACGATCGTTGGCACACACACACACATACTACTCACCTACATATATATCAGGTATAACCCTTGGCAATGGCTTCTTTCTACTAGTTATATTTATACAAATTCAGAGACAGCGGGACGCAGTCGAGAGGACCTTATTTTAATTGCCAAAACTCGGCGTGTGTCGAATTTTCGGTATCTAAAGTTGTTTTTCCCATTTTAATGGCGCTATTTTCATTAGGCAAATGTGTGTCCGCATTTTTGTGCTTTTTAGATAAAAGTGTGCTCCTCATTAGCATATAAAATGTATGGATGGATGAGTGGCATGGCCCGGGGGCGGGGATAGAAATGTCCTTTGTCCTTTTCTTTTTAAATGTGTATATACACATTTATTGCATATTCATCATTTTAATTGCTTGTTTTTATACTAAATGACTCGATAAGGCTTTTAAGGTTATTACGAGTAGCTGAGAGATGTCGCATGTCCTGCGGCCTTATGGATGTGCCCTCAAGCGAGTCAATTCAAGTGTGCGTTGCGAGATTCTTATAGGAACAAAATATAACAAAAATAACGAGATCTTGGAATGAAAGCAAACAGGTAAAGCTTTTAAGGATGCTTCACAATCACATACTCTGTATGAAGTTCGAAATATTTATTATCAGAATATAAATATAAATATGTTTTTTATTATTCATTTATTATTTTAATATTTTCTATAAATTATTTAACAAAATTATTATTAGTAAAAAACCTATTGATTTGAATATAATTTCACACACATATACCCACTCACATCAGTGATGGCTTAAAGGGTATTCAAAGGATTTGCGACGCAATGAGCAAGGTGCAGGATATGATTACTTTTGCCTTTGTCTCCGATTGTGGCTGTGAAGTCAAGAAAGCGTATCAGACTCGTAAAGCGTAGAGCGTAGAGCAAAGAGATTACTTTGCCAACGAATGAATGAATCCGAATAAAAAAATGATCAATGCAATGAAAATGATTGTCTGTGCATTGTAGCGTTCATTGCTTTACAATTGAGCGCACAAAGTAATGTAAAAGTGATGCAAGGGGCAGCATCATGTGGCATGGGGAAAAATAATAATACAAGAATACACAATAAAAGCAAGCTTAGTTAAAATTTAACAAGATTTTAATGACAACAAATGCACAACAATTATTACACAACAATTATTATTATAACAAAACTCCGCTAGTCGGTTCAATTTTCAAGTGCTGTAAGGTAATGAAAATATAAAAATATAATTATTGATTTATATATTAGTTTAAAAAAGAAATTACCTTCAATATTGTTAAGTTCAGTTGGCGAGATCTCAGCCCCGACAACCACAACAACCACAGGAGCCACAGCCGCAGCACTTGCAACAGTTGCAACCACCATCAGGAGGATTAATAGCCTCCGAATCTTGGACAGCCACCGGATTGGCGGAGACAATGCATTCCTGAGCAGAGCAGAGAATGACTGCGACCAGAATCAAGAACTTCAAGTTGAACATTGCGATCCACGGACTGTATGGAACTGTATATCTCTACGGCAACTGTGATTCTCTTTATAGGCGAGAAACCCTGACATGGCCATTGTTTGTGCAGTTGTCTTTATTTAATAAACAATTTATAATTAAAAAGTTACAATCCAAGGGCAACGTTCTGCGATAAAACAAAGTCAAAATGTATGTACATATGTATATTGAGAATTTTTCGCAAACTTATCCAAGTTAAAAAAAGTTAATGTACCTCTGTGCTTTTCTTAAGTACGAGGTCCAATTATCCAATTCGGGGACTAGCCTTCGGTGCTCACTCAATATTCAAAAATGATCTACAAGTCTTTAATAATCCAAATGAAAGTCAATAGCAATTATCGATGTTTTTGCAGTCAACATTGGATGCTTTCAAATCCAAATTATTTAATTTAACTAATTTCATTTGTAAATTGAAAAAAAGGCATTATAGAAAAATAATTATGAGCTTTGTTAAAATTATAAATTAATTTATGGCCTTTAATGTTCTTTACACATTTATTCATTCATCATAATTCCTGACAAACTATCAAATGTCGCATTTATTTTACTATTTTTTTTTCTATTTAAAATATAAATAAAATTACATTTGAAATGTTGTCGAGTATTGTAAGTACTTTGAACCGTATTCAATTGAAGTGGATGTTGACATTTTAATGAGATCTAAATATAAATAGTACTATTTATAAATAAAATAAATAAATAAATACATATGTGACAGCTGTGAATGCGGTAGGTGATTCACAATACTTATGGATATTAACCTTGACATTTGTAGGAAAATTTTCTGTGACAAAAATCTATATTTAGCACAAGCTGATCGATTCCAGCTGAATCTTTTGTAAATATAAAGCTTAAAAAATGTATCTAAAGCAAATATTGATGTTACTTATATTATTTAATAAAAATATAACTTCCATAATTATGTAAATTATAATTTATAATTATTTTAATTTAAACGTAAGCAGAGCTGGTTAGATTTTCCAGAATATTGACTTTTTGATCGAATATTCATTGACAATAAATATTGACTAGAAATATATTTCTAACCTGTTCACGTTGCGCATTTCTCTAACCTTATTCTCCCAATAAATTGGGTATTAACTCAAAAAAATTTACTCAAAGTATTACGTTCAGTTCAACAATGCAATGAAAATACAAATCAATGTAAAATAAACTAACAATTTTTTAATAATTTCTTATTCTATGAACATGTTTCTTGCAATAACATAATCAATAACAAAACTTGAATTTCAAATACAGAAGATGATGAATCTTTAAATAAATTTGCAACACTTAACGCAGGGTGAACTTGTAGGAGGTGTAGGCTGAAAAAAGAGAAGTGTTTGTAGTTTTATTGAATGTTATTGGACTTTTAACGTACTTACCTTCATTCTGTTTTGCTGAATATTTTTTCAATTCGCAGATGTTCTTGAACTTCTTTTCGGTAATTGTGCCTGGTTTATTCTTACAGCCACATACCGGAGGTTTCGGGAATTGGGCGATCACGGGCAGTCCGATTCGACATATCTTGGGAATGAAGTGCTTACACAGCTTTTCAGTTACGGGCACAAGAGCTGAAGGACGAAATATCAATAAGTACATAAATTACGAAATAAACACTGGCTGATTGTTACTAACGTGTTTTTCTCGATTTCAAACGTAAAGTGTTTTCCTGTTCCATGAGGCAAGAATTCTGTATGGGACGACAGATGCAATCCTCCAAGACCCAGACCAGGTTTCTATCATAGATATTGCAAAGGGGCTTGCAAGTCACCGGTGCTGGTTTAATTACTATAGTTCCCTCTACCACGACACACAGAGCAGCTCCCAGAAGAAGTAGGCGAAACATGATCTTGGTCTGCAACAATTATCACGTATCTACTTCGATTTTGGCCCTTTTTATATCATTTTAAAAAGAGTTAATTATTTAAACAGTTGTTCGTAGCAAACATGGCACATCAACGAGTATATTTCCATTGAAGTCAACAAATAAATAATGTTTGTAAAGAGGATGACATCGATTTAGGGATCTGCGGGCACTTTAACAAACCCCGTTGAACCGGTTCAGGTACAGCATGAAATCTGGCACAAAAAGTGTATAAAAATAAATAATTATGACGCCTTTTTTGCGGTGAGTACTCGTAATTACACGCGGCAGTCATTAGCTCATTAGCATTAGAAGTGGTAGAAACAAAAGTCAAACAACACCATTAACCCTTGCCGGGAAGGAAAACCCCACGGCAGATACTCGTACTCTTACTCCAGCTGCTTAGTAAGTAATAATAAAATAATAAACGAAAAGTGTCATCATTTGAAAAGCAGCGACACTGAAGCTGGAGCTGGAGCTGAAGCTGACAAATCCTGACGGATTTCGTATGTAATTACTTCAATTAAACCATCTGTGACAATTGCCGCAGCCAAACATGAAATTCAACTTTACTTTTAAAATTCCCAATTGAGTTGATGCGCATTATCCTGGCAAGCAACCCCCAGGAGCTGTTAACTGAACGCGCTTTTTACCTTTCCGAATGTCGTTTGGCTTTGCCTTTACCTTTCCTCCTCAACTCCTGCCCTGCTTCCCCCTTAATGGGGTGACAGTTATGGCACTTTATCAACTCAAAAGTCAATAATGCCAGCCAAGCATATTACTTAACTGTGGCTTAAAAAAATATAAAAAAAATACAAATAAATAAAGAAGAATAATAATGGCAAAGAAAGAAAAACTGGTAAGAAAATTGTAATGCGATAAAAATGAAATTTTAAAATTTATGCCACTTATTGTCAATTCCTTGCGATTTGCCTGTAACCTAAGAAGCAGAAATACGGCTAATGGGGCTCAAAAAAACAGCCCCAAGTTTTGTTATGACAACTGAAAGACATTTGAAGACGGCGACGACTGCGAAATTGTTGCAGGGCATTAGCCAAATGGATCCCACAGGATCAGACCCAAACTCCACCCCAACCCTCGTGTGTTAAATAGATAAGTGGGGAGGTTAAGACGTTTCAGCCATTTGTTGACAGTTAGGCGCTCGTCGGGGAATTTTTCGTCTGAAACTTTTGCGTAATTAGGGAGTATCATTTTGCGCCTCGACGCGACGCGACGCGACGTTGCCAGATCTTTGGACTTTTGACTTGACTTGATGTTGCTGACAACTTGATTACGTTTCAACAACATTGTAAAAGTTAATTGCCAGCGCAGCCTTAAAGCTTGATGAGCATTTATCACCCTCTCCCGCTTCTACACAAAAACAACTTCTTTAGGCTTGCGTGTCGCAACGTGTCGGAACAGGACGGAACGGGTCGCAACGTGTCGTTTCGTGTCGGTGGCATGCAAAATGTGGCCAACAAGCAAACAAGCTAACAAAAAAGCGGGGCATTCATTAGGCCCGCCACGTAGCGTCTTGTTACCACATTTTTCAATTATAGCACATTTCCTGCCATTTCCTTGTTTGGCTTTTAGCACTTTTCACGTATGTTGTTGCTATTTTTCTTATTTTTTTTTGTATTTTTTTGCGCACACAAATGAAGAATTATTGCATTTTAATTTGGCAGCCGCTGTGCAAATGTGCCAAAACATGTGGTGCAGGTGGTGCTAGTGATGTAAGTGCTGCATTGGTTCGATGGTTCGCTGATGCTCTTTACTTTATTCTTATCGTGGCAGCAATTTAAACGAAATTCCAGCTCTAATGAAGTGCAGTTCAAAGTTCAAACCGCCGGCTAATTAGTTGCTGCGGCCACTTCATTAAAATGAGTGCCCTCAAAGTGGAAACCACGAAAGAGAGAGTAAGAGAGTGAGAGGGGTATATGCATGTACCTCTCTATTCATTCTCTCAGTCGGTCACTCAGTGTGGGTCAGTTAGCCAGTCAGTCAGTTAGCCAGTCAGTCAGTTAGCCAGGTTTGCCTGCGGCTGTCCCACAAAAATTTATTGTTAAAAGCCGCTAATGAATTATTTACTGCCCATTTTGCTGTCCTGTCCCCTGCACATCCTTCCTTCCTTTTATGCTTCCTCCGCCACGCATTATTCAACCAGTTCACACCCTTAATTAACTGCGTGCGTGTTGCCACATTCAACAAAAAAAAAAAACACATGCCCCTTACGAGCCTTGACTCGACTCTTGGCCAAGTTGTTGTTTGTATTTCCAGCCAAGTGGCCAAATTTGCGTGTTGTTTTATTGAGTTACGAGTATATTGATGGGAATTACCTAACCGAAATTATGTTTATTTGGCATTTAATAAGCGTGACAAAGGTTTTTCCGCTCCGGACTTGGCCAAGATTCATGCAACTACAACATTATTTAATTAACTACATTTAAAGACTAGCAGAAAATCCTACAGTCCAGAAAACACAACTGCAAGAGACCCTGTACAGAAGAGACTTTTGAATAATTTAACTGGATTATTTCTTTGACAGTCAATTTTAAGGCTAACACTTATTTAAACAAAGTAAATGAAATTTGAGTGTAGAATGAACTAAGAGGATTAAAATTAATCTAAAAACAAAACAACAGTTTCTTCTTATGAAATTTGCTTTTATACTATAGGCAAAAAATATATAGCTCTATATACTTTAGTTCATTTTTTAAGTGCAGAGTCTAAAAAGTCTGAATTGCTTTGTTTGGTTTCAATTTGAGTCTGACAATCAGTCTGAATATCAACGATTACGAGTACTCACAAACTGAGTATTCAGTTGCATCCATCAATCAAGTGCTGATATGAATATGAATAACAATTTTAATCACTCGGAATTACGCAGAAGAGCGCACATGATGAATTGCATATTATGATGGCGTATCCTTGCTGCTGTTGTATCCTGCAAGCGAGAGAGAGAGGGAGAGAGAGGGAGAAAGGGATTCGTATGAGTGTGGGAATAAGCGTATTCACTTGACAATCACTTTTGTTTTATTGCGATTTGCCAGCCCTGAATCATCTAACAATGAACAAACGGCAATGACAACGACAACAACAACAACCGCACACGAAGAACAACGGCAAAAATTTCCACTTGGGATAACTTGTGAGCAATTGCAAACTGCAACTGCGGCTGACTTCTGTGCTTTTCTCCGAGTTGTGGCTGTGGCTGTGGTTGTGACTGTGGTTGGGGCTGAAGACAATGAGCGGTGCCTGCCAAATTGTTGTGGTGCAAAAATGCGGGCATATGTGCAAAAAGAGGCAATCGACGACACCAGCAACAACGCAGCCATCAAGGAGCAACAGCAACAACAACAACAACAGACGGACCATTTACCAAGAAAATGAAAATTTATTGTCAGAAAATGAAGAAAAGCGCTTGGCAGCATAGCTTTAGCCATGTCTGTGCTGCGGTTAGCGTTTAGTTAGGAAAAGCAATCACATGAAGCAACAACAACAACAGCAACAATTGCAACTAACAAGACAATCATGGTAACGCTTTGTTGTTTTAGCTACTGGTTCCAACAAACTATTATGGCTTTCTTATGTCTCAGCAAAAAGAGTTGCCAACAATTGCAGCTGCAGTTGCATTGTCAACTGAAATTGCCGTCAATTTGTAGCTCAATAGACGCCGAGCATATGAAAGGCAACGAGTGTCAAATCGAAAGGCAAAAGAAACAGAAAAGTCAAAGGAAAAGCCAAAGAAAAAACGAAGCATGGAGAAAGGAAAATCCATTGGCTAATGGAAAAGATGCTCGCAAATGCCAGAAATGATAATGGCCAAACATTTAATGCACGTTATTGCTGCCCAGGACCAAAAAAAGCAATTTGCCTGTGGATTTGGCCAGGCAATTTCCCCCTCTCCCCTTTCCTCCATTCTGCCACTCCCCCACATTTGGACTCCAGAGCTAATGCAGTGAAATATTTATTGAAATTGTCTAGTCCCCGGGGGCCAATGTGGCGTTGTCAGTAACTGCTATTAGGCGGAGTCTTTAGCCAACTTGCAGCTGGGGAATTGGGATTGGATACGAGCCACATTCTCATTCTCGTTTTTGGCTCCTCTCTTGGCTAAACAAAAATGGCGCCGCCGCCAAATGGTCTGGAGTGGAGTGCGCAAATTTACGAGTCTCTGTTTGGCACTTTTAGCATTATTGCCCAGCTAGCTAGCTGAATTTAGGCTCGGCCACAAAGTAGGGCACAAAGTTCTCACAGTTCTCCAGCGAAGCACTTGATTATAAATTACGCACATTAATGCAATTAACAACAAAAAGGCTCGCGCCACTGCCATTCACCTGAAAACGGCAGGGAGAAACTCAAGAGAGCGAGTGCTTCGAGTGCTTCGAGTGCCACTTCAGCTAGCGAAAAACATATTTACCCTGCCACATGCCACATGCTTGGTCCTTGTTGTTGTTTATATTTGCACAAAATATTGATACTGATATCTGGCTAAACAGTTGCCGCAATTATGAGAGCGGATATGGATACTTGTAGCGACTGTTTGTTTGTGTATTTGTTGGTTTCTTGGTGGCACGTGGCGCGCATGCGGAGCTTGCAACATTCGAAATTCGAATCATTATCACACGCTTGTTGTTGTGGGCGCGTGCACCGTTCTCAACCCCGTCAATCCACTTGAGTTTTATCCGCTCTGCCTACAAATTGTTCACCATGTAATAAGTGGGCGTGGTCCAACTTTAACGAACGTTGACAGCCCAAAACAAGGAAAACAAGGAAGCAAACAAATGGTTATTCGAACGACACGCGCCAAACGAGACGCGTCAGAAAGCCGATGATTATAGAGGTTACAAGATGTAATGATTCAGTTGTTTGGTTTTAAGCTCTTAATGGGCACTTGATGCTTAGGTGACCATTCGCGGAATACAGAACACAGTGCTAGTTAATTTTGTTTCCAACGTCCTTATATCTAGCTTGGCAACGACCGAGGGAGCGGGGAAAGTTGACAGGATAAGTGCAGGATTAGTTCACACTTATTGTAATGGACTAAAAACTGTGCTGCTGCCATTTGTAGTTGAAAACTTATAATCACACTGCACTTAACTGCAATTTAAAACCAGGAACTCTAATAATATTTTTAAAATTTAAATAATTTGTTTATTTTTCTATTTCAAAAATAATATTAATACAGTCGAGCTTCCGTAACTCGAATTTTCTCTAACTCGAGCAAAATCGCGTGGCATTAGCGTTTACTGAGTAAATTTCATACAATTCTGCTTCGTTAACTCGAACTTCAAAGTCAAATTTCTCCTTAACTCGATTATTTACCATGATACCATCACGTGTATTAAAATGATTATCGCTTTAAGAAGTATTTAAACCTATTGAAGTGGCTAAAAAAATGGTATCACATCGAAAACAGTTTCCATTATATTAAAAAGTGGAAAATTAATTATAATATCCAACCGATAACTTCTTCAGGATACAGCAAAAGAACGAACAAACTAATATTTGAGAATATCGACTGGTCTTAAAAAACTGGAATTTTTTTTATTTTTTGAAAATAACAAGAAAAGGTTGCATTTTGAAATGTATTTATGATAGAATGAAATTTTAGTTTCTTTTAAAAAATTAAATTCCATAACTCGAAGTCTTTAAAACTGGATCTTTTTTCTTGAATAATGGTGATTCGAGTTAGGGAAGTTCGACTGTAATTGTAAATCTAATTGTAACATATATCGCGCTGTAATTGAAGTTCAAACCGAATTTGAAACCATCGAAGAGTAAATAGAATTATCTACCTGAAAAAAAAGAGTTAGAAATATGCAATTAGTTTCGTATGTCGAGTTTTGGGAGTTTGCATAGAAATGGGCAGCTGCCATATGAATATGAATTATTATTGGTTCGTCAAGCACACAGTATATGCCTCTGTGGCAGCCACAAAAAACATAGAGAGGTATCAAAAAAAATTCCGAAATTGAGCTTGGCATATTAAGGCAAAACAACAAAAAAAAATAACTATGCAAAATGTGGTTTTCATGCATGTCAACGAACCAGCAGCCAGCAAGCAAATGAATATGGAATGCAGTGGTGCCAGTGGAGCCAGCAAAAAACCACTGAAATTTACTAAATAATTTGTGGCCGCACTCGTAGCTAAATCTTCTTTTTTATCCCTCGCCCGCAGGGTAGAAACTGCTTTATCATCTTGTTACATGTTTCAATTTGACGTCTATCAAAAAGGCATTCACCGGTAGAGCCTACCGCCCTTATGCCCCGCCCCCTTTGCATACCATCATTGTGGGTTGAACGAGCACAGGAGACAGGTACATAAATCAAAACCCGTTGCCACAGACCAGGACGATCCATGTATTTCATATTATGTCTAACGTTTTCTTGCTTCGCTCTTTTTTACTTTTTTTGGCTGTCAGCGAAAATTTTGAAAAATGGCAAAATGCCATTGATGAAAGTAAGCTGGCAAAAAAAGGCCAAAAAAAATAACAACAAATATGGTTAGCAACCACACGGCAATGGCGCAATGCAGTAGCAATAGCAATGCCATCGCCTAAATCTAAGCAAGGCCAGAAAGAGCTCTTGCCAAAAGAGAATTCGTTGATCAAGCGGGTGGACGGACGGACGGACATGGCGACATGGGCGTGTCGGCTTACAATATCCCAAAGCGAAAAGTCGTGTATGTATTTTTTTGCCTGCTGCCGCATTTTTTCCTGGACATCCTCTTTGCACTGATTAATTAAGCCTTACGAGCTATATCCGACCAAAACGGTGGCACAGAGCTAGTATGATAATAAATGCGAAAACTCAGGGCGTATGCGTAATTTGCAAAATAACTATCTAAACATTTCTGCTGGCATACAATAAAACAATGTGAGTTGAACAGAAATTCTTCATTCAGGAAAGCAAATGAATTGAGTATGACAGGTAAATGAGAACAACAGCGACTATCTGAAAGTAGTCATAAAACATAATAAGTAGGGTGATTTCTTAATACCCTGCATTAGATTACTGATTGAAGAACAAGTTTGACTTTGCTTTTAATAAGGCTAAATCCTGAATTTGCATAATAAACAACCCAAAAAAAAAAAGACAACTGCAACAATTAATGTCAAAAATAATAAATAATTAATTAATTTACATTCAAATATCTTCTGTCAGTGAAAATAATTGTCATATATTTTTTTGTAGCTAATAAATCTGTAAAGTTTTTTAATTTTATTTATTTGTATTATAATTTATTTCTTATTTATATTGCCTACTTTTCGGCTCATCTTAATAAATCTTGTGAAGCACTGGCAACTTTTCTGACAACACAAATTGTTGTGCACTTTCTGTAAATTATTAGTGAGTATCTAGCATTCGTCACTCAATTTATGTGGATTGCAGCATTCTTGGCTTGTTTCGGTTGGCATATGCTATTATGCGGCGGCTGCATTGTTTACAGTTGCTCGGGGCTGACTGCCTTGGCAACTTTGTACATTTTTTAATGGATTTGAGCCAACCAACAAGCAAAAAAAAAACAAATAAATAAAGAGAGTCTGCAAAAAAAAAGAACATGGCGCATTGAAGTGAAGAATTCACACTCGCGTTTTGCGCGCGATTTTAAACGCGTGCATGGGGATCTGTTGGACTTGCCTCTTGTTGGTTGTTGGTTGTCGGTTGTCTATTGTCAGTTGTCGGTTGTCTGTTGAGAGGCTGTGGTGGGAGTGTTTGTCATACAAAATGCTGTTACCCGGACATCCTGCAGGCAGCTGTTGTCAATTTGGCCAAAGTGGTTTTTCAGTTGCTTTAGCGCGAAAAAAGGCGCACAATCTGCGCCAAGTTGAAGCTGCATGGAATGGGATGCAAGGGGATGAGTGGGCTGAGTGGGTTGAGAGGGTGGCCTGGTAAATTGCACTTGTGCGACGTTTTAATCACTTAGGCAACGGCACGGCGCCTACATTGGCCCTATTCTAGGCGTCTCGCACTCATTCTATTTACTTAATGAGAGCGAAAAGTGGCAACCTTAACGCCACGAGATCCGCACGGCTCAGCGCGAGCCGACAAGTGTTGTCCTTGTTTGAGATTATGCCCCCTGCGACGTCGCCTTTAGTTCTAGCCCTTTTGGGCTTGACGGCCATTTCATTAGACTAAAATGTTGTTCAACCCACACAGAAAATAACACGTGTGTGTATGCAAAATCTTTTGTTTAACGCACTCCTGTCAAAAGAAAGAAAAAAACAGAATTTGCATTTGGCTGCTCCATTGAAGCGGGAACAATTGAGTCCTGCCCAGCTGTGCCCTTTTCTCTGCAGCTTTGTGTCCTTTGTGTTCAGCAGGCCGTGCGCCAAAAGGCGCGCAAATATCTTTTCATTCCTTTTGCTCCTTCTTGCTTGTAAATCGAACAAAAACGAGAAAATGAACAAAAAAGGCGCACACTTCTCAAAAGCTGGCTCGCTTTTGATAGCTTTTATTTATGATTAGGATGTGTGCTGCTTACACAGGACTCGCTGTTGTTGCCTGTCATCAATCAAAAAGTGCGCAAAATCAAAATCAAAATGTCATTTGATTTTGTGTGTACACTCGGAAAAAAAATCTGGGATTCCAGGTGCCAATTTGGCACTGCCAAATGGTGACAAAATTACTTACTCAATTACTTCGCAGCATATATGTTGAATTTCGGGGCTCTATAATTTTTTTCTCCAATGAATTTAAATGATTAAGTTTTTTTAACTACTTAAATTCAGAGTGGTGTTTTTTTTTTTTGTATATTGTGTTTATTTAACAATAATATCCTAAATAAATCTTAAACTTAAATTCTTAAATCATTTTTTTCCAGTATAGATATGTGTGTGTGAGACCTCCCTCCCTCAGTTATTGTGCTGTGTCTTTTCGCCGCGTGATTTGCCGCTTTTGTTGTTGGATCCCAGGGGAAGAATTCGTTTCAGAGCAAAGGGAGATTGCTCTTTGACTGGCTCTTGATAAATCCTGGCACACTCGCAGTTAAAAGAGACTCTGAGCAGGTGCAAAGTAAGCACGAATACGAATACGAATACAAGTACTCGTATCAAATTGCCAAATGATATGTATGTATTTCTGGTCAATCAATAACAATATTACTGGGAGCACCTTTGACACTGGATTCAGCAGCAATTAATTAGACTGAACTTGCTCTTTGCCAACTTAATGTTAATTAAACTCTAATCAAATTGTACGTGTATTTTACAAACAACAACTATTCACAGAAACACACACACAATTGTCGAGTGAGTTATCAGGCAAATGTTCAATCACTGGAAATTAATTGAGCAAAAGGTACTCGTATATTGACCAGGTGAAGCCCCACCTCAACTCAAGCTGCAGGATAAGCCACATGGCATAGTCCTTCCCCTCTTTCCTCCCCCCTCTGTCTCACTGCACTTTAGAATTTCAATTTAATTTACTGCAGTGCAGATGAACGTGTGGCAACCGCAGGAATTATAACAATTTTACACGTTATAGCGACATAAGTCACCCGGCTGAGGATGTCCCCGACATATGTCGCTCTCTAGCTACCAAAATGGGGTTGCTCAACCACCTCAACCACCACCATCCATCGCATCCGGCTCATCAGGCAACGCAACCAGCCAACAAACCGCCCACGCAATCAAATAATTCTGAATCATTACATTTTTTTAAGACTGGCATGGGCCAATTCTCGAATCCGGCCCATTTCCTGGCCCTTTGCTGCCCTGCTGCTGCCATTGAGACAGTTAGTTTAACTTGATGTTCATTATAATCCACTGTAAGCTTGCTACAGGCCACTGCATGTTGCATGAATGTAAGTCGAATACTCGTATTCCCCGAAGCACTAAAGCAACAGAAAAAGCACCGTCTCCATCTCCAAGCTGAGAGTGTGTCCCCCGAGCACAACTCTATTATTAAATGCACTTTTAATCTTGGCTGCCTCTCACTTCCCCTGCCTCGCTCTCTCTCTCTCTCTTTCTCTATGTATCTGGTTTGATGTGCGCTTTCAATGATTTTCCCATTTTGCACCCTCAAATAGCGAACGATTATCACCCTTAAATGGTACTTTACACACACAAAGAATGTCATGCATTGAATGGAATTGAACCTCAACTCGGCACTCGGTTCCTTTTCTCCTCGTCCAACATTTGAACTGTGTGTAAGGTAACTGCAATTCCAACTCCCTCTCTCTCTCACACTCGCTCTCTCTTTCTCTTTGTCAGATGTTTTTTTAGTCATGCTGATATTATTTAAAACGTGGTCAGGGATATGTATGTACAATAGTGTATCTCTCTCTCTCTTCTAGATTAGTTTGCTTTGTAAATATTTATTTAACTTTTTCGAATGATGTTTCAGCTTTAATAAAAGATTTTGTCAAGTTCATAATGCAACTGGGACAAGTGCAAGATTGATAGGAAATTCAAAATGTTCGTTATATTTGAATACATTTATCTAAATTTTATACAAGTTAAGATGTAACAAGTGTGGTAGAGAAAAGGCAAGAAACATGATTTAAAAATTCTTTATAAATACTAAACAATTTGTTGGCTTAGACGAGTCCATTTGTCGAGTGTTAAGAGCCCAGTTTCCTTAATAGCATGTCATTTCGAATTTATGCCAAGTAACTGGCTCGTCTGGTGTCGATTAAATGAACTCGCTGCTTGCCAACCAACATCCCAGCCCAATCAGATAATAACCCCAACCCCCAACACCCGACCTCACCCCTCACCCCTCGCACATCGGGCACAATTACACGCCGCAGACCCTAAAACATTGCACAAACAACTAAGTAGTCGAGTCCAAGTAGAAATTGTGCCTGATGGCCAAACAGAGATGGATGGTTGACTGGATGGGTGGATGGGTGGATGGTTGGTTGGAAGGCTCGAAGAAAAAAAAACCATCCCTGTGTCTATATGGACTCTGGGGTTCTCTTAAAGAGCACATAATTGGTCTGTAATCTATTTTTGACAGATTGAATTTCGCTTTTATCTTGATTTTGTTTTGACTGACTCGATTCCTGATGCTACTCTGGCAGCAGTCGTAATTGGGTTGTATGTGCCAGCCAGAGAACATCCCACCCAACCAGGCCAACAAGTTGAGTTGAGTTGAAAGAGAGGGTTGCTCTTGATGTTACCTTTTGTTGTCGTTCTCCTTGTCATTCTTATCCTCGTTGTCGTTCTCGTTGTTGAAGTAAAGATTTGCTAAATGGTCGACGGGTTTTTTGGGTATAGTTTAATATGATAAGTGGGTTGCTTGTTGGGCTCAGATTCGTTTATGGGTTTGAGTTTGGGTTCGGTTTTGATTTTGATTTTGCTTTTGGGCTGCGCTTGGGGACTTGATTCGTTGACTGCAAAACGGTTAAATGCCAATTTATGCGTTCGAAAATTGGTAATTTAAAACCACAAAGATTTCCAACTTGAGATATAAATACTGTCAGACTGAAAAGAGAGAAAAAAAGTGTTGGCATCTTTTGGTAACTCGGGATTGTTGGACATTATTCATGGCAGAGCTCAAGTGTTTTGCATTTTATAATAAATTATATTAGCTTACAATCTGTTGAAGGCAGATATTCCCATAGGAATCATTCTAACCATATAATAATTTGACTGCCAACAAAATGTGGCAATGGCAAAAAAAGGCGAGAAAGAAGATTGCAGATAAATTCACACTTCAATTTCGCACATGGACGCGTTTGATTTCTGTGAGGCCTATGAAAGCGACAACTAAATGGATCTCAGAGCTGTTTTCTTTTTTTTGTTATTCTGTTATTTTTTAAGTACAAATTATACACCACATGCAACCCATTTAACTTGTCGCTTAAATAACAACCTTACCCTCAACTCTCAGCCTTCAACCCCTTGCTGAAAGTCAATTTTTTGATAATTGTTCGGCATGTCGCATAACCTGTAATTTTCACACTATACACGGCCTGCCCCAGTTGAACTTCCTTTTTTTGCGTATGTGTCATTTAATCATTTATTCATTTGCAATGCCATTCAATGCGTTCGCTGGGCGTTTAATGAATTGCGCCCTTGCGGCAGTTCCCTCGCCATGGGGTTGCCATTACCACGCTGCTATGATACCCACTTGCTGTTAACCAGTAAACGGAAAAGTAAAAGCTGCCAACGTCAACAACAACAAACAAACAAACAAACAAATAATATTATATGGTACTTGCCACACAGCACAACAAATGATGCCTCAATCAGGCAGCCAAACAAACGGCGACTGTTGCGGTACAAAAGTTTGTTCAATTTTTTGCAATTAAAATGATTTTGTTCACATGAAACCCAACTGGGTCTCAGCTGCTGTCCAGCATTTGGATGGGTTGATGCAACAGTCTCTGGTCCTGCAAGCTTTTCACTGGTTGTCAGGACATCAAAGCGATGGATTGGGAACGATGATGATATTGTATGCCATACATTTTGTAAAAAACTTCTGAAAGGGAAATTTTGGTTAGTATTTAAAAATGGAAGAACAAGAATATTTAATTTACAGAAATCATTGCAATAGTCAGAATTCGAATGGCTTAAGATTTAATCAGACTTTGACTTATTTTTAATTTTTGATATTTTTACTTCAGAATAGGGATGCGAATCCAATTGAAGTCTAAAAGCCGAACTGAACTATCTAAATTTATTAAGCTGTCAATTTTTCATGAAAACCAATGCAATTAACTCGATCGATAGACAAGAAATTTTCGTGTACTAACGAAAATCGCTTCGCGATAGTTTAAAAACTACAACTAATTTTTTACTGCAGTCTTTTTAATCATGGTAAATCATTTTATAAGCAAATTGTTAAAAAAGTAACAATAATTCTCATATTTTTCTCTAAGGGAGTTTCACAAAAATATGAGTTATGGCCTTTCTCATACTTATATTTTATGGGATCAAAGTTTTAATAAGAAATTTACTCACGTTCATTTTTAATAAATTTCCGGAAATTGTTTTAGGCATAGCTTATATTTTATGCCATTCACAGGTGGTATTCTAAATCGAAAACTAAGCATATAAATTTAATATAAATTTATTTTTTAAATAATTTCTTTTTCTTTTTTTATAATAATTAATGAAGGCAGTTCGGCAAAGCTTCTGCTTGGGGCGAATGCATTTCCCACAAATTGACTTCTATTGCAGCTCAGTGACAAATCAAAATGCACACCTTACAGCTTATACTCTAAACTCACACACAGAGAGTTTTCTTTTCCGGCATTATAAGGTAAAAGCAACAACAACAACAGCAACAATGGCAAGTAATACAACAATAACAACATCATATTGCATGCTGAGCCAGCTTCGTTGCGAGGACATTCACAAAGGGGTTCAACGTTGGTTTATTTGGCCGCAGGCTAAATGACATTAAATTACAAACAACAACAACAACCAGAAGGAGGGAGATGGAGATGGAGAGGGAGATGGAGAGGTGGGCTGGATCAGAGACAGGGAACAATCAAGGCACAGAGTGCGGACTGCTGTGATTTGAAAATGTTGCGCACTGGCAAAGCGTTTTACAACAGCTTGCACAGTGTATCCTGTGCACGTCCTGACAGCATAACTCGTTGCTCAACATTGTTGACTTCCTGTTTTACCCGCAGCAGAGGCCTATATAGTAGAAAGAGAGAGAGAGAGAGAGAGAGAGAGAGAGTGAGGGAGAGGGGAGCTCTGTAATTTGTAGGTACACATCCCAAACAATGCCGCGCATCAAATAACATTTTTGCCGTGCCAGGACCTCCCGATTTGGTGATCCTTGACGAGTGCATTTTTATTGTCATTCAATTGGATTCGAATTTACAGCGTGACAATTGACGCCTCACAAACAGGAAGTTTCCGGCTCCCGTTCCCTATTTCTCTCTGCTTACTATAGTGCAGTGAATCGCCAATGAAATTTGAGCTCTTCTCACATTAAATTAGCCAGAGACTTGATCTTGCACTCGCATTCCTTAGCCCAATTTGCAGAAATGCATTTAATGTTAATTGCGATTGTGCATTAGACTCACTCTGTGTGTGTTTGTGTGTGTGAGAGACTGTGTGTGTATGTGATTCTGTAATTCGAGTTCACTGTTTGTGCATTGTTTGTGTTATTGCATTAATTTACAACAATATGGTGCGTAATGACCTAGAATTTGATTATACCATTGTACTCTTCTTACTCCTGTGTACTCCATAGTGGATGAGTGCCTCTTTGTGTTGCCGTTGTAATTGTAGGAGTGTCTTAAACAGCTTAGATTCATATTACCCATTCATCGAATTCAACTAAATCCCAGACTCTAAAAGGGTTTTAGCCACTCATGTTAACATTGCGTTTAAAATTGTGTAAACCTTTTGATATAGTTAACTCGTTAAGCATACAAATTAATAATAAATATTGATATACAGACATAGATATAAATATGAATACTTCAGAATCGTTTTGATTTCACTTATTAAAAGCTTTTTTATTGCTTTTTTTAATAACAGAGATTATTTAACAAATAATTTCAATCAAAATTTGCATTTTAATTTATGATTCATAAGATTACTTTTATTTAATAGTTAATTAATATTGCAAAAATATAAAAATTCTGAATTCAACTCACTGATTTAGATCAATTTACTTTAGAGTAAGCCTATAATTTCAATCATTCAATTAAAAAAATAGTATTTAAATAGCAACTAGCACAAAATAAAATATTTTATTATATGGATTTTAAAAAATATTTTATTAAAATTATAATTATAAGTAAAGAGTTTCGACTTTGGTTTCGCAGTATCGCAGAAATATAAAAAATAATATTGTTTTTTCAGCAAATATAATAATTTTAAAATAAAAAATCATAATTAATAATCTATAAGCACATGGACATTTCCAAATGAAGATAGATAAATGCATCCAACACGAACTAGAAAAACAAGCCATAAGGTCAACAGAACGGCCGAACAAGTCATAAAAAATGGGCCTCTCTGGACAGATAGACAGACAAGCCAAATGCAAGTTGATTAATGCACCTCCAGCACAAACAGCAATAAAAAACTAAATGAACAAGCCACAATGCGCTGCTGATGAGTCTATTATAGACAATAACAACAAACAGCAACATCAACTGGCGCATTTGCAATTGCCCAAAAGTACACACACAAATAAACGAGTGTGTGTGTGTGTGTGTGTGTGTGTGTGTGTAACCACCCCTCAGAGCAACCCTGCTTAGCCCGAAGGACACGCGCTCTATGCACTAAAATCAAGTCCATAAACGAAGCGCCAACCGCAATGGCTAAAAAATAAAGTACATAAAAAGCATTAAATGCGAGGACGTCATAAAAGGGAGCACAGGCTAAAAATTGGCAACGCTTTCGGGGCTGACCAGCAAAAACACACACACACATAATGACAGGGATAATGTGCAGAGTGAGACGCGAGTTGTGGAAATAAAAATAAATGTGCTAAATGGATAATAAAATACAACAAAAAGCGACAGTCATAATGGCCACTCACAACATTCACAACACTCGACAACAATTCCACTAAACGAATAAAATTGCACAAAAAACAACACAATGTTGTTGTTATTGTTGTTGTTGCCCTCTTTTTTTTAAGCGTAATTTAACTGTTGTGGCCATTGGGACTTAATTGAACTGTCAACCAAAATACAGTTGATAAACATAATAGACGGGCCGAAACATGTCACGGCCATTCACTGGATTTTTTATTGCAACTGACAATTCGAGACAACGAGAATTCCATTTAAACGTAACGAAAACTCGAATCACAGTTACAGGCCTGGTCAATGTAGTTCCAGTTGTCGACTGGCATTATATATGCAGACAGAGGCTTATATATATTTACAACAACAAATTTAAAAGTGCCTACAAAATAGACAATAGCCAACTTTGTGCTAAGCTGCTGCACTTCATGGCCAAAAGGGCTGCAATTAAAATAAGTACCTCAACGTTTGCCTGCCACGTTGTTGGCCATATACATACTTACAACACCCAAAAAATAAAGTAAAACCCCATATACGATATACATACTTTTGTACACCCACACAGATACAGATACACGCATATATGCTGGTATATAAGCACATTGTGTTCGCAAGCTAATTAAGAAATTACTGCAGGCAAAACAGCACCCACGCCCGCCCCGCCCCCTCCAGCCGCTCTTCAAGCAAGCCGAAAAAAAGAGCGAATCACCGTGCTACCATCCACCTCATCCTCCACCACCGTTAGCGTCACCGCCACCGCCATTACCGAAAAGCCATTCAATATATGTAAGTATGAGCACGAAAAATGATATTAACAAAAAAAAGGCAGAGCAAACTCGAATAAAGTCGAAGTCTCTATGAGCTACTAAAAGATATATTTAAATCAATGATTGTAAACAATTGAAGATGAAATAATAAAAATTTTAAATTTATTAATTTAATAGCGAAAAAAACAATAAATTTAATTATAGATTGGAAATTTTGAAATTAACAATAAAAGTATATTCAAAACAATTTTAATTCGTAACTAAAAAGATATAAGAGTTAAATTAAATCTGAAGGTAACTTTTCAAAAATTGAATAATTGAACAAGTTTATAATTTAAATTTGAAAAGTGAAATTAAATGTATTCTAAAGGTATTTAAAAATTGTATAATTGAAAAAGTTTATAATTGAACCCAGAAAAAAACATATTCATATCAATACTAATAGAATTAAGTACGTATGGTATAAATAGTTAAGCTAAATAGTTAAGAATAAGATTTTAAAAAGTTTGTAGTAATCATCACAGAGTACTTTTACGAATAATTGCCTTTAATTGCTTTTAGTCAAATATCATTTTTATTATCTCTTATCAGATTTTGTTCACTTTCCCCTTAAGAAATCAATCAGAATTCTTCTTAAAATCACTTAGCAAATACTCGATTAAGAACAATAAAAGCTATGTTTCAAAATCATAATTTTAACTGAAATGCTGCTCAGGAAGGGTACCCATAAAAAGACGCCCAAACACGTTTAATCCAGCAACCAGACACACTCCAAATTCTACTCCAGCTCCCACTTCAACTTCTCCTCCCACGGTTGTCAGTTCACTTTACATATGAGCAAATATGCTGCAAAGATACCAAAAAATAGACACACAAAAAAAGGGCAAAAACTGAGATTATGAAAAGCAGTCAAAAAGCAAGCATTCAAAGTGCCATCCAACTCTGCCCGAACCTAAACTCAACCCAGGCCAGGACAGACAATTTTCATAATTTCTCTACAATTTTCAACCATTTTATGAAATGAATTGAAATTTTTACTCTTCTCTTCTCTTTTTATTTTGCTTTTTTTTTGGGTGCTCATTTCCTTCGACAAACACAAAAAAATAAGAAAAGCCATCAAATCCATTCATGCGCTTAAATAAAATGCTCAAGCACTTGACTGCATCCATACAAAAATGTTGAGAGCGCAGCCGAAAAAAAAAAAAAAGAAAAACCAAATAAAATATGCGAATACAGCTGAAGGATCTGGTAGGAAGAGTCTCTCAGCCTAATTTGTTCAAATGGCTTCTACATATACATTTATACATATATGTGTATACCCATGAAAATAGAGAGTACCCTTTATTTGTGTAACAAATGAAACTGAACCATTGTCAGAGTTACTGGATAACAAATTAATTTGGTAGAGATTGAAGTAAAAAGCTTGGAACTAAGTAGCTTAAATAAATTCTTTAAGATGTATTTTGGCTAAAATGTGTAACACATATTTGAATCGATTTTAAACTCTAATCGTTTAATCTTTTTTAGTTATTTATTGTCATTATTATAACAATATGAAATCTGTTAGAAGGCTTAAAATTTATGCGCAGACGTGTGAAATGCAACACCTCAAACAATCACCTATTATTCATATATTTATGCATGTGTTAATATGTGTTTGTATCTCTATCTTTACTTGTCGTTGTCGTTGGCAAGCATAATTTGTATCTGTTTCTGGTTATTTAAACTAACAATCGTTTGTTGAGCATAACCGAAAGCATTTTATGCATTTTTATTGCCATTTATTCGCAGTGCGCAATTTGCAATTTATTTTTGCAATTTAACACGCGCTGCAATCCAGCAAGAGGAGGATTCCGAGGAGTGTCAGAGAGTTCGGGAAGTAGGGAAAACGGGAATATAGCATAGGCAAAAAAGCATTCAACGCTTTCAGTGCGAGGAAATAACAACAAAGTGCTCACAATAAATGGTAACTTAAAACGCCCAACAACAATTGCAGGAACAACGATACTAACAGCTAACAGCAACTGCATCAATTGTTATTGTGGCTCAAATACTCGTACAAACGTGTTCAATGCTCATATGAATACATATTTTATATGTATGTATTCATATGTACATATTTCCAACGGCAATTAAACGTAAATTAGCGATTCAGGCACTTACATATATACATATATGTATTGTATGTGTTTGCATCTCAACTGTGAATCGCGTATCATCAGAGCTCGATTGAATATTGCTGGAAAATGTGAAGTAAAGTCAGCATATTTTAAGTGCTAGTAAATTGGCATCGTAATGAAAAGACACCCAGTTGAGATACTCTCAGTTGAGATATTTGCTGTTGAGATTTTCCTAGTTAAGATATTTGCAGTCTAGATACTTTCAGTTATGATAATTCTAGTGCAATTGTTTCTGGTGATTAAGAAGCTTAGAAGATAAGTTCATTGTATAAATTTCCTAGCTGATAAACTCGCACTTATGTTTACACCAAGGACTTCTAATTGACATACTCTAAATTAAATTACTCCCAGTTCAGAGATACTTTTAGTTGAGATATTAAAGATAACTCTAATTAAGATATTCAGTAGTTTTAGTTGAATCTCAGCACATTGAGATACAAAGGGAGATTTTAAATTAATAACAATTAATTTGGAATCCATTAAATAATTCAGAAATATCGGATGTATTTATTTTTGATGTGACAACCTTAATGACCAATGACTAAATGGCAAATGACAGAAACTTTTTACTATTAAATATCACTGAAAAATAATAAAAATCTCTTCAATAACACATATTTTACTTCCAATTTTGATTTTCTAATAAAAAAAACTCAAATGCATGAAGTTATTATAATTATTTGATTTTTTATTGGTAATTTGTTTTGTTTATATATAAGCATTTTTTGGTGTCTTTCCATTTTTTCAATTGTATTTGTATTATTTTTAATCTTTTGTTTTCGTTTTAGGTTAGGTGTCTAATACATTGATGTAATAATTTAACTAGTTATTTGGTAATTGCTTGTTACATATGCATATGTATGTATATATATATATATATTAAAAAGTATTTACATAAAGATGTGCAGTTGCCAATTTGGCTTTGACAGGATAGAGTTAGACAATATACGAGTGTAGTTTAATTCAAGTACCTTTTATTTATACTTAATTGCTTGCTTATGGAAACCAACCGATAACTATTTATAATTACGATTAATGCATTTGCATATGGGATTAACCTACAACTTGACCAGCAATCGAAAGTTAAAGCGAACTAAGAACTTCTTATACTAACTAAGCATATTTACAAGTTGCATTTAATAATAAATAAAATAGCAAACATTTAAGAGTTACGGCTTAAAAATTATTGAGCAAGAGGCAATTTACAATGGGAGCAGGAAAAGAAAAGAAAGGCGGAAAAGGGTTAATGCTAAGCTGGAGCGAAAGAGAGAGAGACAGAGAGAGAGAGAGAGAGCGAAACAGAGAGAGAGAGAGGGTGAAAGAACTCGCAGATTAAGTTAAGCGAGCACATACTACTTAGTAAGTATATACAAAAGCTTTAGGAACAAACTATTCAAAACTTTACAGCTTCATTTTTTATCTTCGTATTTTATATCGATTATATTTAGGTGACAGTGGCGGGGGGAGGGGGGAAACCGTGCTCGGTTTTTTTTTTGTTGGCCTTTGTGTGTGTAGCATTGAAACCAATTGATGTGCACTTAGCCGCTGATCCTTTGGCAGAAACTTTTTCAATAGAAATTTACAATGCAACTGGGAGTGGAATGTGGGCGGCATTGGGTGGCTGAGTGGTTCACTGGTTCAGTAACTGAGTGGTTCAGTGGCTGAGTGGTTCAGTGGTTCAGTAGCTGTGCGGTGTCGCCCTGCGGCTTATCGATTTATCCAGAGCGGGAGCATTGGACAACTGAGTGGGAGCTTCCAGGCAATTGTTTAGCTTGCTGTCGACACCAGGTGGCGCTGCTGGTGGTGGTGGTGCCGTTGGTGGCCTTGAGCCGCCACAATTGGTGTCATTGGTGGGCTCCTCATCGGCCTCCACATCGATGGCAGCATCGTCGTCGTCCTGGCAACCCGCCAGCTGCTCCTCCTGCTCCGAGTCCGAGTCCATGTCCACGTCCATGTGGGTGCCGTGTCTCAGCTGTGTCTGCAGCGCAGGAATTCGCGACGGCATCGACATCATCGACATGGCCGTGGGCGCCGGTGGCGGCTTCAGCAGCGTCATGGGCGTCATTGGCGCCGCCAGGCAGCCCACGTTCTATACCAGCGACGACAGCGGCGGCCGTGGCGGACTTGTGTTGCGTGCCGCAGCCGCCGCATAATACTGCATCGGATGGTGATGCGGTGGCGGTGGTGGCACAAAGCCAGCGGTGGTGCCGTCGTGATACAGCACCGGGACACGCACCAGACGCTGTGCCGCATGCGCCATGTTGGCCATGTTGGCGGCCTCCAGTTCGGCGGCCAGTTGACGCTTCCATTTGTTGCGGCGATTCTGAAACCAGATCTTCACCTGCGTCTCGGTCAGACGCAGTGAAGCCGCCAAGCCAGCGCGCTCCGAGGAGCTGAGGTAGCGCTTCAAGTCGAACGTGGACTCCAGCTGAAAGACCTGGGCGCGCGAGAAGACAGTGCGCGTCTTCTTCTTGCGCTTGGAATTGCTGCCATCGCCGTGCGGCGAGGAACTGTCCGAGGGGCCATCGGTGCCGTCGTCCTCCTCGATGATCTCCTCGCCCTCGTCGTCCGACTCGTTCGAGCTGGTGGGCAGCATGTAGGCGCCATGATGAACAACGTGATGCGACAAGCCGCCAACTCCAGCGCTGCTTGTGGGCGTTGTGGGCTGATGTGGATGCTGTTGCTGCTGTGGATGCTGTGGATGCTGTTGCTGGTGTTGCTGCTGTGGATGCTGTTGCTGATAGAGCGGGTGATGTGTGCTGGGTGGTGGGGGTGACTTGCCCGTATTGTTGGAATTTGTCGTGTTGTTGTTGTTGTTGTTGCTGTGACTGTTGTTGTTGTTGTTGTTGTTGCCGCTGCTGGGACTCAACGATGTGGGCGATGGTGGATTTTCTGTGGTGTTTGTTGAGGAACTGTCTGCAAAGAGAGAGCGAGAGAGAGAGAGAGCGTGAGTGGGAGAGTGAGCGAGAGAGCGCATGAGTAAGAGAGAGCGCACGGAGAGAGCGTAAATTTTATTAGTTGATTTAACTGCCTGCCTGTAAGTATGTGTGTGTGTATGTGTGGGTGCTTGGTTTAAGGGTTGTTTAAGATGTTATTGTAACACTGTGTGCATGTGTGTGTGTGTGTGTAACTGTACAGATTTAAGCTGCCACACTTAACCTCACACTTGCCTTGCATCTTGTTGCTGCCTCTTGCCTTTCCCTCACATTGCTTTGCTCCTTTCATGTTTATTTTATTTTTTTTGTTAGACGCAAACTTAAGGCGCAGACGCGGAGAGAGACTCATATGTATATGTATATGTTTATATACATATATATACATATAGATATGTGTGTGTGTGTGAGCGTTAAATTACCATTTAAAATGGCTGTCAGTCAGCTGAACGATTTTACTTTTATTGAGCTTTTAGTTGAAATCTCATTTGAAAAGTTTAAATTGCCGTAATTTGCCGCATTTAGTATGAAGCAGGTTATTTCGCCTCTCCACTTGACCTGTAAACTTGAATAGAGCCATCAACTAAATTCCAGATGCCCAAGCAATCAACCAGTCAACCAGTCAAGTAGTCAGCCAGTCAACTAGCCAACCAGTCAAGCCCCAAAGCAGAGTGCTAAACTTAAGGCCAATTTACATGAACAAATGCAATTGCAATGACTTCTAATGCCGCAGGGTCAATTAAAAGTGCGGGAAGTGAGGGGAAGGGGAGTTAAACTACAGGTAAACTGCAGAGAATTTGCTGCAAATGTTTGTTGCCGTTGTCCGTTGTTGAGTTCCGCCCGCCATCGGACCAAAAGGCGAACATGTCAAACGCTTTGTTCGTTCCCCGCAGTCGTAACTCGATACTCGATTACAAATTGCAATTAATTGAAAATGGCGATTAAAGCAGCCGTGTTTCTGAGCAGCTAACGGTACATGTGTATCGCATGCTAATGACACCCCCTACACTTACCCCTCCCGCCCCCCATAAAGCTAAGTAAACAGTGCGTGCAAATATGTGCTGCCTGCTTCAGGGCGCACTTTGTATGCACATTGCGCACATTCTTGACGGCATTAGGCGCGTTTCCGCCGTTGCCTATGCAAATTAAATGAAAATGCTTTAAAGAATGCCTGTAACGGCACATTCTTAACCCAAGAATAGATAGCTAAAAGAATTCTCAGACACATTCTTGGACGTAAAAAAAAAAACAACGTTTACTTTGAGGCTAAGCTCTTTGAGTAGTTGAAATCGACAAGAATTTGTTAAGTTATACGTCGATATAAAGTGAAATTTATTTCATCTAATCAGATAACAAATTTAGTATATCTTTTTTAATGGATGGATTATACAGGGGTGGTCAGAAGTATTTACACAACACTTAAAGTTGCAACTACTCATAATTTAAAGTGACTTTATGTTAATTTTGGTATCAATGGAAAGGTAATTTGAAATCCTTTTGAATGATACAAAAGTTTCTCTAACCAATTAAAATTATATATGTGAAATTCTTCTTTGGAAAGGGACCGTAACGGTTATAGATTTTAAATTGCTTTATTGATTTTTTTCAAAATATTTAAAAACTTACGTTTCAATATTTTTTTTAGAATTTTTTTTTGACTTGTTTGTGATCACTGTCAATGAAACTCAGTTCTTTGAGTAGAGGAAAACGATTAGAAATCTAAAAATTTAATAGTTAATATAAAGCAAATATGTTTTGATTGGCGCAACATAACTTCCAGATTAATTGTAATATTATTAACTGTTGGTCAGGTGGCTCAGTGGCTAGAGTTGCCGACCTTTTACAATTAGAACTCTCAGTTTGAATGACTGAGGTTCGATTCCCACAAAAGTGCTAAGCTATAAACCGTCAAAAATTAAATAATTAACAATTGTTCGTTAAAGCTGAAAGCCATACAATTCAGTGACTGTCCACAAAGACAGATTCTAAATATAATTAAGAGTAAAAAAAAAAAGAAATATTAACTGGTTGAAGCTAAACTATTAATGAGATAAAAAGTTTGATGCGATATAATTTTGGGCAAATGTTAAACAGAGGAAAAAACACGTTTCTTAAGAAAAGCTCAATAAATAAGGATTTCTTAAAAAAAAAATGGTGCAGACTACGATTTTGAATCTCTCCGAAATTTCTTATCTTTTACCCATTTTAGACAATTTAAGTTATTAACAGCAACTTACCATGGGTTGGACTATGGAAGGGCATCCGCTGTGGTGCCCAGGGCCAGCCAGGTGGACACAACGCCGCATATCGTCCGGCCAGAGCGCCCCACTGTGAGATGAAACCCAATCTGAAATGCCGAAATGCAGAACGGTTAGTGGAATTGCCATAAATTATGCACACTGATAATTGCTGAAATTCAAGTAAAGTAGAGAAACCAAAAGCCAAACAGCCATTTTCAGGAATAAACATTTAATGTATGTATACGACTTGTAAGTAAGTAAATATAAATGCCGACAGCTCAGGAATAACCAGAATCAAGGCAAGAAAAAAACAAGATGAGGCGACCCTTAAATGCTAAGCAACCCCATGCCACAGGAGTAGGAAGAGGAAGACGATGATGCCCATAACTGGCAACAGCTGCTGCGAATTTTGTACATAATAAATATATATAAAAATATATGAAAGTATATATGTAAGTGTAACCTTGTTAGGTTTGCGAGCTTAAAAGCATCTTTATAAATATATTTATTTATTTATGTTGGCGCGGCAAAGTTTGCAAGACGAAACACTTTTCGGCGTTTAGGTAACGTTATAATGTGTTCCATATACGAGCATGTGGGAGAGTGAGAGTGTGTGTGTGTGTGTGTATGTGTGTCTTTTGGGGGTGGTTTCTTTAGGGTAGGGGAAGTTTATTGTACTAAATCAAAGTTTTCAAGTCAAATCATTCGAGCAACAGCTAATGCGAAAGGTAATTGGAAGAAAGCTGATTTTGTTTTGCCTCCGAGGGGTTGTGAGGGGGGAAAGACAAATGGGGAATGGAGCGGGGGTGAGTTGTGGCACTTAAGAGTGCTTTTACTGGAGCTCAGAATTTGATTGATTTATTGATATGCTTTAAAGTCTGTTGTGTCCCACGCACTCAATGAACTTAGCTGTTTAACAATGTTTAACCACAGTCAGTGCATTCCCACCAGTCTAGAATACCAATACCAAATAACCCAAATGGCCCAAGCGACCCAACAACCCCCCAATCGGTTTTTGTTGCTGATTTTGCTGTTTCTTTGATTTTTTTGTCATTTTGTTTTGTTTTTATTTTCGTTGTTGTTAAACCCCTTTTAACCGTTGTGCAAATGACCAGACTGTGATTTTCATTTCGATCCCAACTAGTCTCCCTTCCCCGCCCCTCTACCATGTTAGACAGACAATGAGCTTGTTGTGTGTGTGTGAGTGTGTGTGTGAGTGTGTGTGACATTAACATTTAGCTGACCTCTTTCACTGCGGCCAAGGTGCAGGTGTGGAAATCAATAGTTGCCAAGCTCATTCTTCTCTCTCTCTCTCTCTCTCTCTCTCTCTCTCTCTCTCTCTCTCTCTCTCTCTTCTTTACCTCTGTCTCTGTCTGTTTTGTAAGTAATGCCTTTTCAATTAAATTTTACCTTTTTACCTGCTAAATTATGAGACTCAACTCAACTCAACTCGACCCGACTCGACTTGACGCTTCAAAGGCTTCCCCAACTTGGCTACTTGGCTGCTTGACAAACAGGCAGCTCAAATCACTTCTAATGGGCTTCATGTTTACAACGTCAATTGAGAGAAAGCCGCTTTTGCTATCGGCCAAAAAGATGACGCCCCAACGACTACTCAAATTACGAACAAAGCAGCCCAAAAAAAAATAAGATAAATAAGAAAAGCAGCAAAATAAACGCTGAAAAGAAATTACCTCAATTACTGCGCTAATTTCAGCTGGAAAGCTGTCACCCAATGAATTGCAAACAGCTTGTAGCTATTTGCTTTACTAATTATCCAAATCAAAGGCTCAGTTCTCGGTCCTCTTCTGTCCGTCCGACTCGAGGTCCGTGGCATTTGTTTTCCGCCCAGTCGCAATGAAATAAATACAACATTCCATTGCCCCGGGCAGCCACAGCTCCACGGTCTACATTTTCATTGGTGTCACTTTGTGGCGGAAGTGGATGACCATGTTTAAAATTCTGTTGACTCTGGGGCAGGGGATTCGACTGGGGGTTGCACCCCCCACCCGGAACTGTCAGAAGTCAACGGGGGAGCGGCGACCCCAGCCAACAATCCGATTTTCATTCCCAACTCAACTTGATGCATGCCTGATATTTCCCTCATTTAATGAATTGTTTCTTCTTCTTCGCTTTCTTGCTCCACCTTCCTGTCATAATTCTTCTTTGGGGCTCTTTTGTTATCGTAAAAAATAAATAACAGAAGTGTGCGCTATGCAATTGAGTTGTTCAACATGGCATTCTACATGGGTCGGACGCCTTATTCACTTGATGGCGATTTTGTCTCTCTCTCTCTCTTACTCTGTCTCTGTCCTCTGATTGGGTCTTCCACTTGGGTCTAGACCCAGAGAAGCTTTGATGTTTTTCTTTTTTTAGTTAGAAATGGGCTCGAAAGACGTACATGGAGAGGTCTTAAGCGAGGTTTTGGTTAATTTGCTATATTTGGCACAAAGAGTTGTACAGACTCTTACTTGTGAATTTGAATAAAAAAAAAAATTAGTTTTAAAATCACAGAAAGAAATTAAAAATTATAAACTAAAATGTTAAAGAATAATAAATTTATTCAACTTTAAGATGCATCATTATTCCAAATGCATCTCATTTTTTAACGCAAATGTAATCATTTCGTTATGATTTAATTTAAAAAAAAAATTACAAATTTATTTTAATAAAAACTATTTCTGCTGATTAAATTTTATATGAATAAAAAATTGCATAAATATGTTTTGAGGTATCTCATAGATAAAATTAAACTAAACTTAAAAAAAAGTGTAAGAAATTTAAATTTAAATTTGGCCCTTAGTGAAGCTTAGTCACTAACGTGGATTATACTCATATTGTTATACCTTGTGAAGTTGATTTCCTTTGCTAAAAAGCGACTTTTCCAAGTGATTTCATAAACTCAAGAAAACATAAGTCCAATTATTATTTAAATGAACTTTTTTTGCTGCTCCAAGTGCCCGCAGATTTCAGCACTTGAATGCTTTGCATTTTGGAAAGGCAACACAGCTGCCACAACCAGGTCAGAGAAGCCACTTAAGTGAACCCCCAAAAAAGTATATGCCACATATAAAATGCTCGTATGCAAAGCGACAATTGTCAAATAATTTCAATGCGATTATTACCGAAATTAATTTAAATAAATAAGAAATTTAAAAGTAATGCTAACAATGAACTCATATGACTGGCAGGCTTAAACCGCTTAGGATTCGTTCATGTATAAAAGATTTGCACACGCTAATTGGCATTGGAGAGAGAGAGAAATATTATACAGACTCGCATATTTGTGACATTTTGAACGGGTGTCAACAGGGAAAAGTGCGGGCACTGGAAAATCACACTCGACCCGACCGCAAAGTAGCCAAAATATTGAACATATCCATTGACTCACAGTTGACTGGGCAGAGAGAGAGAGGGAAGCAGGGAGGCAGGGGAGATATTATTGTAGCTAACCCGGTTGGCTTGCTTTTGTCATTAAACGGGATTAGCATGAAAATATTGGTAATAACTGACGAGTAATATTTCCATGGCCTGCAGCGGCTTATGCTAAGTCGTCCACTTGAAAAATGGTGACATTTGCGATGCGCTCCAAATTAGTTTTTTTTCTGTTCTTCTTCTGTTTGCACCGCAGGAAGTCGCATAAATGACACGTGTCCAGGAGCAGTATTAACAGAAAACAATCAAAGTCAAGCCAAAAATCTTGATAGAGAAGCAAAAAAAAAATATGCTTTCATTAAATTGAAACTATGACCAATGTACTATTGAGATACAAATGCGATAAATGGCGAATCAAGCAGCGATTTCACCACTGCAAGTTAATCCCTTTGATAGATAGATAAGATTTGTCAGACCATGCGCAATGCATTGGGACTGAAATTGGATTGTAATTACTGCAATATATAATTATATTGTCAGGGCGTCCTTTTGTGTGCTTTATACTGACAACATACAGGGCAAAAAAATGAAATGAGAAAATGGAAAAACTGCTGCTGCACTACAATAGACATTTCCTGGACTCGAGCACCCTTTCCATTATTTGGACTGGGTTTGGGCTTGGACTGGTCGCGTTGGCCCTTTTGTTGGGCGCACTCACAAGCGTATCAGGTTACAGTTACAGCGCTTAACTGCGTTTCTTGCAGCGCTATAATTAAACCGCAGTTGAAGAGCAGACAGCTAACGGAAAAAGACATCAGACAAGAGACGGGAACAGAAAGAGAAAGAGACAGAAAGAATTTCAACAGTAGCTGACCACTAATTAAAAAATGTAATGCCATTGTCAAAATAAACGAATAAGTGATACTCCAGGTGAAAGTGCCTCAAAAAAAGATACAAACGTATCTGCATATTAAGGTATTTTTTATTAAACGATCACTCAGCGTTTTTTTTTTTTTGGTTTTTGTGCGCTTGCATTAATCATGGATGGAACTGAGCTCGACTCGATGATCAAGTGATAAGCCCGTCACATAGGCAGCCACACGTCAGCTGTAAGCGCCAAACAGCAGGAGTCAACACTTGGCCAAAACGAGGCGAGGGCGATCAACTCGAGCTCGAACTCGAACTCGAAATGGGGTAAGAAGCACGCGACCCTCGTCCTGAAGGGATCTCAACTCAAGTCGCCTTATCGCACGATCGATCGGTGAACGCATGCGTAAATTAAATGAAAATGATCATTATTAAAACAAAACCCAACAACAACAACAAATAAAGTCCACATTGCATTTGTAGCGAGTCCAACTTTGAGTTCATAAAATAAAAGTGCAACATTTTTTTAATTCAACACATGCCTTAATCGAGCAATTGGAAACTCGATCTCTCGCTCGCTCGACTCATGTCCTTTTTTATGCCCATTTAAATGTTGGCTAAGTGAGGTTAACAGGACCCCATTTCCTTTTTGGCACTCGCAAGTATGAATTTATTGATGAACTGCACTGCATTATGTAGGCGGCCCTTTATCAGTCTGTCTGTCTCTCTGTCTGTCTGTCCCTCTGTCCATACATGTAGGTCAGTTCAGTGAGGGTTCATTCAATCATTCATAATAAAGTTGATGTTGCATTCATATTCATACTCGTTATTTTAGCATGCCGGAATATTGTGCGATTGTCGGGACTGTCAGACTGTCGGACTGTCCTGTCCTGTCCTCTCAGTTATGACTGCTCGTAAATGTTTGCTACTTGCATTGAATTTCATTACGCAAATGTTGCGAAATTCGATACTTTTGCAAATTGCATGACCAACATTAAAGGAATCGATATGGATTTGTATTGAACAACGTGACCAACTGGCCGCTTTAGGAATTAAATGACGCAATGAATTCAAAAAACAAATGAATTAAATTTGAAATAGAAATTGAAAGCATCTCTTTCATAATTTAAATAGTTCTTAAATGAAACATTTTGTATGTTATCAATTTTAAAAATCTTTAAAATGTAAAAGTAAAAATTTAAACTTTAATATCAACATAATTGATCATGAAAACTTTTCGAAAACAATATAAAGGATTTGATGAAATTATGTTATGTTTTGTTTTGTATATATTTTGCGACCGACTTTAACTATAAAATTGGTGGAACGAAATAAAGGTAATACCTTATTGAAAATAGAATAAGTAAACAAAGTAAAAGAAAATCTTTAAAAATTAAATCGGTTTTAAAATCAAACATTTGATGCACTCAATATAAAAAATCCACATTACCCAACTACATAAATGTAAAATTGGAGTAAGTTTAAATCGAATTAAAAAATAAATGCTTTAAATTCATATTTCCACTTGATCAGATAATAAAATAAAAATAATAAAAATCAGATATCCTAATTATATAACATTAGAAATGCAAAGAATTGGGTAAATAAAAGACCTAACTTAAAGGCGAGTTACATCCATTTAATCTTGAGGCATTCATCTTGGCACTCACTTAAGGTGTCCTATGACAGTTTTCCCTCAATCCTGCAACCTTTCCATTAAATGTCCTATCTTGACCATCAGCTAAATAAACTACTCCTCGATTGTCCCAAAAGAATGTCCGGCAGGATTTCTAACGAAACAGATTTGCGTCACCTTCCATATTAGAAAAACCAATGCCATTGTCTGAGATTGAGTACCTCAAGGATTATATAAAATTTGCCCAATATATTAGAAATGAAAACAGGACGATGAAATCAGGTGAAATCAGGCTCATTGAAAAATGAAGAGAACGCTTGACTTTTTGGTTTCACGTTGGCAAGCAAAACAATGACGAGGGCTCTGAGACTTTAAGCCGGGTCTAAACAGTTTTGCAGAGTGCAGCTCAGCAGCTCTTTGTTTCGGGACGAATTTCCTAAATTTGGGAAGAGGCATCGACAACTCACCTTGAGAGCATGGCCGCATCCTGTGGCCCTGTGGCTCCTGGCTGTGCCAGTTGTGGAATGGGCGTTATTAGCGCAGTGGCGCCATTCTTTTTCGCCGGCTCACTGCGACTCAAGATGCTGGAGATGGAGAAGCTGGTGAAGCCATTGGAGCCGGTCGTCGCCTTGTTGCCATTGCTGCTCGCATTGCTGTCGTTGCTGTTGGCGCCAACTGAAGCCGCTGCTGCTGCCACTGCGGCAGCTGCTGCTGCCGTAGCACAAGTTGTGCTGTTGTTGTTGTGGTTCAATGTTTTGCTGTTGTTGTTGTTGTTGTGGTGCAGCTCGTCGCCATTCCGCTCCAGCTCCGGCGACTTGGGCGCCATTGAAGTTGGCGAACTTAAACGTTCGCCAAGATGTGATTGCGGCGCCACCGCGTGTTGCAACAACGCGGCGGGATGTGGTGCCCCATGCGGCCCCGGATGCAGATGCCCGAAACTGTGCAGCGCATGATGCAGAGCCACCGGATGGCTACTCAGCGAACTGAGATGGTGTTGCAGATGATGGTGCAGCACCGCCGGCGGCACTGTGCCATTCGGACTGTGATGATAATGCGGCGCAGCGATTGTGGAAGTGGAGGTCGGTGTGCCGGCGGCAGTGTTGGGTGTGGAGCGGTGTGTTGGTGTCGCCGGTGGCGAGCTGCCGTCGATGGAACGCGCCGAGGGACTCTCCCGGCCATTGCTCATGCCGGCGGCGCCCAAAGGACTCGGCTCCGGACTGGACACCACACTTATATCGACTTCAGCCTCGGAGGAAGACATTTTACGCGAACTATCAAAAGTACACAAAAACGCACACAACAACTGTCACGATAATATTCGAGTAAATATTCCAGCGATTCCCAATTTGATTGATTTTTGAAATGTATTTGGTTTTTATTCGGTATTCACGCAACTTGCGACGTGGCACAAATAAAGTTGCTCAGGTGTCGACCGAGACGTCTGCACCGTTTGATCAACGATTCGCATTTAAATTCAAATGTTTTCTGTTAACAGGCTCAAAGTCCTCGACGACGCATCTGACTGACTGTCTGTCCTTCTGCCTGCCTGCCTCTCTCTCGCTTGCTCTCACTCGCTGTCTCACTCGCACACTTGTTGTAGCTCTCACTCTAACACGCCGTGTGTCGCTGTGTGTGTAAGCGATCGTTTAGTAATTTTATTGTTTCAGTCTCTGAATTTTTAACCCCTAACACAGAGAGAGAGCGAACAGTCGGCGCTGTTTGCCACTGAAACGGAAACTGAAACTGAAATGAACTAAACAGAGAACTGAACTCAGCTCAACTGAACAACACTGAACTGAGCAGAGCTGAACTGAACAGAACTGAGCTGAGGTGGTTGGTTGGTTGGTTGTCTGGCTGTGAAATTCTTTTGGTCTGTGCGCTAAATGGTTTTTCGCACACACTCACGCTCACACACTCACACACCCTGAACAGGTATGTGGAGGGTTTAATGCGCTCTCTTTTGCACAGGGGTTGCTGACTCTGCTCCGCTCTTTTCCACTGCCAATTCCATTCCATTCATTTGCCGTTGAGCTGTGTTGAGTTCGTTTATTTCGACAATTGTGTTGCAACCGCATCGACAGACACTTTGCGTATGTTCTTTTTGTCGCACAGCCCGTAAATTGTGCCAATAAAAATATTACACAGTCTGAGCCAAAATATATTCGCACTGAAACACTTGGCAATTGGAACATGCTTAAGTGAAAGGGCGGGCGTGCTTAGGGCCTCCATCTACCGAAATTCAAAATCTCACAGTATGTATTTGTATTTGTGTGCCAGCTTGGCCCCTATTGAAATGCCAATATAAAATCAATCAATTGGCACCCACCAAGGGTCAAGTGGTGCTCTGTGTGCAATCCTGTTGCTCCAAACTGTGCCAAGGATTTTAATTGATGGCAGCCAAGAGGCTCCTTTTTAAGGGTGAAGTGAGCTGTAAATGCGGGCTACACAAATTGTAGTTTATTTATAATCCTTAACACAATTCAATAGCTTTTCATATATGTAAGTGCATATACTTCATTTTAAAATAGAATCATAACTTTTAAAGTTTAATACTATCCTTATTGCTTTATTTATAAACTTTAATACAATTCAATATATTTTCAAATAAGTGCATATCCTTAAAAATACTTCTTTTTAAAATAGAATCATAACTTTTTAAATTAAATTACCACTATCCTTATTGCTTCGATTGATCAGAAAATATGCAAAGATTATTTGTCTTTCAATGTTTAATCCTATATTAAGCTTATTTCTTAAAAATATAATATAAAAATCTTTTTATTCAAGAAATTTCTACTCTTAATGTGTTACTCTAAAAGGAGAAAATGGAGAAAATAAACCAAGATTTTAATCAAAAACTTGGATTTAAAAACATTCCTGCGAAATATTGCTATTTAATTACAATAAAACGAATTTCTAAAAATAATAGATATATATTTTATTATATTTTATAGTGTAATAATATACACAATATTATTTGTGTTTAAAAATTATAAAAACATATGCAATAAATGACAAAATCTCAGCTCAGTTCAGCGCTTCATTCTCAAAAACACAGATTGAAATCCGAGCACATTGATGTTCTATTCCACAACGTTCCCCATTCATAGGCAACCCCATGCGCACAGAGGCAGCCATTTTTACAAAAGCAAAAGTTGAGCAAACTTTGCAGACAGTGAGAGCGAGAGAGACAGTGTGAGAGAGAGAGAGCGGCAAATTGAAATTTTTTAAATGCTTTCAACTGAGACGACCACGAGGCATTCAAAAAGTGTTGCAAGCAATTTGCACAAAACAAAAAAGCGTTGTGCGAGGCAATTGCACAGAGAACAAACTGCAAACTCAGAGAGAGAGAAGAGCGAAAGAGAGAGAGAGAGAGAGACTCAGAGAGAGTAAGTGCAATAGCCAATGAGAGTGGGCGTGTCGCAGGCAAACCAATGGGAACACTGCACAGCCACCACTTGACGCTCAGCTGACACCGCCGGCAAATAATCAAAAACATTTGCCACTCTGACGGCAACGACGACGGCGACGGCGACACAGAAAAATGCGTAGAAATTCATGCGCAATTACATTTATCCTGTTTAGAAGATTGCTTTGCCAAAGTGCGTCTCAAAGTGCTGGCAGTCACCGCAGACTGTCCCCCCTCTCAGCCCACACTCAGTCTCACTCCCACTCACATGCATACACCTGCACACATACAAATATCTGTATGTATGTATGTAGGTGTATTACTCTGGTCTCCAAGATTCAGACAACGCTTTTCCACCTGCCGCAGCATTTGCAGCGCAACATATTTTTGTGTAATTTCCCTCTGCGTGACTTTTTTTTTTTTTTGCTTGTTTTTGATTCGTTATTCGCGTTTCTCGTTTCTCGTTTCTCGCTTTTTCGTGTTTTAGATGCTGCAGCCCAATCGCTCGTTTCAGAGAGTTTAGAGAGCGTCTGTGACGCTTTTGGTTCAAAAGGTGTTGACACTTGGGCGCTGTCCCACTTTAATTTTAACTGAATGCACAAATGGAAATCGCATTACTTGTGTGTAAGAGGCCTGAGACAAGTTGGGCATGGCTTTTGTTCACCTGACGCTTTTGACAATTCTATTTTGGCCCTCTCAAGGTGTGTGTTTGTGTAAAACAATTTCAATTTGATTTCATTTTGACGTTGCGATTTTATTGTAGCTTTTGTTTGCCGAGCTGCCCTTAGTTGCCTGGCATTAATTAGGCAAATTGACATTGGTTGGTCAAAAGAGGTGCTAAACCAAATTCAATGCGTCAACAAATGGATTTTCAAGCCCACACACACACACACACACACACACACACACACAAACAAAAGTGATAATGGAAATGTTCTAATCACACAGAAAAACTGAGCACAAGGTATGATAAACGGTTGCAAATAAAAACCTAAAGCCCATTCTCTACCCCCTAAAAATTCCAAACTTAAATACAGGCTGTGTACCTCTTACCTTCCCCTGCTCCGTCTTCTCTTCTGCTCCTGCTCCTGCTCCTGAAGCACATTAAGCTCAATCCTTGAACGACCGCTGGGCAGCGGGCAAAGCCAAGCCACAAAAATTCCGAAAAAGCAAACGACCAAAGCTCTTTTACTTGGAGCATTTAAAAGAAATAACAAACTGTTCAACTGTCGGACAAAACGATTCTACAACAAATTGCACTGCAATAAAAAGAGTGTATATGTGTGTGCGAGTGCGAGCGAGATGGCTGATGGCAGATGGGTTGAAGAGAAGGCAAGCTACAAGCAACGAACCAACGAACGAACGAAGGAACGAAACCAAAGCCAAAGCCAAAAGCAATGCAGACAAGCTTCAAAGCTTTTCTATGTAGCTGTGAGTGTATGTGTGTGTGTTTTAGATTGTGTGTGTAAGTGTATGTGTGTGTGTGTGGCAAAAGCAAACAAGAAAAACAGCTCTTAATTGACGTACGAGCAAAGTGGGAGTTGCAATTTTCATTGACTCCACTTTAGTTGGCAGACGGGCGCCTAAAAGTCGACAACGGAGCAGAGAAGAGATACTACTACAACAACAACAACAACAACAACAACAAGAGCAACAACAACAACTACAGCAGCAACAACAACAGCCAGGAGATTGTTAGGTTGTTTGGCTTGTTATGTGTTGCCATGTTAAGGGGATTTACATAACTATGCAAAACGCTTTTGATCTGCGAAACTCACAACTCTTTTGCCCCTACTTAGAAAACGAGACTCTACACAGAGAGAAAAATATTTTAACATTCCAGTTTAAAATTCTTGAACTAAGCATGAACATAAAATGGCAAACACTCAGCTTTAAAAATATTAAAAAAGCCTAAAAATATTTCTAGAGACCCGATATTCAATATATTTGTAGAGAAAGAATTGAAAATTTCTAATTGAATCTATTCGATTACGAGTTAATAAGTAATTTTATATACTAAAATACTTTAAAGTAAAAAAGAACAAAATGTACAAGTCATAGAATATGGACATTTCCAGAAAAAGACCACCTCGCCCAAAAACGTAAAATTGATTAAAAACTCACATCTTGAGAAATTTAACAATATACGCTAAAAGAAACTCAATAGGATAAACACAACTTGATGAATAAAACTTGAAAAATAAATAAAATGATAGTAACATATGAAAATTATTTTAAAATGGAAAACTTTCTTATTTTTTATGGTTTAAGACAATTTTCTTCCAAATCACTTGAAACATTTCGCAGACTTTCGCATTTGTCAAGGGTAGTTTGTTTTCTATAAATAATTCTAAGACGACAAGTCGTCAAAGCATGTCCTTTACAACACATATGGTGTAGATGGAATGCATTAAGCACATGAGGAAATATTTTTGAAAATGACAACTTTTGCCATTTGTGTTGTTTATTCAAAGACGTACAAATGTCGCGTTCTCGATCCTGAAAATATCCATATGCCTGGGAATATCTAAAATTAAAGAAAAAGAAATTGGCTCAACCTTTGTTTTCTGTGTATATTTGTTAGATTTTATCCTCAAGGCTTGCCATGTTTGCTCGACTTAACTGCAATTAATTTGGCAATTGACGTTGCAAAATACTTACTAACATACTCACACACACACACACCCAAACACGCACACACACTGAAATGGAAAATGGTGTTTCGTCGTAAATTCAATAGTATTTTAATAGAAGTTCGTTAGGTTTTTAGTGCGAGTATTTTAGCCTGGTCGAGAATCGTACGCTCCATTACGTTATCGGACACATTAGGCAAATGGCTGTGGCTTTTGTTTTGTTATTAACATTTATATAATAGGCGAAAAGCATGCTAAACAATAAACTGCATGGAATGACGAAGTGAATGAATGAATGTTATGGTATGGCTGAATGAATGCTTAAAAGCAGCAAATGGAGTTGTATAGTCCAGTCCCTTGGCCATTTCAACTTATTTTGTCTGTTTTGGATATTAGTCGGCTAAATTTGTGACGCGCTATTTGGGCTTGGCTTTTGTCTTCCAACATTCAAATGCAAACAATGGCTGGCTAAAATATGTAAGTTGCCTTTACACCCACTCCAAGCACACACAGACACACACACACACAGATAGCTTTCCAACTGTGTGAGGGAGAGGCAAAAGGAGCAAGGTATTCATGCCACACGCAACCCCGTTCAAACCGCGTCCTCTCTCCTCCTTCTCCCCGCTCAATGCCCATAAATAACGCTTTAGACTTTGATTTAAATAAATTGTATTACGAACGCTCATATTTTATCATTTTAACAGTTTTTCGCTTTTTTCGTGGCCTCCCTTCTCTCCGATTCGATTCGATTTTGTTTCTTCTCTTTTGCGTTTTTCAAATGACATTCTTTTTATATTTTATTTTTTTTAATGTCAGGACAACGACATCCTGCCTGATTGAGTGCCATTTCAGACACATAAATTTCATGGCAAACAAAAGTCACAAGTCGTAAAAGTGCTAACTGCTTTTTGGCGACAGACGGTAAGTGTTCATCTCAGCAGAATGTACATGGCTTTGACCTCATTAACTTGGCTGGATCGCAAAAGATGTCATCGGTTTATTTATGAAATTGTTTTCAATTTAGTTAAAAAAATATTTACAGAAATGCATAAAGCCAGTTGAAATACTTTAAACTATAATTATGTGCTCAAAAGTTATTTCAAATAATTAATTAAACATTTTTTAAGAATGAGTATAATTTTTTAAATGAAAAAATATAATTCAACAATGATTATTCTTCAAAAATTGCTCGTTTATTTTATTTCACAACATTGTTAAGAGGAAAAAGGTCCAGCTTGAAAATTGGTCGGTAAACGTTTGAAATCAAATGGCGATATGAAATACAATAAATTGGAAATAAACTCGAACAATGGTGAATCCGTTAAGGTTTTAATTTTAAACAATTATTATATATTAGCCACAAAAGAGCCAAAAAACTCGATGGGGAAAAACAGCGAATTGCCGGCCAACCAACAAAGGCACCGCCAACAGTATGAAATTACCAATTTGCAATAAAAAGGTAGCACCAGAAAAGTTCAGGAGTGAGGGAAGCAGAAGCGGAGAAGGAGAAGGAGGAACATGAGGAGAAAAGGGATGAACAAGCAACCTACGATTGTCGAGCGAGTTGTATCCTATTTGCCAAAAAATCCCGATAAAAATAAAAACGAAAGAAAATCTTAAAGCAACCAGAGATAATGTTGTAAATCGAAAGGAACGACTTAAGGATACCATATACCATTTATTTACAGAATCTTAAAACATAAGTTGCTGTAAGAGCAGTTAAATCAAACTAAAAATTAAAATACTTAATTCATTTTAAGCTTAAAAATGTAGTTTGATTTAATAAGGAATCGAATGATTTAAATTTGTTAACAACTGCTCTCAGATGGTCGGGATCTATTAAATTAGAAAATAAATTACATTTCTTAAGCTCGTTGATCTCAATCCCAACTTAAGCTGTAATTTAGAAACATTTAAACTAAAATTATTATTTAAATTAAATATTTATTTCAAATGTTACACATACGCCATGTGGAATTGAATTTTTTGATTTGAGTATTTGTATTTAAACCCTCCCCTTAACCTTAACATTTTTACTTGATTTTGCGCTCTTTTGTTTGCCTGCTGATTTCTCAGCTGAATGCGCCGTGGCTAAAGGATCACAGGCAACCCAAACAGGATCCACTTGAAAACCGATCGCGGGATTAATGCGATTAACTTACAGTTGATTTCAGCGAAGGGCGAGCATTGATCAAATGAAATGAAAGTAAAGTAAAAGTTTCAAATTCAAACAGAGCTGCAAGCGGATCCTTTTTGGCGTATCCTTTTTATGGCATATGAGAGAGAGAGAGACAAACAAAAGACAAACCCTGCGAAAATCGTGCTAAAGTCCTTAATGCCGCTAGGATGCGCAGTGATAGACGCACAAAGATAACAAACAAACAGCCGACAGACAACAAACAGTGGCTAAGACTTAATTATTTTATAAGGCGGCCGGTGAGCAACAACAACAACTAAAACAACAACAAAAACAAACAGAAGCAGCAATAACAACAATAAGAGCACAGCGGGCGGTTTGTGGACCGCCCAGTGAGCGCGTTCAGCCGATTTGCGGTTCTACTTTTTACTCTCGAAGTGAGTGTGTGTGTGTGTGTGTGTGTGTGTGTGTGTGTGTGTGTGTGAGAGAGTGTATCTAAATTGCCTTTGCTGGCTGAAGGAAATATCAATTTGTCGCCACATCATAAAAGGCAACACAATAAAATTACACACCCCATCCCTCGCCCACGACACTCCCCCCACATAACTGTAAAGACGAGCAAAAATCGCCCGTCTATATCTTTGTCAAATCCCACATTCAATTTGGCACTGCTTTGTGCGCAAAATCCCCAAAGGAATCAAGCTCTCGCCCGGTTCGCGGTGTCATCCACATTCCACATTCCACATGCCCAAACCGCCCACATTTGGAGAAATCCGTACCAAGAAGCACAATAACAGACAGCAGGACAAAAAAGATAAAAGAGCAAGGAAAGGAAGGAAACAAAGAAAGAAAGACACATCGTAAATGGCAAATGCAATTCGCGTATTTTATGACGCGCCACGTTGATGGCGATGGCAATGGCGCAAAAGTGCTTCAGATCCCACCCAGCTTGGAGCAATGGAGCACGGCCCAATGATGATAGTAGTGAGGAGTTTCGCAATAAGCTGAGCGATAATAAGAGACAAGCAAAATAATAAAATAAATAATGAAGAACAATTCAATTATTTTTTGGGTGAATGCTAAAAGCTACAACACAATCACAGATAGACAGAGAGACAGGCGGACAGATAGAACAGTGAGTGCCTGAAGTGCTCGACCCTGGCTAATGATGATGCATTATGGCTGGATATACACTCGGTCGGTACTCCTCGTATCCTGATATCCTGGCTTATTGGCAGCTCACCACAATCATTTGCGAGTCCATTGCCCTCCCCACTCTCCCTGCACTTTAAAGCTAAATATTAAAAAACAAATCTAATGATGTTTAAAATACATCAATAAATCGACCACTCAATCTTTGCGAATGCCATTTGCAAGTGCTTTACCCCGTTGATATTTTTGGCTAATAATCAAATTAATTAAATAGATTTTTATGAAAAATCAACCAATCACTTCAGTTTGTTTATCGTATTTCATTTGCATAATTAAGTTCAGTTAATTGTATAACTTAAGATTACACATTGGTTAAAAACCAATATCTTTAGTTCAGATAATGTTTAAACGAAAATAATCAAATTTGAATGCAGAATAATAAGTCTTTTTTTTCAGTTAAAATTCGAATTTAAATATATTTGCTACATTTTACCTTAGTTTTTATATTACTTAATTTTAGTTACATTTTAGTACTTTAATTTTTAGTCACCTGTATTAAGTTGACATTAAATAAATAAATAAATGACTATCCGCTTGAGAATCTGTTCAGTTTTGGGATAGTTCTGAAATTTAAAAGTTGGTCTGATTTTCGAATTTCTAATATTTTTTTAGATATATGGACATTTTGTTCGATTTTTACATTAAGTCCCGTTTTTTTTCAATTTCTAAATAAGTTTCTTAGTAACTATTCAAATTTGAAATTATTTGTTAAATAAAACTTATATGTAGATTGAAAAAAGTCCCTTGATCAAGTTATATAATTGTTAAACAGTGTAATTTAAAACTTTCAGAGGTTTTTCAAAATTGTGCGTCTTTTAAGCGGAAATTAAATTAAACTCGATTCACAGCTTGCCCAAGTATCTTTGTATAGTCAATTATTTTGTATGCCAAGAACAAAATTTTTCATTTCTTTACATTTCCGTTATTATCTTACTGGGACTAATTATTGAACGAAATAATTTATTTATCTTTGATCACATATTGTTCTACAATTTCTCTGAATCTCAGTTAATTTCTCAATACATCAATTTGTCTGTTTGCCCATAATTACAATGGCGTCCATATCATCGTCCCAATTATCTAGTAAATCTAAAATGGAAATGCAAAGATGCACAGCTGGATATTCAGTCGGGTTCTTATCAAATTGAAAACATGGCAACTTTTAATTGAGGCCTAGCAACGCAGCCAAACAATGCGGCATGCGGCATGAGGCATGAGGCATGCAGAGCCTTGTATGTAAATGCAATCTAATTGTAATCCAATTTTGTTGCCAAAGCACAGAGCGAACAACCGAGCGGCGGCTGAAAAACAGTAGCCTCTGATGCTTCTGATACTTACCTGGGATATATATATGGGCATTAGATCGGATTAAGATATGTGCAAATTTCAAGGAGTTGGCCAGCTCACTCTTCACCCTTGCACATTTGCATGCGAGCCAACAAAAACCAAAGCCAAAAATTATTATAAACAAGAAAATGAGCAAAATCTGTGTCTGAGATGGAGATTGAGGCTAAGACTGAGTCGCCTGGCGCCGGTCTAAGCCAAGAGATCATGATCACAATCACGATCAAGAGCAGGTTCCAGCAATTGTGTGCTCAACTCAATGTTGGCTGGCAATCGCGATAGAAGCGATCCGGCCAAGTGTGCAATTCTGTTGGCCAAACATGAAAATTGTGCACTTAGCCAGAGGTCGACGAGGGTCGTTGTAACAAACGCAAATTGAAATGTATAAAAAAATTAAACGTATGTTAGCGAGAGAGAGAGAGAGAGAGAGAGACGAAAGAACGCCCCTCCTAATTTGAACCGTGAGATTTTTATCAATCAGAGAGGCGGCCTCGTTGTAATCAGGCGTAAAATTTACAGCAAACAACAACGCGAAATCAAAAGTGGTTGAAAGCCCATCATCAAATCACATCAAGTCACGTGCACGCACTCCTAATGTCAAGGATACGGATACGTGTATGCCGAAGTAACTGGCCAGGACTTGGGACTTGGGAGAGGGTAAATAACCTAAGTAAGTGTGTAGTTTTGTGCCTGGTAAGTATTTATACACTTTATGGTTTCTGACGTGCCGTGATTTGTATGAAACTTGTTAAACGAACCCCGTTATTGTTCCCATTTCCATTTCCATTCCCTTTCCCCTCCCAGCCCTCCTCTAATGCAAATGCAGCCCGTTCCATTAAAACGAGCCCTGTTAGTTTCAATGCCTCATCATCAGCCCTTACCAAAGGGGATTCAGTCTGGTAATAAAGTTGTTCAAGTGTATTTCATAGCCATATGCTTTGGCCTCATCTGAAGCAGAAGCTGGATTGGGTTGGGTTAAGAGTGTATGTGTGTGTGTGTGTGTGTGTATGCGTGTGTGGCTTTTGTTATCACATAGGATTAGGCATAATGAAGTGTTTTAATGCGTTTAGGCCGCACACATGCAAACATACAAATAGTCAAAGCTAAAATAGTTGCAAAAGTTGCACAATGAAAAACCCATAAAGCGAAATGTAATTAAAATCTTAAGATAATAAAGTTAAATACGAAATCATAGGGCAACTTAAGGAGACACTGGTAAATAGAGAAGAGTCAACTAAATTTTTCTATTGAAAATTTACATTTCACAAATGTATCAAATTTTAGCTCTTAATTAATGTATGGTAAAAACTTTGTTCACTTAATATTCTGAACGAAATAAGGTCAATATTAAAAGAGAAGGATGCATAAAAACAATCTAAATGTTCGAAAAATATTTTAATTTTTAAATGTTGCGGTAAGATCTCTTTATGATAGTTGAAAGTTCTTAAACAAATATATATAGCAAGAAGTATGGAATAAATAATTCCAATATATTTATTCCGAATCAACTAAGAGGTAAAATTATGGTAAGTTTGACATTCCATATACATAGAAATGATAGTTTTGAAAAGTTATGATAATTTAAAAAATTTCAAGAAAATGCAAAGAACGGAGGAGAATACAAGTTATTCATTTTTTATTCACTGGATATTAATAATCTTATATCACCCTTTTTTTTTAAATGTGATTACCGCATGCAAAATCTATTTGCAATTAATAAATGAAAATATATGGGGAACCCTATGACTTTCTCTTTGCGCTCTAAGGAAACAAATGTCAATCTGTAATTGAAACGGTAACCGAAAAAAACAATCTTCATTTGATCTAAAAATTTAATTTCTTTTGTTTAATTTGGAATTTTTATTTTTGATATTCAGATCGAATTTTTAAAGCACTGAATAAACGCAAATAAAATTATTTTGTTAAATGAAATATTAAAATTGTTAAAATGTAACTAAGCTATGTATAATACTTTAAACTAAAGAATATGTGAAATAAATGTGTAACTGAAACATTAAGAAAGTAATGCCTTTTTAATAATTATTATTCTATTAATTATATTAATATTATGGCAAACAAATTTTTTTTGTGAACTGAAACCATACCATACCGAAAACCCGGTTCACCGTTGCGAAACCTTTATTAAAAGATTTTGCGTAACTGATAACCGAAAACCTAAATGCGAACATAACCGAAACCGTAAGTGAAACCTATATTTGTTTCGGTTTTAATCACTGGTTAAGAAACTTGAAATCATTATAAGTTATAATGGTAAATTTAACTAAACAAAGAACCGATGAATTGAAGGCGTAGAGATTTTATAGTTCATCTCTCAATTAACAGAAGTGTGATAGTGGACACTCTCTGAAGTGATATTTCGGCTACAGTTTATATATTTAGTTTCCACTGTCACAACTTCTTTGCCAATCTTCTCTATTCCGCTCTTCTCCCCTCCAGCTATCCCTCACCTTCTCTGCCACATACAACTTTTGCACCTTATTTGGCTTCCGTGTTGGTTTTTAGTGAGTATTTTTGGGCACATTTGGCGGATTGTGGGCGTGGACATGGTAGCACTGAAGGTAGACGCTGAATGTGGAATGGAAAACCATTAAAGAAATTACATGATGCTCTACCTCCTGCGAGAGTGTCGAGTGCGACGGGCGGGGGGAAACGGGACAAGGGGGCAACTGAATGCAATCGCATTGATGTTAAATAAAAAAGCGACGAATATGGCGCTTAACTGTCGAGCTGGTCGAATTGGGGGGCGTGGCACGAGCACTGCTGGTGGTGGCAATGAGAATGTCGTTGTTGTCGATGACGCTGTTTTGTGGGCAACAAACATCAAAGTGATTGAATTGTTGCGATTGCTTTCAGCCGTCAAAAGTGTGCAGTGTGTCTGAAAGCAATTTGAATTCAAATTAAATTAAAATTGTCAGCATACAACTTGCTTAAGTTAAGCATTGTGTTCTCTGTTCTCCTGCTGCATTTGTATTTGACATTTGTATTTGTATTTCTATTTGAATTTCGCAACAATTTGCGAAAGGCAATAAATATAAATTATGAACAACACACAAGCAAATATTAAACAAATATCGCTATACGCATATACCACACTCAGCATCCACCTTTCAGAATTCATCCTCCCCATGGCATTTGTTTACCCACGATATCCATTAAAATTTAAATCACAGCAATTATTATTAATGGTCGAAAGCGCTTCTTTTTAAATGTACGCAAATTGTTGTGCAAATTGTGCAATGGCAACCGCACCACAACAACAATAACAACAAAAACGACAACAACAAAAGCTACTCGTATTCAACAACCAACAACGCCAACAACAAGGCAACAAAAATCAATGGCAATAATTTTCACGCCATTTTAATGTTCGACAACAACAAAAAGGAATTGGCGCAGTCAATATATATAAATGTATACACTCCCGCAGATACATAGATACATTATCTATCTGCAATCATACTCTCACATTTATAGGGTGATATATTATGTTATATAACTACTATGTAAAAATTTATATGGGATCGCTCAGATTGATATATATCACATATTTTCTAATATAATTGTTAGTTTAATTTAAAATATATCCAGATGTATATATTTAGTTTTAATTTTTTGCCTGTTTTCTTATTCTTTTCGAATCATTCTTTGTTTGAAGAAATGGTTACAAAATATTCAAGTTATTAGAAATTATTCCAAACCAAAATTGAATCGAATTTCTGTATTAAAATAATACTTTTATTAGCTGAAATAAATAGGGAAAGTTATCTGTAAAAAAGTATTGAAATACAAACTATATGGCAACTTTTGTTAGTTAGTGCATTGACTTATTTTATGCCCTAAATTGGCATTTACAGTTATCAGCCCAAGCACACACATACACGCACACGAACACACACGCATTTGCATACAGAAAATCATAAACAAATTACCAAAAGGCAATAATTGCAATGTAGGCTTAATAGCATTTTGCAATCAAATAAATTGCAGATAAAATGATAATTTATCGGGTAAACGGCAGACAGAATAGACAGACGGACAGACCATTTGGCAAAGGTGGGAGAGAATCGGATTTGAGAAATAGGGAATAATGTGATACGCCAGCGAGTTGAAAAGGACGACAAAGGATGTGAAGACACCTTTTAATTAACCAGGAGCAAGCAACGAGCTCGAGTTACAGCACAAAGTGTTAAAAGAACAGCCAACCAAAGACAAAGATACACTTACAGATACAAATGCAGATAGAGATACAGATACTCGTACTCGCACTCTGTCCGCGATTTGATATGAATCACATTAGCCAGATTTGCAAAGGGATTACGCGTTGTGGCAAAAGAAGATGAAGAAAATGAAGAATAGGGAGAAGAAGGCTCTCACCTCGGCCCATAAGCCTCGAATGCATTGTGACAATTGTCACAAATCAAGAGCACGCGGAGCTAAAGATCCGTGCCAATCTCGACCAATCTGGACCGATCTCAGCACTCGAGTGCGTCAACAAAAGGTAAGCAGATTTGTGCTAATATGACGGCATCTGTTTGACAACGAAACTCAGATCCTGAGACAGTTCGGCACCTGAGTGCGAGTCCAAGTCCGAGGAGTGCGTGTGAAACGACGACAACGCCTCAATAGAATCTTTCCGAGTGCTGTCCACGCGATCCTTATTCGCAAGATAAACACAGTTTTAAGTACATATGTGTATGGGAACTGAAACTTCAAGTGCTATTTGCTTAAATTATGTAAATCTGCGCAAATCCAGCGGGCGGGTCAAGAGGATTGTAAACGATAGGCAAGAACAGGACCAGGACCAGGAGAAATGGACGGTAGCTCGGCGTGCGCCGATAATCGAACTCCACAGACAATGCGACGTGCTCCTTAATTGGTAAGCGTAGCTCTCTTTCTGCTCTCTCTACTTTCTACTCTCTCCTTTAGCTTCGGCTTAGCAACCAGAATTAGTGCAGCACTCGGAGTTTGGGATGCGATGTGTATGCCTGCATTTCCTGGAAAGCGGTAATAACAACTGAAAAACCTCAAAATGCCAAAATGTTGCATACAATTATTTAGCATACTTTCTCTCTCACTCTCTATCTCTCTCTCTCTCTCTCTCTTAAAAAAAAAAGTAAAAGCAGTAACAACCTAAACGGGAGACAACCGAATAGATGAGCGCGTAATTTGCTTCAAATTACTGTGTAAATTGTAACTAGTGGGAAAGGCAACAGTCAAGACAACAAGACTGTGATAGACCCTGCTCCTGTTCTAATTAAAAAATGTGTGGTAAAAATTTCTGAATTATGGTAAAAAAAAAAATAATGTAAGTAAAGTATTAAAGCACGTATTATGTGCAGGGACCCCAAGTAATTATAATTGAAATCTTTTCACATTAAAAAATCAATGACTAGAATACCTAAGTATGCAAAAAAATAATGATAATGATTAAATTTGAACGAAAAACTAAAACTCAAAAATAATCATTATTTATGATTTTTATTTTTTTCGCCCAAAATAAAACTCACTTCGCATTCATGACTTTTGTGTAGGAAAAGAAGCAAAAGAAAGTGTGGTTAAATTGAATAGTGAACATGATCTGCTTAGGATATTCAGGAACCTACATATTGTAATTGGTGTATCTAGCTCTTATAGCTTTTAAATGTAAATCTGAAATTCTTAACATATATATACCTTAAGAGATTTAAAAATGCCTCCTCCTGTCCGTTAAACACATTTTACGTTTGACAAACTTCATATAACCGTTATACATTTTTAATACAGGGTCTAAAAACCATGGAAATGAGTGGGCAGGGAAATCCCACTGCAGTTGTTTGGGGGCAACCATGAAGAGAAAGGGTCAGACGTGTGGGAATTGTGTCTAATTGTAGAAAAATGCGAAGTGTGTGTTATGGAGCCTGGTGAACACGACTTGAAGCTCGAAACAAAATGATGTTTGGGGGCTGCCAATGATCATTTTGGCCGACAAGCCGAAAGAGCCACAATCCCTGTTCCATTGGCGTTAAAGTGTGTGGCATCAGATGTTTTGCCAACATTATCATGAATATGTATATGCAAACGAAATACTTTGTTGCTAGTCCATTGTCCAGCATGGAGAGAAAGCGGCAAAAGTATCAAGATCAGGCGGGCATTGTTGGCAACAGTCGCCACCGTCATCATCACCGTCACCACCACAAACCAAAGGCAAGCAAACTTCTCCATTATTTAACGCATTGTGATTTGCTTTGTTGAGTTTGAGCTGAATTCACATGTGTGTGTGTGTGTGTGTATATGTGTGTTTGCTGAGCCTCTGAGCCGCTTTTGGGCATTACTAGATTAAGAATGAAAACAATACATCAATGCGTATATATTGTATATAGTTCATATGTATGAACATGTGTGTATTTTTGTACACTCCAACGTTTTATAGCTCATTACCATTGTAAGATGTGCCGAGTGCGTGATAAATATTTTGCTACACTTTTCATTATCTTTTGCCCAAATGTGGAAATCTGTTTACATACATACATACGAGACATTTATCTGTTTCTTGATCTTTTGTTTTTAAAACACGCGGCATACACTTTGAACTTGATACAAGCAAATGCATTGCTCATTTATGCACATATCGCAGCATATTTACTTGTATTTATTATTTATTTGCGTACCCACATAATAAAATTCTTTATATTCAATTTAAATTTTAATTTGGCGCTCATTGTTAATCGGCGCAATGCGGCGAATTGGGCTTGACATTGCGATAGTCGATAAAAGCACTTGCAAGCTTTACCGTTTGGAGCTGCCAACCTGTGAAGATAAGCTTGTCCATTTGTACCAAAAATGGTACATTTTTTATTAGATGTACATTAAATCAGTTTGTTTTATTAATTTTTCAACACATTTGACTGCACACAACTAATTTATTGAAATAATTATAATGTGATTTATTTTTATTTATTTTTTATTTATTTATTTATTTATGTAGAGCTACCGTATAATGTAAATGATTTATTTTTAGATTTAATGCAAATAAACAATACCGATTAATAATTTTTGTTCATCTATTACGGTACAAAATATTTTACGACGAAGTGGCAACCATGATTGTCATTTGTTTTGTTTTTGTATTGTCGTTTTGTAGTTTGTTTTAGCCGGCTCTCGTTGTCTCACTATCGTTCGTCTGGGGTTAACGACTGGTTAAACGGTTATCTTTTTTTACAAAACTTAAAATACCAATAAATAATATAAACTAAATCATGTCTTTCCTTGGACGTGCTCTACTTCGCAACGTAAGTGCATCCTCCGCTCGCAGCTCTGGCAAATGCAACAACAAGACAAAAAACATTCCATTGTGATTACGTAATGTGAAAAATATGCAAATTGTGCATTTCAGGTATCGTTGCTGAACAAAAACATTGCTGGTCAACACAAGCAGGCAGCGCGTCTGCTGCATAATAGTAAGTACATTAATATGCGAAGTTCAATGTGCAATTATTGATTATTTCCGTCTGCCTGCAGCTGCTCCCCTGTGCACGGTGCGTGTGCAACAACCGGCGCCAGATTTCAAAGGTTTGGCGGTGGTCGGCAATGATTTTCAGGAGATCAAACTCGAAGACTACAGAGGCAAATACCTAGTGCTGTTTTTCTACCCTTTGGACTTGTAAGCGATTGAACTCTGCCATTATGAAATTATGTAAAGGTGATGTATTCGATTGACGTGCCCCCTTTGTCGGGGCGACGTTTGTCAGTGCGAAAGCAAACGTCAGAGTAAGCGGCTGTATTAAATTCTCTGAAAAATGCCCCGTGTGTGCAAATTACATGTCTCATATGAAGGATGACTAAAGGATAAAGTATAATACATTAAAAAAGGCATTTTCCGAAGAGGGGACATTTTAAAATGTTACCGGGAAGCGTCGCCCCGAGAGCGAATACATCACCTTCATATAATTTCATCATGAGATTGGCTTTAACAATCATCGACTAATCTACATTGTGTTTATCATTGGCAGCACATTTGTGTGTCCAACAGAAATTGTTGCATTTAGTGAGCGCATTAAGGAGTTCCAGGACATCAACGCCGAGGTCGTGGGCGTCTCCGTCGATTCGCATTTTAGCCATTTGACCTGGTGCAACGTGGATCGCAAGAATGGCGGAGTCGGCAAACTAAAATATCCCCTACTTTCGGACTTGACCAAGAAGATATCCGCGGACTATGATGTGTTGCTCGAAAAGGAAGGAATTTCACTGCGCGGCACATTCATCATTGATCCCAAGGGTATCTTGCGTCAATACTCCATCAACGATTTGCCCGTGGGTCGTTCCGTTGACGAGGTGTTGCGTTTGATCAAGGCCTTCCAGTTTGTCGAGGAGCACGGCGAGGTGTGCCCAGCCAACTGGAATCCGAAAACAAACCCAGCCACCATCAAGCCCGACGTGGAGGAGTCCAAGCAGTACTTCAACAAGCACGGCTAGAATTCTACACACATCCACACATTCTACATTGGCAGCAATAAAGACACAAGTAAAAAGCGCACTGATATTTTGTCAATCCTTTAATGAAGCATAAAATACAAAGTACATTAGTTAATCCAGGCGTTAAGGTTATAGATGATTAGTAAATCAAAGGTCAAAAACTACGAGTTAAATATGCGTGCATATACGATCAATTAGATAGATGGCGGCGGCGGTGGCGGCGGTTGGGACAAGCTAATTGTCGGCGGTGGCGGAGCACACGGCGGTGGAGGAGGCGGCGCATAGCCGGTGCCCCAACCGGGATATCCAGTGGCCCAAGGTGGCATGGGCGGTGCACCTGTACCAGGTGGCGGCGGTATAAGCGGCGCTAATGTACCCGGTATGGGTGGATTCATGGGCTCTGCGGCCGGTGGTGGTGGCTGTGGGGCATTCATCCAAGGCATAAGCGGTGGCGGCATCGGCGGTGGACCCTGGCCAACTGGCGGTGGTGGCACAAAAGCCGACATGCCCATTGGATGATCCATGCCCATGCCAGGATCCATGCCCATTGGAGGATGTTCATGCGGTGGACCGCCCCATCCACTACCCATGTCGCGCTGATGATCCCGTGACGAAGATCCGGGCGGTGACTGTATGGCCTGCATCTGCGAGGGCTTCTTATCAAAGATGCTGTAGCTAGCGCGATGCAACTGGGGCGCAGCAGGGGCTTCCTGCTTGGGAGCAGATGGCGGCGGTCCCTCGCCCAGCTCCGCCATTAGGCTCATGTACTCCTCATCGATCTTGGCCTGTGAATCTTCCATGGCCATACCTGGTGCACCAGAGCCGGGACGTTTATTACGACAATCTTTGGTCAAATGACCAGTGCCACCGCACGAGGTGCACACAATGGTATTGGTGATGATCGGCTTATCGGGACACTGCCATGACTTGTGATCCGTAGATCCGCAAGTGCAACGCTGTATGTCGTTCTCGCGCAACGTGCCATTCAACTGGGCCAACTCACGCAGCTGCATGCGACGCAAATCGTTGTGACCCTCGGGCACCTCGATGCCCTGGCGTATGACATCTTTGATCTTGTCGACAGCCTTGCGCACTGCCTCCGGATTTGGTGCTGTGATGAACGCATGCAGCGGCTCATCTTCGCCTGGCAATGGTTGGCCATCCTTGCGACCAACTTTACCCTCCTTAACAGAGCCTTTACCACGAATAATTATCTTTGCACCAGTGTCTTTCTCCATGGCCTTGAGTGTGTTGCCGCGTGGTCCAATCAGCAATCCCACAAAGTTAATATCCGGATGCTGCTCTTGTGGTATCAAAACCTTGTCGCTGACACGAGTCACAGGTGGCCTATAGATTAGATAGCATACATTAGAGTTAATATTTATTTTTATACAGTATTCCAATTTGGAATTTCCAACTTACTTGTAATCAGCTGGGGGCTTGAACTCGGGATTGACAGCCTGCATCTTGACAATCAACTGATGACGCTGCTCTTCCAAGCGCTTGCGATAGCGAAACTCGCGTGTGTTCAGACGCTTGCCATCAGAACTGTAAATGGGCTCCGGAGAAGGCGATCTGTGAATAAACAAAGCAAAAAAACGAAAAATTGTGTCTTTGAAATGGGCATATTTAGAGGAGAAGCTATTTGTAACATAATCATAATCAAAATTGGCTAGACTTAATGATCTTATTATAAATTTCTAAATTATCATATAGTGTACAATTTTATATATCCTGTAATTTGCAAATCATCATTCATTAATCATCATCATTAGCAAGAATTGATTAGAAAATTAAATTCGCTGGTGATTTGAGAAAAGAAGAATTTTGATTAATTCGCTTCGATTTGTTGCACACTTTTCTACACATTTTTTATGTATTTGGTTTTTGTCAGGCAGGTGGGTCTGTTGTTGCTCTGGGGCACCCTTCTGTAAAAGTTGTATAGATTTCTGTAATATGTGCATTTAATAGACTGGACGCGCTCACGGCTTTGAGGAAGAGAAAAAATTGACATTATTATAATGTAGAAATCTGATTAGGTGGTTAAGGATTTGGATTTGCCAGACCCGCTTACAATTCATGGGTGTCAGTCTAAGCCCGTTCTCGAATACCGCTCAAAAGAATCAAATTATAAATTAGACTGTCATTGATTGATTTCAAAATATTTTCAAAAAATATACGGTTAGTTTTTAGTTATCCAAATTGTGCCCCCTGTCACCAAAATTGTTGGTGCAATTGTTTGTGTATATAACCTTTTTCCCGTCCTTCACCCAGCAAGTGTTTAAATTAACATAGATATATACATATGAAATTATAAAAAACATTCACAAGCGTTGCCATCAACAGGGCAAATTTGAATTTAGACAAGATTTTTTCAAAAACAATCAAATTAAAAGTAAAATGCAATTTAAGAAATTGCATTCCGCTAAACTGACGATGGAACGTCTTTGTGAATGCATATACAATAAAAGTTAAAATTATTTCACTATTATTTCTCATGGTCTTCCGCACAACATGCTGCGATTAAACCTGTACAAATACGATTAGCTTCAGTGTTTGTGTTGATCGTGCAGCAATCCTACAACCCATATTCAAATCCATATCCAAGTCCGGAATTTGTAGAGTGCTGTTGTTGCCACGCTTTTGGTTACGGAAGATTATGATTGTTGTGAGAGAATAAACAGTTTTCAAACCTTTCTTCCGGCGTTTGTGTGATGCCCAAATCGCCAGTGCGCAACTTTCGGCTGATCTCCTCGATTTGAAATTGAACTGCAATTAGAAGGCGTTAGAGAAGAAAAAAGAAAATCGAGCGCAACCTCGAAATTAGTAAATGTTAAATGCTATTATCATTGTAGGAGAAAAAGAAAGTTAAATAGTTATGTTGGGTTGATATATAATATATATCATTAAGTTGTGGCTAGGGGGAGACCGAAACGTATTTTTCTCTATGTGCCTGATTGACATTTGTGTTTCCGTTTTACAGACGACAGCGCCGACGCGTGCCTAAACTAACTGAAAATTTGTGAGCGTTACAAATAATTAGATATTGTTGTTGTTGTTGTTGTTTTGGTTGATTAAGATTAGTTCATATGTATTGTCTCATGGGGTCAATAAGATAAGGTTATATTATCTTATTATCTAGCCGTTTGGAACTCGTGTCGTTTGTGTCACACGCCGGAATCGGAATCCCTTCAAAAAGAGAACGAGAGATTATTATAGTTTGCTCAATGCAATTTTGTTGTTGTTTTACGTTTGCTTGCACGTCCGGCCATTTGACTTGGGACTTCAAAATGTGGTGGATAACGGTAACGGTTACTGTGATCTCCCCGTGACTATTTGTTTGTTTGCTGTGTTTGTTTTAGCTCATTAGTTGTCATTAGACTTAGAACTAAGCTTAACACTAACTTAGTTGCATACTAACTACAATTATTAAGCATTTAGTTACGTTACCTAAGTAGGCCTCCTGCTGTGCCGGATCCAGAGTCGAGGGCAAAATTGTGGGCATTCCCGGTATAAATGTCTTATCCTTTTCAGTTCCTCCCCATCGTGATTTCCTCTTGCGCTTACGTTCAGCTGCGCTGTCCACTGAAAAACGAAATGATTGTATAAAACCAAAACAAAAACCTTTAAATTTAATATTTACTTGAGTTCTCCGAGAGTCCATTGCTCATTGAATCGTTGCTGTTTTGGCTACTAAACAATGAGGCAAAACTCTTGGTGCCGCCCACATTGCTCATGAGCTCTTGTATAGTTTGCGAGAGATCAAAGCGTGAACCAATCTCCTCGCGTATAGTATCCAGTTGTGGCTGTCTCTCGAAGAGGGACGGTATACGCGGCTCCTGTTCGTGCAATGAGTTGCGACTAGTTGAAGTGTCAAATGGATTCACATATGCACGCTCACGGCTGCTGCGCTCCCGACTGCTGCGTTCCCGGCTATTACGATTCGATTCATGGCCGCGCTCATTTCGACGGCGTTCATAACCACGACTGCTTGAGCGACGTCTGCGATTACGATCATAATCATCACGACTGCCTCCACCACGGGAACCGCTACGTCTTGAGCGTGAATCACGATCGCGTTCACGTCTACGCTCACGATCCTTGCTCCTAGAGCGTTTTTTGCGCCTGTCGTAATCGTCATGATTGCGCGAACGGCTACGATGCGATCGGGAATCGCGATCCCGGTCACGATCTCTGTCCCGCTCACGACTGTCACGGCGACGACTATCGCGATCCTTGCTACCGCGATCACGGTCTCTGAAAAGGAAAACAAAATTCTTTAAGAAACAACTTTGAAATATGTTTTTGCATAAGACTTACCTGCGTTTCTTCTCTCTTTCTCTATCCTTATCCTTGTCCCGGCCACGATCCCTGGACCGTGAGCGTTCCTTATCGGCACCACGACTACGATAATCATCGTTGTTGCTGCCACCGTTGGCTTCTTTCTCTTTACCAGATCCGCTCGGCACCGGCAGATGCAACAAATCCGGCGGCGTTGCACTCATTGCACAAGTAAGAATATTATTAAATTCGACGAAGCGCCAGTAGTTTATGTATAATTAACATAAAATAAATTGGTAATTTTTGTAACTCTGCCACAGACTGCTTCACGCATACACATGCACAAACACGCAAGCAACTCCAGTCAAAGACCAAAATGTGTAATAAGCGCCTGATTGTTTTTTGCAACTCAGATATGCAAATTCGTACGACTTAAACTAAATTGCAGCAATACTTGCTATCCTCAAGTATTTACACTAATTCCATAATTAATATTCACTTTAACAATTATAATTAACCAAAAAGATGTAAACGTTGGTTTTCGGCGAAAATCTTACACATACACACAAACAGGGGTGATTTTACGAATCAGGGCTGTAAAATACAAATCGATGTGTAAATTCATCGATGATAAGTGCGTTATGCAACACTTCATCACGGATGAATGTTAGTATATCGATAAGCGCAACAAATCACGGGTGTATCAACATCTTGGATAGTTTGTGACTTGTAGTTAATTCCATAATTCACAACGTCTAATTTTAATTCATTTAATAAAATTAAATAGTACGCAGTGTAGAATAATATAATAGGAAAATGCCGCGTAAATATTTAAACTCACATAGTGTGTACTATCGATACCTTTAATAAATCATACTATTTATTATCGATAACAACAGCGCACGTGTGTTGCATTTGTTTTCTTTTTTGTTTCGGCACATTTTACTTGTTTAAACTTTAAAAAGATCAACATATAATGGGGTTTAAGAATAAAAAGTCCCGCGCCGATGCGGTGTCCTCCAAGAAATCAGTACAGAGCACTAATCCTTTCGACACGGCGATCGCCCAAACCGCTAAGCGATTAAATCCATTCGACGTGCATGTAAATAAGGAAAAGTTCAAAATCTTGGGCCGCATTTGCAAGCATGATCGCGGCATGCCTGGCGTGTCCCGAGCCAAGGCGCTGCAGAAGCGCGCTCAGACAATCGGCAAGCAATATGCGGTTAAAAACAAGACCAACAAGTTTATGGATCATCGCATTGGCAAACATCTAAGCGGTGACCAGCTAACGGAATCTGTGATGAACGCACGTTATCTGTCCGAGAAGCTGTCACAGGTTCGTGCCTCCAACAAGGCGGAGAAGTTCAATCTGAATGACGATGAGCTGCTCACACATCGAGGACAAACGCTCGAGGAGATTGAACAGTACAGAGACGAGCGCTCCGACGACGAGGAGCTGGACGACGAGGTCAATGGTGTGTATTTCCAGTAAAAGCAGTCACCTGAGTATTATTTAATTTTATTTAAATCTTGCAGCCGAGTTCACATCAACGGCACACTTTGGCGGAGACGGAGATACGCCACAGGATCGGCAAACAGCGATTGAAGAAATGATTAGCGAACAGAAGCGTCGCAAGAATGAAATTGCCAAGGACAAGGATGAAGTGTATGATCTGACTGAGAAGTTGGATGCAAACTACAAACAGTTATTGCCACTCGTGGCAAAGGCCACCAAGGATGAACAGCACGAGAAGCCACCGCCAGACGCATACGACAAGTTGCTCAAAGAGATGATCTTCGAACCGCGTGGCAGTGTCACAGACAAGCTAATAAAACCTGAAAAACTGGCCAAGCAGGAGGCGGCACGTCTCGAGAAACTGGAGAACGAAAGATTGCGCCGCATGAAAGCCGATGGGGAGGATCAGGAAACAAATGTACAACCTACACATCGCTCGGCTGATGACTTGGATGATGGTTACTTTGTGGCGGGCAACGATGACGATGGTGACGATACGCTAGCCTATGATTTAGATGGCAATCTAGGCACGCATCTCAATGAGAAAAAGCAGGCAAAAAAGTCAACAGATCAGGAGGATGATGAAAGTGAAGATGGCGATGAAGGCGACGAAGAAGCAGAAGAGGATAGCGACTCTGAGGTTGATAATCTCAGTGATCTTAAGGAATCGGAAAGCGAATCCGAGTCAGAGGAAAGGCCACAACCACAGCCAACCAAAGCTAAAGCCAAGACTCCAAAGGAAAAGCCATCGATGCCAATTGACACCAGCATACCCTTTACCATCAAGATGTCCAAGACCTATGAGGACTTCACCGAGCTGCTGGGCAAGTATACGCCGGCACAGCAGACGATCGTGGTGGAGCGCATTATCAAGTGCAACGATCCCAAGCTCGAGGGCGTCAATCGTGAGAATGTGGTGAAGCTTTTTGCCTTTCTGCTGCAGTACATCAAGGATCTGTTTGAGGATGCCAGCGAGCAGGATATCCTCCCACATTTCCAGCTGGTTTCGCAACTAATGCCTCATCTCTATGACCTCACACACCTGAATCCCGAGCGCATGTCCAACACCCTGCTGGACGTGATCAAGGAGAAGTATGCGAACTATCGTAGGAATCACAAGGTTTATCCTTCGCTGGAAACACTGATCTACTTTAAGCTCGTCTCGAATCTGTATTCCACCTCGGACTTTCGTCATCCCGTGGCCACGCCCACATTTATTTTCATGCAGCACATTCTGTCCAGGGCACGAGTTCGGACTCGTCAGGATATTGCCATGGGCTTGTTTATAATCACGATTGCCCACGAATTCGGATCTCGTTCCAAGCGTTTTCTGCCAGCCGTCTTCAATTTCCTGCAAGGCATTGTCCACATGGCGATACCCAAGCGGGAAGCGGATCAAGTGGAGATTGTGCCGCCTTTTGAGCGGGATGGACTCTGGAGCAAATTGCTGGCCATACCAGCCACAAAGGAGACCAAGGCCTTGGGGCCACAACAAATGCAGGCATCGGATCTGGTGACGCTCACACTAACGCTGGACTTTAAAGTACGGGCCTTGGACACGGCGTTGCGTCTAATCAAACAAAGCATGGAGGAGCTGGTGGGCGAGCATACGGGCGCCTGTTTCTTGGCCACGCCATTTGTGGCATTGCTGGAACGTCTGCCCTTAGAGCCGTATCCCGAGCATGTGCGTCAACACCATGAAGAGGCCAAGGCCGCGGTGCAACAGCTGGCGGCACAGAAGATGAAGCCACTGGCGCCTCCGGATCGAAAGCCAAAGGCATTGCGTCTGCTGGAGCCGCGCTTTGAAGTTGTCTACGATGACAAGCGACGTCCCAAGTTGTCCAAGCAGAAGGAAGAGCGCGTCAAGCTGCTGGCCAAGATCAAGCGTGAGAAGAAGGGCGCGATTCGAGAAATCCGCCGAGATACGGCCTTTGTGCAGGATCTCAAGCTTAAACAGCAACTGCGAAGGTATTTCAATTGACAGTGTGACCCTGAAATCCTTTATTTATTCATGTTTTCTCCCTTGCAGCGATAAGGAGCGTAACGAGAAGGTCAAGCGCATCTACCAGGAGGCATCCATGCAGCAAGGCGAGCTCAATGAATTGGCGCGCGCCAAGAAGCGCAAAAAGTTTTAAATGTGTTACGAAACTAATGTTGATAATTATAATTATTATTATAAATGATAACTATGTACATATAAGAGGTCTGTACGGCTGCATTCAAACGTGAGCGTCTCTGAGTACTCGTGAGTTTCATTCAGTTCTCTGAGTGCAATAAATTCAATGATCCGGTTCTCATCGTATTGAATACTCATTTTTGACATTAATTTGATTACGAATGAAATGAATGAAGTAAAGATTTTCAGAGTACTAAGAATACAACTTGTTTTTGTTGTAGTAATCTACGAGTATATGTTACAGTAAATATTCTTCGTCACAAAATTGGATATCAGACATTTTGGTGCATAGAAATCTTTTTGTGACTATATTTTTACTTTAAATTAAAAGAAACTAAAATTCATTCAATTCACTCTGCGTTTTTTGAATGTGAAGCTTTGGATTTCAATTCATTCATTCAATTCATTCGAATACTCAGCCGAACTCATTCAATTCAGTTGGGCATGAATGTCTCATTTGACGATTTGAATGCAGCCATGCAACATCTACATATATATTGTCTGTCTAAGTCTCGCTTGATATCTGGCGACAGCGCTCTGTTGCCGCCTCCACCGCTCCCGCCACCGCAGCACGAAAGCCTGAAACGTCCAAAGTCGGATTAATTTGCTGATAATCAAGAGCGTCGACGTCATTCACTTACCTGATAGCTCGAGATGCTTTAAGGCCGCGGCCGTCGAACCCGCTGGACTAGTTACATTGTCTTTCAATTGACCCGGATGAGTGTTGCACTCCCTGACCATGTGCCCGGAGCCCATCACCGTCTGGGCGGCCAGCCGATAGGCCATATCCCTGGGCATTCCCATGCGCACGGCGCCATCGGCGAGGGCCTCGATCATCACGAAGACATAGGCGGGTCCGCTGCCACTCAGGGCCGTGACAATGTCCAGCTGGGACTCGGCGCAGGCCTCGCAGGTGCCCACGGCCTCGAGCAGCCGTTGGGTGATCCGAGCATCTGCATCACTCGCCCTGCTGCCACGCACATAGACCGAGCAACCGGAGCCCACCAAGGCCGGAGTGTTGGGCATCACGCGAATAACTCGCGACTGGGCGGATAAACGGGACTCCAAGCACTTGAGGGTGATGCCCATCGCCACGGAGAGGAACAGTTTATTGCCACTCAGCGACTTTATCTCCTCCAGCACTTCGGGCACCACCTGTGGCTTCACGGTGACGAAGACAACATCAGATCTCTCCACAACGGGTGCATTCTCTGTTAGAGTCTCGATGCCCAACGCTTGAAAGGATTGCAGTGACAGCTTGTCCGCGGGATGGACGCTGGCAATGACACCGCTGGGCTTGGCCAGACCTTTTGCCCCCAAGAGTTTATTTGAGTTAAATAGTGTGACTGGAAGAGAGTGGAAGCAGTTTACCAGCTGATATGAAGCCTTTGGCCAAGGCCTTGGCGATGTTGCCCCCGCCAAGGAATCCGATTTTGCCAATGGAACCCATTACAATTTAAAAGAAGTAACGACTGCACTTGACAATGTCTGAGTAACAACTGTTTTTCCACTGCCCCATCGGTAAATAAACCAAATGGTTTTTGATAAGCAATCTGTTCGTAATCGTAATTCCCCTCCTCTCACCCTTTCAAGCGGTTCAATGTACCAACAACATCAACAACAACAAGAACAACAACAAACTCGTTCTTATCATTACTCTATTTATTTGTAGTATAGAAGCTTTATCAGTTGGCAATAGGCAGCACAATAACAACATTGTCATTGTCATTGTAAATATTATGAAAACTCTAACTATAAAACAAACTTTGAATGAATTGACAAATCTTACATTGAAATTAATTATTTTACAAAATTTTGTATTTTGTTGTTTTTTTTCCAAATTGTTTTTATTTAATATTTAATTGATTTTAAATTTCCAATTTTTCATTTGAAATTTAGCGCGCAAAACAGCCGATTGAAACTGCGCGAAGTTGGCTGCGAACCAATTGGCAATTTTGTTTTCTTAAATTTCCCAGCAAGTTGGCAGCGCTCTGAAAAAATACCCAAATAAGGGAAATATCGAAAAGCCACTGAGTGGCATTATTGCACACTGTTTTCGTACATTGTACAACCCTATTAAGTCAGAACAAACGTCGAGAGAAATTTTTATTAACACACCAATACAATTTGCAGTTTTACGCACTTAAAATTTAACTAGACACAATTGTTAAGCACTTACGTGGATCGCTAAGCAAAGCAGCAAACACAGCGCTTAAGAGTAAATACGAAACGAAGAGCAAAGTCGAATGCAACTGGCATTCATTTACAGTGTTTGTGTTGTTTTCACACATTTTCGTTGGGCAGCTGTGACCTAGCTGTAAATTGCACTTCAGTACGGATAGCAACAACAAGGAAACGCAATTTTCGAGGTTGGTGTGGGCTAAACAAAAACAACAACTAATGACAGCAAGTGCGACTGTGACAGCGACGTATAGTTTGACTTTCTCCACACATACACACTCACACACGCACGCACAAACAAAACAATTAGTAAACAATATTAATGCAAAGCACAGTGACCCGTAATTGAATGATTTTAATTGGCGTGAAGACTTCTCGACTTATTCGCCCACCCGTAATGCAATTTAGGCCACGTGGGTGTTTTTTTTTAAGCACTTGACAGACTTGACTTGTTATCAGTACAACAACAACACACTGTTATAGTGTGCGTATGTGATAAAATTCAGTATTGTATTTAACCAGTTGTTTGTTGCATCAGATTTATTTCAAGCAAGCAGCAAACGGCAGTCGAAAATTATTTAGCGAAAAATGTCATCGTCAACGGCGTCCGGATCCGGCGCCCGCAAACAGCCCACGGCGGTATCGCGCATGAAACAGGATTACATGCGCCTAAAGCGTGATCCTTTGCCGTACATTACCGCCGAGCCGCTGCCAAATAATATTCTGGAGTGGCACTATTGTGTCAAAGGCCCGGAGGACTCACCATACTATGGCGGCTATTATCACGGCACTTTGTTGTTTCCCCGCGAGTTCCCCTTCAAGCCACCATCGATATACATGCTGACGCCCAACGGACGCTTCAAGATTAACACACGCCTGTGTTTGAGCATTTCAGGTAATTAATCCTATCCTATCTATTGTAGATACTCCTAAATGATGATTGTATTTGTGTCTTGCAGATTTTCATCCAGATACGTGGAATCCGACTTGGTGCGTGGGCACGATACTAACTGGACTGCTGAGTTTTATGGTAATGGCTCAGTCTAAAATTAAACTTCCATTATTTAACCATTTGTATATATTTTGTTTAAATAGCTTGAGAGCACACCCACACTGGGCTCCATCGAGTCTTCGAACTACGACAAGCAAATGCTTGCCCAGAAATCGCTGGCATTTAATCTGCGAAACACAAACTTCTGTGAGCTCTTTCCGGACATTGTTAGTGAAATCAAGCAGCGCTTGCAGGGCACCAAGTCGGAGATTGCAGCTTCCTCCAAGTCGAGTTCCGGTTCAGCCAAAAGTGCTAATGGCCAGGCCAACGGCAGCATCGTTGCCACCAACGACAGTCATAGTAAAAATGCTAACGAGCAAGCGGAAGTGCCAACGGATGCCTGTGCCACCGACGGTGCTGGATTGGTCGTAGGTGCTGCTGCCGCCGTAGTTGATCTTGGCAGCGGTGGCGGTGGTGGTCCCGCTGCCTTAAAGAACGTCGCAAGGAATTCCTATTTAAATTGGCAGTCGATCTATTCGAACCTGGTGATTGTAATCTGTTTTGCAATATTTGCACTCATTGTTAATTACGTGATCAAGAACCTGAATCAGGAATAGAATTTAATTGTAAGCAATCAGTACTACATAGCCTCTATATTTATATATGAATATGATATGATGATATAATGTATATGCGTATGTATACTTAAAATAGTTTATTTAAACTTAGTCTTTCCGCTCTGCTCGCAGTTGTCATACTCCTTCATATATAAGCATACGAGTAAATCTTTCCGATCATCCAATTTAAAAAGAGCTCAAAACAATTGTGCACAGCTTGAAAAGTATTTGCCGACACTGCTTACCCCCCGATCACCCACGTTGTCCCGATCCCGACCTAGATCGAAGTTAGTCTGAAAATAATATTGGCAATAACGGAAGAAAATTTTTCAATTTTAACCTACTCGATAAATAAATTGTTTTGTTATGTATTCATAAATATTATAAACTAGCATAGTTATACCGAAGATAAAAGATATTGAGAACAATCTGAATATGTTTGTAAATTAATAAAAAGATCAACCTATATATGCATCTAATGAAAATTAAATAAATAAATTTAATTACCTTAAGCTTTAGGTTGAAAGTCGAAACAATATTTCTCATTAATATCCACTCCACATTAAGTTAAACAGTAATATGAGACAACTATGCAATCGCATGACTTTATTTTGCTAAAGTTTTATTAAAATATGGAAATCTGTCAGTTAAATTTGGAAAAGAGCTACAGAGAGCTCTTATACGACACTAATATTCGAAGTATAAGGCCAAAGTCTTATACTAGCACAATGTGACAAATGTGTATTTTACATGCCAAAACCAACTTATTGAGCAAGATTTAAAAAATCTACGAAAATATAACAAAAATGAGTGTGAAATTATCAGAATTCTAGCTTCAAAATTTGGCAAAATGGCAAACAAAACAAACTTCGTTTAAATCGAATCGAGTTTGTTTTGTGGCTGACGGTTGCCACCTTGTTGTGCCAAAGCTGCCACATAGTTTGACAATACTTGCCACCTTTTTTTTGCCAAGCTTAACCAGGGCTGCCACATGATTTTTCTTCAGAACGGGTGGTCGCCTTGTTTACGTGTTGCATTTTAATTTTACTTTTATTTATTTGACTTAAATTTAAACATAGATAGCCTGGACAACATGACAAATCTACAGCGTTGGTTATTCTTTGCAACGCTGTTCGCTGTGCCTTATTTGGCCCTTGTGCTGGGCACAGTGCAAACGCCGCTAACAACAAAATATTTTCTACACATTCAACTGCTGCCGCTGCTGCTACTAATTATATTTGGTGTAAGTAACTTGTTGGTGTCAATCAACTAATTAGTAGAGTTAACGATGGTCTGTGTTGTGCACTTTACAGGTTTATTCCGTTTTCACCGTGCTCTATCGCACTTTCACTTTCAACGATTGCCCGGAGGCTGCCAAGGAATTGCAGGCGGAGATTTTGGAGGCACGCAAGGATTTAATAGCCAAGGGCTTTAAGTTTCGAGACTGAAAGCTTCCAATTAGACAGACCACATGTACATAAAACAATCATACATTTATGCTAATTTGTAATTCCATTAAACATAACGAAAATGTGTTGTGCGTAACATACGAAGAAGGGGTTCTCCTGAGATTTAAAAGTGTTGCCAGCATTGTGAACAAGTTGTTTAAATGCCGGCAATTCCCTAGCCCAGAGAGTATTCAGAACATTTCGATAATCAAGCGCACTGGAATTCATTGTTTTGACTGCCCTTGGGAGCGAATTGAGAGAATGTGGCGTCCATAGAGCTGCGCTCTTTAAAAGTTTGTATGCTTGTGAACTTAAAAGTGATCTATACACTGGAATATGCATGTGAGCGTCCGCTCTTAAATTGTGCGCTTAGAGAGGGCTGCTGAGAAAATGCATATGTATGTATGCATGAGTGCTCAAGACCAAGCTCAATCTGAATTACGTATGCATGGGGGAGCGTCCGCTCTTTAATTGGGCGCTCAGACTGGAAAGCGGCTGGTGCGGTTGCCACTGTCCAAACCCAGAGAGACGGTTGTGAACAAACAGTTTACGCCAAGTCGTCAGTACGTTCACAACAGCTTGCGCTTGATTCGTGGTCCCATCCGTGTCAACACATTATAAAAGTTGAAGACAAAAAGCAAAAGCATGAGTCACAAATTCGTCTTGTTGGTTTGCCTGGCTGCCACAGTCTGCAGCGCTGCCAAGGTAAGTACGATTTATATAATCCCAACAAGGACTTGAATAAAATCAATTTAAAACGCAAAGAGGGGAAGGTGAACGAAATTAGTGACTATCACGTAAATCACGAAATTTGCTTAGCAAATCACTGTACAGCGCAAGACAAAAAGTAGGCTAGTAAAAAAGTAGTACATGCTGCCCTTTTAAAAGTAGCAACAAGTGGCACGCCCTACAAAAAGGGTTGAATGAACTGATGTTGGAAAACTGCCGCAGCTGGAAAATATTAAACACAAATAAGCACAAGTGTGTGTGTGTGAATGCATGTTAATAATTAATTTGGTAAATTCAGTTTTCTTTGCTGTCCGCTGCGACCAAGCGACATGTTATTTGATATTTTTGTTTTGAGATCGAGAACCGGTTTTTCGTGCCGACAAGTTTCCATTTCATTGTATGTATTTGGATGTGTGTAATTGTGATGCATGCGTGAACCGTCTATTGGAAACCTCTTTCCAGCAGCTCAACCTGTTGTTGTTGTTTGCTTGCGCTGCCGCCGCTTGCTCAACTCATCAGAATGGAATATTTTTGGTCTTTCCATTGAAGTTGATGTGTATGCAAGTCACAAATATTATTATCGTTGTTCCGTTTGTGCGAGCTTTGAATGCAAAGAAACTGACAATAAGCCAATATAAACCTTCTAGAAAAAATAAACAATGTGATGCAAATATATAAACATGCATACATATATGTATGTATGTATATATCTCTCATGGATTACGTTGGCAACTTTAAAATGAATTGTTAATTCGCATTGCGTATTATTTGGCTGGTCACGAATATTATTATAATAATTATATAAATAAACTGTTCCCAATTCAACAATAACTAGTAAACCCAATATTATCGCACCCTTTGTGATTTCAAGCACGAACTCATTCAATATTAAATTTTTTATAGCAATACCCAAAATTACACTACTTTACAGATTATCTTGCTGAATCACATAGTTTTTAATATTGTTAGGGTATTAAATGTTCAGTACCCCAAAGAGTTATTTTTTCTGTTTTTTAATTACTTTGCTGGGAATTTCGTTCTTTAAAGATAAAAACCACATGTGAGATACAGTCATGGAAAAAATAATAGAAACGGCATTTTTTTTTCGTATTTTTTTAAATTTTGTTCAATGACAATTTTTTTTTCTTAAGTTTCATAATTTTTATATAAAGCCTATCCAGTGATGTATCAAACTACAACAATATAATAATTTTCAAAAATCTTAATATAGCAGAAAATTTTTTTTTAATTTTTTAAGCCTGGAAAAAATAATAGAAACGGCACGCCTAAAGTTAAGAAAAACAACTATTTACCTACAAAGGCATAAAGATTGAACTTTAATTTCACTATTTGGTTGTGGCACCACAAGTTTTAGTGACTTTGGCACATCGACGACCCATGGAGTCCACCAGTTCGGCACAAATTGATGGGTCAATGGAGTACCATTTGGATTTATCTTTTTTCCACAAATAATCCTTTGCTTTGGGGCTTATAGTCCCCAATCCTTTTCTTTAAGATCCCCCAAAGTTTCTCTATGGAATTTAGGTCCAATGACTGTGAAGGTCATTCCCTTAATGGAACTTTGTTGTCAAGGAAGCATTTCTAGGACAGCTTCAAATAATGTTTCGGATCATTATCCTGCTGGAACTCCCACTTTAACGGCATTTCCTTTTCAGCATAAGGTAGCATTACATTGTCAAGTATATTGGCATACTGGGAGGCACTCATTTTTTCCCTTATCCAATGTATTGGACCAATACCAGAATGAGAAACGCATCCCTACAAAGTTGTGTTTCTACCTCCATGCTCAAACGCTTTAGTTGAGCACCTTGGGTCCTGGGCAGTATTTTTAGGGCTCCTAAAATGTGGTTCCTCATCAGATCTAAGCAAATTGATCTTAGTTTTGTCTGATTACAACCTTTTTTTTCAATTTGGACGAAATAAACGCATCTGCCAGAAATTTCCCTTTTGCTGATGCTCATTTTACTAAGGTATGGTACCTTTTGAGCTATATGGCCTTTGAAACCGAAATCAATCAGCCTTTTTCCTATAGTGCGACTCCTGATAGGTGCATTTAAATCATTTTTTTGGACTTCCGATGACAGAAAGGGATTTTTTTTTTATTTTCAGACAAGGAGGTTGACGAATTTAGCCTAAGGTGCAAGCTTGTTTCTGCGTGTCTTTGGTTTTTTTTTGAAGTAAATCGCTAAAAACATTTTGTTTACAAACATTTAGGAATTGTTTCAATATTTGACTTTGAGTTGCCTTTAATTTTTAGATTAAAAATATGTTTCCTTTCAATAACGGTACAATGTACGCCACGACCCATTCTGAAACGAATAACAACAACAAGCAGACCCGGATCCAAAAAAAAAGTTATTTTATGTCTTCTCCTATCTTTAGTTCATGAAATGTTACCTATACAACTCGATTTTAATCTTTAAGAAACAAGATAATATCAAAATTCTTGTGCGTTTCTATTATTTTTTCCAAGTCAAAAACATGGTCTTTCTACAAATCAGTACACACAATTAATAATTCTTACAAAAGAAGCCCAAAAAGGCATCCAAAATAGAGAATTGTTATCCTGAAAAGAAGTACACTTGTTTTCATGGATGAAATTTGCTCCAGAAACGAAATATTTGGTTTCAAATGTGAGCACCCCTGTCGTTTCTATTATTTTTTCCATAACTGTATATCAATATGGAAATAAATTGAAGTATTTGTGCATAAGCTTAGCAGCAACTGTTGTATGTATGTATATGTATGTATATGTACAGGGGCGTATATGAAAGGGGTAAACGTGTTCGGAGACTGGGAATTATTGTTGTAAATCCAGTGAATCGAGTTTATTTTTAAAATCGTAAAATCCAAAAAAAACAGAAAAATTTAATTAAAAAAAAACCCGAGAGAGGAAAAGTGAGCGAACAAAATCAGTTGCTCGGAAAGAAACTGAACATTTGAGCAGCAGCAATATAACAATTTTATTCATTAGATGTAAAAAATTCCATCAATGATGTCCTCATGACCTTTGAAAAAAACCAGATTTGACGGGAAAAAAGCAAATCTGGCACCACTGATCAAATTAATCAGTTTTCCCCCCAAAAAAAAAAATTTAATAGAAAAAAAAAACAAAATACGTGCGTAACCTTCAATTTCAAATTTTCATAACTTTGTAAAAACAAAAAAGATTTTAAAAATGTCGTTCAAATAATTTGATCTTACCAGATTCCATTTTGCCTTGTGTTTAAAAAATTAAAATTTCAATTCTTCATTTGAGATGGTTAATTTTTTTTTTTATATATATCAAAGTGATCAAAAATTTTAACTTTTGAGGTTGACAAGTCAGAGGTGTGATCAACTTTAAACTGTCACAAATTTTCCAAAAATAAACAGATTTTTAAGCGAAATTTAATTTTGAGTATGGCTTGGGCGTTCACATTTGAATCAAGATATCAATTGTGAAGCGACTTAGCTTTTCCTTTCTTAACATTTTTTTCAAAATTCAAATTATTCTGTCCCCTCCCACCTAAGTAGTGTCCCGGCTACGCCCCTAGACAGTGTGTCAAAGCGTGTAAGCACAAAAAAATAAAAATGAACTTTATTTTTTGTTTTGTTTTTTGTTTCTATTTTCATGTCATGTCCCTATTTTCTCAATGATAATTGTGTTCATTGTTTAATAATAATTAATAAACAAAGAAATAAGATATTAGTTGAGTATTGTCGGTTTTATTATTATCTATGGGTAGAGTTTGACAATATCATAAATAAATTTATATACATATTTAGATTGTATGAGTAATAAGTTTTCATTTTATTGACAGAGTCATCAATAATTAAATTTCAAGCATCTTTCTGATGAAAAACGTCTGCAATTTTGTAGAAACTTTTAATCGAAAACTTTATTTTTAGTTCAATTGAACTCAGCTTTGAGTTGAATATTGTTTAAACTTTTATGAATAGTTAAACATTTTGTGGAACAATAGCATTTCAATTACAAAACAAAGCCTACTGAGGATGTTTGCTCACAGATTTACATTTTGGTTGTGCTAATTCATCCGTAACTGTTTTGCATGCTCAGTAAAAATGCAAATTGGCTGACACAAAATGGCAACACACTCACACAGACAATCAGACACACTTTAAAGGCAGAGAGTTTGCCATTTTTCCCTTTTTCGTTCCAATGCACATGCATACTACCTATGTATGTATGTACATATGTATGTGTAGTAAACATGCTAACCCGTTTTGTTTTGGCCTAAACGCAGGTGCCCGTTGCCGTTTACTACGAATCTTTGTGCCCGGACAGTGCCAAGTTTATTACGGAACAACTCTATCCGGCTATGAAGAGCGAGCTGCGCGATGTGGTCGATATCACATTTGTGCCCTTTGGCAAATCCCAGGTGAGTGAACGACCCGATTCCGTCTAGGCCCAACAACAATGCCTCATTTGTGCCTCTTCTTCTATGCACCGAAATGCAGTACACGACACAAGGCTCGGAAGTGACCTTCACATGTCATCATGGCCCAAATGAATGCTATGGCAACAAGGTGCATAATTGCGCCATCGAAAAGATCCAGTCCGATTCGTATCGACTTGAATCCACCCGCGAATCGCTTACCCTCGACTTTATCAACTGCCTGATGAAGGCGGGCAATAACTTCCCGGACAATGTTTATCCTGGCCAACGTTGCGCTATCGAGAGCCAAATTAACTGGGAGAATATTAAGGTTTGTGCCAATACCACCGAAGGCAGTATTCTGCTGCGCACCGCCGGCGACAACACCATGAAGCTAAAGGAACCACTCACCAATGTGCCCACCATTCTGTTCAATGAGGTGATTATACTCCCGCCGAGTAAATTTAAACTTGTTGCTCATCTTCTGTTAACCTTTACAGCAATTCGACAAGAAGGTCAATGAGCGTGCCCAGCAAAACTTCGTCGGCACAGTTTGCAAATACGTCGGAGCTCCTCAGCCTCGGATCTGTGCCCAGCACAACTCCGCATCGGGTCTATTTAAGGCCAGTGCCCTTTTCTCAACTCTTTTGCTGGCTCGCTTCCTTTTTTAAAGCTGTTAACTGAAGAATGTATTTTGGCTTTATCTGGCCATCATTTTGAATCTCTTTAATTTGTATATTTTTTAATTGTTTACGCTGAATTTTGCAACGCATTCCATCCATTTTTAAAACTATAATTAAAGATACAAAAAATATAAAGATGTTTCTTTATTTTAAAAGTTATTAAAATTGTGAATTTAGCTAGTTCCAAAGTTGAAATGCAATTTCCATGCACAACAAAACTGATTAATATATATATATATATATTTATATTAGATAGTTAATAGATTGATTAAGCTAATATGTGGGAGCAGCTACTGTTCGATGTCAAATATTTTGATCTGTGCACAGAGTTTGTTCGGGGCAGCAACAGCTGCTTATCGACGTAATATTTCTTGATGCGATAAGCTTCCTGTCTCTGGCAGCAATTGAAGGTAATTGTTGTAAACAAGTTATTTAGACTCTGTACATAGAAAGGGCAAAGGGATTAATAAGTTTTTAAAATTAAAGGCAGACGCGTCGATATAGCCTAGATCTTATAGACTGCATTTAAGAGCTAGAGCTGCCAAATTGGGTATATCCAGAGATCCATAAAGACTATTAGCTTGAACTTTAGCATACAGTGGTCCACTAATGTCTTCATACACCATATGTTTGTGAAATTTGCGTATAATAATAAAGTTTTGATGCAAGTTTCTTAAATTAATATTTTATTCATTTAAATTCCGTTCGAGAGATACATTAACCCATTAAGTACCCATGGAAAAGCTTGAATTTTTGTAAAAGTATACTTTTCAACTTTTTTCCTCGGTCTCAAGCCAAAAATATTTTGATGCAAAACAATTTTCAAAAATCTCTTTGCTAGTATTTTTTATAATTTTTTGAAAACTGCAAAAATTTTTCAATTTTCAAAAGAATTAGAATCGTTTGAAGAATTTTTTTTTGGCATTAAAATATTTTTTGATTGAGACCGAGGAAAAAATGGTTTAAAGAAACTTGTATAATTCGAATGGAATTTAAATGAATGAAAGATTAATATAAGAAACCGGCATCAAAACTATTTTATTATACGCAAATTTGACACAGTTATGGTGTATGAAGACTTCAGTGGGACACTGTATATGATGCATACTGTAGTTCCAATCTCTTTAGAAATTTTCATCACCATTCAATAATAAAATCTGAAGTCATACACGGGGCAAAAGATTAAGTAAGTATTTATTTACCATATTTCTAATTTTTATTAATCTAGTACAAGGTATCTCCTAGTCGAGCTCATAGTTGACACGTCACTTATTTAATAATTTAATTTTGGAACTGTTTTATTTGAAATTTTGCGAATCAAAGACATATTAAACGATTCAATCAAATCAGGCAATTATTCAATTAAAATTACTAAACGGGTACTCAAAGTCTCACCCAAAGGGGGGGAAAAAGAAATGCTGGGTTTGTTCTTGTTGCCCGCGGCAAAGATTGTTGGCCAACACAACATAACGTGGTTTATGCGTCAATGGGTAACAGTTGTCAGTTTAATTCATAGATAGCTATGCAGATGACGCACTTGGCAACGAAAACATGTATAAATCTGGGCCTAATTTGACGTCCCAATTGATGGCTCAAAGGGAATGCCCATTTCGACTTTGGCCTTAGCCGGTACAGGGGCCACAATGCGTTTGCCGGCCTATCCAAATGTTGCAGCACCTACGCACAAAAATGTCTCGTTAGAAGCAACTTGGCCAAAATGGCATTGCATACAGTTTGGCAGTTTGGCGGCAGACGGTAAAGCTTCGTGTATCATTCGGCTCGTAGCGCGTTTCTGATTGGCCAGTGCGATACCCTACACCCACACACAAAGAGACTCCTATACACACACAGATACACATAGATACACACACATACAACTGAGCATTGTCGTCCTGCTGTATAAATCGGAGCCGTTTGGCTTTAACGGCATCACACGATTTTTGGCTTGCAGTCGAGCGACATCAACACCAAGCGCGGAATCAAAGTCAGAAAAGAATTATTAATCGTCAGCCTCGAATTAAGTGAAAGTGTTTATCCTTTTTGAGCATATAATTAATTAATTAACTGTGTATTAATTACAATATTCTGTGTGTCAGTTGCCAGTTTATACTCATTTAATAAACGTTTAAAAATAGCATAAAATTGGTAAGTGAACTTTTAACTTATTCAATTTAGTTCGCATTAATATTGTTGGCCTTTTGAAACTCATCTCATCATGACAAATATTTATACTTATTAGACCCTCTGGCCACAATTCGAGCTCTTGTTTATTTGTTCAATTTAATTGAATCAAATTAGATTACTGGTCATTTAACTACAAGTTGCCCTCGCTAAGTGCTTCAATCATTCGAGATGCGCTCAACATTTTCATCTCTGCTCGACTCTGAACGGCTTTGATTAATTTTTAATAACCCGCCAAGGGGTGCACTAGCTTTTAACTTCGAGCAGCAGATTTTCCCACTCCCATTCCCATTTGCCTAGGAGAAACTTTGGCCAAAAGACAACACGTTAGTTGAAAACAGCTGTATAAATCATGCATATTAATATGCAGTACTTTTAATACATCTTTCTACTCTTGGCTCAAAGTGGCGCAACAACTACAACAACTTGTTGCGAATCTTGTTAAGGTTTCAGCATAAGTAGTTTATTATTTCAACATCTGTTATGAAACTATTTAGTGTCTAAACTTTAAGAATTTCAGGTATGCGAATTTGACATATTATTTTTTATGATTTTAAGTTAGTTTTAGAAAAATTCTGGCAGCCAGTTCTTTTTTACTTTGATTGAGGATGTTCCTATCTATCCAGTATCCAATGAATCTAGTTAAAATAGGGCATAATATTTTAATTTTCAGTCAGAAGACTGTCATAAGTAAGAAAACACGCTTTTTTTGATGCATACATATTTGTTAAGAAAAATTATATTTCATACTTTTTGCGAAAAAAGTGCATATTCATTTTTTATATTTACCTTCCATTTAATGTCAAAAGAATTTTTTATTTTACTGCAAGACGGCAATAAATTGAAAACTTTAAAAGAGTTTTTCTCGAAATGAAAGAAAAACCAGTGGGAAAGGCTATAGTCAAGCTCCCGACTGCAGGATACCCGTTATTTATTTAAATAAATTTAAAATATTTTTTATTGCATGCTTTTAGGCACTTATATTGCTTAAAAACTTAAATCAGCCATTATCACCTTTCTATTGGTCTAATCTTGCTGCGTTTAAGAAGGATGATAGGTAATAATAGTAGTTAAGTTTAATTAGTAAAACACAACTGATATCTTGAAAACGGTGCGTGTGGTGGGCGTGGCAAAAATTTGAAACAAACTTGATCTGATCAACTTGATCAAATTTGGTTGCTCTAGCTCTTATAGTCTCTGAGATCTAGGCCCTCACACGAACGGACGGACGGACATGGCTAAATCGACTCGACTGTTGATGCTGATCAAGAATATATATACTTTATAGGGTCGGAGATGCTGCCTTCTCCCTATTACATACATTGCAACGAATACAATAAAGGAAGTATAAATTCTTCCCATCTTTTGGGGATAAAAAACAATAATTGTGTGTGATTCTTCTTAATTAAAAATAATTATGTTTCGATTAATAATATGTGTTAAATATGATATTTTCTGATAATATACATTTTAGTTGATGTAGTCCTTCACCTTAAAGCTAACGCTTTAATTGCAGTCGGATTTTGTAAACTTTTCCAGTTTAGTTAAGTTGAGAGTTAAACGCAAAAGTCTGTACCGCATTTTGTTGGTTTCTTTTGCTCTGTAGTTTGAATAGCTGTCATAATGTCTGAGTTGATTTGTCCCGTTTGAATTGTATAGTACATAATAAGTAGTATACACGACCTTTGAAGCTGCGAATTGTGCAAAACGCGATCCCCCAATCACAAATCACAAACAAACAAACCCTTTTTGACCTCTCATCATGCCGAAGGCACGCTTTTATAAACTGCTCGATTATTGCTCGGATTAATTAGATTGATTAGTGTACTTCTTTGTATATTTATTGAGTATAGTCGTATGCATATTTGCACTATCAGCTGGGCTGATAACAAGAATTTCACACGGAAACATTTGGACATTGATATTCATAAGCTTTCGTTATGGCAGATGTTGATCTATATAGCAGGTACAGATAGATAGATAGATAGAGGGAGAGGAAAGGGAACAGGGTTGGGGGTTCAGCTGCACCTGTGGAAAGTTTTTGTTTGAGATTGATTTATATTAGGCAAAGGCCACAGAACGGATATCATTAAAACGTTATTACGGAGATTGTGGAGGGTAAAAGGGTACAGGGTATACAGGGTATACAGAGAGCATAGATAAGCCACTTCACGTACTGTATAGTAGACCGCGGGGTGTTGACACATGTTTCGCTTGGTTGCCATGCCTGATAAACAATGTAATAACAATAATATTATTGTTTTCGCATTTAATGGGAGTGTAGGTGGGCATTTTGTTGATTTTTAGCTGATTGCCAGTAGCTGCAAATAATGCGAGTTTAATAAAGACAAGTAACAAGTGCTTATCAGTCTTATCAGTTCATAAATTGCAATCATTATACATACTTATATGTATTTGGTACAGAAAATAGAAACGAGCTTAAGAGTTATACGCTATTTATAATGTGAAGCTCTCCAATTTTTCTGAGGTGCCTGCGAACAAATCCGATGCGTAACACGATTCAGGGCTTATCAATCTGTAGAGACTCGACTCGAATCGTGGACTGAACTGTGATCTGAGAGCTGAGATCTCGTCTCTGAGATTTTCGAAACTGGAAATGTGATTTCAGTCGCCGGGCAGCGCTTGAAAATGTGAAATCGTCGACGAAATTTGGCCGTGCGGCTTTTGCCTCTTTTTTCACTTTGCTTGAAAAGTAATCAAAGGAATAATTTTAAGTTCCGTAAAGCGTATCTGTGATTAAACAAATATATATATATATTTACATATATATAGAAACAAAAGTTCCCAGAAACTATACATAAAAAAAAATTCTATAATAATTACTGCTGTTCAGCTGATAAACAAAGCTTCCCTCGTATATAACGTGTCATGATTACTGATTTTTTGTGTAATTCGTTTTCTTTATGTAAACCAGTCGAATATCAAGTAATCAGTGCGATCCCGAGGTGAGTTTCACATTTCCTAGTACGAGTCCATTCAGGCAGTAACAGTTGGACACGAGATCAAGTAATATTAAATATTATTGCATACGGCACACGCTGCGTATGATTGATGTTTGCGTACTTAAGCGACTTAATTGAGTTCATAGGCCATGTAAATCATTTGAATCGTACAATATGAAATGATTTACCTTTTATCTAATGAACATTTTCGTATTCATCTGCAGCCAAATGTCCGCAAGCTGCGAACTGAATGCGATTGGTGAATTCAAAGCACGTAATAAACAAGAATTAGTTTAAGTTTTGTGCGTTTGCCACTTTCTGAGGCAGGAAAATCACACACACTGACACACACGCACACACACATTCCTACACTAATTGTCTGTGTGGGTGTAACATAAATCAAAGTTCAAAAGTTTTGTGCCCAGGATTAACTCCTTAAATGCATGTGACTTGGTTTGATTGTCTTTGTCTTTGGTTGTGTGTGTGTGTGCTGTGGTTTTCTAATTAGCGTAGCATACCCGCAGGGGCAGAGTAGTCCCGGGTATTGTCATGATCTCTCAACAGGTGCCATCAACTTACATGCGAACGTGCGTTTAATTGTGATTCCCCCTATCTAACATTTCTCTCTCTCTCTCTCTCTCTGTCTTTGCAGCTAAAATGAAATCGACAATTTCGTTGCTGCTGGTTGTCATCTGCACCGTCGTCTTGGCCGCCCAACAGAGCCAGGCCAAAAGTAAGTACACCATTGCTGTTGGCTTATACTACACATAATAGCCGCTTAATGTTGCCCTATTCAAATATTGCTCTAATATTGAATTATATTACTTGACACCTTGCCACTTGTTACTTGCCACCTGGCCAATTGCCACTTGAGTTGTCATGAAAAATTCATTTAATTTAAGCGCAAAAAACAAAGCTATAAATGGCTGACAAGCGGAAGTCACACACACACACACATACACGCATACACACACACACACGCACACACACACACACGTTATGACTGGCAGCATCAATTGTTACAGTTTAACTTTAACGGAAAACAAACAAGCAAACGTCGACCTCACATCGACAGCAACAACAACAGCAACAACGCCATTGACATTGCTCCTTTGTGGCTTTGTTTTTGCAGCTGCAATGTCGTTAAATGTATGAGAAGTGAGAGAGAGAGAGAGAGAGGACATGGCAAGTTGTTGCATTGTGCAGCATTTCTGCATATCTTCATACAATGCACAACGCCAACATAAACTCCAATTAAGAGACAGATTTGCCCAAGAGTTTTTCTATAAAATAAAAATGGGGTTTTGTCCACAAATATCTAGAATAAAATAAAATCAAATGAAATATTATTGGGCCTGATATTTAATTTGTATTTATCTTTCATATTTTTGGAGTTGCATAAATTGTTTGGCATAAATATGTATAAAATCTTCAAAAAATTAAATTAATCCAAGCATATTTTAATTTAATTTAACTTAATTTAATTTAATTAAAATATGCTAATAAATTTTTAATTGATTGCTTAATTTTGGGATCACCAAAAATTTTTCTTACGCTATTAGAGATTTGTAATTAATTTAAATTATGTATTTAACGCCGACAAAAATAAAATAAGATTTTATAAAAAATAAAATTTAATCCTTAAAAGTTTCTCATCTTCTAATATTTTAATATTTACACTAAATTATACATAACGAATTTATTTACATACATCCTTAGGCTATATTTAGATTAGCATTAAACTCAAAATGTGTTAACATTGTCTGTTTATGTCTATTTATGCCTCCCCCGCGAATTCCAAATGGTTCAAAATGATAGTCGTCAAGGACAAAGGCAATTCCCATATGGGAAGTTGTCTTAATATATTTTATACTCCTCTTTATTATTTTGTGTACGAGCGGAAGCTCGCAAAAATAGCAATAGCATCGAGTCAACAGACAAATTTTTAAAATAAAAAAAAATCAGAAATAAGCAAACGAACAAGCCAAACACATGAGTTTACCGAAAAACAAAACGACGGAATAAAATAAAAAATCACACAAGCGTAGGTCAAATGCTTATCAAACGATGTCTCTCCAGAGCATTGGCAAGCGATTAAAGATTGCAAGAGTCACCCAGACAATTCTCACATAATGGCTCAAAGTTTGCCTTCAATCCTGTGCTCAGGGAATTTACGCACACTCGCATTTTTCGGGTTCAAAAACTTTTTTGCAGTCGAAAAGGAACTCTTAGTTAATAATGGGTGTGGGTGTGTGTGTGTGCGTAGGTGTAAGTGTGTGTGTAGGTGTAATATCGATTACAATTTTAACGCTCGCAGCTATTTTGCAAATTTCTTATGAAAGTCGACGGTGGCTAATTCATTTTGCATATTGCACTTTACTCCTTACAGAGGGCTGTCAGGCCTATGGCCATGTCTGTTATGGCGGACATGGGAAGCGTTCCTTGAGCGCCGGCAATTCTGGGACCGCTGCCAATGCCAATGCTGCCCCCGGCCTCGAGCAGGAGTTTGTGCGTCCAAATGGACTACTGCCGATGCTGGCACCCAATGACCAACAGGCTGTGCCCGCTGTGCCCGATCCAGAGTTCGATGATTACCCCTCACGCCAAGTGCTCTACAAGATAATGAAGTCATGGGTACGGAACAAACCAACTCATCATTAATCGATATCGATAATATGCATAATTATTCAATTTTACAGTTTAATCGACCTCATCGACCTGTGCCTCGTCTGGCCGAATTGGATTATCCACTCTCCAATTCCGCTGAGAACTTCAACCGGGAACTGGCGATGAATGCACTGAACTAAGCTCAGCATTTGACTTAACAACCAAGAACCAAATGAATCACTTTCTTCAGCATCGCCAACAACAACAACAGGAGTAACAAATAACAAAATAAAATAATAATGAATGTTTATTACAATGTTTCATAGGTGTCTACACATAGAGAGCAACAGAATTTTCGCTACTTGAAAATGGAAAATCATCTGAAATTTTTATGGGCTGGTAAAAATTTCAGTATATACAAAAAAAAAAAAGAAGCAGGCACAACTTACTAAATAAATTCAAAGGGAAAATGCAGTCGCAGTTTGTTTTTTATTGTTTGAAAACGGCAGAAGACTATATATAAATGTACATATTTACATACTTATGTAGTTTATAAAATTATTTTTACGAAATACCATACATAATTTCAAAATAATCCAAAATGTAGCACAAAGAGTCCCAAATTTTCTAACTATATCATTACTTTGAAACGCAATTATAAAATGATCACAAGAGCTTTTATTGTATATATGTTTACGAGTATGTGGGTTATTTAATAAAATGAAGTTGTAAAAATAAAACTGCTTTCTTTGTTTTACTTAAAAAATGGAAATAAACAAGTTATTAAATCTGCTGGTGTGCAGAAAATTGTACCAGAATTTTTGTTGAATTTTTCTCGAGTTTACAATATTGTTATTTTTTTGGATTTTTTAATAACTTTGCCACGCGTAGAGCGAAATGACCAAACCAATTTCAGATTGAACTTAATTATTTTAGAAAATTTTGGTATTTTTTTTAAATTGTTTTTATTTAATTTTTAATTGATTTATGAAAAATTCAAATCTTTCATTTCGAATTTAGCGCGAAAATCGAAGAGAATTATCGATTGAATTTGATTGTACAAATTAATCGTTACTATCGATAACGGCAACTTGACAGTTCAGCTGAGTATAACAGTGGAATAACATACATGTTAAATATTGTTAAAAACAAAAGTGTTTTGCCAGTGTAAATTAAATAATAAGCCCAATTTTGTCTGTAGTTTTAGCAAATCAAAGAAGTTTTTAATTAAACGCTCCTTTGCATTCGCAGCAAAACAATAACAAATGCTACAGAGCTACAGTTTTGGTGGCACTGCTATGTTAGGATAACATAGCTGAGGTTTTATTTGCACTGTTTACAGTAGAGTTGCTCATCGTAGTTCAGTTGAAAGATTTAGTTCAGTAGTTCAATTTTTGGCGAACGAGCTATTCGGTCATGGTCAGTAATTCAATTCGTTCGCTCGAGTCCCATTTTCATTCATAAACTCTGTCGAGTCCTCCCACTATCGTTCGTTATATTTGAAAATAGGATTTATGTAAATGAAAAGCAATTTGTGATTTTTAAAATAAAAACAATGAAATTCACATTTTAATATGGAATATCTCCCTAACTCGAACTTTTTCTTTGGATAATGGTGATTCGAATTAGGGAAGTTCGACTATATTTGCTTCAAGCAAAATAGGAACGTCTGTAATTAAACATATTTCTTAGGCTGCAAACAGAGTGCGCGCTAAGACGAAGATGAAGACGAAGACGAAGCGGAGGACGAATTGCTTGCATTGCGAGTAAGCTAATAGGTGTACATAGTGCAAGACGAATTAGTTGCGTGTTGTCATGTTATTTACTATGGATTCGTCATCAGATGATAAGCTAATTTTACAAGAAAGTTTGTATTTTAAATTAAAATGTAAATTAAAATGCAATAAAATGAAAATACATCCCATTAATTTGGGAAGAAAAATTTTTGGCGAGTTTCATCATTTGTATAATGAGCTGCGTCAGGATGAAACCAGATTTGAGGCGTACACTCGAATGAAAATCAGCACATCCGACTACATTTTGAAAAATATTGAGCGACTAATTATTAAAAATTTGACCAAAGCTAAGAAAACAAAAACAACAACGGCTAAACAGCAAGCGATTCATCTTCAAATTCGGTACTGCACCGTTTCACGCTTTTTGCTTGCGTTTCGTCTTCATCTTCGTCTTCGTCTTCGCATGCACTCTGAACGAATTCGAGCGAATTCATATAAATCGTACTGCACAGTTTTTCGTCTTCCGCTTCGTCTTCGTCTTCATCTTCGTCTCAGCGCGCACTCTGTTTGCAGCCTTATAAGTCCAAGTGTGCCTACCAATGAGAAATAACAGTAAGTAACATACAGGCTAGTAACATATAATTAAAAGTTTGCCTTTCCATATTGTAATGCAAAAAAGTCAACTTTAATTAGATTGCAACAAGCTCAAACGAGTCCAACAAACTATTGAACGGGAATGAGACTCGAACGAACTATTGAACGGGAATGAGACTCGAACGAATTATTGAACGAACGAACTGAACAACTGAACTATAAGTCCTACAGTCAGTGATTTAGTTCGTTCGCTCACGTTGGTGAATCGTTCAATCGAACGATACGATACAACTCTAATTGGAAACAACACACGTGCTCCGTAAACATGAAAAGCGCGACAAATTATTAAAAAACATACATAAAAAGACTATTTAAGAGTGAATAAAAATGACGCATCTGCGGGAAGAGGAGACCACGGCAACGGACGACGAGCCTCGGGCCGTGATCAAGGAGAGCAGCAAGATATTCCGGCGTAATCGAGCGCTGGGCTATGTGAGCAACCAGGTGCCGGCGGTGACTCGCTACGTGCAGCGTCGCCGGGACACGCTGTTGATCACCTGCATCGGACGCTCCTTCCAGGTGTACACGGCGAGTCACATGCGTCTGCTGCACGTGAGCGGGCTGCATCCGGACGAGATTACGGCCATGGCAACGGACAGACAGCACACGTACACGGCCAGCAACAAATGCATCTACGCCTGGCGGGCGGGAAAGCACATTCGGCACATATATCGTGGCCATGAACGGGACGTGCACATCCTGTTGCCCTTTGGCGGCAACCTTATTGCCGTGGATCGCAGCAACGTGCTGAAGGTGTGGAATATTCGCACCGACGATGTCTACCTGGATGTTCCCTTCCAGGCCGATGAGTTCCAGATCACGGCTCTGGCCCATCCGCCCACGTACATCAACAAGATCGTGCTGGGCTCACAGCAGGGACAGCTGAAGATCATGAACATCAAGAAGAATAGCATTCTGTGCACCATCAATCGTCACCAGAGTCGCGTCACTTGCATCGAACCAGCTCCAGCACTGGATGTGGTGGCTGTCGGACATGGAGATGGCTCCATCATTGTGCTCAACTTGAAGTTCGATACGGTGCTGGTGGCTTTCCAGCAGGACTGGGGCATGGTCACCAGTTTGGCCTTTCGCACAGATGGACCACCGATTTTGGTGTCCGCCTGCAGCAACGGTTACATGGCCTTCTGGAATCTGGAGGATCGCAAGCTGGCCGGACAGCTGCAGGCACATGAGGAGGAGGTAACGACGGCCATCTGTCTGCCCAGTGAACCTGTCGTCTTCACCACATCCCCGGACAACTCGATGAAACTCTTTGTGTTCGACATGCCCGACGGAGGAGCACGTCAGCTGCGCATCCGTGAGGGTCACACAAAGCCACCGCTGTGCATACGCTACCATGGCGGATCTGGGGTGTCCATACTGTCTTCTGGAGAGGATAGCACACTGCGTGTCTTCTCCACCATCTCGGAGTCGCTGAACAAGAGCATGGGCAGAGCCACCTACAATCCCAAGGCGACCAAGAAGAAGAGTAAATATAGATGCAGTCTGTAATGGAATTTTGTCATCTAATCTCTATTTATTTATTCCAGATCGCTTCCAGTTCGACAAGTTTAGTATGCCGCCCATTCTGGAGTTCACCTCGGACACTACGCGGGAGAGAGAATGGGACAACATTGCGGCCATACATGCGGGTGTCATACAGACCACCACCTGGACATTCAACAAGAGTCGCATGGGCGAGCATCGTCTGGTGCCGGAACAGTTTCAGAATAAGAATCGCAGCAACTTTCAGAGCGAAACGACGTCGATCATATTGACGACTTGCGGGAACTTTGTCATCATTGGCTACAGCAGTGGGCATGTGGAACGCTTCAACATCCAGTCGGGATTGCATCGCGGCAGCTATGGAGCACCTGGCACAGCACACGATGCAGCGGTCCGAGGATTGGCCAGCGACAATCTGAATCAGGTTGTGGTTTCCGGCTGCACCAAGGGACTCGTCAAGTTCTGGCTGTTCAAGGGGAAGGGTAAGCGTATTGCCAAGATTACTCATTAACCAGTCAGCTCATCATTCTGATCCTCCCGCAGATGAAAAGCCACTGGCCATAATGCGTCTGGCGGATGGCGTTGCCCTGATGCGCCATCATCGCGAGAGTTCCATGCTGGCCATTGGCCTGGAGACATTCAAGGTCTATGTGGTGGACATGAACACGCGTGTGATTGTCCGCAAGTTCATTGGACACACGGCGAAGATCAACGATCTGGCCTTTAGTCCAGACAGTCGTTGGCTCATCACAGCGGCCATGGACTCCACCATCAAGGTGTGGGACATTCCCTCCTCCTACATGATCGATCATTTTCGTGTGGAGCGCCCTTGCATCTCGCTGAGCATGTCGCCCAGTGGCGATTTCCTGGCCACCGCCCACGTCAATCTTCTGGGCATTTATCTGTGGGCAAACAAGACACTATTTAACCAGGTCTCGTTGCGTTCCATTGATCCCAACGAACCTGCTCCGTATGTGGGCCTGCCCTCCAATATGTGTGATGCTATGGATCTGGAGGACGCAATGCAGGAGCTAGAAATCGATGACGACGAAGCGGAAAATGCAGAGCTGGGCGAGGAGATTGATGCCAAATACGAAACGCCCAAGCAACTCGACCCTGAACTGATTACACTGTCGGGTCTGGCCGCATCCCGCTGGCAAAATCTGCTCGACTTGGAGTTGATAAAGCGACGCAACAAACCGAAGGCACCGCCAAAGGCGCCCAAGCAGGCGCCCTTCTTTCTGCCCACGGTCTCGGGTCTGGAGATGCGCTTCGATGTCGGCAATGCGCCGTCAGGCAACGATGGATCCAAGCTTCTCCAGGTCAAGTCGCTCAACAATCTGACCGCCTTCGGCAAACTCCTCGAGGCGACGGCAACCGACAATGAATTTGAGAGTGCCGTGAAGCACATCACCCAGTTGGGTCCCTCGATGGTGGACTTTGAGATCAAGTCACTGCATCCGGATGCAGGTGGCACAATGCTGGCCATGATGCAGTTCCTCAAACTGATCGAGTTTATGCTGAGTACCAATCTGGACTTTGAACTAGCCCAATCCTATCTGAGTGTCTACCTGCGCTCACATGGCCTCAGTCTCACCGAATCCCCACAGCTCGTTCAGTCGCTGCGCAGCGTCTCCAAGGCGCAGGAGGGAGCCTGGGAGCGCATCGAAAGCAAGCTGATTTACGGCACTGGCGTTGTGGCTGCCCTGCGAAACTTTGCGCCTTAATTTCCTAATATCAATATTTATATTTGTAGTTAACATTTACTTGTTTGTAAATAAATTTGCAACAAATTTTAAAAGTCAACTCGATTCATCAAATGGGAGTAATTGTTTAAGAGAACATTGATATAAGAGGTCTGCATGAATTCACTCAAAATTTCAGTTCAAATGAATTAATTCGAATGATGTCGAGTTGAGTGAGTGCGAGGCCCACTTTGAATTGAATTCGTTTGAGTGACATTGAGTTATAAAATGACAGTTCCTTATCGAAATGAAAGAATTGCTGTGAAAACAATGAATTGGGAATGGCCGAAATTTTGAATTGTAAAATAAAAGAATTTTCTCACTTTTTTGCTATTTGCCTCAGGGTCGATCGTAAAGAGCTGTCTGGGTTGGTGGAATAATCAGAAAAGTATTTTTCCCTCATTGCATAAAAGCTGCATATAAATATTTTGTGTTTTAATGGAGAAGCGTTGTATTATTGCCACCAACACAATGTCAATAAAATTATGTTTTCGGTTTAAAACTTAAATTAAAAAGAGAGTTATATTTTATAAATTGTATTTATATTAAGCTGTATATAGCTCTTCATTGCTTTCTTTCTTATATTCATTTCTCACTCATTCATTTCGTGTCATTCCGTATGAACGTTGTGCGACTGAGTCTGACACGAACGCACCAACTCAATCAAAATCGTTCGACTTCTTTCAATTCCTTTCGAACATGAATGGTTCGAACTTTGTTTAAGCAGACCTCTAATTGATATATCCCCGAAGCCTTCCATGGCTATTGCCTTAATTACAATAATAATAATAATGTGTAACAAGTTTGAAGTTGAAATTGTGTATTAATTATTTTATTTGTTATATCCGTTTTAATCTAACGCTTTTATTTATGCTGGAATTAAATAACTTAAAACTTGATCTTAGACGCGCGCTATGTTTTCGCGGACTTTTTATGCGGTTCTAGTGGCCACTAAATTGAAGTTTTCTATTTGTGTGGATTCTCATTGTATAAATGTTCAACTCAACATAAACGGAATTAAACAATTTGCTTTGAATTATGTAGTTGCTTGAACCACGCGTTAAATGTAGTGCATAATTTGATAAGTATTTATACCTATATATATTTATATATCATCATAGTTTTGCATATCTCGTAGTCTGAAGAGCAGCTCGGATCCTAAGCCATCTAACTTTTAATTTGTTTTTTTTTTATCAAATTTCGGGGTTGAGTTTGTTTTTCTGGTCTTCCGTTTAGTGTTTTGTTTTGCGAGCGTTATTTTATGTTGTTTTTTCTTTTTTTGGGAATACAATGGATGCAAAAGCCACTATAAACTGTTGGTGGTGGTAGTGGTATAGTGGTTGTTGTAGTTGTGCTAGGTGTTGTTGTTGTTGGTTGTTTAGACGATTTGATTTAGGTTACAATATTATCCAGGACGAGGGGTTCGTACTACAAATCGCCTGGATTGCTTGCAGGATTCTTGTTTATGTGTTAATGTTAAAATGTAGGCCGTTTAACTGGATGTGCACTGTTGGACGCGTGGGCCATCTTGATAGCCACCATCGTCCTCATCGTAGGCCATGCGCTGGTGTTGCTGGCGACGTTGTTTCGGATCAAAGTCCTCCTGCAAGAATAAAAGGGGGATTAGTATTATGTCTCTTGGAGTAATACCTCAAGTAGCTTAAGACACTTACCAAAACTGTATGCTCTGCATCAACTGGAATGTCAATCTCGGGTGCCGGTGGCAAGCACTGCTTAAGCGTCGGTATAACTGATGGGTTGATCACGTCGGGGAAGATTACCTCAAACTGTATAATCAGCGTGCCCTTCTCCATGGGATTCTTGAATATGGGCATGCCCTCCTCAGCGATGCATTTGGTCATCTCGTGTCGTATAACTTCGCCGGGCTGCGTGGCGACCAACAGATCGCGATCATCCAGTGTCTTGACAATACGTTGGAAGCCGCACAGCGCCTCCACCAGTTGCAGTGGCATCTTCATCATCAAATCTGTGCCCGCATGCACAAACGTCGAATGCTCCTTCTCATCCAATAGTATAATGATATCACCCGGTTGAGATTCGGGCTCGTGATCGCCCTCGCCTGTAAATACTATCTTCTGGCCATCTCGCATGCCCTTCTCAATGTGCACCTCCAGCACCTTGCGCTCCCTCACTGTCTTCCGTCCGTTGCAGTTCTTGCAGCGATCCTTCTCCTGTATGCACTCACCAGTGCCGGAACACTTTCGGCACACCTGTTCGATATGTTGCACAATGCCAGGAGCAATCTGTTGCACACGCGATTCGACGCCATTGCCGCGGCACTGAGTACACTTCTCTATGCTGCCCTTCTTGCCGCCTCGGCCCTCGCACTTGTCGCAAATAACGCTCTTCTGTAGCTGCAGCTTGCGCGTTGCGCCATTGTACAACTCCTCCAGTTGCACAGACATCTGGTGGACAACATCCTTGCCGCGACGCTCGCGGCGACGTCCGCCGCCGCCACCGCCCATGCCGCTCATGCCAAAGAACTTCTCGAAGAAGTCCATGGGATTGCGGAAGTCACCAGAATCCGCTCCACCCTTCTTGATGGCCGCCTCGCCGCCTTCGTCGTACACCTGACGCTTGTCCGCATCGGAGAGCACCTCGTACGCCTGCGAGATGGCTTTGAACTTCTCGCCCTCATTGGGATTCTTGTCTGGATGGTATTTGAGGGCCAGTTTCCTATAGGCCTTCTTCAGCTCATCGGGTGTCGCATTGGGCTTCACACCCAGCAGATCGTAGTAGCCTGTCTCTTTAACCATTTTACCTGTTGATTTTTAGACTGCAAAACAATTGAATTGATTAACTTTCAATTACAAATGCATTTGTGCTTCCGGGTAGCTACATTTCAAGGTCAGCTGCTAATTTGAGACTTTTGCGTCGGCAGGAACCACGTTTACTAGCAATTGTCTCTATTTTTCTTTTCTCTTTCCATACGTTGCTCTGTTCGTCGTTCCGACTACATTTAAAATGACTAGCAGCTGACGCGCTGCCCCGTTCTCGCACCCACCACCATCGCACTGACGCAGCCACACTTACACACACGTGTACACACACAGCCATACATAAACTTCTAGAAAATTTCGTCAGCACTACGCAGCCCTGGTCGCCGTAACCGTTGCCCCTGCGCGAACATCAGCACAAAGCAGACAAACCGATAATGAAAAAAAAAACGCACCAACACAATGACGAAGTGAAAAGCAACGTGCAAAAAAAACGCTGTAGAATTTTCTATTGATTTACGTGCGATTTTCATAAGGCCCTGCCAAAATTGTGCAACATGCAATCACCAAAAATATATATTCCACTCGCATATATACATGAAATGTGTACATACTTTTGGCTGAAACATGTGCCGCGCAGGACGCTGCGTCAGAAATATTAATTGGGGTAGAAAGAAAGCGACGATTGAAAGAAAATTTTGCTGTTACCATCAGCTGAATCGATTTTGCCAAATGTTCGATTTTGCCTAGTAACATTGCAGTTTCAGTTTGTATAAAGAAAAAAAATAATTACCCCTGATTACTTAACAAAGAGTGGACAAAGCGAAATCTACTAAATACACACACAATGCTAAAGGCTAGGAAAATTATTAGTCAGTTCTGCAAATTGCTCTCACCTTTTTTTAGCAGAGCTTCACTGAGTATTCGAGTAATTTGTTCAAATAGTTAATATATGTATACCGTTTTTCAGTACGCTTTAATAATTACACTTTACTACAATTTTTAATCCTATATCGAATACTTTTCAGTAGCCTACTCGCTTTACGAATGCGCCACGCTTTTTGTAGGAAACGTATGTTCGTTTGAACCGGCCGATACAATGATTTAGTGAACTTGCTAAAGTGGTTCAGGAATTTTACATGAACTTCAGAGAACATACATATATTAAAAATTGAGTCTTTTGAAGTTAAGCAAACAAATATCCTTATTAATGAAAATGCTTGCCCTTTTTAACGCTGAAAGATATACAGTAAAAAAGGTTTTTTAAGTTTCTCTAGTTTTTAGTGTTGCCAGAAAGCGACTGAGCTAGTTAAGTGACTCACGAACGAACTCTTATCAGCTGGGTATTCTATTTATGGTTGAGAATGTACTGAGATTAGTTAGCAAAGAAATTAGCAAAACTGCTATCTATTTGGAGAAGTTATAAAATATACATTAAACACAGGTTTGTTGTTAATATGAATTGTTTAAAATAATAACGCGAATTACACTTGAAGATGCAGCCCTGAGAAATATGAACACTCTTTCAGCCTCATATATTTTTTCGATACGGCAACACTTTTTCAACAGATGTTTTAAGCGGCCTGGTGTTATTTAACTCCAAAAATACAATTTGTAAAAATAAGAAGCTTAATAAATATACATTTATTATGAGACACGTTCAATTCCTGGCCCGCACAGTGATGGTGCAAAACAACAATGTGGAGGAGGCGTGTCGTCTGCTGAACCGCATTCTCGGCAAAGAAGAAATCTTTGATCAATTTCGACGCACGCGTTTCTATGAGAAGCCCTATCAGGTGAGAGTAAACAACATTCGCTACAAATATCAAAAGTCAATTTAACATAATTTTCCCTTTCATAGGTGCGCCGTCGCGTCAATTTTGAAAAGTGCAAAGCCATCTATAACGAGGATATGAATCGCAAGATTCAGTTTGTTCTTCGCAAGAATCGTGTTGATCCCTTCCCCGGCTGCAGTTAAATCATAATAAACTCTGTTTACTGTTAAAACTGTTCTCTTCATTAATCATATTAATTAAAAGATGCATTAGTTAAGAAAGTGACAATGTGAAATATTCTTCAAAACAGTGTAACAGTTTATTAATGGGGCGCAATTATAAATATCGAGCTTTCGTCCTGTCACAACATTGGGGTTAAAGTGCTTTCTTAAGAGGCAAGAGCGAGCTTTTTTCAGCAAAGCCAATTCGCAAATCGTCGCTCGGGTCAGATTCTTGTCTGCTTTCGTGCGGTTAGGACGCGCTTAGAATATTATACAAAACTAAGGTACAAATTTAAATATTAATAAATTTTATTATTATTAAAATAATTAGTGGTCGTTCCATCAACGTTAAAAATAATAAAAAACTAGAGCATACTTATAAGAGCTTCCAAATTGCATATTACTGCATCAAAAGCAACGGTTTGCTATATTCGTTGCACTTGTGTGTGTTCACATACATATATGTGCAAGTGTGCATGTGTATTTTTATTCAGCACAATTGGGCTAATATATTGCATCTGCAGCGCCACTTAATAACGACGGCAATATAAGATGGCTTAAAACGTGCTCAAGTGTTCCCAAATGCATCGATAATTGGCTTCTGTGGCCAATCTACTATTCTATTCAATTTACTGCCAAAGGGCCTGACTCTTAATGTGTGTGCGAGTGTGTGCGTGAATGTGGCGCAATGGGTGGGTGGTGTACATACATACATACAAACATATACATATGCAAACAACAGCAAAAAGTTCACTTATATCAAAGTTAGCATGTTCAGTTTCGACCTCTGCTGTCGTTTCCACATTCCCCGTCTCTCATTCTCTATTCTTTCCATTGACGAGTAGCAATTCTGCTCCTATTCCTTGTTGTTTTGTTGTTGTGTGTTCTGCTTTGGTTTCGCTGTTTAGCTTTACTGCCGCTGTTTTATCGATTTCTTGTGTTATTTTTAGCATTATTTAAGTGTATGTGCTTCCCTATTGGGCCGTTCTACACAAACTCACACACACATACTAACGTATTTAAATATTCTTTTATGTAAATCCATTTGTACGTAATCGAGTTTTTGGCAGATAATCAAATCTATTACGTCTAATGTCACTTTCAGAGATTACGTTGAGAATTATGTTTGGGAACAGTTTCGTGGCCATTGTCCTGGTGGCCAGCTGCAGTCTGGCACAAGCATATCCAGCTCTCTTGCCATATATCTATAGTAAGTTTCTGATTTTTCCATTTTATTAATATTTTTATCAGGAATTAAAACCCAAAACGAAACCGTAACCTTTAATCGGTAAATACCGATTGAAACTCAAAACCGTAACCGAAAAAAACTTTAATTTCAAACCGAAACTCTGTAAACCGTAAAAACCGTGTCATTTATAAGGGTTAATTTCCGTTTTTCATACTTACAATAGAAAAATATTTTCCATTTTTAATTTTTATTTTTTATTTTAATTTCCTAATGTTTAATTTTGAATAATTATTTGTATTATTCATGATCGAATTTACATAGCACTGAATAAGCGCAAATAAAATAAATTTGTTAAATGAAATATTAAAATTGTTAAAATTTAACTAAACTACATCAAACTGAAGAATATGTGAATGAAACATAAAAAAAGTAATGCCTTTTGAATTATTATTATTATATTATTAATATAATTATATTTTTGCAACAAAATTGTTTTCCTGAAACGAAACCATACCGATATTTTAAAACCGAAACGTACTAAAACCGGTTCACCGTTACGAAACCTTTATTCAAAGATTTTGCGTAAGCGATAACCGAAAACCTAAATGCGAACTGAAACCGAAATTCGTTTCTGTTTTAATCCCTGATTTTTATTTATTATTCATAATTATTTCAAAAATATTTAAATTTATGACATCCATCAGATCCGTCTAGTGTGCATCTGGATAAACGCAGCGACACCAGCTTTCCAAAGATCGAGGATGATGTTGGGGAACTAGATCAGCTGAGGAATGAGCCACAGCCTTTGGTGGGAAAGAGACAACACGATGGCAGCACCGCCCGTACAACGACCACGACAAAGGAAAGCGTGGAGAAGGAGCCAATCAGCAAGGAGCAGCAAGCGCCCGTCCATCTTATCCCAGACTTGGAGCGTCAACTGGAGGTGGCCACGCCATTGATGTCGATGTCAACCACCACGACGACAAGCACATCGGCCACAACCACGACGGCGGCCTTTAAGGACGACAGCGAACGATCGCAGTTGGAGGAGCCGAAAACGGCGACGAAACCAGCCCAAGAGCAGGGACCACATGCCAAGGTAAAATCAAATCCCATCTCTGTTCCAGTCCCATAGCTATTTGTATGTATGTATTGCTTGTAAACATCATATGTGTCTTTTGAAATATCAAAGTGTATATCCACGAAACCACCCAAAAATCAACAGGCATTTTACGGTGCAGCTCGTCTAGCATTTGGTCAGAATCCAGAGGTGTTACCAACATCCTCTACATCCACTACAACCACATCCACAACCGCATCTACATCGACGTCAACAAGCACAACTACAACTACTCCAGCACCACCACCAGCCACCACCACAACAGCAGCAGAAGCAGCAGCAGCACCACCAGCAGATCCTGTAGCTCCTGAGAGCGAATCCGAACCTGTTGTGGATGTGGCAGGCGAGCCAGCAGAGAATGCCGGCACAGAAGATGTGGAACTGAACAAATCGCCAACGGCTCATCGTGATCACGATATCAACAAGGAGACCATCGGTGACATTCTCATTGACCAGCTGGAGGCAGTGGCCAAGACCACAGAGCGCAGATCCAGCATGCCCCATCTCACGGCCAAGGTTCTTATGACAACTCAGAATCCATTACATCGATTGGCAATGAATTGGCTGACCCAAATAAATTATTGTATTTTATCCACACGACATTTATGTAGAATTCGCCACTTAACTTTTAAGCTTTAATAACGTTTCACTTGAACAAATCCGTTTCTATCTTTCAGACGGCTTCGAGTCTGCTGCGTAATCCAAATGGACAATATTCCTCCTTCGATATGGCTCAGTATGTGTTCTGGACTGGCGATGAGACGGGCGTGGCCCGAGCTGTTGAGGAACTGATTGATGAGAACTTGGTAACTTTTAATGTCTAACAGTTCCCTGAAACACTTTCTGATATTCTGAAACTATCTTTATAGATTACCCGTGAGAGTGCGTTGAAATTCTTGCGTGACATTCGTCTGGGAATTGAGTTCTTGCAACGCTCCTATGCCAATCGCATCTTTCCCGAGGAGCTGCGCCAGAATCATCTGAAGCGCAGTCCACCCAGCACCACAACTACCACATCCACAACAACCACAACCAGCACCACCACAGAGAAGCCTCCATTGCCATATATCCACTTGGAGAATGATTCGGAGGGCGGAGTAACGCCAGAGATTGGGCGAGCCAAGGCCTTGGACAGTTTTACATTCTGGAACAAGCTGAAGGCACTTGAGGGCGAGAATCCGCAAGATCTAACTGATTATGATGATACCATGGGTCGGGCCAAGATTGTCGAGTACTTGTACAACGAGTACAGCTTAGAGGAGATACTCTACAAATTGGCCAAGGTTATGTTTGCCCAGTCGCTGGCACATGGTTCCGATGAGGCTCAGCAGGAGTTGCAGAAGTTGACTGAATTTCTGGAGCGTGAGGGAAATCTCGGCGTTATTCCCGCCGATTTGCAGAAGAAAGTTTTAAGTGAGCATTTACACAAAAATAAATAATATTTCTTATTTTAATTTAACTGATTAAATTTAAAATTTTAGGAGTCTTGCTAACTGCGTTGTCAGATACTTTGACCGAGCATCCGGAGCTGTTGCCCGCTGCGCGTGTTAACTTGGCTAATCCATACTTTAGGCTTCCAATTCATACTCCCAGCCAATAGAGCGTTGCAGCAGCGATTGATGAAAGTTATCAGAATATATATAAAAATATATACATTCATAATCTATATTAAATATTATTAAGTGTATACAAGAAACAGATAAACAACTAATTGTATTCTGTTCAAATTGAATGCCATATTTAGAAATGCGCTCTCTCGGAATTGTTAGCTACAACATTTTGAGTAATCTTTAGTTTGTTTACGAAAGATTCGAAAAGTGTATTTGTTATATTTGAGTTTTATCGATTGTAACATAGCAAAACTCTCGTGATATTTTTGTCAGGCTAGAAAGTACAAGGACATCCATTTGAAAAAAAGGAAGGGAACGCTTTTATATTCGTAGAAAGAATTTAACAAGCAAATGCGAGACTTGCGCTGTTTTGAGCTTTTAAAAGATTAAAGTAAAAATAAAATATTAAATGTATTTGTAGAAAATTGGCATGCTTGCTTATATTTGATATGAGTTAGTTGGGAACAATGAGGTTGAAGTTAATAAGATAATATCCTTTGTTAATTGATGCTACAACACATACTTATATAGGAAATACTTATACATACATGTATTCGCTCCGTTTAATGAAAAAAACAAAACTAATGAAGCAGGAAAGGGCTTAAAGTCCAAATATATCAGTAGCAAATAGAACTGCTTGCTAATTTGTTTTTTTTTTTTTGTTTTTTGTTGCTCTTATCGTAAGACCCTACATACATAAATACTTGCATACTTATATGTCCTATACCCTACTGAATAAATAACTAAAGTGTTGCTTGATATTAAATAATTGTTTGAAAATTGTTTAATTATGTGTATGTGTGTAATCAGAGATCAAACTAAATATTATTCTTTTAACATACATAATAATAATATATATATATATGCTACATATTGTTTAAAACATATTCTTGAATTATTTACACGCTTTTAGATTTATAAAGACGGGTCTACTGTTGCTTCTTGGGTTCCTCTTTCATCAGCAATTCATTTAATTTCTCCTCGGTCAGGGGTCCTTCACTATTGAATATCTTTTCGATTTCCGCTCTTTCGTCCTCATTCATGTCCTTGCCATATTGCTTGGCAATTTCCTCGAGTCGTTCCTGATTCCGCTTCAGATGATTGGGCAGCCAAAAGATAGTTTGCACCATTCTTAAAATGTGATGGAAAATTTAAAAAATATATCTATTAATTCAGAATTAAAATTGAGAACCTACTTGAGGAATATAAAACCAGAAATTGCCAACAATATGCACATTCCCGATGTTTTCAACATGGTCCAATAGTCAACCACAACTTGCTGATGCTTCATTTTGTCAGTATTTTTAATAATCGAAATCTGAATCGTTCAACTCAACGCAAATGTTTCTAATAAACTGTCATATGTGGAATTCTCGTAATGTTTAAAGTGCGCTTTCTGTGTTATGGTCTATTCCCATCGTGGGGTCGTCATGGATCCTTGTTTTCAAACATACGTGTTAGATACCAGGATATACGTAGACCAATCGAATGTGTCCTATGAAAATCGATATGGGGTCGTAATATGACACATATGTGGAATGCGAAATGTATAAATCCATAAATACAATAAATAGATATTCGTAGAATTTTTTCAGCAATCATGATTTTAATTTTATGAAATTTTATTGCTATCGTGCTATCATTGAATCGTTTTTTACCAACCACTTCTGGGATTTATTTATAGCTGCAGACAATTTGATTGAAAATTTCTAAAAAAAAAAGAAATAAATAAAATAAAAAATATGACGATAGTGGGCAGACATGTGCCGAGGTGGTCTCCTAAGAGTCGTGCAATTGTAAATTAGACTGACTAAAATCAAAACATTGAACTGATTAGAGCCAGGTCTACCTAACTATATACTATATGACGAGTTTATACGCATGGAGCTCACGGGGGGTAAACCAAATGTCAATTTGCGACCGAGAATAGTACTATCAACAGATAATGCAATCAACTATCTCAGAGATATTGTAGAGCCGATAACTGACCAACTATATAAGGGAATGCCACAGCGAAGTCTTTGCAAAATACTGTAACAATGAAGAGTCTAATCATCTGTGCGTCCATTCTAATGGGCGTCCTGGGCCTGGCCTCGGCTGCAAGACCCATTTCCGATTGCGTAAGTCTAGACAAACTGTAGAACATTTTACAATTATAATCTAAAAGTCAAAATCCTCGACGCATTTTCAAAAAATATATAATTAATTTATACAGTATGATACATTTTTTTTTTTTTTTTAATAATTTGTGTATCAAAATGTAGTTATTTATTTATTTATGTATTTATTGTCAGGCTAAAAGCAGCCGACACAACACCTAATTTAAAAATATAACATTAAAGTTAAAAAAGTATATATATATTTAAATTACAAAATAAATTAGAATTAAAACACTCATTTTAATAGTAATATACAATTTTATTTCCATAAAAATTGTACAAGGGAAAATTTTAAATATGTATTCAAAAAAAAAAAAAAAAAAATAATAACTCTCTTCAATAGGGCGATCGCATTTTGAATGATGGCTATCCCATGGAGCGCCATAAGGTTGAGACGCAGGACAACTACATTCTGACCATGCACCGCATTCCGTACTCACCCAAGACTGGGAATACGGGTAAGCGTCCGGTTGCCTTCCTTATGCACGGCATGTTGAGCTCCAGTTCCGATTGGGTGCTCATGGGTCCCCAGAAGGCCCTGGCTTATATTCTATCCGATGCTGGCTACGATGTCTGGATGGGCAATGCCCGTGGTAATACCTATTCCAAGGCCCACAGATATTGGCCAACATTCTGGCAGATCTTCTGGAACTTTAGCTGGAATGAGATTGGTATTTACGATGTGCCCGCCATGATTGACTACACCTTGAAGATTACCGGTGAGAAGCAAGTGCAGTATGTGGGACACTCCCAGGGCACCACGGTCTATTTGGTCATGATGTCCGAGAAGCCTGCCTATAATAACAAAATCAAGTCCGCCCACTTGCTGGGACCTGCTGCCTTTATGGGCAACATGAAGAGCCCTATGACCCGTGCGTTTGCCCCGTTCCTTGGCCAACCTAATGCCATAGTCGAGCTCTGTGGCTCCATGGAGTTTATGCCGAGCAGCAAGTGCAAGCAGGACATGGGCATTGCCCAGTGCCAGGCTAACTCACGCTACGCCGAGATGTGCGCCAACGAAATCTTCTTGATTGGCGGCTATGACACCGACCAGTTGGACTATGTAAGTAAACTCATAAAAACAAACAAACAAATTAGTTAACAACGAATTTAATTGTCGTGGTAGCGATTTTCAGGTATTTTCAACTCGATAGAGTTGTTCATCGTAAAACTAAATTATCTAAAATCGATCCGTTTTTGTTAAATGGACTTACAAATTTTATTTAGTTGTTATCGACATTTCGATTTTTGAGGCACTTTAGCTCGATATATCGACCGTTATAACATAATTTTTGTTTTGACAATTTTAACATTTTAATTCTAAATTCCATCCACAATTTGGATTAGCTTCACTATCCCACATCTATATTCAAATATATTGCTCTTTAATAGGCACTCTTGGAGCACATCAAGGCCACTTCACCCGCCGGCGCGTCGGTTAATCAAAATCTGCACTTCTGCCAGGAACACAACTCGGGCAAGTTCCGCAAGTTCGACTACTCGGCCATCCGCAATCCCTATGAGTATGGCAGCCTGTATCCCCCAGAGTATAATCTGAAGAATGCCAAGGCTCCGGTTCTACTGTATTATGGTGCCAACGATTGGATGTGCGATTTGAGTGATGTGCGCAAGCTGCGCGATCTGTTGCCCAACATGGCACTCGACTACCTCGTTCCCTTCGCCAAGTGGGCCCATTTGGATTTCATTTGGGGCACCGAGGCCAAGAAATACGTATATGATGAAATTGTGAATCAGATGTCAAAATACCAATAGGTTTATTGTATATTATTTGATTCACATATAATATAAATATGTTTATGCTGAATCTGTGCAAAGTTTACTCGACTTGAAACTCTACCCGATATTCTAGTTTGGTCTCCTGATCCTTGACCAGCTGGCCAATCACACGATAGTAGCCAGGTATGAGGAACTGCTTAAACTTTGATGAATCTAAGGGATAGTCCTTGAGATAGTAATCCTGCGGAGACAATGGACAGTTGTCCGGATGGGGAGCATTGGAATATTCCTTTAGTTTCTCATAGAATAGGTTCTTGTAAAAGGTGGCCATCAATTGACATGTGCCCATAAGAGGCAACTTCTTAAACTTGATATACTCCCTATCGAGACTGTCCGTGCGATATACGGTGATGTTTACCTAGAAACCAAATTTATTTTAATATTTACTATTTTGGGAGATAGTTGGGGAACTCACCTTCCATTCGTTGTCTAGGGTCACTTGATGCTTGAGCTCGCCACTGATCGTCACATGACCCTCGGCATCGGGTTCACTTAGTCGCACACTGCTCTGAAAGTCCTTACTATCCTCCTTGATCTTTTCAAGATTTCGCAGCTTCAACTTGCGCTCTTCCTCAGCCTTCACCTGGAGAGTGCCCACGAGCAGCACAAGGCAACAAAAGTAAACCGAGTACGCCAGCATTTCAACTGAAATTGTGGCGATCTCGAAGCCTTCACGGTCTTTATTTCATATTGCATGATGGCATTGCATGTGCAAATTACGCATACGCCCGGTCGGCCGATGCTATCACAAACATCATGTAGCGGAAGCGGAATATGTTCCTCGAATTCAGATAGATTAATAATTTTGTAACACTCGCATAAACATATAATTTCTGATTTATTTACAACAATTTTAACACGAGCAACAAGCTTTTAATTTAGATCGCCTTTTATTAAAATTTTAATATCAACCGCAATCAAATTTTTCCAGACGCTTCCCGTTGCAAAATTTAGATGTGCAACTTTAAATGCAATTTAGTTATTAATTTAGTTGAGTATCTCAAACTCTTGGAGTTAAACTTCCATTACAATATTAGTATCTGTAGAGGGTTGGCCGTATCTTTTCGTAGCCAAAGTTCAATCGCAGCTGCTCCAAGAATATAAACGTTAATATCGTTATCGGTCCAATTCTCAAAAATGCTGGAACATAGCCCTTAAAGAAGCCTCGAGGACCGAGCTTAGCCGTATACTGTATAACATCCTTTAAGCCGCCGAACTCACCAGGCTTGGCGCTCATTGTCCGCGTCTTTAAGACGTCCATCGGTTGGGTCAACGTTGTGGCAATGATGCCCGCCAGCAGGGAAGCAGTAAAATGAGTCCCCAGGCTGTCATGGCAGTATAAATTGTTTAACATATACGACTTGATCTGATCATAAAAAGCTATCTGGCCAATGGTCATAAGACCACCGCGTAAACTCGCTAAAGTTGCGCCTCTAAAAATATTACGAAAGCCTGCCTTACGATACGCTTTGATGAGTCCATCAACTGCATTCTTATAGCTGCAAAAAAAATCAATAAATAAAATAAATAAATAAATAATGATAAAACGAGCGGAAAAGACTATAGTCGAGCTCCCGACTTTAGGATGTATATAAATAAATTTAAAATATTTTTTATTGCTTATTGTCTTAAATCAGACATTACCAACTTTCTAGTTGTCTGATCTTGTTACGACTTAGTAGGATGATAGGTAGTAATAGTAGTTAACGTTACTTAGTAATTAGGCGTGGCAAATATTTGAAACAAACTTGATCTGTGTGGTGTTTATAGAAGTCTGTGTACCAAATTTGGTTTCTCCAGCTCATGTAGTCTCTGAGATCTAGGCCCTCACACACAGACGGACATGGCTATATAGACTCGGCGGTTGATGCTGATCAAGTATCTACTTTATAGGGTCTGACATGCTTCCGTCTCCCTGTTACATACATCGCAACACATTCATTATACCCTTTTACTCATTTTTTAAATAATATACCCGTTATTATGTATGTAATGCTCACTTTCTGCGCTTCTCCAGAGGCAACTTGACATCGTTCTGCATACGCACGTTAATCAGATCTGCGGGTGTGCCTACAAAACCACCAAGCATACCAGATACACCAGCCAAACCGATCTTGCCGCCGAACGTGTTGGTGTTGACATAGTCCGTACCTACCTCGTAAAAACCAAATCTCGTTGTGGAATACGTTATCTGTCGCAGAATGGAGGCGGAAATGCCTTTGTAAAAGGCCAGCACTCCATGCTCATTAACAATTTTGGCAACAAGCTGCAATGCCGGCAATTTGCCCTGTTGGGTCTGCAAGCCAACTTTAAGCAGGTCCAACGGATGTGTTAGGCATGCCGCAAAAACACCTGCAAGGCCACCGAAATACCAACGAGCGTGTTTCTCAGTGGCCATATTCTAAAGCCGATGCACGAATGCTAACCGAATTAATCATTGGGCATAACCATAACCACATTTAAAATTTAAAATGTCCACGAGAATTTCTTTTAAAATTGAAACTAATTTTTAATGTGCCGAGAAAATAATTGTCAAAAAACAAATGCAAAGCATTACCTGACTCCATTTTAAACTTTCAAATTGTTCGCGCACATTAACAAAATGGCGTCTACCAACACTTTTGTAAAGCTGCCGTACTTGTTATTATTAAAGGGCCCAATGAAATTATAATATGTGGCATCACTGGCCGAACAGCTGTTTAGCAAATGCAGCTAAATTAATTCGTGTGTGAGTTTATTTTGTGTTAAATTTCAAAGATTTAATTGTGTATCTAACAAATACATTTAAAAACGCAACTGAAGTTTCAGAACATTTTGATACGTGAGTTCATTGATCAATTGGTAAATACAATTGCTTATTTATAAGACAGTCTTGGTCCAGCAAGCGGCAGTGTCTGTCTCATGGACAACCTGGCATTATTTGCGGCTTTTTAATTGGCATTGACATTGACCAACATAATGCCGACGTTTTGTAAACAACGCCATGTTTATTATTATTTTTTGAGCAATTTACCCGATTTCTTTTTATATAAATATGATAAGATGATTGTGCGCACCTGCACTTCTTAAGCAAACGGGCACATGTGCACACATATGTATATAAGTACATACATACATATATATATGTGCTTGCATTCATACAAGTGCAAAAGTGAGCGTGTGTGTGTACTGCTATCACAGCAGATGCAGATATCAGTTATTTTTAAAACGTCATAATTTCTGACTACGTGTGTGATTAAAAACAAGTGGGAAAGGCTATAGTCGAGCTCCCGACTATAGGATACCCGTTACTTATTTAAATAAATTTAAAATATTTTTTATTGCATGCTTTTAGGCGCTTATATTGCTTAAAAGCTTATATTAGCCATTACCACATTTCTATTTGTACGATCTTGTTGACATCTAGGCCCTCACACTGACGGACGGACTTGGCTATATCGACTCGGCTGTTGATGCTGATCAAGAATATAGATACTTTATTGCAGCGGGGGGCACGAAATCTGAATTCGTTAGCAGCCGCTGGCTCTCGGAGCCATTGCGTGCCCACCGCTGCTTTATGGGGTCGGAGATGCTTTCTTCTCCCTGTTACATACATTGCAACGAATACAATATCCCCTTTAACTTAGTTTTTAAGTAACGGGTATATAACCGAAGTTTTAATACCCTTGCAGAGCCCTTTATTCCTATTTGTATGGCCGTTCTTTGATATAATAATTATATGTTATCCAAAATTGCTAAAAATTTATAAGAAAATAACAGATACAGACTGCGAGCTTGGTGTGAGAATAGTGATGTATGAGGAAATAAAAAAACTATAGTTTTTTTTCCATACGCAAGTATGTTTGAATGTACAACATATATATTTCCAACAATAAAAGCCATTTTGGTTGATTAATTAGCATTAATTTAAACTAAATCATGTAGCATTGTTCACACCTTCAATTAGCACAAAATGCACAGATGCAGGAATGTTAAGATTGCGTGCTGGATTTCTTAGCCTTTTCGTAGCCAAAGTTCAATCGCAGCTGCTCGAGGAACACAAACGTTAGAATTGTTTGCGGCCCTAGCCGCACAAATGCAGGAACATAGCCCTTAAAGAAGCCAAGTGGTCCGAGCTTCGCTGTATGCCGTATGACATCCCACAGGCCGTTGTACTCTCCAGGTTTGGCGTTCATGGATCGAGTTTTCAGCACATCCATGGGTTGTGTCAATGTTGTGGCAATGGCTCCCGCCATCAGTGAGGCGGTAAAGTGAGTGACCAGGTTGTCCTCAAAGTGGGGAGTGGTCAACAAATACGTCTTGATCTGGTCATAGAACGCTATTTGGCCAATGGTCATAAAAACGCCGCGTGTAGTCGCTGTGGTTACACCGGAGAAAAGATTGCGGAAACCTTCAAGACGATACACCTTGATCAGTCCGTCAATTCCGTTCTTGTAGCTGTGTTGAATGAAAAGATACATTTAATTGTAGATACATTTAACTGAAAGTTAGGTTCTATCTTACTTTCTGCGGTTCTCTGGCGGCAGTTTGACATCGTTTTGCATGCGCACGTTGACCATATCGGCGGGTGTGCCCACAATGCCGCCCATTAGACCCGATAGACCGGCCAATGCAATCTTGCCGGCGAATGTGTCGGTGTTGATGTGCTGCTTTCCCACCTCGTAGACGCCAAATCTCGTCGTGGAATAGGTCATCTGGCGCAGAATGGAGGCAGAGAGGCCGTTGTAAAAGGCCAATACTCCCTGTTCCTTGATGATTTGGGGCACGAGTCTCATCACCGACAAGTTGCCCTGTTGCGTCTGCAATGTGACCTTGATCAGGTCCAAAGGATGTGTGGCACATGCCGCACCAACACTCCCGAGGCCGCCAAAGTACCAACGTGCCTGTTTCTCGGTGGACATTTTGTAAAGCTAAAGATACAAGATAAAAAACAAAACTCATTAATTAAATTGCCAATTATCGTAGAAATTACGCACATTTTGAAATTTCGATAATCAAAATTAAATCTTTTGGAGGGCTATCATTTTCTTTTTTTGTGTTGGATTGCGGAACTCAAAGTGTTATGTCATCGTTTTACGCGCACCGTTCTGCAGGAACTAACAAAACCTAAGGATATACAATAAATCAGCTGCGGCGACTAAGCTTGTTACCACAATTTCACTGTCGCGCCCCTGGCGGCTGATAGTAGCGTCTCTTAAGAGTATTTGCAAAGAAGGCCGCAAGTAGAAACACCGGTGAAACAGCTGTAATGTATTTACATTTCCGTTATTCCGTAATTATTATCAGTGCTACATCATTATTTACTTTTTGATTTGAGGTCAAAACTGTTGCATTGTACGACTTTTTTATTTACACATGCAAACTCATTTTTGAATTTGACGCCTTCGAAAATTATCGATTTTTCACTTTGGCTACTAATTGCCACACCGTCAAAAGAAAGAGCCACCGAATGTGAGATATGTGGCAACACTAGTACAACAGCTGAGCAAGAAATGCAGCCACAATAATTAGAGTTGGGCATTTTAGTTCAATTTGCTGAATAAGTTCAATCGTTCATTTTTCAGTCGTGAGCTAAATCAGTCATTTAGTTCAGTTGGTCAGTTGATGAAGTATAAACGATGAAAGGTTAATATTCAGTTGATGAACAATGAACGAGACGGTTTCTATTCAGTTGGTCATAATCGATGAAGATGAATAGGTCTTTCTGATCAGTTGGTCAGTTGCGAAATGACCGATTTAGTTCATGATTGACTGAATAAGTTCATTCGTTCATTTTAATGACCCGTTCATTTAAACTTTTTCAGAACGAAACGACACAACTCTAACAATAATTGGAGTGCACATTTGTTGTTTTTTTCTTCTGTGCAAATTTTTAAAAGCTTTAAATTGTTTAAATGATAAGAAAGTTGTAGTACACATAAGTAACGGTGAGTTCATTGTATAAATAGTTATTTATTGTTTACTTTTACTGCAATCAGTGTTCAATGCGAGTCAGCCGTCGCCATGCAGTTTAATATTTTACACGCAACAAACACAATTTATGCATAACATTGTTATGTGCGGCTTTTTGTTTGTTGTTTGGCTTTGACATTGACCGAAACACGGCAATGTTGTTTGTGTTTCTTATTTCTCAGCTGCATATTTGCCGAGTTGCCTTTATTTACAATAAGTCGTTTGCGCACATGCGTGTCTTATGTACACACACACACACACATGCACACAGGTGTATGCCTGGATAATATTGGAATCATATATTAATTTACAAATCCGATCTACATTTTTCAAGTTTATTTCTAGAGACGAATCTACTTATTTATTGCTCTTGAATGCTGTTTGTTTATACAGACCTGGAATTATTCTTAGAATGCGATTTTTTTTTTGGTTCTTTTAAATTGAACACAAAATGTATATTAAAAAAAGAAGAAATTACTAGCGCAATATTCATTTATAGTTCAAATCTTCTGACCCGATTGCGCTGGCTGTTAATTTGTTGCTTGCTCGCGTTCTGATAACACTTTTATTAATCAAAATCACAGCATAATGAGTACATATTTCGTGTGATCCATGCCACGTGCCCCAAATTGGCCCATAAATCAGTCGATTCACATTTGTTTTGCCAAAAATCAGCGACTTCTTGTTCATTTGTATCTTTTGCTTTAAATAATTGTTTAAATGCCCTTCACTATAAAGGTTATTGTATAAATAATATACATTTGATCTTATCACGTATTAATCTGAAAGTATTACGTTAGTTTTGCATTTGTGATAATTAATCTGGAAATCAATTGATGCCTCATTTAGTTGGGAAACACTTATTTCTACTACATATTGCGTGATTCTGTTTTTTTTTTGTAAAGAAACTGTTGTTAATACCAATGTCACCTGAATATAGAGGTTGTATTTTGCCTTGTATTTTATCTGATCATAAAATTTAATAGACTTGTTCAAAGTCTGCTTATTAAAACGTATCAAAACGCAAGCATCACATGATCCACGATCCATACGAATACATATTTATGTTTTAATTAATGTTGGAGCAGTCGGGCCCCCAAAAAAGAATTAATGTGTATGTATGTTTAGATGTGCATATATAAATCTATACATATAGGTTTATATGAACAGCTGATTGGATTTTTTGCACCCGTAGATCATGAAACAACGCGTGATAATTTCATGATTTTTCTCGCAATTGTTATCAGACGAAAGTCTTTAATATATTGAAAACTCATGTTTAAAACACAAAAAGGCTTAATTGAATAGCACACACACATGCACATGCACACACACAGATATGCAATTGTTTATTTAATTTTGTGTAAATCGTTACAGACCCCATGAAATGCAACTAATTGAAACTTTACCTTGAATTGAAAACGTTGCCGATTGTTGTTATTTTACTACCGCTTAATAATTTTGTTTGTATTTTTGGCAACACCGATATACGCGCACAAATACATACGCAGACACCACGCACTGTTGATACACACGCGAGAGAGCACACAACTTCAGCGCGTCATTACCACAACGAACAGCGAAAACTGGTCTGGTAAGGGGAATGGGTCTTTGCCGGGTTTTCTTACTCTCTTCTGTGTCTGCGCTGAAGGCAGCAACGGCAGCACGACGACGACGTTGTCGGTTGAGCACTGAAATCGTACTGATCGCCAGTTGCCGCCAGCTGCCCACACATGTATGCAGTGTGTAGGTATGCATGTGTGTGAGTGTGCGAGTAAACGAACAACCGGCCAGTGAGCTTCGGCTATCGTTAGACGACGAACAACGACGACCCATAACTACTCTCACATGTGACTCGGCGAAATGTTTGGCTTTGGTTTTCGGTTTTATCTCCGCTTAAGTGACAGCGCGGTCAAGGCGAGCACTTTGGAAATGTTTCAGAAGTGTGATGGGATCGGCTCAAGTTAGTCAGTTGTCCGACACTCTGGTAGCACTACAGTTCAAATCATCAAGTGTCACTAGGAGAAGAGAGAGCGACGTAAAGAGCGAAAGCTAGAGAGAGTGTGAATAAGCAAACATAAATTGGTGAGAGCTTTTTATTATAACCTCCGCCCGCTCATAGTTTTGTTTTTGTTTGCTGGATGTGTTTACTTATACACAATTATGTACGAGTATTTGTGTTTCCATTGTACAACTACAAAGTTATGGTATTGTACACTATCTGGCTTGTAATCGCTCTACAACGGTACAAATCGCTGCCGATTTTGTACACTCGACAAAATTTTTACAAACATTGCAATCCTTAGATATTTCTATGTATGTGTGTTAAAAGTTTTCATATCATATCGTTCTTGACTTAGCATTGTTATTTAATTATACCTTGTGTCCAAGAAGTGGATTAGATGGGTATTTTGCATTTTAAAGACATACATTCTAAATAAATGTAATATTTATCTGAATTTTGGAGTTTACAGCCTTGGTATAAACTGACTAAAAACTGATCTTTCACTTATGAATCAATATCGGATATGAATCATGATATGGCGAATTTCTCTCTAACTCGAGCTAAATGAGTGGCAGTAAAATTAATAACCTTTAGAAAAACAACTCTATAAGTCAAATATCTCCATAACCCGAACCTTCTCTTTGGATAATGGTGATTCGAGTTAGGGAAGCTCGACAGTATTTAGTATTACATGGGTACGGTGCTCTCGTTATTGTTTGCAGGGTACCTAGTTGTCGCGCACCATTTTATAGATGGCGTCAAATTCTTTTTTGTTGAACTTATTGAGATTATGTATTTGAAAATGCCCTTTATGTAATTAACCAAATTATACATATCGACGCGTCGATCGACCATGTGCTTAGCAACTACAAATTCAAATATTATTCATCGATCAGGCGCCAGTTTCAAGAATGTACATATTTTTCAATGAGTTAATTACAATTGCGAATTATTGCCCATTGCCGTCATTAAGTTTAATTAGAATGTTCGTAATTTAAGCTGCGCTTGTTGTAAGTTGCAATGCTCTTATTTGGCTGCAATGAACATTGTCAGTCAAGGTTCAATTAGAGTGTTAACTTCGTTTATTTGCAATTAGTATGCGCTGTAAATATACTCAACATTTTAGCTTTTAGAATTCGATAACAATTCGAAAGATTACGCTTAGCGGAAACTGTTGCTAAGGCAGAGATTAGACCTGGATATTGCCCGATAGATAATTCCAAAAGCAAAATTGCATTAGTGTGATATTTTTATTATTTGCATGCTTAAAATAAAATAGCAAAAACACGTTTATCATTTGTGTTTAATCTCATAATAGTGTCTCTATTGTGTATATTCAGTGATACGAATTCAAAATATTTACACATGCCATAGAAGCTAACGTGTGAAAGCTTCATAGAGAGCTTTTAGTATTGTGTACTCAACAGTACAAATTGACATTTGCCGCCGCCTGAACCATCGGCCCATTAGCTCAGTTGGTTAGAGCGTCGTGCTAATAACGCGAAGGTCGCGGGTTCGATCCCCTCATGGGCCATGTGACTCCTTTTTTTGTGTTTTGGTTTTTTTTTAATTTTTGTAAAATATTGTTTTTCGTATAATTAATTATATTGCACTTCATTTTCATTGATTGCTGGGTTATTGGCCACGTATGGCGTTGACAGCCATGATGAAGTGACACAATGAAAATGAAAATTCTTGCCATTCAAGTAAATAAATTAAATAAAAAAAAGAAGTCGATAGTCTGCACCGCCGCCGGTCAAGTGACGTGCCCTGAACTTGGGGCAGCAGCTGCACGTGACCCGGCGGACGCCTGTCGACAGCGCCGAATATTGCGCTGCTAATTAATTGAATACATTTTATGGCATTTATAAATTGACTAAACGTATTCACTTCACTTGTTTCTTTGTGTTTGCATTGCAGCGCCTTATTTTTGCCCGATTTGTCAACATTATGGCCGCCTCAGTGCTGCTCGCCTGCGGACTGAATGAACAGAAGCTGCCCGGATTCGTCCACATCAGCGAGGAGTCCAATGTGGATGGCAGTTTTTTGATTAGCTGCATTCTTGGACAACGTCTGCGCATCTCGAATGCTGGCACGCTGCTCATCTGCCTGCAGCATCATTATCAGCATTATTTCAATGCTGGAATGCGACTTGGATACAATTCAAACATCTTTCTGGGCAAGACACTAAATGTCATCGATGTGCTCAGCGATATGGCCGAACAGGGCCTCGATTGCAAATGGCTGCGTTCATCGGATGAATTGACGCTTACCGAGCAACTGATTGAGGACATTCGCACTCAGTTGGCCAACAATTATGGCAATCGCAGCAGTTACACTATACTGATTGACAATCTGTCGATACTCTTCAATTTGGGTGCCAGCAAGTCGCAAGTGCAACAATTCTGCCAGTCTTTGGCTGCCCTGGCCAAGGAGCACGAAAATCTGACGGTCATCACGAAGCTGAGCAACAGCGACATCCACCAGCTGACGGATGACAATGTGGCCAAATTGGGACATGTGCGCATCCAGGTGCTGCGATTGAAGAGCGGCGTCTTTCGCGAGGTCGACGGCAAGCTGCTCATCGAAAGGGTCCTCGATGAGGGCAGCTATGCGTGCGAGCAGTCACGCAAGGAGGTCCTCTACAAGGTCAACGATCGCAATGTCAAGATATTTAATCCAGGCGAAATTGGAGTCAAAGTTTAAGTTTGCCACTTTACTTTTGTACGCAATTTATTAAAGCCATTTTTATACATACTTATATTGTACTTAACAATGCATTACGACTTGATTCGAATTCCTTTGAATTACCAATTGCTTATTCTTCATCTTGTCTGCCGAATGTCATGTGCCAATAACAACTGCTGTTTGTTAGTTTATCCGTTCGTTCTAATTGCGTTGTCCTGTGCGTTGTTTTCACATCTGTTGACGTCACGCCATCTGGCCACATTGATGAACAAATAATGATGAATTCATGTCTGGTCATGACTTTACAGCAGCACAACACCAGCCAAAGTAACCCAAAACATCGTCCTGGCAAGTTCAAATGTCCTTCAGGCTCAGCGACCACACAATTTACTTATAATCAGAGTGGGGAAAACTGAAGGCGACGGCATCAATTTTATCATAGAACATAAAAAAAGGGCATATTGAATTGTGGAAAAAAAGGGAAACTACCTACAGAATGAACTTCATTATCTTGTCTGTACAAAGCGTTAATTTCCAAAGCATTGGCATTTTTAAACAGTTTGCGAAAGTTGTTCGTGCCATTAAATGATTCATGCACAAATAAATTTACATTCATTTAGCATTTATTTAATATATGTATCTGTAACGAGAGTATATGCAAATTTGATTGAACTTGAATTTAGCCAAACTTCAAATTGAAATAATTTTAGCTACTTCAAATATTTTAATATTAATAATTAAGTGTTTACAATTGTTAGTATTTCAATTGTTAGTAATTCACAATTGAATTATTGGTTTAGTTCATACTTATTATTTAATAGTTAAATCCCCTAAAATCAATTGAAAGAAGCGTTAAATTGTCATTTATTTTATTTTATTTTAAAATGAAGTCTTAAATTTATCGCATTTCATTATTTAAAGAAGTTTGTGCAATGTTTTAATTAATTGTATAAATGTTTCCAATTCCTTGGAGCTGTAACTGAACAAATTGAAAGTTAAAGCAAAGTTTTGGCAAGTTGTACTCCCCTAACTCATCCAAACGCCCTCGCAACTATTTGTACATGATTAAAAAATATGCTGAAAACATGGCTTCCATGAACGGAAACTTGTACCAATTTCAAATGAGGTACAAAACGAAGGAAGTTCTCAAAGGAGAGAAGGAGCCACAACTGACTGAACGGAAGTTGGCCATCGGACTGTGTGTGGGTATAAGTATTCACCTGCATAAGATTGTTTTTCAGCCTGTTTTACTTCCTCTTCTGGGCCACGTCAAAAGCAAAAGTCCAAAGGGAAAATTTCAAAAAGTGTACTTAATATTATTTTTATTTTTGCATTAATTTTACGGAGATGAAGTTCCATAGAAGTTGACACTTTGATTAGACCTTAAAAGAGACATCGGCCCATAATCGAGTAGCTTACAATTTGTGCTGGTTGGCTAGCCAAGTTAATGATAGCGTTGTAGCCAGTTTTATATGCGTATGGAGTATGGACAATTTCGTTGCATATTTTTGTGGACGGCGTTGCCTGAAAAATATTTATGTACGATTCGCATGCAGCAGACACAAACACACACACACACAGATAGACAGAATCTGTGACAATGGTATCATCATTTTGCAAAAAAAAAAAAAAGCAGCGCATGCCACAATTTATTCGCATATGTAGGTCGAGAATGAACGCGGCCCTCATAAAGTTGACTCGGCTGGCTGCCCTTTCATCAATGATAATAACGGCATATTAGTGCGGTCCAGGCTCCGATTTTTTGGACTAGCAACGAGTACAATGACCAAGCAAACGAAGCTGTTAAAAATGCACACACACACACGCCCACACACTCACGCACACATACTTAAAGTTGCACAGATTCAACAAAACACCATAAATTTTTTAAGCTTGTTTTTTCGTATGTTCTTTTTGTTACTTGACAGCTGATAGTCTCGTATCATATCTTATGATTTTTATCGCCTTGGTGTCGCTTGGTGTTGCCATCATATTTGTCTTAAACACACACTCATACACACACACACACATCGCTCGCTTCTGTTGTCACATAACACTGCGTATGCGTAATATTTATTTAACTGTCGCGATTTCGCTTTAAAATCTTGCTCGGCTAAAAGGTTTTTGAGTTAGCTTCTTATGCGCTGAGCTTATTTATTTGATTTGCGGCTTGTTTTGCTTTAAGCCAAAAAGGGTTCTGAATTGTGCTTAAGCACGCTACTAAATGGAAGGATAAAAAACGGGCTGCCAGAAAAGTTTCCAACACATTAAGCCCCTCCAAGTTCCCAGATATATGTATGTGATTCAAATAAATTTCAAATTTGCAATATTAGAGCGATTTAAACTCGATTTAAAATGCATGCAGACTGAGGTCCATGTAATTGTGCTACGTGTAAAGATTTTTAAAGTCTTTTAGCCTTTTAACAACTAATTTTCAAATCATTTATTTCAGAATTTATGCACCAAATAAAGCATTGCATTTATTTAAAATTTTGCGGAATTTTCGTATATTGTGGCATAAATGTAAATTGATTTAAAGCTCCAGAGTAAAAATATTGGTTTACTAAAAACACGATATTATCTTTTAATTCCACATCAATGAATTCTTATTAAATATTAATAGTAAAGTATTCTACAATATCCCATTTAAAGAACTGAAAATTCACAAAAATGTCTTACTTCAAGTTGTTGCTGAAATTCCCTTGTCTTGCCTTGTCGCCATGTGTTAAATTCAATTTTTCGTCACGCTCTCAGTCTTCTTTTTTTAATATTTAAGTGAATTTGCTATTCAAATTCGCACAAGGAGATAGGGAGTTGAGGGGAAATGTAAAATGTGCAATTGTCGAGCACCCCTGACACATTTGAGTGCAGCTAATGAACATTTCGTCGACGTCGTTATATCATTACATTTTTTTTATGTGTTCCGGCAAAACAATTAGGAAATCATTTTGTCACATACACACATTTGAAATTTTGCATTTCATTGGGAATCGCGACGATGCGGAAACCAAATTTAAATTAAATTTCAATTGTGGTGAATGGGAGTGCTTTAGTTGTGGATATTTCAACGGAAAAACACATAATTTGTTTTCATTAGACTAAATAATTTCAAATTGCGAGTACGACATTTTCTATTAGCAGTTGAACTGTTGAGCAACCGCAGCTGATAAACCCAAAAAGCATTCAAATTGATTAGGTTGCGTATACGCAACATTTGACACCCAAACGCTGCGCAGTTTATGGTTTTCCAACTCAGATGCGATAACCTTGAGCGGCATTTTCCTATCAATTTTTTGCTTTTGGGTCGGGATGAGCTTGAACTCCTCCGCAAAACGCCTAACGCTTAACCATCTCCATGACAATTTTTCGAAATGAGAGTCGCGGCTTTAACATTTTGTCTGTGGGCGTGTTTTTTGGTTGGCAACTCGTTCGGTTTAAGTACTATTGAAGGTGCTCCTACTTTACACCTATTTGGAGGCCTAAATGAAATTTCGTGACAATCCTTGAGAGTGCAGAGATAGAAACGTGTCTCTAGTTTGCGGCCATAATTTAAATACGAACGACAGCCTGTTTCTGGATCAATATTCACAGCCCATAAAATGGGATACCAAATGATGAACACAATATGAATTCGTTTTATGTTTTTCACGCTGCATTAAAGTGTCTTGTTTTGCTTTACTTGGAACACTTTTTTATTACTTTGCCATAAAGATGACCATATATTTGTTGTCGCCATCTGATTACATGCAAAAAGTAAAGGGCAAGTGGCAATAGGAACAGAACGTGCCAAGTGTTTGGAATGCTTCGAGTATGAATAGAATTTATCGTTAAAGATACGAAGATGAACAAGAGTATTGGCTGGATGTCATTGGCTCATTGAAATGTATAACGGTATAAACAATGTCATTTCACAAATAAAACGAATTATTTGATGAAATTATATATTTGAACAGAAATTTCATTTGATCTAATGATTCTTGACTTGTGTGTTGACAAATCAGTTTATTTTAACGAGCATAAAATACGATTGTTTATAGAAAAATACAAAGACAAGCAAAAATGATTTCTTAATTGTTATAAGAAAATGAAAACATAAATAAAATCATATGAAAATAATAATTTATATTTTATTTCAATTTGTTTTTAATAAAAGCATATATTTTTATAAGAAAGAAAGAAAAGTAAAGTTATTCTTAAAAAAATTAGTTTAGTACTTTTTTAAAATATGTTTTCTAAGCGCATTTACATTTTTACTATAAATATGGAAACAACAATAAAAGCTCTTCTGACATTATCCTATATACTCAAAAATATTTTCTAAACTCAAAGCTTTAATTTGCGATTCTTATTTCATCCAATTCTTAAAACTCATAGCTGTCTCATACTGTTTTGTTAAGAAACATAAATTTTAGGAAAGTAATCTTGAAACTTTTCGACTTGTTTGTGGCTACACAATACGACTTAAAGGCCAGTTGAAGTATCCAGTTCTCAGTATTGGTCAAGTAGGCGTTGACTTAGGTTCGTATATCCCTTGATAATGATTATGGGCGACTCGGAGATTTGCATTTGATAATGCCCCAGTGGAGTTCAGTGCAAAATATGTGCCAAGTAATACGTTTAATTACACTTTCATTTACTTCTCTTCCTACGGCTCTCTCACTAATTTGCCTTCTGCTGACACTGCTAGCCAAGTTTATAGCTGTAATTTTGCTAAAAACTTTGCCATTGCAGTAAATTTGCGCGAACAGAGCTCTGGGCTCTATGGCTGCAAATGTGGGCGTTGAATTGACTTGATGAAGGGAAGAACGAGTACACAACTTTCTTGGCTTACGCCGAAGGCCAAAGAGCAACAATGTGTGGTGCTGACAACAAAACATCAACATCAACATCAACATCAACACATGTGGCTAAAAGTAAACACTGCCAGGGTACGCCCACTCTGGAACGCCCCATGTTGTGTTGAACGTATCGTGTTGCACTTTGTGAGTCACGAATGAGCACGATTTGTAGGGATATCACTATTTTTTATTATTGTCAGCTAAAAAGCGAATAATAACAGAATTTCAATTTCAAACCATATCTAAATTTTCTATAATCATTATTTTTATTTGATAAAAGTCGTGAGTGCTCGAGTCGTTGAAACTTGACACGTGTCTATCTCTATATATGCTCTTTATACTGTCAGAAGTCGTGTGTTTGTCTTGATTGAAGCATATTCACTTTCATAAGCAACACTCCGCCTCAAACATAAATGTGGCAAGGTTTTGCATTGCTTTTTGCCACAAAGCTTAGGCGTTGGTAATAGAACGCATTAGAGCAGATTAAAGCCAAGCCAACAGGTGTGTAATCTGAATCGTGGCTCTTATCATCTCTTATCATTTTGTGTGTGTGTGTGTGTGTGTGTGTGGCAAAAGGGAAACCGCAGCAAGTGAAAATTCCAGCTCAACAACATTACATTTAAAATTATCGTTCAGGTACGCGTATTGGCCACAAGCTGCTGTTTGCACTAATTTTAATTAATTGTGGCAACAGTTTTCATTAGGCCAATGCCAAAGTCGCAACACGAGCCAGTAAAACACACACACACACACACAAATACACACACTGTCAAAATGAAAGTCGAAGATTCCCAGGACAATTTATTTAATGAAATCATCAAATTATACAAAATGTGCCTGTCAAAATGTGCTGCTAAGCAACTTGTTGTCGTTGTTGTTGTTGTTGTTGTTACTGTTGCTGTTGTTGTTACTGTTGTTGCTGTTGTTGTTCGACCACATGAAACATAACACCGCAAACTTGACACGCCCCATCGGCCGACTTAGCATAAACACTAGCACGTGCACAACACAACAACAGATACACACACAGATACACACACAGATACACACACAGATACACACACAGATACACAAATAAACGCAGCTGAAATAATTGTCGAATTCCAAGTCACAATTTAAGCGTGCAGTTGACTTGGCTAAGACCTCGTCTCATGTCCATTCGCCCTTCTCTGCAGAAAATCATGACAAAAGTGAGTGATCGACTTGAAGATACCCTGAAAAAAAATGCATATTTACTTACACAAATTTCAAATTAACTTAAAACTCGTTTCATAGTCAAAGTTGTATTATTGGCTTTAATAAATGTATGAATAAACAAGAGTGCTCGACTAGTGGATACCCTGTTGAACTTATCCCAGCTAGTTCTACTACACCTACTTATTTTCTGAATTTCTTAATAATTGTATGTATTAATTTTATAATTAAAAAAATTTCAATGTAACATTTTTATTTTAAAAATTTAAATAAGTAATACGATTTAAAATCAGAAATTATAAATATTTAAGTTTTAAACAAAGTTATAATAGTTATTACTAGTATTAGGTAAAAAAAAAGTGTGGCGATAATTGTAAAATATAATTACAGTTGCACTAACATTGGTGAGTTAACAAATACGTATACTTAATATTTTTAGAAATTTTTTCTCTACACCCATTTTAACCAATTAACCACAGGGTATTAAATATGTCGTTTTGTGGCGCAGTTTTGGAATTAATCACAACATTTTCAGTCGTATTTTAAGCAGCTTGAGGTTCGTGTTTAGTACATTTCTTTATGTTATTTAGTAAAGCCAATACTTGTATATATTTCGGACCTCCAAACTTTTTCAATTAACACAAAATTATGTAAATTTTGTGGATGCCAAGGACCTGCGGCTGGTACTTAAAGCACCCTCTGAAATTGCCGGACTCTCAAGTTGCCCGGCGACGGCATTGGTCGCATTGGTGTGAAGTTCCAAAGTTTACGCACTGTAACCATAAAAAGTAAAGTCTGGAAGTTATGTTTGTGCAACACCCTGTTTGTTGTACTCCCACATAAAGCTCAAATTACATGAGCGAGTTGATCTTTTAGTGATATTTCTATTTGTAACCACTTATTTAGAGTTAAAGTTTCAATATTTAGCCTTTTTCTTAAATTTGTATTAATTTAATCCTTTTATACAAGCTTTCGTTAGCAGCCCTCGGAATTTTGAATTAACTGCGCACCATAAAGTCGAGTGTTCGTTTGGTGCATGCCACAAGTGCCGCAAGTTGCAATAAATTCAGTAAAATATACATAACAGACGCGCAGTTTTCCAATTTCCCGCGTGCAATTCGCTTTTGCTGCTTCTTCTATGCGACTTCCTTCCCTCCCGTTGCAATTGCCATTTATCAGATTGCCGCCCTCGATTGTCTTGGCATGCTCGTATCTTGGTGGCTGTGGCACTTGCCACATTTCGTTGCGCATACTTATCCTTCTAATTTACAAACTATGCATTGTGTGTGTGTGAGTGTGTGTGAGATACTCGTACTTATGTGGTTAGCAAAGCTGCTACTGACAACGGCGCATCTTCGTCTGGAAACCTACCTTGGATACCTACCTCAAAATGCAATTAAATCATTCTGTTACTGTGGCATTGGTCATGAAATGTGCTCATTCAGAATGTCTATTCGCGTCATAAAAATGATTTAATTACATGGCAGTCAGAGAGAAAGATAAAGTTCATACGAGTATGCTTTGAAGTGAAATACGACGTGTGCTTTGTGCTGTTGATTAAAACTTGGAATTTAAAAAAAAAAGACAAGATACCCTTTGCTTAAAAATCTATATCTGAGGCATCAAATTATTTGAACGAAATAAACACAATTTGAATGCGGGAGAGTTTTAGAGGCCAAACCATGAGCAAAATGACATTCTGCTTAGTTTTGGCACAATTAAGGTTTAAGAACTAGCAACTTTACGAATCAAATTTATTGTTTATTTTGACATGATTTTTTACAAAAAATTAATCGTCTCATAGTCAAATTTTAAATGTTGATTTATAATATAGAAGTTCTCATTTAAATCGAAAACATCAATTCCATAGATAAGTGTAACATGAAGACTTTGAAATTTATGACAGAGGCATATAAATATTTATATGCGTCTACTTAATTTTGCAAATTAATTAATTTTGAAATTATGAAAAATGCATATAATTATTTAATTTCCTCTACTTAATTTTGTAATCATTAGGGAAAATGTAGCATGTTTTTTTAAGGCAGTCGCTGCTGCCTAGACGAGTAATGTCGAATCGTGTTTCTGGGCGCATAAATCAAGTTGTGGATTGTGTGAGAAAACATTTGTACTTTCAATTGATTCAATGTTGATGTTGACTATTTGTTATTTGTTATTTTCATTTCATTTGCGCATTCTTTTCTGTAGTCTGTTGAGTGTATCTTTGTTGCTTGTCCACGAGTATCTCAAAGATATGCCTCTCGTTGTTGTTGTTGTTGTTGTTATAATTTTCATTTACCGTTGTCGTTGCCTCGATAAATATTGCATAATGCGCAGAAAGTACTCGTACTCGTACTCGTTTATATAGCATACTTTGAGGCGTTCGCTTTTTGCGCTGTTGTTTGGCTTGCTAAGCATTGATTTATGCATTAAGTATGAGTATTTTAAATGTGGGCGTGGACAGGGGCGTGAGCTATTTATGTGGCAGTTGACTCGTTTTTGCTGGCACTTGATTTGTGGCCCCATCGGACGACGAAGCGTTTGTGTCTGCCGATGAAAAGGTCACATGACATATAGGACCTTTAACTTTTACTCCCTACTCCCCCTCAAGTAAGTAGTTTGATATATATTTCTATTAAAAGAGTAACTCAATCCAACAAAAAAAAAAAGAAATCATAAATAAAATCACTTTAAATATTGTCATCGCTGTCTGGCAGCCAGATTTGTGTGCTGCCTTCTCGAGGGAGGGGAATGTGATAAATTTAATGGGATTTGCTGCTCATTTGTACTTACAATATATACGACTATGTTCGGTCTCCTTTCTCATCTTGCATTGCAAGCTAATATTGCTTTCCTTCATTACATTCGTCTGTTGTTGTCTGTTGTCTGCTGTCGCTTCAATGCACAAATAGATGTACAGACGACAGCTTCGAGTTCAGCATCCAAATCATTTCAATTAGCGTCAACTTAGTTACATGTAAATATGGGCCACGAGGCTAAACTAAAATGTATCTCAAGGATTACAATTCAATGAAGCTGCTGTCTGACTGGCGCCGAAATTGCGTTTCCTTCTGGCCACATGCGGCTTCAGTAGACCGTTAAGATACGTGCCCAATAGCCCTAAATATAGCGTCACGGTATATGTCAACAGCTAACAGTTAACGAGTAAAAGGCTAACAGCGACCAACTGGCCAACAGCTAACAGCTGGCTCTGAATTCCTGGCGTGTGTTTCGCTGCCTTCTTCTTTGTGTGTCATTGGTAAAACGGATGTTTCCCACATGTCCAGCAATGCGATATTCCGACACATGTCGCTTTTAACGAGGCGACCGAATCCCTAGTCCGAATCGGACTCTATATATTTAACCTTTTTTTGTTTCTATACTCGTTTGGCATTTGAAATAACTGAAATGCTTTGTTGCATTGCCAATTGCTGATTATTTAATTTGTGCGGCTTTTCTACCATGAAATTTATGCACAATACTCTTGCCACAAATGCAACTGTCGCTTTGCCACAACTCTGCCAAATTGCGGATTTTAAGTCAATTTTGTCAGTTGAACGTTAAACATTATGGTAATGTGTGGTTGACGAGTCCTGAACCTGACCTGGCTAACAACATTCACTGATTTCATGGGAAACAATTTATCACTGATAACACACTAATCACACATTGTTTAAACTTTTTTCGTGTTTTGGATTTGTGTGACTGATTTTAGTTAAAAAGTAATGTATTTTATATAAAAAGTTTATTACTTTAATTAATTCAAGTTGCCCTTTATTTTTTTTTACCTTTTCTCTCTAGAATCTTCTGCATTTCATTTTATTTTAAAATTGTATATTGTCAAATTTAAACAGCCAAATTATATTTTTATTTATTTTTTTTCTCTTATTTATTTTACACCTTTGAAATTTGTTTGAGTGTATGAATTCATCAAATAAATTTTATTCAAGAACAATTTAATTAAACGCAATTAAAATGTCACACAATAATTGTAAATTATTTAATACATTTTCTATAATTTGAATGCCATTTTATCTCATTAAAGTCAAGTGTCAATGAATATACACATGTTTACTGAAAACAGATTTTAAAATATGCAGCTTGATTATTTTTTTTTCAATTAACAATGTGAAATTAATATGTTTATCCATCGATACTTGACTCTGCTAAATATTAATATAGATTATAGGTAATCAAATATTCTCCGTAAGTACTTGACTTCTAAAGCTTTTGTTATTTGATAATATTCGATTAGCAGAATTTATTTTATGCAGCTTTTCATATTGTGAGTCGACACTTTGTTACAACTATTGATAACTAAAAGTTTTGACAGTAGCAAAAATAGTTTTAATTAATAAAACTTTCGATACACTAATTAATTGTTGGAACTGTTTCCCAAGCCTTTAATTAATCCTCCGGGTCGGAAATAAAAGTTGAACGCTGCACTGGACATTGTTTGTGATTAGAGAATTTATTAAACAGGTGAGCTCGACTCCTAGATACTAGGTAATTATAAGTAAAAAAATGATCAAATAAGAGAATTCTTTTAATTCCCTTAGTTATAGAATGATGACAGGGAAATGATACAACATCACGAGTTGCATTCATTAAAAGTGTCTGTATAAATTTGCTTAATAAATTTCAACTGAGAGCTACGCAATGTTTAAGCCCAAATGGATTACAATAGACACGTTTCGAGAGGGTAAAAGTCTGATGAAATCTACTACGCACTGGATATTGAGCCGAGAGCACAACGGAAAACGCACTAATTGAAATAATTGTAGCAAGTTGTGTGGGATTTCAAAGCAGTCTTTAATTCTAACTCGACATTGAAGTCGAAGTCGAAAAGTCTTTAAAGCCAACTAATTATTGTAAGGAACAGTACAAGTGGCAAACGCAAACAAAACATAAAGAGACATCAAGGGAATGGGAATGGAAATGGGAATGGAAATGGAAAAGGGATTGGAAAAGGGCGGCATTTCATGGGTCCTTGGTCAAGGCTAAGCGTTTTTATTGTGAGGCTGCAATTGTGCGAGTACGAAAACGAGTAATTCAAGCTATTTTTGGCCCTTCACTTGTGAGCCAAGCTGCAGCTAATCTTTAGCTGTCTGCTTTGCGATTTGGCCCCTTTTGTTTTGTTCTTCTCTTCGTCTTGGCATCAGCTACAGCTTCGAGTACTCGAGTACCCGAGTGCCATAAAACAAACACTTTTAGTTTGTTGAACTGTGACCGAGGCTGCGTTTAATTTGTTGTCAACAATTTTGAGGCGGTCGCAACGGCAAATTTGAGATGCCAGCTGCCAACTGAATTGATATAATTTGCACATATATTCTGTTTGATTTAAAATTTAAAGCGCACTTGAGTTGAATAGAAGAAACACAAGAGATGACAATAAATTTTTGCTATTCCCAATGCTCTTTGCGGATTAATAAACAAATAAACACAACAACGCAAACTTTTTGATTGCAATTTAATTGAATTTTTGCTATAGTGCATGGTTAACTGTCAGTTGTGTGCGTTTGTGTATTTTGATTCAATAACATCAAAATTTCCAGCCGACAGATAGTCATAAATTTCAGACACACATATTTGTATTGATATACTTTTAAAAATATTGCAGGGAGTTGACCTCGAGTCAATGACAATAACAAAGCAAAAGAAATCGATGAACCTCAAACTATAGACCACTTTAAGTTGTCCAAATAAGTGTAGGTTTTTATATATCGGATATATATAGTTCCCATACTTTTGCAGACTACTTTGGTTCAATTAAAGCGAGTTTAGTTTTAAGTGCTGTTCAAATTTTTAATTGGCTTTTACTTTTTAAGTACTTATGCAATTTAAATATGTTCGTTTGAGGCTAGAGTGTCTGGTTAACATGATTTTCGAGGAAAAGTGCAAAGTATTTCAAGTGGTGATGCTGTTCGCTCGTTAACAGCAGACAAGACCATCAAAAAAAAAACAAAAAAATGGAAAATGAAAAATAACTAAAAGCATGTGGGTTTAAAAAGTGAACAGAAACAACTCAACTTATTCGTATGTGATTTAAAACTATCTGACATGCCACTCATCGTTCCATTTAGTATTTGTTTTTGTCTCTCTTTTCTACTGACAGACGACAATGGAACACAATATGTATGTATGCATGTTTGTTGCTCTGCATAATAAACTGAAACTCTCTGCGCATAATTTTTAGCACAGACTAAAATGGTACTCTAAAAAAGTCAGTAGAAATTCCAGATTTTTTTTGGCTCACAAATTTGATTAATCAGTTTTCGGTTATTGAACGACAGCACACTTAAAGTGCTGTCAATATCTGAAAGCTATTTCCAGTACGACATGCTAACCAATCCATATTCATATAGTATACACTGCGTATGCTTAATATCGTATACGTATACTTAATCTCTCAGAGCAATTTAATGGATAAATCGTGTTGCCAACTCAGTTTGAAGTGTGAGCTGCTTAACAGGGACTTCAATATGCTGTATGAGAGCTTTAAACAAAGTTATAAAATATAAATAGTCCAAATGAGCTCTCCACATATGGGAATTAGGTTTTGAATGTCAACGGCAAAGCTGAAAAACTGTGGATTATTGTGTGGCAATTAAGCTTCGTTTCAAATGAACAACTACATTTGTTCGTATTTTAAAATAGTTTAAATAGTTGTTAAATTTCATATATTTTCTGCGAAAAGTGAACTGCAACTTTTATAGCTGCATTTATATTTTCATTTTATTTCAGCTGAAATTTTATTATTCAATTTTTAGCAACTTATAAATCACAATAATGTTTTTTCAATGCAAGTCTCTGCTTGAATGCACATCTTGGCCAGAAATAGCCTATAAGACGTGTTCGCTTGGCAAAGTGCAAATTGAAATGGCTTAGCCAGATGCAAAATGGTACAAATCCGTTCCATCAGGAGTACACAATGCTCCTTTTTCACTTGGCACAAAGTCAAAGGCCACGTGGAGGAAGCTGATGCATCTTGAATGTAAGATGAAAGGAAGACGAAAAAAGGAAGATTCGAAGATGGCTGTAAAAAAGAGAGAAACATTGTTTGTTGCCAGTTTTAGCCAGGCTTTGAATGCAGATAACTTGGCACGAAATTGGTGGGAGAAAAAAACGGATTTTTGTTTATCTTTCGGTGCATGTAAGTAACAGTTTTTATTGGGCTTATTTACTTGTTTGCCTCTTAGCACTTAATTTATGTTCTTAAGCTTAAGTACTAGGCGACCTCCTGACTGCGAAGGCAGTTCGTCAGTTCTACCCCAGCCTTCATTAGCTTTTGTTTTTGCTTTATGCCTGGCATAAATCGTCTGGGCCCGTCTAATGCAGTCGCTGTCATTTTTATGACCATAAATTTGTATGCAAATCGTGTGGGCGACAAAAGTTTATTGAACCTGCTTCGACTTGATAAGAATTCAACTTCAGTGCAATTCTATTGACTAGCTAAAAACAATTAGGGTATTCAGAAACTTTGACAAATTTATAAAGTGACGAATTTAAACATTTAAAGTTTCTGCTGTCGTATTTGTGATTTCATTGAGTTAAATTTCAATGAACAGCTGTTTTGTATAAAAAGCAAGCATTCTATCATCATTGTCATCCTCTCTTACTCTTCTTTTTTAATGGTTTTGATACCGTAAAAAACAGGGACCGCAATTTTTATAAGTTTAAAATTAAAAATGGCAAATTAATAATTATTTTTAAATTTTTATTTTAAAGTTACTATATAATAATAATTTTTCTCAATTTTTATTTAAAAAGTCAAAAATAATCGTTAAAATTCAATTTTTAAATAAAACTTGTAAAATAACTCTTTTTTCGGATTTTTTGATAAGAATCAAAACTAAGAGTTATTTTTGATTTTTAAAATAAAAGTTACAAATAAGAGATATTCCGTAACCTTTCGCAAAAAAATTAATAAATCGACTTTTACAACCAATTCCAATAGCAACCTCAGTGTGACACTTTCTCGTTAGATACTTTCAGAAGTCTGGCAACCTTTTTTATTTGTAAATTTGACTCATTTAGGCCTGTTCCGGTTTTCACTTTTTACTTTTTAGCTTTTAGTGATATGCATTTATTCACTTGGAATTTAGACAAAAGGTTTGAAAATTATCGTTTTTCGCTTTATCGGACGTAAACTCATCAACTCAAAATTATATCAATCCGCTGAATAAAGCCGAAATGGTATTATCGAAAGTGAAATTCAGAACTGGTTTAAATATGACAAATTTTGTGATACAGTTTCTGTGTGTTTGTTGTCATTACAACATAAATCACTATATCTGAATACCCTGAATAATGATAAATATATATACTAATCTCTTTTATTTATTATAACTAACTACTCGTAAGTTTTAGAGTTGCAATTCTAAGGACTAGCTAAAAACAACGATAAATAAATATATGTATACTACTCTCTTTTGTTTATTATTGACTAACTACTCGTATGTCTTAGAGCTGTTGTCTTGACGGCTATCACAGCGATTTGGGCGTGGCATAGCCAAGAGTTGCCGCACCTGGCTCATTGTTGTTGGCCGCATTTCGCTTTTGCTTTTGCCGTTTCTTGCGCCACGGAAACTTGCGTACCTCGCCCGACGAGTTGTCGCTGCTGTGGCTGTGGCTGTGGCAAGTCTCCTGCTCCGGCAGACTGCAGCTGCCACTAAGCGCCGCTGCCTCCTCCTGCCGTCGACTGATGACGCGCGACAGCTTCAAACGCGGCTGTGTGTTGTTGTCCTCCCCCGGGGATTCGGCTGAGGGCGACAGGAGCAGGGCTCCATTGTTGGTTGCCAGCAATGTGCGCTTGCCACGCCCCCCGCCCCCGCCCCCGTTCGCTTCTGTGTCCAGCAAGGAGTGGGAATTGGACACCTGCGACTGCAGCAATCGATGTGGCACCGCACAGCCCGGAGTTGCAGCAAACAAATCATGTTTGCGTAACCGTCGTCCTCCACTGCCACTTCCACCTCCACCTCCACCTCCACCACCACCGCCACCAACTGCCATTTGACTGGTGCTGTTAATTGTCGTGGTTGTGGTGTTGGTGCGAATGCTATCCTGCAGCGACAACTGATGATTGGCATCCCGACAACGGAACTGAACCACCCGATAGGATCCATAAGGCTCCATCGCATTGTTGTTCACACTGCAGCTGGCGGGTGGGAGTCGCATCGATCCCTGGAGTCGCATCAGTGCACTGTAGTTATGCTGATGGTATTGACTGCGCTGATGATGATGATGATGATGAGTCCGCGCCAATCCAAACTGACGGGTCAATGTGATCTGTAACAGAATTGAATCCTCAGCTGTGAAAAAGACAACTCCAAATCATATCGAAATCTCATCTACCTTGAAAGCCTCGCGAAACTTGTGACTCATGATGTTGTAGAGCAACGGATTGATGCAGGTGGACAGGAAATAGAGTACGCCAGATGTGTAGTTCAGTATGTGGAAGTAATCGTTGAAGGATTCCGGACAACGGCACACATTAATCAGCGAGAGGCCATAGACTGCCATCAGGCGTTGGGCGTGGAAGGGCGCCCAGCAGAGGAAGAAGGCAACGGCTACAGCTACTGCAAAGAGGGGTTCAAAGTTCACAGGGTTAAGGAAAGAGTGAACCTGACTATAAAAGACTTTTTACTTAATAAAAAAAAAAAATTTATTTATCGAGTCGACAATTAATGTTGATCAAGATTATGTATACTTCTGGCTCTAATTCACATTTCCTATTTCACAAACTCAATAGACTCTTTGCTCATCTTAAAAGCAGGGTCTAAAAATGTCAACTTCTACAAGTAATTTAAGCAACATCGTAAGAGGAGTTAACTGATTAATATAAGCCAGCCTGACAAAATTTAAAAGAAAAGCGGCCCACGTTGCGTATACGCATCATTGGCCAAAGTTTGAACATTTAAGAAATGAGAGTCATTTCCTTCTAATGTATATAAGTGCTTATATGTGAGACATTATTTTTTAAATTGTGCGTCTCTTTTGAAAGAAAAGTTTGTCAGCGTGCTTAGTGGTTGGTTGGCGGCCCTGCTGACTGGTGTCTGCTGACTGGTGACTTCAATCAATCAGGCCGCCAACTCAACTCACCCACCTACCCAGCATTCTGATGACGCGACTCTGCGCATTAACTCCCCGATTCGCATCGTAGGCTCTTCGCGGGAACGCCTGCAGCAGTCGACTCCTCTTCAGCTTCATTCCAATCAACACGTAGAGGACGCATATCGCCGTCATGGGTCCGCAAAAGAAGATAAATCCCGAGACGGCAAATACATGGGCGTAAAAGTCATTTTCCATCTATTAAATGTGAGGGCGTACTTTAAGTTCGCTTTATAGGCTCATCAAAAAAAACAAACACCACAAAACGCACCGTGCAGGAGTGTCCATCATCCTGGTTGACCACCGAGAACTGCATTGCCTGCGGCAGGGCCAACAAAAACGCTGTCATCCAAATGGCGAAAATAAACTTGATGGCTCGCGATAGCTTCGACATGGTGTGTTGCCTGTAAAATGTTATAAATGTTGAACTTGAGTTGTAAGTATTTTTTTATATTCTATTGATTACAGGGTACTCTCAATTACAGCCTTAAATGATGGAACTAACAACTTAAGAATTGAATGTAAGTTGCAAAGAGTAGCGCATACATTCTACACTTAAAAAAAAAATAAAAAATAAGAAATCCAAAAAAAAAAAAAAAAAATTTAAGTATAAACAATAACCGTAACTAATATAATTTTTAAAACGAAATAAATACAAAATAGTGGTAAAAAAATTATAATTATTTTTAACCCTTTATCTGGAAATGTGACAGCAATTTAAATATCCGAATTCTGTTTGTTACATTTATGTATTCTTTCTTTATTTTAAGAGTAGCTTTTGCCTCATAAAGGGTTAAGAATACAAAAAAAATAAAACTTAAAAATGTGACCCTTGTTTAATTTTCATTGCATTAAACACAAACAAACTCAAATTACAACATTTCATTTCAATTAATAATAAAAAATAATAAAGCTGTCGTTTCAATAAAATCCTTTGAATGAACTTTGATTAAATAAATATTCATAAACATTTTTTTATATTTGGTTTATACTCATATTACCATTTCATATAACCTCAGGCTATTTATATCCAATATTTACTTCACTTGGAAGCTCTTGCATATCGGATTTCATTGATCATAAATACAGCTGCTATCGTATGGTTATCACAAAACTATTCTAATTATACGTGTTGTCTTGACAACCATAAAATTAAGTAGATTACATTTCGGCTGATTGGGTGAATTATAATCACTTCTTATTGTTACCATTATTGTTATTTCATGAACTTACCTAAATGGATGGCAAATGGCAATATAACGCTCCACGGTGAAGGCCGTGATGGTGAGAACCGTGGCATTGGCAGCCATCTCGGAGAGGACGCTCTCCAGTATGCATATGCCGTCCGTGAAGGGATACGAGTTGGGACACCACAAATTGTACAGCTCCTGCGGTATGCCTAATGATGAAACCGGAAGCAGCAGCAGCAGCAGCAGCCACAAAATCACATTAAGTATACGCTTAGTAAGCCGTGTGGGGGATTTCTTGGGGCTTACCTGAGACCAGCAAAATCAAATCAGACACGGCTAAATTGAACAGATAGAAATTCGTGGCCGTGTGCATAAAGTTGTTACGTGAGATGACAATGCAGGTAATTAAATTGCCCAAAACACCAGCGACAAAGATAGCCGCATAGCAAATGGTCAGAACGATGAGAAGTGTTGGAGATTCATTCGAATCGGAGTCGATTGTTGTTGCTGTTGCAGTGCCATTTGTGCTGTTAGTGCTAAGCAGATTTGTTAGATTCTCTGTCGTTATGTTCAGCAATTGAGCGAAATGTGTTAGAAACTTGTCATTGTGCAGCAGCAGGAGCTCCGGGCTTGGACTGGCACTGGGAAACGAATTGGTGTTTGTGGTGGGAAAGAGGCCAAGACTTGTGCTGACACTTGGTCTGGCATTTGGCAACGTATGAGCCATGAATGATTGATTGAAGCCATCATCATCGTTGCTGTCGGCAGCAGAAGCAGCAACGCCTTGCAACATTCTGTCAGTTGTCAATTAATTGTGGGTGTGGCTTAATACTTGGCTCTGATCAATATTATTAATATTGTTTTAGTCCCTTTTGGCCCTTTCTTCGTTGTTGATGTCGTTGTCGTTGTGGTTGTGGTTGTGCACATGGCTGATAAGCGGGCTAGACGACAGCCACAAATTGTGCATTCGCCTGGAAAGCAAACAACATTAAAAGTCATTAGGCTCAAATATGAATTTAAATTGAATCTTGTTGAATGCGCAACAGCCTAAGCATAAACATAAAACAACCTGCCACAGGTGCTGACTACCAAGAATTTTGTTTCCTTTCAAAATATTAACAACTCTGTTGCGAAATTGAAGATAACAATCCACTTCATTAGGAAGTCGCAATTTCACTCTCTATAAATAGACAACATCTGGCATTGAATTCCACATCCGATTGGTTGATTGCTGCACGAAAACTTTTCATATTTGAGGGCCATAACTTTGGCAAGTGAGTAAATGCGTCATTTAAGTTAATATACGATTGGGTCTGGATCTTAAACTATGCCTCAATTGCTGCTACACATAAGGAACTTTTTTCCTTTTTCAACAATTTTGATAAATGACACTTTGAGCTCGTAATTTACTCATAATTTCTTTGGCACGTTTACAATATGCATACGTAAATCTCTTAGTTGGCAACAGCAGATGTCGAAGTCTGAGTAAAATACCAGCAATACACAGAAAAAAAATTATTGTAAAGTTCCAGTTAAAACTCTTGTTAAATTAACGCGAAATGCGAATAAATTGGCACTTACTTAGCATTAAAATGGTGAAAATATCGCAATACAATTGATTTTACTGATCAATTTCTTATAAAGTCCCGACAATCAAAATATTTGCGGAAAAGGAATTGAATAAAAATACTTGAGTTGAGCAATTCGTATTTTAGAAATTGACATCGAATTTATTTTATCACGAAATCCTGGAATCTTTTTCCTGTGTACCAGCACCAACAATACCAAGGCCAAAATCTGAGTTCAGATATAATCTGACTTTACTCTTGACCACATTTCACATTTCCCATGCACAGAACAAAATACATTTATTCCAGAGTTGCCAAACTACTTGGCATTAATCATATTTTCAGTTCGTGTGGTTTTGGCCACCTGAAACTCTGGTATTGATAAGGTTAATTAATGGTTTTGGAAACTATCAAAATGAAATCATTTAATATTTAAATATCCCATAAACTAACTGATTGTCGTGAATAATTAAAAGGGTCATAAATACTAAATGCATTGGAAAACGTTTCGTAGTTTTACCGCTTTTCTGATTTCTTAAAGATTTCCTTTAGTAGGCTGTGTTCAGATTATGAAACCTTTTGTGGAATTAGGACGGAAGTCCTAAGGGACAGACAGGTATGCCCATTGGTGTACCTTAAGAATACTGATGTTAATCGAATTGCCAATTCAGGCGTGAAAGTTAACTAGCGCATGCGATAACCTCATGAGTGACAAGACAAGTTAACTAAATACACCCTCGTTTAATTTAGTTCTTTAACATTAACCATTTTCCCACAGTTCTTGTCCAACAGTCTTTTAAATTCAAGAACCAGGTGAGGTAATTTAATTTGGCAAATGTCGAACATCACGTACAATTTCCACGAAAGACGGACGTTCACTTATTTCTAGTCAAATAAAAGCGAAAAGGAAAATTCAGCCAATCGAAATGAGTTTAAGTGACAACTGTCATTTAATTTTTAAAACTGCTCGGTTTTTATTTGATTTGACATCGCTTTGGTTGCTTGAAAAGGACCCTCGGGTAACCCCTTGTTGACATTGGCTTTCTATCTCTTATCACAATTGCTTTGTGCTAAACTTTGTTCCATCTTTTGTACATATTTGAATAGACCAACAAAGAAACTTCCGCCACGCTTTTATCGCACTTTCCGAAACGATTTACGAGTTTTAAACGAACCAGTTAGATTTATTTGCGTGACTTGAATAAAATTAGCCCAAAACGTTTACACGTTTCACTTAAAAATATTACGAATTTATTCAGAGTTCAATTTATGTTTTATGAATTTCAAATATTTGATTTTCAAATAATTGATATTTAAACGACAAGTTGGTAACGATTTGTAAGTCTCGAGCACGTCTGACTTGCTGCGCAGTCAATGTTAGACTAAGTGTCGTTGTGGCCTTTGAGGAGCACTTGACAGGCGACTGCTAACATTCATCAGCTGTTAACTAACAGTGGTGCTGACTTCTGTTATTCAACGCTGTCTCTCACAGCAGAGCGCGCTCTCTTTCGCTCACTCTCTCGCTAGTTTCGACATAATTTCATTCATAAATTTATGCACTTTACCTTGACTTTGACATCGAGACAGACCATTCGTCTCACTTTTGGTTGAGGCTCGTAAAGACGGAGACAGCCTCTATAATTTGTGTCTAACATGACGTATGCGTAATGCGAAGCTGCTGCCCATAAACGGTTGGTAGTTTAATAAAACCGAATTAAATGAAAACTTAGACGAGCATTCTTTTTTTAGAGCCAATCGAAATGGAAAAATGGCTGAAACCACTTACACTTACTTTTAATATTTATTGGCCACGGCGCCGCCCATCAAAGTGTTCAACTGGTTTCTTCCCCTCGTCCTCCCCTCCTTGCACTGATTGCCCTTCAATTCCAAGCAAAACAATCGAAATACACGCGAAATCAAAGCACCAGTTGGCTTCTTAGCCAGGCCATAAAATACATAAATGTCTTCTACTTTTTTTTCCTTTAACAGGATATTGCGGTTTCCCCCGCTGTCAATGTGGAAGGAGCGCATATTAATCTTTGCCTCGACCATCGGCAGATTTGTGGCATTTGTTATTTTTGTGTGGCTCGCGGATTCAATTGAAATGGTGGAAATGGTGATTTGGTGGCTTTAAAGCGGATTTTCATGTTTGCGTTTTTTCCTTTTTCTTATTTTTGTTGTTTATGGTTATGCCTTGAACAGTTTGTCAACGACTCGTAATTGAGCCCTTGAATTACTCAAGCATAAATATCAATAAAGCAAAGATTAGCCCTGCTTTTTATTTAAGAAAATTACCTCATGAGTAATAAAGAAATTCTTAATTTTTAATTTACAAAATTTTACAAAATTTATTATTATAAATTTTCCTAGAAATCTTTCTTTAAATATTTTAATATAATTTAATATTAATATTATGATTAGAAATTAATTTTATTATTAATAAGTTAGCTCTTAAATTAAATAACCCATTAGAAATATGTATTTCATTAAATACTCTTTCATGTGTGTAAGTCCGGATCATCGGCAGTGCACACAGCTTTTCATTTCTTATCTATACAATCTCAAGGACATCTTAATGTGGCGCAAATAATCACTGGCCATAATCAGTTTATGTCTACAGTGGATTACTCATGAGATATTAAGAGGATAGCGAATGGCAAACACTTGTGGCTGCCGGGCACTTAAAAAAAGAAACACAAGTTATCCGGCTTTTGCTCAGACGTTCTGGCACAAATTAATTGCTCATACGCAACGTCGACACTGCGGAAAATTCAATAGTAATTGCGGACAGTAGTTGGGCAAAAACCTGCTGTGACTCTTAGTGGTCAGTTCAGGCAAGACACAGCAACTGATTAGCATAATTTGACCGTCTGTATGTCTGTCCGTCTGTCTGTCCCACGCACATGTCGGACACCCACTGGGGGCAGCTGGTGTTGGCCAACCAATTGGTTGGCTTAAATCAAAAAGGGTCGACCACAGACTTGAAATGCTCTGTGGTTGGTCCAGAGGCGTTTATCTTGATTTACGAGTGCAATGTGTTAAACGATAACGATAACATTGACGATAACGATAACGATTGCTTGGCCACCTCAGATGGAACACTCTGATTCCCTACAAAGTCACCAGAAATGTCGTTTTAGGCACTCTTAAATTTCTCCGGCTTATTTGAGAGCCATTTAATTAAATGTAATTAGACGAAATGTGAATGTCCTTGGTCACAGTGCCTGCCAAAAGGCGCAATGAACTTAACTTGTCGGAGCAAAACAAACATCCTTTTTCTTGCTTTCCATCGAATATTTGCGTGCTTTTCATAACTCATACAACCCGTTGTACAGACTTTATGGTTACAACTCGTTGTTGCACGTTCTGCGGCAAGGCTTTTAAACAAATGAAGGCAGTAGGCCTTTAGGGTGTGCCACAATTCGGACTCTTCTTCTTTGAGGAATTCAATTATGGAAAAGGCCGAGCAAGAATTGGGAAACTCAGTTGCTAATCGAAGACCACAATTAGTCAGAAATAAAATTTGCAAGTGACCAACAATGTTCGTCAATTAAATTGAATGAGTTTCCCAAAATAAAAATAAAGTTCAATAAAAATATAGGATGAGGTCAAATTCAAGTTTCATGCAAAGCTTGAATGCTCTCGATGGAAGTTAATATAAAATAGAAATTTTATTATAAGATTATATTTAAATAATATAATAAATAAATGTAAAAAGAAATTTAAACATTTTTTAAACTGTAGCATTAAATTTTCAGGAGAAAAAACAAGTATTTTCTTTAATTTCTTTCAACTTGACGGACAAGTTTTCTGCACTCGCATATAAAAAATAGATGCAATCACTTACAATTGAATAACGGACATGATATTCCCAAATGGAATCTGAACAGGCAAATTGCCAGGCAACGAATTGCATTCCCCAGGATCCCCATATACCACATTTGTATGAAATGATTTCAATGAATTTTGCGCAATTCAATGATTACCAAGAATTTTAGTAATTGAAATTAAAATAATATTTTTGAAACATGTATTTCGACCTGTGCGTGTTGTGAGGTCACAAATGTGTGAGATGTGAAAGTTATTTTGCAAAACATTTCTCAGAGCAAACAAAGGAAGCCCAAGGGGAAGGAAGGCAACGAGTTGCTCGAACTGCAAATGACTGTTGGCCTTAGTTGACTTGGCTCTTAGTAAAACTAAATGAATTGAAAACTTGCACAAAATGCGATTCGAGTTGAGCTCAACTAAACTGAAAGGACATCGGAGTAAGAAGCAAAGTGAATTGAACTGAAGGCGACTCCTTGCTGATGTCATGTTCAGTGTCCATAAAGAAAACAACCGAATTCTTGTAGTTAAATGAATAAAACTCAACAAAAAAAAAGCAAAAAACGCTAAACGCTGAGTAAAGCAGAATTAGAAAATTGAAAACCGAAAGATGAAAGCAGAAGACAGAAGACAGAAGACAGAAAGTTGTCAACTGACAGCTGACAATCAGCAACTGGGGGAGTGTATCCTGTAGGATGAGTGTGTCCCTTGGCACGTGCTGTGTGTTTGCCTTGGCATTGAAAGGGATACAGGAATTGGCACAATGATGGTCCCATAAGTTGTCATCATCTGTTTGGGAGTAGCTACTTTCCCCATTTCCTTTTCAGTCTGTTTGTTTAGGACTTTGTTTTGATTAAGTGCCAAAAAATTGTTTTGCATTATTTGTACAAAGATTGAGATATGGAAGGCAAGCAATAAATTTGATTTATTTTCTTTTGTCAATCGCATAAAATTACATTTATCTATATATACATACGTTTATGATAGATTTGCTTGGACACGGCCATAAAACTAACGGCTAACAACAAACGCCCAGTGGACTCATAAAATCTCAAACAAACACGACGACGACTATAATAAAAAGCAAAGCACGCGCCAATTTCTGTTGGCCATTTTAACTAACCCGCTTGGACTCAATTCGACAGATTGTGGCCAAAACTGTGCGCCTAAATTGAATTGTTTTGTCTTTAATTGAAGCAATGTCAACTTGCCTAGAATTGAGTTCATTAAATGGCCAAAAATGGGCATAATTAGAAGCGTCCTTAGAGTTGGGCTAACATTCCCGTACTTGCCACCTCAGGCATTTTAATGTGCCACTAAATAAGATTAAGTGCATGCCACAATATTAAGCATTTGCATTTTTATTTCATTTGGAGTAAGAATAAGAGAGAGAGAGAGAAGAAAAGAGAGAGAGAGCGCCGTCGCAGAATCTCAGAAAAGCAACCGGTAGTTCTTGCTGCCTGCTGCCGACGTCAACGGCGACGCTGACTGCGACGCGACAGCGCCTGCTACGTCGCTGTTATTTGTGTTGGCCAATGTGATACAAGCAGTTGGCCAAAAAATCAGTCGCTGTTAATCGGATGCTGCGGCCAGTTGTTGTCGCTTTCGACCATCTCGCATCTCGTGGGCCGTCTGCGAGTTTAACGATTCGAATCGCGAGACGAACTTGAAATACGCATTATTTGAATCGAGATATAATAATTATTTTATATAATATTCAAACCGATATATTTTAAAGTAAACAACACGCGCCACAACAATATCAACCAAGACAATAAAAGTATGATATAATATCAATAAATATTAGTTGAAGTTCATAAACCTTGTTAATAAACAATCATAATCAACATTTTAGCAAATTGTTACTAATAAGCAATATCTAAGTGCAATATACAAATGAGTTTCGAAACAAATTAAAACAAATAAAAAAACCCAAAAAGTGCAATGTTCGCCAAAAAATCTGAAAACAATCTCAAAACAGTTCAAAGTAATAAAAATATCATATTAAAGAGAAATAACGAAAAGTACAATAAAGAAAATAAAGCAAATACAAAACAGAATGCATAAAAATGTGGCAGGGGGTAACATTTTATAAATTGAAATTAAACGTGTTTTAAATGCACAAAACGTTGACCAAGAATTGCTTGATTAACAAAAAAAAGTATAATTAATTGGCTTTAAGTGAATTTGAAAAACATCGAAATACCGCAAAGAGTTTTTAGTTAAGTTTAGTTTTCTCTGGCATCATCATTGTGGTATTTATTTGTATATTCATTTATAGTCGAGATGGTATCTAGACCCAGTCAGAACTTCATCGGTGTCAACTTGATGCCCACTTAAGGCAAAGTCATAAAATTCTTGAAATTTAAAATCAATTTTATATGCAAAAAGATTCCTAATAAAATTATATTTACATTCTGCAAGAAAACTTAAAAAAAATATACACACTTTACGATCATCGATGAGCAATAATTTTTTGGAATGTGATTCCAAGTCGAATACTGAATCCGAATTCGAATCCAAATTAAAATCAAAATCGCAACGCCCTGAAATCAACTGATAGTCAAAAAGTCGCCAACACAGACAGAGAAATGATAATAGTTAATGAAAACGATACAGAGCTACAGATACAGATACATATACAGATACAGAAGAGAAACCAGTTTCACATAATAATAAAACAAAATTCAACAACATTCTTGAAACGTGCATATTTTGTATAAATATTTATAACAACACAATAATTTATTTTATATATATAGATATATACATATATATACATAGGTATACGTATCTGTATATGTACACTTATAATAATAATGTCATCTAAAAGCTGTTAGTCGCTTTTTTACGACAATGCTCGTCTTGAATGAATAAGTTCGAGTATTCATAAGTATATCTGAATATTAGGCATAATTATAAGCCCCAAGAGTTCAGCAGCAATTTCAGTTGACCTTGAGCCAAACAACAACAAACATAAGACATAGCTTATCCTGTCATGTCCTTGTTTCTGATTTTGCGAGTATTTCAATTAATTTCCACTTAGCAATGCAAATTAATTTCACAAGACTCTGTCAAGGACATACAACCTGGCAGAGATTGGCCCAACCGTTAGCCAAAATGTCTGAAACTGAATTCTAAGATTGACAAATGTTTACCTGAGAAAGAGAGAGAGCTCAAGAGATAGAGAGAAAGAGATAAAGATAGGCTCTAACGAAAAATTGATGTGGAAAGTTTGTGTATTATTGAAACATTACTGCAAAATGGTCAGAAAAATTCAAATTCAATTCAAATAAAATTCAAGTTAATAAATTTGGTCCTCTTCAATATTTTCCTAGCTGTGTGTTCAATTCAAATGACATTTTAAACTGCAAAGTTACACCCCACACACACACACACACACACATACAGACAGACACATGTCAGCGGAGATGTGGACAACAAATGTGTCTGCGGGGGCCACGCCCCTTTATTCAGACCTGCAGATGTTTCACAGCGAGAAATTCTTTTTGAATTTAACGCAAGTGCTGAACATATCAGCGGATAATTTGACCAGCCTGCTGCAAGGATTGGACTCCACAATGACCCCAAACCTGGGCCTCCTGACCACATTGAGTGTGGGCTATGCCCTCATCTTTATTGCCGGCATTCTGGGCAATCTAATTACCTGCATTGTGATCTCACGCAACAATTTCATGCACACGGCCACAAATTTCTATTTATTCAATTTGGCCATATCGGATCTGATACTTTTATGCTCGGGCATGCCACAGGATCTGTACAATCTGTGGCAGCCCGACAACTATCCCTTCTCGGACAGCATCTGCATACTGGAGAGCGTGCTCTCCGAGACGGCAGCCAATGCCACCGTCCTAACCATCACCTCCTTCACCGTGGAGCGTTATATTGCCATCTGTCACCCGTTCAGGTAAGTGAGAAAATCGTTTGGCATTGCCGTTAACTTGATTGATGTCCCGTCACAGGCAACACACCATGTCGAAGCTGTCGCGTGCCATAAAGTTCATCTTTGCCATTTGGATAGCCGCCCTGCTCTTGGCCCTGCCACAGGCCATTCAGTTCTCGGTCGTGACTCAGGGCACGGGTTCATCGTGTACGGTAAATGTTGTTACCCCACTTCTATTTCGATTTTCACCTGTCACAGCATTTGTTAAGGTTGCATAACTTTTATGAACGAGCAATATGTTGCGAGTAGTTGTGATTTATTTTAAAGTTATTCAGAAAGCTCTTACTCTACGTTTAGAATAACAACAAAAAATCAAGAGTTATATGAGCATCGAAATATTCTTTGTTTAAAAAAACTCGGTATATACCGAAACTGTTTTGTTTTTGAAAATATCTTAACTTATTTTAAAAAATTAAGGTTTTTTTGAAAACTGTGTTTACTTTGATGATCTCTAAATTAATTTGAGGAAATTTGAGATAAATACAATATTATTATAATTAGCTTATATTATTTGTTCATTACATTATAATGAACAAATAATATATATATGAAATCAAACTACTTGAATATATGATTGTCTGTCAAAGGAATGATCCGTAGATATTTTAATTATATTCCTGAAACTTCAGTTATTTATTTATATAAAGCTATTATAATATATTAAAAAATAAGCAATGATATATGACTTTCATAGTAACATTCGGTAGGGAAGTAGATGATAATAGATATCTCGGAGAAGTTGTTCCACATGTCCTTATCAAATTTTAGAAAAAATAGACCACTAAAACACATTGTTCCTATAATAAATACGCTTGTATTTTATAATAAATTAATATGCTTATATGTAAGCCACGGACCGCAAATAATAATTATTGAAATTTTTTCACTTAAAAAAACCAATGACTAGAATACATAAACAAAAAAATTAATGATAATGATTAGATTTGAGCGAAAAAATAAAACTCACAAATAATCATTATTTATGATTATTATTTTTTTGTGTAGGATTTTTACATAGTATTTTTGCACATCATTTTTAAAGAATCCCAAAAATGATTACTTTTAAACTTTTTTAAAGGTGACTTTTATTTTGATCGAAAATATAAAAATCACAAATAATGATTACTTGTGAGTTTTATATTTTCGCTCAAGATTATTCATAATCATTGAAGTAAATATTTAAAAATCTTTAAATAATCAATACTATGTAATTTTTATATATAACTCATAATGATTACGGTCCCTAATATAAGCCAATTTTAAAAGGGTTTTGATTCTTCGGCTTACCAAAGTAATTCATTCCATTCAGTTTCTTGTTGTTATTTATTTATATAAATTTTGTTTTTATCAATTTGTTGGCAGATGAATAATGACTTTTTTGCACATGTGTTCGCCGTTTCGGGATTTCTGTTTTTTGGCGGACCGATGACGGCCATCTGTGTGCTCTACGTGCTGATTGGGATCAAGCTGAAGCGGAGTCGGCTGCTCCAGGCGTTGCCAAGACGCTCCTTCGATGTTAACCGTGGCATCAGTGCACAGACGCGTGTTATCCGGATGTTGGGTGAGTTTAAGGGGTGGCAGAGGGAGGGGAAAGCAAGTAGTTGACAAGTTACCAATTTGGACATGTGCAGTGGCTGTGGCTGTCGCCTTCTTCATCTGCTGGGCGCCCTTCCATGCCCAGCGATTGATGGCGGTCTATGGGTCGACCTTTGGCATCGAGTCACAGTGGTTCAACGATGTCTTCTACATATTGAACTACACATCCGGTGTGCTCTACTTCCTCTCCACGTGCATCAATCCCCTGTTATATAACATTATGAGCCACAAGTTCCGCGAGGCCTTCAAGGTGAGTGTCCATGGCCATGACCTTTGACATATGATTGATTGCTAAAAACTATCTGACCTGCAGGTCACATTGGCGCGACAGTTTCGTCTCTCGGGGAAGCATCAGGGTCAGGGATTACCAAACACTTACAGCGCCCTGCGTCGCAATCAGACGGGTTCAATGCGCCTGCATACGGTAAATACACTCAGCGAAAATATGTTTCTAAAATTAAGCATGTTCTTGATTCTTTTTTGGTTTTTATAAAAGTTAAAAAGATTATTTATTATTTATTTATATGACAAATTTATAATATATGATAAAATAATCTGATTTTACCAAACTTAGTCAAAATATATATAAAGACCGTGACAAATGTAAACTCTGAAAGTTTCTCCAAAAACAAGGGAGTTTTCACACTAACTAGTTAATATTAAAGTGTAAGCTTATGTTTACTTAATTTTTTATATTTCAAAATTGAAACGAATTCAAATAAGGGAATGTTTTGAACTAGAAAAAAGTTAATTTTCTAATATGTAGGCTGAAGATTTTTGTGTTCTTAATTAGTATGATTCAATCTTTAACTGACTTAAAATTAATCCCAAACATATCTAAGCTAAGATTTCCTGGCAAAAAGGAACTTGAAATAGAACTCTTGTTCTCAGTTGTAGAATTTATGAACTCACGGATGTCTTCAGTTTTTTCGTCAGTGTACTCGAAAATTGTAATTGTTGTTCAAACAGAAATACTGACTGGGCTCCCATACACATTTGTTTACCTTCTCTGCAGGACAGCGTTCGTACGACGACCACGTTGACCACGTTAAATGGCAGCAGCATCAATGGAGCAGCAGGTGGCGCCGCAGTCGGCGCTGGGGCACGCGGCTCTCAGCGCTTGGGCAGCTCGCATGCCACATTGCTGAGCACACAGAGTCGCAGTCGACAAGATTTGCTTGCCGCACGTGCCACGGGAGTTGAGGCAACAGTGGCAGCAGCAACAGCTGTGACACATCCGCATCCGCAACCACATCGGACACTGCAAACACAAATATCGCAATTATCATCGGTGGGCGATGCCCATTCGCTGCTGGAGGCCGAGTTGCAGTGGCCGGAGGAACAGCACGAGCTGCCCTCGCGCCATAAATGCCAGCAGCATCCAACTGGGAGTCTGTCCCAGCCAGCGAGGGGGGCCATTGATGAGCTGAGCTGTCAGTCAAGTGCTGCCTTTGATGTGACTCCTTCACGCTCACGTCTCAAGTTGACGCGCATCACGAGGCAGTCGCAACCACAGACAAGTGGACAGCTCGAGGAAGGGGCAACTGCCAGTGGCAGTGGCAAAGTGCGTAAGGCAAAGGCCAAAACGCTCAAGACAGCATCAACTACTCTGAAAGGTCTAAGAGCCAAATTGAATTGGCGTGCCAGGCGCAAGAGCGAAGCCAGCGATGCCAATGATAATGTTGGCCAAAATGCGGCATCAACCGAGAAACGTGTCCTTTATTGAAAGCACTTCAAGTTTCGGTCAATTCCAGACTTTGGCTGGCAAACGGGGTTGGGGTTGGGGTTGGGGTATCAGGTACATAACTGTGATAAGAGCAGCAGAAGCATCTCGGCTGATTCCAGCGCAAAATATGAAACAATTCCAAGTTGTGGTCAATTAATTAGCCGCTTCTATTCCTAGCACATTATTTAGTCATAAATTTTACTGAATGTACTTCTTGTAATGTTATTACTGATCTGCTTAAACGTATCTTGAATAAAGCAGAATTTCACTTGATTTTCATTATTCTTTATTCTCTTTTTCTATGGTAGTTTTTCAAATGATTTCCATGTAAGTTTTAGGAACATTTCGCGCACTGTCTCTAAACCATAATCCCTGGCAATTAAGATGTCTATCGGACGCATAAATTCCCATTTGGTCTAGACGTTGGCAACTCTCCGAGTCGAGTTGGCTTAAAAGGCGGCTACTAAATCTGTGAATCGTCTAACTGTAAAATGCGCATCAGTCATTTGCAAATGCGAATGTGTATGTGTGTGAGTATAAATGGGAGTATATGTGTAAGTGCAAGTGTGTGAGATGAGAATATATGTATGTATGTCTGCAGCCTTGACTAATTACACCATGTAATTAGAGATACACTTGCTGTTCTTGACTTGAAAATACCCGTACCATGCAATGGACTAATGATTAGAATCATTTTCATTTATTTTCAATTTTTAATTTAAAAATTATAGAACAAACGTTATTTTTAAATTTTTATTTTAAAAATTAGAAATAAAAGTTATTTTTAAATTTTTATAATAAAAATTAAAAATAAAAATAGTTTTTCAATTTTTAATTTGGCAATTGAAAATAAAAGTTATTTATTAAAAATTGAAAATAAGAATTATTTTTCAATTTTGATTATACAAATTGAAATTAAGAATTATTCTTAATTTTTGTTATAAAAGTTGAAAAATAATAAAAATTGATTGCAAATGTCTTTTGAATATAGCCTCGGATTTCGAAATATGTAACTTATACCGTATCTGAACAAATGAAGAAATAGTTGTGTAAATCCAAATCATAGATCAAGTTTGAAATTAAAATGTTAATGAAGTGAAATGTTAATTTTTTTTATGAATTTTTACTACCCATATACACAATTAATATACCCAGTGCTAAAAATGGTGAGAGTATTTAAAACGCCAGCTGTGCACTTTTTGGCGCATTTAGTTTTAATTGTGCCCGACGAAAAATTAATTAAGGGACAGAGTAAAATTTGTGGTTAAGAGAAAGCCGCGCAGACTTGTATGTTGGCCAAAATATAAATGGTTTTGAATTCATAAAGACCGCGGCAGCATGTGAGGATATGTTGTCGCCATACATGCAAAATGTTGCACGAGTAAAAGGTGTAATTGTGACCACATTTGTGAAAATTAATGGCCATTTCTAAATGCACAACTAACAGATGGCCGAGCATATTGCCAAACATGTAACTTTAGAAAAAAGTAAATTTATATTTGCCAAAATATTCACTCGACTGAGTGAATAGAATCTGTTTTACTTTTTTATTATGCTAATCATATAATTTATGACCGGCGACAGAGAGAATCCCTGAAAGTCTGGAGTAAACATTTAATCAAATTTGCAGGAATTTTGCTTATCGTCATCGTTGGCCACATCAAAGCAAAAAAAAAGGCTACGAAATAGTTTCGATGAACTGTATCAGTTTTATGCGCTGCCAAAATGTCAGAGAGTAGAGTAAAATGGAGGACAAAATATGCCAATATATTGCAGACATGAACGAACATTACTTTGGCAACCACACAATAAATTTTACTGTCCTATTTTGGCCATCGAATTTAGGAGCACTTTAACATCCATTCAACTTGTCTCGGTGGCCAGACAACGGGAATTTGTATCATTCAATTTACGGGCAAATAAAAATGACAGTTCTTTTTCATTTTTTTATTACTATTTTATTTTTTTAAATTCACCAATACGTCTTTGTTTATACACACAAACATAACGCATAAATTGAATACTTATAACAAACATTGGAGGCGTCGCCCTGTTGCAAGTACGAGTGGTCAGGCAAAGTCATAAACTCTCGATACCATTTGTATGTATGAGTCCGGTTTGCATTGCAAATGGACTCGGGGCCTTATCAATTGGGGGGCGTAACGTTGTGGGCGTTATGGCCAAGCGGCAATTAAGCCATAAAATATTGTTGCCTACTTTTCGCGGCACAAACGCAACGCGATAAGCGTGCAAATTGAAATTATTTATTGGTTACCCACTCACATAAAGCTCAATTAATTAACACACTGAAATTAGAGCATCGTTTGGCTTCGTAATTTGGCTTTACATAAGCAGCTTGTAGACAAACATTTGCATAGCAAATAGCAAAAGCCCCATAGCACATGGTCCAAGTCCAAGTCCGAGTCGGAGAAGAAGTAGAAATCTGAATCAGAATCTTGTACAAATATGAAATTGAGATGCCAAACATGTCGGGCATGCATTGAGTTTCAACTGGTATTCGAAGCAGACGAGGACTACCCTTCCATCCGATTCCCTTACGCTGCACATTAGGCGGAGTTGCCCCTTTTTTTTTTGGTAAAAACCTCTTAATATAAAGCTAGGAACTTGAAATTTGGCATTAACCTTAGTTAGAGAAATTTCGAATTAAAAATTTTTTTTTATTTATAGATATGGGCTCCATCCGACTATGAGAAAGAGGAGTAATATATTTATATAAAATCCTTATGATAAGCTAGAGACTTGTTTATTTGGCATACATTTAGTTAGGCCCGCCCTTTTACCCGACTCTGTGAAAAATAAAAATATTTTTAATAAACTTAAATGTAAAGAAAGATATTTCAAACGTTACATGTTTGCTATTTAGGCTAAAGTATAATTTACAATTTTTTTTTTTGTTTTTTAATTTGACCATGTCTTTGGGGTTTTTGACAGAAAACCGGCAATTCCGCCCAATGTGCACTGGTCGCAAAGTCCGAGCACAATTCATGATACTCGTATCGAAGTTTGAGTCTGAATTCCATTCAGCCAGCACGTAGAAATCATTGTTGTTGCGGGGATTTATGTTTAAGCCAAGCATCCGCATCAAATCTTTAGCGTTTGACTCTGGCCATAATGCCCTGTCTTGACTTGCTGCCTGGCGGATGATCTTTCTATTTGCTTTCGTCTATACTTTAGTCCTTGCACATAAAAATTACAAAAGGGTCTTTTGAAGCTGTCAAAAGCGAAATGTGCTTAAGAAGCTTAAGAACACAATAGGTCAATGATAAAATTGTTAGAAAAAGGCCTGTAGATTTATGCATTTCTAGCAGATTAAGTATTTACTAGGTCTCTTACAGTCGGGTTCTCTCGACTGTAGCGTATTCTATTGTTTTTGTGAGGGGCTTGGCACAGCCGTTGTTTCTTGTGGTATTTTGCACATTGTTAGTGGCCCCTGGGAGTGTGTGTTGTAGTCGTAAAATGGAATTTGTTGTTAGTAACGACAACGATATGGTACGAGGCACACAAACCATCAGATTGCCTAAATGCCAAATAAATTGCAATTCAATCACACACTCTTGCTGCCGCCTTGAGAGAAGAAAAAGAAGACAAAAATTATTTACAAAAGACTTTGTCACAAATTGCCGACAGTCCCTTAGGTAATACTTATATAAAGTTGCTATCTGAATACGTGAGTGTGTGTAAATGGGAGTCACGTTGACAATAGTAAAATTGTCTTCTGCCTGTATTTATGTCATGGAAACCCATTTGACCAGTTGCAAATTGTTGAATCCTTGTAAATAACAATTTCAAGCAATGCCTCAATGCCAAAGTATTCTATTCTCTTTTACAAAAATTCCGGATCTTATTGAATTGTATTTAGATGCACAGCATTTGACTTGTTGTTTGATTTGAACAGAAACTTAAACGGCCTAAATCAGGTTGAATTTAACATGAACAAATTGAATTCGTTAAAATGGAATGAGCAAACAAAACATTTTGGCGAGCTACCTAACAGCCACAGTTCGATCGATTAACTACACGTGTTATTGTTTATTTCGATTTTAAGATATTCTTAATTTATTCAATAAATTTATTGTCGCGCGACAAGCGGGTTTCATTTGAACCAAAACGACTTTTCGATTGATCCATATTAACAGAATGCTGACTCAAGCTTTAAAACGAGCAGTCTGCCAAATTTATATTAAGAGTTTTATTTTGTGGCTTATATCTATTGGTAGCTCTGTTTATCTATGACTTTTTAGGTAGCCAAGTCGAACACTCAACACGCTAACAGCTTTTCTTTGACAGCTTCTGTGATTTTGATTAAATAAAAATAAAAAATATATTTAAACATTAAAATTATAATTTATATTAAATGTCAATGCTGACATTTTTAATAAGAAATAGTCAAATGAGGGTTTCACTTCAGATGCTGCAGTGAAGTAGCAAACTTAAAAGAGATAAGAAAAGTAGGTTGTCCTGGTCGCTGGAATATTATGGAGCCTGGCAACGACAAGAGCACTCTGTTGGTTGCCAGGACTTTCTGATAAAAACGCAATAAATACTTAGCTTGGTTGTTCCGGGAAATTGGAACAATTTAAAATCGTTTTTCATTTATAACGAGCTGATTTCACTGAATCTATAATCCTTTCAGGATGATGGATAACTTAAAAGTAAGATGATAGTAATTGAAACTCAAACTAATTGGCAATTATAATAAAAAAAAATTACCTCGCCAAAAACAGAATTATTTCTGGTAAAAACTTGAAAGGAAAATAGAATTCAAAGCTACTTAAAAATTAAACAGAAGAATTTTGCAATTACGTTTGTAGCATTTAAACAGAAGCGCAGTATTTAAAGCGACTCGTAAAAAACGCATAATACGAAGAAATGAAATGAAAGAAATGATTGAATTAAATGGCGACATAACAATCCTAATTAATTGTAAACAAGCTATTAATAAAAAAACACAATTGCAGAGGCAAAAGGCAAAAAGGCATATGGCTACACATGAATTGGGAGGGAACCCGACCCTCAATATCTTAATGTGAGGGTGTTTATGCCACATTTCGAGTGGAAGCGAAGTGACTGCAACGCATGTGAATAAAGAATGACGGCGTCGTCGACATTTGCCATTTGTGCGCCAAACAATAATACACTCCTGCCCAAAACTATACGACACCTCAATAATTTTTGTTTCGACCCTCGCAGGAGAAGGGGAAAGCAAAATGAAACAAAACAAAGTAAGCAGATTAATAGCAGAAAGAGTTCTGCACAAGATGCGATGTTCTTATCTCTCATTGCATCTCTCATTTTCGACTAACGGGAAAAAAGCACAAAAGTTCTATTTTTGGCTTGCCTGCAAATGTATCAAAACTATACGACACATTTGAGTTATAGCGGCTGAAGAGAAAGTTTAAGTGACAATTAATTTTTTTTCTATTTCTGTTTAAAATTTAATGCTTTTTTAATAAAATGCCGAGCGGTAGTGTGTTAGACGAAGAAGAAAAGGCAAGAATAAGTGCTTACAATGAAGCTGGCTTTAATGTAAGCGAAATTTCGCGCAAAATGGGTCGTACACGCTGCGTTATTGCAAAATATTTAAGTGATCCCAGTAAATACGGTAAAAAGTATATCACAGGAAGAAAACCAAAGCTCTCAGAGCGTGATAAACGTCGCATAATATCAAAGGCGAGCAATTCATTTGAATCGTGCTCCACGCTTGCTGCATGTTGCAGTCAACCTGTGTCACGAATGACTGTTTGGCGGACGCTGCAGTCGTCAGAAAATATTGTTCGTGGAGTTTTAAAGAAGGCTCCATTCCTAAAACCCCACCACAAAATAGCTCGACTCAAGTTTGTGGAAAACAACTTAGAGAGAAACTGGGCCTCGGTATGAAATTTTAACTTTATTTTGTTTATGAAGCTTTGTTCAATATTTTCCATTTAGATCATTTTTTCTGATGAGAAAAAATTTAATCTTGACGGCCCAGATGGCTTTCGTCACTATTGGCGAGATCTCCGTAAGGATCCCCTTATGTTTTCTAAACGGAATTTTGGAGGTGGATCCGCAATGGTTTGGGGAGCGTTTCACAATTCAGGAACGCTTGACCTACGCTTCACCAGCTCGCGGATGAATAGTGGAGATTATAAAAAGTACTGGAAGATCGTCTCCTACCATTTTTGGAAGAAAATGGAGAAGGAGAGACCATTTTCATGCAAGACAATGCATCTATCCACACCAGCAGAGAGACCCAGCGCTTTCTTAATGAGCACTCCGTTAGTGTATTGGACTGGCCAGCTTGCTCCCCTGACCTAAACCCAATAGAAAATATTTGGGGTATCTTGGCCAGGCGAGTCTATGCAAACAACAAAAAATTTGAGAACGTTAAAAGCCTCAAAAACGAAATTTTGACACAATGGTCCCTTTTAGACCAAAATTTACTTAAAAAATTAATTAATTCAATGCCAAAAAGACTTTTTGAGGTGGCGAAAGCTCAAGGGGACTCCATTAACTATTAAATAATATTAATTTATTAAATTTAAAATAAAATAATAAGTAAATACAAGAAAATTCAAATGTGTCGTATAGTTTTGATACACTTGCAGGCAAGCCAAAAATAGAACTTTTGTGCTTTTTTTCCCGTTAGTCGAAAATGAGAGATGCAATGAGAGATAAGAACATCGCATCTTGTGCAGAACTCTTTCTGCTATTAGTCTGCTTACTTTGTTTTGTATCATTTTGCTTTCCCCTTCTCCTGCAAGGGTCGAAAAAAAAATTATTGAGGTGTCGTATAGTTTTGGGCAGGAGTGTATTGTGATTGAATTTTCCGACCGGCAGCAGACTGAGGGAACGAGTATCGACAATTGTCGAGTCATACAACAAAGTGGCATTTTATTTATGTCAACACGGAAAACAAGTTGTGAAGTCAAGTGAGGCGACATAATGATTGAGCACTACACTTGATGGGGACTTTTAATCATCAAAACGAAACGTAAACAATTATAAATATAATTCTATTAATTGGGTCATTAACCCTATCGTGAGATACTTGTGTTTATGCAAATCCAAACAGATGCATTGCTCGTTTATTTAAGAATCCATGAAAAATTGAGGTCTAGAAATGAATTGAATTTGTGTGAACATATTTTGCACATGTGCAGCAATAAGTAGGAGTACTCAATAATTGTTAAATCAATTTATAGCGATACAAATATCTGCCATGTTTGTTCTTATAATTGCGCAGACAATTTCTTTTCTTTTGCATTTCTGTACTTAAGTTTATATTTATATTTATATTCATACTCATCTGCATGTTTTGAGTACGACAACAATCATTGCCGTCAGCAATGCCAAATACCTCATTCGTCAATAAAATTATTATTCATTGTGACGTGTTGTGTTGCAGCTTCACATTGGCAAAGATCAAAGTATGGCTATAGGCGCATTTTATTAGCATCTTAATTTGCAAATAAATAAGAGAATTAATATATAAAGATACCCTTTAAAGATACCCTTTAATAAGAATAAATGCACAATTGAAATTTCACACAAACTTTAAAAGTTGATTTGCATATATTTTAAAGTTGGGCATCAAGTTGGCTTTAATCCTAAACAATTTGTTTTAGAGTCTAGCCCGATTTGCAGGCTACTTTAAAGCTGACAAAGAGAGAGTATCTGCAAGTCGAGTACAGCTATTAACACTCTGTTGTTTAAGTAAGATTTATGCGACAGCGACACAGTCAACACAGTATGTGCTCGTCTCGATTTATTAATAGCCATAGGAAAGTCGAGAGAAAGAGAGCGATAAAGAGGGTGAGAGTGAGAGAGAGAGAGGGGGTAGAATTGCAATGATTTGTCAGTTCATTAAAAATGAAGCTGTGTAAATGTTAATGAATTTTATGAGCATGATACAGCAACCGCAGCTGTCAGATGATTTGGACAGTTGGACAGTTGGAGAGACCACCTCGACCAGAAGATGTCAGCCGTGTGGTTCTTTAATTTATGTCCGTTATTTATGTGGGCGCGTGCGGCCGTAATCCTGTCCCGGGAAGTGGGAAGTGGGAAATGGGAAACGGTGAATTGCATGGCTAATATTGCACTTTGAATTTAAATTAGAATGTGATAGTGAAATCGAATACGAATAGTTTCTGCATCGCCTACTACTTTGAACAATTTGTACAGAAGTAAATCTAAATAAATGTCGGTAGCAAACGCAATCGAAACTTTGCCAATAAAGGAGGCTTATCAGGAAAGCGGCAAATGCAAATGGAAAATGGAAGATGAAAATGGAGTTACCCGCATAAGATAAACGCACGGGGCATGACATAAACAAACGACAAATGCTAAAGCAAACGAATCGAAAACCAAACTCAACTCCAAATGCGAAATGCGAAATGCGTTAATGGAAATTGCTTATGCTCAACACTGGAAAAATCCAACTCATTGCCATTACTTACCATATGCAAAATTAAGTATACGCAGAGTGCAAACAGTCGAAATCGTTTGCTGTAACTGCTGAATGCGCAATGAGGAAAAACTATACAGATTGCTTGTGTTTTATAAAGTTCACTTTAACGATTATATAACCAAATATTTAAAATACTTGTCTGAAATGCAACAGCAAACGAGTTTTCATCCATTTACCACATTTAGCATTTGTTTAACAACATGATTTTATTTTTCTATATTTATGACCTTGCCTGCTGAACGACCGACAAGCGGCTATAAATCAACAGTTATATTCTGGCTAAGCCAATTCTCCAATTCTCTCCAACTCCCTTCCTCCTTCAGACTGCGGCAACTAACAAAAAAAAAGGACAACAGTCCAGACTGTTAGGACTTTAGATAAATATAAAGTCGAAACTTAAGCATTTAATTAAATTGATTAAAATAAACCGCGATTTAAGGCCAATTCATTGCGCCTCTGTTTCGGCTTAAAGTTCAGTCACATTACGCATACGCCACATATGCAAGTACTGATATACAAATGACTGCACATATTTCGAGCTGCGGGGTGTCTGGATCGCATTTAATTACATCCAGTCGCGTCATTAAAGACTTTTTTTATAGTACTTCTTTGGCAAGATTTTTATTGCCAACGAACGACATCAGCAGCAGTTTTATGCCATTTTATGCATTTTTACATACAGAAAAATAGCAACAACTGCCAACAGACAGGCAGAAAATAGCTTCTCCTGTGCTCAGTCATCCAAAACATCAATCTACATGCAAAATGGACAATAAAACTACGCATCACATATTCTAGAAATATGTAGACTTGCCGTGAAATCGATGACCCGCAATTTTGTAGCTAAATTAAAGGATAACATCTCATTCATAAATAATAAGTAAAAAAAAAATACTATATATTTAAGAATGTTTTAAGTAACAGAGTGCTGTCGAGGAGATATAATAAATTTGGAGAGTTAATAATTTAAAATATTAAACAAAAATTAAAATTAAAACTTTATACTGCACTTCTTTTAACCCCATTAAATAACTCATGCTTTATCCATAATTAAAGCAATTATTAATATGTAGAGGACATAATAAATCAAAGCAAATAATTTGAAATTCCTGTTTTTGACCAAATATTTATTATAAATTTGCCACATTGACTTCTATCTTTATTTCTTGTTCTTGATAAACATTTTGTGAATGTTTTTTAAAGCTGTAATATTTTAACAGAAAAAAACCACAAAAATGCTTTAAACAATTTGAATAAATAACTCGAACGTGAATAACACAGTTCCATGGTAAACAAATTTAAATGCACACATACATATACAACAATTGTTTCGCTAAGTTTGTTTACAAATTCGTATGTACATATATATATAATGCGCAAACCAATCAATGTGATTCGATATGCGTAAACTTTCTCAATATTGTAGTGAATAACAAAGATATCAAGTGAATGCACTCTCTCTTTATATTGTGAAAATTGTCTTTAATCCTTGGTTTTAATTCTGCAGAATAGAATCGTGGGTTGCACGCTTGCATTTGCCACAGAAAGTGCTTAAAGTGACGCACGAATGAACTCAAATGCCGCTAATTAGGATGTAGGCACAGCAGATGCCTCTTTTACTCTATCTATCTCTCTTTCTCTCCGTCTGTCTGTATTTCTGTCCGCCACTGACAATTTAATTTTTACGAGCGCTTAATGTGACTTTAATTACAAGAAAGCAGCCACCAGGCTCTTCTCGCTTGATTGAATATTTACACCGAATTAAGATTAATGGACAGGACTAGGGGGCCTATGGGAGACTTTGCTATTATTAACACAACATAAATAAGGACAGCTGAAGGCTTCGCCTTCGCCTTCGTTTTTGTCTTCCGCCTGCTGTGCTATCGATGTCGAATTGGCCAGGCCAATGAGAAGCCCCCTGGCCAAATTCATTTTGGCACTTATTCTGCCTAGCAACAGCCGATTGATGTTCTAATAAAATAAAATAAAATATTAATCAATTGACGTGTGGCAAGCGGCAATTGGATAGTTTATTGTTTATGCCACAAATGTAATGCCAATTCAATTAGCGGCTAATGAAGTAATTCCACAAGTTCTCAAATTGGTTTGTATACATTTCACATTCCAATTGATAACACTCCCTTTCATAATATTATCGCCAAGAGGTTCGAGGTCATTAAAATGCCACTGCAAGCAATAAAATCAAGGTTCAATGATGTTGACTGCGATGCTCCCACACCCTTAATCACACACACACACACACACATCCTCACACATAGTCCTTTTCAGATGGGCAATAGCTTCAGAACAAAAGTCAATGAACGGTCAAGATTACATGGCGTATGAGCGATATATGAACTGGTCGCAAAATTGCCTACAAACAAGTTACAAGAGAATCTTTAGCATTTTCTATTCATCTCGACCAAATATTATTTATTGTGAAATCGACAAAGGCAGACAAGAAGTCTATATAGCTATAGAACTACTGAGGCACAAGTACATTAAAGTGAAAATTTATTTTTTTGCTGCTTAACAGAAACTTGTGAAATGCTTATATTTTTCATGTTTATCTCTTTGGTTTGATTTATGACCTAAAGTTATTTGTAGACTGTTTAGTTCACTTAAGAACTTTTTAAAGGTATTTAAAGTATGCTTAAATATGTTGTTTCTTTTATCGACAATAAAATGAATTCGCGCAAATCCAATGAAACTTTGCTTTTATGAACTACACAATTTAAATATAAGTTGCATTTTAAAGTGGATCTTATGTTGCATTATTTGAGTAAGAAGTTTATTTAAGAGAATGACAAAGACGAATAAAGTTATCAGACTCTCTTAAGATGTAAATTTTTGGTTGTATTTTTACATCATCTATTGGAGTCGATATCTTTAAAAAACCCATATAATTTCCCAAATTTAAAAACATACCTATTTTAGTATTACTAAATTATTGCCGGCTTAAAGTCATTTTACATTTAGCTCGTAGGCAAAACGAGTTAAAAACAGCTTCATAGATTTGCGTCAATGGAGCTTTAGTTAATTGTTTACACCTTTATTGAAAATTTATTTAAATAGTAAGCAGTCAGTGAGTAGGGAGTCTAACCAATGGATATGTATAGTTGAATGTATATTTATAAATAAATAAGCTACTCATTTGCAGACGAAATTTTAATGCTAATGTCTGTCTTTAGTTCAGAAATTGCTCTACTTACGAGTAGTACCAACGAGGCCAACAGGGCCAACAATGCTGTAGACAAAGTGAAATGAGTTTGCTTGGCCGTGGGCCAATCAAGGGCACACAGGGGCATAGCCAAATGAGCACTTGCATTGGGAATTGAGTGCCTCTTGCCATTGTTGTTGTTCTTATTGTTACTTCTGTTTTGGCCAATTTAAACGCCTGCAGCTGTTACATTTACAGTTGGTACGCTGGAAACTGTGCTTGATACACATTATCATGTCTCAATCGTTCCCAATAGTTGGAACTCTATCTGTCTGTCTGTCTGTCTGCTCGGCGGGTCGATAGGGAGTGACCTTGCCAGAGACAAGTAAGTACGAGTAACTACTCCTCTCACTCCCGTATCCTGTGGATATGTCAAACAACAATCTGACAATTTACGAGCAACATCAAATTCAAATGAAATCGAAATCAAATAAATCGCTCGCAGCTCAGCGACAGATTATCAGGACCCGACCTGCAAAATATGGCCATTTATTTGTTGTTGTTTTTGTTTTTGTTGCCTGAATGCTGGTGATAATTTAATGGGCCTGACCCGAAAATTTATGCAGTTCCCTGCCGCCTTGGGCATTGAAATGTTGTCATCATTTCGCACATTGGTTACGCGCTATTTGAGTGATTGGCTTTTCGGTGCAGACCAGGCCAATAGAGCCAATAGCCAAGAGATGGAAAACATCATAATCAGTTGACGAATTCAATTCCGTTCAATGCGAGTCGTAAACAATTTCATTTAATGACATGCTGACGCCATTGGCTTGGGTTATGTTCATCATCTTGGCCAAAAAGTGTCCACAAGTAAACAAACATCAATGTTCTTTACCATAAACATTAAATCTGGCATGGCCATAAAAATGCCCTGTGTTCAAATTAAACAAACACGCGCACATTGTCCGCCATTTCCGTATCCGTTTCCGGAATTTCATTACAATTCCAATGCGAGACTAGGCCAAAATATTGGGTCATCTTCAAGATAATAAACCAATAAATATTTCACGAAAGTTAATGCTAATTTCTGTCTTTTAGTAGACGAGATTAAGTTAGGGTATACAGAAGCCAAATCGACTGTTCATTCAATTGGTATTTTATTTAAATTCAAATCATATTCACATTTGCAATGCACTCAAAATGCATCAGTTGACTAAGACTATTCAAAAATCAGTTGGTCGTTTTTACATTAATTATATATTTTACAGGAAGCTACAGTTTGGATATCACTGCCCATTAGTTCATGGGATGCGATTGCTGGCAGTGGACTGCTCCGCGTACTTGGCCAACCAATCGCCCACCGTCGCCTTGTTGAGCTCCAGCCACTTGATGTTGCCCTTCACAGTCTCCAATGCCTGTTGGCGCGCCAAGGTACCAGCACCGGATTCCGGATATTTGGCAAAGAAATGCTGCATCTCCTCCAGCTTTGTTTGCGAGTCAAAGCGACCGGCTATAGTTGGAACCAAGCGGCCCAAATTGCGTTCATTGATGCCAAAGCGTTCCACAAGCTGTGGCCAGTGCTCGCGCACATAGTCCCAGACGAGGCTCTGGCCCACAGGATTAGACGAAATGTAACCCATCAGAGTGAAGTAGTCCTGCCGGCGAACGTTGCTCTCATCCCAAGCCAAGTTGATGTAGCGCTGCAGTAGCCAAGGCACTTTGATAGCTGCCAGCGCATGCATAAGCTTAAGTTTCTCCTGGGCATCTGGTTCAGTTAGATACAGCTGCCAAACCTGATCCCAGGCAGCCTCGGTGTTAACCTGCTGCAATCCAAAGTAGTAAACAACATCGCGCACATCGGGACTGGGTGGTGTGCCAGGGTTGGCAAGCCACTGTTTGAACAGTGTGGCTGCCTGCTCCAAAGTACTCTCATGGCCAACGCTGCAGGCCGCACTGAGCACCTTAATACGCAGTTGGCTAAAATGTATAATTATTAGAAATGTAAATGAATATGTGTTACAATTGTTCATACTTCTCCAGATGGTTTTCGTCCACGGCGAAGGTGACCTTCTCTACAATCGGAGTCAGCAGTTTGCGAGCGTATACCGTAAAGTCCTTGTACAGATTGGTATAGTACACACGATTCCTGAGGGATGACAGCGATGCTGTGCCCACACTCCACGGCACATAGTCCACTTCCTTTTCCAGATAGGTGCTCAGTTCAAGTGCAATGGTGTAGTCAAGTTGTCCAGCTTCCGCCAGAGCGTTGGCATCATTCAATAGATGCGCACGGTCAGCAGTGCTGAAAGTTTCCCGTGAACTCTTGAGCGCTGTAGTCAGAGCGGTCCACTGCTCGGTGGCATAGTTGACACGATAGTAGCCCACCTGATCCTTGTTCAACTTAACCCAAGTGGCAGTGCTGGGCACAGTAATTGTGGCCTCATTATCGTTGTGGTTGAAGATTACGGTCTGCACTGAGCTGTCAGCGCTGCTCGTGTATTTAATGGGAATGGACCAGCGATAGCTAAAGAAAGAAAAAGATCAGAAATTCAGCAAGAGAATGAATGAGGCTTTGATAGCTTCACATACTTGAAGGAAGACGGCTCGACTTCCTTATCATAATCATCCTTATTGGCAAGGAAACGTTTCTGGGTCAACTTGTAGTTGTTGCCATCTTTAACAACTTCAACCACGGGAAGACCCATTTGCTCGGTCCATGTTTGCATAATTAACCTAAAAGTAGAAAGCATCACATGGTCATTAGATTGATTAAGTAGATAGAGCAGCCGATTGACTAACTTGACATCATAATCAAGACCCTCTTCCTCCTCAACAGCCGTCAAGTAATCCTCAGTGGTGGCCGTGGCGTACATGTGCCTGCTCAGATAGCGTGTGGTGGCGTTCTTCAGTTTCTCCTCTGTTACCAGATTCTCCAGCATGCGCACCAAAGCGGCACCCTTGGAATAGGTAATGGTGTCAAAGTATTCGGTGATTTCATTGGGACTTTCAATGGACTTGACAATGGGATGTGAGGCCAGCGTAGCGTCAATCTTCAGCACTGGATGCAGCTCGGCAGTCACAAATTGGTTCATCTATAAATGCCAATATGAGTTCAATTAAGGACAAAGTCAATAGCAAAGTCAGGTCAAGTTAATAGGGAAGTTGTGCTTACCATGTCCCAATCCTTGTGCATGTGATCGACACCTTTGTACTCAATGAATGAGGCAAATCCTTCATTTAGCCAGAGATCGTTCCACCAGTTCATGGTCACCAAATTGCCAAACCATTGATGGGCCAACTCATGAGCCACAACGATAGCCACACGCTGCTTATTGACACTGGAGCTGGTGCTCTTGTCATACAGCAGAGCCGTTTCACGGTAGGTGACAAGACCCCAGTTCTCCATGGCACCGGACACAAAGTCGGGTATGGCAACCATATCCAACTTGGGCAACGGATACGAGGTGTTGAAGTAATCAATGTAAAAGGCAGTGACACCAGCTCCCATCTCTAATGCATACTGAGTCTTGGCGACTTGGGCGGGTGGCGCAAAGACGCGCAGCTCAATATTGGTGCCCTCAACCGTAGTGCTTGTGTTGGCAAAGTCGGAGATGACAAAGGCGGCTAGATATGTGCTCATGGGATAAGACTCCTGGAAGGTCACCTCAGTGATATCCCCATCAACAAGCTCGCTCTGTAATATAGTGCAATAATGCAATGTTATTCAAATGTATTAAGCGCATAAAATATTAAGAAGTGCCTTACATCGACGGGCATGTTGGACAGGACATGGTAATCGCTTCCCGTGGGCTTTGCAATCGTAATGGCAAACTGTGCCTTCATGTGCGGCTCGTCGAAGCAGGGGAAGGCCAGGCGGGCGTAGGTGGGTTCAAACTTGGTGCTGGCAATCCATCTGCGAAAAACAATACACTAAAGATTAGCTGTACAGCGATAAACAATATTTATGGGCGTTGGGGGCTGTGTACTGATTGTTAATTCAATTGCATGCATTGGTGTTAGTGACATTAACGACAACGACAAACGGCTACCTTGTACGATTCTTGAGCTTATCGTAGTAAGAACTTTGGTATAGGCCCGTGATACGATCGACGAGCGACCCATTGAAGCTCAGATGGAGGGTATAGTTGCCCACCTCCAGGGGCTGCTCGAATTCGGATACCCAGTACTCGTACTCCGGATGGGCGAACGTTAGCACTGGCTTGATGTCAGTCAATGGCGCACCCGAATCATCCAATCTCTCCAGCTTCTCGTGACTCACGTTCAGCTGCTTTATGTGCACGGGTATAAATGAAATCGGATCCAAAACTTGCAGGCTGATGCTTATGTTGCCCGTATACTTCTTTTGCTGGAAATCTGGCTTCAAGCGTAGATTATACTTTTGTGGCTTCAATCCTTTGGGCAATCGGAAGCCAAGATTCTGCAATACTTTGCTGGCAGCCCGAATTTCGGGCGAAATTGCAACCATTGCGCGCATTTTCTTTGTTGTCGGCACTTGTCGGGTGGCGTAAACTGAGCTATCTGTTTGTTGTTTTAATTTATCGATTAGTTTGAAGCATACGAGTTATCGATTGTGCAGAGCGCGAGTTCGAGCACAACACAAATCTAATTACTATGAGCCAAACGATAGTTTTTGCCGCGAAATTACTTTTGAATTTATTTTAAGAACTTAAAATTTGTATATGGGCATTTCAACAGTATATATGACAATTTTACGACAAAATGTAACAATAAACTGAACGCCGCTCCGTTTGCCAGCATCGCTTTTAAATTTTTGGCCTTTTTTGTCACTTTTTCAGGCCTGTTTTTGTAATCGATTTATGGCAGCACTGGTGCTCAACGGCAGTTTCGATTTGACTATCGATAAGGACGATGACACAGCAGCTTGCAGCACAACACAAAGCTCATTGCTCTGATTCAAACGATAGTTTGGAGCGAACTTGTTTTTGAATTTTAAAAATAGATTTAATATTAATTTAAGCACGTTTAATATAGTCGATAGTGGTGAGAATAAAATATCGAAAGCTTTAATTTTTAACACGTACTTTCTATATGTAATCGATTATCTGCGTGCGAGTGCAGCAGCTGTGTCCCATTAGCTATCGATAGCGTTAAAGTCACGGCCTTGCATTGCAACACAAAGCTAATTGGTATGAGTCAAACCATACTTTGGCGCGAATTTACTTTTGAATTTAAGTTTTGAATATAAGAAAAATTGCAAGATTCCTGTTCCTTTAAATTCTGAGCAATACAAAATATTTAGTATTCCTATCAAATTGGAATCCATAGAACGGCGAAGCTGTAGAAATGCCCATATAATATTAGATGGGACACAAACCTGATAATACGCTCAAAATCGGTTTTGTCGATAATAATTGATCACGATCCACGTAGACGGTGCGTATTGTTTCGTTAATGGCTATCAGACTGCCGTTGGATTGCTGCTTTTGGTGCTCGTCGGCAATGTGTTTACCGACGTAAACGAGGGCTCCTAGCAGAAAGCCGCAGAGCACCAACAGGAAAACACAGAACGCGACCAGAGTGAGGACCGTGTTGCTCGTTTTCTTTTTGTGGGGTCGATTTGTGTCCTTGATACGATGATTGTCGTCTGTGGAGAGGCTGCTGCGTGGTCTCACATTTTTTGTCGCGTACATGCCGCTGACTGATTGTTTATTCTATTTATATTTGGCTGAAATATGTTTAACTGTTTGCTAACTAGGCTTATTTACACTGGTATTTTTACATTTATTGTGACTTGACGATCTATAAATATAAAGAAAATGTTTGTCCTCAGCCTAACTTAATTTTGTCATTTCATCTCGAAATGTATCTCAAGACAAATCTAAGCTCCAATCGACAAGTATTGTGTCATCGCTGTGCGTAATTTGAGCTCTCAATAAGAAGACCAAATTACACACGTTGCTATTATACACTTTTCGACAGTTATTCCCTATAAGCAGAGATATAACATTATATTTTTTGATTTGCTTTCATGCGACTTCCGTCGCGTTTGTCTTGATTTCATTGCGATTTCATGACTTGATGCGATTGTGTCTCCGTTGCAGATCAATCAAATGTAATCTCCTCATGTCACGTAATGGAGTTGATGTTGGTCATTTCGCCTTGTATGTATTTGTGTGTAATTGTAACGAATTTAAGCCAAGCTTTTATTTCTTTTTTTTTTGCATTGCCACAAAACTTGCAAACCGCAAGTTTGTATTACAAATTTCCAGGTTTGTTGCAATTGCAATTGCAATGATCCGACCAGACCACAGGCCAGGCCGCTTTCTACAGAGGCGTCGGCGTCACCATCGACTGTGTGATTGACTGCTGGCAGGAAGGTTGTTGCCTCTTTCTCAGTTGATTTGCAAACTTGTCTCTTGTATGACTACACAAATCTGTGTGCACGGGTTCATCGCATGGGAAACATGGTTGCCACAAAATTAGCAATGGAAATGAATTGAATTGGCCATATGTACGAGTAAATAAACGTGGCGATAATCAAATAGACCATAAACAACTAACGGAAACTACTCTAAGCTAATGAGCCCAATGACACTTGAATTAAAATAGGAACTGATTACAATGCAAAATTGAAATCATTAATTAGTTAAATGTGTCGTACGTATTAAAACTTTTTTGAAGAGCATCTAAAATTGTATGCAACTTATTTCTGCGGTTAGACTTGACTCAATGGAATATTTATGATTCATATGTAATACAATTCACATTCATATTCATTAATTTGGCAACTGTGAATCTAAAGCGATGAATATGAGGAATATATGAACATATGCTAATTTTAAGCTAGTTGCACAAATTGCCGGTGGCAGGAAAGCGGAGGCAGGCACTGAGGCACTGATCAAGCTCATCATTGTCTCGACGCCTCCGATGATGCAATGTTTTGGCGTTGACTCAATTTGGGGTGCAGACAAAAGGCAACTGCAACATCCACAATATCAGCAACAAAAACATTAACAACAACAGATTGCATGACTACCTTATAAGTCAAACACTTGCAGCATACAATGCCAACAGCAAACTATCTGCAACTGCATAATTTTATACGCCCCATTGTATCTGTATCTACAAGTACTCTGAAGTACTCTGAAGCTGAAGCTCAAGCTGAAATTGGGCTGGAGAACTGGGGGCTGGTTACTCATTAAGCTTGAGGAAATGTCAAAGCATGTGGAATAAAGTCAAATATGAGTACATTTAATTAAAGCCACGCTCTCGAGTTGAATGCACTTGCAGAATCCATTTTGCTGTTGTTGTTTTTTTGTTAATTAAAATATTTGAAACGATCACTGGCATTTTAAGGTCACAACTTTCACAAAATAAATGCAAAGTGCGTCCCAAAAAATACCCAAAATAAAAACAAAAATATCAGCAGACATGCACATAACAATTACTCAGGCACATGGCCAAGTCTTTGATTGGGTCACACAATACGTGTCTGCAATTGTTAAATACCTGTAATACTTATTTAGACTTATTTACAAATACACACCCAAAATTTGATGGTATTGACAAATTAATAAAAAACAAATGGCAAATGGAATTGAAGATAACTATTTTAAAAATATAATATAAAAAGTTAATTTAATATTTTTTTTACGATTATAAAATAAAAATAAAATCTGGCAACTTTTTGTTTGAACAAAACCATTACTTGACTAATTGCTTATCAGTTCCTTTCGATTGGAGCTTTAACTGCTTTAACCTTTCTAATTGGAATTGAATCTATTAATTTTATTTAAATATAAGTATATAGCAGAAAAGAGAGTTTTCTATAGAATTACAAAAATTATGGTTAATTTAAAAAGAGGAAACACATTTCATATTCATAGCTTTAGTGACAGTTGCCCAGAGGCACCCAAAAGAAATGGAAAAGAAAAGAAATCAGTGTCAATGAAAATGAAAAAAGGTTCAAACTTATGAGAACAAAACACGAAAATAATCCACAAAAACTCACGAAAAAAAGAACAAGTGGCTGCCCGCAGCAGCAACCGAAAATAACAACAAGACAACAAGCCAACAAAACGAACAAGTCAACAAACGGAAACAACATTAAAGCCAATGTCGATGCCGATGTCGATGTCGACCCATTTCGTTGGTGCTTTTAAAGAAAGTAATTTCTCAGCCACTATGTATGAGAGTGGTGAGTGCTGAGCAGCTATTCAAGCGGATGGCCAAATGCTTGAGCCGTGCCAGCTTGTAAGAAATGTAAACACACAGGCCAAAAGCGAGTCCACGACGTGCTCGTGCATTGGCCGATTTTAAGGCCAAGAACTTGCGCGGCAAGTGAACTATGCTGCCAGAGAGAGAGAGAGAGAGGGAGCTCCACGCTGCCTGAAGCCTGTTTGCCGGCTGAGATGGGAAGCAGAGGAGCAGGAGGAGCAGGGGTGAAGGGGCAGTGTGGCAAACGGGTGTGTTGCAAGCGGGCGACGCATGCGCAGTTGCAACCTGTTTTGCGTGCGTGCATTTCTGCGCTTATTTATTGTGTTTTTATTGTTGAAAGTCAAAGTTGGCATAGAATTCAATGGCCGCATTTCAGACACATTTGTTGTAGCATTGATATTGTTATTATTATTACTAATTCATATTTTTATTATTAATTTTGTTGTCATTATTATTATTATTATTATGGCTACGCATTAAATAAAGTTTGCGCTTCAATGCGCTCAATTAGAACAGACAGAGGCCATAACGGCATTCACCTCCGCCTCTTCCACCTCTTTCTCCACCTCTTCCTCCATCTCTCAATGACAATGACAAAAATTGCCCATTTCAGATAAGATTCAACGGTATTCATTCGGATTTTACTCGTAGTTAAATCGCTTATTTACAGTTCAAATTTCACACTTTTACAGTTTGAAATCTAATTTTTTTTAGGCACTTGATCTTTGCAGTTAGTGAGAAAAGGACAGCTATACGAATGTATGAGCCTTTAATTGCTATGTTTTTATTATTCTTAATTTTGAATGTGTCTAAGAATTGCTCTATTTGATAGCGTCAGCTTTACTTAATTCAAATCGAAGCCGCGCACGTTTCACATTCGCTCCACTCTCTGAAAGCGACGAAGACGGGAACGGGGAGGTAACGAGAGAGACGAGATCTGAGATCCAAAGCAAAACGCGTCGCGCATTGACGAAAAACAAAACCGACGACAACCGTCGCGTTCAGCTTCCAATTCACAACTGAAAGACATCAAAAGACAAAGCTGCAGCTGAGCTTAAGCTTTTACGAAAGCTCTTCTCAGCACATGAGACCGGCTTTTTCATACTGTGCGTTGTCGCTCTCAGCTTACTCTCTCACACCATCAAGTCATGCAAGGGGGGTACTCACTATTTGAAATGCTTTTCTAATCGTAGACGTAGACTCACCTTTGCTTGCCTGTCTCATCGGTGTAACTGCTCCTGTAGGCGCCATGCAGACTGTCCAAATTACAGTCGAAGCTAGCTGATAGGGTGTAGGCCTTGTCCCTGCTCAACACCTGCTTCAGTTCGATCATGAACAGCTCGCGGGTTTCATCCGGATAATACTTGTCGATCGGGATTCGCATGCGTGCCATCATGTTGAGAATACTAATGCCGTACACATTCAGCTCCTTGGCATGAAGGACAATGAGGTTGGTCTCAGCATTTAGCTGGAACTGAATGGAGACGGTGCCATTGCACGCCCCTGTCTCCAGATCCGGATGTAGGTATAGCCGATATCGGACCGGGGTCAGTTCACTCGGCAGGCGATACACAATCTGGTTATAAACAGAGAGGTCAATATCCATAATTGGTAACACGCAAGTCACTGCGAGTACAGACGATAATAGAGTCATATAAAGTACTCAGGTCATAAATAATTGAAAATATTCTTTATTGGTAAGCCCCTTAAGAGTATTATTTCCTACTCAAAAATAGATCAGAATTCGCTGTGTAAATGTTGGGAAAAATCAGACAAGACTTTGTTCTGTATATAATCCTCCAGCACATCTAGTTTCTCTCTGGCCTCGGACAACTGCAGCCAGAGATTGTCCCTGTGCACGACAACAACCACCAGGGCCACCACCAGGAGAGTCGTCGCCAATCCAAAGAAGATCGCAACACGCTCCGCTGTCACTTTGTCTAACAAAATACAACTTCAATTGCAGATGATTTGTCGAAGCAATTATTTTATTGCTCACCCTTTAAATTGTCCATTAATTTGCCCATTTCAGATATGAAACTTGTGCGATGTCTGTGACTAAACTGACCACTGAAAAAATACGCTACACCTTCTGACCAAGATAAAAGCAAGCGAAATGGAAAAAACTCAACACCCGATTATCGAAAATTGAGCCAAAATAATGTATATACATATATAAAGTGGAAGGTGCTCATAAGAAAGTGTGTGAATTGGAGGTGTTGCCGCCTTTACGATAGGCTGGGAATATTGGTTGGACATATAAAGATAGCACTTACGTCTTCGGGCTTCGGGAGTCCAGTCGGCAGGGTGGGAAAAATGGGATTCGGGCTGCTTGACGATCCGCCGGGTGAGGTGCCACCACCAGGCGTAGTGCCACCACCAGGAGTAGTGTCACCACCAGGCGTAGTGCCACCACCAGGAGTAGTGTCTCCACTGGGTGTAGTGCCTGTACCAGGTGAGGTATCGCCACCGGGTGAGGTATTTGGACTGCTCGTAGTTGTTGTTCCCGTCAGCACCTCAATCTTGTCCTTTGCATCCTGCAAATCGTTCTCCAGGCCCGCTTTCTCCACGGCCAACACGATTGTGGCGACACAAAAAGCAGTTGCACTCAGGCCCAGGAATATGGCCACTGTCTTGGCCGTTAGCCCTGAAGTGGAATATTTTTTTATTCATTTATGAAATCTAAACTCTTTCTATTTAATTTAATTACAGGCAACCATTTTATATAGAGGTCCTTGCTCTGGATATTCGCACTCTTTTGGACACTTCCACTTCACAGCGAGTTTGAACTCGAACTAACTTTAAATGCAGAATCTGATCAACAATTTTGACTTGATAAAAATATTCCAATATCGATTATCGATTGTCGAATACATGAACTGGCCAATTACCCATTGCACCAGTTTTCACATATCACGGCCATATTATTATTATTACTACGGGAATTTTACGAGTACTCGAAAATTTATGAAACCTCCATATTTATCCATTTTTCATGTCATGATTCTGAATTCCCGTTCACGAATTCTAGACTTTTATCAGAGTTATCACAACTATTTTTGCGACTATAAAAATCGCCAGTCGAAGGTGTAAAATAAACAGCCTGGTTTAGTTTATGACTTGATTTTGTTATTCTTTATTGTTATTTGGCAATACAATCGTACAATCTTCATATATTATGCAATTCCAATGGAGGTAATAATTGGACAATGAGTCCAATCGCTATTTATGAATGCAATTGGATATACTAATTAAACATTTTTACAATGGGTTTTTTAAGGCCAATGGGGAGGGCGTTCCGTCCAACCAACTGCCAATGTCAGCGCTATTTTCCTGCAGCCAATTGATGTTGTACTTGATGGTCTCGATCGCCTGTTGCCTGGGACTGGCACCAGCTCCGGACTCTGGGTACTTGTTGTAGAAATGCTGCACTTCCTCCAGTTTCACCTGGCTGGCAAATCGACTCGTTATGCTGGCAATCAGTCGGCCAAACAGGCGATCACTCAGGCCAAAGCGCTCGACAAGCTGAGGCCACTGCTCACGGTAGTATTCCCAGACAATGGGTTCTCCCACTGGATTGGCGGCAATGTTCTGCACACAGGTGAAGTAATCCTGCGAGCGAACGATGCTCTCGTCGGTGGCCAGTTCCAGGAAGCGATAGAGCAGCTGGGCATCCTGCACAGCCGACAGGCCGTACATCATCTTGGACTTCTCACTGGCATCGGTCTCTGATTGGAAGAGCGTCAACAGCTTCTCCCAGTTGGACTCGCTGCTCGTCTGCTGCATGCCATAGAAGTAGACAATCTCGCGAAGATCGGGAGCAGGTCGGTTGGCGGCAGTTGGATTCTGCAGCCAGGTGGAGAAACGTTGAGCTGCCTGGTCAAGGCAGTCGGGCAGACCCAAGGCACAGGCGCCAGTGAGAACAGAAACACGCAGGCGACTGAATTTAAATTAGGAATGAGTTTAAAGTATATGTTGGATACTAGATATTTCCCTTGCTTACTTCTTCAAGTGGTTGTCTGCATCCACAGTCCAACCCACCTCCTTGTAGACATTTGTGAGCAGTTGGCGAGCATAGTCCAGATAGGGAACGTAGCTATCGGTGTACATGAGGTTGTTCTTCAAGGTCTGCAGCTTGGCAGCTGCCACATACCAGGGCACAAAGTCCTTCTCCTGTGCCAGGTAGGCGGTCATCTCCAGGGGCACGCTGTAGGACAATTGACTGGCATCGGCCAAGGCGAAGGCATCATCCAGCAGATGGGCCCGATCGGCGATGTCAAAGCGAGAGGGTTTCTCGATCAGCTGCTGAATAATCTGATCCCAAATACTCGACTCATAGTTGACACGATAGTAGCCCACTTGATGGGCATTCAATTTGATCCACTTAACATCAGTGTCAACTGCCACGCCCACCTCATCTTCACTGTAGGGGAAGATCAGGCTGTGGACCTCGTTGCTCTCGGAGGTGTCCAGGAAATAGGTGATCGGAACACTCCATTTGTAGTCGAACTTACTCGGCTCAGCAGCCTCGTTGTAACTGTCCTTGTTGGAAAGGAATCGCTGTTGGGTGATGGTGAAGCCTGCACTCGTGGAACGCTTCACATTCAGCACGGGATAGCCCATCTGCTCCGTCCAGGTGCCCATCAGCTGCTTCACATCGAATTCGGTGACCAGAGCAGCGACTTCCGTGAGGAAATCGTCGGTGACTGTGTTGCCGTATGTGAACTTCTTCAGGTAGTTGGTAACAGCTTGCTCGAACTTCTCGGAACCCACAAGATTCTCCAACATGCGCAGAACTGAACCAGCTTTCTCATAACTGATCGTATCGAAGATGGCCGTGATTTCAGAGGGAGACTCCACTTTTTGAACAATGGGATGCGATGAGAGTTTGGCATCGAAAACCAGAACGGGATGCAGTGCAATTATTTGGAATTGCTCCAACTGGTCGAGAGAGGGGAAAACGTGGTTTAAAAAAGTTTAGTATGCATTTTAAAGAAACCAAAATAATGAAAAACAGAATAGGAAAAATCTCTGAACATCCAATTTGAACAACTTTTATGATTACAGATTTGCAATAATTGGTACGACAAAACGTTGTTTTTTTCAGGGACCGTAAATAATGATAATTTTTTTTTAACTATGAAAATCCCACACTTCTTGATAGAAAAAAAATTATCCTGGTTGGTAGCTTTGGGGTCCATTCATAAGGATATAAAATAATATTGGTAAGAATAATAATATTGGGTATATTAATGTTGAGTTTTATTTTGAGTAAAACAATTAAAACTCAGTTATAATCATTATTTTTAATTTTTTCTTTTTGTTATCAAAAATAATGATTACAGCCTAAGTTTTTACTGAAAAATAATTATTATCAGTGAAGAAAAAAGTAAAAATCATTAATAATCATAATTTTTGGATTTTATTTTTTTTTACCAAAAATATTGATTACATTCTAAGTTTTATAAAATTACTCAAAAATAATGATTATCAGTAAGGAATATTGTTAAAAATTAAAATATAATCAATAATATGTAATATTTATAATATTACTCATAATGGTTACGGTTTCTTTTTATTTGTTTTGAAAAATCCTCTTTTTCAGCAAGTGGATTTTTCAGATTGGATTATTTAATAATTTCCGTTTAAATATTTTTATCTAATTTGATCTTTTTCCCCCAAGATTAATTCCTTATATTATTGGTAAGATTTCGTACAGAAAATAGGTTATCATAGTAAAGAATTTCGAGCTTACCATTCCCCAATCTGGATGAACTGCATGCACTCCCTTGTACTGCATGAACCTGGCGAATCCTTCGTTTAGCCACAAGTCATTCCACCACTTCATGGTAACCAGATTGCCAAACCATTGATGGGCAATCTCATGGGCCAAGACACCAGCTATAGACTGTTTGTTCAGTGTTGAGCTGTAGTTCTCATCGTAGAGCAGAGCCGTCTCCCTGTATGTGACCAGACCCCAATGTTCCATGGCATTCGAGGCAAAGTCGGGAATGGCAGCCATGTCCAGCTTGGGCAGGGGATAGGCCACCTTATAGTACTGGATGTAGTACTCAGTGACAGCAGTTCCAAAATCCAAGGCAAACTGTACTTTATTCAACTGATGGGGCGTGGCAAAGGCGCTCATGGGGAAATCCACGCCAATGCCATTGGCCTTTACTACACTGCTTTTTGATTCAAAGTCCGAGACAATGACGCAGGCCAAATAGGTGCTCATAGGGACACTGATGCCAAAGGAGGCCATGGTGTTCTCTCCGAGGTTCTGGGATTCCTGTAGGGAATATATTTATTTGGGAGTCATTCGAATGCTGCCATAAGCTGAAACTTACCCATTTATTCATGTTGGAGAGTGCGTCGTAGTTGCCTTCGCTAGGATGAATGACACTGATGTTGTAGGTGGCCTTCATGGCGGGCTCATCGAAACAAGGATATGCCTGACGTGCGAAAGTCGACTGGAATTGAGTAGTGGCAATTTTCCTAAATAAAACAGCATTGCATACTTTTAGGCAGCTGCAAAAATCTACTATTATAATTCGAGTTTCTCACCTTTGTTGACCCGTCGGTGTGTGATAGGTGCTGCTGTACAATCCGACCAGTTTGTTAAGAGTTTGTCCTTCGAATAGCACTCCGAGAGTAATGACTTCATTAACGGGCAACTCCTCGGATAAATCGATGATGAGAAACTCGCGCACGGGATCCAGTTCATATTTGTCCACATGCTTGCCCAGCACATAGGCCTGATTAATGATCAGCTTATGGGAATGCAAAATAATTTGCTTTGTGCGTTCGATGACCTTAATCGTTATCAATTCCTGGCCAGTGAAGTTTCCCGTGTCCAGTTCCGGATGCAAGTACAGGGTATAGTGCATGGGCACCAATGCCGTCGGCAGACGATAATCAATCTGAATACGAATATCATATCGATCAATTGATAAGCACTTGAACTAATCGATGCACTTACCACTTCATCGGCCGCTTGGATAACGGCACATGTTGCCAAGGCCCAAAACAATGCCACCCTTAGCCAAGAGCCCGTTATTAACATCTTTACCGTTCGAGCAGCGACAGGTAACTGAAACTATTGCCCACCATTTGGACATGACGAAGGCAACACTTGCCTTTGGCCATTATACGCTCAATAACTCATAATATTTTGGTTATGGCCACTCGTATCAGTTTATTGGCAACAAGTGCGATAATATCTAGGGACCGCAAATAATGATTATTGTGAAATAAAAATTGGGCCAGTTTGTTGAACATTTTATTATAATATTGTTTTTCATTTTTATAATGAGTTACATTTTATTTATAAAAATTATCCTCTAACGCGTTTCGGCGACATATTTCGTCTTGCTCAGTATATATGATTACATTACACGAAACAATTATACAAAGGAACACATACATACATTTTAAACTTAGTGGTTAACATCTATTCTGTGTGGGATCGTCCATTCCTATCTTATTATTTCACTGTCCTTTCTGGTTCATCGTCAATTGTTTACTTATATTAGTTTTAATTTTAATGATTATTTATGTTTTTAAATTAACAAATCACTCACTTATAAGAACTTTGAGACAGCGAGAAATATATTATTCAATATTGTTCTATTATTATTCAAATTTTTAAAGTTTTATTGATTTGCTCACAAAATAATGATTAAATTTGAGATATACTTTACCACTCAACCAATTTTTATTTTTGCTCAAAAATAATGATTATTGGTTGAGTAGTGAAGTATAACCCAAATGTAATCATTATTTTGAGAGCAAATTAAAAAAAAATTAAAATTAAAAATTGTCCTAAGGAAATCACAAGAAAAATCGAATTTAGAGAATTGGTTTAGCAACTTTTTTTAGTTTATCATTGAAGTATAATAGATTTTTATTTAATTTCTGTTTTAATTAATATAATTTAGTTTATTTATATAAAAACTGATTTTGTTAAGCTTAAAAAAATTAAAAAGTTATTGGCGCGACTAACAATAACAGTTACTCGACAACTCAAGATCATAAAAAAAAAATTTGAAATGAGAAAAATGTGCCTTGGTCACTGTCCTCATACATATATGAAATCTAAGCTCTTTATATTTAAAGTACATACAGGCTTTCATTTAATTCAAATACCCATTGCACCATTGCTCCATACATATCCATTTTCCATGTCATGATTCCGAATTCCCGTTCACAAATTCTAGACTTTTATGAGAGGCATTACAACTATTTTTACGACTATAAAAATCTCCAGTCGAAGGTGTAAAATAAACATGAATTGACTTTGGTATTTTTATACCAGCTACTTAAAAAATAAGTAAAAGGGAATATCGTATTCGATGCAATGTGTGTAAGGAAGCATCTTCGGACATACAAAGTATATATATTCTTAATTAAAATGTATAAGCAATGTAAGTGCCTAAGAGCATGCAATACAAATATTTTAAATTTATTTAAATAAGTAACGGGTATTTTATAGTCGAGAGCCTTTCCCACTCGTTTTTATTGTTATTTGGCAATACAATCGTAGATTCTTCATCTATTATGCATTTCGCTATTTATGAATGCAATTGGATATACTAATTAAAAATTTTTACAATCGGTTTTTTAGAGTTAGAGGGCGTTCCGTCCAACCAACTGCCAATGTCAGCGCTATTTTCCTGCAGCCAATTGATGTTGTACTTGATGGTCTCGATCGCCTGTTGCCTGGGACTGGCACCAGCTCCGGACTCTGGGTACTTGTTGTAGAAATGCTGCACTTCCTCCAGTTTCACCTGGCTGGCAAATCGACTCGTTATGCTGGCAATCAGTCGGCCAAACAGGCGATCACTCAGGCCAAAGCGCTCGACAAGCTGAGGCCACTGCTCACGGTAGTATTCCCAGACAATGGGTTCTCCCACTGGATTGGCGGCAATGTTCTGCACACAGGTGAAGTAATCCTGCGAGCGAACGATGCTCTCGTCGGTGGCCAGTTCCAGGAAGCGATAGAGCAGCTGGGCATCCTGCACAGCCGACAGGCCGTACATCATCTTGGACTTCTCACTGGCATCGGTCTCTGATTGGAAGAGCGTCAACAGCTTCTCCCAGTTGGACTCGCTGCTCGTCTGCTGCATGCCATAGAAGTAGACAATCTCGCGAAGATCGGGAGCAGGTCGGTTGGCGGCAGTTGGATTCTGCAGCCAGGTGGAGAAACGTTGAGCTGCCTGGTCAAGGCAGTCGGGCAGACCCAAGGCACAGGCGCCAGTGAGAACAGAAACACGCAGGCGACTGAATTTAAATTAGGAATGAGTTTAAAGTATATGTTGGATACTAGATATTTCCCTTGCTTACTTCTTCAAGTGGTTGTCTGCATCCACAGTCCAACCCACCTCCTTGTAGACATTTGTGAGCAGTTGGCGAGCATAGTCCAGATAGGGAACGTAGCTATCGGTGTACATGAGGTTGTTCTTCAAGGTCTGCAGCTTGGCAGCTGCCACATACCAGGGCACAAAGTCCTTTTCCTGTGCCAGGTAGGCGGTCATCTCCAGGGGCACGCTGTAGGACAATTGACTGGCATCGGCCAAGGCGAAGGCATCATCCAGCAGATGGGCCCGATCGGCGATGTCAAAGCGAGAGGGTTTCTCGATCAGCTGCTGAATAATCTGATCCCAAATACTCGACTCATAGTTGACACGATAGTAGCCCACTTGATGGGCATTCAATTTGATCCACTTAACATCAGTGTCAACTGCCACGCCCACCTCATCTTCACTGTAGGGGAAGATCAGGCTGTGGACCTCGTTGCTCTCGGAGGTGTCCAGGAAATAGGTGATCGGAACACTCCATTTGTAGTCGAACTTACTCGGCTCAGCAGCCTCGTTGTAACTGTCCTTGTTGGAAAGGAATCGCTGTTGGGTGATGGTGAAGCCTGCACTCGTGGAACGCTTCACATTCAGCACGGGATAGCCCATCTGCTCCGTCCAGGTGCCCATCAGCTGCTTCACATCGAATTCGGTGACCAGAGCAGCGACTTCCGTGAGGAAATCGTCGGTGACTGTGTTGCCGTATGTGAACTTCTTCAGGTAGTTGGTAACAGCTTGCTCGAACTTCTCGGAACCCACAAGATTCTCCAACATGCGCAGAACTGAACCAGCTTTCTCATAACTGATCGTATCGAAGATGGCCGTGATTTCAGAGGGAGACTCCACTTTTTGAACAATGGGATGCGATGAGAGTTTGGCATCGAAAACCAGAACGGGATGCAGTGCAATTATTTGGAATTGCTCCAACTGGTCGAGAGAGGGGAAAACGTGGTTTAAAAAAGTTTAGTATGCATTTTAAAGAAACCAAAATAATGAAAAACAGAATAGGAAAAATCTCTGAACATCCAATTTGAACAACTTTTATGATTACAGATTTGCAATAATTGGTACGACAAAACGTTGTTTTTTTCAGGGACCGTAAATAATGATAATTTTTTTTTAACTATGAAAATCCCACACTTCTTGATAGAAAAAAAATTATCCTGGTTGGTAGCTTTGGGGTCCATTCATAAGGATATAAAATAATATTGGTAAGAATAATAATATTGGGTATATTAATGTTGAGTTTTATTTTGAGTAAAACAATTAAAACTCAGTTATAATCATTATTTTTAATTTTTTCTTTTTGTTATCAAAAATAATGATTACAGCCTAAGTTTTTACTGAAAAATAATTATTATCAGTGAAGAAAAAAGTAAAAATCATTAATAATCATAATTTTTGGATTTTATTTTTTTTTACCAAAAATATTGATTACATTCTAAGTTTTATAAAATTACTCAAAAATAATGATTATCAGTAAGGAATATTGTTAAAAATTAAAATATAATCAATAATATGTAATATTTATAATATTACTCATAATGGTTACGGTTTCTTTTTATTTGTTTTGAAAAATCCTCTTTTTCAGCAAGTGGATTTTTCAGATTGGATTATTTAATAATTTCCGTTTAAATATTTTTATCTAATTTGATCTTTTTCCCCCAAGATTAATTCCTTATATTATTGGTAAGATTTCGTACAGAAAATAGGTTATCATAGTAAAGAATTTCGAGCTTACCATTCCCCAATCTGGATGAACTGCATGCACTCCCTTGTGCTGCATGAACCTGGCGAATCCTTCGTTTAGCCACAAGTCATTCCACCACTTCATGGTAACCAGATTGCCAAACCATTGATGGGCAATCTCATGGGCCAAGACACCAGCTATAGACTGTTTGTTCAGTGTTGAGCTGTAGTTCTCATCGTAGAGCAGAGCCGTCTCCCTGTATGTGACCAGACCCCAATGTTCCATGGCATTCGAGGCAAAGTCGGGAATGGCAGCCATGTCCAGCTTGGGCAGGGGATAGGCCACCTTATAGTACTGGATGTAGTACTCAGTGACAGCAGTTCCAAAATCCAAGGCAAACTGTACTTTATTCAACTGATGGGGCGTGGCAAAGGCGCTCATGGGGAAATCCACGCCAATGCCATTGGCCTTTACTACACTGCTTTTTGAGTCAAAGTCCGAGACAATGACGCAGGCCAAATAGGTGCTCATAGGGACACTGATGCCAAAGGAGGCCATGGTGTTCTCTCCGAGGTTCTGGGATTCCTGTAGGGAATATATTTATTTGGGAGTCATTCGAATGCTGCCATAAGCTGAAACTTACCCATTTATTCATGTTGGAGAGTGCGTCGTAGTTGCCTTCGCTAGGATGAATGACACTGATGTTGTAGGTGGCCTTCATGGCGGGCTCATCGAAACAAGGATATGCCTGACGTGCGAAAGTCGACTGGAATTGAGTAGTGGCAATTTTCCTAAATAAAACAGCATTGCATACTTTTAGGCAGCTGCAAAAATCTACTATTATAATTCGAGTTTCTCACCTTTGTTGACCCGTCGGTGTGTGATAGGTGCTGCTGTACAATCCGACCAGTTTGTTAAGAGTTTGTCCTTCGAATAGCACTCCGAGAGTAATGACTTCATTAACGGGCAACTCCTCGGATAAATCGATGATGAGAAACTCGCGCACGGGATCCAGTTCATATTTGTCCACATGCTTGCCCAGCACATAGGCCTGATTAATGATCAGCTTATGGGAATGCAAAATAATTTGCTTTGTGCGTTCGATGACCTTAATCGTTATCAATTCCTGGCCAGTGAAGTTTCCCGTGTCCAGTTCCGGATGCAAGTACAGGGTATAGTGCATGGGCACCAATGCCGTCGGCAGACGATAATCAATCTGAATACGAATATCATATCGATCAATTGATAAGCACTTGAACTAATCGATGCACTTACCACTTCATCGGCCGCTTGGATAACGGCACATGTTGCCAAGGCCCAAAACAATGCCACCCTTAGCCAAGAGCCCGTTATTAACATCTTTACCGTTCGAGCAGCGACAGGTAACTGAAACTATTGCCCACCATTTGGACATGACGAAGGCAACACTTGCCTTTGGCCATTATACGCTCAATAACTCATAATATTTTGGTTATGGCCACTCGTATCAGTTTATTGGCAACAAGTGCGATAATATCTAGGGACCGCAAATAATGATTATTGTGAAATAAAAATTGGGCCAGTTTGTTGAACATTTTATTATAATATTGTTTTTCATTTTTATAATGAGTTACATTTTATTTATAAAAATTATCCTCTAACGCGTTTCGGCGACATATTTCGTCTTGCTCAGTATATATGATTACATTACACGAAACAATTATACAAAGGAACACATACATACATTTTAAACTTAGTGGTTAACATCTATTCTGTGTGGGATCGTCCATTCCTATCTTATTATTTCACTGTCCTTTCTGGTTCATCGTCAATTGTTTACTTATATTAGTTTTAATTTTAATGATTATTTATGTTTTTAAATTAACAAATCACTCACTTATAAGAACTTTGAGACAGCGAGAAATATATTATTCAATATTGTTCTATTATTATTCAAATTTTTAAAGTTTTATTGATTTGCTCACAAAATAATGATTAAATTTGAGATATACTTTACCACTCAACCAATTTTTATTTTTGCTCAAAAATAATGATTATTGGTTGAGTAGTGAAGTATAACCCAAATGTAATCATTATTTTGAGAGCAAATTAAAAAAAAATTAAAATTAAAAATTGTCCTAAGGAAATCACAAGAAAAATCGAATTTAGAGAATTGGTTTAGCAACTTTTTTTAGTTTATCATTGAAGTATAATAGATTTTTATTTAATTTCTGTTTTAATTAATATAATTTAGTTTATTTATATAAAAACTGATTTTGTTAAGCTTAAAAAAATTAAAAAGTTATTGGCGCGACTAACAATAACAGTTACTCGACAACTCAAGATCATAAAAAAAAAATTTGAAATGAGAAAAATGTGCCTTGGTCACTGTCCTCATACATATATGAAATCTAAGCTCTTTATATTTAAAGTACATACAGGCTTTCATTTAATTCAAATACCCATTGCACCATTGCTCCATACATATCCATTTTCCATGTCATGATTCCGAATTCCCGTTCACAAATTCTAGACTTTTATGAGAGGCATTACAACTATTTTTACGACTATAAAAATCTCCAGTCGAAGGTGTAAAATAAACATGAATTGACTTTGGTATTTTTATACCAGCTACTTAAAAAATAAGTAAAAGGGAATATCGTATTCGATGCAATGTGTGTAAGGAAGCATCTTCGGACATACAAAGTATATATATTCTTAATTAAAATGTATAAGCAATGTAAGTGCCTAAGAGCATGCAATACAAATATTTTAAATTTATTTAAATAAGTAACGGGTATTTTATAGTCGAGAGCCTTTCCCACTCGTTTTTATTGTTATTTGGCAATACAATCGTAGATTCTTCATCTATTATGCATTTCGCTATTTATGAATGCAATTGGATATACTAATTAAAAATTTTTACAATCGGTTTTTTAGAGTTAGAGAGCGTTCCGTCCAACCAACTGCCAATGTCAGCGCTATTTTCCTGCAGCCAATTGATGTTGTACTTGATGGTCTCGATCGCCTGTTGCCTGGGACTGGCACCAGCTCCGGACTCTGGGTACTTGTTGTAGAAATGCTGCACTTCCTCCAGTTTCACCTGGCTGGCAAATCGACTCGTTATGCTGGCAATCAGTCGGCCAAACAGGCGATCACTCAGGCCAAAGCGCTCGACAAGCTGAGGCCACTGCTCACGGTAGTATTCCCAGACAATGGGTTCTCCCACTGGATTGGCGGCAATGTTCTGCACACAGGTGAAGTAATCCTGCGAGCGAACGATGCTCTCGTCGGTGGCCAGTTCCAGGAAGCGATAGAGCAGCTGGGCATCCTGCACAGCCGACAGGCCGTACATCATCTTGGACTTCTCACTGGCATCGGTCTCTGATTGGAAGAGCGTCAACAGCTTCTCCCAGTTGGACTCGCTGCTCGTCTGCTGCATGCCATAGAAGTAGACAATCTCGCGAAGATCGGGAGCAGGTCGGTTGGCGGCAGTTGGATTCTGCAGCCAGGTGGAGAAACGTTGAGCTGCCTGGTCAAGGCAGTCGGGCAGACCCAAGGCACAGGCGCCAGTGAGAACAGAAACACGCAGGCGACTGAATTTAAATTAGGAATGAGTTTAAAATATATGTTGGATACTAGATATTTCCCTTGCTTACTTCTTCAAGTGGTTGTCTGCATCCACAGTCCAACCCACCTCCTTGTAGACATTTGTGAGCAGTTGGCGAGCATAGTCCAGATAGGGAACGTAGCTATCGGTGTACATGAGGTTGTTCTTCAAGGTCTGCAGCTTGGCAGCTGCCACATACCAGGGCACAAAGTCCTTCTCCTGTGCCAGGTAGGCGGTCATCTCCAGGGGCACGCTGTAGGACAATTGACTGGCATCGGCCAAGGCGAAGGCATCATCCAGCAGATGGGCCCGATCGGCGATGTCAAAGCGAGAGGGTTTCTCGATCAGCTGCTGAATAATCTGATCCCAAATACTCGACTCATAGTTGACACGATAGTAGCCCACTTGATGGGCATTCAATTTGATCCACTTAACATCAGTGTCAACTGCCACGCCCACCTCATCTTCACTGTAGGGGAAGATCAGGCTGTGGACCTCGTTGCTCTCGGAGGTGTCCAGGAAATAGGTGATCGGAACACTCCATTTGTAGTCGAACTTACTCGGCTCAGCAGCCTCGTTGTAACTGTCCTTGTTGGAAAGGAATCGCTGTTGGGTGATGGTGAAGCCTGCACTCGTGGAACGCTTCACATTCAGCACGGGATAGCCCATCTGCTCCGTCCAGGTGCCCATCAGCTGCTTCACATCGAATTCGGTGACCAGAGCAGCGACTTCCGTGAGGAAATCGTCGGTGACTGTGTTGCCGTATGTGAACTTCTTCAGGTAGTTGGTAACAGCTTGCTCGAACTTCTCGGAACCCACAAGATTCTCCAACATGCGCAGAACTGAACCAGCTTTCTCATAACTGATCGTATCGAAGATGGCCGTGATTTCAGAGGGAGACTCCACTTTTTGAACAATGGGATGCGATGAGAGTTTGGCATCGAAAACCAGAACGGGATGCAGTGCAATTATTTGGAATTGCTCCAACTGGTGGACAGAGGAGAGAGGGGAAAACGTGGTTTAAAAAAGTTTAGTATGCATTTTAAAGAAACCAAAACAATGAAAAAGAGAATAAGGGAAACACTCTGAAAAACCAATTTGAACGATTTTTATGATTACAGATTTGCAATAATTGGTACGACAAAACGTTGTTTTTTTCAGGGACCGTAAATAATGATAATTTTTTTTTAACTATGAAAATCCCACACTTCTTGATAGAAAAAAAATTATCCTGGATGGTAGCTTTGGGGTCCATTCATAAGGATATAAAATAATATTGGTAAGAATAATAATATTGGGTATATTAATGTTGAGTTTTATTTTGAGTAAAACAATTAAAACTCAGTTATAATCATTATTTTTGAGTTTTATTTTTTGTTATCAAAAATAATGATTACAGCCTTAGTTTTTACTTAAAAATAATTATTATCAGTGAAGAAAAAAGTAAAAATCATTAATAATCATAATTTTTGGATTTTATTTTTTTTTTACCAAAAATAGTGATTACATTCTAAGTTTTATTAAATTACTCAAATATAATGATTGTCAGTAAGGAAAATTGTTAAAAATTAAAATATAATCAATAATATATAATATTTATAATATTACTCATAATGGTTACGGTTTCTTTTTATTTGTTTTGAAAAATCCTCTTTTTCAGCAAGTGGATTTTTCAGATTGGATTATTTAATAATTTCCGTTTAAATATTTTTATCTAATTTGATCTTTTTCCCCCAAGATTAATTCCTTATATTATTGGTAAGATTTCGTACAGAAAATAGGTTATCATAGTAAAGAATTTCGAGCTTACCATTCCCCAATCTGGATGAACTGCATGCACTCCCTTGTACTGCATGAACCTGGCGAATCCTTCGTTTAGCCACAAGTCATTCCACCACTTCATGGTAACCAGATTGCCAAACCATTGATGGGCAATCTCATGGGCCAAGACACCAGCTATAGACTGTTTGTTCAGTGTTGAGCTGTAGTTCTCATCGTAGAGCAGAGCCGTCTCCCTGTATGTGACCAGACCCCAATGTTCCATGGCATTCGAGGCAAAGTCGGGAATGGCAGCCATGTCCAGCTTGGGCAGGGGATAGGCCACCTTATAGTACTGGATGTAGTACTCAGTGACAGCAGTTCCAAAATCCAAGGCAAACTGTACTTTATTCAACTGATGGGGCGTGGCAAAGGCGCTCATGGGGAAATCCACGCCAATGCCATTGGCCTTTACTACACTGCTTTTTGATTCAAAGTCCGAGACAATGACGCAGGCCAAATAGGTGCTCATAGGGACACTGATGCCAAAGGAGGCCATGGTGTTCTCTCCGAGGTTCTGGGATTCCTGTAGGGAATATATTTATTTGGGAGTCATTCGAATGGAATCGTTATCTTATCATGTCATTGACTCTGACTGTGGTCACAAGCTGAAACTTACCCACTTATTCATGTTGGAGAGTGCATCGTAGTTTCCCTCGCTGGGATGAATGACACTGATGTTGTAGGTGGCCTTCATGGCGGGCTCATCGAAACAAGGATATGCCTGACGTGCGAAAGTCGGCTCGAATTTAGTAGTGGCAATTTTCCTAAATAAAAATGCATTGCATACTTTTAGGCAGCTGCAAAAATCTATTATTATAATTCGAGTTTCTCACCTTTGTTGACCCGTCGGTGTGTGATAGGTGCTGCTGTACAATCCGACCAGTTTGTTAAGAGTTTGTCCTTCGAATAGCACTCCGAGAGTAATGACTTCATTAACGGGCAACTCCTCGGATAAATCGATGATGAGAAACTCGCGCACGGGATCCAGTTCATATTTGTCCACTTGCTTGCCCAGCACATAGGCCTGATTAATGATCAGCTTATGGGAATGCAAAATAATTTGATTTGTGCGCTCGATGACCTTAATCAATATCAATTCCTGGCCGGTGAAGTTGCCCGTGTCCAGTTCCGGATGCAAGTACAGGGTATAGTGCATGGGCACCAATGCCGTCGGCAGACGATAATCAATCTGAATACGAATATCATATCGATCAATTGATAAGCACTTGAACTAATCGATGCACTTACCACTTCATCGGCCGCATGGAGCACGGCAAATGCTGCCAAGGCCCAAAACAATGCCACCCTTAGCCAAGAGCCCGTTATTAACATCTTTACCGTTCGAGCAGCGACAGGTAACTGAAGCTATTGCCCACCATTTGGGCAATAACTCATAACATTTCGGTTATTGCCACTCTTATCAGTTTATTGGCAACAAGTGCGATAGTAACTACAAGTATGTATTAGCACCCACACTTCTCTGAATTATGGGATAATGGAGCATTATTGTTGATAGCCGCAAATTGACAAAATGAGTCGGAAACACCCAAAAAGCCACTTATGATTTTTGACCACTCATTGAACTCTTTTCCATGTTGGACCCATTGAAATAAATGTCTTGCTTTTCCATATTTTATTTTTGTTTATCTATAATTTATAGAGCTGTACAATCTTTTCTTTTTCTTGTTTTCGTTTTGTATTGTAAATTGGCTAATCTTTATTGTGTGTACATGTTTATAATGGCAATTCGATGTGTATGAAACTATGACATTTATAGCCGCTTTCGGCCCGGTTTTGGAGTTTCTACTGCTTGTCGAGCCATGCGTCCACACTGTCCAGATTCTCGGCCAACCAGACAATGTTGTTCTTCACCGTCTCCAGGGCACGAACTCGAGCAGCTGTGCCGGCTCCAGCCTCTGGATACTTGGCAAAGAAATGCTCCATCTCCTCGAGCTTCGTTTGGGTGTGGAAACGTGCCGTTATCGAGGGTATCAAGCTGCCCAAATAACGCTCGTTTAGGCCGAAACGATCCACCAACTGCAGCCAATTCTCGCGCACATAATCCCAGACCAGCGACTCTCCCATGGGATTGGAGGAGATGTAGGTGAGGCAGGTGAAGTAGTCCTGACCACGCACATACTCCTCGTTCCAGGCCAGGTTAATATAGCGTTGGAGCAACCAGGGCTCCTGCACAGCAGACAGACCGTACATCAGCTTGGACTTTTCACTGGCATCGGCCTCATTTACGAACAGCTCCCAGACGGTTTCCCAAATCTCCTGGTTCCCGACCGACTGCATGCCGAAGAAATATACCGTGTCCCGGACATCCGGATTGGGTCGCTTGGTGGGCGTGGTCAGCCAAGTGTTGAACTGCTCTCCCACCTCAGTTAGACAGGACTCGAGGCCTAGAGAACAGGCGGCGCCTAAGACAGTTATGCGAAGGCGACTGAGGGAATAAAGATATGGTTAATGGTAGTAATAATTATAGTTATATATAACTGTTAGATAAGGCAGTCTAAAGTAAACCAAAGATCTTGAACTTGATATTTAGGAAGTTAGATATAAGAACTGGGGGAAATTTAGTCGATAGACAAGAAGAAAATATATATGTAGAATAAAAACATCACTGCAGAATTGAAAGAAAAGTTTGTTTTCAAAATTTAGTTTGATCACCAGATGAGACGTATTAAATATGCCAGAGATAATAGGCAAACATTTATCAGGAACTATCTTTCCCTTCTAGTTTAACTTATTTTTTTCACCTATTAATCCTTACTTACTCTTGGAATTCTAAGGAATTTATATATTTATGACTAGGGGCCTCCTTCCGCAGGATGGTCTTTAGTAGTCCGAAATAATAAATTTATATAATGTAAAATTTTTTGTAAAAAACGGAAATATTTAATTTCCGCTGTCAGCGGTTTTTCTTTTATAGTAATCTGACTTTGACCAAATTGGATCAGTATTTAAGAGACAGTCCCAAACTTACAATCTGTGAGTTTGGATGAAATATCTTAAGAAATTAAAACGTTTTTCATACTAAATGTCAATGTACATCCGATTGTTCCTATGGCAGCTATATGATATAGTAATCTAGCTTTGACCAAATTTGGTCAGTATATAAGAGATAATTCCAAACATACGATCTGTGAGTTTGGTTGAGATATTTTAAGAAACAATTTTTTTTTAGTTTAGTTGAGAACTCTTAAGAAACAAAAAAGTTTTTCCTACTAAGCAATTTCCTGACCTTTGACCCCGAATTTGACCCACTTACAGGTCGAATTACTCAAAACGCCGTCGATGAAATTATCTCATCTATGTTGTGTGCTTTCCATCTCTTACCGTTTGGCCTAAACGTTGATGTGTCAGTCAATCAGGACAAAGAGTTTTATATATGTATATTTAGAAAGGGTAAAATTATCTCAGATTTAAACATTTCTAAACTGTCAACTAAGATATTGAGGCATAGTTCTAAAATAGCCCTGTAAGAAGTCTTACTTACTTGTTCAAATGATTGTCACCCACGGTCCAGGTGACAGTCTTGTAAATGGGCTCAATCAAGGCGGTGGCATACTTCTTGTACTTGACGTAGCTGCTGGTGTAGTACAGGGTGCGCTTCAGGGATGTCAGCTTGGAGGCAGCCACACTCCAGGGCACGTAGTCCGCCTCCTTGGCCAGGTACTTGGTCATATCGAAGGCCACCTCGTAGGGCAGCTGGGTGGAGTCGGCCAGGGCAAAGGCGTCGTTCATCAATGAGGCACGATCGCCGGCACTGAAGGAGCTGGGAGTGGCAACCAGCTGATTGGCCAAATCCTGCCACAAGGACTCGTCGTAGTTGACGCGATAGTAGCCCACTTGATCGTGATTGAACTTGATCCATTGCACCGCACTGGGCACCTTAATGGTGACTGTAAAAATAAAGCAAATCATGGATGAGTTTAAGCCTCGACTTGCATACATATTTATACAATGTCCCCACTCACTTTCGCTCTGGTCGTGATAAAACCAATCCCGCTGCACTGCGGGATTCGCACTGGTCGTGTATGTGATGGGGATCGACCAACGGTAGCTGCAATAAAATATAATAAATGTGAGAAATTCGCAATCAGATATGATGGAGATTGGCAAATTAAATAAAATACTTGAAATCAGAAGCCTCGTGCACTGCGTTATAGTCATTGGGATTGGACAAGAAACGCTTCTGCGTCAATTTGTATTCAGTGTTGGAGACCTTTTGGATCGTGACCACTGGCAAACCCATCTGCATAAATGGTCGTAAAATGGGTTAAATGCTCTGTGCTTTTATTTTTGGACTGATCTTTGGAGCTTACCTGCACCGTCCAGGTGAGCATTATATCAGTCACATTGTAGTCCAGATCCAGTTTGTCAATCTCCGTGAAGAAGTCATTGGTTACGGCATTCTTGTATTTGTATTCATTCAGATAATTCGTCACTGCGGTGCGGAAGATTTTCTCCCCCAGAAAGTCTTCCAACATGCGAACCAGCGAGGAGCCTTTGGAATACGTAATGGTATCGAAGATCTCGGTTATCTGATCGGGATTCTCGACTTTTTGAATGATCGGATGCGATCCCAGAGTGGCGTCCAAGCTGAACACTGCATGCAAAGTGTTCACGATAAATTGATTGTGCTATAAAAGTCCAAAAATAACCATGAGATAAGGAATAAGCTAGTTGAGATTATCGGTCTTGCCATTTGCCAGTCGGGGAATACGGAGTCAACACCAAGATTCTCGATGAAGCTGGCGAATCCCTCGTTTAGCCACAAGTCATTCCACCAATCCATGGTAACTGAAAGGGGGAAGTACGGATATCATATATTAGATGAGTTATCAATAATTTTTTGACGATTTATCGACAATTCGATTTTTTTTTAACGATTTCAACATTTCGATTAAATTTTGATCTATAATTTGAAATAGATCTGGGTTTACTCCATACAAATGTATGTGTGTATGATTAATCACCTGAAAGTCAAAAAATCGACCACTCGATTTACAGCGGTGGCCATAAATATTTTGACACCACTTAAAGTTAATTCTACACAAAACTACTATCGAAGAGATTTTTGAAAAAATTTGTTTGCAGTCAAAAAATTTTTTGTTTAAGACCGAGAAAAAAGTTGAAAAAGTAGACCTTTACAAAAATTCAAAATTTTCAATGGGTTAAGGAAAGTTTGGGGCACAATAGATCCAAAAGGGTCGCGGTGCAGGTTCCCCCCATTAATAATAAGGAAAGTTTTGTATTGATTCCAAACTTTACATGAACTATGTTTAAATCTTGAGTAGAATTAACTTTAAGAGGTGTCAAAATACATATGGCCGCCGCTGTACTTTAACTCGATATGTCGAAAACTGGATTTTTGCTTTGTCGATTTTAACATTTTAAATAATGATCCGTAATTTGGATTGACTAGCTGTCAGTGAGTGAGACGAAGATCCAACACTTACCCAAATTTCCGAACCACATGTGAGCGAATTCATGGGCAATCACGCTGGCAATGCGCTGTTTGTTAATTGTAGAGCTGGTCTCCTTCTCGTAGAGAAGCGAAGTCTCCCGGTAGGTGACCAGACCCCAGTGCTCCATGGCGCCGGACACAAAGTCGGGAATGGCAGCCATGTCCAACTTGGGCAGGGGATACTCAATTTGGAAGTAGTCAATGTAATATTCAATCACTCCCTTGCCCACCTCCACGGCAAAGTCGACCTTGCCAATCTGCTCAGGTGTCGCATAGACGCCCATTTCGAAGGGTTTGCCGATTCCCTTGGTGTCGATCGTCTCGAACTTGGCCTCGAAGTCCGAGACAATGAAACAGGCCAGATAGGTGCTCATGGGCACACTCTTGGCGAACATGACCTCGGTGTAGGAGCCCTGGTCCACCTCGACCTCCGGATTCATGTTGGAGAGAGCATGATAGTTGCCACCCTTGGGATGCACCAATGTTATCTCAAAGGTGGCCTTCAGGGCGGGCTCGTCGAAGCAGGGGAACGCCTGACGGGCAAATGTTGGCTCAAACTTCGATGTGGCTATCCACTTCCGGGTCTCATCCGCCTTCACGTACGACGAACTGTACAGTCCCACAATTTTGCCGGCCATGCTGCCGGAAAACTCGAGCATCAGCAATATGAAAGTGTCAGCCTTGAGCTGTTGACTCAGATTGATAACCAGGAACTCTTTGGCTATATCAAAGGTGTAATCCTTGACCAGGATGCCCGTGCCGTCCGATTGGGTGACAGCCGGAAGCTTGACATCCAAATACAGTGAGTGCAAGACAATCTTGTCCGTTGGCTCGTTCACAGTGATGTTGATAATCTCATGGCCCGAAAACAGACCATTCTCGATATCCGGATTCAGATAGAGATCGTAGTTGGTTGGCGTCAATGCCGTGGGCAGACGATAATCGATCTTCTCCGGCGGAACTGTCGTTCCGGGTTGTGCTGTCGGATCGGGAGTTGTTGTTGTTGTTGTTGTGGATGCAAAACCCGCTTCAAGTTGATCGATTTTCTCGCGGGCATCACGCAGATCATCCTTTAGGTTGGACTTTTGCACGGCGAGCACGATTGTGGACACGGTGAAGGCCGTCAAGGCCACGCCCAGACAAATGCTAACCAATTTGGCAGTTATTATCATATTTAACCGTTGAGTTTAACACGCTAATCCAATTCGGGTGGCGTCTAAAACGCAACTAAGCAGCGACAATCGACACTTGGCGATTGGTAACCAGGCCATGAGCCACTCTATATCTTAATTGGACTCTATTTGCGATAGTCGAGCATACTGATTGCTAATCTAATCGCAATCACAAGTCAATGACTATGACTATGACGAGCAGTCATAGCACAAATCCCACTTGAACTAACTCGTACACATGTTGCGTACTAGAGTGCATCGATTTATATGGGCCCGAAAAGATGTTTTTACCAAGAAACCATAGTTCCAAAATGAATTCGTGGTCCGCGCTTTTGAGTTGAAAATTTCATTCTTTCGAACATTTATATCTTGGGTGTTTATGATCCTATCCTAGGATCTTGGATGGATCTTGTTAGGACAAACATTTTTTTTCTTGAACCCATATTTTTTATTTTGCGGAAAATGTAAAACATATTTTAATACAATTTTAATAAAATATGTGTTACATTTTCTGTTAACAAAAAATACAGGTTCAAGAGAAAAACCAATTTTTGGGCCACAAAATAGCTTTAATTCTGACTAATTTTTTAAGATAGAGAAGAGTCACCAAATCGTTGTCCCAAGGATGAAAGTTAAAGGGCATTTCGTCCTTTGGTTCTGTGGAATTTTAAAAGTCCTGGTTATAACAAGAGTCTTGACACCAAGTTTGTCAAGATCGGACCATAAGCACCCAAGATACACATTTTTAAAAAGACATCAATTTTTGAACTCAAAAAAGCGCGGGCCAGGAATTCAATTTAGATCTATGGTTTGTTGGTGAAAGCATCTTAGAATTCACCATAGATTACGAAAATGGGTTACCATTTTTTGTGAAAAAAATCGATGCTCTCTAATGTGTACATTTAACATTTCACTATCCAGCCAATTTATGGGCCACTCCATTTCTCAGCTCTCAGCTCAGATGGGATCGAATCGGATTGCAGTCTCGATTTTTACACGTTGATTAAACGGCTGCCAAAAATCTGCGCGTTTTTCCTGCGCAACACGAATTTCCAAGACTACAATAGAAACTCCCGGCGCCAGCGCCCGTTTGTCAACTTTCCCTAGCGCCGGCACCCATATGTGTAACTCGGTACCAATTGATCAAAAAATTGGTGCTCAGATCGTTTACCTGATCGCAACTAACCCGGAGATCGTCGAGCAGTCTTTGGCTTTGGCTTGTGTATTACCCCGGCGCCTAGGTACTAAAAAACCCTTTCCGGTGCTATTCGCGGCCTAATTAGAGAGAGAGAGAACGAGAGATAGAGTGAGAGGTAGATTGACAGAGTGGGAAAGAGAGAGCTGGTATTTTCATTGTGTTAAAACCCAAACAAGGAAATTTCCGCACATATTAAAATATGCGGGAAAAACAAAAGATTGACTTATCAGACTTATGCTTGGCACGCTTTAAAGATACGTCAGTTGATAAGTAATGAACTTATCAGGGAATATTAAATACCCAGGTATACATTTATTATAAAGAAAAGATCCGTAAATTCTTATCGATGCTGCATTTTAATCGACTGTATTACGGAAATACCTTTAAGAACAGCCTGGTACGGGTATTCACATATAGGGCTTACCGCAATTAATTTTCCAAAACACTTTCGACATTATTTGTCATATGTTTTGTTGTATAATTGGCTTTGCCAGTTTAGTTGTCTAAACACACAGATGACTCGCAATTGTTAGGGATATAGGTAGGTAGACAGGATATCTGTCTGTCTGTCTGTCGTGCGTGTCTTTGATGTTGTGCAGTGGGAAAAAAACCAGAAAACTGAATGGAATCGATTGAGGTTCATTCATGAACATGTCACCCGCCACGGGGATTCTACCTGCCTAAGCGTGGGAAACTTGATAGCAGCCAGGATCGGATCGGATCGTCGCATCAGGAGATCGAGAGACTGTCAGATCGATAGATCGGCAGGTAGACAGGAATTGGGAAACTGGGCTGCTCCGCAATTGCGTCGACGACGGATCTGGTCTGTTGGGTTATTTGCGATTACTGGGAGTTTTTGTTCATAACAAATTTCCGGTTTTTTGGTCAAGCTCCTTGTATTTCCCACGACCTACAACGCTGGGTGAGCGTATATAACCTCGGCCGCATCCTCCGATCGGCAATCAGTCGAGCCAACGACACCACAGAGATCACATCACATCTCATCACATCACATCACACATCATTATGTTTCACACACTGCAAATAATACTGAGCATCGCCAGCACGGTGACGGCAGCGAATATTGCGGATACGGGCAGCTATTATCAATACAGCACCCAGTTCCAGGCTCCGCTCTCCTGGGAGTCCATCGTCAGCAGCAGTTTGGAGAACGCCGTCGACAGTTGCCAGCGGAGTTTCCAGTGGCAGCGTTGGAACTGTCCCAGCCGAGACTTCGTCAAGCGACGATCCGCGCCAACGGCAGCCCCGAAATTGGATCGCGAGGACGTCTATGTGGCCGCCATTTCCATGGCTGCCATTGTGCACACCCTGACCAGGGACTGTGCCAACGGCGTTATCGCTGGCTGCGGCTGCACCGACAACGCCCTGAACGTGCCCTGTGACCATGAGCCCGCCAAGGCGGTGGAGCTCTATGCCGAGCATTTTGGCCTGGGAGAAGGAGCCATCGGACACAATCAGCGTGTGGTGGGCGCACTTCTGGAGCAGTCCTTGGAGGAGGAGTGCCAGTGCAAGCAGCAGAGTCCCCAGGGCAGCTGCCTGAAGGAGGAGTGCGTCAAGGTGCTGAAATCCTTTGAGTCCCTGGCACAGGATCTGCTGCAGATGTACGACGATGCCATTCAGCTGGACTCGACCATGAGCAACCTGAAGATCATGTGGCACAACATTCCCCTCGACTCGCTCGTCTACATGGAGGATTCCCCCAACTACTGCGAGCCCGAGTCCAGCGGTCGCTGGGCGGGCACAAGGGGGCGACAGTGCTCCAAGCTTGGCGGTGGCTCCGTCGAGGAGCGTCTCTCCTGCCAGCAGCTGTGCCGCGTCTGTGGCTTCCGCGTCCGTTCCCAACACGTGCGGCACGAGCGCAGATGCAACTGTAAGCTGGTCTGGGGATTCCGATTGCAATGCGAGGTCTGCGTTCATCTGGAGCGACAACACAGCTGCTACTAAGAGCGAGAGAGCGAGAGCGAGAGAGATAGATAGAAAGAGATAGATAGAGAGAGAGAGACTGAGCATTGACCAACTTGGAGCGCTGGTTGAGCTCCGTTACAATTACTTTTTGTTCTAACTTATAAGTTAATTTATTTGTACCTATTTAAAAATTTATAGCTTAATAATAAACACAAATCCTAATTTATGACTCTACACATTTGCACTTATCCCTCATAATAGTTTGAAATTTATTTTGCCTCGTTAGATAATACCCATGATCATTGTAGTACCTCTTATCTTATCAGCAACACGTACCCGAATCTGCAATTACGATTAAGTATCGGCAATTAGTCGCAGATTTATTAAAATTATCTCTTATAGCTATATGGTGACATAAAAGTACAAAGTTCTGCTTCGATTATCGAATTTCAATGAATAGGTTGACGAAATTATAATATTTAGTTTTGTTTTTCCATCTTCAAGATCTCCAAATTAGAGATGGGCACGGGCCTCATTTTTTAGGCCCGGCCCGACCCGAGCCCGAAATTCGTAATGAAAAAAAGGCCCAAGCCCGCCCGATATTTTTGCTATGGGCCCGAACCCGCCCGGCCCGGCCCGAAAAATCTAAATAAAAAAATAAATTGAACGGATATTAGGTCATTTGTGAACATTATTGTTCATTTCGCTCAGTTGACTGGGTGTTCATAAGTGAAATGAGCTTACGAGCTTGTTCAGAACTTAAATAAAATAACTCACGGATATAACGGAATTTTTTGTAGTGTGACCAAATTCGGGTAGCAAAATATTGTAATGGATTTGGCGTGCTCCGGGCTTTCGGGCTTTGAAGTTAGGCCCGAGCCCGGCCCGACCCGACCCGAAATGACATTTTTCGGCCCGAACCCGAAAATTTTGTAAAAGGCCCATGGGACCCGAGGCCCAACCCGGCCCGTGCCCATCTCTACTCCAAATAACTCTATATTTTAAATTTCTGATTTTAGTTAGTGATAAAAAATACATTGAGAAACAGACAACTCGATTTTCCATGATCAAAATAATATTGCGCTTGAAAATCGTATTCATCGCTAAACTTAACGTTGTCAACTTAGCAATGCATTTTATTTTATGCCCAAAAATTACGATTTGACGACAAATTAAAATTGAATCAATTATCTTCAAAAATGACAAAGTTATAAAAATTTGTCCCGATTGTTTGTATGTTAGCTATTGGATATAGTCGTACGATTTGACCCATGTTTCCGTTATGTTTTTAGAATAATTTTCTGAAATTTTTGTTAAAAATGTTATTACGATGATCCCACTAGATGTATTTTTAGCAGCGGTTTCATACAAACCACTGTGCAATAATGTGTTGCAAATTCTGTTTAAATTCAGCAAAAACTTCAAAAACCGATGCTTTTTTACTCCTTTTAAAAATGCTGAAAATTGGCGTTGCCAGCTACTACAAATATGAAACATGTCGCTGAGAAAGCGAGACTTAGGGTGCATTTACACTAGTTGACAAGCTGGTCAATTACATATTAGTAGGCTAAAAATTTTTATGGCAACTTAGTCAACTATAGTGTAAACCAGCGGTGGGCACGCAATGGCTCCGGGAGCCAGCGGCTGCTAACGAATTCAGATTTCGTGCCCACCGCTGGTGTAAACGGTGATCAACAGCCTACTTAGATGAAATTGACAAGCTTGTCGACTAGTGTAAATGCAGCCTTAATTTGTGATCAACCCAACTGAAAAGACAAACTACTCACCCGATTTGTTGTTTGTTTATTCATTTCACATTTGTAACTTATATTGAAAACTTGGTGCAGTGTGTGTGTGTTTTTGTTTTGTGTTGAACTAGCTGTCTGAAGACTCCTCCCACTGCCCACTGCCCACTGTCCCCACCCGCTCCTCAGTTGACCCAGGTGGTGGGCTTCCCCTCCACCCGGTAGCCGTTGTATGCCGCCGCAGCGGATGAGGCGGCGGCCGCCAGTTCGGATCTTCTGCTCGGTTCGCTGGCCCAGTACGACGGGGCAACTTCGTAGGATTGCATCATTTTGTTGCTGTTCTTGATGGCCGAGAGGATGAGGAGGAATATGGCCAGCTTGCCAACGAGTATGGACTTGACCAGCAGCAACTTCAACTTGGTAACCAGAAACGGAACAATTGCCGACTGGATGAGGAAGGGGAGTATGAAGAGGGGCAGCACTTTGGTGATCATGTCATACTTCTTGCCGCGACCTATTCAAGAATTGGTTAGCTCGCTTCGAGTAGTCTTCAGAGGATTCACTTACCCTCTTCGCTGTTGTCGGTGCTTAGCCAATGGGCACCAATGATCTCCTTGAGATTCTCGCCATCCAACTTGACGCACACAATGTCGTTGCTCAGATCCAGACTGACATTTAGGCCAGGTCCCACATGGTAGCGTTGCACATCCTCCTGCTCCTCTCCATCTGCATCTGCCTCTGCATCCAAAGTTTGTTCAGCTTCAATAAATTTATCATTCTTGATATGATTGCGATTCTTGCGTTTGCGCTTGCGTCGCTTTTTGCCAGATCCGGTTTCGTTGTCATCATAGATAGGCGTGTCGGTTTGTGCCTCGAGCAATGCCTCCGCATTGGCCTCGTTGCGCAATTCCAGAGCCAGTGCATCATCGATCGCCTGTTGTTCCTGCTCCTGCTCGACAGTTGCCTCATTGGTGGCCAGCTGTGTGGCACTCACGCGATTGCGGAGTCGCTTCCTGTACTCACTGGTCGTCTTGTTGCCCAGATAGGTGCTCTTGTAGTTCTTGTAGATGCCCATGAAGATGTGCGAGTTCTTCTTCAGCGCCTGCTTATCCTCCGGCTCATAGCTGCTGGCCAAGCCGCGAGCTGCCTCCGTCGCCGCATCCGAGTCGGAGGAGTCAGTGGAGGGGGCGTCGCTGGTGTCCTGGCCATGGGTCAAAGTTGCGCACAGCGCAGTCAGCAATAGGAATCTCACAACTCCGTTCATCTTTGGCGCATGTCACTTGCTCACACTGATCTGTTTGCCTTGCCAGCTAGCCACAAAATGTGGCACGATCAGCGGCCGACGCGCGTTTTATCAACTCAGTTGCAACTCAGCTGCTGTCGACGTCGCAGTTGCAGTTGTTGTTGCAGTTGTTGTTGCAGTTGCAACCACTGATCAAAGAAAGCCAGCAGCAACAACAACAACTGGCAACATTCTGCTAGAATTGGCATTGGAATTGGGAATTGGGAACAGCCAGATCCAGATCCACATCCAGACTCTCGACTTGGCCCGACTTGGCATTCTAACTGCAACTCGCAATACTCGCACTGAAACACGATTCTCGCTCCTATGAATTCTGAATCCTCCTCAATTAAGTTGCCAGCTGTCGTTGTCGTTGTTTGTGCTTGTTGTTGTTGCTGCTGTGTTGGTCAAAACATTGTTAGCCAAATGCATGCATGAACTAGTGGACGGTGCTACAGGCGAGCATACTCGACCGTCGGAGACCCCGTACTTACTGTGGAAAAGCAAACACTGCTTAAAATAAAATTATATAAATCGCTATTGGCTCAGATATCTTAAACAACAAAAAGTTTTCAATACTAAAACTTGATGTTCGACTGATCGTTCCTATGGCAGCTATGTGATATAGTGGTCCGATCCAAAATCTTAAACACCCACATACCAAGTTTGGAATCTCTAGCTCTATAGTCTTTGAGATCTAGGCGATTACACAGACTGACAAGGCTATATCGACTCGGCTGTGGATGCTGATCAACAATATATATACTTTATGGGGTCTGCCACGCCTCCTTCTGCCTGTAACGCACTTTTTTTTTGTGACAAAGTTAATAGTCCCCTGTACTTTTTAAAAGTACGGGGTCTAAAAATATCTGGAGTAGGCCTCCAATTTCTCATTGATCTCCTCAATGATTTCTTTTAGCTGTAATTGCCTCCCTGTCATCCACCTCTCCGCCGTAGAAGTCCGAGGTGCGAAGAAGCCATAAATAATATATGGAATCGTTAAGTAGTCTGAGATCTGGTGCAGTCTGGACCTGAGCTCGTTCGATTCTTCAGACAATTAGCTCTGACGGCGATCGCATGAGAAAGTTGTTGACAGAATTGCTTCGCAATTCGCAATTGCTCTCAACTTGATCGCGATCTTCAGCTTCTTTCCACTTACGGCTAAAAGCGGGAGTTTTGTTTAGTCTCCAACTGTACTCGAAATCCAGGCTAGAAAGTAAATTCTGTTTTGCAACTGTCAGTGCGAAAAATCCGCTTAACATATTTGGTATTTTATCCAACGACTTTCACATAACTGAAACTAACTCGGAACCGTTTTAATTAGATTCCTTGTAAATTTATGTATGTGTATTTCTATGTATTATTACTACAAAAGTTTGCTTGCTTTTTTCAGTGATAGAAATCCAAACAAGGAATTTAAATGGTAAACTTGACAATAAAAAATAAAATAAATTGGTGCACAACAACACTTAAAACTTGATTCTGAGAATGATATTTAAAAAAAAAAAAAACATATTGACCTGTAAAATCGCTAGTTCAGAGATATTACCAACTTCAAACTGTCATTTCTAAGTTCTAAGTTCATTATGCGTTTAAATTTAATTCATTTAAATAATAACAAATAAAAAATGGTTTTTAAAAATATCAATTACAATTGTCTGTACCGTACGATTAGTTTCGAGTGTTATTCACTCACTATTAAAGCCTCTATGTCATGTTTTACTAGTCTAACAAAGTAACTACTTATTAACATTATTTTGGTCTGATTGGATTTTTCTGGGTTTTCCCCAATCCTAGCAACAAATGTTGGGCCAGTTTATTTTCTCTTTCATTTCAGATACACCAGAGCATTTAATTTTAATTCAATTTTAAAATTTAAATATATATATAATTTTTAGTTTAATAGTAATATTAAATTAACCGTGGTGTTGGCTGCTTTTAGCCTGACAATAAATAAATGAATTAAGCAACTTTACTTTTATTACCAAAAAAATTCTAAATTTTGAATCTCAAGTTTTATTCAACTCCTGTCATTCTTAACTTAACTTAATTCCTACTTGTTTGTAACTCTTAATTGTAATTTTATTTATCCGTCATTAGTTATAGAAGGCTTAAGAACTCTTTTAACATTTGAAGTTTTAGCAGTGCGTAATGAAAGTGAATTGCAGTCTTGGCCTATATGAGTACAAACGAGTACTCATGTTGATCAATGAATATCCGTTACATAGTCGTCTGTTAAAAGTGCCGAATAGTTGAACAAATTAAAATGCGTTGGCTTATTGGTAATTACACGTAGTTGTCGGCTGGATAAATCATTATTGGCCAGCGACAAAAATGAAAGCGAATTGGGCTTAGAGACGGCTCGAGTCTGTCCTAAATATATAGACACGCGTCGTGAAAGAATGCCCGTGTCCATGTGGAAGCCCGAGACCAAGACCAAGTGCAACAGTGTGGAAAAGACGGGCCAAAAGTGTTGGAGTGCGTGCCCCTTTAAGGGCAGCGAGTGGGCAGTGAAAATGTAATGACAAACTCAAACTGTATGCATATTCAAATCAAAAAATTTTAAATAAAATAAAGAAGAAGATTGGGCATCGTCATCCAATGAAGAATTCCATTCCATTCCACACACTCAGCTGTGGCACGATTTGCTTGTTTTGGCGCACGTTCGTGCGACGTCCGGCTGTCGAATTTCAAGTAGCCAACAAATGGAGCTGGCCAATAGCTAAGGGCAGCACTGATAAAAGCCAATGACAGTCTGGGCAGCACATTCAATTGTCAAACAGTGCTGGTGCTGTTCAGTGTACAACCGAAACGGATTAGACCCAACGAAGGATTACAACGAATCTCTTAACTCAAATCTCTGAAATTAAAATGGCTGTCAATCAGAAATTCGCTCTCTTCGCGCTTCTTGGCCTTTGTATTCTGTGTGATTTGGTTTTGTGCCAACAACAGCAACAACAACAACAGGCCAGCAACAACTCCGACTCAGAATCCGATTTAACTGGTCAGTAGTTGCAGTTAACAGTGACTAAAAGTGACTATAACTAATAGATTTTCTTAAATTGTTATTCCCATTACAGAGAGCCGCACTTTTGGCCATCATTTTATGCGTCGCATTAGCTTCGCTTTGGTGCCGGGCGCGTTTGTTGTGGGCGTTATTACCACATTGCTGGCCGCCTTAACCGTGGTCTCCATCAAGGGTCTGGGCGTCGGCGTCATCCTCCTGGTGCTGGCCATCGGTCAGATGTTGTCCCGTGCTCTGCCCGTCCATGCCGCCGCCGCCTATTCGGCTGCCCCCGCCCCCGTGCCCGTTGTCTACTCCCATTCCCACACACAGCAGCCCGTCTGGCTGGAGAAGGAGTGGTAAGGGATCGAGGATCTGGATGGAGATGAGACTCACGTGGAGCGAGCTGGTAGCAGGCCTAATAATACCTCAGCGAGCATGCAACCAAATAATAATTTAAGACTAGTTTAAATTATTTATTTATTTATTTATTACAAGAGTAAATTATTTAATGCAGCGATCAATATTTATGGATCTATCAATATTCTTGCTACGCATATGAAAAGTGAAATTTATTTGTTGACCATCTACTGTTAACTCATTTGGTATGCACCTCAGGGCCATTCACGATTTACGGTTCTGTCGATTGCTCTTCCGCCGCGGCAGTTCCAGCTTTGGAAACGTGCAACGTGCTCCGAGTCCGAGTCTGAGGCATGGAAAGAAAGTCAGGAAAGTCTCCTCCAAAATGGGTCACATTTAATCAAATATAGATAAATTGCTAGCTCTGTTTGCTGGAATTTCTCTATTGATCGTAGGCAGTATTTACGTAGATCTCATTATGATCGGCAACTAATTAATATAAACTCTCACTTGATTGACTGTCACTTAATTAGCTGACCAATTGTCTGACCACTTTAAGTCCGGCTTCAATTCTTCCACTTTGCGACTGTTTAAGATTTCTGCACTTGAAAAGTTTCTAATCGGTTGGCGTTGATATCTCTCTGACATTGTTCAGTGACTGATATATATACATATAAACACATGTGTGTGTAGGTACACAGAGAGAAAAACCCCACACTAAAATTATAGCAATGTTTATCTTTAAATCATAATTAATGAATAAATAAATAAACTAAAATTAAGTTTTTAACATTCTTCAAATTCATAATTGAAGCAAGTAAAAAGAAGACGCTAATGTACAAAATTCTTCATTTTTTTGCTCTGTGTAGCGATATCAAGTACTGAAAAAGTAAAAGCGATAAGGTCCAGTTAATGCCTAATCTCATTTTTATAGCCAAATTGTGTCATAATCCTGAAACTAAAAATTGTGCCAATAAATAACATATTGATTTTCACGGCCAACAAAGTGGAACGGCCATAATTCAGACAAATGGGGCAAAGATATCGAGAGCGCTGGCTATTTGACCTGCTAAACTAAATCTAAGTGGCCGCCAACAGTTGGCAAGTGGATAAACAAGTTGACCGAAAGCGTCGAAGAAAAGTGCAGTCGAGAAAATTGAAGGCTAGGAGTGTTGATGCTTTGATCTTGATGCTGCATTCAGTTTGGAGCTGTTGCTGCTCCCGTGCAGTCGTGCAGAAATCGAGACCAAAAGTTGGCAATACAATAAATAAAGAAAATAATATTATATAAAGAAATACTTAGTAATAAGAACTTAGTATGCGCATCATAATCTTTGCCGTGTTTGTCCTGCTAGGACTTTGCCTCACAAATGCTCAAGAGTCGGTAATAAACAAAAATATTTTTTAAATATTTCTATTAAATATACCAAATGTTAAATGACAATAACTATATAAATGAACTGAATTTTTGTAAATAAAATTCAAACACATTAAAAACAATTATTTGAATTTAGAATAATTTCTATTGCATACTTTGCAGCGCGCATTTAAATACTGTGCTGACACAAACAAAAGCTGCTTGACACGAAAGTACGGTTCATCGATTCCCATGCGCATCTATGAATGCCTGCGTGAGTTTAGCATGATGCGTTGCACGAAGCTTTTTGTCTTGCAGAAGCTGGAGGAGCGCAAACAGTTGCCACAGACTGGAAATCTGACCAGGGACTTTATGGAGCAGTTTTTCGGCGAGGAAACGCAGCTGGGCAGCCTGATAGGGGAAAAGAATCTGCAAATGTCGGATAAGGAATTAAATCAACGGCTGGTGCAGAATTTTCAGCGTTTCTTCAAGCATCGCGACATTAAATTGCACTTTCTGCCAGGCATGATGGTCAAGATTGTGCCCAGTAAGGAGAACAAGCTGAAGTTTACGCTGAAGAAGGGTGAGTACAAATTGAGGAGCCTCTGCCGCTGACTCTCTGAGTGTGTCTGGTTTCAGCCATTAAATCGCGCATGGGTCGAGCCCGACGACGCGACACTGAAGAGATGCAACTGAATCTAATGAGTCTGCCGTCCATGACTGGAGCTGTCGGTGGCACCAGCGCCAGTGTCGAGGCATACGAGCCCGAGGCCGAGGGCGACTCCAAGCAACAGGGCCTGGGAGCGGGTGTCCATGGCGGCGAGGGCGGCGGTGGCGGCGGATTGCTCAACAAGCGCAAGAAAAAGCAATCCTATAAGACGACAATGCTGCAGGTGGCCGTGCCCATCTTAGTGCTGCCCATCATCCTGCTGGGCAGTCTCTTGCCCTTCATACTGCCCACCCTCAAAATGGCCACCATCCTATCGCTGCTCATGAACAACGGCGCCTTCATGGCTGCCATGCTCTATGCCTACGCCTCTGCCACCGCCTCCAGCGCTGCCAACCAGCCGCAGCACATCAACTATGGCTACTCCGAAGGCTTCCACTGACCCAATCCCCATCGATCCACCCCTATTGTAAAACTCAATTGATTTATCTAATAAAGACTGTCTCCGGTTCTATGTTTGTAGTTCACAAAAATGTTTAAATTAGTTTTTTACTTTGTAGAATTTTAAAGTGAGCAAAAAAGATAATTGGCCGAATTTTTAACTTTTTATCTATCCACTAATTAAGGCTCTGGCTCTGCTTCAAGAGTATCTGCTAGTGTCATACTTTCATCTAAAATATTCTGATTTAAAAAAAAAACAAGTGGGAAAGGCTATAGTCGAGCTCCCGACTATAGGATACCCGTTACTTATTTAAATCAATTTAAAATATTTTTATTGCATGTTTTAGGCACTTAAGTTGCTTAAAAACTTATATCAGCCATTACCATCTTTCTATTGGTCCGATCTTGCTACGATTTAGTAGGTTGCAAGGTAATAATAGTAGTAAACTTTAAGTGATAAAAAAATTCTCATATCTTGAAAATTGTGCGTGTGGTGGCTTATCGCGATTTACGGAGGCGGAAAGGGGTGCTTCAAAAAATTTCAAATAAACTTGACCTGAATAACTTCAATAAATTCTTTTCTCCGTGCTCTTCTAAAGTTTTGTACATTCTAAAATAATACAAATATAATATAAATATATATAAAAATAAAAACCAATTTGAAATTCCATGGACAACTTATCAGATCTACACACGTCAATTCTAAAAATAAATCTAGAAAAATTCATTTAGACACGACCACGAATTTTGGGTAGACTTTTCTTGACCAAAACTTAAAAAGTGGGGTTGTCTTATGTTTTTATTTTGTTTTTTTTTTTCTTTTGTTTTTGTCCAACTCATTAAAAATGTATGAGCGCGTGCGAGACTGTAGCAAGAATTTTGAAAAAACAAGTAAGAAACGATACATGTTTTTACTTCCCAGACAGGGAATTTAGAATAAAGAAACCAAAGATTGAGCTATTGAACCAAGTTTCACAAATAGCAACGAGTATACTTAGTAATGATAATTAATGCACGCGTCAGTTTAATCCGAGGCATTTGAATAAACATTTCTAAGATATCAATGAATGAAGCAACTCAAGAATGATTTCAAATAAATGAACACAGTCTCTTTGTTTGTTCAGGAAAAATTTTATTCCATTTTCATTTTCCGACCTCCCTAATTCACGAATATGTGACAAACGAAGACAGTAAATACATACAATTTTATGGAATTATAACGATTTTTTTCTGGTTTTTTTTATGGTGTTTTGTGATTATAGATTATACTTATAGCTTAATGTCCTACACACCTAATAACTAACAAATAAACAATTTACACAATTTTAATTTTCTCGTTGTCTTACAATTAATTCTTAGAAACTAAAATTTCTAACGCTTTTTGCGTGGTTTATTTTACACATTTTTAGGGTCAAGTGTCCAATATTGTACGATATTTGTTACAAATTCATAATATACATATTTGAATTTCTGCACAAATTTTGTCACTTATCTCGAATATAAATTTATTTTTGGAATTGAAGCAATTAGTAATTCTCATTGCCCTCGATGCGCTTTCTACCAATCGAACCCATCAACATGTCGGTTAATATAGCAGACTCCCCTTCAATTGAATGTTGAATATTAATTTCGCCTTATACCAGATACCAATTGGTAATGAATATACATAGTATTAATTAAATACTGCAGTCCCAATTATTTCTAACCAGAAAGGGGCTCGCATATTTAGTTAAGTATAGTACGCACTCGAGACGCAATCGACGCAATCTAGTCTCTAATCCTGTTTACACTCTACATCACTATGATTGACAATTGTGGCACAACTGCGGTCCTCTTCGCTAATGTCCTTATCATCCCAGCCCCAGACAACGTTCTGCTCCTTCTCGTGATCCAGATGCATGACCAACTCGTTGGTCGGTGCACTGTTGTTGTTATTGGCATCCAACTTGGCGGCAATGTGAGATCCATCTCCGGTGCGCATAACTCGCTTGTAGACCATCTCCTGGGTAACATACTTCAGGTCATAGGCTTGTCCTTTACAGGCAAAAGGGAAAAGGGAAAGAAAAGACAAATTCAACAACTGTTCTCCATTTAGAAGATAATCCAAGGTATGTTTACCAATCTTAGCCATCAGATCAATGAAGCCAGTGGTCCAATTGTGACTGTAGGTGCCCAGCTCAGCCGCTTTGTAATCCCAGGGGAAGACATGGTGATAGTTATGCCATCCCTCGCCGAAGGTAATGGTGGACACCAGTTTGGAGTTGACGGAACTAATGTTCACATCGTAGGGCCTCATGCCGTAGAAGTGGGCAGCGCTGTTCACCAGCCAGGTGCCGTGCAGGGAGATGGCATAACGCAGCATGGAGCAGGTGAAGAAGCAAACCTTCAGGGAGGTGCCCATCCAAAGGTAGGGGATCATCATGGGCACGACGAAACAGCAAATGGGCATCACCACGAAATAGTATCTAAAATGAAATAATTTAATAAATAATTTAATTTTAGTTTAAATCGGGGATTAAAACCGAAACGAATATCGGTTTCAATTATGTTTTCGGTTATCGGTTATGCAAAATCATTGAATAAAGGTTTCGTAACAGTGAACCGGGTTTTGCATGTTTCGATTTTGAAATACCGATATGGTTTTGCAAAAAAAAAAATTCTTTGCAAAATCATAAATATATTAGTAATATCCTAATAATAATAATTTAAAATTCATTCAAAAATTTTTTTCACATATTCTTCAGTTTGATGTAGTTTAGTTATTACATTTTAACAATTTTAATATTTTATATTCAACAAATTTATTTTATTTTCGCTTATTCAGTGCAATGAAAATTCGATTTTAAATATCACAAATAAAAATTCAAAATTAAACATAAGAAAATTAAATTCTAAAATCCAAATTAAAAATGAAAAATAAATTTTTTTTTTCGATGTATAAAAAACCGAAATTAACACTTATAAATGGAACGGCTACTATACGGTTATTTCGGTTTACAGAATTTCGGTTTAAAGGTTTCGGTGAAATGAAAATTTTTTTTCCGGTTACGGTTTTAAATTTCAAGTAGTTCTGACCGGTTAAAGGTTACGGTTTCGGATAGGGTTTTAATCCCTTGTTTAAATTTAAATTTATTTTTAAAATATAAATTTAATGTATAAGAAAATAGAAAATAAGAAAAGTTTGTAAATTGAACTCACTTCCTCTGGAACATCACGACGGGATCCTGTTCAATGTCGCTCATGTCAATGGACTTGCCCTTGATGCCGACGTCGGGATGCTTCCTGCACATCAGCCAACCCATGTGGGCGAAGAAGAAGCCACGGCGCGAGTTGTGGGGATCGGCGTGTGTGTCAGTGAACTTGTGGTGCACGCGATGGTCACGGGTCCACTCCCAGATGCTGTTCTGGAAGGCCAGCGACTGGCACAGCATGAGGAAGATGCGAAGTGGCAGCTTGGCCTTGTAGGCCTTGTGCGACCAAAGGCGATGGACGCCAGCCGTGATGCCCAAACCACCCAGGAAGGTGAAGAAATAGGCTGTAAATAAATTAAATAAATGAATTTACGAATAAATGAAAGATTAATTTGTGACTTACCAGTCACGAGCTCCAGGTAAGCGCTCTCCGCAAAGATCAGCCACAGACCGTACAATGCCATCGAGTGCAAGATGATGAAGAGCACCACATTGTGCCACACAATGTCCGCTTTGTAGGGTGTGGAGCCCGAAGTCACTAGCTTCTCCTTGGTTGGAACAGCAGCTGCCACTGGCGCCGCCTTCTTGGCTGACGGCGTTGGGGTTTGTTTTACCGCAACAGGTGCGGCAGTTGGCGTCATCTTGTTGTTGTTGGCGTCTGAAATGGCTGTCTCGGCCAATATAAATGTGCTGCCTATTATATTCGGTGCCATCTGCAAAAGCAAAACCAAACACAAATACAAATCCAAAACAAAACATAATAGCTTCTCTCAGATATATTGCGTGTTATGTTTACGGAATCGAAATGAATCATGTCCATAGTTTGCTTCCTTATTAATTGCCTGTCAGCGCTCGTTTTAGAGCTCTTGACTGCTCAATTATGTGCAGCTTTCAGATGCAAATCGAACTCATTTCATATGCCCATCATGTACTTCAGCTTTCTTCATATGTACATGGCATCTCCCCCACAGCTGCATGGCTAATTATGGACCAGCTTAAAGCAACAACTACATTCGTCTCGTTACCAACGACCTTCAGCCAAGAGTTGAGCTACTTCATCTACTCAAATCCGGCACAAAAGACACCGAACCGGAAGTCATTGGCAAACCAATCGAAACGATACAAAAAACAAAAAAACAACAAAACAAAATAGAAAAAAAAATAACTAAAATTCTGTCTGATTCCAAGACAATCAACGAAATCAATACACAAATGTACATAATTAATTGTTGTTGTTAATAATATGTAGTTACTAATCGTTAGCGAATGGAATAAGAAAGTTGCAGCAAATGTTGCCAGATGCATATCAAGTATACGTTCTATGCATTGAGGTAGGTTCTAAACATCGAAATGTATTTTATGTACATATGTTGAAATAAATTGTCGTTGTTTGGATTTAAATAATTTACCCGACCATGGACAACACTCAAAACCAACAATAGCAAATAGCAAAACGCTAAGTTTACAGCTGCATACATTAGAACTTTCGCATTTATTTTCACAATGTGCACATTACGCATACGCCAAGTGGGCCGGTCTATGATATTTGACACTTTGACGCACGTAGCACAGTTTTATTTTTTTGTGGCAACTCCAACGATGCATTTCGTTGCACACTCGTTGCTGACGTGGTTGGTTGTTAGTTAAAGATGAAGATGCATTTGAAATGCCAACAGACACTTGAAAATGTGTATGACTTGCAAGCTGTGACATTGGCCGTGTGTGAATTTGTATGTTATCTCCATCTCATTGGTAATTGCGCTTGCAATTTCAATTTCAGCTAACAACAACCAGCAACAATAGCCATAACAACAACAACTGCCCCAACTAGTTCTCTGTGTAGCGCGTTGTTCATGAGAATTTTCGGTTTGGCAAACTGGCTAAAATTAATGACTGACTGTTTGGCTCTCTGTCTAACCAACTGCTTGTGGCTTTGGGACTCTTAGATTGACTGACTGACTGACTGACTGGCAAACAGTTGGCTTCTTTAGAATCAGCAACCGGTTGACCTCATAACATATGCATGTTGTTTATTGATATAAACAAAAAGTATTCTTATTGGTTGTTGAGAACTTTTCGAAAAATCGTAGATCGTGTTTTCTGCTTGGCTTCGATCGTGAATTTCAAGTCAATAACTTGGCACGATTCAATGTCAAGTTAAAGCCACAGTCGAAGCCATAGCCACTTAATCGAAAATTGAATTACAGACCAGCAACCAAGAACAACAAGCAAATACTCAATTCAATTTTTTGGCAAACCCTTGACATTGCATTTTAAAGCAATTCCATTTACATTCAGAGCAAATTAGCCATACGAGGATTTACATTGAATTGTTAATTTGAACAGGTATTTTATTCTAATATATTATATATGTAGAGGCACTAGGCATTCGATTCGTTTCGATTCGATTCGATTCGATGTGACCTCCAACTTTGGCCCACCCGCATTAATTAATTGAACCTATCATGCAGTTGGTTCCAAATGCAATTTAATCAAATGGCCACTAGACAAATAAATAAATTAATGTAATCTGATTAATCCTATTTTTGTACAAATAATGAAAGACTAAGATTAATTCTAACTGACACGCGCTTCTTTGCATACATCAAACACGTTTTTTTTTTGCGTCCAAGCTCGGTTTAGATGCGATGAGGCATCTGATGCGACCATCCTTACCGGAATTATTAGCATAGTTAAATAACCAACAAAGCCGAAAAGACTTAAGTATACATATATATATACAATTATTCATAGAACTGCTTTTGTTTAGAATCTAAGATATTTATATATTGTATGCATAAAGAAACTCGTGTGTTTGTGGAATCAAGGTTCTTTTGAATGGCAACAAGTTTTGAAGGTTTTCATCTACCTTCGACTGTGGTTTTCAAGCCGGGGGTTTTTGGGCAGATGCGATGGCAACTGAGATTCGACTATGATCGCTGCCCGGCAGCCAAGCACGTCATAGAGACCGAAAGACAGACAGACAATCAGACAAACCGATTGACAATACTCGTAATAACAATAAATCTAATACAAACGCAATCTGATGAGTGCGAATCTCTGAATGCGAATCTGGCGTGAATGCCGTAAATGTATCTGTGGCTGGACTCATCTACATTCACACTCATATACACATTCACACTCACATCCATCGTCAGATTCACATCCATTGATCGATTCGCAAAACGCACGCAACAAACGACGCATGCGGCATAATAAAATGTGACTCGGACAGGGAGTGGGAACGTGACTTCTGGACGGACACTACGTTCTATGGGTACGGGTATGGGTACTCATATGAGTACTCCTATGAGTACATTTCGAATTATGCGTGGCATCAATATTCATTATTCCCGCACTGGTAGCATACCTCTGAAATTACTGGGTGCTAAACAAAATCCATTTAAATACAATTCGAATAAATCTTGGAACCGCATAGAACTATGGCGAACATAGATACATATATGTATATAGTATATATACGAATCTATATGGTAGCAACCACTTTGATATCAAAAGCTAGGCGCTTATCTGCATATTTTATAATTTTTATGCGATTACTCGAATATCAATTTAGTTGTCAGTTGTTCAGCCGTGCTGCTTTTTAAGGCTAGCATAATTTTTGTTATTTCTTTATTGTTATCTGTACGTGATCTGACAAAGGGTTGGATAGATACAAATACAAGTAGATGGCGATAGTGCTCGCTGATTTGATTTCTGATTTCCTCTATGTATTGTAGATGATTCACAACTATTTGTTTCGTGGTTTCTATTGACGTTTTCAGTTCGATCGATCTATCGATCGATCGTAGTTATTTAAATTTTTTATTGCGAACAATGGTTCAAATTTTATGACAGATTCTTGACAATATTTCTGACTTCCGCAAAATAAAAGAAAAATAATAAACAAAAATAATAAACTTGAATTAAGTGTTGCTTTTTTATTTTTGTTATTGCTTTTTAAAATCTTTATAACGAAAAATATAATTTCATGTGTTTATGAAATAAATCTTCAAATTTTTAAAGACAGCAAATGTTGACGAACTATTTATGAGTTAGATATTCCATGTAAATATAAATCTAAAATCTTTTAGAAATTTTAGTTTTATTTAAAAAAAAATTAAGCCTAAGTATTGATTCTTTTTTTCAAACTGGAAGCTCTAATTATGTGACAGATCGGCGACTCTAACCACTGAGCCACCACCACCTAATTATTGTACATGTCCTTTTAGAAACTACTCTCACCTTAAGAATTTCAAATGTAAGTTTTCACTTCCTTCAGTAAGTTTGATTTTATATAATTAATTTGAAGAGTTCTTTCGTTTGCTGACAAATAAAAGCAACTTTGTCAGTTTTATAATTTTTCACTTTACACCACACGCAAATGTTCGTATTGCATCCCTTGAAGGATGTTCGTTCTCCTTTTTTTGGCTCTCCTGAATTTGTCTTCACTCACGGCACATCCACGTTTCGCGAAGAATGTACGGCGTATGGAAGTACGGAACGAGTCGCAGATCTTTTTAAGCGGCTAGTCGAATATAATTCGCACAGACCCGAACTTAGACGAACTCGGTGGCTGAGAGCTCGGCTTTGTGCTCTTGAATTGGAAACTGAACAGTGCCTCAAATAGTTAACAACGCCGAAATTTAAAGACGATTTCTGTTTGCCGAACACACAGTCGGCTTTTCGCTCGCTCGGATCGTTGGCGATTCTTGATCTCTGACGACGACGACGACGACAATATTGGGGTCGGAGTTGGGGCTGAGGTTGGGGCTGAGGTTTGGGCTGCGACAGAGATATAGACTTAGGCGCTTATGTTTATGTTTTTGAAATGTACGGCGCGTGTCTCAACTTTGAATTGTTTTATTTTTGGCCAAGTTATGAAGCTGTAGCTTGGTTTTGAATTTAACCAAGCTCAAATGCTTTGCATTACTTTACTTTACTTGTTGTGAAAATGTTGGCGGGGAAAAACGTTTAGTTAAATTAGCATTTAGCCATCCTAAGTCGTGTCTAGTTGACATATTGCACGTAGGCCCGTCTCTTACGGCTCTCACGGAAAACTGGCCCAACAACATTTAACTGCGCTTCTTATCTGGCGGCGACTTTGGCTTATTCAACAGGGTTGCCATGGGCCATCATGGGCTGCAGGTCATGCAAGTCCATCTATCGGTCAAGTTGAGCACGTTGCCGTTGATCTTCTTCTAAATAAACTCGTTATATATATGCTAGAGTATTAAGTCCATCAATTGGCCCAAATGTCGTTTAGCTGGAATTGTCGGTTACCTCAGTTAACAGTTTGCTGTCGAATGTACGAGTATTTTCCCAATCTGGTTTCAGTTCTAAAAAGCCTTTTCATGACCAAACTTAATTGCTGTTTAATCAGCGTCAATATTTGGGTCCACAACAAAAACAAAAGCATAAACAGAAACCCCGAGAAGAGACCTCCGTTCTGTGGATAAATATGAGAGCAGTTCGCTGTTTAAGCCATTATCTATTGTATCAGTTAATACTGTTGTGCCTTTGCCCAATAATTATGTATTTGTACATCAAGTATTTTTTCTTGCGGCTGTTTACAGTTTTTTTTCTTTTCTTGTTTTTTGGCCATATGTTTATTGCTTTCGCATAGAGCGCAAAGTTGAAATGAGTTGTGTCTAATTTTGTTTAGTGACGGACACTAAAATTGTTTACTATCCAGACAGACATTCCCCTGAGGAGGGAGGAAAGTGGGAAGTCTATATGTCAAAAGTCTCCATTACGAGGGCTTGACAATGTTCGGCAACCTATGCAACAACACTTGAAGGTCAAAATGTGGCAGCCAATGTTGCAGATTACGCACTGTGGTCACCGTGTTGCAAGTACTGCTGAACAAATATGAAATAAACATAAATTATTTTAAGCTTTTTTGCATTGCCAACCGGTTTCAATTGGGGGTAAGGAGCGACTTCTTACAATAAGCACTTTTAAAAGACATTTACAAATTCACGCATGTGCGAATTTAATAGTGTAATCAACAATATAATAGCAACATTATTGTAGCACGTGCTCACGTGCAAAGTAATACAATAACTACATGATTAAAAGCAAAAGACATTCAAAATTCAACCTGTTTTCTGTTTTTCTGCATTTACTGAATGAACAAACTCGTAATTCTCGTACGAGACCTGAACAATATTTTATGATAAATAATCAAGAGTCATAAAAAATAATTAAATGTCATAATTAGCAGCGGAAATAGGGAATTTAGATTTATTTTATTAACTCCACTGTGCACAAGCCAAGTAATAATTCTTAATGAATAACTATTAAAAGTAATAAAGAACTATAATTAAAAGTTGATAAAGAGAATAAATATTTTGTAATACTTAAAAATATTCATTTAATTTAGGTCTTCCAAAAAAATTTAGTTAGTTTCACTTTATCAGGAAGAATTTAAAAATCACATTTATAAGTTAATAAGTAGAATACTTAATTAATAGCCAGAATGACACTGTCGTGTCAACGTTGCCCCACTGTATGAAGACACTACTTAAAAAGTATGCAGAGTCAAGTATGTAACCCCATCATATCTTTTTTAGCCTTCCTGAGCAATTGAAAGGCAGCAGCAACAAGCAGTTAACAGCTAATGGCAATGTTGCTGCCAAAACACATAATGACTTGCAACACTCTTAAATTAAAAAAAAAAAAACAAAAAACAAATCTTTGAGATGCACAAAGAATCGTGCTGAATCGAGCAATCTCCAGTCGCAGTCAAGGCAATTTCAAGAACATTGCAAGTTCTTGAACAGAGTCAATTACCCAGACAATTATGAAATTACTCGGTACTCTCGCAATGTTGGTTGTTTACTCGTATGTTGGGTATTTAATTACCATGAAACCATGTGCCCAACCTTTGGAATGACATCAATTTCACTGGTGCGAGTATTCACTTTTAAGATACAAATCCATACATTTCATTTCAGTTTAGTTACATTAGGTACAAGTACAAAGTAATATGTGATGCTTGAACTACGTTGAGGTATAGTTAATTGAAATGCGGCTCGCGAGATCTGTAAAAGTCGAAACGAAACAAAAATAAAATCATGCCAGTACTCGCTGATCAATGAGACAATGTAAAAAAAGGCAGCGTTTATTTTATTTTACAAGTCTAAAGTGCGTGAAAACCTAATTAAGGCTAACACATGCGCTCCAGCCGTGAAGCCACTGCAATGATTCCTATCCGATCTCCTATCTGAGATTGCTTTCAACCAAATCATTATGTAAATGCCAACTGCGAACTGCAAACTGCGAAATGTGAGACGCAGTCACAGTCACAGCCACAGGAAGAACGCAATGTCACACGTCTGTCAACATGGCTCAAATGTGACATGAAAATGGCAAGTGGAAAACAAACAAAAACAATGCGAGCAACATGCCTGGAGTCATGGCTAACACGAGATTCAAGGGACAATCTCAAAGTGCCAACCAAAATCTTATTTCTGTTAAAGAGTGTAGCAACATTATACGCCATTTATCAAGCTCGCTTTTACGATCTTAAGTGGTACAAATAAAATCCATTAGATACCTATGTACACATATTGTATGTAGAAAAATTGTCAATTTCATCTATAGGTTTGTACTCACATAAAGAAGTGCTTAAGCGGGGAATACCCACAGATGATAGTTAAGGTAACATACAAGAAGATTAGAAGTTGCTGAAGTTGAAATAAAACTGGTTTAAAAAAAATATATATGTCTAAAAAATGTATACAAAAAATTATTAAAGCAATTGTTAAGAATATTTATGCTTTTGTATGACGACAATTCATTGAGTTCTTTTAAGAGCACCATAAAACCTGACCAAAGTCTTGAATGCAAAATCATTGATATTGGCAAAAAATGGAGTAGCTGCCGAGGTAAATTAACAAATTGATCACGTGCCAATAAACTCGCCACATTTGAAACTCTGCATCTGATTTTTTTGCTTTCCATTTTGGTTTTTTTTTTTTTTCAATTATATGCTTGTTTCCGCGTTCTTTACACCTGCACTCCGTCTTTGGTGAGGTTGCTAGGTGCTGTCCCAGAACTTGTTGCCAGATACTTTACTATTTTCATTAACAACATGATCATGCTCAGCATCGATAAGAGCAAAAGACGCATGCTACTTAGAATTCTACAGAATATCGAAGACAATCCGCCAAACCTGATTCGTGTTTTAAATAAATAAAATATATTTTCTGAAGTCTGCGCCTATGAGTGTGTTGCCCGTTCCACTTGGCTTTTATTTTGGGGTTTCTATTATTAAATTCTTTTATAGTTTGCTAGTTAAAATATGCAGGGGATACACTCATACATACAGATAGATAGAGACGGGTTCTTCAAAAGTTTTACGTCAATTAGTAAGATTAATATTTGACAGTCCGGTTAAAACTATTAGTATATGCTTAGAACTGGACTTTAAGGAAAAGGTCTGAAATTATCTAATATTTTAAGTGAATATTGTAAAAAGAGACATCCTTAGACTTCTCTTCATTTCATATCTTTTTGATTAATAGCATAGAATTTCGGAATTCTTTTGATTAGAACAAGTTTTCCTTGATTTTGAGCCTTGACTAAAATATTGTACATATTTCAACTCCTAATATGTTATTGAACTCCTAATAGTTTAAATTATGATTCAGTATATTACAAAAAATAAGAAATAAAATTTGGTTTACATGCCAAGAACAAGAAATACAACTTTTTTGTAGGCACTATGTAATTAAGAGTCTGAAGAAGACATTACTTCCGCTTTTTTTTTATTATAATATTATCTTCCGCATAGAGCGAAGCGAGCCACAAATGTAACTGTAAAGAATTGAATAATAGAGAAGAGAAGAGAAACATAAGGACAAAGTTGAAACGGCATTAAACAATAATTAAAATATGTAAATGGATACAGAGTCGAGTTTATCGATAGGGGCCAAAGTCGCGCAAAATCGAAGCTCACCTCGACGCGTCATGCGGCTGCCTCAAGATTCAACATTCAACATCACATCCATTTCCAAATGCCGAAGAATTAAAGCAACAAAGCAACATTAAAAAACGAAATCATCAATTTAGTTTGCTGCTGTCTGATTAAATATCAGGAAATATAAAATGCAAAGCAGCCCCGTCAAATTGTAACAGAGCACAACAAAAACAAAAATTGAAAAAGAAAACCAGAAAACAAGAAAATCATAACTAGTTTCCAAGCGCTGCGTTGATAAGCGTGCGAATTTGACCGTTGCAAGAGAAGCAAGTAAACAAAGACATTCAAAATTCAAAAAAAAAGCAAAGAAAAAGAAAAGCAATATCGAATGGATAAGGTCTGATAATTAATGCGTGTTATTGGCAACCGTTGCGTCTTCTATTCGTATTTGCATTGACATTGACTTTGACCGAGAAATCGAGATTGAAATCAAAGCCAATGCGGCGTATACTTGCTACACATATGTACTTAATTATATAAGTGTTTATGTATCTGCGAAACAGCAGAGCCACAACATTTGACATTGCTGTTGTTTGGGTATTCGTGAATGCATTTCGTTCACAGTGATTGATTCACGCATTATCTGAATGATAATACTGCATTTAACTGCCATGTCAGACTGCAAAATGTGTCTTGCATTTCCATGGGCCAATGGACTCTGTATAGTATCAAGGACTTTATGTTTTTGTTTTTATCTTGACCATGAAAAATATTCCAATATTCATTCATTCATAGTTCGTTGGGGACGCACCATTAAGCAACTTCAGGCGGCCACCCACAAATTGTTGTTGTGGTAGCAGCAGCCGCAGTCATTGGGTCAAGTTTAATAATAATACTCAAACAATATGCTAGAAATATTGCTCAAGACTAGATCAAAAAACGGCATTGACCGTTTTGTCTTTTGCCAGCCAATGATTATAGCATCAAGCGAATAGCAGAAAAACAGCAATGTTTTCAAGCCAATGGGTTATTTGCAATGTTTAGCATAGGGTCGCACTTCTGCCGAAACTAATGCTTATGCTAATAATAAAACTGATCGTACCGTTGCGGCGAAACCGGCGACGATGCGACATCGTTTATTGTTATTTTCTTCATTTCCTGGTTTGTTTCAGTTTCAGTTTCGTCGACGATCTTAGCAGTTATAATCAATAATTTGTTGCGATTCATGTGCTGAACTAACATTGGCCTCCATTTCTTGCTTAATGTTGCTTTTGGCCCACAAATTCTTATTACACTAACAAATTAGTTGTTTTTAAAATTCTTCACAAAAGTTATGCAACTATTGGCAGTGAAAAATAAAACTTAAATTTCCATTTTATATCATTAGCTTAGCTAACACCTATGTCCATGACCTATGTTATTGTCCACATCATCAAGTAATACATAATTCATTTTCGAATTACTTAAGTAGGAAGAAATAAGTGTTTTTGTTTTGTGCTGAAATTAAAACTTTAAATTATTTGTTAATGATATGTTAATCATTACATTATATGTAGGCATGAAATATTTTGCGTTTATTGTCTCTGGGATCGGAAAGCACACAATTAGCAACTAACTTCGATTTAAAATTTAACGGCCCTCAGTTCAAGCCCATTAATATCGATAGCATCCAGTGAATCTATCGATACTGAGTGATAGAGTGCGAAGCTTGCCAGATGCGGAAAAAAAACAAATCTTAATACGCAGGCAGGGTGGGTGGCCACACTTGCAGCTTATCTGAGATATGTTGTCAAATTTTTAATCAGCTTTCTTTTTTGGTGGATGTTTTTTCAATGCTTAAAAAAAAAGCATGAAGAATAAGTAGACAGTAAATGATCATTTTGAAAATTTTCAGTGTTTGAGCCAACCAAGGGCTGCCACCTTGTTTTGGCAGTTGGGCCAGCGCTGCCACACAGTTACAATGTTTTGTGTTTTTTTTTGCATTTTTGTAGAACTTTTTAAAGAAATTTAAATAACTCAATAATAGTATTTAAAGTGTAATTCAAAAACCAAGAGAATAATAAATTTTCTAAAATAATAAAGTTGATTTTAAAACTAGCTTGGGACACGACAGCCTTTGCGTTGTAAAAAAATTAACAAATTAGTAAAATATTCTAAAAAAAAATTATAAAAATTTAAAAAAATATAAGAAATCCTCCTTTCAAAGCTCTAGCTTCAATATTTATTGTGAAAAAAATAAAATGTAAATATTTAACTCTTTTTCTGAAAAGAGTTAAATTCGGTCAATTTGAACCTTCCGCCAAGGCTGCCACCTTTTTTTTGGCTGCCATTTTGTTTTTACCGTTATATTTTCCGACCAAGCACACACACACACACACACACACACCAAACACCACACAACACGCGCGCAATTATTAAATCAAAATGTCACATTTTCCACTGCCGCGTGCATTTTGTCCGGGGAAAGGATGTTCAAATTACGATCAAGGCACGACGAAATAGTAAACGTAGAATGCGTGCACTGCGCTCCAAAACCACCACGACTGTTCCACGGCTCTGTTCGAAATACGGGAAACTTCCTCAAGCACATCAAAGTAAAGTGTACATACATGTATTGTTTTATTAGTGCGTTGTCCATTAACATTTTTTAACTTAAAATTTTACCTGGATTGCGAAGAAGGAACATCCTCAGAAGCTGGGTTTGCTAGAGTTAATGAAAATTGCCCACAAGGCAGAGCTAGCCTTAGCTAGAAAACTGCGACGAAGGAAGAAGAAAACACCATCAACACCACCAGTCGTCATTAAATCGACTGAAGAAGTCCCTACCAAGAGGCCGTCGAGCAGTCACCTCCACCATGACCACACATATTTCCAAGAAACCCACAAATTAAAACAACCAATGAATGGATTGTTGCGCAAATAATATATATTTATAAACATTAATTAATTAATATTAACACACATTAATATTACCATAAGTATTTAGAATATAAATCTTATATAGTCGTCCCGTCAGCTTAATTAATTGGTCTATATTATTCTAACTGAATGAAGGGATCTCTTGGGGGAAATTCATTCCTGGATGAGTGAGTGCTAAATGAGCAATTTGGAAGGAACATGTTCACTTGCTCACTTCAGGGAGCAACTCTTTTTTGTTCACTCACTCATGAGCAACCCAACACTACTTATCTGAGAAATGTTGTCAAATTTTTAATCAGCTTTGTTTTTTGTAAGCCACTCGTTGTTACAATTATTCAGACATTCTTTTGTTTGTTGTGCAGCTGGGAACGCGAAATATGATTGTAATTATATTTAGTGCAGAAGCAGCCACAAAGCAATGACCGTGCGCGGCATAGAAGCCATTAATTTGTACATGCCGACGTCGAAGTCAGATGTGAGAGCAGCCATAAAAACAGACGTAAGAGAGGAAACGGGGCGGATCGTTGAACCCGTTGCTGTTGTTGTTGGCAACGGCGACGCAATGACGTCTGTGGAACGCTACAGACAGGAATGGACACAGCTACTGGCCAATTTGGATGAGGATCCAGAATCGCTGCGTCTGGCCGCCTTCAATGGCCAGCTGAAAATGTCCAAGTTTCGGAGCATCCATTGGGCATTGTTGTTGCGTGTGCTGAACGTTGATCATCGCAGCTGGCACATCCAGCGGGCACAGCAGCGTACCAGGTGAGAGGACACCTCAAATATATGTATAATAGGCAGTCAATTATAGTATCATTTATTTCCAGATACGACAAGTTTCGCTTGGATTATGTGAGTAATCCTCACGAGCTTGCTGCCTCGGACAACGATGATCCATTGTCGCAGTCAACTCAAAGCGTTTGGAATCAATACTTTAGTGACCAGGAGCTATTTGCGGTCATACGTCAAGATGTGGTCCGCACATTTCCGGGTGTCGAATTCTTTCGCAAGCCATTGATCCAGAATGCCATGACCAACATATTGTTCTACTATGCGAGGGAGCATCCTTATATGTGCTATCGTCAGGGCATGCACGAGATATTGGCGCCCATTATCTTTGTGCTGTACAGTGATCACCAGTCGCTGCTGCACTTCAGCGAGATTGCCAAGACGGACATAAACGAGACGCTAGTGAATGTCCTGGACACATCGTATCTGGAAGCGGACACCTAGTAAGTTATTGACTGCCAACATTTACTATTACAGCAGTTAATACTTGTGTGCAAATCTAGCTCTATTTTCTCCCGTCTCATGGCTTCCGTGGAGTCCTACTACCGCGTTTCCAACCTGGTGTCCACAGCGAGCGGATACATAGAAACGCACACAACGAGCGAGGTAGGTTGTTGCCCTCAAACTGATTAATGTTTATCGTTACACATTGATTGTTTATAGCCCTCAGGCACTGACAATGAGTCCCAATCGGAGGTTGAGGTTATCAGCCAGCTGAATTTCATACGTGATAAAATTCTTGCTAAGCAGGATCAACATTTGCACCATTATCTGCTCAAAATGGAAATTCCACTGCATATATTTGGCATGTGAGTTAAACTTAAAATCAGGGATTGAAACTGAAACGAATCTTGAAAAAATATAATTATATTAATAATAATAATTAAAAAATATGTTGCTATTTTATTGTAATGTTTTATTCACACATTTATTTCACATATTCTTTTTCTCTATTCTTTATGTAATTTATTTACATTTTAACAATTTTAATATATCATTTAACAAATTTATTTTATTTGCGCTTATTCAGTGCTATCAAAATTCGATCATGAATATCACAAATAAAAATTCAAAATTAAACATACGAATACAAAATGAAACATAATTTTTATTTTATGTATGAAAACTCGAAATTAACCCTTTTAAATAAAACGGTTATTTCGGTTTACGGAGTATTTTCGGTTACGGTGTCAGTTACGATTTTAAATTTTAATCAATTAATACCGGTTAAGGGTTACGCTTTCGGTTAGGGTTTTAATCCCTGCTTAAAATATATAGTTACTGGTAATTCGAATCTCTTATTTACAGTCGCTGGTTGCGCCTGCTCTTCGGTCGTGAATTCATGCTTTTGGATCTGCTGATGCTCTGGGATGCCATCTTTGCGGACAGCGATCGCTTTGACCTGCCCAACTACATCTTGGTGGCCATGCTGGTGCATATACGAGAAAAGCGTGGGTATTGAGCAAAGCCTTTACGAGATGCTGTCCACTAATTGACTATCCCTTTTAGTACTGTTGAGTGACTACACGACATCGTTGACTTATCTCATGCGCTATCCGAGCCATGTGGACGTCAATTTAGTGCTGCGACATGCACTTCATATGCTGAATCCCAAGCAATTCGAATACCCAACGAATGCATTCAATTGTGTATCATTCACAAACAATTTACCAGCACCACCATCTACATCTGAGTCACAAACGACACACAATCAACGTGTGCGCACCAGCTCCGAGACATCAACGATTGGCAGTGGCATTCAAATCGATCGCCAGATCACCTATATGCAGGCACGGAATGCAGCGGATGCCTCTGCACTGGCCAAGCTATCGGATGTTCATCGCGTGGCCATGGATGGTTACTTGGAGGATGTAAGAAAAGATTCATACAGACTATAATTTCTTCCTAACAGGGACTAAAACAGAAACGATTATCGGTTTCAGTTACGGTTTCGGTTTCGTTCGCATTTAGGTTTTCGGTTATCGGTTACGCAAAATCTTTTAATAAAGGCTTCTTAATGTTTCATTCACAGATCAATTTCACATATTCTTCAGTTTGATGTAGTTTATTTACATTTTTAACAATTTTAATATTTCATTTAACAAATTTATTTTATTTGCGCTTATTCAGCGATATAAAAATTCGATCATGAATATCACAAAAAAAAAGTTCAAAATTAAACATAAGAAAACTAAAATCAAAAATCAAAATGAAAAATATTTTATTTTTTGGTTACGGTTTTGAAGCTCAATCGGTTTTTATCGGTTAACAGCTACAGGTTTCGGTTAAGGTTTTAGTCCCTGCTTCCTAACGAGAACTTAAATTTGTTTGTCCTTTTTAGAGTCCTGAGTTATTACGCTTGGAGCTGAAAAATGCGCAGACTGTCATCAAAATAGCGCGCGGCAAACTGGTCAACTATTTGACTACTGTTCGGCAGCACATGGGCAAACAGCCCAGTGAGGAACTGAATCGAACTCTGGATGGCATTGAGGAGCTTTGCAGTTTTCTGGATGTGAAATTCGTGTTTCCCTTGCACGCCCGCTCCGCACCCATCGACCAGGCGCATGAGGCCAACGAGCGGAAACAGTTGAATAGTGCCAAGGCAGCAAGCACTCCAATCTCCACTGTGCCAAGTTCCACCACGTTGCCATTGACTGCTGTTAATGCCGCCAGTGGCTACGAAGTGCCTGAGAATGCTTTCATGCACAACTCAACGCGTCGTCTTCTTGGCGATCGGCGGGAAATCGAATTGTCGACCATCACCAGCGACGAGAGGCCGGAATCAATGGTGCTGCAAAATGGTTTGCCGGCGGCTGAGCCGCAACAGCGACCGCAATGAAACATTGCTATCGACGGTGACTAAATAATACACGTATCCGTATCGACTGAACAAGTTAAATTAAGACCCATAACAATTAAGAGAACAATGTGAAAATGTAAACATAATCCTTACTAACAGGTGTATTTTAATGATCAATGCAGAGGGTACTATTACAAGAAATTTATCTATTCTTGAAGTGCTGAAATGATTAAATGAAAAATTAGTCTCTTTATATATAGAATTTATTGTGCTGACTGATCGATGGAATTGGGAGTTAACTTCTTCATGAAGCTGTTTTATTTTTTTTTACGGTCAATGAGCTTTATGAGTTAATAAGGCAAATTTTTAATAATACACTCGCTTTCAAAAATACATACAGACCAAAAATGAATAAACTCATGTCTTGGCTATTTTAAATAGTACATTTTGTTGGAATGTTATATACACTGATTTTATGTCCTTAACATATTGTCTCTTCTCCGTATGAATAGTTGAACAATTAAAGAATAAATCAGGCCTGTTCCGGTTTTCACTTTTTTACTTTTTAGCATTGTGTGATATGCATTTATTCACTTTGAATTCAGAAGAAGTGTTTGGAAACTATCGTTTTTCGCTCTATCGGACTTAAACTCATCAACTCAAAGTGATATCAATGCGCTGAATATAGCCAAAATGGTATTAGAGCAGCTTAAAGAATTCAATTCCGGAAAATCTTATCGGAAGTGAAATTCGGAAAAGTCCTGAATGTTTAGATCATCATTACTTTCTAAAAATGGGATTCTATAAACAAGAGCAGCTCTTTTTATTAGATTTGAATGACTTCTCGTAATGGTATTTTTGCTTAAATAATAGGGATGATAACTTCATAGTTTAAACTTTAAAGATCCAATTAATTCATTATATAATAGGTATTCAATATAAATCGGGTATGCAGGCCATGTTATAATAATAAGATTAATAATAATATAAATCCTACGAGAAATTCATGTGGTCAGTAACTTAAGCATAACTCATAATACGCAATAGAAACTTGCAATTTCCGTAAAGACAAAGGCAATAATATATGTACTAATTGGAACCAATTTAACGGCTGTGATGTCTCACTCATGGTTGAGATGGTCTGATGGGCACATTGCGCGCTAATGAACGCTGGGCACTTAGCGCACGTAGCTGAGCCTGAGCCTGAGCCTGAGCCAGCGCCTGTTGCTGACCCTGTGATGCGTGTGTGCCGCTGCTTATGGAGCTTCCTCCACTGGAATATCGCACGGGCAACTGTCGCACTGACATGGGTCGCTCTTTCTGCTGCTGTTGTTGCGACTGCGGCGTGACCAGTTGCTGTTGGGCCAATGGTGACTTTTGGATTGTTATCACCTTAGCGCTAGTCCCATTGCTAAGTCGAATTTTGTGAAATAGTGCTGGCGTCGCACTGTTCACGTCCGAATGACTGCTAGAATTGGAGCTGGGCGGTGTGGATAACAAACTCCTGTCGTTGTTAGACCCCAGTTTCTGGGACTGCCCTTGGCGGTTCAATGAAGTCGTTGTAGAGTTCACTCCATTCACATTGTTGTGATATTGATTTGGAGCCGTCAACTTGTTGATGGGCACAACCCGCAATTGATCACCAGAGTCTGGTTTAGATGCGACCTGCACTGTGGATGGCAAAATGCGACGTATGTTCACCGGCACATCTTTGCCCGGTCCTTTAATTATAGTTGGTGCAGATGCTGTGACTGATTTGTTGGCTGTTGGTGGACTCGGACTCGGCTTTGCGTTGCGTTGTGTGGTCGTCAGGGTTATCTCAGATAGATGGTCAATGTCGTCTCTACGATTTTTGTTGAGTAACGATTGGAACTGCTCAAGGGGCTCATCGGATTGATCCTCAAAGACTACGGAAGATGAGTCAGAGTCTGCATCAATGGTCTCATCAAATGACCGACGTTTCTCATTAGCATGATTCGAGATTCTTCTTGTTGGTGACGATTTTTCGGGCGTCTCCTTCCTTAGTTGGGTGTCCGTGCGTTTCATGGCCCGCATTTCCAACGAGCTTACAATTTGCATTATTTTGGCTTTGCCCTCGGCAGCGAGATCTGGAGGCAGACCCTTCATTGTCTGTGTTATGCTCTCGAAGAACAAATCAATGGTATCACGCGACTGTGCAGAAGCAGAAGCGATCATTGACGACGATGGCAGCTCTCCTAAATCAGTATCGCGCTCAAGTGCTCGCAGGCGTTTAACAATGTCAAAGGAGGAGCAGATCATGTCTTTGGCCATGTCCAGTTGGCTGCGCTCCTCGTGCCGCTTTCCCGTTGATTCGCGCAGAAGGCGCACAATGCGACGCAGCTCCATTGTACGACGCGAACGCTTCGACGACGTTTGCTCTTCGGTGCTGCACTCCGATCTGAAAGAATGCGGACTGAAGTGAGTCAAGAGTAACGTTGTTGCCTAAGATTTCAACTTACTTGACGCTCAGCGCCTCATCGCTATCCTGATCCTGATCCCGAACATGATCCACGACCACTCGGCTTGACTCTGGCTGCTCGCTGGAAACTGCCACCGTTGTGACATTGCTGTCGTTCCTAATTCGCTCCAAACTCTCAAAGTGTTTGCGTGAGCCATCATGCTGGCGCACAAAGAACACTTTGATGGGCAACCGGGTATCGCAAATCTTACAAAAGCAGCGATTCTCATCGGTGGCATCCGGCTCCAGCCATTTGTATTTGGCCTGCAGCTCAGCCATGGCAGCCTTTTGTTTCGCCTCGCCCGTTGGCAAAATTCCAGTTCCCGCTGTCGCCGCCGTTGCCATTGACGACCCCTCCGAGGCGGGCTTTTTCGCCGCTTGTTTGCGCTCCAAGCGCAGACGTGTGTGGCGCGAACTGCGCTGATGCCTGGAGGCAAATTTGCAGCTGGGCATGAACACGGACACATTGCACAACTTGCACCAGGCATAATTCTGACGCTGCTCGTTGCGCTTGAACGAGATCCACGGAAAGCGCGACCTCCACGCCAGCACCTTGCCCTGCATTGTGGTTGGCCCTGATTTCGGCACTGTCTTGACTGATGCTTTTTGTCTGGGATCTGATGTACTCGACGCTTTGTCGGCATCTTCTGCTGGACCGTCAGCCGGTGCAGAATTCGCATTTGTCTGCTCTTCGGCTTCGTCTTCCTCTGTCTCTGCCTCGTTCTCGTCGTCATCCACATCTTCGGTCTCCTCTTCGTTGTCCTCACTACTCTGTGGCTTCGCTTTCTTGGACTGCTTGCCCTTTAGCGCCTTGAATTTTTGCATCATCTTTTTGTGCCGTTTACTTTGATCGTGAGATAATTTGCTTGATTCTTTGTAGATTCGCACACGACAATACTTGCAGATCAGTTTCTTGCGATCCTTCGAGTACCGCATCCAAGAGTAATGACGCACTGTGGGCTTAGCCCTGGTCACCTTTGCTGGGACTTCCGAGTGCCTATTAATGAAATGATTGTCAACAATTTCAATTACAAGTGGGAAAGACTATAGTCGAGCTCCCGACTATACGATACCCGTTACTTATTTAAATTTTTAATATTTTTAATTCCTAATATCCTGAAAACTGTGCGTGTGTTGGCTTTTCACGATTTACGGAGGCGGAAAGAGGCGTGGTAAAAATTTGAAACAAACTGGACCTGCGTGGGATCTATAGAAGTCTGTGTGCCAAATTTGGTTGCTCTAGCTCTTATAGTCTCTGAGATCTAGGCCCTCACACAGACGGACGTAGTTATATCGACTCGACTGTTGATGCTGATCAAAAAATATATCCTTCATAGGGTCGGAGATGCTTCCTTCTCCCAGTTACATACATTGCAACGAATACAATATCCCCTTTTAGTTATTTTTTAAGTAACGGGTATAGAATCTACAATTTCTCATCCTACACATACTCGTCAGAGCTCTTTTGCGAAGAGGAGAGTTTCTCATCCTCTTCGACGTAATTTTTATCACTGCCTTCAGTGCCATCACTTTCGCTCTGTGCCTCGGACTCTTCCGGTTCGCTTTGCGCATCGTTTTCTTCAGTTGCAGACTCGTCTCCTACAGCCTGCCGAGAGGCTGTCAGATTTGCTTGATGTCTCTCTGATTTCGCATGCATATTGCGCTTAATATCCGAATGTCCATAAATGAAACGTATGGAGCATACGTGACAATAGGCCATAGACGGATCTTTGGGATCGGCAACCAGCCAAGGATGCGTATCCGCGTACTGCGCCCAAATTCCGCGCTCTAATGCATTCCTATAATAAACGTTAAGTGAGCAAATTATGTTTTTTTCTTAAGGATAACTATTTAACATACTCTGCATTCTGCTTTCGGTCAAACAGATTGTTACAGTGCATCTTTGTCTTGAGATGACGCGAAAAGCTGGCAGTGGACATGCGAACATCGCAAAGCTTGCAGCGACATCGATTTGTGTTTTCCAATCTTTCGAACCACGTGTCACGCTCACCGGGCTGTACAATGGAACCAGTTTCAATCTGTACGCTCGAGTCATCAGCGTGCTTCTTGGAGCTGCTCTTTGGCTCCGACACGGCGTCGGCTGGTGACTCGACGGGGCTGTCACTGAGCTTGCGTTTACGTGACGATGCATCCTTCTGCTGGCGCTCAGCCTCGCAGTGGCCTTTGCTGGTCTCATGGCGCTTCCGCAGATAAACGAACTCAACGTTCATGCGAATGTGACAGCACTTGCATAGCCCAATGGTGCCGGAAGGCTGCAGGCGTTCCAGCCATGAATGCCATTTAAGCCAACGCTTCCAATTGAAATCGTTCAATTTATCAACTTCCTCGGCGCGTCTTTGTTTCATGGCGGCGACATACTCATTGGTCCCAAACTCATGCTTCACTTCATCGTCACTGCAAGTATTTGAGCCATCTCTTTGACTGTAATTCTCGCTCTCTTTGAATGCCAAGTAATTACTCTGACGCTCCTGGTGATAGAGCGATAGATTGTGTTGCTGGATGTATTTCGATTGTTTGTTCACGTTGATGACGATGTTGCAGTAAAGACAAAAGGCGAATTCGCCATCGGTGTCCTCGTGCAGAAACCATGGCCAGCGCTTCATCCAAATTTGCCAACGCGAACTACGAATGCTGCGACGAGATGTAGTGCTGTCCTCGTCACTCTCCTCTTCGTTCTCGTCATCGTCGTCGACTTCTTGCGTTGAGTCGATGCGCTCCAGAAGGCCCATTGGATCTGGACCAATATAGGAAACATCGCTCTCAAGTTCGCTGCTTGGCTCCACTTTGGCGGATCTTCTCCCCTCTGTCAGCGGATCTTGGTTTGCAGTGTCCGCGTTGTCGACATCGACATCGTCATGCAGCTCAATTGTCACTGACGGCTTTCTCCTTACTGCCCCCTCGACTTCCGTAATTCTCAGCTCGTGCTCGACTTTCTTTATCCTCGAAGTGACAGGCGTAGACGCCATTTTGTTGCCATTGCCGGCTTCTTCGCCAGTGCTTGCTGTGCAAATTTCACTAGATGGTCTGTCATTTGTGTCCATTTTTTACCGGACTCGTTGCAACAGGTACTTATGTATCACCCAGTTATTAAATTGCACCCTATCTGATTTAAGGTAACACAATATCACCCAAAATTAACTTTTGAATAATATGTGTGCAACAAACCATCGGATGGAGGAGGAGACACACACACACACACAAACAGTGCTGCCAGCTTCGTTTTTTCCCGTCAAATCTGGCTATTTTGAAAGGGCATTTGCTACAAAAATTTGCAAACAGCGGGCAGAATTCCTTCTGGCCTCTTTTTTTATATTTTAAAATTTAAATGGTTTTTTTTTCAGATATAGATTGTATATTGAATATTTTTCCTGTGAACAATGTTTCACGCCAAAATAAAAAGACAATATTCCCTAATCGGAAGGCCTTAGCTGCCCAAAATATAGTGACAGCGCTACAAAATTTTGGATTGAAGTCAATTCCTATCAGGATTCTGGGGGCAAGAATACTTTTGCAGACCTGGCCATTGACACTTAACGTGATATATAAGGTAATTGGCTCAATAGTTTGTTATTTAAACTTAAAATAATATATCTTGTCATGAATTATAAATTGTGCTGCTACACATATAAGCCTCCCAATAAATTCGTACGGATGATAAGAAAGGGATTATTATATGATAATAAAATACAGGAGAATGAGAATCAGTTTCTTTCTCTCGGGAGAAAATACAGGAATAAATGAATCCCAGCTTTTTTCGTAACTTTTTAATTAGTTTTTAAGCTTTTTTGCATCATTATTCCTCCAGTCAAAAATAGCTTTTTTTCAAACAAATGTTGTCAGCACTGCACACAACTTGCGAAAACTAGAGCTGGAGAAATATCGATGCTTACATCGATACATCGATGTTTTTATATTAGCTGAAAACATCGAGATTTTTTTAAGCATCGATGTTTTCCAACATTAATGGTATTCTGTTAAGCCTTTTTGATTTGGTTTAGATCAGAGGTGGGCTCTTACCAAGGGCGTCGGCAGACGGGGGCAGGGGGGGGGAGGGCCGTTGCCCCCCCTACACTCATAATTTTACACTATTCAGTTTCTGAAATCCACCCAGAGTAGTTATTTAAACTTGAAAGAAATATTTTGGCCCCCCCCTCATTGAAAATCTGCCGACGCCCTTGGCTCTTACTAATTGATTTCGAGAAATCTTCTCTGAGGCTGATTTCGTTTTGATTTCGATTTGGCTTCCTGAAAACTGTTACAGCTGTGTGATATATGGTGTTTGTTTACATTGGAAATCTGCGAATATTCAATGAAAACATATTCGATGAGTAAACTTTCGTTTAATACGTTTATAAATTTCCCTTTCTGGCTTTGTATTGGTTTGAAATTAAGGCGATACAATAAAGTTATAATCATAGATAAATTTCTGAAGCCAAAATTTCGAATTTTTTTTCGAATTATTAAAATTTTTTTTTGAATTTCTCAATAAATAAATTATAATTTTCTTGGTTTTTTTAGTTTATTAGTACAAATCTTAATTTTTTTTTAAATAATTAATTTCATTTGAGAAATGACATTTTTCTATCGATATTTAAAAAAAATGTATATGAAAGTTTGCGGCGGCTGGGCGATAATTATCGATGTGCAGCGATTGTTATTGTTAATTTTGCTGTTGTGTTTTTTTGAGAATAAGCAACGTTTTAAGCAAAATGACGATATTCAATCTATATATATTCGATAAGATGGGCACGCTAATGCATTACGCCGAGTGGAATCGTACCAAGAAATCAGGAATTACCCGCGAGGAGGTTTGTGTCAAATAATGTAATGTAAACATACTGAAAGAACCAATTGTAATTTGTATTATTTTTATTATTTAGGAAGCCAAGCTAACGTACGGCATGCTGTTCTCCATCAAATCATTTGTCAGTAAGATATCGCCACACGATCCGCGCGAAGGATTTCTTTACTACAAAACAAACCGCTATGCACTGCATTATCTGGAGACGCCCTCGGGATTAAAGTGAGTAATGCTCCGTTCACACTGCATCACAGAGTGTCACAGAGTCACGTTTCATACGATCGCCAAGCCAAAGGCTTGACACAGCGTTGTGACGAAGAATTTGTGTCACTCCGGTGTAATTACTCAGAGACTAGAGTGAGACAATAATTGATGTTAATTATTTAGGTTTGTGCTGAACACTGATACATCGGCCATCAACGTCAAGGAACTTCTGCAGCAGCTTTACGCCAAAGTCTGGGTGGAGTATGTGGTGCGGGATCCACTGTGGATGCCCGGTTCGGTGGTTACCTCAGAGTTGTTCCAAAGCAAGCTCGATGAGTTTGTCAAGCAATCGCCCATCTTTGGCATTAGAAATATTTAAACATAGCTTATCGCACAGTAAATAGATCTTGTACATAAAACGCCTAAATTATGTGTTACAGCCATTCCAAATTACAGTTGTTGTCAGTTCCCAGAGCTGTGATTATGCTCGGCACTTAACTACATGCCTATCTGTATGGACCATAACTAGTATAACGGAAACGGCCACATGTCGCATGACAACGGCTTTTGAACAAAGTGCCGCCTTCACTTGCGCAAGGGCAACTGGACGTCGTTGCTTACTGTGATTTGCAATTGCATGATGTACATGTACTTACACACATTTTTAGCCTGAAATTCGTCAACGTTCGCATATGAAAACAAGAGAGATACAAAAGAGAGAGACACTTCGACACACCAAAGATTTAATACTCTTGCAGAAAAGAATCAGGAGAAATAAAAATTTCGTACTAAAATTGATGTACATTCTGATGCAATTTTTTTAATTTAGTCTTTAATTTTTATTTTATAATTGCCTGCTTCTCACGAAAAGTTTAAGGGGGTATTGCTGGTTGGCAACATTTTTTTCGATTATTTTTTTTTTTGCATATTTTTATAGCTTAGAATATATTTTTATAGCTTATTATTAGAGAATATCGTCCTAAATTTTTTATTTAATTCAATATGTTCTTAATACAATAAAAAAAGCAGAATTTAAAAAACAATTTCCGTTTTCAAATAAGATTTTTTTTAAAAAAGGTCCAAAAACAGCCTTTCAACCAGCAACACCCGCTCTTAATAAGAGAAATTATGACATACTTTTAATTTTAAAAATAAAAAACAAATATGTATGTTCATTTTTTTTTTTAAATTTCTATGAATATTTTATGGGGTCTGGCAGAAAATCTTGTATACGGTACAAATTTAGTGACAAAAGTTAAATACTCTCTGCAAGAGTATATAAATTGTTGTTACTACCACACACAATTTAATCGGTGCGAGACTCGCCCCCATCACCAGTTGCTTTTATGCTAGCTTACTTAAAAAAAACTCGCATCAAGGGTTTTGCGCAACTATCGTAACTATGGAAAATGATTTGCAAAATGCCAGAAATTGTGCATTTTGAAAAGACGCCAATGTGCGAGAGGGCACAAGAGGGTCAGACAGAAGAAGAAGCGAGAGGGCACGAATCGCGCTAAACTCTTCTGCTCTGTCTTGAAAACCAGTCGGTGCTTGTACCGTTACCCACAATAGTATTGGGAATGCTAATACATACCCACATATGTATGTTCGCTTATGTATGTGCTTATATACAAATTTATGCAAACACATACCCACCACATAACCAATATATATGCTTGTTTATTTTTTTTTTTTTTTTTGGTTTTTGTTTTTACGATGTCTCACTTATTCAAAAATCAAGCAAGTCATCTGCAGTTGTCGGTCTAAATATCATTTTACTTCATTGTTGTTGTTTCTTTTTGTCACTTGCGACAAATTTAAAAACCGGGTTTCAAAAGTTATGTTGCAAAAGCTGCAAAGTCAATGAAAATCCAAGCAAAAGGCCGGATTTTTCAATTCGTAACTAATTTTCAAGTCAAGTCAAGTAACTAAAATAATATTAAGTTATGTATACATTTAAATTTTAACTGAATAAATAAAAAATAAATTAATATTAAATTGAAATATAAAAAAATATATATAATAGTAATTTAGTAATAGTGATTTAGCGCCGCTAAATTTGGCGGGAAAAAACTAAATTTGGAGAAAAGGTAAAAATTTATAAAGAAGATTTCTTCTGTGAATTCTGTTAGGATATGTGTCTCATACAACAACAGTTTTTGATTCTAAAGTATACTTTGCATCCGATTGTTCCTTTGGCAGCTATATGATATAGTAATCCAACTTTGACCAAATTTGGTCAGAATGTAAGAGACAGTCCCAAACATACAATCTGTGTTTGTTTAATTGAGATATTCTAAGAAACAAAAAAGTTTCAAACTAAGCAATTTCCTGACCTTTGGCTCCGATTTTAACACACTTGAAATGATCTCATGAAATTATCTCGATGAAATTATCTCATCTCTGTTGTGTGAAAATTTCAGCTTTCTGTCTTTTACCGATTGTGCTACACATTGATGAGTCAGTCAGTCAGGTCAAAGAATTTTATATATATGTATAGATCGGACTGACGATTGATTTGCCTATCGGCAGCATCTTAAAAAAAACTGTCCATGCAAATTACAAAACTCAACTCCATTTCATAATCTGCATTCATAATTGAATGCAAAGGAGTAAACATAGAAATACAATAAAAAAATTTGTATTCCGATTTTGGGATACCAAATACCGGTTAGAGTCGGAGTGCACAGTGGTCGAGCTTGTATGGAGCGAGCGGTCATAAATACTTCTAGTGGTGATAACGGTTTGAAATTAATACCAAAAATCTAGAAAAATATTTTAAGTATATAGTAGGAAAATTGGCCATATCGCACGCCTATATCATATAGCTGCCATAGGAACGATCGGTCAAAAATCAAGTTTTGGTATGAAAAACTATTTTGTCTCTCCCGATATCTTAACCAAACTCACAGATTGTGTGTTTGGTGCAGTTTTATACATCCTTACCAAATTTGGTTCAAATCGGACAACTATATCATATAGCTGTCATAGTAATGTCCGGTAATTATCATTATGTTATTCTGTATATTATTCGTTCCTATGGCAGCTATATGATATAGGCGTCCGATATGGCCAATTTTCCTACTATATACTTAAAATATTTTTCTAGATTTTTGGTATTAATTTCAAACCGTTATCACCACTAGAAGTATTTATGACCGCTCGCTCCATACAAGCTCGACCACTGTGGCAGTGCTTTAGTCAAAACGGTAGAACACAGCGATTAGCAGATATTAGCAGTTGAATTTTACAACATAATATCTGTATATATTAAGGAATGTTTTACAACTAATTTGATTATTAAATTCGATTAAGATCACAACTAAAACTCTAAGTGAAATTTAAGGTTAAACACGAATTAGTACTAAAATATGCACAAAAGTTACAACAACAAAATAAAATAAACACAACATGATAAGAACTCGCTAATCATAATATTAAGTACTAAATACCTTTCTTTATAATATTAAAGCTTTCCATTGTCCAAGCACTTTGTTTTTTAAAAGTATTTTGATTTATCTTGAGACCTTCACTTTTAAATTGCTCGCGCAGCAAAGACAAATTTGTTTCGTTCTCTGCGTTTTGCATCAATTCTTAAAAAGACCCGTTATAGTAAAGCAAAAACAAGAGTACACTTTAATAGATAGAGTTATTATTAGATAGTGTTGACACATTTCTATCTAAAAAAGTGACTTTGATTTTTTTATTTTTGGCCTATGGGGCCGACCACTGTGGAGTGTGTCCGTTTACTACTTTCCTTGTATGGCTTTCAATTTGCTCGATGCCTAATTCGAAGTTTGTTTTGTTTTTATTTTATCGATGACACGATCACGATTATCAGCGCTTCAGATGCCAATTAGTTGACAGGTCGGTTTTGGGCCCAATATTTGGATATTTGGACTCCATCTCGATGTTATGCTCTTGTGGATATTGTTTTGTATGTTGCCCGAACTTTCTGCATTAGGTTTCCATATTTTGACTTTGAGTGTCTGCAAATGTTACGCAAATTGTAAACAAGTCAATAATTTTCAGTCATTTGACAAGGTTATTAACAATTAGTTGCTCCGCATCGAATGGGAAAATTATTATGTAAACAAGGAAAATGTTGTAGAGTATAATATGCTGCTATAAGAATACCCTACCCATTTCTATTTATTAATCTTGTTCATTCTTTTACATATCAAAATATTACATAAATACATTGTATAATCCTTAATTAATCTTAAAGCTTATTAGTTTCCGTTCAATAAAATCAGATTATTTTGTTTATTGTCAATTTAATGTTGAAACTTTTTTAATATGAAAACCATTTTAATTATTTAAAAAGAGTATTGTGAATTGTTTTCGTTTTACGCCTGGGAATTTACAGTTTTCAGAGATAATTGCCAACTTTCCTATGCAATTGTTGATCAGTTTTTTTACTTTAAGTAAATTAAAAGTGACAAGAAAGCTTCATTGTTTAGCTTAGTTGTTAACTAAGTTTAAATATCAAGAGTGAAATTATCTTTTGAGACACCCACGCGCATTTTTATAGGGCCTTGGATGAACATTTATCATTATTACTGAATTTCAATGCTCCAACCAAAATTTAAATGATGTCAACTTTTTGGTGATTATGTGAATGTGTTGAAATTTAGTTAGGCCTACATATTATAGGCATAGGCTAGAGGAATAAACTGCTCGGCTAGAAAGTAGCCTATTATTTTATGTTTATTTCTTAAGTTTCTGATTCATATCCTCACTATTTATTATAAAATATTCTTATATGAACTTCATGTATATCTATGTAATGAATTGAGTTTAATAACAAAATGTAAAGATCTACAAAAAATTAATTAAGTTGTCGATATTCCGCAACTCGAATCACCATTATTCAAAGAAATTGTTCGCGTTACGGAGATATTCGACTTATAGAAAACTTATTCTTAAGTTTATTAATTTTACTGCCACTCATTTAGTTTAAGTTAGTTTAGCTACTAATTTTTTAATTAACGGGCATATTTTACGAAAACTTAGTTGAAACGATTTGTCAGTTTTTTTTTATGTATTTTTAAATCTGTTTCAAGCAAAATACATTTATTATATTCTGGGCACTCTCATATATTTAATCTTTCTTAAGCTTTAACAGTTTTCATTTAACTTTAAGCTATTAGTTTTATAATTTTAAATTTGTAACAATAAACAACTATATATGTTTCTTAGTATAGGTCAAAAAACTATGCCTACGTTTAGGCCAAACACCTACGTCGAGTCTTCGAGCCACATGATATTCTATTTTCGTATTAGATAACTAAGAACTCGTTTCTGCAGTAAATTTTTATGCAAATAAAACACCGCACGCTTTTGTAATGCCCCTATCTCTTCTTTTCGCTTCTCATCTAAACTCTTAATATGTTCTGGAATATCTGCTTTCATTATTTTGCAATTAATCACTTGTTGAGCTGCTAAGATGTCTAATGTAATAAATACATAAAATTATTTGCACACATAACTGACGTGGTAATTTAAAAATGTATTTAATCAGGCCTGTTCCGGTTTTCACTTTTTAGCATTTAGTTATATGCATTTACTCAATTTAATTTTAGACTAAGTGTTTTAAAATTATAATTTTTCGTTTTAACGGAATTAATCTCAACAACTCAAAGTGATATCAATGCTCTTAAACAGTTTAAAGAAATACAATTCCGACAAATCTTATCGAAAGTGAAATTCGGAACAGGCCTGAATAGTTGTGCTAAGATCAAGGGATTCCATTGGAAATTAATAAAACATGTTAAGAATCTAATCAAATGAAAAAGAAATAAAATATCTTAAAAATGTCAAATGCCGCAACATTTTCCAACTGAATTTAAAAGATATACTAGGTATTCTTTTAGGTTTACTGGGCTGTCACTAATGAGGCCTCTGTAAACTATAGTTCAAGATCCGTCATCTGTAATAAGGTGACACTATGCACTAATTAGATGACAATGACAGACTTTCAAAATACAAATATTGATATTGGCAATGCTTAAGTCATTCGTTCGTAACTTTATGAGTACCCATGAGTACTCATAATTACATATGTCCATGGGACGTTTTGTAGGCCTGGCCGCACACGCAACTTGTTAAAAAATGCATAAAAATTAACGAGGCATGAGCTGGTTGTCTGTCTGGCTGGCTGATGAATTGTGCCTCTTGTGCGGCATGGCAAAATGGGGAAGAACACTTCAGTTCAACAAGTGTCTCTCAACAATGGAGCATCAGGAATTCCCCTTTTTGGCGTACGTGAGCCACAGGCACAGGCTCAGAACCTTTTCAAGGTTCTCTCGATTCTCGATCTGGCCTACGTGCAGTTGGCACGTAAGCCAACTGGCAAAAAACACTTAACTTGGCTTAGGATGCAATTATTTAGCCGCTCCTTGCATCAGTTCTTCTTGCATCGACTGTACAGCAGCAAACGAGTTCAGTTTGCACTTGCACTTGGTGATGAAGTTGAAGTTGGTCTTGGAGTTGGAGTTGGTCACATGCCGCTTTGGTCACGTAGACAATGGACTAACGAAACCAGTTAACTGCTTGGAAATTACTAAGTCTAAAAGGCGGGCGTTCAAAACACTCCGGCAGTTGCACTCAAAATGTAACCAAAGTCGGCTTTTAAATAGTCTGACGCATTTTAATCATTTGCATTTTGCTTTTTTTGAACCGAAGCGTGAAGCGAGCAAATACAATTTATTTCGTAGACGACAACAGAAAAGTCGTTTTAAGTGCTGAAATAAGTATCTCACAACTATTGTTGTGAGGGTCAGTGGGTGTCTCAGTTTAAATCTCTACAGTTTATCAGAGATATATTCACGACATTACGTATACGTATTCGTTGACGTATTCGCAGTAGGCTTGGTATGTTGCTCTAATCTGCCTGCTGTGCATGTTTCAATTTATTCCAGAAGATTCCGTAAATACAGAAATTTTCCCTTTGCCAGGCAGAAATTAACGTGACTTTGTACATTGATATTGTGCTACTTACTTTTATGACCTCTATAATTTTCATTTTAACCGGTGATTAGAAGATGATTGCAGAGAGTTGCTATTGTTATTTGTACTTTAATTTGTTATTTGCATTTACTATTTTTAAACTTGCCCAGAATCTTTTAAGATACCGCAGCTTCCCATCTCTCTTTAGAAATTTCTCTGGGAGGCAATTTTGTTGCAAGGCCCATAAACGACTATTTTTTTTTATTTTGACCTCATACTTGAATCTTTATCAAAATAATATTTATGTATGTGGAGAGTCAATATTTCTGACTTTTTTCATGCATACCCGTTTTAAAAATTTTCAAAGACTTCAATCTGTCGTTACTTTGCAAAAACTTTATACATTTTCTTGCAAAATATAATTTTTTTCCTAATTTGACCTTAGATTTGATTCTGTATCAAAACTTAATTCATGTCGAGAAGTTTATTTTTTTCCCGCTATTTCAAAAACTTCAAATTGTGGATGCACTTTTTTTGCTATAACTCCGTGTCAAAATTTTTAAAATAGTTTCTAACAGAGAAAACACTTTGTTTGTATTGTGAATTGATGCATTTGTATTAACTTTAAACTGTTAAACAGGTTTTTGAACATTCCATAAATAATACCAAAAAATCGCATGAGTTTTGTAATTTATTTATTTTTACACGATTTTGTTTTTAATTTATGTTATTACATTCACAATCTTATTTAATGTCAATTTGTGTGTTTGTTTTGTAAATTGTAAAATGTAAATTGTTACTTAAATTATGACGTACCATTCTAGATTACCTAAACCTACACAAATGATTAAATGAAGTATATGGATATCGATATGGATGTGGGAAAGGAAGTGGTGAAGGGGGAGGAGCATGTATGTATGTGTGTGTGTGTGTGTGTGAGGTTTTTTTAGTACCTGTCCTGTCGCGTGTTTTTTGCACTTTGCAGATAGAGATAGTGTGATTTTCAATTTTGTTTGAAATAAGATAATAACAATTATATGCAATTATAATAAAAATATTAAAGAATAAAATAAAATTATAGACCATGACCCGCCCACGCCCAAGACGCTCAAGATGCGGACACTTAGTTAAACACACATATACATATATATGTATATTTTAGATATATATATATATATGTAAGTTTGTATATATAGAACAGCCAGTCGTGGCCTGCTCTTTGTATGACAAGACCACGCATTTAATATAAGATGAATTAAGTGTTGGAATTCAAAAGAGATATCAATCATGTTGTTGTTGTTGTTGTTGCACATTTCTGAATTCTAAACCTAAGTAAATCTTCGTCAACTTTTCAGTTGGAATCCCACAAATTTAGACCGCCAACTTCTTTTTCTTCTGTCGTTCGCTCTCGTTGTCATTCTCATCCAACTTAGCACTCTCAGTGCTGCTCGACTCGGCATCGTATTCCATCTCGGGATCAGGAACTTCCGAATAGTGCAGATGACCGACCTTCTGAGTGGTATTGTTGATAGTGTTGTCGGCAGTCGATGTTGCAGCTCCCACTTGAGACTCGTGAGTGCCGTCTCCGTATTTCTCGAGGGTGCGACGCACCAGCTCCTTGGATGGCTGCTTCATGTCCCAGGCCCAGCCAATTTTTTGGAAGGAATCGAGCAGCATGGTGGTGAAGTTGACCTTGTAGTTGCCCAGCTCAGCTGCTTTGTAGTCCCAGGGGAAGACGTGGTGATAGTTGTGCCATCCCTCGCCCATGGCCATGATCGAGACATAGATGTTCTCACTGGGCATGATGCGTCTAAGAGATAAAATAAAAGACACAATGGTAGCATCTTCTTTTGTTTGGTTATTCAGCTAGTTCCATTTACTTGTCATATGGCCTAGATCCCCAGAGATGTGCGGCACTGTTGACCGACCAGGTGAAGTTCAGGCTGAATACGTAACGGAAGATGCATTGCTGGACAAAGGCATGGTACCAGGTCTCGTTCCAGAAGTACACGGGCACCAAGGTGGGCAGGATGAAGCAGAGCATGACCTTCAGTGCATAGAAATACTTTTGATGGAATTGCACCACGGGATCGGACAGAATGTCGGACATATCGATCTGTCTGCCACGTCGCAGGACATCCGGATGCTTGAGCATCATCAGCCAACCGACGTGGGAGAAGAAGAAGCCGCGATTCGCATTGTGAGGATCTGCATCCGTTTCCGAATACTTGTGATGCACACGGTGATCACGAACCCAATCGTACAAAGTGTTCTGCAAAATATCATCGAAAAAATATATAATAAATTTAGTAATAAATGTAATAGTTGCTACCAAAGTTGGCAGTAAATTTCATAGTTAACGACGCCCAGTCATTAAATAAGATAAATGAATCTGTCAGATACATCCACAAGGCATCTATTGTGTTGCCGCCGTAATTGACATGGCGTCTTTTCTTCATTTACAGTTTTGGCTCAAGTCGAGCAGCAACAAAGCAACAAAGCGGCAAAAAGGCATTAACTTGTTGTACTTAATGATGCAATTAATGTTAATTTCATGACAGCAAATTTATTTTGCAGCTTGACACAGAAATCATAATAAAAGCATGAAGTGCACAACCAATAGATACTCTGTATGCTTTTTTATTTTACCTTAACAATAGTCTGGAATTTAAAAATGCTTCAAGACTTGAGAATTAATATCTTAAACTCGTTTTACTGTTTGGATTTACATCACTAGAACTCAAACATTACGAATGTTTTTTTGTGTACAAGTTGAGTATACCCGTTCTGCGCCTTAATAACTTGCAGGGTATCAGAAACGAAACCATTGCCGCAGGTGATAATACAAATGTAGTGAATGACATAAATTAAATGAGTCGGCAAAAAAGTCGAAAACTCATTGCAAAAGTAACTGTGAAAATATAATCGAGGCCTACAAATTATTAAAAAAACGTAGGATGGTAAAAATATGTAGATTATATAAATTGCGCGTATTACGTTAAGAATAGTTCAAGGATTTATTTGGAAAAATATTTGATGCTTGATGTAATATTATTTTTGGAGTTTATTTCAACTTCAGATATATTTCAAAAATATAGTATTTGGGGGCTAGGCTTAAATTGCTTACCTGTCCAGCGACTGAATAGCTGAGCATCAGGAGACTCCGTAGAAAGGTGTTCGCCTTGTAGCTGCGATGTGTCCAGAAACGATGTGCGCCTGCTGTGACTCCAAAGCCCGCGACCCCGCCCATAAAGAGGGCTGAAAGTATATGAAAAAAACAAAAACAAAAACAAATAAACTTAGCTATATCATAGGGAAATATTAAAATTATTATTGTTGTGAATTGTAGACAAACTACTCGTACAATATAAAAAAACCCAACAATGTGGTGCTAATTAAATAGGAAAACTAAATAAATTTTGATAGAGGTAAAACTACTGAATTACATTTTGCGGAAATAGAGCCATTTATGTGATAGTGTTAATTTGCTGGTCAAATGAGCGTACAATGAGAGCAGAGTTGGCCCTGTCTCTCGCACAAGGTCTAAAGTATGGGAAACTGAGGAAAATTGTTGGTTGATTTCAGGCGTGAGAAATTTATGTTTGTATCTATGAGATAATGAGATAAATCTGTGACATGTTGCTAACTTCAGGCTATTTTCAAACGGGCACGTTTCATTTAAGATCGTGACGTTGATGTTGGTTTTGGCATAGTAAACACATGTCTGGAACTCCGATTGGGATTGGCTATTTAAGATTGTTATTGTTATTGGCTTTGTTATTGTGGCAGTGGCAGTGACAGTGACGGTGACAGTAAGGGGAAAGCTGTCACTGTATTTGCATGCACTATGCCTGTGATTCCCCTCTGCTAACCCGTTCAGTTAATGATTTAAAAAAATTACTCAGTAATTGTTTCACTTTTCCCACTAGTCAATGTCTCTAGGGGCTACACAAATATCTAACTGCTGACGCCTACAAACTGACAACTTCAATTATCATCGAGAAAACAATATTTGCAAATTGCAAAGATTGAGATTGAGTATTTTTCCGCAACAAAAGCTAATGTCTAATGACAATGACAAAACTTAGGCAGTGACAATTGCAATAGATGAAACATCAATATAAACTTGCAACAATGGCCAAGTCGAAAATATATGAATTGACAGTTACTTGTGTTTTCGAATAGATTGACATTCGTTTCACAATTTTTACTGATGAAAAATTAACGATTTTTGTTGCTATCCGCCTTCCCTTCCTCGTTCCCAGTCACAGTCACAAAGGTGTTACACGCAGTCCGGTTGAATGAAAGATTAACCTTCAAAAGTTTGTTGCTTGGCTAGTTGCGACAAAGCCAAAAACCAGTTCGAAAACCAAATAGCCAGAAATGGTCAAAAAACTAAATAGATTGCCATACCAATACAAGCAAAACCTATCTAACTAATTATCTATCAAACAATTCAATATGTATAATAAACTTTTAAGTAATCAGTATAAAAACGTCAGCGTCCTTCGTACCATTTATTCAAAAAATTAAATCAAATTATTTGCCTAATATTATGCCTATAAACTGACCTCTTGGACATTGGGGATCAATCCAAGCTAGGGGGTTAAGTAGCCGTAACAGCTCCGATGCGTTCGTTTTGCAATAAATGAGATGCAAGTGCAATTTAGCCAAAGAATGAAGTGTGACAAATGGTGGACACATTTCCTGAATGCGTCATTTGAAAGTCTAATGCAGACAGCAGGTTGTATAACCAATCAGAGTTCTCGAGTCCATTTTCAAATCAGCAAACGGTTCACTGCACAATTCAAGGCTATTGCCATGGCTAATTATGTATTTTCTATTTGACGTGCGATTAAATAAATTCGTATAACATATAAACCTATATATACGCTTATTTGGAATGACTTTTACCATGTCCACAACTTTCTGCAAATTTCATTAGCATCATTAATAAAAGGTATTTCCCCTTTATGAATCTACGACTATTTCTGGTACAGTCTGTCCCCCAAAAACCAATACCAATTTTAGTTTCCTAGCAAGCTTCATTAGCGCCGCACGGTATTATTAAGACTAACCATCTTGCATAACATCAACGCCCCAGAAATTAATTAATATCATTACACTTGCTATTTTGTGTTAAACACAACCAAAAAAAAAGACCAACCAAAAACTTAGTAAGTTCGACTCGGAAATACCCTTTAACCAGGTTTCAAGTTCAAGTTCTACACAAAGAAGGCAATTTCAAATAAATGAAAACACGCTTAGCATTTTAATGCATTTACAGGGCATGCGAAAACTAAAGACGATTATTATGCATGGTCATTGAGTAAACGCTGCACGTCAGCCTGCAATTTGCCAAAATATTTACGAGCGCAACGCCGCCCTAAAATGGAGCTTACAATGTCTAGACAAGGAGCCCTCAACTCAGGGTCCAGTCGAGTACTTGCAAGTAATAAATATTTACAAAAATTACAATACTTGCAGTTTTTTCTTTATGGGTCTGATTTAAACTGCGATCGAGGCAGGCAACATCCTGGAAATTCCAATGATGCGCTAAAGAAATAAAGAAAACAAAATCTGAAGATGCCTGAAATCTCAATGTCAAGCCTCGACGATGTCGTCGTCGTCCGAATCGTCTGGTCTCTGTTCAATATTTATTTTTTGGTTTTTCGCATGTGGAATAGTCATAAATCGTGTGTATTGAGCCGCGACCATGGCTCAGACCCAAAATGATGAGGGGAGGCAAGTCGCAGATACTCTGAGCTCAAGTGGAAGATATTTTACGTTGATTTTGTGTGCCTGTATCTTTATTAAATACATTTGTATTTGCTGTGCTATTTTGGAACCTTGAGGGAGTTCAGACTCTTCTAGCTTAAGTCAAATATGTACGATTGACGGGTTTTACAATCAGCCTTGAATAATACGAATATAGTATTCTCTTTTATATATTCAAATCATACTCATATTCGTACTCTCGTAAGCCCCAATTAAATATGTGTCAACTGATTTTTCAGTGCTTTTATTCTTTTTGGTTCGTTTCGTTTTCAAAGTTCACCTGTGTCAGTCAAATTTAATGCTGAAATTGCAAAGCAACCAAATTTTATGAAAATACGAAAACCCTACAAATAAACCCGAAACCAAATATGAAATTTCAACATGGCGAAGGCGAGCTTAATGCCAACAGAGACGTCGACGCTGACGCCGACGTCGACGCTAACGGCGATGCCGACGAAAAAGTCGACAGAGACAGAGATGTTGTTGGTAGAAGAAAAGCATGTTAAGTAGCAATTAATTAAGTTCAATAATAAGGTCGATTGCCATCGAAATGTAACTGTGAAATGTAAGCGAAATTATGAAATACTTGAGATGACAACCAAAAAATAAAAAAAATAAAGTCAACGTGTGTCGTGTAAAATGTTTTCATCTCTCTTTTCTTTACATGCGACCGCATTAAATTGCAAATAATGAATGTAGGTGTGCTAAAGAAAGAGAGAGTAAAAGTGAGAGAGGCTGCGCCGTGGAGATAGGAGCTATGAGAGTTGGGAGATGAGAGATCGAAAGATGGAAGATAAAAGACGGACAGTGTAACACAACCACCAACAACACACAAAACAAAACTCATCATCGATTTCTGAAATATGCGGTTTGTGTTTTTTTTTTTTCGAGTGTGTGTGTGTGTTGTTTTTTGTATTTTTTCTGTGGTTGTTATTGATGCAACTAGATGGGTAGATTTGCAGAGGGAGGGGGGACAGGTGGGCGACTCTTTTCGACACCTTTCTCAATGCGGAGTCATTACGAAAGACATTGAGACATCATCTTGACAAAAGAAAAAAATAAGCGTGATTCCGGTATAAAATCAATGCAATGCGGTGTCAGAAATTGGATAATACTGCAAATACAGTTGAACTTCTACAACTCGAATTTCTCTCTAACTTGAGCTAAATGAGTGGCAGTAAAATTAATAAACTTAAGAAAAAGAACCCTATAAGTCGAATATCTCCATAACTCGAACATTTTTATTTGGTGATTCGAGTTAGGGAATTTCGACTGTATTTCGCTGTATTTTATTGTTTTAGTTTTTTTTATCGAGAATTTTATGCATGAATTTCAGATTCAATTTTTATTTTCAGTGTATATATGTATGTGTAGTTACCCCAGAGGACTGTCAAGGGCTTCAGCTCGAGCAGCGGATAAGTGATCAAACAGACGGCGGCAACGAGATGGAGCAACGATATCTGGATGACTTTGCCCCACTTGAGGGGCGCATTGAATTGCCAGCCCAGGACATTGTCGCCCTTAAAGTTGAGCGTGTATTTCTCCATATCGATCTGATCCTTGGGTATGTGATCGATCAAATGCTTTGGAATATTCCGTGTCGGTGGTGGTGCCATAATATTATGCTTTTGCAATGCCGGCGGCTGTGGCTTGGCGCGTGGCATCGATTCCGGCGACGAGTCCTCGCCGCGACGAGCCTGCGACTCGCTGCTCAGTTTGGCACGGCGCGTCATCAATGGCGGACTTCCGTCTCCTGTGCTCGCCAATGGCGTCGTGCTGCACACGCGCTCCGATGTCGATAGATGACCCATTATGGTTATTTGGATTGTTCAGTTCTTTTGGGTTTCACTTCACGAACAAAAACGAACTTTGCTGGCGGAAACCAGGTTTCGTAATTGCCACTCCAAATCCGAAGCTTTCTTCACAGATTTACACACAAAACCAAATTTAATTGCAGATGGAAGTACTCTTTGTTTGTTTGTTGGCTTTTGTCGCCTTTCTTTTGCCGCTTTGAAACGCGCACTCAACACTTGTTGTTGTTGTTGTCTTGGACGCGGCCCTTTCGGCTCTGAGTATCTTTGATGTGTTGTGGTCTCTGGTGCAAGACCCAAGTTTTTATTATTGCTTGAAATTGTCTTTAATGCGCTGCAACTATCTAACGAACTCAACGCGACGCCGTTCAGTAGACAAATGATCGTAGCCAAAAGTAAAAATTCATACCCTATGCCGGCGTCAGCGTTGGCGTTGACTACAAAGTCAGCGTCGCGTCGCGTCGCTGCTGCTGCTGGGCTGACACACAACAACAAAAATAAAAAAAAAAAGAAATGAAACAAAAAACTGACTGATTGACCGACTGACTGAATGCTGCTCATGTTGTTGTTATTGTTATTGTTTTGCTTTTGCCGCTGCCTTTGCAGTATGTGCGCAGTGCGCACTGTGGACTCAGGAAAGGTAAAAAAGCAAAGACAGAAACACAAAACTTAAGGCCAAGATTATGCCACCACAAACACACGCACATGCCTATGTGTGTATGCACACACACACACACACACACACACTCAAGCACTCACTGTTAGCTGGCACCTGTAACAGCGCTGAGCTTCGTTCATGACTTCGGTAGCGACATCTTCGGCTTCGGCTTACGCTTTGGCTTCGGTTTTGACGAAGCTCTCAGCATCAGTCACATTAGCGAGTGATGATTTGGAGTTTGCTGTTGTCTTTGTTGTTGCTGATATCGCTTTGTTGTTGTTGCCGCACAGAGAATCGACAAGAAGTCTGCTGCTGTCGGCGACGATTTGTCAACCCAGTTGCTTCCTGTTGGTTATCGATTCTTCTGCCGCGTTCTAAGAGCACACGTGAGAGTCGCCGCTCTCCAAATTTGGGAGCAGCGAAAACTTTTAACTGATTTGCATGTTTAGAAGCCTAGAGATGCTGCTGTTGCCAACTGGCCAAATAAATAAAATAGAATTAGGCGGCTTTTTAGGTTTTTTGTTACTACGAAATGAGTTATAAATCAAATAAAAACTATTTATATTTATATTTTATGCAAATAATATTGTAAAGATCGAGCCGCTCGATTTCTATTTTTGCTTCGAGTTTTCATGTTGAAATAGTGTGCAAAACTTTGGCCGTTTCATAAGGGAGCCCAGCGACTAATTCTGTCCGTTGATTATATTTGCATAATACATACATATGTACATATGTAAAAATTTCTCAATCAATCTCTCCTGTTATATCTCAAAATCGCGGCATGCTTGCACATCATACAAACACACACACACATGCGAACAAAGATATGGATGTGTGTCTTTTATTTAAAATTGGGTTCCCCTCGCAGTCGCTGCTCGCTTCGTTTTGTGGCCTTCTCCACTTTGGCTTTTTTTGTTGACCAAAGTCAAAAACCGTTCGATGATCATGAAGTTCAGACCCAACAACAACAACAACAATGACAACGACAACAATATTGCGACTGCGTTGCTTTCTCTTTACGTAACGACAAAAGACAAAACCAAACTTAATTAAAAAGCAACCCAAAAATATAAAAACAGCAAACTTAAATAAAAAAAAAAATAAAAAAGCGAGCACTAAAAGGAATCTCCCGGCCCTGTGCGATCTTTAAATCGTAACGTAAACGAAACCCCGAAAATACTTATGCTACTGCTCTCTCCCTCACTCATTCTATCACTCTCTCTCTCACACGATCTCTCAACACCTTTCAGCTCGGCGCCACATGCACTTTAAAGACACCCGACAATTTGTTGTCGTTGTCGTGCTTATGTTGTAAGCTTCGCACATTAGCAAATTGCGCTCAGCATCAACTTTAAATTGTCAAAACAGTAAAATTAAAAAAAAAAAATTAGTGCATAAACTTAAGAGTCTTAAGACAGTCTAAATTAAAATAAGCAATCCAAGCTACACTAAAATAAAATGGTGTAAATAAACAAAAGTTTAAGATCTATAGATACTAAACTTATCTCTTTGATATTTCTATACAGATAAAAGAAAGAGTTACGAATTGAAAATAAAGAATATTCATTTTTCATTTCAAATATTCAATTTTTGAAATACAATAAATAATTGTCATAAAATCTTATAATTTATTATAACAATTTATTTTTCCATATTCATTTCAAAATATCTATTCTTCGAAAAAATATTCATTTAAAACTGAAATTATTAAATTTTTAAAATATTTACAATAAATAGTTGTCGTAAAATCTTATTATTTATTATAACGGTTACTTGCGGTCCTTTATTTTACGATGTTCATTTAAAATTTTCTATTCTCCGAAAAAGTATCCATTTAAAACTGAAATTATTGAATTTTTGAAATACAATTAATAGTTGTCTTAAAATATTATTATTTATTATAACGGGTATTTGCGGTAATTTATTTTACCGTGTTCATTTAAAATTGTTTATTATCCAAAAAAAATATCTATTTAAAACTGAAATTATTTATAAATAAATAATATAAATAAACTGGACGCTGTAATTAGTAAAATATTTTGTTTTAAATATTTTGTCAGCCGTATTTCTTTGACTGCTTTACGTCTTAACGTAAAAGGGACCTTGAAAGTTGGTAGAGGGTGGTAATAAGAATTTAATAATTTATTTTATTTGCTCACATAGTCAAATACTAGTAGACAATTTGCTGATTGTTGATTCATTGAGACTCACATGTTTACGACACTCACATTCAGCACTCACATTCAACTTGTGATTTATTGCGCAGCTTCACTTAGCCAAGTTAACGCAAAGTCAGCATTTTTTATGAGCCCAAAAAACATTCAGAATTCTTGGCGAATTATGAACAAAGCAGTTGACTATTGTAAGAGTGTATCTTAAGCCGGTAAGTACTCGAAACCAAAGACCAATTCTGAGAACTAATGATTTCCCGCTTTTAAGCCATGCCCACAATCAAATAACATTCATTCATTCATTCACACAGCATTTGTCGACGATTAGGTTTTTGTTTTTGGTCAAAAACGAAGCAAAGTGTGGCTCAGGGTTACAAGTACCTGTAGTCACCTGGTCACATCTGTAGATGGATGCTGCCAATCCGAATCCGTTCCGGTACTGAATGCTCTGCATTAGCCATAAGCATTACTTGTAAATATTAAACATTACACAATGCACACTGTTAGAGCAGTCAACAATAAATTGCGTATCTGAGCAACCTTCAACTGTCGCTCTATGTGAAAACAAAACACCAAAAACTTAAAAAGAAAAACAAAAAAATCTTAAATTAACATAACAAAACGCAAAAGTAGGCATAACGCAAATGCAATTTGCAACAAACTCAATGCTTAAGCGAGGCGTGAACAAAACACAACTCATATCGACTTGTATCTGTATATATGTATATGTATCTACAGGTTGTATGTGTCTTTATTCATAGATTGTTTTGTGCCTGCCACAGCCACAACTTCAAGTTTTAGCAAGCAAATTCATTAGTAATCACTTCACAGTCATTAGGATTTGGTACAAGTGCCTCACACACAATGAGTCTAATATATCCAAAATGGTATTGCTTATATACTATGGATATAGATCTTTAGCATGTATATTGATCAGTCAGATCTCTATTCTTAGAAACGGAATTTTGAGAGAGAACAAATTGAATGATTTGCATTTATAAGTTAAACTTAAGCTCGCTAGACCTAATTTTTTTTAGTAAACAGCCATTTTTGATAGCGTTTCTGAATATCCTATGATTTGAGTTGCAGAATAGATAAAGTAGAAGATTACAAAGTCAGATCTCTATGCTCAGCAACGGAATCTTGATACATAGAAATTCTCAATACACAATCTGGAACAGTATTAGAAAATCCATGTCTTGCTAAAATCAGATCGACATACTAATTTTTTTACTTTTTATATATCTTAAGGCTGATCATAATACTTACAAAAATTTTCCAGATCTATTATTAATTATCTTCCTAATCTTTTGCTTACCAAAAATCTATAAAAAAAACTCAAATGAGTTCCACACGGAAAGTTTTTTTGAACTTCGTTTTACCTGTAGTGCAATTAAATATTATTTCCTCATTAGATCCGTGGCTTTTTCCACAGACTTAGGAGCTACTTATGCTTCTATACAGCAGCATTTGAAATGAGTCTGAATCTGACCGCGCCCAGCTTGATTAGGCGTAACTCAAGCGCAAACTTTGCCCAGAAAGTGTTTAATTAGTCAATATTTGAGAAGTCAGCTGAGAAGGAGACTAATGGAGATATAGAATACCGATTTATGTTACCTGCAGGTACCTTCTAGACAATATTAAAGTACTCTTTAGTACTCGTACCTAGGCCAAATGTGAATCAGGCTTCTGTGCGGTCCAAGTGCTCAAATATTGACGCATCAATCAAGCGCTGGGCAAACATTTTGAATTAGTGATAATTTATTGAGTGCGACTCATTTAATTTGCGGTTGCTGAAAGCAATGACCGATCCGACTTCATCCGATCCGCTCTAACCTGATCCGATCTCATCTCATACGAGTTGCAGACGAAGTTGGCTTGGGGAAAAGCCTTGCTTAAGTCAAATCTATTGGCAAATCGAGTTTGGTATTTGGTCAGCTGGTCGAGAAACAAATTTGTAAAACCTACGTGTAGTTATGGTGATTTGTGAGCATGTTTAGGGCCAAGTTAGAGAGTGGGCTTAAGCCACAATATGACGCTGCATTGGGAAACTTTTTAAACTGCACCTATGTTTGTTTGTCGGTCTCCAAAAACTCAAAGCTAGACCAATAATTATAATAGTCTTAACTATTTGCCTCTTGGCCCTAATTGCTGTTGTTTTATTTTATTATTTGTAGTTAAACAATCGTTAATTCTACGCCTCACATGAACTTTTCACGATTGAGGAAATGATTGGCCGGCATTGCCTGCTGCTCCAGCTTCACCTGCTCCTCGATGCACTCGACAATTGGCCTTTTACTGTCCACGGCGGCAGTCAAGCCATTTCTCACCGCCACCGAGGAGATGGTCAGCAGATCCTTGGCCAGATCAAGTGCGGCAAATACCCGTATCATGGTTGACCCAGTGCCCTTGGCATAATCGCCAAACTCGCCACTCTGATAATCGTTGGGCAGCAGGTAATGAAATTGCGGCCAAAATGATTTCGTTATGAAGAAAATGCTATTCGAATCCGTGGGCTTAAAGTCCTTCTGTATGCCCCAAACAAAGTGCGACGAGTTGACCAAGTTGCCCACATTCAACACAATCAGATTGCGCAGCCAGAAGCCAACGAACATGGCAACGCCGAGGGTTTCTCCATAGTATTGGAAGGGTGTGTTCAGGGGCAGCAAAACATTCAGTACAATGTATAAGAGCGCATAGAAGCTATAGAGTAAGAGAGAGAGAGAGAGAGAGAGAGAGAGAGGGAAGGAAAGTATTTATTTAATATTTTACTTAATTACTCAATTTAAATGAATTAAAATTTAAAAATAAATATTAATTCACATTATTCATGAGCTTACCGTTTCTGGAACATGACGATCTTATCGCTTTCGATGTCGGACATGTCCACAGTCAACAGCAATTCCTCCTGCTGTCGAGAGTATTTCAAAAGGTTGCCATGCAGCTGGGCACGGATGAAGCTCTGTTTGCTGTAGTAAGGATCCTCGTCCTGTTTGAACTTGGCGTGGTGCAACCGATGCGCCTGCACGCGACTGTAAATGGAGCCCTAAATAAAGGAAAATGAATCAAATGGCATAAGAAATGTAATTCGGAAATGAAAGCAAATTGACATTTGAAATTAAGTGACAATTCAAAGTTGGTAACGATCGACTAATTTGAGAATAAGAAACGAAACTTGAAATGAAATTCGCAAACTAATTAGCAACGAAATTGAAAAGCAAATGAGGACTTAACCCAAGAAACGATTGCGCAAATAAATTTGGTATCAAATTAGCAACGTATTTCAAAATCGAATGAGAAATTAAGGAAGCGATGAAGCAATTAAACTCTTCATCAAATTGTAAACTAATTTCGAATTAAATTAGGAATCGATCGAGCAATGAAATTCGAAAACGAAAAGTTTACTAGACTCAAAAAAGAACGAGAAATTAAATTCGAAAGGCAACCAATTCCAAACCCGTTCCTAACCGGTTGGGGTTGCATTACTTGCTATGCTTTGGTTATTGTCTTGGCTAAACAGCTACTTATCAAAGACACACTCAACTTGAGCTTTGTCGCAAGCTTTGGCCAGAGGCGTCGCTGACAAGGGGACGTAGAATCTCTTCACTCACCTGTCCGGCCATTGTCTGGCAGAGCATGAGGAAAACTCGCAATGGCGCCGTTGCCGTGAAAGTGCGATGTGCCCATAGACGATGGACGCCCACTGTCACGCCCAATATGCCCAGTAGACTGATCAGCGCAGCTGTGAGAGTGAGATGGAAGATGTGACGTGTTAATGGCAGAACTGTCCACTCGTTTGACCTGTTCGAAGGGGTCACTCACTGAAAAATATCGTTGACCACGAGGCGCTCGTGAATGCTTCGAAAACTCCAAAGAGGCCCAGTATATAGACATGGATGTAGAAGAGCACCAGAGGCCAATTGGCCTCCCTCTTCTTGAACTCGACGTTCGAGAGGACTTCAGTGCTGTCGCTTACTGGCTTCGTATCCATCCTGGAAATTGTCGTTGGAATTGTCCTGGAATGACTCCGTGTTCGACTGTCACACACGTCAGCTTAAGCTCTACTGAAACGCAACGCATTCCACACGGGAAATCGGTGGAATCGCATAATCCAAGGGTCCAAGAGGTTTCAAAAGTTTCCCCCACTTGAATATGCATGAACTGCCGACAAATATTCAAAAAATCAAGCGACGATTAACAACAAAGTGTGTGCTGAAGTGTGGACTGTTTAGCGAGGTCTGATCGTATTAAAGAATTAATTAAAATCAATAGAATTTTAGGCTGATAAATACAATAGTTTAATGCCCTTGGGTAAGTAACAATAGAACATGTGTCCGTGCAGAGTTGCTTGTGGATTTGGGTTGGTTTTTGATTTGATGGATTAACTATAACTTAGATCTAAGAAAAACACAGGCATTTTAGCGGCTAATACTTGACGCATCTCAATTCTGCATCTTGGCCAACTCGACAATATCATCGCGCGGTAGATCGCAATCCCCAAAGCCCCAGACCTGATTCTTATGTGCGTACTCATCGCTGAGGAATCGTGTTCCATCGCCACATTTGGCTGCCCGACGCTTAACCATATCCGGAGAAACTGATTTACCTAAAGAAGAAGACGAAGAAAAAGAACAATCAGTTGGGAATCTTCAGCAAAAAGATTCATCAACACTTACGTCCACTGGCCAATCCAAGGCGAGCACAAAGGTCAATGAAGCCGGTGGTTATATTCAGTGTGTAGTTTCCGAACTCGCCCGTCTTATAATCCCAGGGGAACACATGATGATAGTTGTGCCAACCCTCGCCCATGGCCAGGAGCGACACAAGTGGCACCTCCACGGACGAAATTTTTCTGCAGGAATAGGAATTTATTTATAATATGTTATATTTTCGACTTAATAATAGCGGACACCATAAAAGAGCGTTTGTTGGAGTTTTTTTAATGTGTTTATTTATTCGACCATATGAAAAACGTACGAGGAACCGTTTCAATGATACAAAATTTTCCTTAATCAAAATAAAGGTCTACTTTTTAAATTTTTTCCTTTGGCTCAAACGAAAAATGTTTGAATGCAAAAAAATTCTTCAATTCTAATAGTGACTGCAAAAATTTGTTTTCAAAAATCTCTTCGCTAGTATTTTTTATAATTTTTTTGAAAACGGCAAGTAAATAAAGAAAAAGTGCCTTTTTAGCAGTTTTTAAAAAAATTATAAAAACTACCAGCAAAGATATTTTTTTACACTTTTTTTGCAGTCACTATTAGAATTGTTTGAAGAATTTTTTAGCATCCAAACATTTCTTGTTTTGAAAGTTGACTTTTACAGAAATTCGAAATTTTCAATGGGCATTCAATAGGTTAAGAATAGTTTTGTATCATTGAAACAAAAACTTAAAAAAACCTTCAAAAACCTCTATTTTATGGTGTTCGGTTTTTTTTTGTCCGCTACTGTCTCTAAATATTTCTTTTAATTGTCTAATTGAATTCTTTTTACACTCACTTGTCATAGGGTTTGTTGCCCCACATGTGCGCCACGCTGTTCACAAAGAATGCCACATTGAGAGTCCAGGTGAAGCGCATGTTAAAGTTGATCCAGAAGGACATCCAGAGATCCTCCTGCCAGAAATACCAGGGCACGACAACGGGCAAGATGATCGAGCAGAGGGCAAATAAAGGTATATAATATTTGCGTTGAAACATGACGACAGCATCAGCCTCCAGATCGGACATATCGATGATCTTGCGCTTCTCAATAACCTTGGGATGCGGGGTCAGGAAAAGCCATCCAACGTGGGCAAAGAAGAAGCCGCGATTCACATTGTGCGGATCTGCATCCGTCTCGGAGAACTTGTGATGTATTCTATGATCCAAGGCCCAGGTGTACGCATCGCGCTAGAAACCAAATGAAGATTACATCATGTCCAATTATTATGGTTTAACGTCTGGACACTTACCTGACCGGCAATGGTGAACATGAAGGCCAAGAGGATGCGCAAAGGTAACGATGCATTGTAGGATTTGTGGGACCATAATCGATGGGCACCCGCCGTAATCCCAATTCCCGATACCCAAATGCAAGCAGCAACTGAAATGAGAGTATTGGCAAATATTGGAAACATTAAAATCGCAGCATTTGAAAAATTTTAATGATTCAAAATATTTAGAATAATATTTGGGCTAATTGAAACATTTGGAGCAAATGAAATATTTCAAAAACATGCATTGTTTGAAATATAAGAAATATTTGAAATATATATGGCAAATTTGAAATATTGAAAGTATTTAAAAAATACTAAACTTGGATAATTTGAACTAATATGGATATGGAATATTTGAAATATAAGAAGTATTTGAAATATACATATAAAAAATTTGAAATTTACAGAATATTTGAAACTTTGAAAATGTTTAAAATAATCAATATATGCAGTACATATTATGTACATTAAAGTGGGTCAATTTGTATGGACCAAAAAAACGCACCTTGCGGGTATCAAAATCTGAATCTACGGTGAATTCTAAGATAATTTGCCCAAGAAACCCTAGGTCTAAAATCATTTTCGAGCTTCCGATTTTTAACAAGAAATTATGATAATTTTTGGCTTTTCATACGATTCGCCATATTTAACGCTAAAAATCGGAAGCTTGGTTTGACTTTAGACCTATGGTTTCTTGGGCAAATATTCTTAGAATTTACAGTAGATTACGAGTTTGATACCCGCATTGGGTCGAAAAAAATTGACTCACATTAATGTACATGCAACATTTGGAATATATGAGCTATTTAAAACAATTGGACCAAATTAAATTATTTTAAATATAGGGAATATTTCTTTAAAATATTTGAAAAATTAAACTCGAACTTTGTCGCAATTTTATCGTTCTTCACGCTCCACTTGCTAGCTGAACAATGACATTGATGATGACATAACAACATCGTCTTTATACTATATACTATATACTATATAGTGCTATTTCTATGGTCTATGCGTCAGTCCCCGACTACCTAGAGAGTTGTGTCTCTATATATGAAAATTGTGTCGATCAGCGGCAATTGAAACGTTCGTTAATTTTAATTGCCAACAGTCAAAGTTCACTGAACTTGATGGCCCAATTGATGTAAGCATTACCTATGCCAAAACCAAATCAACGCCCCAGTCTAACCATAGAGAACATTTGGATTTATTACGAGGGTTTTTTCAAAAGTTTTTCGTTAAAAGACAATAAAATTATGATTGTTTTCCTTGTAACATGAGGGGAACTTTTTTTTCCTAAAAGGCAATGTTCACTTATCAGTCTCAATGTGTATATATATTTTTATGAATGTTTATATTTATAGGATAAGTCACAAGTGGTAGATTACAAATGAATATAGATTTATAAACTATTTTGATAAGAAGTAAGTGATATTTGTCTGGTAATGACTCATTTCAATCGATTTAAAAGTGCATTTACATTGTATTTTAGTCAATTATACTAACTAATTGCCGATTGACCTATGCGACACCTGTGTGATGGAATATTCGATAGATCCAGCGATAGATGCACTTACCCCAGAGGAATGTGTAGAGCCTTGCGTGGAACAGCAAATAGATGCCATAGAGGGCGCCAGCGTGCAGAAATGTTTGGGCACAAAGATCGGGCCATCTGATCTGAGGAGTGTAGACCTCTTCCTCAACCTGTTGCTGTTGTTGTTCCGCCTCCTTGGCGATCAGAAGACACTTCTCCTCGTTCTCTTTGTACACCGCATTCTCCTCCTGGTAACCCAGATTATCATCTAGTCCAGCTTGATCTTTGGTCTGTGCCTCGTCTGTGGCTTGAACTCGGTGCTTCAGCTGGGCATCGGATCGGGGGGCGGCGTTGCTGCACTTGCCCACAGGTGAGAGGCAACAGGTGCCGTTGCTCTGTCCCGGAACGGAGGAGCTTTCGGATTTGCTTGACGTGGGCTTGGATAGGCACATTGTGATCGTATCAATCGACTTTGGAGTCCGTGGTCTATCTGGAATGACAGATGGCGACATGGGTGGAGATGAGTAAGCGAATCGCCATAGACGTGCTAATTGAACTTTAGGACTGGCATAATATCAACTATTTATATGCGAGTACAGCCAGTCAACAGTTTTAATATTTAAACTCGATATGTAATGGGTGTGAAATTTTCAGTATGTCTCACATGTCTCCTTTAAAAGACTACTAAGTTTTTCAGGCATGTTGTTCAGCTATTGAACTCGACAGTTTGCCTTAGATATTAACATATTCATACATTCATACTCATACTCATACTCATATTCATATCTGTGCTAATATTGTGGGCGATTTCTCTCATTTGTCTTATCTCAAGACTCTTACGCAACCGGCTATAACTTGACTTATCTTTTTAAGAACTGCTCGTTTGTCAACAAAAACCAATTGGTTTCGACACTGTCATCATTCCACAACACTATACAAACAGAACTTATCTCTATATAGCACTCCTAAGTCAAGTCTCTCGAATTATATGTAATTGTCAGATGAGCAAATAAATCTCAAACTTTCAGCTAAAAAGCTAGAAGTACCTTCTTTCACGAGTATAATAGAATTTATTTTTTAAAAATTTGGAAATTATCGAAATAAAACTTCAATGTTGAAGGATAAAGATGAGAAAATGCGATACTTTTTCCATCTTTTCCGAACTAAATTGAAAGAATTAAAGCTAAACAAATATATTTTATTTTTTCTGCAAAACAGTTAAAAAAACAAAGATTTTTGAAAATTTGTTTGCAACAGATCATATGAAGTCTTACCCATAATTCTTCCCCCATTTTCTGCATGGATTTCTGAATATCAATTTCAGGCCAATCGTAAAAACTCACATTAGAAAATGAAGCAGCTGTTAAAAGTTCAAACAAAAATAATAACAGTGACCAAAAAGTCCGGGTTAAAGTCCGAAATAATAGCGCAGACTGCAGCCGGAATATTTTGGTGGCAAAAGATTAGAATAGCTTCACATAAACAGAAACAAACAAACACAAAACATGAATTGAGTCCAAAAAGCAATGTCACATTGCGTTGATCAATTTTGGCAATAGGTAATACCTTTCAAAAACGACTGCCTGTTATCAGTAGCAAATGCCTAAGAGAAAGTGTCAGACATTTTTATCTAGAAAAAGCCATAAATTGGCCATGTGCGTTATGGCCTAGTGATAAGTGTTAAACACCTGGCACAATCAAATCAGGCAAGCAAAAAACACAACCGTCTGGAAGCCAGAAGTTCATTCAAAAATATTCCCAAAGATAACTGATAATTTGGGACACCTGCACACGCATAACACGATGATGATTATAATGATATGGGGGCAATCGAACGAGTCAGAACCAGGTGTTAAATGACTCAATGGGAACCATTTGATAATTTCTTGGTTATACAATAAACGGCTCCTAGGAATAAGCCATTATCAGGCTTTAGCTATTGACCCTGAGGCAGAGAGTTGTTGTTCCGGCCGTGTAATGGATAAGATAAGATAAAAGACAGCTAGTATCTCTCTGTTTTAAAGCAGAGAGCATTTACATGTGAATAGTTTATTTGCCGGCATTCATCATACGCCCTGTGTGACCGATATTAATGACCGTCGTGTGGCAACAAAACACGCCCCGTTTTGCATTTGCCATTTAATTAGAAAAATGTATCGCATAAAGAGCAATGAAAGCATATGCCAAACATGCTAATTTGATGAAGAAATGGGGAAGGAACTCAAAGTGGAGAAGTGGAAGCCAAGCTTTCAATGACTATTAAGGGAAGTGGAACCTGTTCGGTTAACCCAGACGGGTTTTTGGGGAAGTCGCTCGAGGAGCGTGTCACAGAAATTGATCAACATTTTCATTGGGCCAACTCACGCGACTCGATTATGGCCAGGCCAAGGGAAATTTGTGGTGGTGTGAGCATGCATAAATTATATGTGTGTATTTAATATACAAAATTCATTGTATTTTTCTTCTTTTTTTTTGTATTTGTTGGCTGTGTCACAACTTGGCAACGCAATAGGGACAACGAATTCTATTACGCTTAATAATAAATAATCATAAACAATAAAAAGAGGCCAGCGCCAAGACATCAGTTTTATTGACATTCGTTAGAGAAACTCATAAGTTCTCAGTTTCGAATACGAATTGTGGAGGGGAATAGCCATGAAATTGACCGTCGCCCATTAGCCGAGTTCTCAAAACATAGCAAATGGCCGGACGACACTCACGTACCAAGCCAATCACAAAAACAATATCAAACACACACTCAAATGAAAGGAAAGAAAATAAATAAAACTAAAAATTATATGAGTTTTAATCGCCCAAAGTCCAATCTTATATTTATATGCATATGTATGTATATAGTATATATTATATACACAAACAAATACTTTTGGGCCAATTTACAGTGGCAATTTGATTGGAGATTTTCCATATCGCATAGCGTATAGACATAGATAAAATACAGTTGAACTTCGATAACTCGAACGTCTATAACTCGAATTCTGAGTGGCAATAGCGTATAGTAAACTTAACTAAAAAACTTCCATAAGTGGGTGGACTTGGATAATGGTGATTCGAGTTAGGAAAGTTCGACTGTAGTTCCAAAAAAACGTTTGGACTTAGAGACACCCACTAAATTGTTGTCTTTCCCCAATTTACTCCTTGACGCTTACATACAATTGCAATTATTGGAAATGTATTTATTTATTTATAATATGAACTGATTATATGTGGTTAATCGGGGTGCTCATAAGTAATAAGTCTCATTAGATATGCTGACTCCCCTCGATTTGTAATTTATTACAACTCGATTCCCAGCTGACAAATTTTGTTTCGAAACTGTTTAATTGGTATCTCAATCGCATTTGTCTATTGTAATAGAAACACGGCTAACAGAGAGTGACTTTTAATTTGTAATACACATAAAAGTGAGCACGAAGCTAACTACTGTGCTAACTGATTCCGATTGCAATTAAAATCTTTTTTTATGTAATATACATGGGATCATGTGTGGCGTTATTAAACTAAACTTGTAAACTCATTAGGCTTTTTTTTCATTTCAAATTCTTATATTATAATTATTTCTATTGTATATTGTATTTGTTAGTTAAGTGTTTGTTTTAAATAAATAAAAAAATAAATATATATACTTATACATGGATTGTTGTGTGGGATTAACAATATCTATAATTGGCTAAAGTATACATGAGAACAATCTACGCGACAATGCTTTATCAGCTTTAAAAATACCAAATGAATTAAATTTTGCAAAAATAAATGGATTTCATTTTGTTTAACTCACTAATCTCTGATCTCCGAATAAAAGGAAATCTAAATATTAGCCTATGGGTATAGTCATATATTGAGACTATTATTTCGAATTCGTCTGGAACTATGTCCAAAAATATAAAATATAAATTCTAATTCGTCTAAAATTAATACAAGGAAAAAGTTGTATTCCACACGTGGTAACTTTAAATCCTAAGTCAAACAGAAATATCAAAAAATTTCCCACATGTTGATTTCGTATTTTAGTTTGTATTTTATGCGCGACTTTTAAAATAATTTAGATGCTATTTTTAGTGGCAGGCAATTATATAATCGACGTTATTTAGGAAGACTTTTTAGCTGACATTTCTTTTTATGGGACACAGCTGCGTGTGTGTGTGTGTTTAACAATCTAATTACATATTACATTAGGGATAGCGAAACACAGTTTGTTGGCACTTTTAAGTTATAGACTGTATGTAATGACAGCAGCCAATGCTAACAAATGAAGGCGGATGGGGGCGGGGCAACACTTTCTGCTGGAATTATATCTACTGTAATATTTTACATACATATATGTATTTTTATTTTTAAAGAACGCCGAGTGCGCTCTTGTCGAATTTGAGATATTTGCTGACGTCAGACAATATTTTAAAAATTATATTTCTTCTATCTCAGCTTTTTATTTTTTTTGAATTTTATGAAATAGTAAGTTGTTTTGTAAATACTTTGCTAATATGCGGAACGCACATTTATTGTTGTTTAGTTGTCGACACGCTTTATCGCATGGGAGATTCCTTTTGATGTCTCGAAACTATCGCCAAGTTAATATGAATTATTATTTGTAGTAATTATTAGTGTTCTGTGTGCTCGCGTTCTTGCTGTTCACCAACCGAACGAACTAAAATGACTAACAGCAAATGCTCAACTGGCCGACATTTACATCCACATCCACATCCAAGAGCTGACGCGTCGGCGGCAGCGGCGTCGACGTCGCGTTGGAGCTGGGAGCGTGGAGCGTGGAGCAGGGAGCGTGGAACAATTGACGCCAGGCAACAGCGTCGCGTTGCCGCCTCTATTCAATTTTTATTTCACTTTTATTTTGTTGTTTCGTTGCTCTCGCTGCGGGCTATTATCTATCCATTTTCCCATTTCGTCGATCTCCCCTCTTGCTGTTTTCATTATTTACTATTCTCTGTTGTGCTCACACATTCCGTAAACATTACAAAATGCCGAGAGAGCAAAAAACCAGCTAAGAAAATTCTAGTTCAAAGTCAATGTCTGAGCGGTTGAGATTCACTCTCGCTCTCTCACTCTCTCTCTCTCTGATTGAGTAGGCGTCAATCGGGAAAGCAGGCATGCGGGTAAGCAGGCAACCGGTTAGGGGTGAGCAACAGCCGGCATTTCGTCATCGTCAGACTTCAAAGCTCGTAAATATCGGCGAACCGTCGTAGTCGACTGACTGATTAATGTTAACGTTAACCCAGTTTTGTTTTTGGACACTGAGCACGCTTGTTGCTTCCCTATGCTACGCTCCCTCTCTCTCTGCCGCTACCCGCTCTCCCTCTCTCTTAAAATTATTTGTTGTTTTTGTTTGTGTTTGTTTGTTGCTTAGTCAGTGTCATTATCGCTGGCTCGTCTGGCCGGCCCGTCTGCTTATGTCTGGGACTCATTGCTTGGAACACTTGCTGAGCGCGTGGTTATCTATGTATTTTTGGACTCTTTTGCACATACAAATTTAAAATTGTACAATGACAACAACAATGAAACGGTAAAATTTCCGTTGTGCTTCTATCTCGACAAATGCTGATAAGATTTTAATCAAATATTTGTAGAGCAAACTATTTTGTCTGACCGCCGAGTTAGCTGTCTTTAATTTCTTCCATCACTGATTTAATTTTTTTATGTATTTTCTTTTTATAAATTAATAATGGGAGTGAGAAAAACAGTGCCGAGTTTTTTTTTTTGAAAATGCTGCCACATTAACAGAAACCGGTTTGACGGTCTGTCGTGAGGGGAGATGGGGGCGTGGGCCAACGCGGCGAATGATGATGCAATGGCAACGCGCTGATAAATATAGAAAATACTGAGATACATAATACATATAGATTTGTGTGTATACATATGTATGTATGTATATGTGTGTATGATCAATGATTGTTTTGTTTCTCCACGCTTATCACACATGGGGAATCTGTGGTTTCTGCTTCTGGTTATAGAGTGTGGAATGGGGGAAAACGTGGAAAAGTGGGGTAAAAGAATGCGCTGCTTCAAATACTTTTATGATTATGAAAGCAAAAAAACTCATAGATATGTATATGTAAGTAATACAGTATATGCCGCAAAAGGCACATACCCCCAAATGTGGTGACACTCACCTCACCCTTGCCCCACCACAAGATTGCAGAGTCACCACTGTGGTTGTTGACACAGCTGTGTGGTAAACATGCGATAGGGGACCACAATTTGAAGGGACCCATTGATAAGATGATAAGCTTTATAAGTATATGGGTGTATGTGCTATTTGCTTATAACAAGTGGTTACAGGGTATACTTAGCCATCCAAATTCAAACAATTAACACTAAAAGTGACTCATGGTCCGAAGTGATGACATAACTGGCACACTACTCAATAATTTCCCATCCCTTCGAGCTGGAGGACAACTTTAACTAGATGTCAGCCAGAAACATTTTCCGTCGAAATAAAATTTACATACAGAGTGGCTGTAAATTCACAGAGCAATATGTGTATAGAATTTTAATTGGAGCACTGTCCAACTAACCCAATATCCTTTGTAAATGTGCTGAAAATTTCTTCACAAGGTCACCTGATACGAATAATTGATCAAATACGCAGACAATTAGGGCGCATTAATATAGTTTATAGCTCCCAATGGATCCATTTAGATGGATATCAATCGACCAAATGTAATTGTTGTTTAAGGGACTATAATCGAATCCAACACTCGGTGCTAGGAGGTCTGACCATCAATCAAAATATACAACGACAACGACAACAACAACATGAACATGAATATAAATGTAACCCATTTATATGGCGTGGACATTGGCCTGTCTACGCTTTGAACGGAACATTCTACCATTCTGGCCAACCAGTCGACTTTTTAATTGCGAGGCTAAAACCATGTCCCTAGTCCCTGGGGTAGTTTGGATTATACGACTGTGTTCGCTTTGTTTGAACATTTCACCTGACATATTCACTATAATTCATTTCGAAATTGTTCTATTGCGTGATTTCATTGTTAGCTCAAATCGAACATCAGAATGGCAATCTATGTGATTTGTTGTGGCCTGTTTTTTTGGTTAGCCAGACTATTCGACAATAGACAGACCTAGATTAAATTCATGTCGAAAGTAAACTACAGCAGAAAATTCCAAGTAATTGTATTTAGTAATTCAATACGATAATATTTTTACTGCGATTTTTATTCTCTTCATAGAAATTAACTATAACTATGATTAATTCTAAAATATCATATATCATATCGAAATAAAATTATACAAATTACAATAAATGTATTTAACATCATTTTATTATAGTAGATAAACAAATTTCATGTAATTCATATTTATTTTCAATTTAATTCATTTAATTCGTTTATCATACAGGATATCCACTATTCGAGCATAATCTACTTTGCTCGAAAAAGTCATAGAATGGTTGAAATTTCTGCTTAATGACAAAGTAGAGACACAAACCCAATGTGTTGAAATTCAAGTGTGTCGAGTTTCTCCAGTATGAATTAGCAAAGACACAAGCCAAAACATCTGCTCAACTTTTTAAAGGGTATTTTCAAAAGTTGAAGATAATATTATAACGCATTGAAGAACACATCCTTGCCCCCATATCAACAGTCAGGCATCAGATCATTAATCAAGTCAGCTAACAGCGAAAAGTATTCTTACAGTATACTTTCACATTAATCCTTTTTGTCTAACAAGCCAACATCCCCTTCCAATTAAATTACACCCCTTCCACGGGGGCACACGTGATTATTCAAAATATTTATTACCGATTCCCACATGTGTTGTAATTACAATCAGCGCATGTAAATGAGCCGAGTCGAGTGGAAAACTGCACCCGCCAGCCGCAGGATTAACCCCCTTTTACACATGTGGCAAAGATTTCACGCATCGCTACCACAAGTGTTTGTTCTACACACAGCAGCAGAGGGAGGGAAAGTTCACATAAAAATTACAAAGTGAATCCAATAAATATGCGCCGCACACTTTTTAATTAAACGCACATTCAACCTCCACATGGAACATGTCGCCCAGGGACAAAAGGATGTTCATCCACACATGATGAGGTGTAAGATATATAATCAGGGTGTTTCCACGGCCCTTTTATGGTTGCACTTAATCAAAAGAAGTCTGCATACTTCAAAGTTAAGTCTTAGCGCCAAGGAATTAAAAAATTATCCTTCCATAATGAGTTGGTGCTGTTTAAGATTAAATTACATTTAATGCCTAACGTGAAGTTTGATCCAAGTTCACATATATTGAAAACAATTTAATTTAATTTTTAAAAATGTTTACTGTTTTATTTAGTTGACGCTGCGTTCTTCAGTTCATCTAAAAAACGCATCTTCTGTACGACAGAATAATTTGTTGTTACTCCCCAAAAATGAACTGAACCTGCACAACTACGCCGACTGCGGAAAACTCTCTAGACATTCAGGTAGTTGTCTGGGAATTCGAAGGTAACATCGCGGCCGGTAAGCTTCTTGTAGACCGATGTGAAGGTGTCAACCTAAAGACGAGAAAACGTATTCAAAAATTAGTTTACTCATTAAAGTTATTAACAAATATGTGTTAATGTCAAACGGTCAAACTATTTGCTGCAACATGATTAGTTGCAGCAAGATTTGGTTCAACCTGTTTGTTTACTTTTCCGCCGATGTAGGAAGTCCCAAGGCACCAGGCACAAAACGGCCCTTGGGAGGCAAATAGGCGGGGGAAATGAACTATATTGTGTAACACTGAGTGTCGAGTCGGAGATGTGAATGTGACCGGCATTTAGTAATGTCAAAGCCATGGACCGAAGTCAGCTCGACATTATGGAGTAGGCAGGTCTGGTGTTTCATGTGCGTTCTGTTTGACAATCACTGAACGAGGAATCGAATTCAGCGAATAACACAAGAACGGTAAAGGATTCAATATGGATTATTTAAAGATGCATGTAACCAGCGAATAGTTATGTAGCAGCCTTGGATTATATTGATAGGCTCAACAATGTGGAGTAAACTGATTTGAAGTTCACTGTGCGTTCTGTTTGACAATCACTGAACGAGGAATCGAATTCAGCGAATAACACAAGAACGGTAAGGGTTTTAATATATATACAGGCATAGGCATAAGTATTTTGGCACCATTTAAAGTTAATTCTACTCCTAATTTGAACTTACTTCATGCAAAGCTTGGCAGCAATGGAAAGGTCATAAAAAAAAGATAAATAAAAAATACTAGCGAAGAGATATTTAAAAATTGTTTGCAGTCACTATTAGAGTTGTATAAAGAAACTTTTTGCATTAAAACATTTTGTTTTTTTAAATCGAGGAAAAATTTAAAACATAGACGTTCACTTAAATTTGAAAATATCAATGGGTACCTCATGGGTTAAGCAAAGTTTCATACCATTCAAAAGGAATTCGAATGACCTTTCTATTGATGCCAAAATGTGCATAAAGAAAGTTCAAATTATGAGTAGAATTAACTTTAAACGAAGCCAAAATACTTATGCCTTTGACTGTAGTGTGGATTACTTAAAGATGCATGTAAGCAGCGAATAGTTATGTAGCAGCCTTGGATTATATTGATAGGCTCAACAATGTGGAGTAAACTGATTTGAAGTTCACTGTGCGTTCTGTTTGACAATCACTGAATGAGGAAGCGAATTCAGCGAATAACACAAGAACGGTAAGGGATGTCAAAATGTAGCCAATATATGGAGATGCAGGCCCGCAAGGATGCGTAAGTGGCGTACAATAACGAGTTATTGGCAGTTTGCTATGTGTCCCCTTTGACAATCACGGCGCTAGAGGAACGCGCCGCAAATAACACGGGGACAAGGCACATTCAAGACACGACACTCCGAATGATGGTGAGGAATCCAAGTGCAACTCACTTTGTGTTCAATGGTGGTCTGTTGGTTCTTGTCCAAGTGCACCTTAACCAGCTGCGAGCCGTCGAGCTTGACGCGGACACGCTTGCCCACGATTTCAGCGGGAAAGACGAGATCCTCCAGAATGGCATCGTACACAGCGGTCAGGGTACGGGAGCGTGGGCGCTTCTGTTTCAGAGGATTGCGGGCCTTGCGCGTCGGCTTGGGCAGAATCTTGCGTTCGCCAATGACGACAACGTGCTTGCCCGAGAACTTCTTCTCCAGCTCACGGACCAGAATGATCTGGATCTTCTGGAACACCTTCTGCTGTGGAATGGGCACGTAGATGATGACGGCCTGGAGAAGCACACATTAGTTTAACTAAGGAACAGTAACAGTAACAACAACAACCACACTCACCTTCTTGCTGCCAAACTCAATCTCGCGTGCACGGGTAATGTGCAAATCACGGAGGTAGGGCTTCAGGTCGCTGTTGGCCTCCAGCTCAACGAGCGCCTGGGCAATCGACTTCTCGAACTCATCGGGGTCCGTGCCGCCGGGTTTAATAATCTTGGAGCCGATAGCCATCTGCAAGTGAATAAAGGCAACTTTACAAATGCTTCTAATCACGCGACAAAACCATACACAACAGCAACGCCAACGACAATGCCACAATTTCTTTTTTTCCCACCAAATGCAAAATTGCCATCAAACATTTTTGTAATCGATTCACATCGGCGTTGCTTGAACGCTTTTCATTCGGCACTTTGTGGCATTTTTATTGGTAGTTATCATTTGACACCATTTCTCATTCATTTTCGGCTTTGTGTTGCATGTTGCGGCGATTTTTCGACTTTTTTAAAACTTTCACAGAAAATTTGCACCAACCTTTGTCGACTATTTTGACAGGAAAGGAAGTCGACGCTGTGACACTGAACTGTGCAAACGTCATCGGCACGCAGGGTTGCTTTCAACGTGAAGTTGGCCGCGCCAGTTTGGTACGTGCGCAAGCCGATGGATGGCGCTAGTGCGTTATTCAATGGTTTGTTTATACATTTTAATTTAAATAATAATTATAATAAGTAATAAAATGAAAGACAAAAATGTATTTTAATTATAAAATAATAATTGAAAAACTATTTGATAATCAATTTAGTTTAAACCTGTAACTAAATTTACAAAATGACATTTAATTGAAAAAAATAAATTATTTACAATGGTGTACAATTTTGTTATTTTGCAATTAGGCTTAATGCTAGATTCCAGGGACTGTAATCATTATAAGTGATATTCAAAAAATTTTGAAATAATATTTATATTCAAGTTTTATAGATTTGTTCACAAAATAAAGATTAATTTTAAGTTATACTTTATTTCTCAACCAATAATCATTATTTCTGAGCAAATAAATAAAACTTATGGAATAATCATTATTTCATGAGTTTTATATTTTGCTCAAAATAAAACTCAAGTTGTTGTTTCGACTTTTTCTTAGGGAATAAAGGCAAGAATGATACATATTTCTAGTCAATAAGTCAAGACACACCATTATAATAATCTATTTAAAAATACAATTTATTGTGTTGAGCATCAAATTAGGCCTTGTCGAAATTACAATTGAAGTTATATTTTGAGCAAAAAAATAAAATTCATGAAATAATAATTACTCCATAAGTTTTATTTTTTTGCTCAAAAATTTTTAATTATTTTTAAAATGTATAAATGAGCCATAGAGAAGAATATTGGTATTTTTCTCGGTGTTTTAAAGTTATTATAAGTGAATGATTTTTTGATTACAAAAAAAAAGCAAATAATCATTATTTGCAGTTAGATTCATATTGCAAAAGCTTTTGTTATTTACACAGCTGAAAATAGTTCAAAAGAATTAAATACAAATAAAAATGCAGCACCTTAAAATACGTGCATTTGCATAATATTCCCACTTTATCAATTTCACTACACTCTTTATATGACAGACTCAAATATTCTGTACTTTTTACTGCAAAAATCCCCCTGAAGGCAATGCTAGTCAACGAATGTAAGCCTTATCAGCATCGATGGGATGTTGGCTGTATAAAAGTGCCGTCGGCAGCCCAGACAAGTCATCAGTCCTAGACAGCTTCAGTAAGAGCAACATCAGCTCCAGTCACTGTTCTCCAATCTCGAAAGAATACACAACTACAACATGAACTTCCACAAGATCTTCATCTTCGTTGCCCTCATCCTGGCCGTCAGCTTGGGTCAATCTGAGGCAGGTTGGCTGAAGAAAATTGGCAAGAAAATTGTAAGTCCGATGAAACTTTTAAAAATATATGCAATTACTTATGATCCATCTGATTCTTATAGGAACGCGTTGGCCAGCACACTCGGGACGCCACCATTCAAGGATTGGGAATTGCCCAGCAGGCTGCTAATGTGGCCGCCACCGCCAGGGGTTAACTCTTAAACCAAGAATTTATTTATTAAAATTGTATTATTAAGTCACTAAAGTACATATTGTAAATAGAAAACAACAAATTAATTAATATACATTTCTAAAAAACGGAATTGTTACTATATACAATCTATGACATTATTGATAGCAATCACACATATAAAACATACAAAGAAACTTATATATTTAAATAAAGAAACATATGTAAAGAGAGTATCAAGATTGTTTTGAAATTTTGTGTAAGCGGAAAGATTTTGTCAGATGATATGAATCAAAGTTACGTAAAAAGAGCGATGTGAATTCCAACATGGAATAAAGTTGAATAACGTAATGAATAAGTCGACTAAAACCCGATTTCCAAGCGAAATTTGATTTTTATTAATACATTCTGCGCTCAAATTTGATTAATTTTGTTCAAAAATTTGTTTACTCAAGACATCGATATTTAGTTAAAGATTCACCCCTTGTCGTTGACTTAAATTCATAATTTTTAATCTCAATATTTACCATTCATTCAACTTCTTATGTCATAATAAGCGGAAAAATAACATTTTAAATTTGATTCTGACATGTTCAATTTTTTTTTTTTAGAATTAGGCCAAATGAAACAAAAATTTTGATTTGTCAAGTTACTAAATCGAAAATCAAACCAATATTAAATTGAAATTACCTTGCCAAAACTGATTCGATTTCTGCCCTTGTAATTTTCGAAAATTCACAATTTGAAATCTCAACTTTTGATATTTATTCATTTCCTTACGCTGTAATTAATATACAACATTTTAAATTTGATTATAATTCGCTTTAGTTTATTTTGTAAAAAATCATGTAAAAATTAAACAAAGTTTTTGGACTTTTCTAACCTGTATTCAAAGAAAATAATTAATGTATCTATGACGGGGATTTTGTTTGGCCAAAAAGAACACAAGCAAAGTTTGGAAAAAACGGTTTGACATCAAACATTTTTCTTGGAACAATTTAGTATTCGTCAGAAAATTAAACATTTTTGATTCTAAATTGTGAACATTATTACTGGCTTATTTAGATACTCTCCAAATCCAGTTACCATAAACAATAATAATATTTAATCATTTGCTTAAGCGTCACAAAGTGCAAAAAAAGATCTACTATGAATAAAGTCTCATATAGAAATCGCGTTATATCAATCGAAAGTGGTTTTGTCGGGTAACCACCAAACAGGTTTGTCATGCTTCATACGAGTATAAGAACAACAATGGGAACAACAACAACACCAGATTGAATTACAAACATTTACTACGAAGCAATTTATGAATGAAAACATGACACGGTTTTTTTCTAATTTGTAGAAACAACTTTGACGTGAATATGAGTGTGCCAATAAAATAAATTAAATTTTAATGCATACGATTAAGAATAATGTGATAAAAAATCATAACAAAAGAGATAATTTGAATTTATAGAAAAGCTTTATCTTAAGTAAGGGGGCTCGGTTCGAATTTAAAGGGTAGAAAATTTAAATATCAGTAAAAAATTACATGTTGTTAATTATTGTACAATATAATATTGTTTTAATTCCTTTTTGTCACAGCTAAAAATATAAGTAAATTAATTTAGCTTAAATATACAAATAATATTGCTAACGTTTAAATGGTTAAAAAATATACATACATACATATATGCAAAGCATTCCCCCACATTATCAATTTCAGACTCAAATATTCCGTACTTTTTACTGCAAAAATCCCCTTGAAGGCAATGCTAGTCAACGAATCTAAGCCTTATCAGCATCGATGGGATGTTGGCTGTATAAAAGTGCCGTCGGCAGCCCAGACAAGTCATCAGTCACAGACAGCTTCAGTAAGAGCAACATCAGCTCCAGTCACAGTTCTCCAATCTCGAAAGAATACACAACTACAACATGAACTTCCACAAGATCTTCATCTTCGTTGCCCTCATCTTGGCCGTCAGCTTGGGTCAATCTGAGGCAGGTTGGCTGAAGAAAATTGGCAAGAAAATTGTAAGTTCTATGAAACTTTTAAAAATATATGCAATTACTCATAATCCTTCTGATTCTTATAGGAACGCATTGGCCAGCACACTCGGGACGCCACCATTCAAGGATTGGGAATTGCCCAGCAGGCTGCTAATGTGGCCGCCACCGCCAGGGGTTAACTCTTAAACCAATATAGATTTACTTTAAGTTTATTTATTTAGTCTAAATACTGTAAAAAGAAAACAACAAACAATAATAAAAAATTTTCAAAAACGGATTTATTATATTGAATCAATGATATTAAGAAAATATATGTTTAATTACAATAAATTAAAAGCAAAATATAGGTTTTTAGTACTATGTAAACGGATTGATATTCAAATGTACATATGTATATGTACAAGTAAGCTTACAAATAATTGATACTTTTATATACATAATCATTAGACGATAATGAAATAAATATTTTTTTTTGTATTTATATTTTGTATATTTTATTTAAAAAAAATGTAAACAATTAAAATCAGTTTTTATAATTTATTAAAATAATAATGCATGTTCAGAAAGTCTAATCAAACACAGAGTTCATTTTGATATAGCTGAATCGGATCCATATCCAGAAAATACAAATACTTGATTGAAGTTATAATAAACGAAATTTATTTAGTAGCAACTTTTCGTAACTTATTGTATTGTGACTATAAATTTATATTACAAATAAAACAATATATATAAATGAATCAAACCAAAATTACTAAATTAATTTAGACCTTGTCAGATGAAATGTAATTTAATTATTATTTGTTTGGCTAATTATGCAATATTGTATCAGGTTTAAAAGTCCATTGTTTGTTTTGTTTACAGCATAAGTTAGAGTATTTTATTTGGAATTACTTAAAATACTTAAATAATACATCAAGTAATAAATAATTGTGGTATTAATCTTCAATGTTTATCCTCTGGCTGTGGCTGCCACATTCGCAGCCTGTTGGGCAATTCCTAGTGTCTGGATGGTGGCATCGCGAGTGTGTTGGCCAATGCGTTCCTGTCAAAATAAAATGGATAGTAAATAAAAAAAATACACAAATTAAGCATTCAATTAACTTACAATTCTTTTGCCAAGCTTTTTCAACCAACCAGCTTCCGATTGTCCCAGGCTAATGGCCAGAATAAGGGCAACAAATATGAAGATCTTGTTAAAGTTCATGTTGAGGTTGAGTAATACTTGAAGTGAATAAAATGAATAAAGACTTGAGCTGTTGTTTTTGCAGCTGAACACAAGTGACTGATGAATTGTTTATCCAGACCATATGGCTTTTATACTCGTGTGTACCTTTATTCACAGAAAGAGATCGATGTCTGTAGAAAGGGGATTTTGTTTGACCGAAAAGTACAGAAATGAGCTCCAAGTTAGGAAAACGGTTTGACATCAAATATTGTTCTTAGAATCATTTGAATATTCACCAGCTAATTAATTTTTCTGTGATTAAAAATTGTGTACATAACCGTCTTCTTTCTTAAAGACAAAGGTATTCCCCCGATACAGTTATCTTACAAAAATTATTTAATCATTTGCTTGAACGTCAACTTTATACTCGTAAAATACGTAACAAGTGTGCTAACAATATAAAAATCTTTGTTAGAATTCTTGGTATTCTGGCGCTCTTTCGATTAGCCAATTATTTCATCTTGTCATCGAAAGTTGTTTTTTTAGGGTAACCACCACAACGAGTACAACAACGACAACATTTGAATGATATACAAACATTTACTACGAAGCATTTTATGAATGAAAACTTGCTTGGGTTATTCTCTAATTTGAAAAAACAACTTTGGCATGAATATGCCACTGACCTCTCAGGTGTCTCTCTGATTACTGATCACAAGTAATAGACAACAATGGCTGGTTTTTTTTTGTTTGGTTGTTGTTGCACATTTTTAGTTGTACTTAATTGTATTCTGTTGTCATCGAGCTTTATCAGTGTTTCTTCCTAGTTATCAGCTCAGCTCAGATTTGCTCTGTTCTGTTTTATTCTGTTCTCTTCTGCTCTGGACCTGCATTCGATTCGAAATGTGAATCCCGGTGGCTCCATTTTTGCAGGCAAACCGAAGAAAAATTCCCCGCGAAACTGTAGATTGTCTACGGATTTATAGGTATCCCAATATATAAAAGGGTGTGTGTAAGAAGATTGTGCTCAAATAAAAGTGAATTACATACATAATTATAAGCTGACAAGAGCATGGATAAACAAAGCTGACATTGAGGAATGCTATTAAGAATACAATAAACCATATAGGAAGCAAACAAGATATAGGGATCATACAACGAGTATCATACGTCATACATTCGTCAACATTTAATATACTTTATAGCGGAATGAAATTTGAAAAGCACCCAATACAGCCCATTTGTTCCCAGCACTATCTATCTTTGGATTACAATTTAGTTATCAGTTCAACGCTTCAATAATATATTTAGAATTTTATGATTATACTAGGGGGCTCAGGACAAAGAATTTTATATATATAGATTCAGGTCAATAACTTAATAGATTTGTTTAGACTTCAATAGGTCAGTAGATTATATTTATTGGCTTAAGTAAGCATAGTTTATCATTTATCTAGACATGATATTACATTTTTCCTACACAAAATTAGTTGCTCAAATTTAAGTTCTGTAGAATATATCTTCATAGTAATATGAATACCTATGATAATCTGTTGTTAAGCCGGAGTTGACAATATTAGTTCAAAACCCGGAATTACAATATCTTTTTCATATTCACAGACTTGACTGCTATGATAACATCAAGTTCTGTCAGGAATATTTCCTTGTAAACTCCTCTGTTGAGTTATGCAAAATGCTGACAAAAACCAGTTGCATTTATTGTCTTAGTTACGCTTCTCTGGGCGCTCAAAGTCTCTCGCCAGAATTTGCCTCATTATGCGAGTGTAGAGAGAAACACAGTCAGAGTTGGAGTCGGAGTTGGAGTCAGAGTTTGAGTCAGAGTCAGAGTTGGAGTCAGAGTTAGTGTCTGGAATGTGGCAGTTATGACATACTTCTTGTAGTCCTGGGAGGCTGCTTCTGGTTGTGCCTGTCACTCAGCGGTTAATTCGAGCGATTTTATTTATATTTTACCAAAAGCATCGCAATAAAAACATCAACAGAAGCGGAAAGCAGCGCACAGCAAACTTAGACTCTGCCTGTCAACTGGTTCGACGGGGGATGCAGTGGAAGATCTCAAAAGGGATGGGGAAGGGAGTGAAGTAGCGGAGAAGAGTAGAAGGGGAGGCTGAAGTCAAAATCCAGAACCGTAAAGCGTTTTTACTTGTTAAGGAAATTAGTGGCATATCCTGACAATGCGCATATCCTCCTATTTGAATCCTAGCCTATCCTTGTGTTTGTCTTTTGTTGATTTAATTCCATTTGTTGTCTTTGCTCTACTCATATTAAGTCCCTCGATGCTGTTGCTTTTTTTATAGCAGAAATTAAAGTCACATTTTTGGTGGTTGATAGTGTGTCAGTGTGTGTGTGTGCATGTGTGCGTGTGTGTGTGTGTGCGTGTGTGCCTCAGCCCGAGTGAGTGTCAAGCTAACTTTTGCACGGGTACAGTTGTGCTTTCCAGCATTTGATTCACAAAAACAATACCAATTTTACTTAATAAATGCTATAATAATGTCAACAGCATACTAATAAAAATCTACAGCTGATCAAACAAAAGTTTCAAACTAATTTTGCAGCTTCCCAAACAAGCAGCGTATCATATTGGCAATCAAGTCATTGCTCCAAGTCTTTACTTCATACATTAGCTCGAAAAATTAAGATTAAAATGTAAAAAGACTTTAATATAGAATTGTAGTTTAAATTTTAAACTATCATAATTTTCAGTACACAGCATTGAAAATCAGCTACTGAACTTGCAATTGATAGCGGTTGAATTTTGATATATACAAAATATATAAATTTAAATTTCTTTATATTTATTGTTGTTTTAAAAGAAGCTTATGCTGAGAAACTTTACATAAAAATATAGCGCGGGGATTTTATTTCTTGAATCTGCAATCGCTTAAGATGGAAACCCCATCTCCAAGATCATTTTCAAACTATGTTTTAAGACAAATCTAACTAAATTTATTTGGTACTTCACCCACTTCCCAATACCATAGATCTGATCGTAATTAAAAATTACCATAAAGAAATTATAAAGATTTATGATTCAAATGAATTTGTGGTATTGCCTTTCTTTAATTTGTACTTTTTTCTCCAGAGAAAATCCCCGGAGCCCTCAACGCTGCTGTGTCTCAATTGACGGAGGCTTATCAGCTTTAGACTTGGATGACTTATGGTATAAAAAGCGCTGTGTCGGGCCACTCAAATCATCAGTCACACAGTTCCAGCTGCAATACTAACAGCTTCAGTCTCAACTCGCAAAATTCCAAGGAATATTTTAACTCACAGCTAAACATGAACTTCAACAAGATCTTCATCTTCGTCGCCCTCATCCTGGCCATCAGTTTGGGTCAATCTGAGGCCGGTTGGCTGAAGAAGATTGGCAAGAAAATCGTAAGTTCCCTTCTATTTTGTCTAAAATGAACAATTACTTACCATCTGTTGAATCTTGAATCTTAACAGGAACGCATTGGCCAACACACTCGGGACGCCACGATTCAGGGATTGGGAATTGCCCAACAGGCAGCGAATGTGGCCGCAACTGCAAGAGGTTGAAGACATGGAAACATTCTAAACTATATTTAATTAATGTACTTATTTATTTAACTTAAGTGATTCGAATCAATCAATAAACTTACAAAAAAGAAAACTTTCAGCTGTTTTAACATATTTGTAACTTAGTATGGATTACTTTCCAAAATAAATTTTAATTTCCAAATTGGATTCATAATCTCGAAAAAGATTAAATTTGCATAAATAGCTTATATTTTCGATTGCTATTATAAAGAAATGCAATGAGGAAGCCAAATTCAATACAAAAAATCTAAATAGGATAACTTAAAGCAAAGCATTAAATCTATCTTGCACTATTAATAAGCTTAATAAAATGCAAAGAAAACACTTCAATACTAAAAAATATTGTTGTTAAAAAAATATTATTACTTATATGGGAATATACGAATTGATAATAAACAAGAAAGTTTTAATGGAGTCTCAGGCAATGAGATACTGATTATACATACAATAGTACATTTATAGTTTAGCACATTATAAGTTAGTAATAAAATTGAATGTAATACCTGGGACAATATTGTTGGTTAATATTTGAGCTGAAATTTGTAGGAAATATTTGAAAAATACATACAAAATAAATCTAATTGTTTTTGATATATTGTTTAAGTTGAGTAGTTTTAACTGAGTCGGCCACGGGATACAGTGGAAGATCAAACATGGTCTGAGATTAGATGACTCCTTCTTCCAGTTACATATTTTCCAACGAATAGAGTAGATGAGTACAAAATTAAATTGATCTACATATAAACATATAACATATTTCAGAAATTGTTTTAAACTACACTGTTTTCATTGCAATTTCTAAACCTTTCATGAAGTAGAGAAAAATTTGAAATGCTGCGAATTATATTTAATAATTTATCAGGGATGCCACAGAAATCGCTTTCGCGACTAACTAGTTAGAATTCTTATTTAATATGACATGACAGTTTGATGATAGCTAAATTTCAGAATGATGCAAATTAAAGATTTGCAAACCGTACCTGAATATATAATATACACTACAAAATTATCAGAACATAGAGAGAAAGACATTATTAAGTAATTTACAAATGATTCATAAAAAATACCGTTTCCCCAATCCATGAGTGCGGATCAAGTTTATACCTGTTTGCCAATTAAAATTAACATTTTTTGTAGAATACTCTTTGGTGATTTTGGATATAAAAGCAGCTACTTTATGCAATTTAATTATTAGTCTCCTGTTTTCAGTTGAAGTAGTAACAGCTCCGAGTTGTGTTCCAAAGTTTAAAATGAATTTCAACAAGATCTTCCTTTTTGTTGCTCTTATACTAGCAATCAGTGTGGTTCATTCCAGGCCTGATTTTTGGAGTGACCTCGGCCATGATCTTGTAAGTTGAAATAGTGAAAAGAGTGTGTCTCTAGATCCTATTAATATTCTCCTGCGGTTTTTAACATATTCCAGGAACGCGTCGGTCAACATGTGCGGGATGCCTCAATTCAGGTTCTTGATATTGCTCAAAAGGGAGCAAATGTGGTGGAAACTTTTAAAAGGATAGAAGCAAATAATGAAGGACAACAAATGAATGAATGAAGTAAAAAATAAAAAATAAATAAAACTATTTAAGCAAATATTTTTTATATAATTTCAAAAATTCGAATGGATATTATAATAAATGCAACATTTATTTATAACTTTAGTTTTCTTAGCTTGCAAAGTGTTTGAATGTTTTAAACTTTATTGAAAGACTGAAACTTTGACATATTTTAGAGATGGAGTCGATATTTCGTACTTGATATTTAATGTATTTTCTCTATTAAAACTTCAGTAGTTATTTCAAATGGCATCGGTGGACGATTGTTGTTTCGGTTACCCCGATTCCGGTGCAACAGCAAACTTATTATTTCTCCTCCGGTTTGAATTGCCTGGGTGGCAATTTTCGATAAGTTTTTCTATTGGACAAAACCGTTGTCTGTAATTGTTATTTGAAAATATCGATAGTAACTTACATTTCCCTTGTGCTTTTTCTTGGATTTACCGGCCTCAGATATATTAGTGCCAAAGACTAGCATGAAGGCAACAAAGAAAAAGATCTTGTAGAAATTCATTATTTAACTCTTAACTTAGCTGGGATTGAAACTCAACAACTGAACATCATGTAATGAGTGCTCCTTTTATAAATTCGATGTGTAGAAAGTTTCGCAGTAAGCTGAAATTATGACTAAAGTTTCCCAAGATAATCATATCAATAATGACACTATCAGTTTCTTTCAAGTGTTTACAATACAAGTAACAACCGTCAAATGGCTCGACAGCGCGATACTCTGTACTCACATCTCAACAAATATATAAAATATATACGAAAAATGTTGGTAATGATAAAAATATTAATCTAGAGTCAAAAAGAGAAACTTTGCCCAATTCGTTTGCCGGAGATCTGCTTACTAAAATACTAAGCATTTTTGTAAATTGTGTTTCCAGTTTTTCTGTGTACGCATACATTTTCATATAGTTATTATACTCTTTAAGCCATTATGTACCGAGTATAAATGTTGATAATCCATGGGTATTTCGCAGTAAATATATTTGCATAGTGATCGCTGCCTTAAAAGGATGTATACAATTTAACAATTATAATTTCTAGTGAAATTTTATATAGACGATTTCAAAGTATGCAATTAGAGTTTTTACTGTACAAATTCCAGTGAATTATTTGCACAAGTTGAAAATATGGGGTCAACATTCGTTCAGATTATGTTACATTCTCAGTCCTTGAACTATTCATCTAACTTATTGATATTTCATTTATTATTTACTTATTAATATATGTGTAACATATCAGAGTAACAGACAAATCATATGAATTCTACAAGAATTCATTTCGTTACTTATTATATTCCCATCACATAACTGTTATTGAGAAACCCATTTCAATTTACATACTCATATTTGAGTACAGTTGGTGTTCGATTTGTTCACAGGGTTGTTGTGCCACAGAATAGTTCTCACAGTAGATGATGCAACCTTCCACCAATTGCACAAGTGTAAGAGCTCCCTTGGCAATAGACCCTTTGCAATTTGGCCCTTGGCCTATTCCCAAAAAACCCGCCGACTGTTGAGTCGGTTGCTGGTCATTTTGAACACAAAACGCGCTAAAATGTCAAAACACTTGTGAACTTTTCAGGGGTTGGGTTGAGGGAATTTGGCCTGTGCCTCATGTGTGTTGCTGTAATTTGCTTTGATTTACTTGCACCGAAGGATGTCGACACGTGACCACAAAGTTTACATTAAATTATCACAAAATACATATACATAGTTTGTATTAAAGTAAGCAAATGAAGTCGCTGAAGAGGAGAATCAGAAATTGGGGGAAGAATTGGTCGGATTACCTTTTGCATGCCTAAAAGTGAGCAATCGAATTGAATTTGAATACAAGTACAACTTCGAATACAGACGCCTAATTACATGGCATCGCCATCGGATTAGGACAACTCGCCTGGGAAATCGACAGCTTGAATGACAATCCGCGCATCCTTGCGACACTTTTTAATGTCCTCGCATTTGCCCGCGGCCGAGGCGGTTGTAAAGCTCGCAGAACCCGCGGCACATGGTCTGAATTATTGACAGCTTAGGCGGCACAAGTGGCAGTCAATCATTATCATGCCCTGATTAGAGCGCCACTGTCAATGCATTTGAATAACAATAAAGATCAGGTTCCATCTCTCAGTCTCTTTGTAATTTATGCATTGATTTCCTTATTCATTTTTAAATTACAAAATCAAATGAAAGAAAGATGGAAAAACGCTGCGCACATCAACATAAAGTCGTCGTACAAGTAATTTAACAACTTCCTGACGCCCGCCCGTTGCGAGGATTGTAAAATTGTAAAAATTCATAAAGCCGCCTCGCAAATCCTGGCGAATCATCAATAATCTGTCCATGGGGCCATCAAACAACAGCAACAGCAACACTTGAAAATATGTTGGAAATTGTAAAATGCGACGTAGCATCTACTCATAAATAGATACAAGTACATATATATTGTACTTGCCACAGTGTGTGGCACCCCGCGAGGCAGCCCCAAGCTGCCTCTTCAGCCCGCGTTTACAATCCATTGAGAAGCCGCCGATGTATCAATAATATTTGCTCGAACTCGAACTCGAGTTCAAAAAGGTGGTGAAAGTTATTTCAAAATATTCACAGATGAGGATGAGGAGAGAAAATAGAAGAGGTGGAGGGAGAGGGGTGGGGGAGATACCAGGGTTCAGTTAAAAATAATGTTTGACTTAATTTCTTTTATGGCTCAATATAACCATTATTCGCACTACTTGAGCCCGGCCGTTCACATAATCAGCAAATTTAAATTCAATTCGCAGCGATTTTAAAATGCTGCCCCTTCGACTGGGGGCGTGGCGGGTGTCAGAAGCACTTCCAACGAAATCGTGCCGAAAATTTACGGACTTTTTTCCTGGGAAAATCGTGCCACGAACTTCGAGCGTAACGTTACGATTTTCCTTCGTGTAAAATTAACTGCATAATTTATCATATTTAAGAATCTATAATCCCTGTACGATTATAATCCGTGATTTCATATTCAAGCGGGATTTTTAATGCTGTCTAGCTTTAATTCTTCGAGTTTCATCAACTGGACTGCAATCAGAGCCGGTTTTGTTCAAGCCAACATTCTAAACGCGATATAACTCATACAAAACATCCTTTTATTCCATTATTTTGATAAAGATTTTCTATTTTGGCTAAAAATAAGAATAATGTTCGCTGGGCAACGACAGGGAAAACAATGCAAAATAATTCAATTTATGAAATATTTTTGCTTTTGCTTTAATACCCTACAAATTGATGTGACGAGGGTATTACTTGTGAGTGATTTGACTTGTATTAAATCTCACTTTTCACTATTTTATTCATGTACATTAGGGCGGGTCAATTTTTTTTCGCGAAAATCGTCCACCAGAATTGGAATCTACGATGAATTCTAAGAATATTTCACCAAGAAACTATGTGTCTAAAATCAATTCCTGGCCTCCGCTGAGAAGCATGAAGATGTTAGGTTAAAGTATATGGTATTAGTCTAGTAAAGGACACTACTCTCCAAAAAAAAAAAAAAAGACAGTAAAAGAGAAGGCGATTTATGATAAATTTTGGTGAAAAAATGTTTGGGAGGTCTTTGGTAGTTTTTTTTTTAAATTCAATTTTGAAATTTTGAGATTATATAGAAAAATGAACTTTTTAAAAAATTTTAAAATTCAATTAAAAACAAACCAGCAGAGACCCCACAAAAATTTTTTCATCAAAATTTATCATAAATCGCCCTCTTCATGTTCTTTTTTTTTTTTTTTTTGAGAGTAGTGTCCTTTACTAGACTAATCACTGCGGACGGCAGTCCGCGCTAGTGACGAAAGCAGCACGAAGGGTGCGAAGGCGACTAGCATATATACACAGGAAGAATGGAAAATTTGCTATGACTGTCCGATCGGGTCGAGTTATGTACCGATCAAAAGGTATCAATTTTACTTACAAATGTGCATACTAAGACTTTTGGAAACTTACCTGGTTTGTGAGATAAACAGGTGTTAGGTGGAGGGGAAAATTTTAAATTATTGGAGCAAATGGGGCCGTTGGAGCCTTTTCGATTTTTATTTTAATTTTTTACTATTCTTATCAAAAATACGCGTCGAATGACACCTTGATCATCAAAATCCGATCACTGGTTCAGAAGATAATTAATTTTGAAATTTTTGGTGCCCATTTCAAAACGAGATGAAAAGTCAGTCTGTTTGTTTGTTTGTTTGTTTGTTTGTCTGTTTGTTAGTATCAAAGCGTTGATTAAGCTTAAAAGTTTGAATGAGGACTTGTTCCCGATCAAAAATCTAGAAACGTTTGTTCTACGACTTTTTCAAAAAAAAGCTAGTTTAGCGGTAAATCGCTAAAAACCGCTAAAATTAAAACCCCTATAGCATCCAAACGATATGAGCTACAGACGTGAACTATATATCGTTGGAAAGGTATTTTGATGGGCTTTTAGGCCCATAGGTAAAAAGCAACAGGTGAAATAAGATATTTTGTCCCACATTTTGGCGGTTTTTGAGAAAACGACGCTAACGATTTTTTTTAGCTTTCAATATGTTGTAGTGTATAAAATTTCGCGTTTTTTGATATATGATAGAAAAAATTTTACCGATGGGTTTGGAAGATATTACTTATTAACTGAATATACTTTTTACCTTTACACTACTGCATGTACTAGTACATATGCAGTATGTACATGTGCTTGTAAATCGCCAAAAACCACAGCTTCCAAACAATAGAAGCTACAGATTTGATCTATATATCGTTAGAAAGGTGTTTTGAAGGGCTTTAAGCCTAGCTGTAAACTTTTTTGCTTAAAAGAACAGGTAAAAAGCTTCAGGTGAAAGAAGGTTTTTTTCCCACATTTCGGCGATTTAAGAAAAATCTACGTTTCAAATGACTTTTAAATATGTTATTTGTTGTAGACAATTCAATTTCACGTTTTTGACATATAACACATAGCCGTCAAATTTCGTTTGGGCAAGATATTACCTGTTAACTGAATATACCTTTTACCTTTACACTTCTGTATGTACATATGCAGTAGCATGCATACAGCAGCAGCAAAGTGTCATAGCAGCCAGAGTTTGAGAGTGCTGCTAGCTTTTGCGCTTGGCATGTGTGTTTGTAAAGGGAACCAGTGTTGCCAGACAGTTTGTTTCAGCTTGTACAAAAAATAAACAAAGTTGATAAAGATATACTGTCCAAAAAAAAAATACAATTAATTTGAAATTTTATTTAATCTGAAAATTTCTTACAATAACCGAATTTTAAGCCAAAAAAAAAAATTTTTATTAATTGTTATTAATTTAATTTCTATAAAGTTTCTTATAAACTGCCAAGTTCCAGGATATCTCCTAGTGAATACGATCATAAAAATATTACTTGTTCGCTCTTTTGAGATAGTATTGAATGAATGGCTGACTGGGTGAATGAATGCAGGCGAGCATGAAAAATGCGACGACGATGTCCTGCCCGAGGGCAGGCAACAGGAAGGAGAATGAGGACCGAGGACACTCTGAGTACGTACGCAATTCAATTGCTTTACTCGGATGGGAGTACGGAATTCGGTTGAGGTGCTCACATGTCGCCTGTTCGTTGCCAGATTTATGGCCAGCTTGATGATGGCGCATTACATTGTCCAAATTAATAAAGGTGGCCCGACCGACCCCTTGACTCTCCCTCGGATCTGGTCACGACCAGCAGTTGTCTGTGTCCTCTGCCCCTGTCGCGACCTCTCACCCCTTTCGAGCCACGACCTAACAATTTAATAAACACAACAACAACAACAACAGCAAGAGCAAGAAGAGAACGAAGAAGAGCAATAGGACCAACTATGACAATGACAACAGGCTCACAGATTTCGAGCTCTTTTGGGTGCATTTCGAGCACAAATGAAATTGTTTTGCCTGTGCATTGTTTGTATCACAAACACAAAACGTTTTTTATTACAACTATTCAGCCAAGTATTGTGTTTAGGCACTGAACTGCGTTCCTAGCCCCTTTCCCTTCCCTTTCCCCTTTCCATTTCCCAGCCAGTGCCGCATAACTCTTGTGTAATAAATGGGAATTATTGAAATTCTGTCGATTTCCACACGAATGCTTCACAATGACAAGCTTTTTTCACCAAATCAAAGCAGGTCAGATCGTGTGAGGATGATAAGCCCAAGCTATAAATGTTAAATATGAGATAAAAAAATATGGAAATAAAACCTTAGAGTATTTTTCACATATTCATGAATTTCTACAATAGCGAATTGCGCAGTTTCTTCAAAAAGTTAATATATTATTATCGATATCCAGAAAATTATTTTCATTTTTTTGGAAACCAAAAGCAATTAAAATATTAAAAAATTTAAAAATTTTTCAAAATAAAATTAGTAAAAATTTTAAATAAAATAGATCGACAAGGTCAAAAGTTCGCATCAATTTTCATTAAAGTGCGACTGATGAATGAAATTTATGAACAAACTAAACAAAAATATAATCATAATAATAATCATACAATCTCTATAATCTCATTAAACAAAAATGTTGGCTTTACCACGATTTTTATATTACTCTTCCTTCTATTAGAATTTGTCTCATTGATGACACGGTTTTTAATGTACAAAATCTGAGAAATTTATAATGACTCTATCTCGAGCGTTTATAAGCAAAAACGTTGATTATAAAGGGTGTTTTTTTTAGAGGAAACATTTATAAATTCTCCGGATTGGTATTAAAATTGTGTTTCGCTGCATATATAATTGTTGATAATGAAAAGTCTAGTGCATTCACCTTCTCTTAAAGGGTGTTTTTTTAGAGGTATAAAACTTTGAATTGAAATAAAACACAAGAAAATCGTTTTAACGTCCATTAATTTGGCTTTATTGCAAGGATAATTTTATGCCATTCGTGTTTAAATACGATTTCCGGCATGTGGCCGCAGCGGCTGGCTCGAATATAGCCATATCTATTGAAAGAATCGTTCGCATAATTTCGCGAAATGGACCTGTCAATTGGCCGCCAAGATCGTGTGATTTAACACCATTGGATTATTTTCTTTGGGGATATGTGAAGTCGCTCGTCCACGCCAACAAACCACAAACGTTAGCGGACTTGGATGCCAACATTCGTCGCCAAATTAATGGACGTTAAAACGATTTTCTTGTGTTTTATTTCAATTCAAAGTTCTATACCTCTAAAAAAACACCCTTTAAGAGAAGGTGAATGCACTAGACTTTTCATTATCAACAATTATATATGCAGCGAAACACAATTTTAGTACCAATCCGGAGAATTTATAAATGTTTCCAGGAAATATATTTCAAGCGAGGATGAAAATGTGTATTGGGAACACTGAAGATTTAATACCCTTGGAGATTCCAGTACTCAATTTTCGTTGTTATGTCAACTATATATTTTTATTATTTTAAAAAAAAAATATTTTGATGCAGAAAAATTCTAAGAGTGACTGTAAAAAATTTTTTTCGAAAGTCTCTTTGCTAGTATTTTTTATGATTTTTTGAAAATTAAGTGGTTAAAGAAATTTTTGTATCATTCGAACGAAGTTTAAGTGAATAAAAGATTAATATAAGAAAACGCATCAAAACATCTTTATTACACGCAAATTTGACAAATTTATGATGTATGAAGACATTAGTGGTTCACTATATACACTTAATCGCAAAGTTAATATATACCCTACATCATCTGCATAATCTCATTATCTGACAAAAGCAGTAAAATAAATATTATGTGCATGAATATAAAGACATCATAGGTATGCATCGAAGGCCTTAGTACGCTTCTTATGTTCAGTGTGAAAACACAATGAATAAAACAATATTACTCCTCCTTCTGTTGGAAGTTGTCTCAACGCTGAGTCGAATTTGCAACACGGATGAGGCCTGTGTGCTATTGATTGAATGCCACGAACTTATGTACAGTAGCCGAGTAGTTCGGGCCAGGAATAGATGTGACCAGCCCCGGAAATACTGTTGTCCATCAACTTCCAAACGGATGACAGTCAGACTCATAGATGATCCGAAATTTCCTGAAGACTGTGGATCAACTCCAAAGTATGCTAGTGATCGAGTGGTGGGTGGTGCACAGATCAAGCCGGATGAGTTCAGCTGGTTGGCCAGTCTGGAGTATGCTCTTCGAGAAGGCATCTCTGGGATCTGCGGAGGAACCGTAATTAATTCCCTCTACGTACTGACGGCTGCTCATTGTGTGATTGGCAGACGCGTCCAAGAATTGGGAGGACTGTGAGTAGTAAAAGGATAGTGTGTATTTACAAGCGAATGATTGCTTTTTTTTTTAGCTCTGCTGTTCGATTAGGAGACTTCCGAAATGGGCAGAAATGTGATTATGGCACTCCAACTTGTCAGCATTTTCAGCGAATTGGCATTGAGGAGATAATTGTGCATAGGAATTACTTGGTGGACGACAGAGCTCGAATGCTCAATGACATCTCGCTAGTGCGACTGAACAAGAGGATACAGTTTACCGAAACATTGCAGCCCATTTGTCTGCCCTTTGGCAGCAACAGTCACATAGTCGAACCAAGCGCTGACACTTGGTTAACTGTCGCCGGATGGGGTCTCACTTCGTCCCTGAATGACGCCGTGGCAAAGCGAGCTGTGTCCATTCCATTGTGGACGCAATCCAGATGTCTTAGCGATCCTCGCAGGGATGAGTCCCAAGTCTGCTGTGGTATACTTGGAAAGGGTTCGTGCAACGGCGATTCTGGAGGCCCCTTAATGAACGAGTTCCAAAACAGACGAATGGTTCTCGAGGGCATCGTATCCTATGGTAGCATTCAATGTGCCACGCCTTTTCCTAGTGTTTTCACGAGAGTGCGTAGCTTCGGGGACTGGATCGAGACCAATATGATAATGTAAAGGCACTGATAATTAAGATATTTATAATCGCTTTGCTATACTTTATTATTGTAGATTCAACTAATTTATAAAAAGAACAATTTATATAGAATTGTTTCAAGATTTATGCTATATTTTCTTATCTTTGTTAATGAAATGTCAAATATTGTTCTGCGAAAAAGTCGTAATTATTAAATAATAAACAAGCAAATAAGGAATTTATTTTATGATTGATTTATGACTTTATTTTATTATAAAGCTCTATTGGCAAGAGGTTTATCCATCTAATTACAATTAGGTCAGTCTAGTTAATTTGGAAGCATTTTAAATGAAAAGTTGACATAACATTTGTATATTTGAAAATATAAATATATACTTTAATTTCTTTGTATTTTAATTTCATAAATTAATCTCAATTTAGATATACTGACAATCCAATTAAAACTTACACCACGCACTTTTGACTTTCAATTAATAACAATTTAACGCTCCGTTGCCAGTTTGCCAGTTTACCAGTTTTTCCGAGTATGAAGATAAAAGAAAATGCGGCACAACGTTTTCCTATGACAGGCACACGTCACTTTTTGGTCAGGCGCAGATTAATCTCGATCCTTGGCAGCAATGTCGAAAAAATAATTATTAATGAGGCGCATGTGTGAGTGGGAAAAGTCTTAATCAGAGTAAAATAGAAAAAAAAGAAAAGCAGCTACAGAAAAAGCAAAAGCCGACCCTCATTAAGGGGAAATTAGTTTTGCCAAAGTGTTTGGTCTGATTTCTCGAGCGGGAATTTCGAACTGGTGTCAAAATGAGATGAACAAAGACCCAGAGACGGGACACAATTTTGGGGTGATTAAAAGCGGAAGTGAAGCAAACAGCTCAAAGGACCTGGCGACCAGTCGACCAGTTTCCTTGTGCCTTTTGTGACGTTGACACTTCTGCGATTAGCACAAATCAAATTCAGTCAGAGAGGTGTCCAAATTGCAGAGGATTAACTCGAGGCTGAACAAAACTTGGCCAGTTACGTACTTCTATTGTCGTCGGGAGTTTCCCAGGCATTTCATTTGAATTAATTTGTGGCACTCAAGTGGCACACATAAATCCTCTGCCGCGTTGCATTGTCTTCCTGTGTCCTGTCCTGAGTCCTGTGTCCCGTGCAGGACTTAAGTGGACGTCGCCTTTGAGTGCACTTAATTATGCGGAAATTGGAGTGCAGATGTATGCGACCTCATTTTGCCTTAATTTCTCACTTATTTAACACCAAATGTGCGTCAATTTTTTTCCATTTTCCGCCGTCTGTCGCTGATGAGCGTCAAATGCAGTGCGAAAACCCGGAAAAATTGGAAAAGCTCTGCATTTAGTACAGTTTCGCACCTGGAACGCAGCTATTTCAGTCTAAAATTTCAATTACCAATCAAACAGTCTGTCTGTCTGTCAGTTGGTCCAATTTCTATGTTTTTTGTTTGGTTTATTGATATGCTTTGAGATCCCTCGAGAATATTGAGTACTCCATGCTGCCTGTCATTTTGCGTTTGTTTTGTGCAGTGTTGTTGTTTTTATTATTCTTGTTGCTGCCTTTGTTGTTGTTGCTGCTACCATTGAAGCCATGTCAATAATTTGTTTAATGGTAGCGTAAAAAATTAGACCATATTGAATGTCAATTGTTTGATTTTTTGATTAAGGGCCACAGACCCGAATCTGATGCCGGTTCCGGCTGCCTGTTGCCTGCCCCCTTGGATGATTGTCGATTGTTGGCTCTGGGTTTGAGTCTACCTCTCCACACTGATTAAATATTGGCAGAGTCAAGAGTATAAAGTAATATGAAGCCCATCTGAGTGCGGCTAGTCAACCAGAACCGCAGACGGGAGACGGAAGACCCTTTCCAAATGTAAGTGGAGAGCTTTTCGCTCTTCTTATAAACCTTTTTCATGATCCAAAAAAAAAAAGAGTAGATTTCAATTTGACTAATAATTTTCTTGGGCCTCAGCCAGCTGTTACTTACATATTTTTTTTATACTTATGATTTTTACATTTTATACTTTTACATCATTAATCAAAACTCTTTTTCGGCAACCGGATATTAGCATAACGAGCTGTAGATATCCTTGTATAGAGTTGCCAGCAAAAAGCAAAGCTATGTCAATTTACGCGCCAAAGAGTCGCAAATAAAGGAGGGAAAAGCTTAAGAAAACTCCATTTTTTCATGGCTTAAAAATTGCAAACGGATATAAAAAGTCAGTCAGTTAGTCAGTTTGTCAGTTAGTCAGTTAGAGTCGCACATGTGCGTCAGTTCCCAAGTTTTCGCGCTTTTCACAATGGCGACAACTATTTTGAAGGAAAACATCATTAATTTTGCGCAGGAAAAAAAAGGGAAAACCCAGGGTATTGGGGGAGTGGCTGGGGAGGGGCGGGGGGTGTGGCAACACTGATGTTGATGACGATGCTGCTGGCATTTCACTTTGGAAAGCGACAACGCCCAAATCGTCAAAAACGCTTTCACTTACCATCGTCAACAACGATGTCGTTCTCATTCTCTTTTGCTATGCAACATTTGCAATTTTTATATTGTAAATTTTGCAAAGTTAACTGAAACATATGTCGAAATGCTACGCGTTACTTTTGACGTGCCACTGATTGGCGCCAGTCTCAGAGGGAAACGGGAATTGGCAACGATTGTGGGTGACGCCAGCTTCAGATTGCTAAATGAATGCAAATTTTTATTCAAACATTACGGTAATGGCATTGGCTGTCAATATGTTTGTCTCTTTATTGTTGAACGCAACAGTCCTGATATGTAGAGCCAAGTGCTGCCAAAGGTGGATAGACATAAGGGCATGTCTGTGTGTGTGTCGTGAGTGTTGTTGACAGCTTGAAAAATGGCAAATAAGATATGGACTTGATGTTGTCGCAAGTGATTCAATTTGAATGAGTTGTGAATACATGTATGAAAAGGTAGTGCGGGGCAATCATTGATATGTACTCAATGGAACTCATATTAATTAAATAATCATGTTATTAAATAAATTAAATGTCAATTAATACGATTTTACAAAATTATATTTTAGGGCACTCCAAATCAAATTGTACGCAAAATAAATATAAATTAATGTTAAATTTGAAACTCTATCTTAGATAAAATATATATTAAAATTGCAACAATAGTCCAAAGTATTATAAAGTATTACAGATAAACAAAAAATACGAATTGTTTTAAATTTAAATATATTGATATTGAGTGAAAAAAAAATTGACAACTATTCCGTTGCAATTATTCAGTCCAAAGAAAAGATTCAAGTTATGGAGATATATAGAGTTATTTTTCTTAAGTTTATTAACTTTACTGCCTTACATTTAGCTCGAGAGAGAAATTCGAGTTATGGAAGTTCATCTGTATTATCTTTCAGACAAGCTTGAGTTAATAATTTTTCAGGCGAGAAGAATGTAAGTCTGTCCAATTCAAACCTTTGATAAATTTGTTATAAGTTTTTTATTTTGGTCTACATAAATATGATTCTACATTTATGAAAAACTCTTAAGTAATATTTACTTATTACATAGCATATATGAATCTACATCTATGAAAAAATTCTTAAATATTGTATACTCTCTCCTAATTCAAACATGTTAAACTCATAAATACTTATGTACACACATAGTTGAATGTGACTGTAACGACCATAAAAATTATTAATGATTAAAATACACTAACAAAGAAATGAATAATTCGAAGCAATAATAAAAGAAAAAAATGCAGAGATCCCCGTTTGTAGTGATATCATATTACAGTATTTCGATTAAAAAGGAACTGGAACAGTTGTGGTCGAATCGCGTGATGGCCAGAATAAAAAACAAATCATTAATCATCGAACTGTTGCAATTTCGATGACTGTGGTTAAAATTAATTTTGTAGAAAAGTACAAAACGCCCCAGGCGACTTGGGGGGCAGAGAGTGGCAAAAGCCTCGGGGACCAAAACAACATTAAAAACTACTAAAAAGGCGCCGCAGACGGCAGTTGCAGACATGTGAGGGGGGAAATGGGGTTCTGTCATGGGAGCGGAGGGGAGGGGAGGGAGGCACTGAGGCCTGTATCTGACACATGCGGCGCTTCATTTTTTACGAGGACCGAAAAAAACTTTCACACATTGTTGTAAGGATGTGTAGCGAAAGCGCCGCGGGATATTTGTGACACTGAAGTTGCCACCAAAGACATCCCTTCAGCAGGATCAGGACTCTGTTGCGGCGTGAAAACGCACACATTACATTCAAGTTAAAGTTGCAAGGGACAAGGGGCAAGGGGCAGAAACAGTAGAATGAATTGTTGTGTATTGTAAATAACGATTTGCGACGATTTGTGTCATGGGTGATGACGACGATGTTGATGTCGATGTCGATGTCACGGCATCATGCCATCATCACCGATATCATTGATACTTTGTCAAACGTGTAAATTACATGGCGCATTCCGCACTTGCGATTTATTTTCACATGCAAATTTTCCCAAAAGAACCCGTTAGACGACGACATCATCATCATTATTCAAAGAGCTGGCAAATCCCAAAAGGGTTCGAGTTTGACGCGTGTGCGAATCCGCGAATTCGTTCCCGGTTAGCGGCAAAACTACTTTAAAATTTCAACCAATTTCAAATGACTTCTTGTCACACATGTGCCCAGAAGATGAAGGGGAGCGAAGGGCCAGGAGAGCGGACTGAGGCGTTGCATCGTTAGTGGAAATCGCATCAACGGGCTTGGGAGTTTTTTGATTGATGTCAGACGCTTGTAAGTCGGAGAACAGTTCACAGCCTCAACTCAAGTTCAACTCATTCCCCTGCGGTTTGACTGTAAGCCGGAATTACCTTACCCCTTCTTTACTTGCCCAGGCACTTTTGGCATGGCCTCGTCATCGAGGGGGATTTTTCAACCGTTTTTCACGCGTTCATATTTCGTAATATTTTATGAGAATCTTAAACATTTTTTGGCGTGATTTATGAAGAAGGGTCGACATCCTCGACAGCTGTGACTTGTTTATAAGGGTTAAGCTGTTTCAATTTCACTCAGTTATTAGGTTAGATAAAGATGATAATGATAAGGTTGTGACATGTTGGGGCGTTTCCCGCCCCACAGTTTTGCATATGAAAGTGTCGACTGTCGACTGTCATTTTCAGCACGTGCAACTGTCGAACTTGTGTGCAGCGACGAGTGAACTCCATCTCCATCTCCATCTCCCTCTCCATACTCTATCGAATTCTCTGTCCACTGAGGCGCAACAATTGCTGAACTTGACCAGTCACAGTCACAGTTACTGCCATTTGTCAATTTTGACAGCTCGCTGACTGTGGCAACTCTGGTCAGTTGAAAATACCGGCAGCTGCTTAACCTGTTTGAAGCCTAACAAATGTTTTGCCAAAAAAAAAAAAAAAAACAAATGCAGGTTATTTCCGCTCAATGACTTTCAATTAGAGGAAATACAAACCCTTCTTCCTTCTTCCCATTCCTCTCCGGTTTCTGTCTTCTGGTCAAGTTGCCACATTGCTGTTGTTGCTATGTTAATTGGCTAACACCCAAGGGTTAAACTTGCCCATTGTCCACCCCAATCAGGAGTTCAGACATCGTTCATCATCCAATTGTCATGATGATGCTGCAAACTTCAAAACACATTTTCCGCTCGTTAAATTTTACAATTTCGTAAATATCTGATGTTCGAAACTAATGCCAATTATATGATTTTTATTTGCTGGTCATTTCGGGAATTGTCTGCTAATCAAACAATAAAATCATTAAACTGTCAAACTGTTACCTTTGCTCACACTTCAAATTAATAACAGTAGCTTCAACATGCAGCCAGATATTTGATTAAATTTCCTTTACTCTCCTTTTATAGATCTTCGATGTATTCAAAATACAGTTTCGTATATGCCTGTGGATTTTTGTCAAATTTCCAAGTTATAATTAAGCCATATTCCCCCGTTGGCATCGGAACTTGAATGGATTCCGGTGTTAGATACAGAGATTTTGTTATAACCGGACCCTATGAATGTATTCAAAATGTGTATATTAAATCAGTTTATCGAATGGATTAAGATTTTAGCTTACCACGTAGGGACATGTGTGATTTAAATTGGATTTGTCCTTGAAAATGTTGTACACGAGCTTGATAACCGGATGGTTTTGCTTTTTCATAAACTCACAGACATCGAAAGGAACATCTATTAGCCATGGCTTATAACCATTAGCCTTTTTAACCAATTGAACTCTGCCCTTCAAATCGTATACTGGATGTAGAATCGTTCCATTAAAGTTAAAATCAGTTCGATTTCTCTTCACTGCTTTCAATCGGCAATTGTGTATTAAAACCCATGACTTATTAACCGATTGGCAAATCACATTCGTAAACTTAACACTGACACCATCCTGAAAATTTTAAATTTATTTATTTGATATTATTTTGCATGATCTCAACTTACGGTATATATATATTGATTAAAAACAATCAAATAGATTACAGAAATTGTAAGCAAAATTTTGTACATTGCGATCAGCAGCGGTCCAAAGCGGTATCACAATAAAATCAACGATTTCAGAAGTCCATTATAAATACCAATAACATTTAAAAAATAAATCAGTAATTATTCGTTAAAAACATCCGGTCCTTAATAGCTTTATTAAAATAATTGTAGGAGATAAGACTTATTTCCTGCAACTACATACTGGGCTCATACGAGTATAATACCAATAGTAGTGAAATTTTGGGAATAAGAAAAGCGCGGAGCTAGGTATACAAAAAAATAATATAATTTTGAAATGAAATAAATTTTTTAACAATAACAAATGAGATTTTAATTACTTTATCATAAAAAGTGTATGTGAGTTCTTGTTTTAGAAATATGATTAAACATTTGCTTGGCATCTTCGCACTTCATATCTGAGTACAGTTGCCTTAAAAATATAGCACATCAAATGCAAAAGTCGAGCATCCTTTTGGCACATATGTATATCCTTTATGCCATCAGAGATTGGCATAGAGCATGCAAATGGCGTACGTTTTTCTTTCATCATATACAATTTTTTGCAGTCGTCCATTGAAAGCAATTGAAGCAGAAATGCCTCAAATCATGTTCCACATGACAAACAGGACTAATGTGGTGGCCACCAGGATGTTCTTGGTTGATGCTGCGTTTACTGGTTGTTGGCAAACCTCACGACGTTTTTTTGCCAAGCAAATAGCCCCCTCTCAGTCTCCAAGTTTGAACTCCAACCCTTTAATGAAACGCCGCACTGTTGACACAGCAACCAACAGTGGCTGCAAAAAATCTGCAAACTTTAAAGCAAACAACAACAGGCAGACACAACGTTACCCCCGTGGGCGACAATTCTCCCAAAATGCGTTTGACAAAATGACATCCAGACCCGGTTACCCCGCTCCGAACTGGGCCCATTGATTGCCCGATAGACAGGATACTCTTACACTGAAATAAAATCCAGGAGCTCCGGGATAATGCTCGGTAATCCCGGATTTTCTTAAGCCAAGTGCAAAATACCATATTTAACAATGGTTTTTTAGTGAAAAAAAAGTAATTTTTAAATTTTTTTAATCTTTTCCCGTTACTTATTTAAATTAATATAAAATATTTGTATTGCATACTTTTAGGCCCAGACATTGCTTGAAACTTAAATTACTAAAAATAACATGCTAAAATCAAAAAAAAATTAGCTTAAATTTTAGAATGGATAATTTTTCTCAGTGTACGCTGTGCCTGGTGTTTTTTCCCTGCTGCCCTCTGTCAGGTTTCTGGTGTTTGGCGGCCGTCTGCGTGCTTCACGGTTTATTGGTTCCATTTCGCATGTGAGTTTCTCCCTCCACCACGAGGCTAATTTGCAAATAATATCAATGTGTGTGCGTGTGTGTGAGTGCCTGGCATGTAAATTTTGGTCTAAAAAGGGTTCTATATCTCATATTGACAACGACGTCCGCCCTGAAACTCAATGGGCTGTTTGTTCGCTTTGGCGGTTTGCTTTCAAATATTTGAAATTAGATTTTAAAATCCTTTTTGCGTGCAGCTTTGGATTTTCTTTTTCTTTTTTTTTTTTGTGTTGCCTTTATTTACTTTTGCAAATTAAGGTCACAATTTGTGCGTTGGCTTTTGAGGCAATTGTTTGGCCATTGGTTTTACCTTTCTTTGAAGATCTGGCTTTCAACTCACGTGTCCCACTTGAGTCGCAGTGCAAATATGTAACAAATTGTTGTTGTTTTGTTCTGAAATCTTTTGATTTTTCAAGCGGTTTACACAAGGAATACTTGCTGGTACTACTATATACCAGTGCTACATGCCACATGCCACATGCCACACCCAGAGACGCTTTATGCAAATGACATGGCGATAAGAAGAGGCGCAGGTAAGCTCAGAGAACAATTGATTATGATTATGATTGAGCAGCGCGCAAAAGTCAATAACAATAACAATAACATAATGCAGACACTGATACAGCTGCCAACAAAAGCCAACAGCGGCCAACAATGGACGCCAACTGGCTCAGGGGATGGCCAACACCCCTGCCCCGCCTCCTTCTCATAGCCACAATCGCATTCCCAGCTTCAATTCCGTGGCGGAAACTCAGCGCAGCACTTAAAATTAATGGAAATATATATGCAAACAACACACACACACACACCACGCACAACAAATGAAATTTAAATAAAAAGCATTGAAGCTCAAGTGAATCTCACTTGCTGCCCAGTCAAACTCAGATTCCGACTCAGACTCAGAGGCAGTTCCTTTGCTTCTTTCTCCAGCTCCAGTTCCTTCTCCATGTCTCTGTCGAAGCGTAAAATATTATGTCATTATCAAGGCAACGCAATAAAATTTCTCTGGACGCGCTTTAGTCAAATTTCAATACAATAAAAACAGAAAGGAATGCGGAAGTTGAGTCCCCAACTATAAGATACCTGTTACATAATTTGTAGATATATTTTCATGGTATCTATGAATTTTAAAGTGCAAAGTAGTACTATTTTTATTGAACGTCGACAAAGAGCAATCGAAAAAAATCATTTTATTTAGATATTTGTAATTTATATTTTTAATTTAATTATTACTTAATATTCATTTCGAATTAAAATTTATATATAATTTATTCTATTCAATATTTTTAAATTATATATTTAATTTATATTGTTATTTTATATTTTTAATTTAGAAATATTGAATAGAATAAATTATAGATAAATTTTAATTCGAAATGAATATTAAGTAATAATGTTTAGACCGTATCTTCTTCTTCCTGTTACATACATTGCAACGAACACAATACACCCCTGAATTCTACGAGAAACGGGTATAAGAACTGTTTGAATTTACAATTAGCTTGGGCTGGAGGTGGAAATATGGATGGGGCTGAAGTTTGAGTGGTGTTGTTGTCATGGAGTGTGTGCGTGTGTGTGTGTGAGTGTGTCAATTGATAAAGTGAATGTTGCAGTGTCCTGTCGCGTTTTATTTCTATTATTTTTTCGTTCACAGGCCACTGACGAGTGCTACTCAAAGAGGAGAGACCACCGCGGCGTTATTATCTTGGATTTGGCATGCGTTGCGCCTGGCATCTAATTACAGTGACAGGAGCCGCCAGGAGGATATTCAAATGCGGTCCAGGACACGGCTTGAAGACTGTGACTGACACCCGTTGCCTTGGCCGCCATTCTGTCTGCCCAGTGGCCCAGTGAGAAGATTGCTATTGGCCATGGCAACAGTTGCCTCATCGTCGGCCACTTGGCCACGAACTTCAAGGCGAGTGTTACAAGTCATTAAGCCGCTGTAATTGCCGCGCTGATAACTCGTATCTCCCCAACTGGCCAATAACCATAAATATGAAGTTTCTATTGCCACACCCCCTGCCGTTTTTATTGCTTGGTGGGCTGTACCGACTTTCACTTGATTTGCCAGTGTCACAAAAACATTTGGACACTCAATTCACATATGAATTGTTTATAGACCTCAAAACAAACCCAGTCCACTCCATTCTCTCTACTCATATCCGACTTTCATAAAGGAAATGACATTTCTCTACGTCACTTTTCGCAACATTTCGCCGAGTGACAAACATACACATATATCACCTTCATGTGAATCTCTTCCTTGGCGCTTAACGTTCCACATTTCCGCTTTTGGTTTTTCCCCTTGACTGCTTCATGGAGGAGAATGACGTTGTCGCTCTTCTCTTTGGTTGGCTTGTGGCATAAGTCGATTATATGCGGAAATGAAAACCCATAAAAATCCTTTCCTACGGTGATTAGTTAACATATTTCTCGTCGCACATGCCCAAATTGTATGGGCTACCAATTTTTGGGACTTCTGGGCAAGGGAAACAATTATTTATGTGAAATATTATTTATTATTTATTATTGTTGTTCTTTTGGGTATTCTTTTGTGCATGAACTTGAGACCGAAATTTGCTGTAGTGAGTGGTTGAGGTCCATTAAACTTGCGAGTGGTCGGTCCTTTATGAGTTATGCATATTAAAAGAGGGATACGAAATAAACTCGAATGGGAAATGGAAAAATAAAAGTATTTAAACTCTTTCATTGGAGTTGATATTGACTATTAAAAATCTTTGATAAATTCAAACTGGTAATTTGTAATTACTTTTGATTACAAGTCCAATTGATTGCCACATGATATTCGCCAGTTGGCATTGGCAGCGGAAACAAGTCGGTTGTCAGATACAAATCCATGATTATTAAGGGACCCTTTTTGAATGAGAACTTTACTAAATTACTCCGGTATCATTATGGTTTATACTTACCACATACGGGCATGTATGGTTGATATTAGATTGATCTTTAAAGGTATGATAAAACAATTCCAGAAATGGACTGTAGTTCTTCATCAGAAACTCACAGACATCAAATGTGATGCCAAACAGCCATGGCTTGAATCCATTCTCTTTTTTTTAGTACTTGGAGTCGGGCTTTCATATCGTGAACTGGTTGCAATAGTGTGCCATTAAAGTTCCATACAATTCTGTATCTTTTAACAGCCCCCAATCGACATTCATGCTGCTCATAAAACTTATTGTATCTACTATAACAAACAGCATTTGTCAATCCAAAAACAAGAGCTTCCTAAAACATACACTTTTTAAAAACAATTTAATCAATTTAATTTTTCGCGCTTCAGAGATGAATTCAATACGTTGTAATACATTTACAAAAGCACCCGAAATTGAAAAATGTTGGGGAATATTTTTAAAATTTTTAACATCAATTATATTTCAATTAAACAGTAATTTACATACTAAGTTTATGCTTTGCAGTAAATTGATTTATAATTTATGTTAAAGTCGTCAAGCTGAAAAACAATTAAAGTCAATCAAGTTGCTGAAGGACATCCCTTATGAAATTTAAAAAACAATGCATTTCAACACTTTAATTAGAGATGATGTGAACTACTAAAGATCTTCGATAAATTCAAACTTGTAACTGGTAATTAATGTGGCCTTTTGATTAAAGGTCCAATTGAAAATCACATTATATTCGCCAGTTGGCATTGGCAGCGGTACCAAATCAGTTGTCAGGAATAAGTCCTTGATTATTATGGGACCCTTTTTTTGAAACAGAACTTTATTAATATACTTTTTGTTTTTATTAGAATTTAAACTTACCACATATGGGCATGTATGGTTCATATTGGAATGATCCTTGAAGGTATGGTACATCATTTTCAGAAATGGATTATTGTTCTTCTTTAGAAACTGACAGCAATCAAATGTGATATCAAATAGCCACGGCTTGAATCCATTCGCTTTTTTCAGCACTTGGATTCGGGCTTTTACATCGTGGACCGGTTGCATCAGTGTGCCGTTGAAGTTCAATACAGTTGTGTATCTTTTGACAGCCTTCAATCGACAAACATGCAGCAGAAAAATCTTATCGTTCGTACTATAACATTCTGCATTTGTCCATCGAACAATAACAGCTTCCTAAAACACACACTCTTTAATAAAAATCTTTCAATCATAAAAGTATTATATTATAATTACATTGTACAAATATTGATTGAAAACGATCGTAAGTAGAATTGTTAGCGAGATATTCATGTTGTTTATTCTCAGTTTAGACAAGTTTTAAACTAAACTCTGCCAAATCTTTCACTTGTTATGTTTATGTTGTATTTTTCACGCTTCAGAGATGAATTTAATGCGTATTTTCGTTGTAATACTCTTAATTTTTATATCAATTATATTTCAATTAAACAGTGATTTACATATTAAGTTTTTGCTTTGCAATAAAGTGATTTATAATTTAGGTCCAATTCGTTGAGCTGTGAATGCAGCCGACAATTTATTGTGCTGCCAAAAGACGCTGTTGACAAATAATTGAAATCAATCAAATTGCTTAAGGACATCCCTTAAAAAAGGCAGTTGATGCTGGGAAACGTTGCCAGCTAATCAGAATTCAATTTGAGTCGCCGGCGTGGATGACAACTCTGGCGCTAAAATCATTAAAATCAAAATTCGCAAATGATGCGCATAATAGACTCGACAGCCGTTCGACGGCAGTTTCCCAGGTTCAGGAGCAGGATCAGAAACAGGAACAGAATGTCACTTTTGGTTGATGGGTTCATTCGGTGAAAATTGAAATATAGCTGGGCATTTGTTGCTGCCAATGTTTGCAAACATGTAACCCGCTGTTGGCCTCGTTGTTGGCAGTTGTTATTGCGGCAACGGAGCGTATCAATAAATCCATTTAAAATTGCGTGCAGGCCGCGTGTGTGTGTCGAGTGTTTGTCATTCTTCTCCAGGCCGCACATAATGCAATGGGAATTATGGCTGCTTAGTGCCACCGAATTCAAGTTCTGAGCATATTCACATATCGAAAATAAATTGGCAGCGACAGCGACAGCAAAACAAAAGCGCCAATTGACATCGATATTTTGAAACCCGAAATCCTAGACCACGACAGGAACAGGGACAGCGACAGGAACAGGGACAAAGCCTCGCTCAACCCTCGTCGGCTCATAGGTAAAACCAACTACTACTCGTAATACCAGAAACAGTCACAATATTTGCCAGCCAATCATCCCAGGCAACCCTCAATTTAAAATGCAAAATCAAAGTAAATCAATTTCATTTGCGAAAACAGAGAAAATTGAGACTGAGTCCTGGGCACGTAGTGCCTGCTAAGATGGCCAATAAATCAAATTGCGAATTTTTACTTTGATTTTTTTTGCTTTGCTTTGCTTTGCCTGACTAAAAATTATGCGCATATGCGACAGGATACTAAGCACAGGCGACAGGACACATTCGCTGTCTCCTTGGATATTGTAATTTGTGCGAAATCCTCAAAAATCCAACGCATTTATCACAAATATGCGCCCATAAATCAGGACACATCCCAATGGCTAGGATGTCTATGGAGGAAAATGGTTATCTGTGGTCGGAGTGGGAGTTGGCACTTAACTTGGCACAGTTTCCATTCGCATCTCGTTGTTCATGGCCATAAAACGCGCATCGTCGCAACGGGCGCGTCTAATTTGCACATTTTCACTATTTTAATGTGTTCTCTCCGATTTTTTAATGTCGTTATTTATGCGGCCTGTTTATGATTTTATGCGCTTTCTATGCAAATCACACACAGCCCACAAATGTGGATCGTAAACTAAAGGTGACGTCATTTATCATGCAAGTTTGAACTTTAAGTATCTACTGACAATGTATCTAGATAGGAGAGTACGTGAGTTTTATGTGATACGAGTGTGATATATGGTTTACTGCAATTAAAATTGTTATTTAAATGACAAAACTTTAATTTATTTATTGCTGGGTCTACAACAAGTTGTGCAACTATTCAGGGATGCCACAGAAATCGCTTTCGCTTGAATTTCACACCAATTTCATTTCGCGGTGCCACAGGTCAATTTGCAGAATAATTTTGTGCGGAAAGAACTAGCGCTAAGTCCGTTTTCGTCCGATGGTGCCACCTAGTCCGATTTAGATTTTCGAAGTCAGGGTCAGCGATGCCACATTTTTTTGTCAAAATTCGAAGTAAGATTTTTAAAAAATATATATGGAACCACTTCTGTTTTCTTTAAATTAAGCAGTAAAAAAATAGCTCTTTTGAGGTAAATCAAGTTTTATCTAAAAAACCTTAAACTTATTGTGCAATTTGTGAAAACATTTTCATGAAGAGTTGCCAGACTAATGGCAGACAATTGCTAGAGCTGTCGAGTAACTTTTATTTTGTCGCGCCAATTACTTTTTAAATTTTTTTCAGCTAAACAAAATCAATTATTACATAAATAAATTAAATTATATTAATTAAACAAGGAAAAAATTAAAAGTTTAATGTTCTGCAATGATAAAAATGAAAAAGTTGCTAATCAAACCTTTGGGTAATTTGATCTGAAAAGGTGTCAGCCCTTAGCAGCCTAGATCGAAAAGGTTGGTGAAAATGCTAAAACAAATTAAATCTCTCGAAGTTCTGTGGTACCTCGGAATTTTCCGTGCGGAATTGCTTTCTGAGGAATTCTATTTCGCTTGCGATTTCTGTGTCACCCCTGATTATTTATTTAATCGAAGCTAATGAGCTTTGAATTGAGAAAAAATTAGAGGCTTAATCATGTACAAAATGACATTCTGCTTGGCACAATTTTGAAAGTCTGAAGATATGGAATATATACCAGGCACAAGTTAAATATGTAAGCAATGCATTCAATTAGTTCTATAATGAATATCTTATATTTTATAAAAGGAACTGAATTTTCTTACACTTTACTATCATGATATGATAGTATTCCTGTGTGTTATATCTACTGCTATCCACTAACAAAACACTGTTATCTCAAACTGAGCGAAATCTGTTGAAAGGAAGAATTCTCTTTAAGTAACTGTCAACAATTCGCAGGGGATTCAAGCAACAGTTCAATGGCCACTTTTGCATTCAACCCGTTATAGTGTCGTTAAGCAAATGCTTTTAATAATTTAAGCCAAAATGGTAAGAGCCCAACTAACTACTATGCATGCATATGTATATCGATGAGTATTTGTATTTACGACTCCCCCGTCATGTTGTCAATAACAATTTCGCAATGACAACCCCTTCGTTGAGACCAAGACCAGAATCAGGACAGCAAGCAGGACGAAGGACGAGGACGAGAAGCAACTGTAGACGACGCAACAAATCGCTGCAAATTACATTCATAAAATTTTATCACCCAATATCGGAAATGGATTTCTTGTTGCTGCTCGGACCCCAGACTAGGAGTAATGGCCAACGTATGACCCCGCGACATTCCGACCGACCGTCAGCCACAAAGAGCGAGAAATGGAGTTGCCACATCTTGAAGCAGCTGCATGTCATTTGCAGACCATCAAAGTAGTTGCAACAATTGCCAAAAAAAAAAAAACAAAAAACAACAAAAATTACACAAAACAATATAAAAAAGGGTTGAAATGGCCATTTGATATTTTTTGAGGGCCATAAGCAGTCATAATTTCATTATTATGAAGTGTCAAACTGATTCCATTATGAAAATGGGCACTTTGTGTGTCGATTCGGAATTAGGAACCGATGTTACTTTTAAGAAGCCAAATATCTTCCTACCCAAGTAAAGTCGTCAAGTCAAACGCGTCTAATTACTTTGAATTATTTGCCTAATTTGTTGCAATATTTCGTTGGCAAGGCGATGATTCATTTTGGGGCAGTTGGCCAAATCGAGAGGGAGTGAAAGGACCAGTCAATCATGCCAACTGTTGCCATCCGTCAAGTTCAAATTCAATCCGTTGTCGCCGTCAAGACAACGGAAGGGTGCCACGGATTACATAATATCACGGAACGCGCCCTGAGGCAAAAGAAAGACTTCGATTTAACTGGAGTAAGAAGACACTTCTTGGTCAGCCCAGGGGCAACTGCGGTCAGTGAAGGGATAACCCGCAGCACATATGAGTGCGAGACTAACCACAAAGGACCAACAGACGACCAGACGACCAGTCAAACCACAAAACGGCTTTTAGTCTGGAGTACAGTTCCTTCACCCCCTCCTTGAGGGTGAACAGATTAATCCGAGTATGGGAGACTGAATTCAAATAAATGCCATGATATATTTGAGCACCACATGAGCTAATGTCGTACACTGATAAAGGAAAGGATCTAAAATCAAGATTTTCAAACAAAAATGTGTCGAGAACATGAAAATCTTGAAGTAAGAAAATACATATTGATTTTAAGAACATTTCAATTAAAAATCTTAGCATAAGAATAGAACTTATTATTTTTTTTAAGATTATATGTTCTTATTTATACCCCAAAAAGAAGAGTCACAACGTTTTAAGAAATTTGTTCTTATTTTAAGACAAAAAGATCTAAGATCTAATATTTTTATTCTTATATTAAGAACTTAAGATTTTTAGAATAATATTCTTAGTTCAAGTAATTTGGTCTCAAAATGGTCTTTTACTTATTTAGAACAAAATATTTAAATTTGAGAATTTTACTATTTTCAAGATTGATATTCTTAGTTTTAGTAATTTGGTCTTAAAATATTCTTATTTCAAGAACAAAATATTTAAGATGAATGTTCTTGATTTTAGAAAGTGGTCTTTTTTTTCAGTGTAGAGTTTCCATTTAATTGCGACACTCGAAGGACTTCAACAAATTACAACTTTCAATCAAAGCAATTTACGAAAAAAGAAAGTAAACATAAAGCAAATCTATCAAAAGCATAACCAGCAAGCACTTGAAACGTTTTACTGACCCCTCGTTTTAGAAAACATATTTTGCGCAACTTTCTCCCGCTGCAATAAATTATCAAAATTTGTGGCATAAATCACATACTCGAAGGACTTTTCACTTTTCAATATTTGTTCAGGGGGGCAGTGGAACGTGTGTGTGTTTGATTTGTTTGGCATATTGAAGTGGTCAAGCAAAGAGAGAGAGAGAGAGAGGGAAAGGGGAGAAAGGAGATTGTGACAAGCGTGCCATGTAAGTGGGCGTAACCCGGCTTGGGGGCGTAAAGTTAATTGATTAACGACACGACAAGCAGCCCTGAAAAGTGTGTCAGCCCTCTCAGTATGAAACCATAGAATAGTCGAGTTCCGATTGTGAGCAAGTAACAAATTTGAAGACGCACATCTTTAGCCTTGATTTGTGACCATTGTCCAGGCCTAAATGATGCAGCCTTTGTTGCGAATTGATTGGAATTTTATGAGCGTTTACCTGCTGTGGCTTCACCCTCTCTCTCTTTCCCTCTCTCTGTCTCTGTCTCTGTAAGGAGTAGGGCGTGTTTCATTCAACTTTATGAGCAATTCTGCCCATATTCAGTTATATTTATGCGTTTAATAAGCAGCATGACATGTTGGAAATGTCACGAGTCGAGTGCCGCATCGACTGTCATTCAAATGAAACAACTGCCAGCCGCAGGATACGGGGATATGGCGATACGGATCCCCTTGAGTGGACAGCAACGTTGCACAGGATGTGCTTGATTACTTGACATTTTGCATGGTAGATCCCAGTGTATTAATGAACGAAATAAATTTAATTTTGGCAATTAATGGACTCGAAGGCAGCAAAGACGTCAGCAACTTTTTGCTTCCCTTGCCGCTTTATGTTTATCATTATTGACTCATGAGTACATACATTCACTTGTCGCTCATAATGAGCGACCCCTGTCAGGATGCGGAGGCGGATGTGGGCGTGGTCCATGTCACTGGCTAAGATTGCTTCACATTTCGTAATCAAATATCGTAGCTGTGCATTCGCTTTTACTCGTACTTTCACCGAAAATGTTCGCAAATTGCAATAAAGCGGACAGCGATAAGGGAAGGGGGACAACAACCGACTAGGGGGTATCCTTGAAGTATCCTTTTTGGGGTGGAAAGACAGTCGAAAGTGGCCAGAGCGCTTAGTCATCATTGTTTCTGCCTTGAGACGGCTTATTGGATTCTCTTCGAGTGCTATTCATGAGACAGTTCTATAAGTTGACCTCGACTCTCTTTTGGGCCACGTTTGCAGCAGCAGCTGACATTGTTCTGGCCAGCTTTCAGCTCACACCTGGCCAACAAAATAAAAGCAGAACCATTGTCACACTTCAAAGCCACTCGAAACAATTGGAATTTGCTTTAAAAGTCGAATGAAAGCAACTCACAAAAAGTAGCTAATAACTTGATTAGAGATTAAACATCACATAAGAGTGACTTAATTAAATATATATTAAAAGCGTTCATCCTTCAGAAGCCACACAAGAAGTTGCAGTTCATTTTCCCGGGCAACGTGTGTCGCGGTTTAGCCGCATTTTCCCCCCTTTCCACATCGGTCGACAGTCAGTTAATCGACGCTTTTCCATACTGAAAAGGATAATATGTCCTGGCATATCGCATGTATCCATTACACTCGACTGCCGCTGACCGGAGGAGGGTTGAATTCGACTTCGGGCGATTTGTTCACTCAGCCGCGACCATCGCCATGTCCATGTCCATGTCCATGTCCTGTTCATGTCCATGTCCTTGTCCAGTCGTGCATTCGTCCTAGTTCAAGTCCAAGTCCATCAACAGCACATCAAACTGTCCGAGCAACAACAACAATGGAACCATTCAATCAGCGAGCATAAAAACATAAAGAGATTTTAATTTTTTGATTATGTTGGCTTCGATTGTCCTGGCACACACACACACACACACACATCTACACACATGAGGACTCTGATATGGATGTGCGTGTCCTGCTCCCGAGGGAACTTTTCCTTTAGCCTTAGCTACAGCTTTAACTACATTTCCCGCTCCTTTTGTTCAATCGTTAATCAATGAAGTTCTCGTGACTCCCCGTCTTCCTTCAACGACCCCTGGTCAGCCTGGTCCTGAGCCCTGACCCCTGACCCCTGATGGACGGAGATGGGCAGCTCATTTGTGCGTTTAGCATAATAAAAAAATCAACAAAACGTCGATGACTACGAGTAGTTGGCCGGAAAAACCCAAGTTGATTAAATTTCAATGTCGCTGGGGAAACTCAATTCACATGTAGGAAAAACGAAGTCCAAGGCAAACTTTGTGCTAATGCGTCGTAATTTCGATTTAAGTCATTTCCGTAGTCCATTCGGGATAATTGCAGTTGATCAGGCAAACACAACGAACTCGTCTTTGTAATGAATAGTTGTAACAGCACCTGAGGTTTTTATTTTATTTTATTTTTTTGTTATTCCCCCTTTGCATTTTTGGTGCTCTCCTCTTTCCGCTCAATTAAACAATTCAATGCAATTTAAAGCCTACTCCAAGGCACAACAAAAGACAAATCATGGCTATTAATTCCGCACTCGTGGAATGTTTCATTACTTGTACCAGAAGACCAACTGGAACTGGAACTGGAACTGCCTCCTTATCCTTTTGTACTCCTTGTACTCCTTGTACTGGGCTCATATGTGCCGCAAGGATGCTGTGCAGCTTACTTTTAATTTCCTTACCCAACGCCTTATTACGTTCATTCATATGCAAATCGTTCTTCTGGAACATATCGTACACAAAAGCCAGCAGGGGAACATGAAGTCAAGGAAAACGGAAAAGCGGAAAAACTCGACGCAAAGGTTTTCTTTCCTTTCTTTCGTTTTTTGGCATTTTGGCTTTGAGCGATTAAAAAATAGCAACTGCCTTCGCTTTGTGAAAGGCATATGCTTAGCATATGAATGCGAGTCCTTTTGCCATCTTAAAGTGCCAGGACCCATTCAAACTTGAGTACTCGAGCACCCGAGTACAGGATTTTCACCTCATAACCCAAAATACGCGTCATGGTGGTGTTTCTGTCTTTTAACTACCCGCGAATGGACCGTCAAATGCTTTATGGGGTTGTTGTTAATATTATAATGCTCCTTGCTGTTGGGACTGTACTTTTATCCACATAGTATTATGATTATTTCGATTTAAGCATCCCATATCAAATTTAAATGAATCGCTTTCATTTCGTTTTTCTTTCCCTCTCCTTTGGGACTTCATGTGGCGTTTGTCGTTTATAATAGTTCTATAGATTTAGGGTTACACATACCGAGAGGCTTATAATTTACATGGACATGACTACGATTTGTGAATTGTATCACTTTGGAAAACAGTTTCACATTTTCAATTTCCGCTGCGATTTTCCCTTATTATTATTATTGTTGTTGTTGTTTTCGATCGCCTTTGTTTGCCAAAACAATTAAATGTTATTTGCATAATAGTCGTTGGGTTTGTTCTACAGTGGAACTGGCCATATGTGGTCCTTTTCACTATATAAAGAAAGGAATTATCAACTGGAAGATACCCTGTAGAAAGTACCTCCATTTATTGTGTTTTTTTTTTATAATTACAGGGTAATTACCATTATCCAAAGAAAATGATCGAGTTGTGGAGATATTCGACTTGTAGAGTTCTTTTTCATAAGTTATTCATTTTACTGTCCCTCATTTAGCTCGAGTTAGAGAGAAATTCGTGTAAATGGAACTTCGAGTTAAAGAAGTTCGACTGTATATCGATATTTTTGGGGGATATTCTAATTATTTGAATCTGAATAAATATGTTAAACTCAAATTTATTTCCATTTATTTCAGCTTAAAATTTTTTAAATTAAATCAAATAAAATTATATCAAACCTTAACTTTATCATTCCCGTTTTACACCAATTACAGGGTATATACCCTGTAGTTTGTTCACGCCCGCGGCGAGTCGTTGGCATTGGCATTGGTTTTGGCATTGTCAGCTCGTCTCAGCTTGCTATTAAATTGTATTTGACTTTGAAAATATTTTGGCAAATCCGTGTGTTTCATGGGTTCAAGTGGCAATGGAGCTGTAGGTGTGTGTGTGTGCGAGTGTGTGTGTGCAAGTGTGTGTGGTAAGCATGTATCTCACTGACAGCTGGCAGTTTCGAGTGTTCTGGCTCTGGTTTAGTTTGTCGCATTATCAGGCAGCACTTGAAATTGAAGCAACTTCCGCTGCACATGCTCAAGTGCTGTTGTCGCTCTGCTAATGTGCAAAAAATGTTCCCTAACTTCACACTAACAGAGAGAGAGAGACAAATTGCAGATACTTGCCGCGAGTGCCACTTGAGTTTTTGGGAAAATTTGCCAAAAGACGCAAGTGTTGCCTACACACACACACACTTATATATATGTAAGTATGTATATGTGAGGTGCGTTAAGTTTTTCGACTGCTTATTTATTTATTTGCGCATTGTGTTCAAATGACACGAATTTGTCATCTTGTTGTACAGTTTATTCTTCACCCCTCTATGTTTTTTAGATCAGCCCAATACATACACACACACACACACATGTACTGTTACATATGTCGTTGTTTGCATAGCCACACCCACCGTCTAACGCCCAACGCCCACCCTGGGGCAACCTTTGTGTTTGCACAGCAGTTACAAAATTTCAATTAGTACAAAAGAGAAGCAAAAAAAGCAGAAGAATTAAAGAAACTGTTACAAAATGTTTATAATTAGTTTTTCATATGCAAATTTAATGTTGTTTTGTGGGACGCCAAATTGGAATTAAATATTCTTTTTATGATATTGTGTGTGTCGATTGTTAACAGAAGTCTTTGGCCTGCGGCATTGACCCATTGCCTTAGAAAGCCCATTTACAAGACCTGGCTGACATTTGGCCTACACTCAAAAGTAAAGAGTCCATAGCGGTTGTCATTTATTTAAATAAAAAATAAAATAAAAATTCCCAGTTCTTCCCACACTCGGCAAGCTGCATAATTATATACAGTAAAAAAAAAGAAAATTCATAATTTGCACACTTTTCAAGAGAGACACAAATGAGATAAACGGAAGGAAACGACGGCGTCGTGACATCCATGAATCCATCTGCTCAACTGCCACCCTCTGAATGATATTTTTATTCATTTCAACAGCTTGTAGTTAATTTTTAATAAATATTGAACAACTCAAGTGGATGGTAGTATAGGGGGTCGGGCTATAAATGCTTCCCTGGTAATATGCAAATTTTTCCTCTCTTTCATAATTTTCGCACAAAACTGAAAGTCATAATTTTGGCATCACGTGCGCGATTATTGTGATGATTATCGGTGAGGTCTTTGCCGTTTTCCCATTATGCCCATGTTGATTAAAAATCTAATGTCGATTGCTGTTTATATATTTACTGCAACAGATTTTGTTGATTTTGTGTTATTGCCACGTGGCACGCCATTTCCACTGCGTACAGTTGAGCGTACAGATATTTTGCAGAGAATGTACAACTTTAATTTATATTGAGAAAAACAATTGTTTTCTGTATCCATAATATTTCTCTATACATAATATTATCATATAAACGCATTTCTTATTCTTAGCTTGAAGTTAAATTTAATTGTAAATTTTCAACTTGCAGATAGACAATTACTTAGAGTATTTATTAGTCGGCACTCGCAAGTAGTTTTCACTTACTTCACATTTATTTTTATTGCATACTTTTGGGCGCCGCTTTGAATGTGCAGTCATCTAAATTGTTGCTTTCAATTTTTAGCGCTAGTCGCTTTGTCTGAGTAATTCCTGAAGTGCTTATGCTTTCTTCGCCTCGTGCGTCTTTTGGGCTTGCCCTTTTCATGCTTTTTTTCATCCTTCTTAACATTGTGGACAAACATCTTTCGCCTACCAAATTTGTGACGAGGCGGATTTCCAAACACAATGGCTGCAGGTTCCTGATACGAAAATGACTCTACGGGCTTGATTAAGACCACATTCTGCGGACATAAGAATGTTGATATAAATTTGACACATAAGGTAATAGATTCTTGTTATTTACCTCTGCAATCTCTGCGCTCTGCTGCTGACAATTGATGATCGCAATACAAAGACTTAATAAAGTCAAGCAGAAGCAACTGCAACCCATTTTATCTTACTACAAGTACTTGTGGATGCGTCTACTTAGTTCAACATTTACTCATGGAATGATAAGTCAATTATTGTTTTGAGCTTCCGAGTTGTTTGTGTCGCAGAAGAGATAATGAACTATACATCTTAGCAGTTTACATAGTAATTAATGATACCCTATACATTGACTTTGAAAGACATATATAGTTATGCTCTTAATAGATGAGGAAACTAATGTACCGATCATTAGAGAATTTGTAGGGTGCGAAAGCAGGAGATGATGCTATGGTACTTACATAAAGTTCATTCGGATATGTTTTATCTTTGATGCGACTCAAGCTGAAAGTTGACTATCTATGTATAAATATGAAACGGATCTAATTATTTTAGATTAAAAAAAAAAGGAATGTATTTATTTATTTATTGTCAAACTATAAGCAGCCAACACAACAATATACATTTAAACGACAAAGTTTAACGAATCATTTTTTTAATTTTTTTTTTCTGGGGTACTTAAAATGAAAAAGATATCCCAACAAAAAACATGCTAATTATTTATAAGAATACAAATGAAAATAATTTGCAATATACTTGTATTATTATCTATTTGAATTGTGCATTGCAATGGCTGGTTGTCAAATTTGTTTCTGTTTAGTTTTTAAGACGCAAAATGCTTTAAGTGCGATAAGAAGTCATTGATATCTGTCTCGACATTTTGCTGCTCACTTGGCATTAATTCTGTTTTTATTTCCTACTCGTATATCGTTCAATTGAGAATCCATTAACTAATGAAACCGATCCGCAGCGCATTTGCCATTTATACATTATGCTCTTTCCCTTTATTTTTTTTCGCATTCTAATTTCATTGAATTTTCACAACAATTTTGCCCAAATGTTACCCTTGCCCTTACCCCTGTTGAACAGGGATGCAAAGCATTTGATGATTGTACCCTGTGTGAATGTCCTGTTTAGTGGCGAGGCATTTAATGGCATGTCAATGTCATGTCGTCTGCGTCGCACGTTGTCACATTTATTGATCTGAGTCGAGCAATATTAACAACTCGATAAACTTTTATCGGTTTGCATTTGGGCTCAGCTGCAAATAAATAGCAAAGTATTTGTGAAGGGTATAAAATCAAGCGAATGAATGAAAAGAAAATAACAATGTGAACTCAAACCATTTAGGACCAACTGTTCTGCACCTGTAGAACTCTTATGTATGAATGTATATGGCATATGGCTAATTTTATAGTCCACCTTCACAATTTTCCCATTTGGCCAAACAAACTTTGTTTACAATAAACCCAAAAAGCCGCGGTAACAAAACGTTGCGTAACTCAATTATTTTTTAAAGGAGGGTTGTTTAGTTCCCTAAACTGATTAGTCGACCTTTTGTCGTACAAAAAACTTTGCCGACTTTACCAAATTGCCTCTATAATTGCTTTATGGGCGTGGCAGCTGCACTTTAAGTTTTTGCAGTAATTCTATTAGTTGTGTGCGCCTAGTAATCAATAAAAATTGTCGAAAATTAAAGCATAAGAAGGAACGAAAAATTTACCCAAATGTTAATTTAGCTAAATACAAAGCACACAACGTATAATTATTGATTTTTATAAAAAATGTTTATTGTGTTTACTCTTAAATACAAATATTTTTTTTCTTAAATATTTACAAATTTTCGATTTTATGGTTAGTTATTGAATATATAATCGCTGACTTTGGCTGGGATAACTAAAAAATATAAAATGTATTAACTAAATGTTATTTTCTGTTAAAAAAAAATTGTCTATCCCTTGGGCCTTTTTTTAAAGTCCAGTTAAATTATATAAAAGACATATTTCCCAATTTGAGCACAATATCTATTTTTGCATTTAAGTCCAAAAATCTCTTAAATTGTTATTAAGTCACTAGATATTTAATAAATGTGTCTTTATATATTTATATTTTTTTTTAATTGACCGTAAGTAACATTTGGTTATACACATAAAAAAAAATTGAAATGTCTAATTATTTGCAAGCCCTTTTCAATGCCAATATTGTTTGGCAATTCGCAGAAAAGAGTCACAAAATATGTAAACATATCTATGTAGTTCAAGGTTAACAGAAATCGCCAAAGCTTCATAATGAACTGAGCAAACAGGGCGATAATAATACCAACAGCAACAACAATGGTAGTAGTAGAAATGGCTGCAGCGACAGAGAGCGCCAAGCTGTCTTCTGATAAACATCATCATGAATATTAATGCGGCAAATATCACATACACATAGACATATCATATCAGCAGGTAGCATTAAAATTAACATTAACTTCAACATCAACATGAGAGCGTCAAAGAGTCAAGTTCACTTTCACTAAGCTGACGCACCATCAACATCATAATGATGTTACTGATAATGATCATTAACATCATTCAGCCATTGGCCAGGCCAGGCCAATTTTGGTCAGTGGCACAGTGGAGAACAAGTAGGAGAGAGAGAGAGGGGGAGAGGGAGAGAGGAGGAAGAAAAGGGGCAGCAGCTGACAACAAAGTGTGCATACAAATGTTGTGCTTTGTTAGCGGCTATTTTTGGCCAACTTGGCTGATGGATGGACGGTTGGATGAATGACATCGATTTGAAATTGGGCAGCAGTTGGATTTGCGCTTGCATTGCATCATTGTCGCTCAAATTGGCCAAGACAAGACAAGACAAGTCAAGTCAAGTCGGTCGAGTCTGTCGAGTCGGTCTGAGCCATGTGTCAGGTCTGAGGCTGGAGCTACGCTTTTGAGTGCACGCGAATGGGGAGTGAAAGCAAAGTGTGGCAATCAATGACGACATCAACAAAACTGCAATATCAAGTTTAACCAGCTGCTGGAAAAGTGAAGTGAAACAGCTGATGATTGTCTGTTCACCTGTCTGTCTCTCCGTCTCTCAATCTCTCAGTCTGTTAACCAATTTTATTAAAGGGCAAACTCTTGTTTAGTTGTATGATTCTTCGTCATTTGGCCAACAAATCTTCAGTTTCATATAATCATTTTAGCCAAGGCCAAGTTGAAAGGGATCTTGAAACATTTCTGGTATTTAATTAATTGAAACCGCAAATGTGTGTAAATATTTTAATAGATTATTTAAATAGAAACATGTTTTTCAGACTTTTGTTAGCAGCACACACACACACACATGCACACACACTACACTACTTGTAAAGTGAAAAAAGTTAGATCATTAACAAAATATGTACAAATATTTAGAGACACAAATAGTACACTGCCCCCCTTTTTAACCCCCTTTTAGCTAGACTCTCGTTTTGTTATTCAATCTTTAAATAACAAAAATCTGACGTCAATCTGATGTTCTACATTCTTTCGCTGATTCTTTAGCTTTGCGGCTTAATGATGCTCTCAATCCAGCTAATGTAGCCCAGGACGGACGTATAAACTCCGGGTCCAGAGCCGCACTGTGTGAATCCGTAGCTAACGATTCCATAGGCCACCCAGCGGGAATGCTGACGATCGAAGTACATGAGAGGACCTCCACTATCGCCGGCACACGTATCCTTGGACTTCTCGCCGCCGGCGCAGAGTTGCTTGGGACCCAAACGCACCCCAAAGAGATCGAGAATCTTGCTGCAGTTCACGTTGGAAACGTAGGGAATGCGCAGCTTCAGCTTGATGGGACTGTGTGTGCTTATAAAGTACTTGTTGACTGCAAGAACATTTGAAATAAATAATATTTTATATTTCTTAATCATTGTGGCCAAACACTTACAGAGATCGGTGCGTCCCCAGCCGGACACTGAGAACATTTGGCCCTCGACCAGCGGCGTCTGGGCGCTTTTATTTGGCAGGCAAATGGGCATGATGAAGTGCGTGAATGAAACCGGATGCTTCAGTCGAATTATGGCAATATCATTGTATTTATAGTTGGAATACTCCTTGTACTCCGGATGCACGTGGATGTGCTCATAGCCAATATCCAGTGCAGCGTCCGCACAGCTCAAATAATTGGGCTCCTCAATGCAATCCGGCTCCGTCTTCACATTAAACTCGCCCAAGCGCACGTGTTTTCTGAGTATTACGAGAAAACAATAAATAATTAGAATTTATAAAAGAATTGATTAGGAACTGATAACTCACAGTCCACGGCGTTCCCTCACACCTTCGCCCTGGACACAGTGAGCTGCGGTCAGAATGTGACGATCATCAATCAGAGCTCCAGAGCAGCCATAGTTGTCTACGGAAACAAAATGAACAATTAATATGCATATCTAATTTATTAAAGAATATATTTGAATATTATAATTTATAATTTTCAGTTTTCGTAGTCTTAAATTATATAAAAAAAACATTTTTATGAAAGTATATGTTTTCTGGGTTGAACCTTAGGTCAGTCTCTATTTAAACCCCTTTTTTCTCATTTTAAAATAAGTTCTTATTGAAATTATAAAATTTTTAAAAATAAAATAAAATTCGATAAGACTTTTCTACTCCCAATCGTTTTAGACATCAACTTTAGATAACTTACTCGAATGATAGACCAACAGTGCTAGCCAGGGATATTCGTCCAGCTCAGCGATTTCGCCGCCATAAATGCGATTTGTGACTTGCTTGCCGCATTCGTTCAACAAATTGAATCCCGTGCTCGGCTCAACAGTTTGAATGCGTCGTTTGAGTTTCTTGCGCTTGAATCTCGCGGTCACATCGAGAAAACGACGATACTCGAACTTGGAGAACTGTATGACCGGATAGAGATAATCCTGACCATTGGCCGGACAGCAGACAAGCGGCCTGTAGTCGGCATTGACACTGTCCGCATTTGGAGATGTGTCCACGTCACACTGCACCTTTTTGAGGAAGTTGACCCGCTCGGAGCTGAGATTGGTCACATTGCGCACCTGGAGATAGGCGGCACATTGGCTCACCTGGACGCAGATGCCGCGTTTGGTCTCGTTGGGTATATCGCAGGTCGCTGGACTGGCGCTGGTCTCCCCAGCGAGGGTTGTCTCACCAGTTGCAGTTGCAGTTGCAGTTGCCCAGATGCCCAGGGCAAGCAATGCGCTGGCCGCCCACAATGCGCCGTTGTTGTGATACAGATACAGGTACATCAGCGATCGGCTGAATAAATCGATCGATCGATTGATTAGATGTGACAAGAGGCGAAGCAAAGCGACAAAAACGTGGCACGAACAACAAACGAACGAACGTAATAATATGTAAACAACGAATGACAACAAACAGACAACAGTCGAGACGAGGGCAGACGCGGCGTATACGCAATCGGCAATCGCAAACCGTTTAAACAAACGCTAAAATGTCGCTAACAATCCGCTCGCGTGAACGCTCCGCCGTGTATTGAAATTCAATTTGAATGCCGAGCGTCGATTCAGTCGCAGCCGCAACCGAAACCGAAACTGAGACTGAAACTGAGACTGAGACTGAAACCTCAGTTTCGGAGTCGGAAGAGCCGAAGCTCAAAGTGCCAAAAAAAAAAAAATATAAAATTAAATAAATAAGCGACAACTCATCGGCCCCCGTTCCCGTCACCGTCACCCGCCCCTTTCACCATCAACGTCTCCCCGCCAACGCTTCTGACACCAAAACGAGCTCACAAACTGCAGCAGCTGTCGACTGCGACGTCAACGGCGACGTCGACGTCTGCGAAACGGGAGCAACGGTCAAGCTTTGTCGTCGCCCTCCCTCCCGCTGCCCGTTACCCGCTAACCGGTCGCCGGGTCCGGTTATGCAATCAGACCCGCCAGCCGCTCAGCATTGAAACCTTTTGTTTTTGTTTTTATTTTCAGTTTCACTTTCGTTCGCCATTCGAGATTAATGCATTGCCTACTTTTCGGACGAGCTTATTAATAGCTTTGTGAAGCTTTGACCAAAAGCTTCAGGTTGTGCTGATCGATTAGAGTAGCTTATGGGTGTACTTTTTGTCAGTGATAAGAGTGTCAATTTATATAAGTTAATTTATTAAATTAAATTAAATTATCTTTTTTCTATAATGTTAAAATATGTGACATTCGTCGCATTCAAAGTGAATTTTATTTTGAAAAAAGGCGACACTTATAGGTCTTGAACAGCACTTTAATTGGTGCTGCGGTTGATTTTGGGCAATTGCTCGTTTTCAAGATTAATTAAAAAAACCAAGGCATTCGCACGCGACTCAGACAGAAGTAGTTTTTTTTGGTGACCTGAGCTAACACAGATTTCGGCTAAACCTGAAGGTCTAATTCAATGCGATCAATTTTAATATGTAATGCATTGACTTATCTTGATAATGTTTTTTTGTTTGATTTTAAATATTAAGTAGTTTTGTTTTTAATTTAATTTGAATCACTGTCGCACGCGACGTTTTGTTCCACAATATATATATGTTGTTGCTGTCTCTCTTTTTTAAAAATTATTTATCGAAAACAGTTGAAAAAACTTGTTTTACATTTCTATGTGTTAAAATGGTTTATGCTACAATCTTACTATCTTACTTAATGTAATCGATGGAATACAAGCTTTACAAGATTTTCTCTTCACTCGTATTTATTCGACTTGTAGTTTAATCATCATTTAACATGTTGTTGACTTAATATTGGCCAACAATTTTATCATTACATCTACATAAACGTTGTAAACCAAACTATCCGTTGGCTCTCAGTTGAAGTTATTAAATTTAAGTTTATGAAAATGTTTAATTAGAAAATAATTAATTACAATCTGAACAACTGAATAATTTCGGCCTCATTAAATATTTGTAATTTTTACAATTAAACGATTGCTGTTGAGCAGCAATTAAAGAATTAAAGATTCAAATAAATAGAGTCACTGAACAACTTTTATTAAGAATCGCTTTTGATCAATCATATTCGTAACAAAAATTCCCAGACGGACATGACTGAAAACTATTTAAATCATAACCATGAGTAACTGAAATAGATTCCCTATAAGTATAGTCTCATTCAAAAACTATGCACTAATTAAGTTAATAACATTTTTTTCTGGTTAATCAAGTTAATTAACAACAACTTAACATCAACTGTTTAATTAATGTAACCATGAAATGGTCATAAAAGTCTAACCAGCAAAATCAAAAAGAATACGAATTTTGAAAAAGATTAAAAAATCTAGAATCTAAAAGGAGATGAGTTTTCTACCTGAAAATTTCCTTCAGACGACAATTTTTAAGTGGCGCCAGCAGAAATCGTGCTGACAAAGAAACGTGACCGCAGAAACATTGGCCAAAGTCCAAGTCGAGTATTTCAAAACAGGCAGCTGTTGTGACCAGTTGTTACCGGAAGTTTTCTTGTGGTTTATGCTTATTGGCGGTGGCCAATTAATGCGCGGCTGCAATGTCAATGGCTGGCGATTGTTTCTTGGCCCAAAGCCGTTTGGAAAATCCAAACATTTTTCAAATACACACAAACGCACTCAGTTCATTCACTTGGTATTGGGCAATTTTGATTTATTCACTAAATACGAGTAGCTAACACTTATGATTAAATATTGTAAATACTTGTTTTCCTAATGAGTATGATTATATGCACGATGTACGATTATGAAAGGCAAGATCACAATATGAGCTTAAATAAGGTAAACTAGATAGGGGGAACTGTTACTTTTTAGGCCCTCACATTTTGCTTTATCCAGATGTCGTAGGCGGCGACATTCGTGTAGACACCGGGCCAGTCCTTGAGTCCGCACTTGTAGCCAAAGGATACGATGCCCTCGAGCACCCAGGCGTTGTCACGGAATCGCATCAAAGGACCGCCCGAGTCGCCGTCACAGCTATCCTGGGCATACTTCCCACCGGCACAGAGCTGGGTCGGCACAATGCTAATCTTCCGCTCGGCAAATTTGCGTTTGCACTGCGCCGGCTCCACATAGCTGACGGCCAGCTTCTGTTTGACAGGACTCCGGGCGGCCTGCAATGTCCTGCCCCATCCGACCACCGTGTACTGTTGACCCGCCTGCTTTGTTTCGGGCGCCACCACAGAAGGCAAGCAGACGGGCTGAATACCCTTCGAATATCGCACACTGCGCTCCAAACGAATGAGGCCAATGTCATGCAATTGATTCGGAGATGATTCCTTGTACAGCTCATGGACGCGCATCTCCTCGATGCCCAGACGCTGGGCAGCCGGGGCACAGGGGCCGCCTCCATTCGGACAGTCCACAGTGCTGCGAGTATCGTGCTCCCCAAGTCGCGCCGAGGCACTGGAAAATTTAATAGAAATTAAAGTTTGAGTTGTTTTTTTTTTTTTTGGCTGCTCATTAAGCAGGAAATCAGATATAGCTAATTGAATTTTAAAAGTGCGAACGTGCCGTACAACAGACATTCGGACAGACAGACAGACAGACTCAGACACCCAAGCATCAAAACGAGCAACAGCAAATTAAGAGCGTAACGAATTGTTATCCACTTTGAACTCAACCCAACGTCCCAATCATTGAATGATTCACGAAAACAGTTTGAATCTGGTTTGGCCGTTTAGTTAACTAATTAAAATGCTTGAATTTAGAAAAAAATCTATAATAACAAAACAAAACAAAACAAAAAGAATCATAAACAATGCCCGGTTGGCTAATAGGGAGTGTTACATTTTGGACGCATTGTGGGGATTCCTTTTGGAATTAATTGGTTTGCTGGAAAGTGTTGCTTAGTTCAGAGAACTCGCCTAGAAGGTGCTCGTATAAAGTTATGAATAAATAAACTGAATAAACAGACAGACTTTCGTTGTGAATACTAGGAAACCAGTTTACAATGGAACTTTTTGGAAGGAATAATCAGTTAAGAATGAATCTTTTGTTAGTTCATAGCTATTTCGTTGTTTTGAAATATGTTTAAAAATGAATTTATAAATAAATAAAATTAATTAAAATAAAAAATAAAATTAATTAAAACTCACAGTGGTCCAATCTCTCGCACAATGCGGCCAGTTAGACAATGGGCTGCGGTTAGAATATAACGCTGATTGATTAAAGTGCCCGCACAGCTGGTGGACAGTCCGTTGCCCGTGAGGCGTCTGTACTCCAAGAGCACTGTCCAGGGGAACTCATAGAGATCGGTGTCCTCGCCACCGTAGATTTTGTTGTCGATGGTCACGCCACCACAGCTCGGTGGCTGTGGCAACAAGCTGGAGCCGTCGCCCAGCTGACCTTGCTGGGACTGACCCTGCACCACGTTTCTATCGACGCTCTCTGCTCCAAAACTCCATGGCCTAAAGCCCTGGCTGGGAAAGAGCATTGTGCGTGGTGCAGCTGTTGTCGCTGCTGGATTCCAGCCATAGTCGAAGCTATTGCCACCATCGTTAAAGTTAAAGTCACCATAGTCCGCAAACGAAGGCGTCAGACGACGACTGCGAGTGTACCCTGTGTCCCTGGTGCAGCAGACAAAGGGTCGATTATCGTTGCCCATGCCACAGCCGGATTCGCGGACGAATTGCTTTTCAGCAGGCGACAGGTTGGTCTGTTGCAACACCGAATACAAGGTCTGGCACTCATTTATCTGGACACAGAGACCCGCTCGCCGATTCGGGTTGATGCATCGAGCATCTGCAAGGAGGAGACAGAAGACAGACGATCAAAATCGGGTTCTTTATTTTCAAAAAGGGGAATCACGCGCCGCATACGAGACTAGAATTTTATTGCGACATTCTTGCGGTGCGCACAACACTCAACAAATTGTAGCATAAGGTTACAAAAAATGTTTTAAAGTGCTAGAGACACAAAAAATATTTTTAAAATCACCGAAAAATAATTTCATTTTAAGAACATTTTGGAGAAATGTTGCTGAAAACATTTAAATTGTTTTTAAATTTATAATACATTTTCTGAGTGTAAAATGTGTGGTTTCTGTGACTCAAATCAATTGGAAAATTACCAAAATATTGAAAAATCGAAATTCATCATTGGTAATATCCCAAATGCATTCAGTTTGGCACGCGATTGCACCGACAGCTTAATCATTTTTAATCCACAAAAGTTCACTTTGAATTTGAGTTTTTCCACGGATTATGGGTATTTTTTTTTTTTGACACATTTGACCATTAAAATCCCGGTAATTTTGTGGTCAACGGTTATTGGTGTGTAACTTACATCGACCATTAGCTAAATCCACTCCCCAAATGCACAGCAAAAATATAAATACTTTCATTGTTAGTTTTGTAATAATCGAGTAATACATGCGATATTGTTATAATTAAGTTCGAGACTAGAATTGAGACTGTGAGATGATGCAAGTTGGGGCAGAGCTTTTATAGTCGATCGGGTTAACTGAGAGTCAGAGCAGTCATAAAGAACAAGCCGAGTTTGAGTTCGAGTGTGCAAATGAGCATGAGCATGAGTATGAGTATGAGCATGAGTATGAATGTGAATATGAGAACCGGTAATAAGAAGTCGCTCGCCAGTTAATCAGCAGGTTGATCAACATCAATGAGACGCTTTTGTTAGCTTAAAGGGGCTTAACTTGTGGTCAAGTTAATTTCTAGTAGCCTTTATGGATCAAACTTCTTCGCAGATAAAAAATGCATGTCACTGGGTGACACTAGACAGCATAAAAAACTATGCTCAATGGGGAAAATATGAACTTAGGGTGCAATGAACTAAGCCAAAGTCAAAATTAATAAAAATGAAAAAAAACCTCAAATCAATGACGTCTGACCAGAATCCGCATTCAACGCAGCTGATTAGGTATGACGAAGTTTCATTCAAGCGATTCTCAATTGCGTTAACAGGTTACTCATCTGGCTGATAGTCAATTGTGATCTACAACAGTTTCACAAATTAACAGAATTCTATCAGCGATTTGCTGAGTTCAAGTGTCAAACGGTATCAATTATTTAATCTCTATAAATAATTATATAAAACTATAGTTGTGTTTCTATTTCTATTAAACTTGCAAATGTGATTTACACGGTGAACAGAGATCTGTCGACTTATTCACTAAGCCAGTTGTCTAGACAATCCTCCCACTTTTTGACCGTGTCCGTTAACAAGCTCCTAATGGTGCATATGCTCTTATTGGCTTTACATATAATATTAAAAATTTCCATAAACTACCTGGAGACAGTTGAGCTGAATCAACTGAATATATTTGCAATCAAAATACACATATGAACCACAAATATTCAATTAATGACTAATGAAATCTCACTGAACTCGGGATGAATGAAAGTCATTTATACACACAACATTTGAAAATTCCTATTCGATAACATATAAATCAATTGCTTAATCAAATGAAGATGTTACCCAGAAGATTATTTATTTATCTATAATTTTCCCACTTTATTTTCTAATATTTAAGAACGTAAATCCCTCAGAAAGATAAGGCTGAATCTTCTCTAAACGGTATTACCCAACAATTCTTTACACAAACTCCATAAGTTTGAACGTTTTCACTATCAAAACAAGAATATTCCCGCAAAAAATCGTTAAATTTAATGAACCTCAAAAATAGTAAACCTTTTTTTTAATTAGAACATTTATTTTTGATTTAGGCGCCACGAGATAAATCGCTTATAAACGTCAGTGATTCAATCAGAGGACCAGTTTACAAACAACTTTAAACTTGATTTTAAATAGTGTGCAGATGAAAGTAAGCATATTATCGTAGCACATTTAACAACAAGATCAAAATCGTTTAGTTACGGACAAAGAAAACCTTTGCCATTCGCCTACCCAATTAAGCAGAAACACTTTTGATAAACTAAGATATCTGATTCTTTCATTGAATTTCAAAGTTCGCCCCGCAGCGAGGACAGTGCGCTAGTTGATGGTGGAACCGCAAAATCCTTTAATTTCCTCTCATTTCCCTTTCATTTCGTTCTCAAATTGGACAACCACGGCGGGTTACCAACAAGATCAACATGTTACCGCAGAAAGGGTTCAAATAAACTTAAATACGCGCACGCGGGAAATGTCAACGCCAGATAAGCGCTTGTGCCGGAAAATGGGAGTGGGTATGGTCTAATTAAGCGTGGCAAGACGCAGTATGCAAAAATATACGTGCAACCACCAAAAAAATAAAAATATAATTTCCTTCTGACAGCGGTGGGATTCGAACCCACGCCCTTTCGGACTGGTGCCTAAAACCAGCGCCTTAGACCGCTCGGCCACGCTGCCGTGTGTCGGGCGAGCTGATTCTGGACACACAACTTACACTGGCAATTTTGTAAATAGAAGCATTCTATTTAAATAAATCACTATAAGTATTATTTGTAATGTCTGTGTACTATAACTAATTTTGAATCAAAGTAACAAATCAGTAATGAGCTCAAATATCATAAAATGAATATAGAAAAAACAAAAGTAAATGTCATTCCCAAAAGTTTTAAAATTTCCAGCGAAGCATTTACTTTTAAAATTCAAATTTAATTAGTTAAAGTCAAATAAAAAAGAATGCTAAAAAATAAAATTAAAAAAATGTGACAGCGGTGGGATTCGAACCCACGCCCTTTCGGACTGGTGCCTAAAACCAGCGCCTTAGACCGCTCGGCCACGCTGCCTCGTTTCAACTTGTGTCAAATGTACGTTTTGAAGCAGCAGCACAGCAAACGACACTGAATGAAAATGTTGGTATAATTTTGGGGATGATTTAGTAAAGTGTTGCTGAACTGCATTTGCAAAGAGTAGCAGACTGAAAATAGTAGCAGACAATTTTACTGAATGCGAAATGAAATCGTAGTAAATGTACACGGCAATTACATTTTAAGATAAAGTAAAAATTTTGTAATACGTAAATGGCGAAAAAAATGTTGCTGCCATTTTATTAAGTAGACAGTATTTCGAAACTATTAAAAATATTTTAATCATTTAAATTGAGTAACGATTCTGATAAATGTTGTGTATTAAAGTAAACAACAATATTTAATAAAAGTACGTAATTTCTTTAACATCAACTTTTATCACTTGCATTACCCTAAATATTGCTGCGATAGTGATAGTAAAAAACCAACAAAAGTAACTTTAACAACAATAATAACAATGCCAAAAAACTTTACGAGCCTTTGCCATCTGAGCGATTCTAATTCATTGACAAACGCATTTTGATTTTGCGATAATGGGGCAACAGTGAGCGGAAGTGAAAGAGCGAGAGAGAAAGAGAAAAAAGTTGTAAACGGTTACACCTTTGGGCGCCTTTGCCCTTTGAGGTCGAGAAGGCTGCACACCCCGTAGTTTTTTCTTCTCTTTTTACGATTTGTGCATTTCGCAAATTCGCAGGCGACAGCATATTTTATAGCATTTTTATGGAGCTGTAGTTTCGTTTTTTGTTTTTTTTTTTTGCGATTTACGATCGTTTTATAACTTGTTTACATTAGGCAAAAGTGTAACGGTAACCCTGGGAAGCGTTTTATGCAAAAATCTATTAAAACACTGGCGAGCTGCATAAAAATCACAATAAATGCTCAACGATTACAATTGCGATTGCGGGAAACCCGCCACGGGAGCCACGACCCTCACATTGACTGTGCCACAAAACATTTAACACATTTTCAGAGTTTGAAATTGAGTTTGAAGCGACAAAAACCGTTGCCAATGGGCCATGAAAGTCTTTGGCACAAATCCACTCTAACACTTTTGCCCCCAGACAGCGTGTGATTATCCAGATGACAAAATGTCAACATTGACATCGGGAAAAGTTCTGTTAATTGCATTTCTAATATTCATCCATAGAAATGCAGTTCATTCATACGACATTAAACGATTAGAGCACAAAATGCATCAAATGGCCAAGGATATGAGAAATCAGAGATATAGCGTCACCTTCAAGGACGGCAAGAACTTATTAAACGAATGGGTAAGTGCACAAAATTTGGTTAATTATATTACGTAAACTAATAACCTAATTACAGAAAAAATTTGGCGAATATGTTGTTTTAAAGACCAAAGACAACCCGGAAAACACCAAAGTTATTAACGGACAATCTGGACAGTCCTATTCGATATACTTTGATTTTACTCCACAAAGGCAAATCAAAACATCAGAGAAATACAAATATTCCTATCAGTTCAATAATATTAAGTGATTAGGAACACATTTTCCCTTAAAAAAAACTGATGGAAAAACCGTACGAAATTAAATTAAACCAAAACAAATTCAAATTAACTGCCACAAATTGATTTTCCAGACTAATTTTTGAGATTTCGAGATGCATGGAATGCGTCTACTACCAATGGCAGTAGAATGTTTCGAACTTTGACACCAAGTTTAATGATGCTGGCTGTAATCACTAATCTTCAAGCAGTTGCTGGGAACTCAATGGAGCGCAGAATGAAACAACAATTCGTAAGTCCGCACCTTGAATTAGAAACTGAAAAATTTAACATTTAATAACATTTTCAACAGGGCAACTTTAAAGAGCTTTTTACAGGAATCCAAAAGAAAAATGCATTCAAAATAGAACCAGATGACAATGCCATCGTGCGATTGTCCTACTCAAAGCCTGATACTGATAGAGAAAAAAACAAATTACATAATAACAAAAAGCATCCCCAATATTATTTAAACTTTGAATTTAATAACTATCACAACCCAAAGAATGAAGGAAAAGATAGTTCAAGAAGGAATCCCGATAAAAGCTTTCCTCTAAAGGGAAAAGATCTTTTTTATTAAATAAAATAAAAAGAATTTGGTTGAGCATCTATATTTCTAATACTTTATTAATCTAAAAAATATACTTTAAGATGAAAGAAGTTTTTCTACATTTGTAGATATACATAGAATTTAAATCATAGTTTTATTTATTATTATTAACAGCTTCGGTAAACTTAATAACATGTTTAAAACTATAATTATACTTATTATGAAAAGAATAAACAAAGTAATTTATGGCATACATTTGATATCCCAGTTCTTGAAGCAGATCGGTCGTTCACTTTCGTTCATTCTCAGACTTTCTTTCATAATTGCATTAATTGCAGCCCATAGATAAATACACGATCTAATGAAAAAGCAAAACATTAAAATTAAAAAAAAAAATTAGTTTTTAAGAAAATTTTTCAAATTTTTTATTGAGATTTAGTTCTCTATAAACCATAAAAATGTTATTCCAATTAAAATTTTTTATTGTAAATTGAATAGAATTAATTTTCTATCAAAGCAAAACCTAGGAAACCCCCAACAATAAAAGTGCCTTTTTGGTAAACAATATCAATTATCATCAAATATTAAAAAAAAAAAACCGAATCCAAACTGGATTATAAAGACGTTATGAATAGTATAGTATGTATGATGACTCACAATAGAACCAGCACAGACAGACAGTTGTAGCCAGTTTCAAGATAAGCACGTTCCAGCTATGTTAAGACATATTTCGAGCAATGGGACTATTACGCAGAAATTGGGGAAATTTTTAATGGGTTTTTTTTTACAAAATTTATATTAATGCTTACTTAAATATATTATAGTTAAAAAATATTGTATGTTTTAATAATATTTGCCAATAAGTTAATGTTGTTAAAAGATTCATTGTTAAACGTTTAAGACAAAAATATGTTTTAAAAATTAATAGAAATTTAATTTTAATTTGGAAATTTTAGTAAATGCATAATATAAAAAGTGTTTTAAGAAATTTTCAGAGACCCAGAAATGTTGATATTACAGTCAATCATAATCTCTAAAAAATATTTTCATAATTTAGCAATCAAAGGAACGTTTTTGTTTTTCATTTAAATGAATGGCTAATTTTGGAAACAGGAAACTATTGCGATTGCAAATTGTAATTGGTTTAGTTTTTGCGTAATTTGGTAGACCATTCGTCTTGCTGTAGATAAAAAGTAGACTCCAATAAGTACTACCCGAAAATTCCCTAGATAACTAAGGCTAGACAATGCAAAATGATAGCGATATCGCAGTTTATCGAATGCCACTGCACTATAAATACAGGTTGACAGTGCACAAAGCTTTAGTATAAATAATAATTTAAATAAAAAATAACATATCTAACTGAAAGTTTTGGGATGAAATTCATTGTTATTCTTGTGGTGGCGGTGGCAATTGTAGGTCAGCACAAAGCCAGTGCTAGGAACTTGCTAGGCGACCTCGGACAAGCCTTTGTATGTTATTGTACCATAAATTCTCTCTGACAACAGTGAACATGTTGTGAATTCATATTTAGGGCAATTTCGGCAATCAGATTGGACAGGAAGCCTCGAACTTTGGCAACGCAGTGGGTCATGCGGCATCACAATTTGGCAATGATGTCGGACAAGCCGCAGATAATCTCGGAAATCAAATTTCCAGTGGCGAAGTAATTTTGAATTGTAAATATTCTTTATGGAACATAGTTTATTGACAATCCCTTTTTTATTTATACTAGGCAAATGATCCCACAATCGTGAATGTGGGTAAAAATGTTGCCTCTGATGCTTCCAATGTTGGCCAAAATGTAGGATCAGATGCCTCCAATGTTGCCCATAATGTGGCATCAGATGCTTCCAATGTTGGTCAAACTGTGGCATCAGATGCCTCCAATGTTGCCCATAATGTGGCTTCCGCTGCTTCCAATGTTGCCCATAACGTTGCTTCGGCTGCCTCCAATGTTGCCCATAATGTGGCATCAGATGCTTCCAATGTTGGCCAAAATGTAGGATCAGATGCTTCGAATGTTGGCCAAAATGTGGCATCAGATGCTGCCAATGTTGCCCATAACGTTGCTTCGGCTGCTTCCAATGTTGCCCATAATGTGGCATCAGATGCTTCCAATGTTGGTCAAACTGTGGCATCAGATGCATCCAATGTTGCACATAATGTGGCTTCTGTGGCATCCAATGTTGCCCATAACGTTGCTTCGGTTGCCTCCAATGTTGCCCATAATGTGGCTTCAGATGCTTCTAATGTGGCTTCAGATGCTTCCAATGTTGCTCAAACTGTGGCATCAGATGCATCCAATGCTGCACATGCTGTGGATTCTACTGCTGCCAATGTTGGCCAAACTGTATCATCCGACGCTTCAAACGTGGCTCACAATGTTGCCAAGGACGCCGCCAACATGGCCGGCAATGTTGCCTCCGATGCTGGTCACATTGCCACTGATGCAGCCGGTGTTGCTGGTGCTGCAACACATGTTGCTGCCGGTGTGGTAGATGGAGCCCTCAATGTTACCAGTAATCTACTTAATGGTCTTGCCAACTTATTTTGAAGATAATATCTTGATATCCAAAAGAAATAAAAATTATAATGTTTGTAAACGTTAAATAAATTTATTAAGTGATTATTGCATTGAAATGCGTTGTTTACATTTGCGAATTTGCAAAAGTGTTTTCACTGACCAAAGTGGACTTTGTTAGCCTGATTTAAGTTCGCAAACATACGCAATTTACCAAATCTTAAAAATTGATAAATGCCTAAATCAACCCGAGTAATGAAACTCGTCGCCTTCAGATAAGAAATTTGTAATTCACTCAATCATACCGCCGATTTTATATGAATTACAGGCCACTTGAGAATAAGACGTTTGATTTATGGGCTTAAAGATAATTATTATACATTACATATATTTATTTTATTGCGATCTAATTGTACTGGAACTTACCTGTAGCATATAAATCAAGTTGTTCGCTGAGAAACTCAATCAGTACCAAGTAAAGTTCAACAACATGCAAGTCAAAATTTTTGCTCTATTGGCCATCATTTTGGTGGCACAAAAAGTCGAAGCTGGCACCATAACATTCGGTGGCTTAATGGGGGATATCTCCAAGGTGGCAGTGTCCGGTGAGAAGTTAATACACCAACTGGAGAATCAGCTGGAAGCCTCTCAGCCTGAAACTAGCTACATGGAACCTGATACTCAAAACCTGTTAAGTGATATGGCTAATGCATTGGGTCAACTAGCTGTAAGTATAAGCATTATCATATCTATAGACCAATTAAATAATTTGTAACTTGACTGTAGAACACTATAACTCATTTGAGAATTGAGTACAATTATGTGGAGCCTCAACCCAGAAATCTGATTGGGGATGCCTTGGGTGATATGGGAAATGCTCTCGGAGAATTGGCTGTAAGTAAGATTCATTTAGTTCAGTTCAAAGTTGATCCCCTTTTATGCCTTAGAACACCATTACTAAACTAAGTGTGGAAATTAAGTCTGTGCCCCAAACTCGCAATCTTTCGGTAAGTTACATTTTAGCGGAAAGTTTATAAATACATTGCATTTCCCCTTAGACTTCGGGAGCTGCAATCATAGGGGAGCTGGGTGTAAGTATCAAACGTAGACTTTTCAATCAAAATTACAATTATCATCAAATGTATTCACCATTTACAGTCGATAAGCGCCAAAACAATATCAAGTGCTGCCCATGAAGCGGCTCCCTACATTAAAAAGCTGAATGCTGCCCTGGGAGATCTGGCTGTAGGTTGAAACTGCAGTATATTTCATTAAAAAAGTTGTACTAATTATGTGATTCCATTACAGAATGGCATCACTCATCTTTAGATGAACTATGAATAGTTTTCGTAAATAAATGCATGTATTTTTATCAATCAGCTTGTGAGCTAAGCACTTGGTATTCTTTGTTCGTTTTGTTCGTTTCAATTAAGTGAGTTTATCAAAAAGTTTAACATCAATTAGTGGAACGGACCTTGATCTGCTCTTGTTTTGAAACCTAAGAACTGTAAACAAGGTCACTTGAGGGAGATTCGCTCAAGTTCCAAGTTAAAATTTCATACAGATGCCAGATTCTCTCTGTTCCCGGTTGTTTTTGTTGATCTACTCGTACAAGCTGGCAACGAAATGGGGTCAAATGATACGTGAATCAAAATCAAAACACGTGATTCCCTACAATATTAGGGGATCAAATTACCCGAAAAACAGCCAGCATCAACAATCTTTGAACTTTGCTGCACAATTTTAATTGTATACCCTAACATTGAATAGTAAAGCTTTGTGACATAAATGTATAAAACAGTTTAAATGAATTATATTGAACATTTTTAAAATAAGTTTTTAAAAATATGAATAGCTTAGAAAATTTAGAATTTATTTCTGTTTTTTAGCTATAAAAAGAAATTTGAATAAGACTTAAACTTTTTTGTTAAAAATGCTGAACTTGGAGTATTTAATTTAAGATAATAATTATTTTTTACTATTACAAAATCATTTTGTTGCAGGGTATTTTACTGTCGTCTTTTAGCTTCAAAGACAGCTGTTCTTCTCTTTTTAATAATTTTCTTACTACTTACAAGTATATATGTAGTTGCTGGCCCAATGCTTTTGGCAGTTGCTCAGTTCTCGGTTCTTTGAGAAGTTCTTGTGCATCTGAAATTGGGTCATTTCGAGGGGTGAGCTGCCATAAGAATCTAGACGACAAGCGGAAGACACGCATACATATAAGTATATGTGAATACACATGCATAATCCAGTTGTCGTTGTTGTTGTTGTTGTTATTGCTGCTATTAAGTCGCTTTATTGAGCGGCAAATTTCGATTGTTTGGCAACAGGAAAAGTCCACAACTTATACGCACGACTTTCCACAAATCGTGCATATTATAACAAACTGTAATTATGAACAATTTACAAGCATTTTGTTAATTAATTTCGGCACCCAAAAAAAAAAAAAAAAATAAATAAAAACCCTTTCTGTGGAACACGCCCCCAACAACTTCAAGTTGAATATTTATGTATTCATACTCGTATTATTTTATATCAATTAAAATTCAAAAGCCATGGGCAAATGAACACCTAAGCACGAATTGAAGTGCGTGTGACTGAGAAATAATGACGAGTTTTTAGTTGAAATCATAGTAGACTAAATGCACGGTGGGCAGATACCCTGTACCCAAGAAATAATAAGATACTTTCAAGAACGTAAATAAACTTGGAAGTTTTAAAGTAAATGGAGTTTTTTTAATTGTTATAACCGTATACTTATACCTTTTCTACTTTCTTTTTACAGGGTATTAAATGCAGTATTCTGGCAGCAACAAGTCGTCCAGTTGGCATGTTAAGGTCCCATTTATTAGTTCGGTTGACAGTTGAAGACCTCAAAATGAAATAAGCTTTAAATACAACGAAAGAAAGAAACAAAAATCAAACCCGTTTGTGGGTGTCATTTAATAATTAAATTACCTGCTGACTCTTAACTTGGTCAACTATTTGAGAGTGTAACAAAAACACAAATGTTGAAAGTCTGAATCGGAATTGGAATTGGAATTGTGATTGGGAACCGGTTCGCAGACGTTTCTATGTTAGTGGTCAAGGTCTAAGGAGCAGGACACAAATGGAAAGCAGACAGACGGACAACAGAATGCTGCCGAAAGCGGAATAAACAATAACATTGCACGGAGCAGCTGAAGCAATTCTGAAAAAAACTCGTAAATGCAAAAAGTAGAATAAAAAAAAGAAGCGACGAGAATTGCATAAACACTGAAGTCGTATTGTGTATATAAAATACATGCGTGCATGTGAGTACATAATGTACAATGTGTATGTGTGTGTGTGCTTGCGAATGCTCAGCTAAAAATAGAGCTTCAGCAACATTAGGGTGATTCACTGCAGCAATTGCAATAAAGGGAAATTTCTAGATATTTAAATAAAATTAATAAGAAATGCTTTAAAACCATGTTTTAAAAATTTCAAATGTGTTTATTATATTAAAACCGCATTACACACTTTTTAAGGTAAAGAATTGCTTATATTACATCTTCATCAATTAAAACGAGGCACTGAAGTTCAACTGCAATATAAATAAAAATTTAAATAATATAATAAAAATATATACAAATACAATAAATATTATGTTCCATGTTCCATGGCAATTCAAATTGCAATTATTAATAAATAAATATGGAATAATAAATCACCTACCAACTGGTACTATTAAATTATTAAAATTAATTTTAATACAATATTAACACTTCACTTTTTTTTCAATTTAAATCTTTAAATATTCAAAAGTTATTATTATTATTATTATTAAAAAATTAGAACAGTTTACAAAACTAAAACTAACTTATGAGGTATAGCACTGACAGCGTGGCCTTCGGCTATATTTTTTGTATTTACATTCTTACATACTTATTTTAAAGTTATATTCAAAAGTTAATTTAATCTTAACTAAGAAGTAAAGCTTTTATTTTCGTTTGATCACATAATGTCTTATTTCACTGAGCTGAGACACCCTACTTGCAACATGCATCATGCAACATCAACGTGATTGCACTGCAGCCGAAAGTTGCATGCAATGGTGAGTGTGTGTGTGTGTGTGTGTTTGTATGCGTGTAAGTGTGTTTGAGGGACAATTTGAGTGTGTTTGTGTGCCAAAAGGGTTGCCAAACCACTTGCCTTATATACAAAGTGAAATACATGCAATGCCAGCCAAAAATAAAAATAAGTAAATAAAAATTAAAAAAAAAAGCGGGCTAAAAAATCCCTATAATGAAATTTTTAGCAATGCGAATACATTGCTGCTGGTCGCATGTTGAAACTGGCAAACTGGTTTTTATTGATTACGTCGCACACCCCTTGGAAGCCCTGGCAGCAGATGCCAAAGGTTGCCTTATCTTATCGACCACGACCACGACGTGGCCAACTTCTTGGAACAGACACTTGACCAAAAAAAATAACAGACAGACCTAAACAGGCGAATCTTGTATTCAAATCAAAAAGAAACTGAAACTGCAGTGCGAGTGAGTATTAATCGTCACAATTTTCAGCTGTCAACTGTCACTTCAAAATGAGCCTGCAATAAAACTTTGTCTAAGCGACACTTCACACGCACGCACAACAACAACAGCTTCATTAAAATTAAAATTAATTAATGCCTGAGTACACACTCACACACTCACACACACACACACTCAGTCTCAGGACCATGGACCCGACAGCGGCAATAGGTGTCAAAGGGGGTCGCCATCATTAGGCGCATATCAGTTTTTCGGTGTTCTCTCTTTTTTTTTTGGGTAACCGAAAAAATATTCACAAATTAAATTAAATGAAGTGAGTGTGAAAATGTGGGGAGTGGGTAAAGCAACTGAACAACTGAAAAGCCACACAACAACAAACATTAAAGCGTTTGTGGAACGGGCTGGGCCAAAAAGGAAATACGCTCAAGTGATTTTCATACCAAGCCGTCTGTCAACTTGTTGTTGTTGTTGTTGTTGTTGTTACTTGCCTGTTGATGTAAAAATCAAGATAAGCAAATTGTTGCCGAAAAATGTTGGTATAAAGGAAGCGATTTGGACGTTTTAATGATGATAGAGCATGACACTGAATAAATGAAAAATAAAAATCCATTTAAATTGTATATCAAAGTATATTGTAAAAAGGGGCGAAAATAAAAGAATGAAAAAGCGTATTTCTCTCAGCGCAATAAATATATTTTTTGTGAGAATCCAAAGTGTCATTTGCATTATTATTCTCATAATTCTTAAAATGAAAATTCAGAAAAAAATGTTTAGAGTAGAAAGAATCTTTGATTCGGATAAAACAAGACAGATGTGAAATTTTATTTTAAAAAAAAAAGTATCTTTGTTTTGCATGGCATTTTTGTATGTAGGATGAAATTTTTTATTTTATTTATCTCTAGATACTTTCTGGACAATTGCTTTTGAATGTAAGTATTTCTAAAACGTTAGCAAAAAAAAATTTCAAACATGTTTTCAAAGTCTCAAAAATCAGCTGCCACCTAAATTAAATGAATTTCTTATAATTATTACATTCTATTAAGCTTAAAAACAGTTAAAAAAGAAATTAAGTTCAATAAATTAACTAAAATTAAAATGGCATCAAAACTCTTAACAAATATTTGGCAAAAAATAGTTTCAAATGAAGTTTCCCTTTTCATTAAATGTTTGTCCTTGAAAAACTCTGGAGTACATACTTACTATGCATTTATGTATGTACATATGGATATATAAAAATAAACATATGCCGAATTTGAAGTTGAATGCAGCACATGCCACTGATGATTGCCTGACATGAACAAAAGTTTCGATAATTATAATAATACATTTTTCATGCGCGGTTTGTCAGTCGCCGTTGCCTGTCAAATTGTCGTTGTCATAAAAATGAAATGCCCAAAAAAAATACAATAAAATGTTAAAAAAAAGCGTCAAGTGTGTGCAAATGGTTTTATGTATGTATGTATCTGTATCTGTATTTGTATCTATAGCTCTTAGCGCAACCTGTTTCACATGTGCAACAGAAACTACCAAAAAAAATAATAATAATAATAACTGAAGGCGAGAGCGAGTGCTGCTAGTTGATTATAATAATTTGGTAGCTGTTAGCGTTATGAGCTCCTTTTGGCCTTTTGTGTGATATGTATGTGTGTGTTTGTCCTTTTTGCGCAACAAGTGCAGACGAAAGAGATTTGTTTTGATTTCATTTGGATGGAAATGGAAACCGGTCCTCGAAACTGGTTATCGACACACACAACAAAATTTCAAGTTCAAAAGTGAAATAAGTAAGTGAAACAAGTTGTTCCATTTAAATGAGATTTTGGGGGAGCATCCATTTACTTAGTATTGAACACCCCTATGAAGGTCTTTGCTGTCAACTGATAAAGAGATAATGCGAGTGCAAAAAAAAGTTTGAAAAAAATAAAATAAAACTCAGACTGAGTCTGTCTGTTTGTCCGACTAGCTGCGCAGTCAGCCCGCATATAAGGCAATGGCAATGATATCATCAGCACAGACAAAACTCACAGATACACACATACACAGCAAGAGAGACTGTAGAAACCGCAGATACTTAAGTATTTCAACTGGCAAGGCACAGGCATTATTTTTGTATTTCACTCTTTCCACAGCAAATGTTGATAATTTCAAGCATGAAATGCAGAAATACCGCGCACATACAAACACACACTTACACACACACACACACAAGTTCAAGTTTGACATACAGGATCCCATTCAAGGCCCCAATAACAACAACAACAACAAAAGCAATAAAAATACAAAACGAGAGAGGCAAAAATCGCAAACAAGTTTCGCTTTTATTTAATGCCTCGAGCAGCGCCAAGTTGCAGATTCCACATGCAATTGTATGTGTGTAAATGTGTGTGTTTGTGTGTAGGTATATATCCATGCCCATATATATATATATAAAAAGCTATATACAACGTCCCGTCGTTACGTGCCGCAGCATAAAAATGGAACAACTTATGTACTTGGATCGTGAACGGGCCACAGTCCCGGGTCTCGTCTCTGTCTCTGGGTCTGGGTCTGGAACTCCGATTGGGACGGGGACTGGGACTGAGACTGGGCTTAATGCTCCACTGATTGCACAACGATCGTCGCTGCTGCGCAAACGCAAACAGCGACGACGACAGCGTGCACCATAAAAGGGCGCTGAAGCATACGCAGCCAAGAGAATTGCAGCTCTGCAGATACAATTGTATCTGCACGTCATAGGACGGACTGGGGAACGTCCCAGTCCCAGTTGCAGTCCCAGTTGCAGTCGGTGTCAGTAGGTAGACTCATGTTATATCTATCTATGTGTGTCAGGCCAAGGAGTTGGAAATTAAAGTAAGGCAGGAGGTTTCTTGTGCCAACCATATGTTTAGGTCGCATGTATCTGCTAGATACTTGTACTTGCACTCATACTCATACTCATACTCGTGCTTTTGTCGCTCACAATGGCCATTTAATTATTTGCACTGTCCAGACTCTGTCGCTGTCTCCATTTCTGTTGCTGTTGCGTTTTTCTGGCCCTTGTCTTGAATTGCAACTTGGCAACTTTGTTGCACTGGGCCAAGCAGGGGGGCACGTTGATTAAAGCCGATTTCGCAGCAAGGATGTATCTTTGCTCTCGCTTGATTAATCGCAAATCGTGCGCACACTATCGTCCAGCGATCACGTTTCCTCGTCAAGCCCAGCACTGCCCAGTTTTACTTTGAGTCTTTAAAAATAGTCAGCATGCTCGATTGCCGAGGCTCAGATACATTCAGATAGCAGGGAACTACCCAATGCAAGTGTGGATGTAGTCGTCATCTGGAAATATCTTGTTAAGTCAAACTAATCACAAGCCCTCAGTTAATGCCGTATTGAACTGACCAGGACCAACGAGAACTCATATCTCGATTTATTGGCACTATAAATTTCAATATATACAACAATTGTAGACTCTGGATATAAGTTGTATATTATAATCTGTCTGTTGAAAAAACAAATACACTTAAAGTAATTCACTATCTTCCATTAACTCTCACAGTTTATTACTAGATTTGTAACAACATTAATATTTTATAAATGTATAAGGCATAAATATAATGAGAGATATTCTAATCTGAATATTAATGCAGTTGCAGACAAAGGGGAATTCTATTTCTAATTGTCTCTCAGTTTGTAAATAAATTTAAAAAAATCAGCTCAAATCCATTACTCACAACTCTGCACTTTAGAACTCTGAGATATTACAAGATAGAGACACGCACTTAAGGGTTACAGTGTTCTGTGCTATATCTGAATAGAAAGACTCTATATATTCGATCTAGTTGCAGACACATGATTTATCTAAGAGACACAATATCAGCACATCTCCACTCCAATAAGATTCTGTGTGGCATTGCGATATGTAGACTTGAAAATACAAAATATTTATTCTAAGCAGCAGCATGTGTTTTTTATTTCAACAATATTGGAAATGCTAGAAGATGGAGTTCAATTTCGAATGTCATGTTATTGCGGCTCATTTGGCAAGAGACATAAATTACAGAAAAATTTCAGAATCAGCCAAAGAATACACATATTTAAATGCGTAATTGTAAGCAAATAAACAAGACAGTTTTTTTTTTTTTTTTTTTTTGAATGAAACGAAGTGTTTGTTTAGCTTTTGTGAATACAAAAAGAAAAGATGAATCATATGTGAATGTGCACATGACCATAAAAGGCTCAATTTCTGAATGCTAATTGCGTCTCAGGGATTGATAACGAAAGTTGGAATAGCCCAAACGCCAGGCAGAAGTCAAGTTCGAAGTCAAGGTTCGTTCCAATCATAAATCAAAACATATAAGTAATTATAAATCCAAACTAATGGCCTCGCCCGCTGACAGGGTCGACCTTTTAACCCTTTTGCGACAACACTGCAACATTTTGTTACTTCTCTCCTTTCGTTTGACTTTCTAATTATTCGACAAAGAAAACTCGGAACGCCGGAAAAAATACAAATAAATTTTCAAAATATATAAAAAAAAGAAAGAAGCCCAAGAACAGAATGCGAATGCGGCGTGATGTACGACGCCCTGGGGAACGTTTTGTTGCCCCCGAACGGTCGACAAATTGCTTACAGCATAAAATGCAAATCAAAATGACAAAAGCAATTAGATTTAACCCATTTCCAATACGAAAAAAATATATTTGTATATTTCGTGTAAAAAATTTCACTTTTTGTGGTTATTTCATGTGGAAAATGTACTGCATCATGGCCAAAGGGTCAAACGGTTGCCAACAGTTGCAGCCCGAGAACAGGAAGAAGCAAGCTAGCTGCATACGTGATAGACTTGCAAATACTCTATAATCGAAAATAATGTGAATCGTCTGTAAGAGGTAAAAGTAATTCAGATTGTGTAACAAAAACTGAAACAAAATATTCACATATTTATTTATATAATGACTTAAAGAGCTCACAAATAATTTACAATTTTTAAATACAAATGAATTTTAAAAAATAAAAAATGGTATATGAAATTATTATAAATTATAAGCTAAAAGAATAAAAAACTATTTAAAAGTTTAAGAAGTATATCAAAAACTTTATAAAATCAGATTTAAATTCCCTTTTTAAGCCCTTTACAGGGTATGCAAAAAGGATAAGGGGCGCTTTTAATTATTGGCGCCTGTGCATGTGTCTCAATTTAAATTAGCTCTTCTCGGGTCTGAGCCCAACACAAAATTAAAATTCAATTTAAAAATGCCACGAAAAATAGCAAAAAAAAAATATGGAATACAAAGAAAAAACAGAAAAAATCGTACAACAAAAGTCGACTAATTTACTGTTGGGCCCCGGGGGTGGCACTGCCTGGGCACTTCAAAGGGTTGCCATTGCTTCTGCAGTTACGGAAATTAGTTTTAGAATTTATTATACTCAACAACAAAAAAAAAAGGAATAGAAAAATAAAGAAGCGACGGCGCATTTAACGCGCTTTTCAATTGCCATAAAGATGATTTATGATCATCGCATTTAATAAGCATAATTATTTCATTTCTTTTAACAATTTGCTACTAGACAGCATCTGGAGCTGCATCTGTCGCGCCACAATTAACACATGAACGCCATGGTGCATTCAACACTCCCAAAACAGCAGTTGGAGTCGCCTTCACATCCATCTAGAAAACTGCAACTGCAACTGCAACTGCCGCGATCCTCAGTGACATTGAAATGTGCAATTGGCATGCCGAGAACGAGAATGAGAACGAGAATGAGAACGAGAACGAGATGTGTCGTTTCTTCCCCCACTGCAGAAACCTTGAAACTGACTGACTGACTGAATGACAGACTGACTGAGAAGCACTGAGAAGGGGCGGAGCGGTTTACGGGCGGGCTGTCCCGGTCGCGGGATCAACATAAAAGCGGCGTGCAAAAGTAAACAGCAGAACGAGACTGCAGCCAAAGTTGGAGAAGGAGTTGGAGTAGAAGTTAGGGATGGGCACCGATACCTATTTTATTTTATTCCATTTTACCTTCATTCATACAACTTCTAGCAAAAAAAAAAAAAAATTTAAAATAAAATTTTAAAAAATTAAATTAAAGTATAGTTTTTTACTTAAATAAAATATATTTCAGTGATATAAAAATACACTTAAAAATCGACGACTCGCGAATGCTTTTTCAAGCTCTTTAGCTCGATAATTAATTTGACGTTATATCGACAACTCAATTTTTATTTTGAAGATCTTAACTTTTCAAACTGATCCGTAATTTATATTTATACATCACTAATATATTCTGCACAATTTTTCATTTAAATATCGAAAATATCGAAATCGTCTGGTTTTAGAAATAAATATTACTTTTATATAATTTTTAATGGCTTATTTTAAATTCCATTCACCAAAATTTCAAAAAATGTTAAATACATTTTTGTTTACGCCAAATAAGTAAATGAATATTGAAAATACATAAATATCGATAGTCATCCCTAGTTGGAGTTGGAGTTGGAGTTGGGGGCCAGAGATGGATGTTGCTAGCCAGAACAAACATTGTTAGTGCTAAATGCGCCTCAACAACGTTTTCGTTTTCCCTCTCACTCCATCTCTCTCTGCCCATCTCTCTCTGGACAACTGGCAAAGCCTGAAACAATATTTACACGTCGTGCACGAAGTTGCAACTTGAATGTGGCAATGCCTTTTGGCTTTCTTTGTTGTTGTTGTTGTTGTTGTCGATGTTGTTGTTGTTGTTGTCGATGTTGTTGTTGTTGTTGTTGTTGCTATGCTGCCTCTTGGTGTCGACAGATATGCGAAGGCATTAAAGTATAAAAATAAGAAGCATGCCCCATCCGTGAGACCTGCAACCGCACTCTTTGTTGCACTTGCCTGGCCTTGAAACTCCCTCATACAGAATACAAGTATTATAAACTTAACGCTGTGGGAATGAGCCAAGTTGCCATGAACAGGCCAAATATATTTTGGCAACCAAATTTGTTTATATAGAATTCAGAAAACTCTTCAACTCAAGTGTTTGTCTCTCTTTGGATTTTAAATATTTTTATAATTATTAAATTTGTATTGTCAGTATAATTATATTTCGTTTTAATTTATATACATATTTTTTCTTTTTTTTCCTAAAAAAAAACATATTTTTTTATTGTGGCCAAAACGAGTCTGTGTTGCATTTCCTTCTTGCTAACTTGCAACCTTTTGGTCATGGCCTTTTGCCACTCGAGCTGACATTGGCGCACATTTATTATTGTTTATGCCCCAGACAGGCAGACAGAGACAGAGACAATGCAACATCATTTAGACTTGTTGCGGTGTCAAGTTCAAGGGTTCATTTTGAAGAACAGACAATGCCGAGGGCTGTACAAAGAGATACCTGGCAAAGATCGTTGCAACATTCGTTGCTCATTCTAACATTATGCCGGCATTCATGAAACGTAGGCGAAACGTCGAGAGAGTTTTCAGCTTTGGGCTCAGCTAGTGTTTTCGTAATCTCCATTGTCAGCTTTACATTGCTCGCTGATACGTGTGACCTTAATCTGTATTGACATGTTTCAGAAATTAGATAATAAAGTTGTCGTCAGCATATGTGCAAGTAACCAAACCCAAACTCAAACTCAAACTCAAACCAATTCAATCCAAAAACCCGCGCAATTGATGGGCTTGCCTTATATTTTTGTATCGGGGATTCCGACGAGGCGGCTGCTGCTCCTATGACAACAATAACAAGCACATCTCATATATAACTCGTTTACATTGAAATTGAAACAAGCCAGCCAAGCATAATTTAATCCAATTAAACTATAGATTTATGTACCATTACTCAACTCAACTCCATTCAACTCAACTCATCTCTCGGCCCATCCTCGTTCCGTCTAGAGTAATAAACCCTTTTTATGGCCAATGCGTGCAGCGACTGTAATATGGGAAACCGAGGGATACTACGACTACAGTTTAGACTGTTGTTTCAGCCACAATATACATACGTATATTTCTTTATTCTGCGTCTCTTCTTTAATGACAAAATTTACTGCAAATAATCAACAGCTTTAATCTGACAGCAACTGCAACTTGCAACTTGCAACTTGCAGAAAATGCATTTCAAGTGCACTTCAGTTGATGACAAATGTCATGAAGGTAAAAAGAAACGAAATGAAATGAAATGAAAAGAAAAGAAAGATAAACCACAAACGACATAAGTTATTACATATGAAATGTATGTATGTTGTATATATACATAAGTATTATTCAGATCTACATACAAATAGGCGCAGCCAGAGGCAACAAAAGAGAATCAGCGATATACTTGTATGAATGGGTTGCCTAGGTTTATGCGTGCACACAATCATGATAAAGTCAATTTAAGCATGATTTATTTATTGACATCAGCAGTCGACTCAAAAACTTATTTAAACCACAAACTCGATTCAAATTAAATAAATATATCTACAAATAGATTAAATGAAAGCTAAAATACATAGTTCACCTATAAAAAAAATAAAAATAAATTCAACTTTCTTAGATTGTGCATTTCAAAAATATTATTTCAACGACAAAAGTAAAAAGTAAATTAAATAACCAAATAAAATCAATACAAATACTTATTTAAACTCACACTAAAAATATTTAAAAGCATAAGTTGCAATTTTAAATTTAAAACTTAAATATAAGTGAAAAAACTCTAAGGTTTTTGCATTTAGAGAAATCTCTAAAACTTTCACAACAACACATCAATACAAAGAAAAGCTAAACAAATATAATAACAATCAGTATAGAAATAATTTAATATAAACGTAATCAAATATGTTACAGACATTATAGAAAGTACCATAATTAATACTGATAATTGCATATATTTATTCCATAATAAAAATGTGAGACAATTATTTTAAATTTATGGAATCTATTGAACTAGAATATCTTTTTTTTTATATAGAAGCCAACACAAATTTGTTTAATGACATTACGATCCTATTCTTGGCATATATTTCTGCTCTTCTCCTTTGATAAGTTGACTCGTTATCGTGTTAAGTGTCGGCATAAACGCTTACACATACATGCAAGAATGTTGCACATGTATGCATAATTAGCAAGAGCGGCACAGAATTGATGGCGTTGGGGGGTTGGAGGTTGGGGATTGCGGGTTGCGGGTTTGGGGCGGACTGTGTGGCAACTGCACGATTTAACGAGCTGCGACTGCAGCGGCCACGTTCACGTCAAAGGCTTTCAACGCAACATGCCCCCATGCAGCCAAAGACGCAAACGGGCGTCAGGAGGGGGAGGCGGAGGGGGGAGAAGCAAGGGAGGCGGCAAAGCAGCCAACAGCCCAGAAACCCCACACACGCATTTGAGGAATTATGAGGCGTTGGCAGCGCACATTTCACTGAAGGAGCTGTTGGCGACGACGACGACGACGACGACGACGATGGCGGCACCCCAACGGCCTCTTCGACCCCCCGATGCACCCTCCGCCCCCTCTGTCGGAGGGACTTGGCCCCCGCTTGGACTCTTAAGCAGACGCAGTGCATGCAACGTAGCGTTTCAATTTATGCGAAGTGATTCGTCATGCGGTTAACTTTAGAATCTGCACACACTCACACACACATAGGCTGTATTAGTATTAGCATGTATTGGTGTGCCACGTTTCAGTCTGTTGCAGCTGTGTGGCAGCATTTGCATTTGCATTTGCAGAAGGGGCATTGAAACCTAGACGACGACGACGACGACGACAACTTCACAGTCAAGTCCAAGGCGAGGCAAGAAAGAGATAGCGAGAGAAAGACAGAGTGAGAGAGAGAGACATAGGCAACGCCAGCTCAATTGACATTTTCTTGCAACTTTGTTTGACTCTGTGTTTTTGTGTTGCAACAATTGCAGCAATTACAAAAGCCCAGCGCTTTGGCTTTGGCCATGAAAAAGTTTAAACACCTTAATGCCTAATGAAATGGCCAAGACGACGACGACTGTCTATCTGTCTGTCTGTCTGTTGTCTTGTTACGAAGTATGTTAGCAAAAAGCCGGACGAGGCTGGGCAACGTGTGACTGATTGATTAGGCCAGGCCTAGACAACAGGCCCCTAGTCTCCTAGCCAGAGTTCTGTTTCAGGCCTTATCGCTGGCGTTGACACTGCATAATTTGTCAAAATGCATTTGTCCAGATAAATTGTTGTTGCATTGCAGTCGGCTTTTGTTTGGTTCTGGCCATTTTAGGGCTGGGCCTCAACTGATAACCAATAGCCAATAGACCTGCTAATGAAGTGGTTAAGAGTAAACTCATACGGTGCCCATTGTTTGTCCCATTCAATTGGAGATTATGGGGCATTCAACCTCGACTCTGAAGTGTTCAAAGAATTGCGTGACTTCCATAGCAGCATTTTAGGAGGATGTTGATTATTAAGCGACTATTCGGAGAATTATGAGCTAACGTTTTCCAACAAAGTTGAGTCAAGAAGTCAAAAATAAACTACAAAATTTATTAGCTGATGAAATAGACAATTTTATAACAATTGAATGGTTTAATAAATCAATCAGTGTCTCAAAAGAACGTTTCAATTTTACAAGGAATTCTAATTGCTAATAGAAAATATTTTGCAGAAATCTTAATGGAGAAATATCTAAAAAAAAATGTGCACATTTGATTCAATCTTTTTCAGGGAAACATAAAGAAATATAAAGTGACAAATATCAATTAACTTATTTTAATAAATCGCAAAAGTTTTGTTATAAATGGAAAACTGAACTTGAGAAACTGGAAAGAAAAACTATATTAAATTATTTTAAGCAAATATTTCTTATTTTAAGAAGTTTTGCAGACTGGACAGTTTCAATAAACCAAAAAAATTCCCTTATCACTTTTCTTACAAATACCTTTAAAATACCATTGGAAAAGATACAAAACTGACGAACGTTGAAAATTGAAAAGGTCATAAGCCGAGGATTACTTTGGATTCAAATTGTCAAAAGTTGTAGCATAGATTTATTACTTAATAAATCGTTATAATATCACTTTCCTAATAATAGCTAAAGTAGAGTTTAGAAAAAAGAGGAAACGCAACAATCAGTTCACAAAAAGATCACATTTTTTAATTTTTTCTTTTTTTGAGCACGCAAAAAATAATAAAGCCACGCACAAATTGATATTTTGAGGCGGCACTTTGATTCTTTTTTTTCTACACAAAATCTACGACTATAAAAAATTAATAAATTCACATAAAATGCCCACAAAAATAGGCTCAGCACATAAGATTTCCGATAGAGATGGAGATGGAGAAAGAGACCTTTGGTGTGGGCCAGAGCTGATCTCAGTCAGAGACCGATTCGAAGACGGAGGCGCGGCTCCTAAAGCGGACCATTTTAATTTGTTAATTTACCACAAAGTATGCCCCGTTGGTTTGCCTAGTTTTTTAATAGGCAGCTGTGGACCTCTTCAGCTCTTCAGCTTCAATAAAATAGCAGAGTTTTTCTCATGCTCGCGATGTCAGAGCAAAATTTTTATACGACGATTGTGACGCTTTCTTCGGCAGTTTTTTGATTTGGATCGCGTTATTTCACTCTGTGCGAAGAGGGTATATTCGTTTACCTAAATAAAATGTCGTGCCTTTACGAATTAAAGATCTTAAAGGGTCTTAACTTATGTTAAATTCTTTAAATTACTTTATAAATACTTATAATCTATATATATCAAGTTCTTGATTTTTTTTCGTACTTAAAAGTATTAAGGTTCTTGTAACTCCTCAATAGATGATTTGACTAAAAACTTTAAAATTTGCGTTTATTTTATGCAGAAAAAATTTATATTTTATTATGAATGCTCCGTAAAATGTGGATTATGTTCGAGAATGTAGTATATACGAATAAATTCTAAATGCTCCACAATTTTAACTAAATATTGTACAACCGAATGAAGGGTATTCCCAGTTAAATGTAATATTCTAAATATTTTCCCATCACAGAATCATGTGCCATTTGGCATGTGAATGATTTATGCCCAAAAATTCGATTCGTTGTGTTTTTTGTTTTGTTTCCCGTACTACGAAATGAATGCCAAATGCGTAGTTACGCATGTTCCACACACACTGCAAACACATCGTACACACACATATCACCCGCTTATATACCCTGTCAATACAAAGATTCAATCGTAGCTCGACTCCCATTGGCTGTAGGGGAACTTTTTGAGAGCCCCAAAAGGCCAACGACAACAGCTTTTTATTTATTTTTAATGAATAACAATTTTGTTTCGACTATACTATAATGAAATAGACAGAGAGATTTTGTTGTTGCTGTTGTTGGCTACTGGGCGGTTCCTGGAATTTGAGCGGATGTGTTGATTTATGTTTTTTATGGGTCACAAAGGGGGAAGATCTAGGCATTGCGTAAGAAACCTCATTCACATTGTATTGTGATTGTTATGAAATTCAGAATTAAAGCAAATTAATCTAATTGCCTCGCCAAAATGCCGAAAAAAAAGAGAAAAGAAGAAGGGTTACTAAATAGGAGCACAAGTACACAATCCTGTGGGAAACTTTCATTTATTCTCTCATGACCAGTTTCACTTTGTATACCCAGTACAGGAGTACTACTGTGTGACAATGCATGCAACAGGCAGAGTGACATAAGGTTGATTTAGTGTTAAATTTTTAGATTTAAAATTTTGAATTTTGAATCAAATTGAAGACAAGAGAGAAACTTTTTCGTAAAATCAATATTTTGAGGCAAAATATTATTAACTAAATAATACAGAATAAATAAAGCCTAAAACTATAGTCAAATTGACATTCCGAAAATTTCGGACATTCTTCAGATCAGTTTGGGCACAGTTACAACTCAGAATCTACAAAAACTATTTACCATTACGTCTTTTTTAAGTTTTCGTGTTTGAAGATACATATATCGAGTATCTGACTGTCGAGCACACTCGACTATATCTTTCTTATTTGTGTTTTTTTAATTATGTAGAAAACTGAGCACAGTGGCACCTAGCAGTCATGGTCTAATTGCATTTGGCCCTGCACATGCAACAAGGGTTAAATGGACATGGAAATTTTGCGATCAACAGTCTTCTGCAAAACTCGGCCAATGGGCAATGTGAGTAGTCCAGAGTTGGAGTTGGAGTTGGCGTTGAAGCTGAAACTTCGATGGTGAATGGCCAACGAGGCGCATTAATCCAATTCCAGCGGATGTAACGGTCCATGGTTGACAAACAATTGCAATGTTGCACATACACAGCACAAAGTTGCAGTTGTGGCAACTCGCAAAAATTGCATGACAATGTGAAAAGTTTTTTATTTTAATTTTTGCATGCCAATTGGCAGATCGGGAATTGGGAACAACGCACATATTAATCAGGGAGAGAGAGAAAGAGACAAAGAGAGAGAGAAAGAGTTAAATACGCGTTGGAATTGTGGTCGAGAGTCATGCAATTAATCTGTTAAGCCGCTGTGACGCCAAACACACACACTCAGATACATACTCTCAGATACATTAATATCTACATAATAATTATGCCGTTCAGAATTTTCAATTGTAATGAAAATTGGCAAACAAAATCAACGGCAAACGTTGCGTTGGCTTTCAATGGGTGGAGCTCCCAAAATGTATGTGTATATACTATATAGATATTTTATATACATGTGTGTCCATATAATCCATGTCTATGTGGGGGTTGGCACAATACATATATGTATGTACTTGTGCTTGTATTTGTGTGGGGCACTTTCCTTTTCAATTGCCGCAAAAACAAAAGAAAATCCAATCAAAAGTAAATGCCTGACGTGGCACAAAGTAGATTAGATAAAAGTAGAAACAGAAACAGAGAGACGAAAAAACACAAAGAAGCAAAGAGACAAAGTAAAGTTACTTATTTACAGTTATTCTAGATAGCTATAATTTTTACAATGAGGTATAACTTACTTTAATGTGCGAAAAAAAGCTGTGTATATTTTATGACTAATCAACACTATAAAATTTATATATATTTTAAATAAATAAAATTTAAAAGTGAGCAGTTGCAAAGTAATATACCAGTAAATACGCTGTAATCAGTTGCTTTACATTAATATTTGGTATTAAATAAATAGATTCTTGATGCGTGTATTATGGGATTGTTTTGAAATCTTCAAAATATAATAATAACACTTATGTAAATATGTATATCGCTATACAAAATATCTAAATAAAAAAAATCAGATATAAAAACCAAATATCAGATATTTAATAATATTAATATTTATTTAATTGATTCAATTTGGATTACCCGACTCCCCTGAACAAAGATATATGGAATTTAAGACTTTTGCAACACAGAAATTAAAATCGGAAAAAATTTCAAAAGTTTTGACTCTTTATCAAAAAGAACTTTCAGACTTATGGAGAGTAATTTACATAAAAAGCAAACTGTACCATTCATTAAAATATTAACAATAAATTTAAATATAATAGGAGTATTTTGATACCCTGTAATATTGTTTGTCCCTTTACACTCCCGCTTAACTTGTCTGTCTATCGTATAAATGTATTATTTGCATTATATTGATTTTATGCTGTGGCACAATATCGTGTCCTATGCCTCAACTAGATTAAGCTGCCCCAGCGAACGACCACAAAATAAGCAATTTGATTTCTATTGGCCAGGCTCAAGCCAACGACAGTGATGACTCAACTAAGGCGACCACAAAAAACCACATACATACATATAGATTTAGATACATATGAATCTGTATCTTCGCATACAACTGGCAAACAGAACGAATCTTTGTATCTGCGCAGTAAAAACAAATAAGATACACAGCCCGACTGTAATTTCGGTTTTCTTTTGGCAGCAACGCAAATTGGCAAAAGGAGTTGGCCAAAACGAAGGAAAGGAGAGAAAATGAAAAACTAATATGGTATGTGGAAAATTCAAACCGCACAGGGCCATTAACAACATAAAACACCTTGTCCCACACACACAAACTCCAACGCGACCTCGGCCAAAGCCACATGCAAAGACTTGGTCTTGGCCAGAAACGAGGCAACAAAGAGAGCCTGAAAACTTCGCGACGAAGCCAAATAACTGGCAGGAAATCCAAAGCAGCGGAAAATAACAAGAGAGACGCGGCAAAGAGGCCAAAAAGAACTGCCAAAGAAAAACGACAGCAAAATGTTTTCCATGCCAACACACACATACACAAGCATACTGAAGTATCTGTATCTTTGTATCTGTATCTATAGGCAGGCAGTCGAAGCAGTCGAAGTGACATTAAAACTCCGCAGTGGAGACGAGTTTCCCTTTTACTTTGACTTTGGTGGCACTGACGTAATGCGGCAACTCCAACTTCCAGTGTTGCTGCTTCTAACCTCTGCCCCTCCCCCCACCCAGTCACCCTCCCTACCTCCCTTCCTTCCTTCCACAACCCCCTTTTTTTGCGTTTCTTTTCAGTTGTTTTTTTGTCAAGGTTTCAAGGCCCAGTAGCATAGAAAATTCACGATCAAGAACGTGGAAAGTTTGTTGTTGCAGCATGTGGCATGAACGACTGTGAACGACTGCAACAGCAACCCGCCCCCGGGGGCATGGTCGAGAGAGCGACACGCGTATTGCGAATTTCATGTATGTATTGTCGCTGGGCGGGAGGTGCCAGAGGGGGGCATGGTCGGGGCGGAGTTGCCAGTCGTTTGGTGGTGGATGCCACTGCGTCGGCGCTGTGAGAGAGTCAAGAGTCGAGCACCTCCCGCATGCCACATTTTGGCCCTTTGTTGAGTATGTTTTATGTTTTATGCGCACATCGTTGTCGATTGTCGGTTGGCTTTTGGTTTTGGTTTGAGCTTAAGCCTAACATGGTCTGAGTTTGGGTTTGGCATTGGCATTGGCATTGGCTTTGGGTTCTGTTCTATCCAGAGAAAGAAGAAGAAGAAGTTGTGTGTGGGCTGAGGAAGGTGTAGACCGACCGACCGTCCGACCGTCCGACCGACCGACCGACCGGGTGTTGTTGCCTGGACTGTTGCGATTGAGGTTTATTTATGGCCCACGGGCTTTTTGGGGTACAATTTTCGATACCACGTGTTTGCTGCCAACTTTGAAGCGAGTTTTGGGCGGAAAGCGGAAAGCATTGGCATAGATAATGCCATAAAACATCGTCGAGCAGGAGGAGGGCCAACACAAAAGAGTCAACAACAAATTTATATTTCGGGTTCTAAAATCAGACTATTTGCAAATCTTTAAAAATTAAATAATTATTTGTTATAGAGATAACATTGTATTTTCTTGTGAACTTTTTCTTGATACTTTTTTCGAAAACTTTCAACTCTAGTAACTTTGCCAAAAGTTATGTGATTTCCAAGCGGTTTGCCATTTTGATTATGGTAGGGCTTCTAAATTAGTTCTGCATTCAAATTATTCGACAACAAACAAAATTTGTCATAAAAGTCGATTTAATAAACCCGATTGATGTTCAAAAAAATGATCGATTTCAAATATTTGAAAAAAAACTTCCGCGCGAATCGAGTTGTAGATATTTCGATGTAAAATTAATTTCCTGTTTAAAATTTTAATATTTATTTAATTCAAATTTAAATACAAGAATGAATGGAGTTAAGTTTTAAACTTCGTTTCAAAAATATAAATATTCTAACAAAATTAATTTGTGAATCAAATTTAATCGTTATATGAATTTGAAATATGTATACAATATATTACACCCAAACCTTTAGGATAGTGAACCACGTCATATTTAAACCCAACTGAAAACAATCCTTAGATACATCCAAATGTATCTTGAAGATACATTTACTTTTTATTTGTATATAATACGTTTTATTTTTATATTTATATTTATATAGTATATAGAAAATATTCCTTAGATACATCTGAACGTATTTTTTATTTTTTACATTTGCATTAAATACCTTTTATTTTTCATTTTATTCATCAGTATAGGTACAATATTATAAATAGAAGATATTCCTTAGATCAGCAGTGGGCGCACAATGACTCCGGGAGCCAGCGGCTTAGATACATACATCTAAATGTATCTTGAAGATACATTTACTCTTAACTATGTTTTATTTTTTTCGTCTTTATTATCTTTCGTTTTTTTCATCAGTTGTAACTATGATGTAGATATGTGTGTAAGTACAAATGTGAATAATGAAATGAAATTTCATTCAATTTCTGAAGCCATCGTACATAGAAATGTTGTCACAATGCCCGAAGCTGAGAACACGTTTTTGGCATTACATAAGCAGAAGAGAAGGCGTCGGCACGGGACAGGATTATGGGTCGAAAACAGGAAAGCACACACAAAACAAAAACCGGAAGAACAGGAAAAAGTGGGCGAAATGTCAAAAAAGTGGACAGAAGAGCGAAGAGTGACTGCAAAAGCAGTAGAAGGAGCAGCAGCGGCAGCAGAGCCAGTTCTACGACGTCGCTGCCCACTCAAAAAAAAAGGAGAGAAAAAGAAGAAGACGAAAAAACACCATCATTATTCGTTTACCTCCTTTACACTTCACACTCTCTTCAACGATGCCTCTTCTCACTCACTCTTACGTTAACTACACGCCACCAACTCCTGCAAAAATAAAAGGAAAAGAGATAAAGAAAACGAGCCATAGAAATGGTGATAAAACAGAAAATGTCCAAACTAATACAAATGCAGCTACGTAATAGAGAGTGCAAGTATGCAAGTGTCTGTGTGTGTGTGTGTCTGTGTGTCTGTGTGTGTATGTGAGTATATACAGTGGTGGTAGTGAGAGTATATACAATATGCGAACAGAACACGAAGTTGCTTTCAAGGTCTGGAGAGCGGACAGCAGGTTCTGGAAGGCAGCAACGTCAACGTTAACGTCAGCGTCGCCATCGACGCCAGCGTCAACGTCAACGTCAGCTTGAGCGTCAAACGCCAACGCAGCGCGACGTTGCGACGTCGCATTCCATTCTTGTTGCAGTTGCCCTTGGACTTGCACTTGAAAATGTCTGACGGCAGCAGCGCTGCTTGGTTGTTGTTGGAGTTGGAATTATGTTGCATGCCACCAATGTATGTGCATTTGTATGTAAGTCCTAAGCATTTGCAATGCGCGCGCATGCCTCAAACCCAACTGCAACTTCGTTGCCTTCGCTCAATTTTCAGCACGCTGCAAATTTCGTTTTCATGCAGCAAATTTCAATTTCAAGTTATAAAATTCAATGTATGTGTGTGTGTAGCCCGTATATGGATTATGCAGCAGATATATACATATATATCTGTTTAATATGTGTACATATATGTATGTGCGTTTATGTACTTCTCGCTTTTGCCACACTTCTTTTCGGCGTTTCTTTTCCGCTGTGCTTCGTTTTTTGGCTCTAACCCTGACAGCAAAATTATGTTGAAGGTCAGCGTGTTAGTGAAAATTACATTATTATTGTATTACATGCACATACATAAATACATATGTACATATTTGTTTACATATGTATATTCATATATATGTACATCCTTAAATATTTTATATCTGCACACTCTCTGCTTTTCTCTGTCCTTTAAGCCCTATTGTGGCACGATAACAGCGTTTAGACTTACACACATAGCCCTTTTCATTTAGCTGACAATTTTGTGCTTCTTCCATTTCCATTTTCAGATACCAAAACAAATCCTTGCATACTCAAAAAAGCTAAAAAAAAAAGAGGGTAAAAGGCATATTTAATTGTAAGTCTGAAAAGTAATTTTTGATTATACGATTTTTAAGGAATACCTTTTTTTTCGATTTTTAAGGAATTGTGATTTAATTTACTTTTTGTCTATTTATAAAATAATATACAAAAGAATAGAAAACTTTTATAGAAACGAATGCCAATCAATAAAGTTATAAAGTCGCCCACTTGGAAAGTAACTAAGTACACGTGTAGGATACATACCAAAAGCAAATTGTGCAGAAAAAGTCTATAATTATAGAATAAACTATTCAATAAATGAATCTGACAAAATATATCTGCCGACAAAAGTGTAATTTAATAATTAATGAACACAAGGACTCATTGAAAAATAATGATAGTCATTCAGATCGATCAGTTTGTTCTACAAATAAGCAGTTATATCGAAACCAATAGTATTTACTTAAAGAACGAATTACAGATCAATACTGTTCACTTAAAATAGAATTTAGAGATGCCAAGATAAATAAATCACGGCGGACGGCAGTCCGCGCTAGTGACGAAAGCAGCACGAAGAGTGCGAAGGCGACTAGCATATATACACAGAAAGAATGGAAAATTTTCTATGACTTTCCGATCAGGTCGAGTTATATACCGATCGGAAGGTATTAACTTAACTTACAAATGTGCATACTAAGACTTTTAGAAACTCACCTGGTTCGTGAGATAAACAGGTGTAAGTGGGAGGAGAAAATTTTAAATGGGGCCGTTGGAGCCTTTTTGAATTTTCTTTGAATTTTTTACAATTTTCATTAAAAATACGCGTCGAATGACACCTCGATCATCGAAATCGGACAATTGGTTCGAAAGATAATTAATTTTGAAATTTTTGGTGGCCTTCCGAAAATGAGATGAAAAGTCAGTCTGTTTGTTCGTTTGTTTGTTTGTTTGTTTGTTTGTTTGTTTGTTTGTTTGTTTGTTTGTTTGTTTGTTTGTTTGTTTGTTTGTTTGTTTGTTTGTTTGTTTGTTTGTTTGTTTGTTTGTCTGTTTGTTTGTTTGTATCAAAGCGTTGATTTAGCTTAAAAGTTTGAAAGAGGACTTGTTCCCGATCAAAAATCTAGAAACGTTTGTTCTACGACTTTTTCGAAAAAAAGCTAGTTTAGCGGCAAATCGCTAAAAACCGTTAAAATTAAAACCTCTATAGCATCCAAACGATATAAGCTGCAGACGTGATCTATATATCGTTTTGAAGGGCTTTTAGGCAGACCTTTAATTTTTTTTAATTTTAATTAATTTTTAATTTTGTCCCACATTTTGGCGGTTTTTGAGAAAACGACGCTAACGATTTTTTTAGCTTTAAATATGTTGTAGTGTGTAAAATTTCGCGTTTTTTATATATGATACAAATTTTACAGATGGGTTTGGAAGATATTACTTTTTAACTGAATATACCTTTTACCATTACACTACTGCATGTACATATGCAGTATGGACATGTATATGTAAATCGCCAAAAGCCACAGCATCCAGCAAAAATTTTTTTTAAAATAATTTATATGTCAAACTTAATGTTATTGGTCACAAAGATGGATATCAGAAATTTTGGGGCGTATAACTGTTTTCGTTACTAGACTTTTACCTCGTAAAGAGGTTTTTTTTATAAGATTGTAATTTAACGTGTTAAGTCATTGGCGTATTATTTCTGTAGAAAATCTTAAGAATTTTAATTTCTAGAAAGAACTGTAAGCGATAACACGTCATTTTGACATGGTCCATATTTAATTTTTCTCGAGTAATTTAGGTTCTATATATGTATGTGTGTATAACTTGCCTTTATTAATCTTTAGTTGGAAAACGTCGGAATTGCTGAACCTTTACTGCACGCATCTTAAACCGACGTCTCTGATTCCTTTCTGGGATTTTACCGGAGTCGATGTAAGGAGTCCTGAAAGAAATGTGTGGGCGGAGTTAATAGACGGTTGGCATGGATATAAATACGTATGTTTCTTCATATAGGCATTTAGATCCATTTTATTAGCCTACTGTGACACCCTGTATATGTATTGCACTGCTTAACACATACTTCAGTTATGTATGTATTTAACGTAGCCATAAAAAAATACCCCGAAAAAAGTGCGTGCGCCTCGAAATCTTTGTTCGCCTTCGTCTGCACCTCCTCCTATCCTTGTCCTTTTTCCTGCTAAACACGCTCTCTCTCTCTCTCTCTCTTTCTCTTTCACTGAAAGTGCGATGGAGGCGCAAAGGACAAATGGAACTTCAGCTCAAAAGTTTCCATCTCTTTCACTTTCACTTTAGTAGATTTGTGTGCTCAGCGTATTTACTTAGTTACACACTTATATACTCGAAGTTGTAAGGAAAATTCATGATTAACATGAGTTGACATATATGTAGTTGCAAAAGTGTCTAGAAGGGGAAATGAGTTAGCTTATGAGTGAATGAAAGATACGATTAATAAATAAAAAAATAATATATTATATAATATATATGTGGGTATTTCCAGGATCGAGAAAGAGACATTCATACGTCTTTAAATGAAAATAAAATGGAAAAAAACAAAAATGTTTTTTTTACGTGTTTAATTTTATCAACACTATTTTTATTATAAAAGACAAGATTTGAGAATTTGTCGCCATCGAATTATTTATGGAAAACAATGCATAGCGAACACGACAAAAAATGGAAGTCGAAAAACAGTAAAGGGTAGCGAGTAGTTTGGCAGAAAATACGCTTAAAGCACAATAAAATAATGTAGTTTTCCATTTTAAGGAATTAAATTGATATATCACTATTATTTAATTTATTTTACAAGTTTTATTAGTGATTTGTAACGCGACATCGCGAACGTGACAAGATTTCGACCTAGATTGTGTCAAGAATTTGTCAAAATTTTTAAGAAAATGCGCAAAAATATAAAAAAAAGTGCATTTATTCCAATGTAAATTCCAAATGTTCATCCAACTGAATTTCTTTTAGCGTATATTGCTTAAAAAAATAATTTCAAAATATAAAAAATCAAGTACATGCATCTCAATTATATTCGATCAACAATTCCTTTTTTCCTGACTGATTTTACTCTAGATATAAAAATTTTTTGAAGATTTCAATGTCCCCATAAATTAAGGTTACCTTGTGTGTCTTGTAAAACTTATAATTAAGTAGTTAGACCGACCTTATATTGTCTGACATACTTAAAAATTTATCAATAAAAAAGTTGATGTAGCACAATCCACTAGTTTCATAAAAAAAATGCAAATCATTCCACAAATCTATTTGCAATTCTTTTTCCACAATAAAATATTCAATATAACGTCGCATATGGTATAAATCTCAAGTCCTACATATATGCAAAATGGCTCTAAGACAAAACCTATAAATAAAAGCATTTCCAAAAGGAAATTTTAGTCTAGTTTTAACCATCAAACGAGTCAAACTTAAGCTAAAAACAAGAAGAAAAAATAACAAAGAAAAAGGGAAAAGTTTTAAAATGGTTTTTAATTATCGAAAGAAGATAAAAGCTGAAAGATTTTTGGAATCTCAGTATGCTTACAAGTATGTTGAATACGGCATGGCAATAATGGGTTTAAAATGGATGCCTGAAGAAAATGAGAAATACCGAAAGATATTTGATCTATGGACGTTCACGGTCTTGACAATTCTCGAAGTATATTTACCAATAGCAATGGTGGTAGCTTTTCTGAAGAACATCCATAATATCACACCCGGTGAACTATTGGGATCTTTGCAAGTTTTCTTTAATGTGCCTTCTGGCGGAATAAAAGTTATAATATTGTTAATAAATCGTTGGCGTTTAGATAAATCAAAGGATATGCTGAACATAATGTACAAGCGTTGTGTTAAATTCGAGGAACGCCTGGAGATTAACAAATTGGTTAAACGCTGCGATACTTTTACAATTTTATATGTTGTGGTTTACGTAGTGACTCTGATATTAATGTTGATTAGTTCCATATTATCGGGACATGCTCCATTCAATATATACATTCCCCTATTGGACTGGCGCAAGAATAAACATCATTTATGGATTGCTTCGGTCATTGAGTATCTTCTTATGTCTGTTGCCGTCCTGTGTTGTGTTTTGGTGGATTGTTTGCCCTTTATTTTGGACACATGAAGTTGCTAATACAACGAGTGGAAATATTGAGAAATAATCCCGAAAGCGACGAGGATGATAATTACGAGGAGCTTGTTCTATGCATAATGGATCATAAATTGATAATGGAGTAATCTGAAATTAAATTATGGTAAAGTTTTATTATTAATCCACTTGTATAATTATAGATACTGCGCTAATATGCGACCTCTCATCTCAAGTTCTTTGTTTGTTCAATTTACTGCAATGGGAATTATTTTCGCCTGTACTTTAATAAATCTGATGTTCTTTGCGAACTTCCTTACGGCTCTCTCATTACTATTGTATATGACAACCTGTCTCCTACAATCATTTCCCATTTGCCTTACCTGTGATCAGATTCTTGAGGATTGTGATAAACTCTCCCTGACCATATTTCATTCGAATTGGATTGGTGCCGATCGTCGTTATACGTCGGCCTTAAAGCACTTTATACATAATGCCCAACAACCGATTACATTTTTGGCCGGAGGAGTCTTTCCCATCTGTCTGGCCACCTACAGTCAAGTAAGACCACCGATACTTATTTTGTTATGTATTTTCTAATGATATAACTTCCTTTTAAGATGGTCAAGATGGGGTTCTCGTTAATAACGTTCGTGAGGCAAATGAATATATTCGAAGAAGTAAAATGAATACATTTCCGGAATTTACAGAATTAGAAATTTTATTGTAGAATTTTATGCAATGTGTAGTATCAATAAATTTTTATCTTAGATGTGAACATTGCACACTTAAAAAACTGAAATTTTCTTAATGAATTTGGTTTATCATAATAGGAAATATATAATTATTAAAAAAAAAATTTTTGTCACTGGCACTGCACAAAAAAGTACAATTTATTAGATATGAAAAATTTAGCGCAATGTGCACAGTGACAAAAATTTTTTATTCATAATTCATGTGAAAAATTTAATATTATTTTTCACAAAATTGGATATCAGAAATTTTGGGGCATGAAAATGTTTTCGTCACTAGACTTTTACCTCGTAAAGAGGTTTTTTTTATAAGATATATTATTTATTTATATTTATAATTATTAGATACAATATAAAATATTATGCCTAATTTATCGTGTAGCGTACAAGCTGCTATGGCCTACGACGCCTGCTTTAATAGTTTAATTTTATTTATAAGATACATATTTATATATGCATCCTTTAGCTGACAATTTTGTGATTCTTCGATTACCATTTTCAGATCCCAAAACAAATCCTTGTCATGCTCAAAAACGCTTAAAAAAAAAGCTAAAAGTCATTAAGTTTTATGATGACAGCTGTTTTTAGTTCCATGCATCATATTTTTTTTCGATAAATTTTAATGTAAGTCTGAAAAGTATTTTTTGATTATACGATTTTTAAGGAATACCTTTTCATATTTAAAAATATTTTAAGTAATTTTTTTCCATTTGCATTGTGATTTAATTTACTTTTTGTCTATTTATAAAATAAAAAATAAAAAAGAATAGAAAACTTTTATAGACACGAATGCCAATCAAAAAAGTTATAAAGTCGCCCACTTGGAAAGTAACTAAGTGCACGTGTAGGATACATACCAAAAAAAAATTGTGCAGAAAAAGTCTATAATTATAGAATAAACTATTCAATCAATGAATCTGACAAAATATACCTGCCGACAAAAGTGTAATTTAATAATTAATGAACACAAGGACTCATTGAAAAATAATAATAGTCATTCAGATCGATTAGTTTGTTCTCCAAATAAGCAGTTATATCGAAACCAATAGTATTTACTTAAAGAACGAATTACAGATTAACGCTGTTCCCTTAAAATATTATTTAAAGATGCCAAGATCGTAAATAAATTGTAATCTAACGTGTTAAGTCATTGGCGTATTATTTCTGTAGAAAATCTTAAGAATTTTAATTTCTAGAAAGAACTGTAAGCGATAATACGTCATTTTGACATGGTCAATATTTAATTTTTATCGAGTATTGTAGGTCCTATATACATACATATTAATCTTTAGTTGGAAAATGTCGGAATCGCTGAACCTTTACTGGAGGCATGTTATAACGACGACTCTGCTTTCAAGGATTTTACCTGAGTCGATGTAAGGAGTCCTGAAAGAAATGTGTGGGCGGAGTTAATAGACGGTTGGCATGGATATAAATACGTATGTTTCTTCATATAGGCATTTAGAACCATTTTGTTAGACTACTGTGACACCCTGTATATGTATTGCACTGCTTAACACATACTTCAGTTATGTATGTATTTAACGTAGCCATAAAAAAATACCCCGAAAAAAGTGCGTGCGCCTCGAAATCTTTGTTCGCCTTCGTCTGCACCTCCTCCTATCCTTGTCCTTTTTCCTGCTAAACACGCTCTCTCTCTCTCTCTCTCTCTTTCTCTTTCACCGAAAGTGCGATGGAGGCGCAAAGGACAAATGGAACTTCAGCTCAAAAGTTTCCATCTCTTTCACTTTCACTTTAGTAGATTTGTGTGCTCAGCGTATTTACTTAGTTACACACTTATATACTCGAAGTTGTAAGGAAAATTCATGATTAACATGAGTTGACATATATGTAGTTGCAAAAGTGTCTAGAAGGGGAAATGAGTTAGCTTATGAGTGAATGAAAGATACGATTAATAAATAAAAAAATAATATATTATATAATATATATGTGGGTATTTCCAGGATCGAGAAAGAGACATTCATACGTCTTTAAATGAAAATAAAATGGAAAAAAACAAAAATGTTTCTTTACGCGTTTAATTTTATCAACACTATTTTTATTATAAAAGACAAGATTTGAGAATTTGTCGCCATCGAATTATTTATAGAAAACAATGCATAGCGAACACGACAAAAAATGGAAGTCGAAAAACAGTAAAGGGTAGCGAGTAGTTTGGTAGAAAATACGCTTAAAGCACAATAAAATAATGTAGTTTTCCATTTTAAGGAATTAAATTGATATATCACTATTATTTAATTTATTTTACAAGTTTTATTAGTGATTTGTAACGCGACATCGCGAACGTGACAAGATTTCCACCTAGATTGTGTCAAGAATTTGTCAAAATTTTTAAGAAAATGCGCAAAAATATAGAAAAAGTGCATTTATTCCAATGTATAATCCAAATGTTCATCCTATTGAATTTCCTTTAGAGTATATTGCTTAAATAAATAATATCAATACATTTTTGGAAGAAAACTTCAAAAGATGTGAGTTTTTGCGGAAATTCAAAAATATAAAAAAATCATGTACATGCATCTCAATTACACTGTGCAAGTCGAAAGAAAACAGACATGACCTTTTTCAACGGTTTCCCCCTATTTCGGGTCCTACGAATCGAACTGCATCATTAGTTTTTTGAGTTACAATGATGGTTTCATACAAAATTTTTTCGCGAAATTTTTGACTAAGTTTGATATTTTTAAGGAAATAGGACATTCTTCTTCAGTCTCTAACTTGTAAGGTGTTGGTTTTTTTTGCAAAATTTCTTCTACAAAGTGGCTTGAAATAGGTTACGCTACAAGTTTTGGGAACATACCAAGCCTTTTTTTGATGGTGTTTTGGATCAATATGCCAACAAAATCAAATCTTTACCACTTGTTTTTTAAGATTTTTCGTTCATGTTGTCGTACAAGCGAATTTTTCTATCTGATACGTATATTAAAATGAAGATCCTGTTATTCTACGTAGCTTTAGCATAAAAATCATGGTGAAAAAATTCACCATTAAAAAATATACAGGTATCCAAAAAATATTTTTTTATAAATTTTTACAACATATTGAAATCAACAATATTTGTTATTACACATAACATGAGTGTATCTAACATGTAATATGAATATGTTTTATGTAATTAAGTATTATTTTATCACTTTATTTATATTTAATATTAAATATAAAAGTTTGTGGACACCGAAAGCGACAAAACCAGATGTTAGACTATTTCCAACTGTATGGCGACAAAACTTTTGCGTAATGCACAAATGTTCCTGGCTTTATTGCAGCACAAATATTGCAAATAGGTGTAGTCCAGAATTTAGCGTTTATGCATTGAATCTTTAAAAAATCGCCAAAGGCATCAACGCAAAGGAAGCGTAATGAAATTTATTTTGGATAGTCCAGTACATTCAGTACCTATAAAAGATATGTGCCGACTTAAAAGTTATTGCATTGCTTACGGGTTTACTGTCGGGCTATACCAAGAATATTTGCTTTAATTCCATTAGAATATCCGATTCCAAGGAAATCAGTATAAAATGCGAAATTGGTTGTTTTGGTCAAAATGTAATAAAAATATTGTTAATGTAATTCATGTTCCTCTTAAATCTATCGGAAACATTTTATTGAAGCGCTTTAGTATCATGATGGGAATCATGAATCGGAATAAAGAAACTTTTAAATGTATAATAAAAATATATTTAATATGTCACGTGGCGAAAGTGAAAGAATCTATTTTTTTTTTCGATTTTGTTTTCTGATTGATTGATTTCTGATTATAATGTTAATTCCAAATGTTCTCTACGGACATAAGAAAGTTAAGGAAAAAAATTAATTTAGAATGTTACGGAAAACAAAAGAAAGATTGCATAGTATTCTGTAATGGCTGTCTTAAAAAACTGGTTTGAAGTGCATTGATCAGAAGATTGGCAGACTTATGTTGACAATTTATAACTTTTGAAGACAAAGGTGTTAACATGTCTTTATAAATCCATACTCTACAATACCAAAAAGACCATTTTGGAAGCAAGTTCCAACAGAGTCAGATGAGCATGGAGAAAGATTTTACCAGGTTGCGGCTCCATTAGAGCATTGGTGTTGTGGTAAAAAGCTAGACTCATTGCTCGCGGAATTACGTTGGAACTTAATAAACGAGAGCTATGAATAATAAGTCAATTTTATGCTTAAATACATAAAACATATTCATATTACATGTTAGATACACTCATTTTATGTGTAATAACAAATATTGTTGATTTAAATATGTTGTAAAAATTTATAAAAAAAATAATTTTTGGATACCTGTATATTTTTTAATGGTGAATTTTTTCACCATGATTTTTATGCTAAAGCTACGTAGAATAACAGGATCTTCATTTTAGTTACGTATCAGATAGAAAAATTCGATTGTAGGACAACATGAACGAAAAATCTTAAAAAACAAGTGGTAAAGATTTGTTGTTGGCATATTGATCCAAAACACCATCAAAACAACCATTTAGAGGCTTGGTATGTTCCCAAAACTTGAAGCGTAACCTATTTCAAGCCACTTTGTAGAAGAAATTTTGCAAAAAAAACCAACACCTTACAAGTTAGAGACTGAAGAAGAATGTCCTATTTCCTTAAAATTAGCAAACTTAGTCAAAAACTTCGCGAAAAAATTTTGTATGAAACCATCATAACTCAAAAAACTAATGATGCAGTTCGATTCGTAGGACCCGAAATAGGGGGAAACCGTTGAAAAAGGTCATGTCCTTTTTTTTTTCAAAAAAACTATCACAGTGTTATTATTGATAAACAATTCCTTTTTTTCTGACTGATTTTACTCTAGATATAAAATTTTTTTTGGAGATTTCAATGTCTTTATAAATTAAGGTTACCTTGTGTATCTTGTAAAACTTATAATTAAGTAGTTAGACCGACCTTATATTGTCTGACATACTTAAAAATTTATCAACAAAAAAAGTTGGTGTAGCACCGTCGTAGTTTCTTAAAAAAAAATGCAAATCATTCCACAAATCTATTTGCAATTCTTTTTCCACAATCAAATATTCAATATAACGTCGCATATGGTATAAATCTCAAGTCCTACATATGTATCTGCAAAATGGCTCCAAGACAAAACCTATAAATAAAAGCATTTCCAAAAGGAAATTTTAGTCTAGTTTTAACCATCAAACGAGTCAAACTTAAGCTAAAAACAAGATAAAAAACAAAGAACAAAGCAAAAAGGAAAAGTTTTTAAAATGGTTTTTAATTATCGAAAGAAGATAAAAGCTGAAAGATTTTTGGAATCTCAGTATGCTTACAAGTATATCGAATACGTCATGGCAATAATGGGTTTAAAATGGATGCCTGAACAAAATGAGAAATACCGAAAGATATTTGATCTATGGGGGTTCACGGTCTTGACAATTTTCGAACTATATTTACCAACCGCAATGGTGGTAGCTATTCTAAAGAACATCCATAATATGACACCCGGTGAACTATTGGGATCTTTGGAAGTTTTCTTTAATCTGCCCGCTTGCGGAATAAAAACTTTAATATTGTTATTAAATCGTTGGCGTATAGATAAAGCAAAGGATATGCTGAAAATAATGTACAAACGTTGTGTTAAACACGAGGAACGTTTGGAGATTCACAAATTGGTTAAACGCTGCGATTCTATTACAATAATTTATATTGTGGTGTATATCATGACTCCGATGTTAATGATGATTAGTTCCGTATTATCGGGACATGCTCCATTCAATGTATACATTCCCCTATTGGATTGGCGCAAAGATAAACACCACTTATGGATTGTATCGGTCATTGAGTGGCTTCTTATGTCTGTTGCCGTCCCGTGTTGTATTTTGGTGGATTGTTTGCCCTTTATTTTTGGCCTCACTGTGCGAGGACACTTGAAGTTGCTAATACAACGAGTGGAAATATTGAGAAATAATCCCGAAAGCGACGAGGATGATAATTACGAGGAGCTTGTTCTATGCATAATGGATCATAAATTGATAATGGAGTAATCTGAAATTAAATTATGGTAAAGTTTTATTATTAATCCACTTATATAATTGTAGATACTGCGCCAATATGCGACCTCTCATCTCAAGTTCTTTGTTTGTTCAATTTACTGCAATGGGAATTATTCTCGCCTGTACTTTAATAAATCTGATGTTCTTTGCGAACTTCCTTACGGCTCTCTCATTGCTATGGTATATGACAACCTGTCTCCTACAATCATTTCCCATTTGCCTTACCTGTGATCAGATTCTTGAGGATTGTGATAAACTCTCCCTGACCATATTTCATTCGAATTGGATTGGTGCCGATCGTCGTTATACGTCGGCCTTAAAACACTTTATACATAATGCCCAACAACCGATTCAATTTTTGGCCGGAGGAGTCTTTCCCATCTGTCTGGCCACCTACAGTCAAGTAAGACCACCGATACTTATTTTGTTGTGTATTTTCTAATGATATAACTTTCTTTAAAGATGGTCAAGATGGGGTTCTCGTTAATAACGTTCGTGAGGCATATGAATATATTCGAAGAAGTAAAATGAACACATTTCTGGAATTTACAAAATTAGGAATTTTATTGTAGAATTTTATGCAATTTGTAGTATCAATAAATTTTTATCTTAGATATGCACATTGCACACTTAAAAAAAAAACATTTTCCTATTGCATTTGGTTTATCATAACAGGAAATATATAATATTTTGTGCTCATTCCTTTGAATATTTCTTCTAAATCGATTCTATATGTAATTTTGTAGGGACTGTATTTAACATCATAGTGCTACAAGTTGCACTAGTCACAACATAATGCAGTACATTTAATCTTATGATTGGTATTATCATTATTTTAATATAACTTATAATTAATTCCTACAATTCGATTTAAATTTCAATAATTACAATTTTTAATATTACTTGCTTTTAACCTGTTTAATATAAGATTGTTTAGGTCCATAAACACTTTGTTTTTCATATGGAATATTGTTCCAAATTCTTTTTCTGACGATGAGAGTCTATGTCTATTAACTGTGATAATGTTTGTTCGTCGGGAGGTAGAAAAATTAAGTTTTTTATATAAGTAATTAGGTTCTTTTGTGGTAATTATTTTATGCAACAATATTAATGCTCTAATATTTATCCAGTGGTCCAAGCTGAGGTTATAAATTTTAAGCGAGTAGGAAGCAGGTTAAATACATATCTTGCTATATTGTGGATCCCTACATCGAGTCTGCGCTTGCTGACGTAGTCTGTGTTGCTGAAAATCTCAACTCCATAGAAATGAGCAGGTGTCAAGTAGATCTTGGCAATAAGTTGTTTAATATTCACTGGTAAAAGGTGCTACGTCAACTATAGTATAGTGCATTCCGGAGCATGAGTGTATGTGAGCTTATGTACTTTTAGATTTCTTTCGGCGTTTGCTTCTTTTCCGCTTTGCTTCTTTTTTGACTCTAACCCTGACAGCAAAATTATGTTGAGGGTCAGCGTGCTAATGAAAATTACATTATCACTGCGGAAGGCAGTCCGCGCTAGTGACGAAAGCAGCACGAAAGCTACTAGCATATATACTGTCCGATCGGGTCGAGTTATTTACCGATCAAAAGGTATCAACTTAAAAATGTGCTAAGATTTTTGGAAACTCATCTGGTTCGTGAGATAAAAAGGTGCAAGTGGGAGGGAAAAAATTATAATTGTTGGAGCAAATGGAACCGTTGGAGCCTTTTTCAATTTTTTTTTAATTTTTTACTATTGTAGTCAAAAATACGCGTCAAATGACACCTCCATCGCATTTCGCGATTTTTGCTATATCAGACATAAATGTTGATTGGTTTAAAAGTCTAGTGACGAAAACATTTTCATGCCCCAAAATTTCTGATATCCAATTTTGTGTCGCACTGCGCAAAAAAAAAAACACTATTTATTAGGTATGAAAAATTTAGCGCAATGTGCCCAGTAATATTATTCGTCATATATGTATATATTGTATATACGTCCTTAAATATTTTATATCTGCATACTTTCTGTTTTTCCCTGTCTTTTAAGCCCTGTTGTGGCACGATAACAGCGTTTACACTTACACACATGGCCCTTTTCATTTAGCTAACAATTTTGTGCTTCTTCTACTCAAAAAAACTAAAAAAAAAAAAAAAAACGGTAAAAGGCATATTTAATTATAAGTCTGAAAAGTATTTTTTGATTATACGATTTCTAAGGAATACCTTTTTTTATTTGAAAATATTTTAGGTCATTTTCCCATTTGCACTGTATTTTAATTTACTTTTTGCCTATTTGGAAAATAATATACAAAAGAACGGAAAACTTTTATAAAAACGAATGCCAATCAATAAAGTTATAAAGTCGCCCACTTGGAAAGTAACTAAGTATACTTGTAGGATACATACCAAAATCAAATTGTGCAGAAAAAGTCTATAATTATAGAATAAACTATTCAATCAATGACTCTGACAAAATATACCTGCCCACAAAAGTCTATAATTAATTTTTAATAATAATGAACACAAGGACTCATTGAAAAATAATAATAGTCAATCAGATCGATTAGCTTGTTCTCCAAATAAGCATTTAGATCAAAACCAATAGTATTTGCTTAAAGATCGAATTACAGAAAATTATTGATCGTAAATATATTGTAATTTAACGTGTTTTTGAAAGTCATTGGCGTATTATTTCTCTAGAAAATCTTAAGAATTTTAATTTCTAGAAAGAACTGTAAGCGATAATACGTCATTTTGACATGGTCAATATTTAATTTTTATCGTGTATTGTAGGTCCTATATACATACATATTAATCTTTAGTTGGAAAATGTCGGAATCGCTGAACCTTTACTGGAGGCATGTTATAACGACGACTCTGCTTTCAAGGATTTTACCTGAGTCGATGTAAGGAGTCCTGAAAGAAATGTGTGGGCGGAGTTAATGGACGGTTGGCATGGATATAAATACGTATGTTTCTTCATAAAGGCATTTAGAACCATTTAATTAGCCTACTGTGACACCCTGTATATGTATTACACTGCTTAACATATACTTTAGTTATGTATGTACTCGTAGTCATAAAAAAATACCCTGGAAAACAATGAAATTTGGCACTTATATTCAAAAAATTGTCAAACATCATGTTCCTTATTTTGGCTGATTTTACTATTGATATAAACTATTTTTTTAGATTTATATATCCCCATAAATCAAGGTTACCTTGTGTATCTTGTGAAAACTTATAATTAAGTAGTTAGACCGACCTTATATTGACTGACATACTTAAAAATTTATCAATAAATAAATTGATTTTTAGACCCCGTACTTAAAAAAATACAGGGGTCTATTAACTTTGTCAAAAAAAAAATGTGCGTAACAGGCAGAAGGAGACGATCAGTCGAAAAACAAGTCGTAGTATGATTCGTTATTGCTTGAGATATCTGAACTAAACTGAAGAAGTATGCGTCTGGGATGGTCCCATACATCCTGATCAAATTTGGTTGACATCGGACCACTATATCATTTAGCTGCTATAGGAATGATAGATCGAAAATTGGGATCACTGTGACCGGAGCCCCATTGCTGGGCTAAAAGAACATTTAGTGCATAACTATATTAATATTTTAAGAGATTTGTTTTAATTTATTTTAAGCATTTTTTGATTTTCCATAGTAAGTACGCGGTCTCCGACAGTCGAGTACGTTCGACTGTAGCACCGTCCACTAGTTTCTTAAAAAAAAATGCAAATCATTCCACAAATCTATTTGCAATTCTTTTTCCACAATCAAATATTCAATATAACGTCGCATATGGTATAAATCTCAAGTCCTACATATCTGGCTCTAAGACAAAACCTATGAATAAAAGCATTTCCAAAAGGAAATTTTAGTCTAGATTTTACCATCAAACGAGTCAAACTTAAGCTAAAAACCAGACGAAAAAATAACAAAGAAAAAGGGAAAAGTTTTAAAATGGTTTTTAATTATCGAAAGAAGATAAAATCTGAAAGATTTTTGGAATCTCAGTATGCTTACAAGTATATGGAATACGTCATGGCAATAATGGGTCTAAAATGGATGCCTAATCAAAATGAGAAATACCGAAAGATATTTAATCTATGGAGGTTCACGGTCTTAACAATTGTCGAAGTATATTTACCAATCGCAATGGTGGTAGCTTTTCTGAAGAACATTCATAATATGACACCCGGTGAACTATTGGGATCTTTGCAAATTTTCTTTAATGTGCCCGCTTGCATAATAAAAACTTTAATATTGTTATTAAATCGTTGGCGTATAGACAAAGCAAAGGATATACTGAAAATAATGTACAAGCGTTGTGTTAAATACGAGGAACGTTTGGAGATTAACAAATTGGTCAAACGCTGCGATACTATTTCAATATTATATGTTGTGGTGTATATCATGACTCCGATATTAATGTTGTTTAGTTCCGTATTATCGGGACATGCTCCATTCAATATATACATTCCCCTATTGGATTGGCGCAAAAATAAACACCATTTATGGATTGCTTCGGTCATTGAGTATCTTCTTTTGTCTGTTGCCGTCCCGTGCTGTAGTTTGGTGGATTGTTTGCCCTTTATTTTTGGCCTTACTGTGCGAGGACACATGAAGTTGCTAATACAACGAGTGGAAATATTGAGAAATAATCCCGAAAGCGACGAGGATGATAATTACGAGGAGCTTGTTCTATGCATAATGGATCATAAATTGATTATGGAGTAATCTGAAATTAAATTATGGTAAAGTTTTATTATTAATCCACTTGTATAATTATAGATACTGCGCCAATATGCGACCTCTCATCTCAAGTTCCTTGTTTGTTCAATTTACTGCAACGGGATTGGTGCTCGCCAGTACTTTAATAAATCTGATGTTCTTTGCGAACTTCCTTACGGCTCTCTCATTGCTATGGTATATGATAACCGGTCTCCTACAATCATTCCCCATTTGCCTTACCTGTGATCAGATTCTTGAGGATTGTGATAAACTCTCCCTGACCATATTTCATTCGAATTGGATTGGTGCCGATCGTCGTTATACGTCGGCCTTAAAGCACTTTATACATAATGCCCAACAACCAATTACATTTTTGGCCGGAGGAGTCTTTCCCATCTGTCTGGCCACCTACAGTCAAGTAAGACCACCGATACTTATTTTGTTGTGTATTTTCTAATGATATAACTCTCTTTAAAGATGGTCAAGATGGGGTTCTCGTTAATAACGTTCGTGAGGCATATGAATATATTCGAAGAAGTAAAATGAACACATTTCTGGAATTTACAAAATTAGGAATTTTATTGTAGAATTTTATGCAATTTGTAGTATCAATAAATTTTTATCTTAGATATGCACATTGCACACTTAAAAAAAAAACATTTTCCTATTGCATTTGGTTAATCATAATAGGAAATATATAATATTTTGTGCTCATTCCTTTGAATATTTCTTCTAAATCGATTCTATATGCAATTTTGTAGGGACTGCATTTAACATCATAGTGCTACAAGTTGCACTAGTCACAACATAATGCAGTACATTTAATCTTATGATTGGTACTACCATTATTTTAATATAACTTATAATTAATGCTAACAATTCTATTTAAATTTCAATAATTACAATTTTTAATATTACTTGCTTTTAACCTGTTTAATATAAGATTGTTTAGGTCCATAAAAACTGTGTTTTTCATATGGAATATTGTTCCAAATTCTTTTTCTGACGATGAGAGTCTATGTCTATTAACTGTGATAATGTTTGTTCGTCGGGAGGTAGAAAAATTAAGTTTTTTATATAAGTAATTAGGTTCTTTTGTGGTAATTATTTTATGCAACAATATTAATGCTCTAATATTTATCCAGTGGTCCAAGCTGAGGTTATAAATTTTAAGCGAGTAGGAAGCAGGTTAAATACATATCTTGCTATATTGTGGATCCCTACATCGAGTCTGCGCTTGCTGACGTAGTCTGTGTTGCTGAAAATCTCAACTCCATAGAAATGAGCAGGTGTCAAGTAGATCTTGGCAATAAGTTGTTTAATATTCACTGGTAAAAGGTGCTACGTCAACTATAGTATAGTGCATTCCGGAGCATGAGTGTATGTGAGCTTATGTACTTTTAGATTTCTTTCGGCGTTTGCTTCTTTTCCGCTTTGCTTCTTTTTTGACTCTAACCCTGACAGCAAAATTATGTTGAGGGTCAGCGTGCTAGTGAAAATTACATTATCACTGCGGAAGGCAGTCCGCGCTAGTGACGAAAGCAGCACGAAAGCTACTAGCATATATACTGTCCGATCGGGTCGAGTTATTTACCGATCAAAAGGTATCAACTTAAAAATGTGCTAAGATTTTTGGAAACTCATCTGGTTCGTGAGATAAAAAGGTGCAAGTGGGAGGGAAAAAATTATAATTGTTGGAGCAAATGGAACCGTTGGAGCCTTTTTCAATTTTTTTTTAATTTTTTACTATTGAAGTCAAAAATACGCGTCAAATGACACCTCCATCGCATTTCGCGATTTTTGCTATATCAGACATAAATGTTGATTGGTTTAAAAGTCTAGTGACGAAAACATTTTCATGCCCCAAAATTTCTGATATCCAATTTTGTGTCGCACTGCGCAAAAAAAATTCTATTTATTAGGTATGAAAAATTTTGCGCAATGTGCCCAGTAATACATCCTTAAATATTTTATATCTTCACACTCTCTTCTTTTCCCTGTCCTTTAAGCCCTATTGTGGCACGATAACAGCGTTTAGACTTACACACATGGCACTTTTCATTTAGCTGACAATTTTGTGCTTCTTCCATTTCCATTTTCAGATACCAAAACAAATCCTTGCATACTCAAAAAAAGCTAAAAAAAAAAAAAAGAGGGTAAAAGGCATATTTAATTGTAAGTCTGAAAAGTATTTTTTGATTATACGATTTTAAAGGAATACCTTTTTTTATTTAAAAATATTTGAGTTAATTTTTCCCATTTTGCATTGTGTTTTAATTTATTTTTTGTCTATTTGGAAAATAAAGAACGAAAAACTTTTACCGGACCACTACCATTAGATATAGAGTGCAATTTTTTTTAATTCCTCAACCGAACTCATATATTGGTAATACTGTGTCTGTAGCTGACTGGAGCGCCATTGCTGGGCGAAAAGTACATTTAGTGCATAACTATATTAATATTTGAACAGATTTGTTTTATTTTATTTTAAGAATTTTTTGGTTTTCCATATTAAGTACGCGGTCTCCGACAGTCGAGTATGTTCGACTGTAACACCGTCCATTAGTTTCTTTAAAATACAATGCAAATCATGCCACAAATCTATATGTGATTCTTTTCCCATCATCAAATACTCAATGTAACGTCGCATATGGTATAAATCTCAAGTCCTACACAGAAAAAAAAATCCGGGATATTTAGCTCGAATTCAATCCGAAACGATGTCAAAAGTGGGGTAATCTCGGATTTTCTTAAATCAAGTATGAAATACTTTCAATCCCGAATTCAATCCTGAAATTCTTTAATTCAGGCAAAAAAAAAAAAAATAATGTTTTTTGTTACATTTAAACTTTTTTTTTTAACTTTTTTTTAAAGTTTTCTTTTAAATTTTTTTTTATTTTAAATTTTTTTTTTAATTTTTTTTTTTTATTTTTAATTTTTTTTTTTAATTTTTTTTTAATAGTTTTTTTTTAAATTTATTTTTTACCAACATTTTTTTATTTTTACCCTTTTTTTTTAATTGACGGTGGGAATCGAACCCAGGTTTTTTTCAAACAGGTCGGCGACTCTAACCACTGAGTCACCGAACCAGTTGAAATGAGAGAGGCCGAAAGAGAATAAAGTAATTTGGGTTTATTTTCCCATTTTTATCCCGATATAGGCTTGATTGTTCAGCTTAATCCTGGCAACATACTTAAAAAATGCAGGCTTAAATAAAGTATTTTAGGCTTGATTTTAGAACGGTTTTTTTTTCGGTGTACATATATGCAAAATGACAAACCCAATAAGTAAAAGCATTTCCAAAAGGAAATTTTAGTCTAGTTTTAACCATCAAACGAGTCAAACTTAAGCTAAAAACAAGAAGAAAAAATAACAAAGAAAAAGGGAAAAGTTTTAAAATGGTTTTTAATTATCGAAAGAAGATAAAAGCTGAAAGATTTTTGGAATCTCAGTATGCTTACAAGTATATCGAATACGTCATGGCAATAATGGGTTTAAAATGGATGCCTGAACAAAGTGAGAAATACCGAAAGATATTTAATCTATGGAGGTTCACGGTCTTGACAATTCTCGAAGTATATTTACCAATCGCAATGGTGGTAGCTATTCTGAAGAACATTCATAATATGACACCCGGTGAACTATTGGGATCTTTGGAAGTTTTCTTTAATCTGCCCGCTTGCGGAATAAAAGTTATAATATTGGTGTTAAATCATTGGCGTTTAGATAAAACAAAGGAGATTAACAAATTGGTTAAACGCTGCGTTACTATTACAATAATTTATGTTGTGGTGTATATCATGACTTCGATGTTAATGATGATTAGTTCAGTATTATCGGGACATGCTCCATTCAATGTATACATTCCCCTATTGGATTGGCGCAAAGATAAACACCACTTATGGATTGTATCGGTCATTGAGTATCTTCTTTTGTCTGTTGCCGTCCTGTGTTGTTTTCTGGTGGATTGTTTGCCCGTGATTTTTGGCCTCACTGTGCGAGGACACATGAAGTTGCTAATACAACGAGTGGAAATATTAATAAATAATCCCGAAAGTGACGAGGATGATAATTACGAGGAGCTTGTTCTATGCATAATGGATCATGCATTTATGCATCATGGATGCATAAATTGATAATGGAGTAATCTGAAATTAAATTATGGTAAAGTTTAATTATTAATCCACTTGTATAATTATAGATACTGTGCCAATATGCGACCTCTCATCTCAAGTTCCTTGTTTGTTCAATTTACTGCAATGGGAATAATTCTCGCCTGTACTTTAATAAATCTGATGTTTTTTGCCAACTTCCTTACGGCTCTCTCATTGCTGTGGTATATGATCTTATAAAAAAAACCTCTTTACGAGGTAAAAGTCTAGTGACGAAAACAGTTATATGCCCCAAAATTTCTGATATCCAATTTTGTGACGAATAATATTAAGTTTGACATAAAAATTATTTTAAAAAAAATTTTGGCACTCGGCACATTGCGCCAAAATGTCTCAATTCTTCATACCAAATAAAACTCAATGTTTTGCGCAGTGCCGAATGCAAAAATTTTTTTTAAAATAATTTTTATGTCAAACTTAATATTATTCGTCACAAAATTGGATATCAGAAATTTTGGGGCATATAACTGTTTTCGTCACTAGACTTTTACCTCGTAAAGAGGTTTTTTTTATAAGATATCAGAAATTTTTGAATAAGATATCAGAAATTTTGAAATTTCATTCTATCAACTTTGTTTATTTTTTGTACAAGCTAAAACAAACTGTCTGCCAACACTGGATCCCTTAAAACACACATGCCAAGAGCAAAAGCTAGTAGCACTCTCAAACTCTGGCTGCTATGACACTTTGCTGCTGCTGTATGCATGCTACTGCATATGTACATGCAGAAGTGTAAAGGTAAAAGGTATATTCAGTTAACAGGTAATATCTTGCCCAAACGAAATTTGACGGCTATGTGTTATAGTCAAAAACGCGAAATTGAATTGCTACAACAAATAACATACAGTCGAACTTCCCTAACTCGAATCACCATTATCCAAAGAAAAGGTTCGAGTTAGGGAAATATTCGAGTTATAGAGTTCTTTTTCCTAAGATTATTAATTTTACTGCCACTCATTTAATTCGAGTTACAGAGAAATTCGAGTTAGATAAGTTCGAGTTAGGAAAGTTCAACTGTATTTAAAACTTATTTGAAACGTAGATTTTTCTTAAATCGCCGAAATGTGGGGAAAAAAAACCTTATTTCACCTGAAGCTTTTTACCTGTGTTTTATGCAAAAAAGTTTACAGCTAGGCTTAAAGCCCTTCAAAATACATTTCCAACGATATATAGATCACATCTGTAGCTTCCATTGTTTGGATGCTGTGGCTTTTGGCGATTTAAATGTACATTAACATACTGCATATGTACATGCAGTAGTGTAAAGGTAAAAAGTATATTCAGTTAATAAGTAATATCTTCCAAACCCATCGGTAAAATTTTGTGTCATATATCAAAAAACGGGAAATTTTACACACTACAACATATTGAAAGCTAAAAAAAATCGTTTGCGTCGTTTTCTCAAAAACCGCCAAAATCTGGGACAAAGTATCTTATTTGACCTATTGATTTTTACCTATGCACTTTAGAACAAAGTTTGAAGGTTTGCCTAAAAGCCCTTCAAAATACCTTTCCAACGATACATAGATCACGTCTGTAGCTCATATCGTTTGGATGCTATTTTAACGGTTTTTAGCGATTTCCCGCTAAACTAGCTTTTTTTTCGAAAAAGTCGTAGAACAAACGTTTCAAATTAATTGCATTTAAACATTAAAAAAAAAAAAAAAGTTTTGTCCGTGCCGGGATTTGAACCCGAAACCCGAGCTGAGAATTCATGAAAAAATCGGACGCTCTACACTTTGCGCCACTGGCGATCATTAAGAACGACTGTCTAATTATAGATTTCATTGTTACTGGACTGTTAGTCAAATGTAATTGCTGCTGCTGTCTTATTTCAATTCAAAGTAAAACGTATATATTCAGTTAATAGGTTATATCTTCCAAACCAATCAACATAAATTTATGAATGATATATCAAAAAACGCGAAATTTTACAAGCTCAAACATATTGTAAATTAAAAAAAATCGTAGGCAGCGTTTTCTCAAAAACCGCCAAAATCTGGGACAAAATATCTTATTTCACCTGTTGATTTTTACCTATGCACTTTAGAAAAAAAGTTTGAAGGTTTGCCTAAAAGCCCTTCAAAACACCTTTCCAACGATACATAGATCACGTCTGTAGCTCATATCGTTTGGATGCTATAGGGGTTTTAATTTAAACGGTTTTTAGCGATTTCCCGCTAAACTAGCTTTTTTTCGAAAAAGTCGTAGAACAAACGTTTCTAGATTTTTGATCGGGAACAAGTCCTCATTCAAACTTTTAAGCTAAATTTACGATTTGATCCAAACAAACAGACAAACAGACAAACAGACAAACAAACAGACTGACTTTTCATCTCGTTTTGAAAGGAGCACCAAAAATTTCAAAATTAATTATCTTCTGAACCAGTGATCGGATTTTGATGATCAAGGTGTCATTCGACGCGTATTTTTGATTAGAATAGTAAAAAATTAAAATAAAAATCAAAAAGGCTCCAACGGCCCCATTAGCTCCAATAATTTTAATTTTTCCCCTCCCACTTACACCTGTTTATCTCACGAACCAGGTGAGTTTCTAAAAGTCTTAGTATGCACATTTGTAAGTTAAGTTAATACCTTGCGATCGGTATATAACTCGACCTGATCGGACAGTCATAGCAAATTTTCCATTCTTCCTGTGTATATATGCTAGTCGCCTTCGCACCCTTCGTGCTGCTTTCGTCACTAGCGCGGACTGCCGTCCGCAGTGATAACCTGTCTCCTACAATCATTTCCCATTTGCCTTACCTGTGATCAGATTCTTGAGGATTGTGATAAACTCTCCCTGACCATATTTCATTCGAGTTGGATTGGTGCCGATCGTCGTTATACGTCGGCCTTAAAGCACTTTATACATAATGCCCAACAACCGATTACGTTTTTGGCCGGAGGAGTCTTTCCCATCTGTCTGGCCACCTACATTCAAGTTAGACCACCGATACTTATTTTGTTATGTATTTTCTAATAATAAAACTTTCTTTTAAGATGGTCAAGATGGGGTTCTCGTTGTTAACGTTCGTGAGACAAATGAATATATTCGAAGAAGTAAAATGAATACATTTCTGGAATTTACAAAATTAGAAATTTTATTGTAGAATTTTATGCAATTTGTAGTATCAATAAATCTTATAAAAAAAACCTCTTTACGAGGTAAAAGTCTAGTGACGAAAACAGTTATATGCCTCAAAATTTCTGATATCCAATTTTGTGACGAATAACATTAAGTTTGACATATAAATTATTATTTAAAAAAAAATTTTGTCACTCGGCACATTGCGCTAAAATGTTCCAATTCTTCATAACAAATAAAACTCACTGTTTTGCGCAGTTAAAAAAAATCGTTAGCGTCGTTTTCTCAAAAACCGCCAAAATGTGGGACAAAATATTTTATTTCACCTGTTGCTTTTTACCTATGCACTTTAGCAAAAAAAGCACCAAAAATTTCAAAATTAATTATCTTCTGAACCAGTGATCGGATTTTGATGATCAAGGTGTCATTCGACGCGTATTTTTGATTAAAATAGTAAAAAATTAAAATAAAAATCGAAAAGGCTCCAACGGCCCCATTTGCTCCAATAATTTAAAATTTTTCCCTCCCACTAACACCTGTTTATCTCACGAACCAGGTGAGTTTCCAAAAGTCTCAGTATGCACATTTGTAAGTAAAATCGATACCTTTCGATCGGTACATAACTCGACCCGATTGGACAGTCATAGCAAATTTTCCATTCTTCCTGTGTATATATGCTAGTCGCCTTCGCACCCTTCGTGCTGCTTTCGTCACTAGCGCGAAGTGCTAGTGCTGCTGCCGTCCGCAGTGATTTTTATCTTAAGAAACTGAAATTTTTTTACTGAATTTGGTTTATCATAATAGGAAATATATAATATTTTGTGCTCATTCCTTTGAATATTTCTTCTAAATCGATTCTATATGTAATTTTGTAGGGACTGTATTTAACATCATAGTGCTACAAGTTGCACTAGTCACAACATAATGCAGTACATTTAATCTTATGATTGGTATTACAATTATTTAAATATAACTTATAATTAATGCTAACAATTCTATTTAAATTTCAATAATTACAATTTTTAATATTACTTGCTTTTAAACTATTTAATATAAGATTGTTTAGGTGCATAGAAAGTTTCTTTTTCGTGTGGAATATTGTTCCAAAGGCAAACAGCATATACAAAAAATTGTTTTTCTGACGATGAGAGTCTATGTCTAATAATTGTGATATTGTTTGTTCGTCGGGAGGTAGAAAAATTAAGTTTTTTATATAAGTAATTAGGTTCTTTTGTGGTTATTATTTTATGCAACAATATTAATGCTCTAAGTTTTATCCAGTGGTCCAAGCTGAGGCTATAAATTTTAAGCGAGTAGGAAGATAACATATATGGTCCATTCGTGTCAGCTTAAATACATATATTGCTATGTTGTGGATCCCTACTTTGAGTTTGCGCTTGCTGACGTAGTCTGTGTTGCTGAAAATCTCAACTCCATAGAAAAGAGCAGGTGTCAAGTAGATCTTGGCAATAAGTTGTTTAAAAGGTGCTACGTCAACTATAGTAGCCGGAATGCATGAGTGTATGTGAGCTTATGTACTTTTAGATTTCTTTCGGGTTTGCTTCCTTTCCGATTTGCTTCGTTTTTTGACGATTTTTCCTGAGAGCAAAATTATGTTGAAGGTCAGCATGTTAGTGAAAATTACGTTATCACTGCGGAAGGCAGTCCGCGCTAGTGACGAAAGCAGCACGAAGGGTGCGAAAGCTATTAGCATTTATACTGTCCGATCGGGTCGAGTTATTTACCGATCTATTAGCATTTATACTGTCCGATCGGGTCGAGTTATTTACCGATCGAAATGTATCAAAAAATGTTAATGATTGGAGCAAATGGAACCGTTGGAGCCTTTTTGAATTTTATTTTAATTTTTTACTATTGTAGTCAAAAATACGCGTCGAATGACACCTCCATCGCATTTCGCGATTTTTGATATATCAGACATAAATGTTGATTGGTTTAAAAGTCTAGTGACGAAAACATTTTCATGCCCCAAAATTTCTGATATCCAATTTTGTGTCGCACTGCGCAAAAAAAATTCTATTTATTAGGTATGAAAAATTTAGCGCAATGTTCCCAGTAATATTATTCGTCATATATATATATATATACGTCCTTAAATATTTTATATCTTCACACTCTCTTCTTTTCCCTGTCCTTTAAGCCCGGTTGTGGCACGATAACAGCGGTTAGACTTACACACATGGCCCTTTTCATTTAGCTGACAATTTTGTGCTTCTTCCATTTCCATTTTCAGATACCAAAACAAATCCTTGCATGCTCAAAAAAGCTGGAAAAAAGAGGCTAAAAGGCATATTTTATTGTAAATCTGAAAAGTATTTTCCGATTATACGATTTTAAAGGAATACCTTTTTTTATTTAAAAATATTTTAGGTAATTTTTCCCATTTTGCATTGTGTTTTAATTTATTTATAATATACAAAAGAACACAAAACTTTTATAAAAACGAATGCCAATCAATAAAGTTGTAAAGTCGCCCACTTGGAAATTAACTAGGTATTTTTGTAGGATACAAACCAAAAGCAAATTGTGCAGAATAAGTCTATAATTATAGAATAAGCTATTCAATCAATCACATGCCGACAAAAGTCTATAATTAATTTTTAATAATTAATGAACACAAGGACTCATTACAAAAAAAATTATCATTCAGTTCGATTAGCTTGTTCTCCAAATAAGCAGCAAAAACAATAATATTTACTTAACGTACGATTAACAGAACAATATTATTTACTTTAAAATGAATTTAAAGATGTCAAGATCGTAAATAAATTGTAATTTAACGTGTTAAGTCATTGGCGTATTATTTTTGTAGAAAATCTTAAGAACGACGATAATACGTCATTTAATTTTTCACGAGTTTTGTAGGTCCTATATGCATATTAATCTTTAGTTGGAAAATGTCGGAATTGCTGAACCTTTACTGCAGGTAACTTATATCTCTCATTCTCTTATAACGAAAGTGCGATGGAGGCGTAAAGGACAAATGGAATTTCAGCTCAACATTTTCCATCTCTTTCACTTTCACTTTAGTAGATTTGTGTGCTCAGCGTATTTACTCAGTTACACACTTATGTACTCGAAATTGTGAAGAAAATTCATGATTAACATGAGTTGCAAAAGTATCTAGAAGGGGAAATGAATTAGCTTATGAGTGAATGAAAGATACGATTAATAAATAAAAAAAAATATATATGGGTATTTCCAGGATCGAGAAAGCGACATTCGTACGTCTTTAAATGAAAATAAAATGGAAAAATAACAAAAAAGTTTTTTTTCGTGTTTAATGGAAGTCGTAAAGCAGTAAAAGGTTGCGAGTAATTTGGAAGAAAATACTCTTAAGCCACAATAAAATAATGTAGTTTTCCATTTAAAGGAATTATATTGATATATCACTATCATTTTATTTATTTTACAAGTTTTACTAGTGATTTGTAACGCGACATCGCGAACGTCACAAGATTTTCACCTAGTTTGTGCCAAGAATTTGTTCATCAAATTTTATTCGATATATCGAAAACAGCTCGTAAGCCTTGATTTAAATTAAACATTCAATATATTTCTATTTAATGGTTCATGTTCAATCTTACTATCTTAGTTAGTGTAGTCATTAAAATACAAACGGTCCCTTTTGGAAATCAATTTTTAAGAAAATGGGCAAAAATATAGAAAAAGGGCATTTATTCCAATTTAGAATCCAAATGTTCATCCTACTGAATTTCTTTTAGCGTATATTGCAAACATAAATAAATTATTTCAATATATTTTTGGAAAAAAACTTCACAAGATGTGAGCTTTTGAGCAAGGTGAACCCTCTGCGGAAATGCCAATATTCAAAAATATAAAAAAAATCAAGTACATGCATCTCAATTATACTTGATAAGCAATTCCTTTTTTCTGACTGATTTTACTCTTGATATAAACTATTTTTTGGAGATTTCAATGTACCCATAAATTAATATTACCGTGTGTATCTTGTGAAAACTTAGTTCGACCAACCTTGTATTGTATGACATATTGAAAAATTTATCAATAAAAAAATTGGTTTTTAGACCCCGTACTTAAAAAAACACAGGGGTCTATTAACTTTGTCAAAAAAACATGTGCGTAACAGGCAGAAGGAGACGTGGCAGACCCCATAAAGTATATATATTATTGATCAGCATCAATATCCGAGTCGATATAGCCATGTCCATCTGTCCGTCTGTGAGAGCGGGTAGATCGCAAAAGGCTGAAAGAGCTAGAGACTCCAAACTTGGTATGTAGGTTCGTCTATATTGAAAGTAGATCGAGTATGTATTAGATTCTGGATCGGACCACTATATCATATAGGAACGATCAGTCGAAAAACAAGTCGGAGTATGTTTCGTTGTTGTTTGAGATATCGGAACCAAACTGAAGAAGTATGCGTCTGGGATGGTCCCATACATCCTGATCAAATTTGGTTGACATCGGACCACTTTATCATTTAGCTGCTATAGGAACGATAGATCGAAAATTGGGATTACTGTGACTGGAGCCCCATTGCTGGGCTAAAAGTACATTTAGTGCATAACTATATTAATTTTTTTAGAGATTTGTTTTAATTTATTTTAAGCATTTTTTGATTTTCCATAGTAAGTACGCGGTCTCCGACAGTCGAGTATGTTCGACTATAGCACCGTCCATTATTTCTTTAAAATACAATGAAAATCATTTCACAAATCTATATGTTATTCTTTTCCCACAATCAAATATTCAATATAACGTCGCATGTGGCATGAATCTCAAGTCCTACATATATGCAAAATGGCTCTACGACAAATCCAATAAGTAAAAGCATTTTCAAAAGGAAATTTTAGTCTAGTTTTAACCATTAAACGAGTCAAACTTAAGCTAAAAACAAGAAGAAAAATAACAAAGAAAAAGGGAAAAGTTTTAAAATGGTTTTTAATTATCGAAAGAAGATAAAAGCTGAAATATTTTTGGAGTCTCAGTATGCTTATAAGCGTATGGAATACGTCATGGCAATAGCGGGTTTAAGATGGATGCCTGAACAAAATGAGAAATACCGAAAGATATTTGATCTATGGGGGTTCACGGTCTTGACAATTCTCGAAGTATATTTACCAATCGCAATGGTGGTAGCTTTTCTGAAGGACATCCATAATATCACACCCGGTGAACTATTGGGATCTTTGCAAATTTTCTTTAATGTGCCCGCTTGCGGAATAAAAACTTTAATATTGTTATTAAATCGTTGGCGTATAGATAAAGCAAAGGATATGCTGAAAATAATGTACAAGCGTTGTGTTAAATACGAAGAACGTTTGGAGATTAACAAATTGGTTAAACGCTGCTATACTTCTACAATAATTTATGTTGTGATGTATGTCATGACTCCGACATTTATGTTTATTAGTTCCGTATTATCGGGACATGCTCCATTCAATATATACATTCCCATATTGGACTGGCGCAAAGATAAACAAAGCTTTTGGATTGTTTCAGTCATTGAGTTGCTTCTTATGTTTTTTGCCGTCCTATGTTGTATTCTGGTGGATTGTTTGCCCGTGATTTTTGGCCTCACTGTGCGAGGACACATGAAGTTGCTAATACAACGAGTGGAAATATTGAGAAATAATCCCGAAAGCGACGAGGATGATAATTACGAGGAGCTTGTTCTATGCATAATGGATCATAAATTGATTATGGGGTAATCTGAAATTAAATTATGGTAAAGTTTTATTATTAATCCACTTGTATAATTATAGATACTGCGCCAATATGCGACCTCTCATCTCAAGTTCTTTGTTTGTTCAATTTGCTGCAATGGGAATTATTCTCGCCTGTACTTTAATAAATCTGATGTTCTTTGCGAACTTTATTACGGCTCTCTCAGCGATATGGTATATGACAGCCGGTCTCCTACAATCATTTCCCGTTTGCCTTACCTGTGATCAGATTCTTGAGGATTGTGATAAACTCTCCTTGACCATATTTCATTCGAATTGGATTGGTGCCGATCGTCGTTATACGTCAGCCTTAAAGCACTTTATACATAATGCCCAACAACCGATTACATTTTTGGCCGGAGGAGTCTTTCCCATCTGTCTGGCCACCTACATTCAAGTAAGACCACCGATACTTATTTTGTTATGTATTTTCTAATAATATAACTTTCTTTTAAGATGGTCAAGATGGGGTTCTCGTTGTTAACGTTCGTGAGACAAATGAATATATTCGAAGAAGTAAAATGAATACATTTCTGGAATTTACAAAATTATAAATTTTATTGTAGAATTTTATGCAATTTATTGATACTACAATAAATTTTTATCTTAGATATGCACATTGCACACTAAAAAAACTGAAATTTTCTTATTGAATTTGGTTTATCATAATAGGAAATATATAATATTTTGTGCTCATTCCTTTGAATATTTCTTCTAAATCGTATCTATATGTAATTTTGTAGGGACTGTATTTAACATCAAAGTGCTACAAGTTGCACTAGTCACAACATAATACAGTGCATTTAATCTTATGATTGGTATTACAATTATTTTAATATAACTTATAATTAATGCTAACAATTCTCTTTATTTATTTATTGTCTGGCTAAAAGCAGCCGACACCTTTTTTTTTTTTTTTTTGGTTTTTTATTTATTTATTTATTTATTTATAATTTAAATTTCAATAATTACAATTTTTAATATTACTTGCTTTTAAACTATTTAATATAAGATTATAGAAACTTTGTGTTTCGTGTGGAATATTGTTCCAAAGGCAAAAAATAGTTTTTCTGACGATGAGAGTCTATGTCTAATACCTGTGATATTGTTTGTTCGTCGGGAGGTAGAAAAATTAAGTATTTTATATAAGTAATTAGGTTCTTTTGTGGTAATTATTTTATGCAACAATATTAATGCTTTAAGATTTATCCAGTGGTCCAAGCTGAGGTTATAAATTTTAAGCGAGTAGGAAGATATATGGTCCATTCGTGTCAGGTTAAATACATATCTTGCTATGTTGTGGATCCCTACATTGAGTCTGCGCTTGCTGACGTAGTCTGTGTTGCTGAAAATCTCAACTCCATAGAAATGAGCAGGTGTCAAGTAGATTTTGGCAATAAGTTGTTCAATATTCACTGGTAAAAGGTGCTACGTCAACTATAGTATCCGGAATGCATGAGTGTATGTGAGCTTATGTACTTTTAGACTTCTTTCGGCGTTTGCTTCTTTTCCGCTTTGCTTCGTTTTTTGACTCTAATCCTAACAGCAAAATGATGTTGAAGGTCAGCGTGTTATTGAAAATTACATTATCACTGTGGAAGGCAGTCCGCGCCAGTGACGAAAGCAGCACGAAGGGTGCGAAAACTTCTAGCATGTATACTGTCCGATCGGGTCGAATTATTTACCGATCGAAAGGTATCAACTTAAAAATGTGCTAAGATTTTTGGAAACTCATCTGGTTCGTGAGATAAAAAGGTGCAAGTGGGAGGGAAAAAATGTTAATGATTGGAGCAAATGGACCCGTTGGAGCCTTTTTGAATTTTATTTTATTTTTTTACTATTGTAGTCAAAAATACGCGTCAAATGACACCTCCATCGCATTTCGCGATTTTTGATATATCAGACATAAATGTTGATTGGTTTAAAAGTCTAGTGACGAAAACATTTTCATGCCCCAAAATTTCTGATATCCAATTTTGTGTCGCACTGCGCAAAAAAAAACTATTTATTAGGTATGAAAAATTTAGCCTAGTAATACATCCTTGATCTATGGGGGTTCACGGTCTTGACAATTTTCGAAGTATATTTACCAACCGCAATGGTGGTAGCTATTCTGAAGAACATCCATAATATGACACCCGGTGAACTATTGGGATCCTTGGAAGTTTTCTTTAATCTGCCCGCTTGCGGAATAAAAACTTTAATATTGTTATTAAATCGTTGGCGTATAGATAAAGCAAAGGATATGCTGAAAATAATGTACAAGCGTTGTGTTAAACACGAGGAACGTTTGGAGATTAACAAATTGGTTAAACGCTGCGATACTATTACAATAATTTATGTTGTGGTGTATATCATGACTCCGATGTTAATGATGATTAGTTCCGTATTATCGGGACATGCTCCATTCAATGTATACATTCCCCTATTGGTCTGGCGCAAGAATAAACATCATTTATGGATTGTATCGGTCATTGAGTATCTTCTTTTGTCTGTTGCCGTCCTGTGTTGTTTTCTGGTGGATTGTTTGCCCGTGATTTTTGGCCTTACTGTGCGAGGACACATGAAGTTGCTAATACAACGAGTGGAAATATTGAGAAATAATCCCGAAAGTGACGAGGATGATAATTACGAGGAGCTTATTCTATGCATAATGGATCATAAATTGATTATGGAGTAATCTGAAATTAAATTATGGTAAAGTTTTATTATTGATGCACTTGTATAATTATAGATACTGTGCCAATATGCGACCTCTCATCTCAAGTTCCTTGTTTGTTCAATTTACTGCAATGGGAATAATTCTCGCCTGTACTTTAATAAATCTGATGTTTTTTGCCAACTTCCTTACGGCTCTCTCATTGCTATGGTATATGATAACCTGTCTCCTACAATCATTTCCCATTTGCCTTACCTGTGATCAGATTCTTGAGGATTGTGATAAACTCTCCCTGACCATATTTCATTCGAGTTGGATTGGTGCCGATCGTCGTTATACGTCGGCCTTAAAGCACTTTATACATAATGCCCAACAACCGATTCAATTTTTGGCCGGAGGAGTCTTTCCCATCTGTCTGGCCACCTACATTCAAGTAAGACCATTGATACTTATTTTGTTATGTATTTTCTAATGATATAACTTCCTTTTTAGATGGTCAAGATGGGGTTCTCGTTATTAACGTTTGCAAGACATATGAATATATTCGAAGAAGTAAAATGAATACATTTCTGGAATTTACAAAATTAGAAATTTTATTGTAGAATTTTATGCAGTTTGTAGTATCAATAAATTTTTATCTTAGATATGCACATTGCACACTTAAAAAAATTACATTTTCTTATTGAATTTGTTGGAGGTTATTATGCGCAGTAGAATAATCTTGGGCGTGTTGCCGACGGAATCAAAGAAAAAATACGACCGCTTCGTTTAGAAGATGATGAAACAATACTTTATTCCATTTTGTGAACAAAAGAACTTATGAACTAAAATGACAGTGTTGCCAACTTGTTGCAGTTGCAAACATTGCCAAATCAACACTCCTCTTCAATGGATGCAACTAAATACAAACAATATTACATTAGTTTAAGCCAAGCAAATTAGTACATTTCTTATGATTTTCTTTTGGCAAATTCTTTGTCAATATATCTGCTACCATTTCCTTAGTTGGGCAGTATTTGAAATCAATTAATTTTTCTTCAAAGCAATTTCTTATATGGTGATACTTAACATCTATGTACTTGCTTCTAGCGTGGTAAACAGGGTTTTTTACAAGGTTTATCGCGCTAAGATTATCGCCATATATCAATACAGAATTCAGGTTAAATGACAAATTCATTTCATTGATTAGTTTGCTTAAATAAATTGCTTCTTTGGAAGCCTCAGACATCGGCATATATTCGGCCTCTGTGCTACTTAAAGCGACCGACTTCTGCTTCTTTGATGCCCAAGAGAAAGCGGAACCACCCCACATATAGGTGTATCCCGTAAAGGACTTGCGGTCACTGGCATCGCTGGCCCAATCCGCATCAGAATATCCATAGATATCCATTCCAGTCTTCTCGTACTTGATCTTCATATCTGCAGTTGTGTACAGATAACGCAGAACATGTTTAGCGCCTGCCAAATGCTCACTGTAAGGATTCACATTTCGCTGTGACAACTTGCATACTGAATGCAATATGTCTGGACGCGATGACAGCGCAATGTACATCAGGGACCCAATAATTGATTGGTACTCCGTCACGTCGACCTTCTTGCAGCTCTCACTACTGCAATTGACTTGCAAATTTGGTTCCAATGGTGTCGCTGTTGTTCGACATGCACTCATGCCCATCTCGCTAAGAAGACCAGCAATGTGGCTGCGCTGACCCATTATTATTGCTCCGGTCTCGCCTTCTCGCTCGATTTCAAGACCCATAAAGTTGGAAACAGGACCCTTGTCGACTACCTGAAATGCAGAGGTTATTGCTTTTTTAGCTTCTACCATCTCACTAATATCTGAGCACGCCAACAGCAAGTCATCCACGTAAACAGCTATTACGTTGATGTTCTTCTTCTTCGACGTCTTTGTGTACAGGCACGGCTCGCTTGCGCATGCCCTGTAGCCAATATTCTTCAAAACTTTGTCCAGCTTGGTATTCCAGACACAGCCCGATTGTTTCAAGCCATAGAGTGACTTCTTCAGTTTCAGCACGCTTCCTGATCCATCTTCGAATTGCTCAGGCTGCTTCATATAAACGGTCTCCTCAAGATCTCCGTTCAAGTATGCTGTTGATACATCCAGTTGATGTACATGCAACTCATGTTCGGCTGCCATAGCCAACACCATACGTATAGTTGCATACCGAACCACTGGCGAATAGGTTTCTTCGTAGTCAATTCCAAACTTTTGACTGCATCCTTTTGCCACCAGCCTTGCTTTGTAGCGTTCGATATCACCTTCTGAATTGCGCTTCAGGGTGAACACCCACCTGCATCCTATTGGCCTTTCGCCTTTGGGTAACTTCACAACTTGCCAAGTTTGATTCTTTAGAAGAGCCTTGTACTCCTCTTGCATCGCGCACATCCATTTATGCGCCTGTGGACCTGCCATGGCTTCACCAACTGTTTTCGGAATCTGTATGCTACTGTCACGCATCATGTTGAGTACATTGTATTCCTTTCGTGGTCTCCCTCTTAATCCCGTCCGAACTATCCTGGGCCTTCCTGGTCCAATTTTGCCTGCATCGTCGTCATCATTCTCGTCTGCACTTGTTGCGCTTTCATCAGACTGCTCTTCTTGCTTTTCAGCTAGCTCGTTCTTGGGACTCATCTCGGAATCGTCATTCAGCTCATCATTGTTGAGATCTGGACTTACCACAATCTCTAGGTTCACATCAGCTTTCTGCATGCATTTCTCCACGAAATATACATCGCGACTGACTTTAAATTCTCCTGACGATTTGTCATACAAACGATATGCCTTCGATGTTTCTGAATATCCACACATTACATATTCCTTGCCTCTTTCTTCGAACTTCTTCTTTTGTGTTTTGTCCAATGCGATGGCGATCGATCCAAAGATTCTGAGATGCTTTACTACCGGCTTGTGACCCGTCCATACTTCATATGGAGTGACTCCTTCCAGTGCCTTTGTTGGGGATCTATTCCTCAAATATGCTCAAGATATCGCTTCTGCCCAGAATGACTCATTCATTCCAGCGCTATTTAGCATCGCACGTCCCATATCCAGTAGAGTTCTGTTAAATCTTTCAGCAGTCCCATTCTGCTGTGGAGTATAGGGAACTGTGAGCTGCCGACGAATATGTTTTATAAAATACACATGAACATAGCGACTTTTATCATCGATCATTGTGACAAAATATTTGCTGCCAGCTTTTGATGCTGTATTCATGGGCCATGCAAACGTCACTATGCACAATTTCCAACAGAGCTTTGGCTCTCGTTTCGGATTTTTCAAATGGCTTTACATGACACTTATTCTTCATGCACGAAATGCACTGCACATCATCAGCTGTTTTAGCAGAATCAAAGGGTAATCCACGAACCATACTTTTGCTTTGCAGTTCTCGCAAACTTTGTATGTTCAAATGCCCATAACGCTCGTGCCACTTCATCAACTCATCAGTTTTATTACTGAAACATAACTTTTCGTTATTTCTTAGTTCACACATATACAAGCCATCGATCTTCTTTGCTTTTAGAATCATGCCATTATCGTTGAAATATGCATACTCTTTAGTAAAGTTCACTGTGCATCCGTTTATCACTGCCTTGCCCACAGATATAAAATTACATTGCAGCTCTGGTACATATAGCACATTATTCAGTGTAATTTTGTAGCCCGCTTTGCTGTTTATTACCACTGTACCACGACCTTGTGTGTATATTTGTTCTTTTCCAGCCAACTCGATTTCTTGCTTGTGTTGCTCAAACACATCGAATAATTCTCGTCGTGCACACATATGTGATGTGGCGCCACTATCTATACACCAAGCACCGACGCAAATTTCATCACTCGTTGCCATTCCAGCGAATGATCGGCTGTTCTCGTTCTTTCCTTGTTCGTTTTCTCTTTTGTTTTCTGCTGTGCCTTCGCTTCGGCATTTTGCAGCAAAGTGCCCTTTCATTCCACATTTCCAGCATTTCCCGTCATTCTGCTTACTTTTCGTAACTCCGTTATTGCGTTTCTTTTCTGTCTGCCTATTACTCGTCGATTTCACAGCAAATGCCTGCACGCTCACGCTTTGCTCGTTGTTTTTGCGTCTTTCTGTTTCTTCCATTAGCTTGATTTTTATAACGGCGAACGAAGGCAAATCGTCGCGCGCTTCCAACGCAACAACAAAATTTTCGTACGACGGCGGTAGGCTCGCCAACAACATAATGACGAATAACTCCTCATTTAATGAAATGCCAATTTCTGCGAGTTTTTCCACTATGTTTGAAAACTCCAAAACATGCTGCTGTACACTGTCTCCTTCTTGCATACGTTTATGTAGCAACTGCTTAAACAGCGTAACCTTGCGAACTGGACCCGATGGCTGATGCAACTTTTTCAGTTCATCCCACATCTCCTTCGCATAGCTGCATTTTTTCATTCCGCAAACTTGCGATGCGCTAACCGACAAAAAAAGCACTGCCATTGCTTTGTCATTTTGTCCTTTCCACAAATTGAATGAAACGCTCGCCTCATCTTCGGGCTTGACTTGATCACCAGACACAACTGACCACAAATCTTGATGTATCAAAACACTCCGCATGAGCACACACCACGTGTCATAATTGGTATCGTCCAATTTCTCTATATGATACAAAGAGTTCATTTTTAACTATTTTCTTTGAACAATTCCCCTCGCTTGTAATTGCTCTGGGCCCATAACCTGTTGGAGGTTATTATGCGCAGTAGAATAATCTTGGGCGTGTTGCCGACGGAATCAAAGAAAAAATACGACCGCTTCGTTTAGAAGATGATGAAACAATACTTTATTCCATTTTGTGAACAAAAGAACTTATGAACTAAAATGACAGTGTTGCCAACTTGTTATGCAGTACATTTAATCTTATGATTGGTATTACAATTATTTTAATATAACTTATAATTAATGCTAACAATTCTATTTAAATTTCAATAATTACAATTTTTAATATTACTTGCTTTTAAACTATTTTATATAAGATTGTTTAGGTGCATAGAAAGTTTGTTTTTCGTGTGGAATATTGTTCCAAAGGCAAACAGCATGTACAAAAAATTGTTTTTCTGACGATGAGAGTCTATGTCTAATAACTGTGATATTGTTTGTTCGTCGGGAGGTAGAAAAATTAAGTTTTTTATATAAGTAACTAGGGGGCTCCGCCCCCTGCTCGCTTCGCTCGCCAACCCCCGCTCGCTTCGCTCGCAAAATTAAAAAGAACATCTTTAGTAGTCCGTTTTAACAAATTTATATAATATAGCATTTTTTGACGAAAAACGCAAATATGTAACTTTAGTGTTTTAATGTTTTTCCTCGGTAATTGGACTTAGGTTAAAGACCGATTTATCGATTCAGCTGGAAAAATCCAGATTTAGCGGGGAAAGGCTAAATTTGGCGGGGAAAAGCTAAATTTGGCGGAAAAAAGCTAAATTTGGGGAAAATGTCAAAATTTAGCAAGAAGAGCTAATCTATGAGTTTTGTTAGGATATCTCATACAACAACAGAATTTTTGGTTCTAAAAAAATAATTTGCATCCGATTGTTCCTATGGCAGCTATTTGATATAGTCATCCGACTTTGACCAAATTTGGTCAGAATGTTAGAGACAGTCCAAAACATATAATCTGTGAGTTTGGTTCAGATATCTTAATAAACAAAAAAGTTTTTCATACTAAAGGTTATTTTGCATCCGATTGTTCCTATGGCAGCTATATGATATAGTCATCCGACTTTGTCCAAATTTGATCAGAAAGTAAGAGACACTCCCAAACATATAATCTGTGTGTTTGGTTCAGATATCTTAATAAACAAAAAAGTTTTTCATACTAAAGGTTATTTTGCATCCGATTGTTCCTATGGCAGCTATATGATATAGTCATCCGACTTTGTCCAAATTTGATCAGAATGTAAGAGACACTCCCAAACATAAAATCTGTGAGTTTGGTTCAGATATCTTAAGAAACAAAAAAGTTTTTCATACTAAAGGTCAATTTGCATCTGATTCTTCCTATGGCAGCTATATGATATAGTCATCCGACATTGACCAAATTTGGTCAGAATGTAAAAGACAGTCCCAAACATACAATCTGTGAGTTTGGTAGAGATATCTTAAGAAACAAAAAAGTTTTTCATACTAAGCAATTGCGTGACCTTTGACCCCGATTTAACCCACTTAGAGGTCGAATTTCGCAAAACGCCGTCTTATTGCACGATGAAATTATCTCATCTATGTTGTGTGCAAATTTCAGCTTTCTATCTTTTACCGTTTGGGCTACACGTTGATTCTCAGTCAGTCAGTGAGTCAGTCAGTCAGTGAGTCAGTCAGGACAAAGAATTTTATATATATAGATTAGGTTCTTTTGTGGTAATTATTTTATGCAACAATATTAATGCTCTAAGATTTATCCAGTGGTCCAAGCTGAGGTTATAAATTTTAAGCGAGTAGGAAGATAACATATATGGTCCATTCGTGTCAGGTTAAATACATATCTTGCTATGTTGTGGATCCCTACAATGAGTCTGCGCTTGCTGACGTAGTCTGTGTTGCTCAAAATCTCAACTCCATAGAAATGAGCAGGTGTCAAGTAGATCTTGGCAATAAGTTGTTTAATATTCACTGGTAAAAGGTGCTACGTCAACTATAGTAGCCGGAATGCATGAGTGTATGTACTGTGTATGAGCTTATGTACTTTTAGATTTCTTTCGGGTTTGCTTCCTTTCCGATTTGCTTCGTTTTTTGACTCTAATCCTGACAGCAAAATTATATTGAAGGTCAGCGTGTTATTGAAAATTACATTATCACTGTGGAAGGCAGTCCGCGCTAGTGACGAAAGCAGCACGAAGGGTGCGAAAGCTATTAGTATATATACTGTCCGATCGGGTCGAGTTATTTACCGATCGAAAGGTATCAAAAAATGTTAATGATTGGAGCAAAGGGAACCGTTGGAGCCTTTTTGAATTTTATTTTAATTTTTTACTATTGTAGTCAAAAATACGCGTCAAATGACACCTCCATCGCATTTCGCTATTTTTGATATATCAGACATAAATGTTGATTGGTTTAAAAGTCTAGTGACGAAAACATTTTCATGCCCCAAAATTTCTGATATCCAATTTTGTGTCGCACTGCGCAAAAAAAATTCTATTTATTAGGTATGAAAAATTTAGCGCAATGTGCCCAGTAATATTATTCGTCATATATATATATATACGTCCTTAAATATTTTATTTCTTCACACTCTCTGCTTTTCCCTGTCCTTTAAGCCCTGTTGTGGCACGATAACAGCGGTTAGACTTACACACATGGCCCTTTTCATTTAGCTGACAATTTTGTGCTTCTTCCATTTCCATTTTCAGATACCAAAACAAATCCTTGCATGCTCAAAAAAGCTGGAAAAAAGAGGCTAAAAGGCATATTTTATTGTAAATCTGAAAAGTATTTTCCGATTATACGATTTTAAAGGAATACCTTTTTTTATTTAAAAATATTTAAGGTAATTTTTCCCATTTTGCATTGTGTTTTAATTTATTTATAATATACAAAAGAACACAAAACTTTTATAAAAACGAATGCCAATCAATAAAAATGTAAAGTCGCCCACTTGGAAATAAACTAGGTATTTTTGTAGGATACAAACCAAAAGCAAATTGTGCAGAATAAGTCTATAATTATAGAATAAGCTATTCAGTCAATGACTCTGAGAAAATAAACATGCCGACAAAAGTCTATAATTAATTTTTAATAATTAATGAACACAAGGACTCATTACAAAAAAAATTATCATTCAGTTCGATTAGCTTGTTCTCCAAATAAGCAGCAAAAACAATAATATTTACTTAAAGTACGATTAACAGAACAATATTATTTACTTAAAAATGAATTTAAAGATGTCAAGATCGTAAATAAATTGTAATTTAACGTGTTAAGTCATTGGCGTATTATTTTTGTAGAAAATCTTAAGAACGACGATAATACGTCATTTAATTTTTCACGAGTATTGTAGGTCCTATATGCATATTAATCTTTAGTTGGAAAATGTCGGAATTGCTGAACCTTTACTGCAGGTAACTTATATCTCTCTTTCTCTTTCAACGAAAGTGCGATGGAGGCGTAAAGGACAAATGGAATTTCAGCTCAACATTTTCCATCTCTTTCACTTTCACTTTAGTAGATTTGTGTGCTCAGCGTATTTACTCAGTTACACACTTATGTACTCGAAATTGTGAAGAAAATTCATGATTAACATGAGTTGCAAAAGTATCTAGAAGGGGAAATGAATTAGCTTATGAGTGAATGAAAGATACGATTAATAAATAAAAAAAAATATATATGGGTATTTCCAGGATCGAGAAAGCGACATTCGTACGTCTTTAAATGAAAATAAAATGGAAAAATAACAAAAAAGTTTTTTTTCGTGTTTAATGGAAGTCGTAAAGCAGTAAAAGGTTGCGAGTAATTTGGAAGAAAATACTCTTAAGCCACAATAAAATAATGTAGTTTTCCATTTAAAGGAATTATATTGATATATCACTATCATTTTATTTATTTTGCAAGTTTTACTAGTGATTTGTAACGCGACATCGCGAACGTGACAAGATTTTCACCTAGTTTGTGCCAAGAATTTGTTCATCAAATTTTATTCGATATATCGAAAACAGCTCGTAAACCTTGATTTAAATTAAACATTCAATATATTTCTATTTAATGGTTCATGTTCAATCTTACTATCTTAGATAGTGTAGTCATTAAAATACAAACGGTCCCTTTTGGAAATCAATTTTTAAGAAAATGGGCAAAAATATAGAAAAAGGGCATTTATTCCAATTTAGAATCCAAATGTTCATCCTACTGAATTTCTTTTAGCGTATATTGCAAACATAAATAAATTATTTCAATATATTTTTGGAAAAAAACTTCACAAGATGTGAGCTTTTGAGCAAGGTGAACCCTCTGCGGAAATGCCAATATTCAAAAATATAAAAAAAATCAAGTACATGCATCTCAATTATACTTGATAAGCAATTCCTTTTTTCTGACTGATTTTACTCTTGATATAAACTATTTTTTGGAGATTTCAATGTACCCATAAATTAATATTACCGTGTGTATCTTGTGAAAACTTAGTTCGACCAACCTTGTATTGTATGACATATTGAAAAATTTATCAATAAAAAAATTGGTTTTTAGACCCCGTACTTAAAAAAACACAGGGGTCTATTAACTTTGTCAAAAAAAACATGTGCGTAACAGGCAGAAGGAGACGTGGCAGACCCCATAAAGTATATATATTATTGATCAGCATCAATATCCGAGTCGATATAGCCATGTCCATCTGTCCGTCTGTGAGAGCGGGTAGATCGCAAAAGGCTGAAAGAGCTAGAGACTCCAAACTTGGTATGTAGGTTCGTCTATATTGAAAGTAGATCGAGTATGTATTAGATTTTGGATCGGACCACTATATCATATAGGAACGATCAGTCGAAAAACAAGTCGGAGTATGTTTCGTTGTTGTTTGAGATATCGGAACCAAACTGAAGAAGTATGCGTCTGGGATGGTCCCATACATCCTGATCAAATTTGGTTGACATCGGACCACTATATCATTTAGCTGCTATAGGAACGATAGATCGAAAATTGGGAATACTCTGTCCGTAGCCGACTGAAGCCCCATTGCTGGGCGAAAAGTACATTTAGTACATAACTATATTAATATTTGTAGAGATTTGTTTTATTTTATTTTAAGAATTTTTTGGTTTTCCATAGTAAGTACGCGGTCTCCGACAGTCGAGTATGTTCGACTATAGCACCGTCCATTATTTCTTTAAAATACAATGAAAATCATTTCACAAATCTATATGTAATTCTTTTCCCACAATCAAATATTCAATATAACGTCATAACGTCATGTGGCATGAATCTCAAGTCCTACATATATGCAAAATGGCTCTACGACAAAACCAATAAGTAAAAGCATTTCCAAAAGGAAATTTTAGTCTAGTTTTAACCATCAAACGAGTCAAACTTAAGCTAAAAACAAGAAGAAAAAATAACAAAGACAAAAGGAAAAGTTTTAAAATGGTTTTTAATTATCGAAAGAAGATAAAAGTTGAAAGATTTTTGGAATCTCAGTATGCTTACAAGCGTATGGAATACGTCATGGCAATAGCGGGTTTAAAATGGATGCCTGAACAAAATGAGAAATACCGAAAGATATTTAATCTATGGGGGTTCACGGTCTTGACAATTCTCGAAGTATATTTACCAATCGCAATGGTGGTAGCTTTTCTGAAGGACATCCAAAATATCACACCCGGTGAACTATTGGGATCTTTGCAAATTTTCTTTAATGTGCCCGCTTGCGGAATAAAGACTTTAATATTGTTATTAAATCGTTGGCGTATAGATAAAGCAAAGGATATGCTGAAAATAATGTACAAACGTTGTGCTAAATACGAGGAACGTTTGGAGATTAACAAATTGGTTAAACGCTGCTATACTTCTACAATAATGTATGTTGTGTTGTATGTCATGAGTCCGACATTTATATTTATTAGTTCCGTATTATCGGGACATGCTCCATTCAATATATACATTCCCACATTGGACTGGCGCAAAGATAAACAAAACTTTTGGATTGTATCAGTCATTGAGTTGCTTCTTATGTTTTTTGTCGTCCTGTGTTGTATTCTGGTGGATTGTTTGCCCGTGATTTTTGGCCTCACTGTGCGAGGACACATGAAGTTGCTAATACAACGAGTGGAAATATTGAGAAATAATCCCGAAAGCGACGAGGATGATAATTACGAGGAGCTTGTTCAATGCATAATGGGTCATAAATTGATTATGGAGTAATTTGAAATTAAATTATGGTAAATTATTATTAATCCACTTGTATAATTATAGATACTGCGCCAATATGCGACCTCTCATCTCAAGTTCTTTGTTTGTTCAATTTGCTGCAATGGGATTGGTGCTCGCCTGCACTTTAATAAATCTGATGTTCTTTGAGAACATTATTACGGCTCTCTCAGCGACATGGTATATGACAGCCGGTCTCCTACAATCATTTCCCATTTGCCTTACTTGTGATCTGATTCTTGAGGATTGTGATGAACTCTCCCTGACCATATTTCATTCGAATTGGATTGGTGCCGATCGTCGCTATACGTCGGCCTTAAAGCACTTTATACATAATGCCCAACAACCGATTACATTTTTGGCCGGAGGAGTCTTACCCATCTGTCTGGCCACCTACATTCAAGTAAGGCCACCGATACTTTTTTTGTTATGTACTTTCTAATGATATAACTTTCTTTTAAGATGGTCAAGATGGGGTTCTCGTTATTAACGTTCGTGAGACAAATGAATATATTCGAAGAAGTAAAATGAATACATTTCTGGAATTTACAAAATTATAAATTTTATTGTACAATTTTATGCAATTTATTGATACTACAATAAATTTTTATCTTAGATATGCACATTGCACCCTTAAAAAACTGAAATTTTCTTATTGAATTTGGTTTATCATAATAGGAAATATATAATATTTTGTGCTCATTCCTTTGAATATTTCTTCTAAATCGATTCTATATGTTATTTTGTAGGGACTGTATTTAACATCATAGTGCTACAAGTTGCACTAGTCACAACATAATACAGTGCATTTAATCTTATGATTGGTATTACAATTATTTTAATATAACTTATAATTAATGCTAACAATTCTCTTTAAATTTCAATAATTACAATTTTTAATATTACTTGCTTTTAAACTATTTAATATAAGATTATAGAAACTTCGTGTTTCGTGTGGAATATTGTTCCAAAGGCAAAAAAAAATTTTTCTGACGATGAGAGTCTATGTCTAATAACTGTGATATTGTTTGTTCGTCGGGAGGTAGAAAAATTAAGTTTTTTATATAAGTAATAAGGTTCTTTTGTGGTTATTATTTTATGCAACAATATTAATGCTCTGAGAATTTTTCCAGTGGTCCAAGCTGAGGTTATAAATTTTAAGCGAGTAGGAAGATACACTCCCGATCAATGAAATAGACTCACATATTTTTTTTTCAAAATTGTATTCGCAAAATCAAAATAGGAATGAATCATAAAAAACAATATTTTTCTATTATTCAGGACTTAATTCTAAATTAACAAAACAAAAATTTTACGCTCTATGTCTTCAGATTTTTTTTTAGTATTTGGTTTTGTGTAGTTACATTATTAATACACTGATTTTTATCGGTCAATGAAATAGACTCAAGGCCCAAAAAGTATTTTAAATCACAACTTCATTCGAAAACTCTGTATACATTCGATTTTTTATATTATTTAAGACTAAACTAGTAATGTGTGTATCCACCTTTATTTGAAATAACTTCGTAAATTCGGTTAGGCAACGAATCGTAAAGGGACTTTAAGTAGTTTAGTGATAACTCACTCCAGGCAAGTTTAATGGCATTCTTCAACGATTGGACATCTTCAAATTGTCGTCCTCCTTCATAAACCTTCCTCGAGAGCCATCCCCATATATTCTCAATAATATTGAGATCTGGAGAGTAAGGTGGCCACTCCATTAAAGGAACATTTTGATCGCCAATCCACTTCTTTACTACTCGAGCAGTATGTATTGGGGCATTATCTTGCTGAAAAGTCCAGGATAATGGCCCAAAAATGTTGGCGAATTGGGGAAATGCCTTTTCGAGAAGTTCCTTGTAGCGATTGGCATTCATTTTGGAAGAAACAAACTCGATCTCGACTGGTCCAAAGTAAGAGATGGCACCCCACACCATTATGCCACCCTCACGACTATGGTGACGGGTCAAATGGTGTTCTTCCTTTCTTATGTCATGGAAGTAATAATTAAAATATATCTGGTCCATCCAAATTGAAGCGTTTTTCGTCCGAAAAAACGATTTTGTACCATTCGGTCTTCCATGTCATATGATACCGAGCAAAATCAGAGCGAGCTTTCTTACGAACATTTGTTAGCGGTGGTTTTTTTTTTAATTTTAATCTTTTAAGATTCTTGGCGCTTCTAATCACTCGGCGTACGGTAGATATACTGGCTTGAACTCCCAATTTTGACCGGATATTCACCGCAGAACACATTGAGTTTGACGCCTCTCGGAGTATTCTTCGCTTTTCGCAAGGCGTGACTGTTTGTCTATTGGGAGTTTTCATATTATTTCCATAATTTGATGGATTTTTTAGGAAATGACACACTACTGACTGACTTCGTGAGATTTTTTCTGCTATTTGTCTGGTTGACAGGTTGCTGTCTCGATACGCCAATTTTTTGCCTCTTTCCTCAGCTGTTAAAATTTTACCGCCACCCATTTTATATTTAAAAAATGGAATAATTCGCTCTGTAATTAAATTTGCACATTTGGTTTGCACAGCCTATCAGCAACTAAAATTACAGCCTCTGAGTCTATTCTAATGACCGCCTAAAAAGCTCTTTTTTTCGCATAGTGCAAAGAAAAATTGAAATAAAACATAACTGTAAAATTTCTTGTGCTCTTTCTTATGTCCAAATATTGTCTAATGTAACACTCTACAAGATATAACAAGAATTACGGTGATAGCTAACGGCATAAAGGAGAGAATCAAGAAAGAACACAAAAACACCGCTGAGTCTATTTCATTGATCGGGAGTGTATATGGCCAATCCTCTCAGGTTAAATACATATCTTGCTATGTTGTGGATCCCTACAATGAGTCTGCGCTTGCTGACGTAGTCTGTGTTGCTCAAAATCTCAACTCCATAGAAATGAGCAGGTGTCAAGTAGATCTTGGCAATAAGTGCATGAGTGTACGTGAGCTTATGTACTTTTAGATTTCTTTCGGGTTTGCTTCCTTTCCGATTTGCTTCGTTTTTTGACTCTAATCCTGACAGCAAAATTATATTGAAGGTCAGCGTGTTATTGAAAATTACATTATCACTGTGGAAGGCAGTCCGCGCTAGTGACGAAAGCAGCACGAAGGGTGCGAAAGCTATTAGCATATATACTGTCCGATCGGGTCGAGTTATTTACCGATCGAAAGGTATCAAAAAATGTTAATGATTGGAGCAAATGGAACCGTTGGAGCCTTTTTGAATTTTATTTTAATTTTTTACTATTGTAGTCAAAAATACGCGTCAAATGACACCTCCATCGCATTTCGCTATTTTTGATATATCAGACATAAATGTTGATTGGTTTAAAAGTCTAGTGACGAAAACATTTTCATGCCCCAAAATTTCTGATATCCAATTTTGTGTCGCACTGCGCAAAAAAAAATACTATTTATTAGGTATGAAAAATTTAGCGCAATGTGCCCAGTAATATTATTCGTCATATATATATATATATATATATATATATATATATATACATCCTTAAATATTTTATATCTTCACACTCGCACGATAACAGCGTTTAGACTTACACACATGGCGCTTTTTATTTAGCTGAAAATTTTGTGCTTCTTCCATTTCCATTTTCAGATACCAAAACAAATCCTTGCATACTCAGAAAAGCTAAAAAAAGAGGGTAAAAGGCATATTTAATTGTAAGTCTGAAAAGTATTTTTTGATTATACGATTTTAAAGGAATACCTTTTTTTATTTAACTTTATTTTAGGTATTTTTTCCCATTTGCAATGTGTTTTAATTTACTTTTTGTCTATTTGGAAAATAATATACAAAAGAACGGAAAACTTTTATAAAAACGAATGCCAATCAATAAAGTTATAAGGTCGCCCACTTGGAAATTAACTAAGTAGTCTTGTAGGATACATACCAAAATCAAATTGTGCAGAAAAGGTCTATAATTATAGAATAAACTATTCAATCAATTTTTTTTTTAACAATAACGAAAATCTTTTATTTGATAAGTGTGGAATCCGTACATACAAATTAGCAACATAACCAATTTGTATGTACGGATTCCACAGAATTACAGAAAAATACTGTTCACTTAAAATAGAATTTAAGGATGCCAAGATCGTAAATAAATTGTAAGTTAACGTATTAAGCCATTGGCGTATTATTTCTTTTGAAAATCTTAAGAATTTTAATTTCTCGAAAGAACTGTGAGCGATAATACGTCATTTTGACATGGTCGAGTATTGTAGGTCCTATATACATACATATTAATCTTTAGTTGGAAAATGTCGGAATCGCTGAACCTTTACTGCAGGCATCTTATAACGACGTCTCTCATTCCTTTCCAGAATTTTACCTGAGTCCATGTAAGGAGTCCTGAAAGAAATGTGTGGGCGGAGTTAATGGACGGTTGGCATGGATACAAATACCTATGTTTCTTTATATAGGCATTTAGGATCATTTTATTAGCCTACTGTGGCACCCTGTATATGTATTACACTGCTTAACACATATTTTAGTTATGTAGGTACTCGTAGTCATAAAAAAATACCCTGGAAAACAATGAAATTTTCAAAAAATTGTAAAACATCAAGTTCCTTATTTTGGCTGATTTTACTATTGATATAAACTATTTTTTTAGATTTATATATCCCCATAAATCAAGGTTACCTTGTGTATCTTGTGAAAACTTATAATTAAGTAGTTAGACCGACCTTATATTGACTGACATACTTAAAAATTTATCAATAAATAAATTGGTTTTTAGACTCCGTACTTAAAAAAAATTAAGGGGTCTATTAACTTTGTCAAAAAAAAAATGTGCGTAACAGGCAGAAGGAGACGTGGCAGACCCCATAAAGTATATATGTATATCAGCATCAACAGCTCAGTCGATATAGCCATGTCCATCTGTCTGATGTATGTATTAGATTTTGGATCGGACCAATATAGCATATAGGAACGATCAGTAGAAAAACAAGTCGTAGTATGATTCGTTCTTGCTTGAGATATCTGAACCAAACTGAAAAAGTATGCGTCTGGGATGGTCCCATAATCCTGATCAAATTTGGTTGACATCGGACCACTATATCATTTAGCTGCTATAGGAACGATAGATTGAAAATTGGGAATTCTGTGACTGAAGCCCCATTGCTGGCCTAAAAGTACACTTAGTACATAACTATATTAATATTTTTAGAGATTTGTTTTAATTTATTTTAAGCATTTTTTGCTTTTCCATAGTAAGTACGCGGTCTCCGACAGTCGAGTATGTTCGACTGTAGCACCGTCCACTAGTTTCTTAAAAAAAAATGCAAATCATTCCACAAATCTATTTGCAATTCTTTTTCCACAATCAAATATTCAATATAACGTCGCATATGGTATAAATCTCAAGTCCTACATATGTATCTGCAAAATGGCTCCAAGACAAAACCTATAAATAAAAGCATTTCCAAAAGGAAATTTTAGTCTAGTTTTAACCATCAAACGAGTCAAACTTAAGCTAAAAACAAGAAGAAAAAATAACAAAGAAAAAGGGAAAAGTTTTAAAATGATTTTTAATCATCGAAAGAAAATAAAAGCTGAAAGATTTTTGGAATCTCAGTATGCTTACAAGTATGTTGAATACGGCATGGCAATAATGGGTTTAAAATGGATGCCTGAACAAAATGAGAAATACAGAAAGATATTTGATCTATGGGGGTTCACGGTCTTGACAATTTTCGAAGTATATTTACCAATCGCAACGGTGGTAGCTATTCTGAAGAACATCCATAATATGACACCCGGTGAACTATTGGGATCTTTGCAAATTTTCTTTAATGTGCCCGCTTGCGGAATAAAAACTTTAATATTGTTATTAAATCGTTGGCGTATAGACAAAGCAAAGGATATGCTGAAAATAATGTACAAACGTTGTGTTAAATACGAGGAACGTTTGGAGATTCACAAATTGGTTAAACGCTGCGATACTATTACAATAATTTATGTTGTGGTGTATATCATGACTCCGATATTAATGTTGTTTAGTTCCGTATTATCGGGACATGCTCCATTCAATATATACATTCCCCTATTGGACTGGCGCAAGAATAAATACCATTTATGGATTGCTTCGGTCATTGAGTATCTTCTTTTGTCTGTTGCCGTCCCGTGTTGTATTTTGGTGGATTGTTTGCCCTTTATTTTTGGCCTTACTGTGCGAGGACACATGAAGTTGCTAATACAACGAGTGGAAATATTGAGAAATAATCCCGAAAGCGACGAAGATGATAATTACGAGGAGCTTGTTCTATGCATAATGGATCATAAATTGATTATGGAGTAATCTAAAATTAAATTATGGTAAAGTTTTATTATTAATGCACTTGTATAATTATAGATACTGCGCCAATATGCGACCTCTCATCTCAAGTTCCTTGTTTGTTCAATTTACTGCAATGGGAATAATTCTCGCCTGTACTTTAATAAATCTGATGTTCTTTGCGAACTTCCTTACGGCTCTCTCATTGCTTTCGTATATGGCAACCTGTCTCCTACAATCATTTCCCATTTGCCTTACCTGTGATCAGATTCTTGAGGATTGTGATAAACTCTCCCTGACCATATTTCATTCGAATTGGATTGGTGCCGATCGTCGTTATACGTCGGCCTTAAGGCACTTTATACATAATGCCCAACAACCGATTACATTTTTGGCCGGAGGAGTCTTTCCCATCTGTCTGGCCACCTACAGTAAAGTAAGACCACCGATACTTATTTTGTTATGTATTTTCTAATGATATAACTTCCTTTTTAGATGGTCAAGATGGGCTTCTCGTTAATAACGTTTGCGAGGCATATGAATATATTCGAAGAAGTAAAATGAATACATTTCTGGAATTTACAAAATTAGAAATTTTATTGTAGAATTTTATGCAATTTGTAGTATCAATAAATTTGTATCTTAGATATGCACATTGCACACTGAAACTGAAATTTTTTTATTGAATTTGGTTTATTATAATAGGAAATATATAATATTTTGTGCTTATTCTTTTAAATATTTCTTATAAATGGGATCAATCAGGCCTGTTACGGTTTTGAGGGACTTTCTTCAGACCACTACAAAAAAGGCATCGAAATATTGAAAGACCGTTGGACAAGGTGCATTAAGCTAGATGAAGACTATATTAAATAAATATATTGATTAAAAAAAAAAGGTTTTTTACTGTCAGTCTGGGGACTTTTTGAACTATCAAATATGCACATTGCACACTTAAAAAACTGAAATTTTCCTATTGAATTTGGTTTATCATAATAGGAAATATAATATTTTGTGCTTATTGTTTTGAATATTTCTTCCAAATGGGACCTATCAGGCCTGTTACGGTTTTCACTTTATACTTTTTAGCATTTAGTGACATGCATTCTACTTACTTTGAATTTAGACTAAGTGCTTGTGAATCATCGATTTTCTCTTTATTTGACTTAAACTTATCAACTGAAAGTGATATCAATCCACTGAATATCTCCGAAATGGTATTAGAGCAGGTTAAAAAATTCAATTCCGGAAAATCTTATTGAAAGTGAAATTCGGAGCAGGCCTGTATATGTAATTTCGAAGTGGCTTTATAAAATTTCATGAAAATCAAAGTTTTTATTGATCAAACGATCTCTTTCAAAATCTAAATAGCCATAACACCAATTTTACATTAATTTTTTAACCGAAATGAACAGATGAAATTCATTTTTGTATGAATACAAATATATTTTAAATTATTATCTTTTCTTCTGAGTATATTTCAGATAGAGTTGCGTATTTTAAAGCCAATCCTTAAACTGATATTGTTTCTCAAGAGTGACACATGCAAATGGGAATTCGATTATACGAGTAGATACACTGTGTGGATCTACTCCATATGTTGATATATAGGCCATATACTCATTGCGAGTGCTGACTTCATTTCTGATTTGTATGTAAATACGACCAGACTGATATTGGGAGGCTGCCAAGGAGATGTAAATGCCGCCATTGTTGCCACGAAATCCTCTAACCTGGGGCAGGACAAAAGTCCCCAAACCAAAGCCAAAACAAAACTCCAACTCATCCATTTTCAAGTGGAACAAAATGGAGTTTGAGTTCGAGCTATATTTGGCAACGAAATTACGACACCCTTCGGTCTCAGCTGTGCCATAAAGACCCGCATGCATGTCTACTATATACAAGTACAAAGTATATTTATATAAACTGTACAATATAAATATATCTACATATATCTTTGTATTGCATATATTATGTGGTAGACTGGGCACCGTTATGTACAGTGGTTGTCATGCCAGCATGAAAATTTCAAACCCTATTTTGGGTTTCAAAGTTGCTTCCGATTGGATAAATGTGGGAGTATGGGTAATTACAAATAATGCCGGGATGTATTTTTGCCGCTGAGGCGGAGGGGTTTGCGGGTAGGGTATGAGCGAGGTGGCTTTCGCATCTGTTGTGTACCACTGACACACCCTCAGGATCTGAGGCTACAGCATTTTCTATGCTTTGGGAGGTAAGCTTCGTGGGGGGAGGGGGGCGTTGGTTTGTGGCTACTACCACCGAATAACGGTGACTTGATTTCTCTGGCGTAAATTTTCAAATTTGGGTATGATTTTTGTACCCGTAACTTAAAAAATAAGTTAAAGGGTATATTGCATTCGTTTAAATGTACGTAACTAAGTAGGAGAAAAAATCATCTTCGACCCTGTAAAGTGTGTATATTCCTGATCAAAACCAACAGCAGAGTCGATATAGCCACGAACAGCTGGAACTTAGAAACTGAAAAATCTAAATGCACCAAATCGGGCATTAAACTATGGAAAATATCAAATTTGATTAATTTTTTGTGCCAGCTTTTAAGCTAAACCTCTCTCTTAGTGTATTATTATTATCCATTAAATTACTTAATCGCATTAAAATTCGATAAACATAACGACAATTACGACTGTTTTTAGTTTTTAAGTAAGTCAAGCGCCTAAAAGTATGCTGCACATTTTTAGATTGTTAAATTAAATAAAAGTAAAATATATATTAATTATGTAATGGGTATTTCTTAGTCGGGATCTCGTCGATAGCCTTCCCAGCTTCTTTTTTAAATTTGTTTGGCATAAGTAGAGTAACTGTGAAGATCTTAGGAACCGCATAGTTCCTTCTTCTTAGGATAAAGTTACACTTGATGTGTGTTTAACTTGGCCACGCTTTCACACGCAAAAAACAGGAAGTCTTGGGCATTATTCTGATTACTTGCGGTGTGGTTGGTGGTGCCCCATGACGTGGTGTCAAACACTGTGTTTGCACATGTTTAGTCCAAAAATCTCGACGTTTATTTATGGCAAAACTCTCCCCGTTTACCCTCGGGCGCCGTGCACAGCCTTTATACTTGCCATTAATTATGAAAATTAAAGTTGATGCGTGTCGCCGTCGCTAAAGCTTAAATATGGCCCCAGCCCCAGGGCTGCAAAACTCTTCCTCCGTCTTCATCATCATCTTTTTATTTTATTTTCGATTTTATTTTCTGCGCCTTCTTCTTCTGCTTATTACATTTCTGTGTCGGCAAGTCTGGTCATTAAAATTAGGTCAGTGCAAAGCAAAAAGCACACAATAAAAATATTCCCTCTTTTCTGCAAACTAGTCTCAATTCCAACTTCCTCCTCCTCCTGACGCCTCTGTTCTTTGTTCTCTTCTTTTGTCTCTCCCTCCTTTGCCATTTTCGATCCTTTCAACTAGAATATCAACACACACACACACACACGATCGCGCGCACACACACACACTGCGACACACTTTTACACTGTCAAAGCTATTACGCAATGGCTGAACGATCTGCCTACCTGACTTAATTATTATATCAGAGTTGTCCCCCCTCCCCTCCCCTCGCGTACCCTGCTGCTGATCGCAGGTAGAACAACAAAAGGTGGCCACAAACTACGCAGTTTTGACTTTGCCAGTTGGACCTTGACTTTGTGCCGAGTCCTTCGCCTTCGAATCCTATAAGAGAAATCCACACACATACATACACATGTATGCCTGGTATAAGAAACATAAACAGCAACAACAAATCTTTACACTGTGTACTACATTTTTACTATCGGTCTCACTTTTGAATATGCGGCTATACCGTAAGCATACACACTTATTAAAAAAATTTCAGATTTATATTTAAAATTTTATTGTTTATAAGTTTATTTTACGTATTTTAAATTTAAGAGTAGTGTGTCAAATAGCTAAGAGTCACTGTATGTTGAATTTATCGCATTAATTGGTGTTATCGATAGTTCGATAAGTTGCTGCTGCCAAATTCACAACCTGCGTTTTGAAATTTTAATTTGTTGTTTTTTTTTAGTTGCTTATAGTCCTTGACCACACACACATACGAACATAGGCGTTTATGTATATAAGTAAATACATTTAATACATACATTCAAACATTTAAACGCCATCCTACACGTGCCCTTATTTTGTTTTTTTTTCTCTCTTCTTTTTGCAACACACGCAGCTTTGGGATTTAATGCAGGACTTTCCATAAGGGAAACAGCAGTCAAACTAACGTACATACATACATACATATGTATATGTATGTAAACATAAATACATACATATAAAACACATAAGAGCAGTCGATGATGTGAAGAGCACAACAGAGGTAAGAACAACGATATCAACACCAAGAGCAGCAAAAGCAACGAACAAAAGCTAAAAGTCGACCACACACATCAATGAACACCCTTTCAATAAAGACGAAAGAGAGCTTTTAGAATACCCAATAAGAATTAGCATAAAAATAAAAATGAGCATCGTTTTTATAGTTAATATTTAATTCACAAGATCATTTGTTTTTACATAATTCTCATGCAAATATTTAATATTCTATATTATTATGACATTACGATTGCAGTGCATAAAACGAATTCGACTCGATCCGCAACTTTCAATTCGTTTCTGATGTTTTATGCCTCTTCGCCTTGCTTTTTATGCCTCTTCCATTTTTGCTGTTCGTGTGCCTTTGTGTTCTGTGCATATATGCATTGTATATGTATGTGTGTATGTACATGAATGCGTGTATGTACACCTATCGATGTATTCATAGATGCAAAAGTATTTGTGTATTTTGGGATTATGTAGAAAATTGTCAGTAGGGAGACGGGATGTCGATTCTAGTCAGAAAATGAGTATTTATGTGCATGGGCATATTTTGTATATGTGTGTATGTACTATGTACATAACTGGTGGCAAACGAAATAAAATGTATACAATATTAAATATATAGTTCATCATTATGTACAATTTTGCAGTTTAACTTTTATACGACTCGACAACCCTGTTTAAAGCGCTCTGTTGATTGTTTTGCCGGCTTTTTTGCCTCTCAACACAAAACACTAACACACACATGCGAGCAGCTCATACGCCTATCATACAAGTTGGCAGTCAACCGCTGTCGAGCTTCTTCGCGCGCAACTCAATGCAACACGTTGGAGGGGAAACGATTTGCGATGCGTTTTGTTTGAGCCGCATTGAAAGTGAATTTGCTTGAACATTATTGCTGCTTCTATCTCCCTCTCCCTTTCTCTCTCTCGCTCTCTCGTCTTCTATGCTGCTTTGCGCTCCACCAACCAACCCCCAAGAAAATGTAATGTACGCCATTTCACCCTTCCCGACATGGGAGTTTTTAGCGCCAAAACCTCAGCGAATTTTCCTCAAATGAAAAACAAGCATTTTCCTAGGCTATGCAGCGGCACCGTTTTCGGTGGTGGTGGAAAGTGAAAACCAACCAACCAAACCACCCCAACACCCACCCACCCTTGACAACAACAACAAAAACAAAAAAAACGGAAAAACCTTACAACTTCGCTGCCAGCGGCTGCGCTGTCGAGCCGAGCAAAACGCCGAGGTTCGAATCAAACTTCGACGTCGCCGTCGGCCACAGCAGCGATATCCCATCCACCCACCAACAACAATAGTACGTACGCTTGCCTGTGTGTGTGCTCGCATGTTCGCTCTGCCGGCAGCGTTTGTGTGCGTATGTGTGTGTGTCTGTGTGTTTGAATTTCAGTTTCAGTTTGTTGTTCCTCGTTTTGGTGTTCGGGCCTTCGTGTGTACCGTTCGTTTCGTTAGTTGGAATTTCGCTTTTGATCTGGTTGGTTGTGTTTTTTGCATCGCTCTTCGAATGCCGTACGCCGACAGAAACTGAATTGGAGAAGTGAAGGCATAAGGCAAAGCGAAAAAATGCAAAAGAAGCGAAGAACATAGAAACGGAAACGACATACGTTTTATATATTACATTTATTCCTGCTCACCAATACAATATATCATTAAATAAATACGCAATCGGAAAGCAATCAAAAAGTGCAGTGCAAAGTTACGAAAACGAGTTAAAAGAAAAACAAAAACCGGCGCCGCGTCGCTGTTTAGACAATAGTAAGAAAATAATACAAACAACAAAAACAATTTTCCTTTCGCTGTGTGTGCGTTTTCTTGTCGCAATTCAAAAACCAAACATGTAAAAACAAAACGTTAAATAAAAAAAAACTCAAGACTTGATAATTTTTTTGATACTAGAAACGTGCGTTGTAAACTCAGCTCAGGTATAAATTTAGTAATATCAAATAAATAGACTGCAATTTTGTGTACATACATTTACAAAAAACAAAAAAAAAAAACAAATTAAACCTTTTTATACAGTAAAAATTTTACAACAAAAACAAAAAGTAAAGATGGTTAGACAAGTAGGCGACGCTTAAACGCGAGTGCGCTTCGATTCATTGACAAATCAAAAAGCAGCAAAAAGAAGAGAGAGAGAAGGGAAGAAGCAGAAACGTATCTCTAAGAAAATAAAGCACGTGCAAATCACAAATTTATGGCGCCGCGTCGCAACAGCAGCGGCAACTCTCAGCAGCAGCAGCAGCAACAACAACAACACCAACACCAGCAGCAGCAGCAGCAACAACATCTAATCAGAGAGGAGCAGCAACAATTGTTTAATTTTTCGGCTCTCAGTGCAAATATGGCGCCGATGCAACAAACGGTAAATGTTGTTGGCGTTCAATTGACGCGCTGCTGTTATCCTAACGGTGAATGCGCCAAACTGGACGCACTGATCGCATTGGATGAACCAGGGCTGGCGGAGTGTGTGCGTGTGCTGTGCAACAACGAGAACTGCAACGTCGGCCAGTACATGCACCGCGACTGCTTCGACCAATGGGAGGCGGGCGTGCTGCAGCATCTGAAGAGCAGCGGCAGAGCGCGCAGCTGGTCGGAGCGGCAACGTGCCCAGCAGCTGTGGACCAAGAAGGGCTACGATTTGGTGGCCAAGTGTTGCAACTGCAAGTGTGGCAGGGGACAGTTGCGCAAGGATCTCGACTGGTTGCCAACTGCTGGCAACTGTTTCAATACAACAACAACAGCGACAACGGCAACAACACGGCCGTTGAATGGCGGCAACATCAGTGAGGATGATGACAAAAAGAAGGCCAAAAAGAAGCGTAATCGCAACTCCAGCAGCAACAACAACAACAATTCGAAACAACCTTTGAACTCAAATGTTGGCAACTTGACGCCCAATCCCAATGTGGGCGTCATTGGCTCCGGTTTGCCACACAACAACAACAACAACGGCAACAACAACAACAACAATTCAGTGAGCAACATATTGCAGCCGAGTGCTGTTGCCACCTTGAGCAACATTCTCATGAGCAACAACAACATTAACAACAGCAACAACATTTTGGGCCTCGATTTGCGCGCTCGCGCCGGCAGCCTCTCCTCCAGCGGCTCCTCCTCCCCATCGGCGTCGCAGTCCAGCGCGGACATTTCACTCTCTCCGGTGCAGCAGCAGCAGCAGCAGCAGTTGCACATGCAGCAGCAACAGCAACAATTGCAGCTGCCAGCAACAATCAACTGCAACAACAACGGCTATCCAAGCAGCCTGCTGCTGCAGCACAACGGTTTGGGCCTGGCCAAAAGCCTCTTGCCACCACAACAGCAACCACAGCAGCAGCCGCCGCAGTTGCCAGCTTTGGCCAACATCAGCAACTTTAAGCCTTTGGCCAGCTACGATCAGCAACAACTCGTGCAACAGCAGAAGAACAAAGAAGTCGAATTGTATTCAGAGCGTGTGCGGTAAGTTCTCTATCTATCTCTATCTTACACACTCACACTCTCTCTCTCTTTTTATCTATCAGTCAGTCGCCAAATTTCCCAACATGTGGCCAATGTCAATAATTCAATATTTGTACATTTATTAAGAAGAAAAATATTAAAGAAAGATACTTTCAATTACACTAAACAACAAAGCTAGTTTAAGCACACAGTTGACAACCCAATTTTAATAAAATAAAGTTTCCAAATATTATTTAATTTAAAAAAAGGACAATATATTAAACTCGTAAATATTCCCATAAATGTATAAACATTTTTTTATTATTCATTTTGTTAATGACTTGAAATAAAATAGTTTTTAAAAACAAAAACTGGTTTTAAATTACTATTTTAATATGTTTCTTATTAATAATACTTTTCTTTTGTAGTGATTTTTTTTTTTAAAAAAGTTGTTCTTCGATTGATTACAATTTATTCGAATTTTTGAAATCTTCCAATATTTATTACTGAAAAGATGCCAAATTCTTAAAAAATTGAAATTAAGAGATTCATATTACTTTTATATTTTACGTTTTGTTACCTTAAAAAATACCTTTTCAAGTTTTTAGAAAAAAAAAAAATTGTTCTTCATTTGATTTAAATTTATTAAACTTTTAATAAAATTTTTTAATATTAAATTTTATTTTTCTCAAAAGATGCCCAATTCTTAATTTAAAAAAGCCAGATCTTAAGATTAATATTAAAAATAAGTTAACGAAAATTAAAAAAACATTAATTTACTTTATATTGTTTTTAAACTTTCCAAAAAATTAAAATTTTTCAAGTCTTAAACTAATAAATTTTTAATCAGCTTAGAACGTTGTGTTGAAAAATATTTATAGTTTTATAAATGATGTTGCTTAGTGTTTTTAAACAATTGTTTGTTGTTGACTTTACGCCATCGCATCGCTTATATAACCTTGATATTTCCTTTATGCCTAAAACCCGACAGCGATTCTTCTCTCTCTTTCTCCGGCTAAACAGCTGCAAAAACTGCAAAAAAAAAACTGATAAATTTATTCAATATTTGCAAGTCTGCATATAAATAAATTAAAAATGTTTTGCCGTTTTTTAATAATATAATTTAAGATTTTATTTTGTTTGCTTAATATATTTAAGGAAGTTCAATTGCATTATGCAAATTAACCAGACAAACTGACTCCATACAATCTTCATACTCCCTCTCTCTCTCTCTGTCTGTCTCTCGTATCTTTTTGCTGATCTTTCGCTGCAGCGACGACGCTGCCGCATTCATTCTGCTCGCGTTTTTTTGTTGTTGTTGCTTTTGGTTTTTGCACATTCTGCTTGTTATTTCCTTTTTGGTCGCACATTTATTATTTAGTATACAGATGTACATACACATACACATGTATGTGTGTATGTTTACTTGTATTACGAGTTTCACTTTTATCGAATTCAGTTTTATACATACATATTTGTGTTTATTTTTTTTTGCTCTCTTTCGTTTGCCGTTGCTTTATCTGTTGTGTGTTTTTATCCACGACTTTGGGTCAAGGTTTGGTTTTTTTTCTGCTCCTTGCCTCCTCCTTCTCCATCTCCTTCTGCTTTCCACTGGCGCAATTGCAGGCGAAGATTGAAGATTTGCTCTGACACATGTGAGACGCGGACAGCTTTCCAGTCCGCTGACGCATGCAGCACATAAGGAATGATCAACACATGTACATAACTCGAGTACATATGTACATATGGTATAAATATTCTTTTATTTTCGTTATGCCCAATTTTAATATTTCCGTTTTCAAAGCAAAACGCGTCGTCGAGCACATTAAAATTTATTCCAGCTCGATAAAAAAAACACACACACACACTTACAATCTGTGTATTTGTGTGCGTTCGGCAAAAGCACAAACAAAAACAAAAAAGCAAGCAAGAAGCAGAAGCCGAAGCAATAACAACGTAAAGAGAAGAAAAAAATTAGATCGTGTGTTTGTATTTTTGGTTGTGGCCCTCTTTGCTTTTATTTCTTGTTGATTTCTATTGCTTCTCCCGTTTGGTTTTGTACTTCACAACAAGATCTGTTGATTTCCCCTCCCTCCGCTGAGGAATACTTTTCGTTCTGAACTTGAGCCTGTGCCGAATATTTAGCCGAGATTACGTTTTCCATTCTTCGTTGCTCTTTCAAGTGGTTTTTGCAATGCGCGCAACCCTCGAAGAATATAAAAAAACAAGAAGAAGAAGAAGAACAACAGCAGTAGAAACTTCTAATTCCTTCTAAGGCGCATGCATGTGTATGTGTTAGAGTGAGTGAGAGAATGAGTAATTTGTGCTTTGCTTTTTGTCCAGTTTTCAAGGCCGTGATATTTGTTTTTATTTTGTGCTCGCATTTGTTGTTGTTTCCAGCTTTGGTGCGTTTCTTTCATTCTTTGCTGTGATCTGCTCTTCTCTTCAAATTTGATTTCTGTGAGCACAAAATCGATGCGTCTATTTCTGCTCTCTTTCAGTTGCTCATTTTGCGGCGTTTCTCTTCATTGCCATGCATATTTGTTTGTTTGTTGTGCATTGCTCTTATCATAATAAAAAATAAACCGGCTGATTTGTGTGCGTTTTTAATTCATAAAAAAAAAAACACTTTTATCTCGCCTTTTATTGTTGTTGTCGCTTTTTGTATTATTTTTTTTTTGGGAATTTATTTTGGTTTTGCTATTTTTAGCGACACACGCGGCAAAAATTCTTGTTTCTTATTTTACTTTGTTTTGATGATAAACACAATTTATTTTTAAAGCATTTCTCCAGCATTTCCATGTTTAGTATTCATTAAATTCTCTTTCAAAGCTGCTGCGATTGTCTAAGCGCCTCATTCCACACACACGCACGCAGACATTTAGTCTCCCTTTCTCTCTCTCGCATACGCATGTAACATGTTTGCCGGCATTTTCTTTATGTATTCATCGTTCAATGTCAAGGTTAAGATTCATTTTATGTGAATACATGTGTGTGTGTGTGTGTGTATTTATTTTTGTTGGGCGTTTGTTTTTATGATTTTTATTTTACGCTGCTATTTCGCTGCCTAAAGCAAACTTTTTGCAGAAAGCTCTTCCTGTTTGGAGTACAAAAAAGAGCGTTAAGAAATCTCTCTCTCTCTCTCTTTTGTCTGCAAATGATTTATGCCCCCACTGTCGTGATTAGTCATGGTCCAAGTTTTTCAATACCCCCACCCCGCCTTCTTCACCATTCCATATCATAATACTTCCCACATCAAATGCAAATGACAGGCTATCTTTTTCACACCCACATGTTTAGTCTATGTCGTGTGCTTTAAATCTATTTTCGCTATGTTTCTTCTTCTCGCAGCCTTTCCATGCTCCCTCTTCGCTTAAATAGTATTCGATTGCGCATTTCACATCCAAACTTTTGCAAACGCAAATGGGGAACAATACCAAAAAGCAAACCTAAAAAAAAACAAAAAAAAAACAGCGCACAATTGTAAATAAATTGAGTAAGGCACGCCAATCGCGAATAGTTGCATTTTAGAACCAACAACAAAATAATAAATAATACATAGTAATAATGCAAAAAAAGGCCAACAACAAAATAATAAATAATACATAGTAATACGAATAAAACAAAATTACAAAGTGTCTACGTTTTTGTTTTTAAAGTCGCGACTGACGTCTTATGGTGTGAAACGATTTGTACGCTTCAAATGACTCGACTTCGATATACCACGTACTATCGAACAAATACCAATATCGATAATTCTAAGTGGCGCGGAAAGCGTAATTAATCGACATTTGCTTTTAGGAATAATTGAATATATGAATATTGTTGCATATTAAGTAGACATTCAGCATACCCTTTGTTTATTGGGTATCATGAAATGTTTACAGCTTTCGCACGACATTTGTTGTTGTCGTTGGTTATGGCCAGAAACTGAGGCGTGCTCTCGACATATTAGACTCGCCAAATCCCTCGAAAACCATAACTTGTATCTACTTATTACATATATTGATGTGTATACGTATTTATTAATAATACTTTGTAGTAAAAATTAAAATTATGAATTGTTGCCGCGCCAGATGTCATTTGAAAATTTAGCAAACATACAAATACAACCATATGAATGTATGAGTGTATTCGTATACATAGCACTAATTGAGCACGTACCAAAACTGTCGTCTAGACTTGAAGCATAAAATCTATAATGTAATATGTATAATTTTTAATACTGCGGAAGCAAATTGCCATTACATCAATTGTTGTTATTGTGAAATTTTGTCTGAGTGTGGAGAATTAGAATAGGCTCTTTTTATTACGACGCCCCCATCAGCATTATGTGTATATATTTTATGTAAGGTTTGGTTAAAAAAAAAGAAAACACTATGGAAAAAGCAAGTTTAAACGGGCCGAAGGCAACGAACCATGAAATGAAATGGACTAAACACATCTAGACATCTAGGGGCGGTCAAAAGTTATAGGGGATCGAGGCTGAAGTAGTTTTTTTTTTGTAACAAACCCTGAGAAAACATTTAACAGAAAGTAATAGAAATATGTTAATATGAATAATGGTAGAAAATCGAATCCTTTGAAAAGTGTTCGCATTTGCATATTAGGGCCTTAAGTGGAAATCAAAGAATAATAGAGAAATCTTGGCTATCATGGTGTGTGGGAGACTTTTGTTAGAAATGAAATCAAGTATGCATTGCAACGAAACGCCCTTCCACCTCCGCCCACACCTGACCGCAAAAGCTATTAATGAAATCTTTTGCCAAAAATACACTCACATATACATGAACATTTCTGCAAAAAAAAAATACCCAGTCGGACTGCAAAAAGAAGTAGACTCTCATGATACTTTGAATTATCTAGAAATTTAAATTTTCTTACAAGAAAACTTGATTACTTCTGCATTTTAAATATTCATTTTTTATGGTGTATGAACTATAAAATATATGCTAATATATATTGAATTGAAAGCACGTGCAAAAGTCACTGCCTAGCGAAGAGAGCAATTCATGTGCTATTAATTTTTTAAAGGCAGTAATACCTATTGGGTTCACACTTGAGCTTATCTATGTGCATATATCTGTGTGTATTGTCTGCCTGCGCCTACGCCAAACACACACACACACTCAAACACACACAATATACACTAATACACACATGTGCATCAAGTACAGCGCCTATCGAACGGCGCATGTCTGACGACGCGTCGTCAGTTGCCTTTTTCCCTGCATATTCCTCAGTGGTTGCCTCCTCAGTCGCATTTTCATTGCCAACATACAATGCCAGGGCAAACTTCATCGCACACTCACACACACTCACACACACTCACCTATAACAACATGCACACCCACCAGCAGCTGCATCAACACCACACACACACACTCATGTGTGTGCATATATTTGTATGCGTGTGTGTGTTGCGGGCTCTTTGCAGGCTTTGGCAACTTGAAAGGCTTCACTTGGCTCAGCATTTTGCAGTACACACACTCCGTTTGTTTCCTGCCAGCCCCATCATGTTGTTTGTTGGCCATAAGCCAGCGTGTCTCCTGTTCAGTGTGTGTGTGTTGTGTTTATCTGTCTGCTCATTGTGTGTGTGCTTTTAGGCTTTTGTGCGAGCCAAACGAGGCGAGGCTCAGTCCCAGACCCAGTCCCTGTCCCAGACCCAGTCCCAGTCCCTGTCCCAGTCTCGGTCTCAGTTGCAGATCCAGAGACAGAATCTGGCGCGGAGTCGAACTCTCTGTCGTCAGTTGACGCAGTTGCCTCGCTGCAAGCTGAAATTGCAATCAATATTGTGGCCCCATTGTTGTTCTTGTTGTTGTTGTTGTTGTCCGTCGAGCAGCTGCCAGACACAAAAACGCAACGTGAAATAAAAAAAAAAAAACAAAAATAAAATAAAAGCTGGCAACAGTAAAAACCAGGCTCGTAAATGAAAGCAGTGACTCTGAGAAAGAATAAAAAAAAAAGAAAGAAAGAAAATAAAAGCCATATACTCGTATTGGCACTCATATACTCATGCTCGCATTCACACACGACACACGACGAACGGACGTATTCATGGCATTCGTTTTTGCAAAATACATGCAGCAAAAATTGTTTGGCTGCAACTGCCCCTTTGGGCCACCCAACATCACAATGCAACTGCCTGAATACATCATGCCAAAATCCTCAAACACACACACACACACACGCACACACATACTCACAAACACTCACACACACTTGAAGACAAGCACTCAGTTTAGTTGCGTTGTTTGTTTGTGCCCTATTTGATATCCATTAAAACGATTCACTTTGCCACTTTCTCATGCTCCCAATGCTGCAATGCAATCTCAATGCAAATGCCATGTGTATGTGTGTGTGTGTGTGTGTGTGTGTGTGTGTGTGTGTGTATCCATGTGTCTCTCTATTACTGTGCATTTGATTTGCAATTTGTGTCGCTTTTCGTCCTCTATTTTTTTTTTGTGTGTGTCCATTGCAATTTGTTTATTAGTTTGGCCACAGTTGCAATTTTCATTTACCAAATGTCAAAAATGGAGGATGCTGCAGAAGATGGCAGGAGAATTAGGAGAACATAACTCCTACTCACTGTGCACTCTCATAAATCAGACTGTAGCAGAGTATATTCAATGGGTATTTGGGTACTCTTACCATAAACTCCATGATGGCTAATTAAGATCAACTGAGCCAAACTGAGAGTAGTCTCTTTCATATTGGTAAATTTATTCAAAATCTTTAAATTTCATAAGAATATTATTTTTTTTGCAAGAGAATAATAAAGTCATCACTAAATTCTAAAAACCACTTTTTAGAATATTTATTTTTTAAACAAGTTCGGCTAAAATAATGATAAAGTTTTGTCTAAAATTTTCCCTTTTTTTCTCAGCAGTAAATCTTCTTGCTGTACTGTTTCTTACGATAATTTTTTCGCTGTAATATCAACACCAAAATCGGCGAAATGATCGCGTGTTTAGGAATCGCAATTCTCGATTTCCCATTTCTCGCTTTTCACTCTTTACATTCGGTTAATAATACAGCAATTTATTTACATCTGTGTGTTGTAATTTTTGTTGCAATTCTGGGATTAACTCGTAAAACATGAACATGTTTTGTATGCCTTTCGGGGCAATTAAGAAATTTGGTAGCCTTTTCCCCTTGCAGTGGATCATCATCATTTGGTGGAGGATCAACAACTGCCACGCCCTTGCCGCCGTTTTGGGGGCACACATTAAAATGCGTTTGGCGTTGCAACAACGGCAACAACAACGGAAACATGAATGTATTTATTCTGCTGCTTCATCGTAAAAATAATTTGCTTTTATTGCCATAAAACGGAGCTCTCTTCACATCGTACAACTTGCAGTCATTGTTATGCTTGCTAATGTTGCATGCAACCAAAAAAGACTGAAAAAAAAAATTAATCGCAACGCATTTTATGTCCTCGTCATGCTGTTTTGGGGCTGACTTTAATTTTTTGGGGTCCGCAGCAAATTCGCAAATCAATGCCACATGCTCCAAAGTAACGAAAATAAAACAACTTCCAAAACTTCTGTTGCACTTAAGAAGGAAGAAAAACAACATCATGCAACGCCTGCAGTTGCAAATTGTTTCAATGCCATTGACATTTGCTGGTCAACTTCCCTTCCTTTGTGGCACTTATTCAATTAAACAAAAGTCGCTGCAACATAAAAGTCAAGATGGTCCAAGCATATGTCCCTTGTTTTCCCCTCTTTCACTTTTTGTAAACCGATCAAAATCATGAGGCGTCAAATTGTTATGAGCAAAAGATGGAAAGATACAAATGGCAACGGTTATCGCACAAGAAGCGCAATCAGTCGTGACAACAACAGACAGTCAGACAGTGAGACAGACAGACAAACAACGCATAACAAACAACCAACAACAAACAAGAGACAAACAAGCAGCAAAGAGCAATCGCAATCTAAGCACTTGCTGACTGCAACTAAATAGATATTATATAAGCATAAAGAATATGTTTGCCGCCAGCTAAAGAGCTACAGAATGAAAGAGGAATTGAAGAGTGCTTGCCACTGCCACTGCCACAGCTACTACTTGCCCCCTTGCCACACAGTTACATGGCTACATCTACTTGAGAGTGAACTAAACAAGCTAATAATCATAAAACCAAATGACTTTGAACGCGTCGAAACGAGTGTCTGTCCAACTGACTCTCTGTCTGCCTGTCTCTCTGTCTCTTCTGTCCGTCTCTGTGCCACAAGCAACAGGACGCACAATGTAGCATCCTTCAGCTTCAGTTTCTTCAAGCGTTTGGGCGACAAAAAAATCATCAACATTATCATCATCATCTTGGTGTTAGAGTGTCGATTAAAATTTAAGCTTCATTTGCTCTGTGTTGTTGTTTTTGTTGTTGTTGTTGTGTGTGTTATGGGCGTGGCAACATGCTTCATTGACTGAATGAATGAATGAACGAATAAAGCGCAACTCTGATTGAGTACGTGTCAATAATCGTAGGGGCTTGACTGCATATGTAAATATGATTGCCGCAAAAAATAATACAAACTAGATTAAAATAGAGTCTTAAAATAAATTTAAAATTGAAGAGAAATTATGATGCTCTTTAAATGGAAAAATTCTTAAATATTAAATATCCAATATTGTTTTCCCTAGAAAAAATTTTAAATATGGTATTTAAAAAACAATTTTAATAGAGATTTCTTTTAATTGCTATCAATTACATACTCTATACTTAATATACAAATACGTTTGCCCTTTTTTATACATTGCAACACTCGTCTTTAAACGTTTCAATCAGCGAAGTTCAAGTATCAATTGTAAAAATTGCCATTCATTTGGCCAGATGGGAAGACAACTCTATCAATATATAAAACTCGCACTCCTACAAAAAGAGACTTTCTCACGCCATAATTTGCTGCAATGTTGGCAACCCAATCACCGATATAATTAATAATAATAACAACAACAACAACAGCAGCAACTACTCTAGCAACAACAAATTAAATAATAAAAGTCAGGCCAATGAGCTCTGGCAATGATCGTTGTTGGTCCGTTGACTATGAAGTTGGATCGCCGATGGCTTTAAAATGCCTGGCGGCTTGTTGAAAGGCGGCATTGCAATAAAATTGCAACGTATCTATTGCAACTGCAACTGCAACAACAATAACAACAGTTGCAATATAGCTGTAATAAATACAAAAACCGCTGCCAGTTTATTGAACTTTTTGTGTGAGGCGCCATCAACAATTAAAAATAAATGTAAAATGATTTTAAAAAAAGAAAATAAGTGAAGCAGCTTCTGCCCCCCTCACTAAATTGTCAGTTGATTCAATTAAAAAAAAAAAATACAAAAAACTATAGCACAGCCCAGCGACAAAGTTAATGAAAGATATGAGGAGCAGATCTTTAACACAGCCTGTCGATCGGACAAACTCCATTCCCATTCCCATCTCCAACTCCATCTCGATCCCCTTCCATATGCGAGGCATACTCATACACATGTTTTCGGTTCGCTTTTTAAATGGCAACTTTCACTTTCGGGCTTTCAAGTGTGCCTGGGACTCGTCCCGCTGCCAGCTTGACAACAGGCACCTCGAAAAACTAAAAAAAGGCAATATTATAAAAAAAAATACTGATAATAAAAATGCAACATTTATTGCGTCCGTTCGACTTTGTCTTCAGCTACACTTTCGTTTTTTGGGACGTCGATAAAGTTTTATTTTATTAAACAGTTGAGAAAAAACAGCGCATAAAAATTGCATTTGCCTTCGATTTAAATCAATGGAACATAAATTGAGAAACGATTAAAGTGAAAGAAAGTCGCAATAAAATAAACTACAAAGCAATTCAGAATGCTCTAGGCAAGGTTGAACGACTAGAAAATACTCTCTAGTCAAAAAATTCAAATTAATAAATTGGCCAATGATAAATAATAATAACTTTGATTTGCATACAAATTCCGTAAAATATTTACTTTATGGCAACGAAAGAGAAAGAAAAATAAACTAAAAATTAGTCGAATGCTCAATTGAGATTGAATGACTACAAGATGCCGTTTTTCAAGTTTACTAAACTTAAATTTCTTTGACTTTGGAAGCAAAGAACTTGAAAGACAATAAGATAAATTAACTAGAGTATATGTCATTGATACTGATCAGTTTTTATATATAGAGAATATTTATCGTTTACATCATACAACTTTTTTTCGACATTGTCATACCCTTTTAACCTAATGATTTAAGAATATGGTATACCAGAAAATGCCTATAAATAAAATATTTACAACCTTTTTCAGGGTTTCGCTGACCTGGAAATTATCCAGTGTGTGTATATGTGTGTTGTTGCCTATAATAATTATTATAATTGTTGTGCCAAAAAACAACAACAACAGAAATTGCTTTGCATAAATGTTGAAAAAGCGGCCGCGTAAATAAATAAAAAGTTTGCCTTTTGGCCATTTTGGCAAATGTCCTGCAATAACTTTTACAGCCGCTGACAGCAGCAACAGCAACAACAACAACAACAATGACAATCAACGAGTTAACAAAAAAACGAAAATGAAACGAAATGATGTTGCACATGGCCATGTTGCATGACTTTGTAAACTTGAAAGTCAGTTCGAAGTTCGGTACAAGTCGCCGTTGAAATTGAAGTTGAAGTCGTTTTTTCTGTCCGCTCGTCCGCATCTTGTTTATGCACGCGATAAAATTGCTGTTAACAAAAACAAAACAAAAAAAATATACAATAAAAAAAAGTAAGAAAAAAAAAATGCGCTCTGTAAAAATAACAACAAAAGCCTTGAAAAGCCGTTGCCACGATGCGGTTACTGCTGCTGCTGTTGGCATTGTAACTGGGCCTTAATCTTAAGGTAGCATCTGCTGACGGCTGACGCTATTTATCCCCCTTTTTTGTCTGACGTTGTTGCTGTCCAGCTTCTTCAATGGCATTTCATTGTGCATTGCATCTTTGCGAAGCTTTGGCCCTGCCCAGAGTCTTATCAGCTTATAAGTAGCAGAGGCCTAGGCCATAAATATTGCAGCCATAAGAATAAGTACAAGTATTATGAATGATACAGGGACAACATTTATAAAAATTACTCTCCTCTGCGGGATTACATTGTGTACAATACTATATATGTGTGTGTCTGGCTCTAGATTCAAAGGGAATTAAAACACAAAAGTTAAATGAAAATAAAAGTTGAGTAATTTATGCTCTATATGTAAAACGGACTGACTTTAAGAGTGATTAACTGACGGACAAACTTATGGGAGGAAGGCAATGAAATACATTAGTTTTCATTATAGAAAAATGATTGAAAAAAGAAGGAAGAGAAGAAAGAATGAAGTACTAAAAAATGTATGTAAAAAATTTATGTTTCTAAATTGAATGGTTGATGAAAACTTTTATGGACAATTGTTTTTAAAGACTTTTAAAAATTAATCTTTTATTAATTAGTTTTATTAAATACAAAAGTTGTTGGCATAATTTTAAAGAACCTTAAACCAAATCTCAAAGTGAATTACTGTTTTCCATTTAATACTATTTAAATACAAGAGCTGACTAATAATTTTATTTATTTGTAATATTTATCGTACCATAATGTAGTTATTTATCTTAAAAAAATAAGCTTCTTAATAAATCCTTCTATATAAATTTTCTCACTTTATTTCATTGCAGGTAAGTCAAGTGGCTGTTGAAGCGTCTCGAGTGCGAGGGGAAGGCAATAAATCGCAGCAAATGGCGTTGGCAACTTTTGCTTTGTGTGTGAGTTTGGGCCTGTTTGGGGGTGGGTGTGAGGTAAAAGAGGGGAAAGGGGGTGTTGCAGCCAAGATGAAGATGATCTCTGTACGATTTGTTGACGCTTTAAGTTAAACGCTCCCCGCGGCATCATAAAGCATCATCACAACTAGAAGCAGCAGCAGCAGTCGAGGAGCAGTGAACATTTAAGCGCAATTTAATGGTTCAATGACATAATGAATATGCAACATGCTGCAACATGCGCAGACAAAGGCGGCGGGCCAGGCCAAGAGAGAGAGAGAGAGAGAGAGAGAGGGAGGGAGGGAGGGAGGGAGGGAGGTGGAGAGAGCTTCTCTGCTGCTAATTAGCTGCATTCATAATTTTTGTGCACATTATTTACATGCTAAGTAGATGCAGCTGTAGGGACAGCACAGGACACGATGGGACAGTACACAGTACAGTACAGACTCGCAGCAGCAGACAGCTGGAGCTGGAATGGAGTAACCGCAAAAAAAAAGAGGATGTCAACGTTATTTTCTCTCTCTCTCTCTACCTTGTCCTCCTGCTCATTGTCGTTGTCGTTGTCATGGTTGTTCCTGGCATTGGCTCCTTTTGCACAAAAGGCTCAGCCGGCAACCTTATTTACAGTTATGCGCCGCATTTGCAAGCTGTAAGTTGCAACTCTTACAAGTTGTCACCAAAAAAGAAAAATAAAAGTAAAGGGCAACACAAAAGAAATAAGAAACAATAGTTTTTTGTTGAAAGTCGAAATTTGAATGCTCTAAAATTCTAACATCTAACATATGTGGTAACTCTCGAATTTAAAAAAGGTATCAATTAATAAATAACATATGATAAAGAAATTCCCATCTCATTAATACTAGATGTATGATGAATATATTTTTATGGTCAGATATTTACTAAATTCGTGACTTTAATCGAATAATCGATCTCAGGTATGTTGTACTACTATTAGAGAAATTAAAGTAGCCTTTGATAGAAATACTTATAATTTGTATGTTTTAAAAGAAATACATCAAATATAAATTCATATTGATAATGGATAAATTCATAGACAACTTGCATTGATCATATTCCAAATCTGATGCTAGATTAATGTGTTGCCAACACTCTCATAATACTGTAATACTCTCAGTCAGGGTATCAACAAAGGAAAAAGTCAAAGCGCGGGGGGAACATTGAACGTTAAAACTCTCGAGGCACATTCTCTACGACTTGAACTGCGAGTGAAAAGTTTTTTAATTGAAAAATTTAAAGTTCTGTTTTTGGTTTTTTTTTTGTTTTTTTATTGAACAGACAAAGCGGAGCAACGTGGAGCAACAGCAACAAAGTTGCATTTAAGTTGTTGAGTCTTTAAGTTTGAGGTTAGGTTAAGTGGCAACACGAAAGATGAGGAGGGCTTAAAAATTGCTTTAAATTGTGCGACGCGGCTTGTGCACTTGGCTTAGTGTTGGCTGAATGGATGGATGTTGGCAATGCCAAGAGTTTTTCGCTCTACGGCTTCCTGCGCAGCGGGTGCAACATCAGCTCGTTTGTGCAACAACTATCTGTCGCTGTTGTTGTTGTTGGTGCCACTTTACTTAAGCGGCTTAGCATGCGCCAAAAGATTGCGGAGCTCCCAGGCTCGTAAATAATGAAGCAACCAAGACGAAATTTAACTTGACTCGGCTCCTCTCCAGGGCACAAAAACTAGCAAGTACCTTGTACCTAAGACTTGGCCAAGTTGTGACTTACAGCTGCTGTTTTGCCTGCCTGCCTGGCTGCCAGGGCTTAAAGCTGCTCTCGCTTATTAGACACGTCTCTAAACGGGCTAAGAGCATGGCCAGGCCCTGAAATGGCAGACAGACAACGTTTTGCCCAACGAAGTAATAAAATTCGCACATTAAATCGATAAAATATTTAAACGCTGTGCGCGCTATCAATTTTCATTTTCATGTTTGTTATCCTGGCGCCAGAGCAACAGACGTTAGTGGCAGGAGGCAGGAGGGAGGAGGCAGGACGGACTAAGGGATTGTATTGAGTGGCCCCTAGATGGCAGAAAGTGCTCCTAGGAGCAGCAGGCGACACTGTTTCTGATTTATATGAATGCCAACTCTGCTCCCATTCCTCTCGCCTGGGGAGTTTGTGTTGTTGTTTGGGGTCAGACGCGCTAATTACGCGATCAACTCTGCTTGCTGCCACGCCCCTCGCCCACAATGACAATGACTAGACATTTCATTCATTCAACATTTCAGTCAACTTTATGACTGTCTGGCTATAATATGTTACTTTTATTTTTCAATTCCTCAACTCGTTTTTGCTGCTGCTGCTGCTGCTCCTTCGTCCTTCATTCATTTTCTGTTTCTATTTTTTTATGGTTTGTTTTGTCAACATTTCGCTCGCATTGTTTGCCCATCGTCTGACCGAGCTCTGACATAATCCAGACAAGTCGCCGTTCGTTTTTACGAATATTCAAAGTTATCCTTTTTCCCTTTTTGTTTTTTGTTTTGTCGTGTCCGCATCCTGCAGCCAGGAGCTGCCTTTGCAATTAAGCTTCCTAGCTACAATTTGCATAATTGCTCAGCGCTTGCAACTAATTATACAGTATAGAATAGAATAGTTTAGTATAAAAATGATCGGGTTTAAAGTACTTGAATTTAAGTTCTTCAATAATTCATCTGACCAACTCCCCAGCTTTATTGTTGTAAATATTTAAATCAAAATATATTTATGATTATTATTATCAACTGTGAAATCAGTTTGTTAATCAATTTTGTCAAAATCAATTATTAAAAAAAGCTTTAGCAAATGTCACATTGTTTATTGTTTAATGATATTGAAATGAAGTATTGTTAGTCACAATTCTCGTTAACCACAAGCTAAATATGAGGCATACGTGCTTACAAATACAAATACAAATACACTTACACACGCACACACACCCAAACGCAGCGCATGAAAGTCTCAGCTCATTTGATTGTGGCCATAAAAAGCATTGTTTGCCAGTTGTCAATTGCCATTTTGCCAATTTCTTGATTTTTTTCTGAATAAATTGTATTTTGCTGCTTTTTTTATATTTTGATTTTGATTTTAACTGCCGTTCATTATGTTGTCTGGCGCTGTCTCACTGTCAAATAAACTTTTGAGTTGAAGTTACCAAATTTGTAAATGCGCCGCGACAAGCTTTAAATACAGGCCAAAGCCAAAGGAACTCGCTGCAAGCGCCATGAGATAAATTGAATTTAAATTGAATTTGAAATGCTTGCAAGCTGTTTATAATATTTTTTGAAAAGTTTTAATATATTTTAATAGCCACAATTTTTAACGCATTGTTTAAACAACGTCTAATTGCTTTTTATCAGTGTAGTTAGAAGTAAATAATTGCAACGACGATTTCCACAAAAAAAACAAGTTGAAATCGGACTTTATATTCTACATATTACTCATACGCCTGCGTGGCTCAACTCTCAACTTGGTCAAAAGCGAAACAAGTCGCTTGAATTGTGGGGCAACATCAGCGGCAGCAGCTACCAGCACTATTGCACAAAAAAACGTGCTACGCATGTTAGTCACACACTGCCTCACACACGTTTACACACACTCTAACGCCCATTTGATTACATGCCACACGTTTGTTGCACTTTAAGGTAAATGCACTTTATATGCAGCCACATTGCATTGCGTTATGTTGCCGCGTCTCTGTTCAAACAGTTAGAGCCATGCTCCCACTTGCCAATTTGCTCAACTGCCTTTTGGCCAAAGCACAAAAAAAAGTTTATTATGAAATATTTGCGCATTGCATTATGCGACAATTTATGACTTTTAATTAACCATCCGACCGAAACTTTCAATTTTTCCGGCCATGCATAAATAAATATTTGCATATTGATTTAAACTATGATCAAATAAATACTAAAAGACGGCAACATAAATTGAACAAATTGGAAAAAATGAGAAGAAAGTAACGATGTGAAGCGAAAAACAAAAATAATTCCAGACAGACAAAGTCGATCCTTCTTTTGGCGTTGTCCATTCAACTGTCAATTTCAAGTTAGCAAATTGCCAGCAGCTAAAAAATTGAAATCGAAATTAAAATACAAAAAATAGAAACAAATAATAGATAAGACACAGGCAACGAAGAACAAAAGCAAAAGCTACAAAAAAGTATTCAAAAGTAGAGACACAAAAAGTAAATCCACGGATGGAAAAAAGCGAAGCCTTGAAGTGCACACAGAACGTAGAACGTGCCTGGCATTTCATGGGCTGTATATGAATGAAAACAAAGCATTGATGTATGCTGAATACCCTACCCCAAACCCCTCCCTTGTCACCCTTCGTCCACCCCCTCCAACTTCATATACAACCCCCCATCTACCTAGCATATGGCAAATATTTAAAAATTAAAAACCAACTGCAGACACGAACGTAAAGTGGAGCTTTTGCCCCTGACAGTCAGACAGCCAGTTGGTTTCTTCTCTCTGTCTGTCTGTCTGTCTGACAGTCAGTCTGTTTGTCTATCTGTGTGTTGGCATTTCCTAGAGTTCTTAAGCTCCCCTCGCTGTTGTAACCTTGTGCTTTGTTTCAACGGCCATTAAACCACATGTACATATGTATATGTGCATATGTACTTATGTACATTATATGTATTAATCCTATGTAGATATTTGCTGAACACATAAACCTCATCTCCCTCCCTTTTTGATCGCCACATTGAGTATACGATTTCACTGTCAATATTGCGCATACGCCATGTAGACAGTTTTTTTTTTTATTTTATTTATATTATTTTTAAGCAGCCGACGGGGACGGCGTTGATTCTCTCGCTATGCAACGCATTCAGATACAAATACTAATGAATAGATCGACACAATGCGAGGGGAGCTTAAGAAGTTTTAACGTTTGCATCAAAATATTATGAGAACAATACAGAAAACAGATGAACAATATTTAATTCAATATTTTTGAATTTAATTTGAGATTTAAATGCAAACTCGATGAACAGCCCTCGCTTAGATGCACACTCAAACTCAGACTAGTCGCACAGTTGTGGCACTATTCAATGAATCTGTCCTTGGCAAAGTGCATTGTCGGTGCGCCGTTCATTCGCCTGCTGCGGTCGCAGTCGCAGTCGCCGTCTCAGTTGCAGTCGCCGTCGACGTCATCGTCAACGTCGCTGTTGCCTTAGTAGTTGCTGCTGCTTTTAGTTGAAGTTATTTTTTTTTGCTTTGCTTTTGCGTAATTTATTGACTTGGAGCGGTTATTTATTGACTGGGCGGCTGTTTAACTAAAAACTTCAATTGCGCACGCACTTTCTAAAAAAACAACAACAGCAACAAATAAAGTTAAGCTTAAAAAAAAATTAAAAAAAGTCTTAAAAATAAAATAAATACAAACCGTCGCGCAAATATTTACGAAACACAAATTTAAACAAAGCAACTCGAAACAAGACACATGCATTGTTGTTCCCAGGGCTGTGAAAATGAAAGTGTTGTTGTTGTTGTTGTTGTTGTTGCTGTTGTTGTAGTTGCTGTTGTTGCTGTTGCTGATACGCAAACACGCGCCAAGTGGGTCACTTGAGAAGATCAGCTGTCAGAGCTGCATACACTTAGAGTGTCTGTCTGTGTGTGTGCTACAATCAATCGTAAAGCACTGCAAATTTCAGGCTCAAGGCTTCTATTCGATTCAACTCGGGATCGAAACGCCTTCAATTTTATCAGCAAACTTGCAGCTGCAAATGCAATAATGACTGGGGAAAGAAGTGCGAGGAAGGGGGTGGAGATAGTGGCGTTGTTGGGGGCCCGCACTTGGGTAAATATCAGACGGTCGACAGTCGTGTCTTATCAAGTCTCAACTTTGCCTCTCATTTACATCACATTTGGCTGAAAAGAAAGACGGGCCTTTCATTAGCCCCCACTACAGTTAACAAATGCGTACTTATTGTTCTTGTTGTTGTTGTTGTAGCAAGCGTAATCGGTACTTATAATGGACAATCTATCAATGACATTATATGTACACACATATGTGGACTGACTGTCAGAACTTGTACCATGCGTATCAATGCCTTTGCTTTGTTAACAAATTAAGCGGCCTTCGCCAATTGACATTTGCAAATAAAATGCAATTTGAAATGCATATCTTTGGAAAGCATATGTAAAAGTTACTACAACGACATTAGTTGACTAGTTGATATTTAAACTGTGCTTTTGCATAAGATTGAGTCAATTAGTCGATATATAATAATGATACAGTTAAATTTCCATAACTCGAACTTCTAAAACTCGAATTTCTGTCTAACTCGAGCTAAATAAGTGCCGGTAAAATGATTAATCTTAAGAAAAAGGGCTCTATTAGTCGAATATCTCCATAACTCAAACCTTTTCTTTGGATAATGTTGTTGTTCAGTTTTCTAATTGCTCCATTTGTAATTAATCTCTAACTTAATTTGATCTTGCAATTTAAGTGATTTTATTTTAATGTGACTGTAATACAATGATTAAATTCTGATAAATTGCAAACGCAATCTATTGAATTATCAAATTAAATTTTTTTCGCTTTTCATGTGCTTTTCAAGTGTTGCAATTATTTCCAAATTGCTTGAAAGCTCTTTTTCATTTGCAATCTTATCTTAATTGAAGTGACATTTGAAGCTTAAGATGTATTCAAAGTTAATTAGTTACATTTAGCTTAGTGAATGCCAAGTTAGTTGAGCTTTTTGGGCTTAATCTGCAGAAGTTTTGCAATAAGCTGGGCAAGATTAGATCGCCGCACCTGCCTTTTAAATGACGTTTCTTTATTGATGTATTCATATATATTTTTCGATAACTTTTGCCACGCCCATTGGGACTTAACCTTTAATGCCCACCCACTGGCCAAAGCCAATGCAACAAAAACAAAGCAAAATCGCAAAATTTCACATGGTTCATACAAAAAACAAAAAAAAAAAAATAAGCAAACAATTTTTAATTATTATTCTCACGGCGCAAGTTTGTTTTTGGTTTTTTTTTTTTTTGAGTTCTGTTTTTCGTTATTGTTTTTGCAGTTTCAGTTTCGTTTTCGATTGCAATTTGTTTAGTTTCCTACTTGGGAGACGTTTTTTTCATACAATATTGGTTTTTTTTTTTTGTTTAGTTTTATTTGGTTGCTTTTTGTTTATTGCTTTGTCGTCGTCGTCCGGCGATTTTTGTCAGTTGATCTTTGACACATTTTTGGGTGCGGCACACGTCTGTCCTCCCCTCGCTGTTGCCCCAAAACGTTGCTTATTTAAAATTTGGACTTGTTGCCGTTGTAGTTGTTGTTGTGCTTCAGTAGGTGACTTTTTGGCTGTCGCTTCGCAGTTGTTGCTGTCGCTTTTGATCGCTTATCGCCAACACATTTTGCCTTCTGCTGCGACATGTGCACGTACAACAAATTGTTGCTGTTGTTGCCATGCTTTTGGTATTGACGGCATGTTCCTTGTTGTGCCCGATTAATTGCATATTAATTTTTGGTACCGATCTTGGCACGTTTCTTACGCCAATTGGGTGAAACGTTGACAAAAAAAAAAAGACAGAAAACAAAACTTAAACCTCAAATAATCATAACAATAAAGCGTATTTAAAATTGTATGCGCGTGTTGCGCCTTTGACGTGTCTGTTTTTTATAATCGTTTGTCTCTATATACTGTAGATATGTAAATATATTTATAGCCATATCGATAGTAATCGCACCATATTATTGTTGGCTGCGTTTGTAGCGTGAGAACAAATCTCGCCTCGAGGCGCACTTGCAATGTGCAAAGTGTTTACGTTTTATGTTTTTCTCTTTTAAATTTTATTTTTAATTAATCTCTAAGGCAACTGGCAGCAGCAACAAATTGCTCAAGTGTTTTTTTTAGCCGCTGAAAAGGAAAGCGTCGATGCGTCTCTTTCAATTTCAAATGCAATGCTGCACGTTGCTGCCACGCCCACAAAAGCAACGACAACGACCGTCAAGTGGGCAAATGATTTGTGCAACATCATCTTCATTAGCTCCCCTCCTCGCTCTCTTGCTCTTTCTCTCATTCTCTCTTTTGTTGCTATTGTTGTTGCTGCTGTCGTGATCGTCGTCGTCGTCGTCGTCAGCAACATGTTGCTGCTGTCAGTGGCAACTGCAATTCGGTGGCGCCACATTTTCTTTGCCGCATTTGTTGCCAACGGCTGCACGTCGAGTTGCTGGCAAATAAATTTAATTTTGCTACTGTTACAAGTTACTTAAACACTTGTTGTTGCTGTTGTTGTTTCCTTTGCACAATTTGCGTTTGTTGAACTTTTTGTTGTTGTTGTTGCTGTTGCAAAAATTAACTTGTAATGTTTTGTAGAAAGCGCACTGAACCACTGAACAAGTGAACAACTGAACAAACAACAACAAGTGGGCAAGTGGGCGTGTCAGCCGCCTCAGCTTTTGCTACATTTTCAGCCAATTTTAGTTGAAGTTAAAGTTGCTGCTGTGCTGAAGTTGTTGCTGCTGCTTTTGTTGCGTCCAATTTGTGTAATTATATTCAAATTTAAAACTATGTAAATTTCTTACAAAATTATTTGCATTTAAATTGCGCTAGTTACAACAACAATAACAATAACAACAACAAAAGCGTTAACAATTATTGTCTATTACTTAGCAAAAATTTGCTTTTTGTATGGAGGAGGGCGCTTCGTCGGCTTTAAATGAAATGAAATGAAATGAAATTGAACTTAACGCCCACACTCAATGTCCCACCCCCCACACAATTACACACACTCACTCACAAATACTCACACATGTTCACATTTATTCACACTCACTCACTCAGTGGGCAATCGAAAGCGGTCGGAATTGTTGACATCATACATTTATTGTTGGTTTATGGCTTGGCAATGCATTTAGCTAGAATTTCAATGCACTTTTAAGTCAACTTGTTGTCAACCGTAACAGTTGAGAAAAACATCAGCATTAACTGTAATTAAATATAGCTGATATTTTACATTTGTTTATTATTAGTCGCTCGATCGTTTGATTAAAAAAAACATGTTCCTGTCCATGATTCATCAGCAATTAAGTTTTCCTTCTGCCATTTCCCATTTGTTTGATTTGTCTATAAATAACTTATTAATAAAGAGTCAATAAATTAATTAATTGATTGAATGTGTGCGCTTTACTTACACACAAATTTTTCAATTGCCTTCGTGTTGTTGAGGTTGCTGCACCTAGATTTATGACATAAATAAATGGAAATTTAAACAATATTAATTGAGACTCATTTATGATACAACTTGCAGCTTCTCATTTACATGTGTTGTAAAGTTTATTATGTTTATTATTATAATGCATTACCGATCATCAGATCAGTTTAAAAGAGATCTATTAATTACTGTTAATGAAACTTGAGGGAGTAGTTCAATTATAATTATTATACAAATGTTTTCTATATTTAGGTTTCGACTGTAATCTTGCTATATAATAGTAACAAAAGTTCTTATTGAACTTTTCTTATCTAACGGCTATTTCCGCCGTTATAACCCTTTCTTTCGTCTTTATAACCCTTTCGATTCTTTACTATTTATTTACTTTGAATATATATTTATTATTCCATTATTAGTCACTTTATTGATATTCGCTCATGTTCAATTTTGTTTAGCTTTTTGCCATATTCATTTATATTTAATTCATTTATTGTTGTTAATTTTCTATCACATTTGTATTTGTTTTCTTATTTCTGAGAACACGCCTTTGTTTGGGGTCTCGACTATTTTATCTTTGCTTTTCGACGTTGATTGCTGCCTTGCTGCCTGAGCCGCATTTCGCCTTATCGCCGATACATTTTGTGTTCTACATAATATACAATAATATTTTATAAAAGCGTAAAAATCTTAATTAAATGCGCCTTGTTGTACATGCGGCGACTAGAAGAAGGAACGAACGAAACCCGGTCGACAACGAGTTTGTTCTTATGTCATGATGACGACAATTCCAATTCCAATTCCGATACCGATTCTGAATTCCGAACTTGTTGAGTGCTTTTGCCTAGGCACATTATAAAATTCCATATAAATAGAACAGGAAAACGTCGCTAATGGGGAAGGTTTTAAGATTTTTTAAAATAACAACTGCAATGAAATCTGCCAATAAGTTGAACTTATTTTATTGAATGTGTAATGTCTTCTCTTAAGCAAGTTTGACTGTATTTGCATGCTTAATACTTGGTTCGCATCTCAAAATGGCCACAAGATATTTTTGGTTGAAATGCGGGGCAGCTGTTTTCACTCAATTTGTGTTTGCAGATTTTTAAGTACTATGACTACAAGTTACTTGTAAATCTAGACAAAATTACAGTTGTATACCCTACAACGTGGATAAAACAGCATTTATAAATTAGTGAATTTATTTATTTACAACGTGGACAAAATAGCATTTATAGATTAGTGAATTTATTTATAAAATGTCAAATTAAAGCAGTCGGCATAAAAATTATCAAAAATTATAAATGATAATTTTAAACCAAAAGGGTTGAAAAATATAAAAAGATAAAAAAAATGAACACTTTGTTTAGAATATTATTTTATTTGTTTATAAAGGGTATATCCGAGTCTAGACCGATTTATCTTGGCTTATGTTGCCCTTTTTGTTTTAAGTTGTTTTGTCTATGAGGGTCTGGAATTAATTGTGCTGCTTCTCGGACCTTGTCTGCCACCGTCTGTTGTTGCCACAGTGAAAAATGCCCTTTAGTGTCATAACTTGAACAACAATTACCTGCAACTGAAGCAGCAACAAACAGCCAACAAGCAACACGTCGGCTACCTGCGGCGTTGTGCTGCTTGCCACAAACTCGTATCTTAATAAGAAATCTCTCGAAAAGCATATTAATAACGTTTAACATGTGGCTAGGGCTTTTGACCCAATCCCACCAAGCTTAGCACTTGCCACATTTTCATATGAATTTAATTTAATATTTATTTTTTTTCTACTTCTACTAGTGCTTGTTGTTGTAACTGGTTGTTGTTATCTCATTTGCATGTTTTTCACTTAACAAACGCGCGTTTTCACTCCAATTCACAAGCAACGAACAACGAACCGCAACTGCGGGTGGGCCCAAAATGTGGCGCCCAAGACACCGAAGCAGCAATCTGAACAGTTTTCAGCTGTTATAACCCGGCCCTGGCATTTGATATGGCTAAAACAACACCGTTCACCAGGTGACGGCGTCGGCGGCGCTTGACATTTGATGTGTGTGTTTTTTGTTTGTGTTTGTTTGCTGAGGGTGCAACAGGCCCAACATCAGTTGGCCAACATTGTCATCATCATCTTGGTCTTGGTCTTGGTCTAATTATGCTGACGTGCTGCTGGTCAGGCTACCAATTAAATGGCCCGATTGAATGACTTGACGTTTTTTTTTTTTGTATTTTTTGTTGGCTTTTTTGGTTAATGAATATGCACATTGCCGCCTTATCAAAATGCATTTTTTTGGGCCTGCTAATTTATGAATATTTTAATATTCTCTCGTCTATCGTCACACATTTCAAATGCTCTTCAAACAGGTCGCTCAACTGTGTTGCAGTGTTCAGTCAGCGTTCACTAATTTTCCCCTTAATTTTTCTAAAGAATTTTCACGCCAACGCCCCATTATTATTTTTATAAGTATTAACCGTGTTTGTGAGTCAGCAAACCCGGTTGACTGCGAGGGGTGTTTGTTTTGTTTCAAGCGTTGTCGCGTCGACTTTTGTTTTAATGTCTAATTTGCCGCGTTCAACTTTTGTGTTGACTGACCACAGACTGTAATGAAATGAAAATTACACAATTATTGGGCAAGGCAGGGCAAGTGGTTGTTGTTGTTGTTGGAGAGCTTCGAAAATTGCGCCAGCAGCGCAGTCAGCGCAGAGCGTCGAGCGTGCCATAAAAGCCTTGAATTAATTAAAAATCTAAGCCTATGTCGACGGTCATAAATAACTACACAGAGGCAATTCCTAGCAATAATGTTATTAAAAAAAAATAAGGAAAAACCCCTTTATAATCATGCAATTTTGAATTGGCAAAACCATGAGATACCACGTAGGATTAGCAAAATAAATCTGTTAATTTATTTAATTCATAAAAATTACTAATTAAAATAAAAATGAATTTATACAAAATTTTAATCAATTAAATATACTAATTTATATTATAATTAAGTAATTATTATAAGCAATCTACCCCATTAGAATAAACACACACTGGGCATATGTTTAATGAACATATAGACTTGTTTTGTGATCTGAAATAATTGCAATTAAAATTTGAGTTTACTATAAAAATATATGTATCTTTGTATCTATTGCTAGTTCGCCTAGTACAATGACACGTCTTGAATGATATTTGGAGGCAAATGAAAAATGTTTCGTCGATTTGTTGTAGTTGTTGTAGTTGCGGCGGCAAGTTTAATTGAATATATAAATCACGCGTCAGTTGTGTTGTGTTGAGTTGTGTGTGTGCATTCATAGACAGATCACAGACAGTTGCCGAAGTTGCCTCAGATTATTTGCCCCCACCTCCTCTTCGATTTACTCCGATCGATTTCTGCGGCTTTTGGTTGAAACTTTTGGGTCTGTCATGTCATGTGTCAGTTGGGGGCGACTAAATGCGAGAATTGTGCCATACAATTGGGTGGAGTGCAGATACAGATACAAATACAAATATAGATACAAATACAAAGTATGAGCGGTGAGCGCCTTTGTTTAGCATCTCAAATAAATTGCTACAAAAATATTGGCAATTGGAATTAATGACCAAAAATCAAGAAAAAAACGCAACTCAACTCAACTGAACTCATGTTGCCTAATTATCATCTTTGCTGCTGCCTTTGGGCCAACGCCCAGCGAGCAGCTCAAATCTGTTGAGTTTACTTTTTTTTTGTTTTTTTGGCCAAGTTTTCATGTTGGCTTAAATGAAAAAAGAGTGCCGTCGCTTGCGGCTGCTAATGGCGCACTGACAGCTCAATTTGTTATGCCATAATAGATACAGATACACAGATCCATAGATACAATTGCTCATCTTTGAATTTGACTTGAATATTTGCATATGTATGTGTGGTTTGCCAAGCTTAAACGTTGCCTTGTTTTGCGCTTGTTGACCGTATTTGCCTAACGATCTTCAAAGATCTTAAATCCCAGACTCGCCACCAGATTTACGCATGAGAGTTGCGTTTAAGTTATTTTTTGGGTTTTTACTCTATGCTTAAACTAAGTACTTAATTTGCCTGGGCTGTTTAAATATTTAACGGCAATTCCACGAAATGTTTTTGAACTTTGTTCAACTCAACCAAAAAAATGACGAAGAGATAGAAAAACGAATAAACTAATTAAATGTATGATTGTATTTGTACATGAGTATATACAGTTAAAGGCATTAATTAAATCAAAATCAAACGATTCGATGTCTGGGCCTGGTCAACACGTGTCTGTCCACTGATAGGACCCTCTGTCTGTCTGTGTGTGTCTGTGTGTGTGTTGGGCCAACAAACAAACTAGCAAACAGAGCCCAGACAAACAAAACAGCCAAAAGTCGTTAAGCTCTTTGCACTGCAAATCGCAAATATTTGCGCAAATCTTTTGCAGGTTCCCACAGGGACACAGACTTTTCTCGTTTCTTCCTATCAATAATTTAACAGCTAACAAAAATCATTAAAAAAAATACACTACTATGCCATGTGTTGCGACAGAAAATAATTAAAAAAATATGTAAAAATTTATTTTAATTGCAAAAGAAAAAAGAAAAGATAAATGAAAAAGCGGTGCGTGTGGCATGAGAAATGAAAAGGGATCAAGTCGCAAAGTTGCAATAGACGCCTGGCTGGCATATGTCGTGTATCTATGACGTTGTCTGTCTGTCTGTCTGTCAAACTTTCGGTTTATTTGCCTGAACTTGCCACCGCAACACGCGAGCAACCACATGAGGCGCCCAGCGGCAACGTGGCAACATTTTCTGCGGTTTTTTGCCCCAACAACAACAGCAAGAGCAAGAGCAATAACTTGGCAACTTTTTACATTTGGTGTCTGTTGTGTCTATAACACTATAACACCATAACAACATAACACTACTAACATCAAATTGCATATTTGTCCAAACTAATGAGACTTTTCACAGTTTGGCGCGCCAGTTTCTTCTGACTCGTATCTGTTGTCTCTGTCTGTCTGTCTGTCTTCTATCTCAGTCTGTCTGTTGGTCTTTTATCTCTGTCTTATGTTGCCATTGGGCAGCGCAGCGTGAAGTTGTCCACAGACAGCGGCAAGTTGCATATAGAATGCATTATGGGAATTTTGTGGCATTTTCATTAACAAGTTTGCCACATGTATGTGTATGTGTGTGTGTGCCCCACCAATAGTTTGTGTGTGCGTGTGTGGTGTCAGTTTTTGCCGCAATTTTAATTTGTTTGCGATTAACACGCAAATTGTACTAAATTTCAAGGCATATGTCTCCACACATCTGACTCACAAAACTTGCGATGAGAGTTCGATTACCACGATTATTATCATTATCATCATTATTATTATTTTTATGTGGCAACTTATCGACAGTTTCATAAAAAATTCAGGTATTTGTTAGCTAGCTGGTTAGTTGGTCAAATATCAGCTAATCTTTTTAGTTTTTATGGGGTTTTATTTTGGGCTTAATGTATGCGAAATTTCGATCAAATGTAATGCATTCCAAAGGTGATAAAAACATTCCAATTGATATAAATTGATTTAGATAAGATTAGAAATATAGTATGGAAAGAAATGGAGATATTTTGAATTCAGTAATTAAAGAAAACGAGAGTGAGAAATGGAGGGAGAGACTTTTAGATAGATAATGATAAGTTAAAAAACAGGTGATTCAAGATATTAATAGATATATGGTGATATATAATTAGTAGGGGATTGAGATAAAGATAAAGAAATATCTAAAGATTGCAGACTACTGAAGAACATATTTTATGTGAGCTTTGTCACCTTCTTTTAAATGAGTAAATGGTTTATAGAGAGGATAAAAAATATTAAAGGGCTACAGCGAATAGAAGTGGTAACACATTTAGATAGAGATGCAATATTTTCAGCAGACTTTAACCTTTTTGCATCTTTTCATAAAGTTTTTGTGAATTTTTCTTTTTTTTTGCCATGTTTGTCTGAGTCTAGCAGCTGGCGCAGAAATTTATAGCTAAACTCGTAGAAAAATAAAGTGAAAGAATGAATCCAAATGAATTTTGGGTATTAAATACGCAGAGTGTGCCCCGCCTGGATGCTTGCAATTAATTAACGGCAATGAGAGATGTTGTTGGCCATTGCTTTTGTGGCTGCCTTTATGGCAACTAATGTGTTTCTTTATGTTGCAGCAGCAGCAACAACAACAGCAGCATCAACAGCAACAGCAACAACATATTGCCGCATTATTTTGTACGTTTTTGTGTGAATGTGTGGGTCTCGACGACTGGCCAATGTCTGGGCTAATTTTCTATTTATTTGACCACTCACACACAGACACACATCGTGGATGCGTCTTGGGCTTAGTCTGACAACAGTAGCAACCACAACTAGAAATAAAAATAATAAGAACAGCTCGCACAATCGGTTAAATTTATGAGTTTCTTGCACTTTTCACAAACTGTAACTGAAGCCATTTGTTATTTGTGTTAACTTTAACTCTGATGTTAAAGTTTGAAATCGTGTGCTTAAAACCGCACCCAGAATTTTAGACCATATTGAGAACTAGTTTAAATTGTTAAATCAACTCCATTCGCCAGTCGATTTAACTTGAGTTGACTTCACTATGCTACGCTCATCAACTTTGAATTGACTCTAATGACATTCACGTTTCTGTTGCTGTTGCTGTTCGAATGCCAATTGGCCAACTGGCAATTGGCAATTGCCTGGCACACGCCTGCTGCCTGCTACTGGACTTCAAAGTATTTGGAGTAGGAGTCAAGGCAGGGCAGAGCTGCTCCTTGAAAAAAATGTGGGCAACTTCTTGGCTCGTGCGTGTTGTCGTTGTTGTTGTTGTTGTTGTTGCTGTTGTTCAGCAACAACCAAAGCTACGACAACAGATCTCATCTGACATGTTTTGGCCTTTTCGTAATGACTTTTGCTATGATTTATGCTGGCTTTATTGCGGCTCAAGTGCAAATTCTTATACCCTGTAAAAAGGAAAATTATTATTTTTTTGACCTATTTTATTTATGCTTCCAATTTACTTTGGTGTAATTTAGAATTGTTCTCTCATATGTTTCACTTTTACTTGGAATATTTTCAAATTCACAAAAATGAACTGAAAGTTAAATAACATTTTTGATTATTTTTTGTGACTTAAGAATTAATAAAAGCATGTTTAAATGTATTTAATATCTTTTTATTCAATTTAAAAAGGATTTAAATTAATTTCAAATTATTTAAAATCTAATCAAATCGCATATTGATGGACCAAACATGTCTAATTTAGACTTGTTTACTGGGTATTTCTATAGTCGAGCAGTTACAGTTATTACGCTCTTAGTTTTTATTTAAAATACGTACTGATTGTTATTGTTATTGTTTAGCGCCTGTCAACATGTGGGCCGCTTTACAAACGTTGCTGTTATTGTTGCTATTTAGCGAATTTTAATTAGCTCGTGTGTTGGTCTATAAAATGCACTATTTCTATTATTATTATTACTGTATAATGAATTCTAAATTAATTTAACTAGATGTGTGTACTTGAACAAGACACGATTGTAATTTGCTGCAAGGTCCAAGATTCATTTGTATCTTTCTCTAGTTTCTCTGTGTATTTCACAGATTTATTTAGACTTCTACGTAAATCAGAGGCTGTTGGCACAATTTGCACAATTTGCGCAATTAATTGCGCTAAAATTATGAAATGGCCAGAAATTTGTGTTGTTAGCTTAGCCGCAATTTGATATCAGCTGAAGATTGCACTGTTCAGATATGGATAAAACGGGTTGCCGTTTTGACCATTTTAGGGGCAGAGCAGCAACAAGCATTAATAAGCGTAGATCAGCAGCAATAACAACAACCACTTTTGGTTTCACATTACAACTAACAAGTTGTTGTTGCTGCCGTTGCTGCTGTTGCTGCCGGGTGAAAATTGTTTAAAACATTTAATGCCATTAATCAATTTGCAGTCGGCGACGTTCGTGTTCCATGCGATGCGAAGCGATGCGATTTGCGGTCAGTTTGTGGGAGCAACAATCGACCAAAATGTGGTTGACCATTTTCATGGATGCTGCTGCTGCCAGTAAAGACTCGCTAAAATGAACATTTCTCAATTAAATGACTTGTAATACATCATTACCAAATTAAATTGTTTAAATATTGTTTCAGTTCAATGACGAAAGAATTTGAAACAAAAAATTTAAAAGTATTACATTTAATGTATAAAATGAATTAAATAGGGGAATGTTTATTGCATTATTATGAGCAGATATGTTTTTTTATGCAAAATATGATATTAATTAACTTATGGTTCAGAAAATCATTCAATAATATTATTTAATTTATAAATAATGCTTAGTGCACTCTATCAAGTTTTCACTGTGCTATCGTATTGCATTACCCATAATTTTCATTTGCCTAACATTTCCTCTCTCTAGAGCCGCTCCCCTCAACGATAAAACAAATTCGATTTAGTTGTAATAAATAAACAACACTTGCAATTGAAAACTAGTTTTACTTTTTTTTTGAGGGGGAATTGCAAATAAATTACTCGCAATTTGAATATCATTTCCTGAGAGTCCCGTCCCCAAAATAAATCGAAAGTGAAAAGTAAAATATTTTTTTGCACATTTATTTTGAAGGGAAATACATAATTTTTTCGTAATGATTTTGTTGTGAATTCGAACTCAACTTTGGCATTTCGAATGCGCAATCGTAGCAACCTCCTCCTCCTTCCTCCAATTACAATGATTCATTTCTGTTGTTTGATTTTGGTATCTAGCGGCACTTGAGGCAACAAATTGGCAGGTAGCTTTAGCCTAGTCGGTTCAGTTGAGTTTATAGGCCTTCGTCCTACTGTGTGTATATCACTTGAAAAGTTCAAGCCCGAGGCTTTGGAATTATGGCTGTTAAGGGGGGCGTGGCACACTGTCTGTGTCTGGTAGCCCAAGTGCCAAATTTAATCAATAACTAGCAATGGAAATGGAATTGCAATTGCAGCTAAAATACGAGAGTACACAACACTTCACTGTACAGTCTGCACTCGTCGCAGCATTGCTCGTAAACAATTGAAAATTGTGTCTTGGGGACGACGATGATGACGACGACGACGACGGCGATGGCAGACACAGAAAATTGATGTGAAAATCGTGAGGTGCAACCATAGCGAATGCACGAAAATTGTGTACGTCTCTTTGGTATTTCGATATTTATTTTATATGTATTTCAAATTTATTGTTAGGTGTGGTCAAAAAACACAAGCAACAGCAACAACAACAACAACTGCAATTAAATTATCAAAATTCAAATCTAATCAAACCACATTTCGAGTATTGTATTGGAAAACATCTCACAAAATGGCATTTGTCGCCTTTGGTTATTATCGTTTTGCATATCATTTGACATTTAATGCAAGTCGTCCAATTCATTAACTGTTTGATCTATTGGCCAACGGAAGAGGCATACAAATTGTCTATCATTTGCCAAAATTCGGCATAGAAACGCAATTTAAGACATGATTTCTTTGCTTGGCAACAACAAATAATTGCTAAATATGATAAATAAATTCATTTACATGCTCTGAAAATAGATTTATGTTAATGCAAACTTGTTTGTCAGCTGGCAGTGACTTTGACTTTGACCAAAATTGAGTTTAAAAGCTCAAAGATCGATACACTAAAAGCGGAACAAGAGTTTAAACTTTTTTTAAGACATACAATATTCATAAACATTTTTAAATGATTTTTCTCAACTCGTTTTTTAGTTGCCTAAATTGATTTGTTATTGATCGCATCGAATCGGAAACAAAAGATACATTTAAAACAGTCAATCTAGTTGAGTTTTTGCCATCACAAATTCATACGCCCCGTGGTACGAATACAATTGAAGCTGTGCAGCTGCTGCTCTGTTGTATTGTGTTTTTGTGTTGTGTTGTGTAATCGCATTGCTTGCACCAAATTGAAGCATTTCACATTTTTAATTTGTACGTGATAGGGCAAATAGTTGCCACTCGATTTAGTCTGGGGGTCGAGTTCCATTTTTGCTTTGTTTTTGCACTGAAATTATGCTGCAGCAATTGTGTTTGTTGTTTCTATTGCTGTTGTTGTTGCCCCTTCATGTTGCATGCTAGCTAACGTTGGCAGACAAATCGTCTCTATTTTCCGTCCGTCTGGCAGTACTTAGCACGTGATTGAAAATTGCAACGGAATGAAGTGATTTGAAGCAATCCAAATGGATGCAACATCAGCTCCGTCCGCATCTAACAAAAACAACAACAACACTAAACAACACCGCTCTTGTTTCTTTCCTCTTCTTCTTCGTGTTCTTATTGTCTACAATTCATTTAGCATTTTTGCATTTAATTTGATTCGAGAGTTGCAGGTTTCTACACCGAATTGTAGACAACAAAATGCGAGTTATTTTGTAGCAGTTTCTCTTCTTTGTCTTTGGCATTAAAAGCAAATTTACAAATTAGTGTGAAATTATGGCCAAAAGTACACAATAAGAACTGAGCAACAGGCAAAAACAACAAGATAATTTGAACAACAAGCAAACTCACCGAAAATAAAAAGCTGCCAAAAATAATATCTAAAAACAACAAAGATGCTTGACAACGAATTCAAATTACTCTAATAATTTAGAGAATTAATTTCTGTTCTTATTGATTATTGTTTGGTGACTTTTCCCAAACACATCTACGTCGAAATAAAAAGACAACCAGCCAAAAGTAAATGCTCAGCACTGTAAAGAAATGGTTTATCATATGGAATGATTACTGTAGTCTGAAATACCTTACCAATGCCAAAAGAAGACACACAGATTTCATAGAAACAATATTGACATTTAATAACCCAGATGACAATATATATGGTGTCGAAGATCATGTGTAGAATATTCGTAACCAAATAAAATCGCAATAGATATGTCAGTTTCTGCATTGGGAATTAATTTAGTTAATCAAAGATGATTTATAATAATTTTTGGAGCTTACGAAAATGACGCCAACGAGGAGCATTGAGGTGCCAACGAGATGCATCATGTAGCCTAATCGACCCAACATCCAAAATAATTTGGCTTTGCTGTCTGTGTGATTGGAGAAAGGATTGCTTATTAACTTAGCCAATTGAGCTGCTGGTCTTGTGAACATTACATTGACCCAAGCATAAACCAAAAAATATGAAGAATATCTCAGTAATGAATATGAGAACACAGCCCAAGCGCAGATCAATGCAGCAACAACAATGTGTTGTAACTCTTTTAAACATCATGGTTCCTTATTGTTTTTTATATATATTTTTGTGTGTGTTAACTGAAGCAAAAGTCATAGCCAAGCTGAGATGCCTCAAGCTCAGCTGAGTGTATGTGTTAAGTACACACACATGCATGTATACAAATTTGTGTTGGCAGCGCAAGGTCAAAGTCAGCTGCTCGGAACCGTCAAAACCAAACAAAAGCCTAAATAAAAAAAACGGCCAGAAAAGCCTTGTATATTGTGTGTGTTATATGTTTAATATTCTAATTTAGCTTTTGTTCTGAGAAGTTGTGTGTTGAGAAGGGAAGGGGAGGAATAAGAGAGAAGGGGTTGGCAACTTCAATTTGACAAGACGAAGTTACCGCCTATAAATTACATATAGAGCTCAGCTGGAGTTGGCATTTTGTTAGCGGGTGCTTGGCATTTAAATTGGACTATATCTGCTACCCACTTAACTGAATAAAATAACAATTCAAACAGCTTTTAATTAACAGTCAACAGCCCGCAGTTTGCAGTCACACGTGTTTCGAAAGGTTCCAAAAATAATAATCTCAACAGACATTAAAATTCATTAGCCGTGTTTCATTAATAGGCAATAACAAACCATATCGAACATTTATTTGTTTCTCTTGACCAGCTGCAAATAAAATAAGACTACATATAAGCCAAATGTTGTTGCCCAAAATATCAAAAAGTCAAGTTTTGCTACAATTTCGCACGCTCTCTGAATGGGGGCGTGGTCTTTGCTTAGGTTGCTCTGTTGACCCGGCCAAAAAAGGGCATTAAAGATCACTTGTGCCTTGTACTATTTGAGTTCGATCTCAAATGTCAAAAAAAGATTTGAGTTAATTTTATTTGACTTACCTTGCCGTTGATTTACTAAACAGCCCTCGCTGTGAACTCACACAATTTAGCAGTTAGTTAATTGTGTAATTGTTTAATAATAAATTTAAAATTTCGCCGATAAGCGCACAATAATATGACTAATTTCGAGGCAGAGTGAGAGAGTGTGACAGAGAAAGGGGTGTGGGAGGGTGATAGGAGACACGTAGCCATACGGTCTGCTGTTTGTTGTTGTTTTTATACTTTATTTTTATGTTTCATTTATATATATTTATTTTTGCACGCTTTTGTTGATGTTATATAATCGACAAACGAAAGGCGAAGGTGTAAATAAGAATGCAATACATATTATCAAATTTGAGTAACAAAAAATAAAGTCAACAAATGGCAGACACAATAACAAAGCCTACTTTAATTAAAGCAGTTAGACTAACAAATACCCTGCAACTTAAAGTGCTTGGAAAGTATTTCTTTAAGTAAAAGTTGCAATTTACAATATATATTTAAATATATATTTAAATATTAAATATTTGATGTTAAGAAAATAATTAAATCTTCTTTAGTTGAACATTTTCTATCACTTACAGGGTATCAATGTCGAGCAAAAACATTCTCATATGCATTTGTATGTGTTTATGGATATTTATACTATTGTTAGCAGCACTTGAAGTCGAGTTTGTTTTAAAAATAGTCGCTGCTCTGAGTGTACTTAAAATTTGTTATTGTTATGGCGCTAATTCGATAAGAGGCCTTGCACTGGGTGAAAGATGAGGGGGAGAGTGAGTGAGAGTAAGTATTGCACTCTCTCTTGCTCCCGCTTGAAAGCCTAGGTTGAGAGATAACACATTAATTTGTTGTTGCTTAAACAATTAAAGCAACGAAAAAAAAGCAATAACTTTTAATCTATTCAATGTCAAGGTCAGCTCAGACACATATATTCGCAAAAAAGTAAAAAAAAAAAATTAAAAAAAAAAACCCCAACAACAAAACATTCGTTTGTTTTGCTGTCGACATTTCTTCTTTTTTCTCTGTGTTCCTTTCACTCTCTTTCCCTCTCTGTTTCGTCTTCTTACTTTTCTTCGCGTTTTCGTATTTGCTTTATATTGAGAATTGTTGATAACTTTATTTGCCTTGGCTTTATGCACAGCAAAAATAAAAAAAAAGCAACGAAATTCTTTAACAGCCCGTGACAAAGCACGAAGACAACAACAACAGCTACAACTTGAAAAAAAAAAAAACAAAAAAAAAAAAAATACCAGCTTTAAATATTATATTTGCTTTTATTTATTTCAATTTTACATTTTTGTTACCCCACTTATGTCTCGGCTTTGTTTGTTATTGTTTGCTTTTCTTTAAATACTTAAATTTTTTATTTCTTTTTATAAATATTTAAAAGTAAAGCATTCCAAATGACGTCATTAGAGATTACATTCGTTTCATATGAAGAAACAATACATAAGCGTAGATAATCTAGTATAAAATGGTGATAAGTATTTCCCTTTGGCTTGTAGCTGGATTAGGTCATTCTTTAGTAAATTAAATTAAGATTTCACAATTCCAAGAGTCACGTAATATAATTTCGGGTTACACATGTGTAGTTTGTTTATCAACTATAGTTCTATTGGTTTTAGTCATTGTCGTTTTCAACTACGTGGCTAAAAAGGAAATCTTTATCTTTGGCTGAGACGGAGACGACGTCACTTTGTGCAACTTGCAACGTGCATGCAATTTCCGTTTGCTGTCAAGCTGCTGCCAGCATTCGATATGAAATTCTATGGTTGTGATTGTTGGAGCGAGAGGAGAGAAGTGGAAGAAAAGCTGTCATAATAAATGCAATACATATTTATTTATGTATCATAAGCATATTTTGTATACCCTGGGAAACGGAAAGCGAAATGTAAGAATACAAATTCATAAAAAGCATAAAGAATCTGTCTTAGAAGGAATAAAACTGAATATATCTTTAGTGCAATACAGCATACCTCCCAGTCTATCACACTTGCGACTTTATAAAGATTTATTCACAATTCTATTTTTTTTTTAAATTGCATTTTCTTATCTTTTATATTTACAGCTCGACATCTGGTTGCAATGGCATCTTCTCACGTCGTGTGGATTTCTCATCATTCAATTTGCTGCCAAAGACGCGTTTGAATTCTTATCAAGTTAAGGTGAGTTATTGCCACAAATTATAAAAACTTTAAATACATTTTAAAATGAATATAACTGAGTTCTATAAATAGTTAATTTTATTATTAATCAGCATCAGCAACTACAAATGCTGATTGTCGCTATTTTTATTTGTTGTACGACAAAAAGCTCATTCACTTAAACTCGTACTCGTTTGTACACTCAGTTCTGCATTCATTCACAAATGGACTACTTTAAGTTCTGGGAACTCGACTCGATAAATGTCGAAAAAGAGAAACTGCCTGCCTAGGCAAACTGGGAATTGGATACGCTCTTGGGGCAGGCCATGTATACAACAGGGGGGAATATGGACCGAGGAGGGAAGGGGATCTTGTTGTTGTTGAATTGTTTGCATAGCGTAAAAGTTGAGATAATTTCCAGCTGCTGCTTATAAAAAAAATGACAAAATTCATAGGAAAAAAAAAAGAAAACAGTGCAAGAAAATTGTAAGCAACGAAAGCAAAGTTTTTAGTTTTATTTATTTATATTCTGTTGTAATTGTTGTTTAGGTTTCACAATATTTTAGGGTATTTTGTGTAGGGGAATTTTTCATAATTATTACAACAATATTACGCAGGTGATAATTATGCCACTAAAATTAATTTAACAATTAAATATTTTCGAGAGTATTTCTACTTCGTTGCAGTTAATTTAAGAAAACTTTAGCTGTATTAAATTTCTGTTTACACTTGTGTCTTCTGCAAATGTCGACAAATTCTCTGTTTCTGTCATATAAATAGCTGCCAAATCAGCAGTTTGAGTTGAGAGTCGAAAGATGAAGACTTAATTTCAATTGTAGATTGTTTTGATATTTATGCTGCGGCTGTGGATTTTATTGATATATGACGTGACATTAGTCGAGAGGGGCTATTGAACTGATCGGGTTGATGGAGACCACACAAGTTGCACAAGTGGCAATTAGACGACTCTCTTTCGCTCCCTCTCTGTGGCAAAAATTTGGCTCATGAAAATATAAATGGGAAAACTCTCATATATGGAGATAAGATACAATATGCAAAGCCTTGGAGTTTATTTTGAATATTTCAGGATTGGCGCACATTCTCGCAGGACACAACAACCAACAATAACAGCAATTGCATTTCAGATAATGCCCAAGTACAGGACGAGGAATGAATGTTGTGGGGGAAGCAGGAGGAGCAAGGGGTGCATAACAATAGCAAAATATTTGTGGCTACCTGTCGCTCTGCTCTCGGTTGTGTATGTTTTCGCTCTGAATAACTGAATGCGAATCTTCATCTATAGCTGTATCTAGATAGCTGTGTACGTATCTTTGTATCTTTGAATCCCTGGCCAACTTATGTGTTGTCTGCACGCAGCACAGCAGCAAGCTCCCAGCTGCTTTTGTCTGGATGCTTTTAAAAACTTTACAATTCAATTTTTTCGTTTCGTTCTCTCTTGCTTTTTTGGCAGTCTGCCGCCGCCGCTTGGCATGCATTTCGAATTGCATTTTGTATTGAATTTATAAATATTTAATGCCATTCAAAATGCCATGCAATCGTCCAGACCAAACCCCCCTCCCCCCAATTCAAACTCAATTCCGAATCCGTATCCGAAGCGTTGGCGTATTAAATTTGTATAAACCTGCCATGACTAACTGTCTAGGATTTAACCAAGAATAAGTATAACTTCGAGTGGAACAAGAAGAAGATGAAGTGAAGGCGTTAGCTTGGCAAAAAGTTTTTAAAGCGAACCATGTTAGTTTCTTTCATTCAGCTGCAATTTCAAGGGCTTTAAAAGTTTTATTTTTGAAGATGTCGGCGGCACAGACAATCCAAAGTTTTAGGTCGAAACTTAAGTTAGACAAGTTGGACGTCAAAAAGAGATGGGAAGAGAGAGAGAGGGACAAGTAGAGAGATATCCCATTCAACTTTTATAAAAACTTTTGAAATAACAAAAATGAGTACAATCTTTTTTTTTTTGGAACTGATTGCACTGATTGCAATGATATCCTTGGCCTTAACCCTCAGCCGTAACTGTAGAGCATTTGTTTGCCCAAAGGATTAACCATAATCAAACCGGTTTGACTGGCTCTCGTCATAATAATTAACACAAGTCAACTTGTTAATCATTCAGCAATTGGTGACTTGATTCCCAAAAGGGTTGCTCTTAAGCCGCATCGCTGATTTTTTAATCAAACCATATCATTGACTGTCTGCGAGTCCTTTCAGAATTCCCTTTCCGTTCCTTTCCCGGATCCCTTTAACATTTCCATCAGCTGTCAACATTTCAGTACTGTTTTTGTTTTTTTTTTTTTTTTTGTGAATTTTGAACCCAACTCGTCTGAGTTTTAATCAGCTATAATTATAATTAACAAAGACTTGGCAATTGCCCACAGGAAATTTGTTGTATCTCGAATTCGGGTGGTTCCTTCTGCGTGTTTTCATTTGGACTTAAGTCAACTTGTTTCATCATTTATTACGCGTCGCTTTTTAATGCCACATCTGCTAATTGTTAACGGACATAATACTTTTATTTCCCCTTATTTTCTTACTCATTTGGGGTGTACTCCTATACGATTCAAAGTGTAAATTCATTTATGTGTGCTAATCAACTGGGTGGGTAGATTGGTTTACAATATAATAAATAGAAAAATTGAATTACTAGCTAGGTTAAATTATAGACATGGAGTACATTACTTAAGTCCTCATTGGGTAGATTTTTCTGGGGTAGATTAATTAATTGTGTATCGTTAAACTAGTTGTAAAGTTAATTAAATCAGATTTTACTCCGTTTCATAATGTTCGGGGTGTTAAAATATTTCTTTTAACTTATCATAAAATACTATTATTCTTCTTGTTTTACAGTCGACAATTCTTTGTTCTGAATCATTTTGAATTAACGCTTAGTATATGCCAATCAATCTTTGTCATTGCATTCCACACAAGCAAAAAATACAGCCAAAAAACGAATAAAAGCAAACTTTAAATAAGAAAATAAGTTTTATAATGATTGATGAGCACGTTACTCTGGTTCTCAGTGTGTGGCGCACATGTGTCGTGAATTAGAGCTCAAATTTCGCAATACAAATAGTTAAATACGTTTCACAAATATTTGCAAAGAACATTTTCTGGCCATTTAATACATTATTGTTTTCTATTTTCCTAAAAATATGTTCCAAAATTTATTAGTTTTGCTTTTTAAACAGTTTAAAAGTATGTATTTCGAAAAAAGCGTTTGGTCTGAACAGATGTTGCAGTTCCTGAACATTTCCGTTTCGACAGTCAGCGATTTCCGACATTTTCCAAAAGGGGCAAAACACGCTCAGCGGGGGGCGTGGCCATTCAAATGGGCTGAACCAGTTGGTCAGACAGTTTGCCGCACGTTGTCCGAGTATTTTGCACGTTAGTTGACACTCTTTGAGTGCTGACACTTTGGAGATTGATTGTGCCCAAATGTCAGCGCCAACAAAATGTGGCAACCCATAAACGTGTGTGTGTGTGTGTCTTTGTGCCACACATGAAATGCGTCTCGTAGGCGCCAGTCCGAGAATAATTTATGCAATTTTGAGGCTCAAAAAGGCAACGAAAAATTGCAGAGCCAAAGATATTTATGCATGCATATGTGATAGATACATATGTGTGTGTGTGTATGTAGAGATGTGTGTTTGTATGTGATACTTCAGTTGCAGTTGCACGTTATTCTTTATGACCATATCACTCATTGCAGCTTTTTGGCTGACATTTGGATATGCTTCGCTGATTTCAATGTTGCATGTCAAATATTCGGCGACTTGTCTCTACCTCATGTGGGGTCTCAGTGCAACATTTTGTGGCAGTTTATTCCCTGTTACTGAATAACATTCAGGGGTCCTATTGATTGCAATTCGCAAAAAAAAAAATTCTTTTTGATTATTAATTTTTATTTTTTTTTGTTTAAATAAAAAGTTAATTAAATTTTATTTTTTAAGAAATAAAAAAAAAGATTTTTTAAAAAAATATACAGCAAAAAGAAAATTTTTTAATAACAAAATAATGTATTGAATTTTTTTTTTTAAAGAAAAAAAGTTTAATTTTTTTAAAGAACTTTTGTTCTTTCAAACAATGCTGAGCGAAAATTTGTTTTTAATTTTTGAAAATGCAAGTAAAATAAAAATGCAAATCAAACTTAATTAAGAAGAACAAAGCAAGCATATTTTAAGGTTGAATAATTGCATTTGTAAACCACATTTAAAGTGCAACAGTTTATGCAAAAGTTTTCAGCCACGCCCACACGTCGGACAGAGAGACAGACAGCCAGGTAAAATGGCTGTTGGCCATGATTGCCAGTGAGTGTTGAGTGTTGAACATTGAGTGGCATCTGGAGTCTGGAGAGTCTGCTCTTGGTTGGTCTGTCAGCTGAAAATGATGTGCGTCGTCTCGTTGCTCGACTGCCTTTAACATGACATTTATTGTAACTGTCGCAGCTCCCCTCGCTCTGTACTTGCCACAAGCAACATTGTCACACGTTGAATGTTGCTCTTGTTGTGTTGTTGTTGTTGTTGTTGCTGTTGCTGTTGTTTGCTGTTGTCATTTAAGCATTTGATGTGCATTGTGGTAGACATGGGCTGCAGCAGACGGGCGCCATCAGCATTGATAGAACTCGCAGTCATTGTCATGGCAACATGTTGCCAACATTTGCTCTTGCAATGTCTGACAGACAGACAGATAGACAGTGTGTGTGTGGTGTGTGTCTGTGTGTTTCTCCCTCTCTCTTTCTGTCTCTACCTCTATTTCTGCCTGTTATCAAGCAGCCATTGTCATTTATTTCAATTTTTGCATCTTTTGCCTTTCCGGGCGCAAATTGCTTGCAATCAAACAAGCCAGAAATTTGCTCAAGTGCCAGTGCCACGAGACGTTGGTAAAATGAATAATTATGCGTGTTTGTAAAGCTGCCTTCTCCCTCACACAGGCACACACACACACACCCCCCTCTCCGTCTTTGGAGGGTGACAGCTCAGACTTGGGGTATTGTTTGCGGCTTGTTTCTTGCGCTTAATTAAAATTAGCCCAAAGCGTACACACAAAGATACACAGTTTGTATTACACACACAACGAAACATTTGTTTGTTGGGTCAATGCACGGCTTACATCCTTTTTTGCCAGGCAACAATTTTGAATGGCATTTTGGAGCGTACAAAAATTTCATTTCAATTTTCTTATCAAGTTAAGTTGTTGTTGCCACCTTTTTGGTGTAGGTGACATTTCCCGTCCTTGGGCCTAATGTAAAAGCAGGCGCAGGATAATGTCGACAGACAGACAAGGATAGACAGATGGGGATAGGGAATAAAACAGAGATTAGATCCGAAAAGCGAGAGCGACATTGAAATGTTGTTGAACTTTTGCCAAATCCACATAATGTCAAATTGTTGTAAAATCATTAGCCACAAGCTGCTGTTGCTGTTGATTCTCTGTTGGCCTGTTCCATGCATTTCATATTGATATTGACTTTATGTCAGTACACACACAATCACACACATGCTTGAATTTTGTTGTGGCAGCTTTTGGGAGCGCTAATTGTAACGACAAATGCGACGCGCGCATTAAACAAATTAAAAATGCATTGACTTTGGATGTTAACGAGTACTCAATATACTCAGTCATTCATTCACTCACACAATAATGTACTTGTCTAACCTAAAAAAGAAAAATAAAATTTAACAAAATCAAAACAACAACAAGTAATACACTTGAAAGTAAACCCACACACAAAGCGTGAAACGTAATTTGCATTTGCCAACAATTAAGAATTTGTTTACAGTCCTCAACAACAATTCACAACAGTAAAACAAAACAAAAACTGTGCAATAAAATCAACGCGAATTTATTGTATTTTATTATTATTTTTTTTTTTATGTACCCTATGCACATTAAATACAGCAAAAAAGGGTATAATAGAAATTAGACAAATAGTTAAACACGATTCTATGAGTATCTATCAGTCGATCATACCTGATTTTTGTTGAATTTTATTGGTGTTTGCTATTGTTATTCTAACAAAAACTGATCTGTCTAGAGCTCTGCTTGTAAAGTCATCGATTCCACACCCACAAACAACAAATACAAATTTAAAGCGTCGTCTGGCAACGATATTTTTTATTTTTATGATTTAAATTCAATTTAATGTACGAGTATACAAGTGCGATGCCCCTCATAATGTTAAGTATCGATATACAAAAGCTAGGCTTTGTTATCGGTTCTGGAATTTCTGAAAACAATAACTAAGTGCAACAAGGTCGTTATGTTCGTAAAGTCGTGACTTTTAACGAGTAGCTAATATCATGTCAAGATATTCTTTTATTAAAATTGCTTAGAATTTGTACTCCATAAAGTTTTAACTATTCCACTTATACAATTTACTATTATTGCAGCTTAATATTTCGGAATGCAATTCGCTATATTTCTTATTGCATGATAAAATTGTCTCAGCTATGTTGTGAAAAATTTTAGCTTTCTAGGCTCAACCGTTGGGCCTACACAATGATTCTCAGTCAGGAGTCTTATACATTTAGATTTATCATATTGGAAAAGAAAGGGAATTCCATAAACTTTATTATATTGTTATTGTTGCAATGTTTGAACAATTTTCCAATTTATAAATTTCACTACAATTTTTATTTCTTTCTTATATATGTAAACATTGTTTTTGCAAAAGTTAATTGAAAATTTTTAAGGTTTGGCTTGCCGGACATATTTACGTTGCATTGTTTGTTGCATGCAACGCGGCGTGGCAGCAGCTGCTGCTTGCTGTTGTTGTGATTCGCAGTGAACCGCAACGGTTTGCAATTTTTCAAGTTAACGCTTCATTTGGTTGCAAGTGAAATTGGCCCCCGCTGCGTGACGCTCAGAGAGCGAGAGAGAAAGAGGGTGAGAAATAAATAGTGACAGAGAGAGAGAGAGAGGGGTAAAAAGGGTGCACATTTTATGGTTTTTATTTGTAAATTATTAACAACATTTTGTGTTGGTTTAACAATTTATATTTTTAGTATTATTTTTTGTTTTTTTTTGTACACATGCAAATAATTTTCTTGCTGTTTGCGGGCAACTCGAGCAGCGACAAGTCAACAAACTTTTGCAACAAACCATTTCATAGGAGCATTGTTTCAGTTGTTGTTGTTTTTGTTGTTGTTGCCTGGTTGCGGCTGCAATTGAAGCTCGTCTCAGACGGAGACACAGACTCAGACTCGGTTTCAGTGTGAGACTCATGGTTTGACAGCTGACTGACATAATGTTCGCTGTAAGTTTGTTTCCATTGCGCTGATGAGCAATAGTCATCATGATGTTCAAGATGATGATGATAATGATGATGAGCGTCAACTGTTTGACAGCGCTCCCAAGTTGACGATGATGATCACAACGAGCTAATGACCCAACTCTTGACATCAGTACAGTATGTAGTATATAAAGAAAAATGATCGAATTGCATAGAAGTTTTGTAAAACGAATTCAAGTTTCGTTTGCTATATTTATTGAATATTAGTTTAATTGTTTGCCATAATTTCGAATGACAGCTTTGAGATTTATGTGTGCGCGACTCTCAAGAGTCTCGAGACTCTTGATTGCACTTTGAGTTTTGTTGAACAATTTAATTAAAACATTTGCCGCAACGTTGACGATGACATAATCTTGCGCTCCTTCTATCTCTATCTCTGTGCCACCCTCAAAAACACGACTCGAGAAACACCTAAGGCCTGTTTCTAGTTGTTGTTGTTGATGTTGTTGCTCGGCATTGTCTCGCCCCCAGATGTCTATTAGAGAAACTACTCGTTAGAGTCTGAGATACATATGTATGTTTCTGTATCTATAGACTGGCAAGTATTTAGGCTGGCGCTGTGGACAATAAATCTGATTAATGCGCAAATAATTTTCGATCCAAGGCAAGTTTCATTTCTGTCTCTCTGTCTATGTGGCACATTTAAGTAGCACATTTAACTTTTATGTTTCTGTTGTTCACTTGACTTTGATTTATTTGTGTGTTTCGCTAGTTGCGACTTTTGCAACATTTTCATTTTAATTATATTTTTTGCTGTTTATGTTGTCAACATATGGCCAAGACGACTGTTAATTTTCAATAATTATTTTTAAAACATTTTTCGCATACTTTAATTGTTTATGTTTTTCTTATTTTGTTATTTTTGCTATGTTGTTGCCAAGGAAGCTTGGGAGACACGCTTGAGGGCGTCAAAATCATTTCTGTCTTTCAGCATTTTTATTATTTCTTATGCGGGGTCGTTAATGAAAATAAATTGCTTAATTTGTAGAGTTTACATAAAATTTAAAGTAATCTTAACGCACTCAGAATATGTCTGTACATTATATTTTTTCTTTGTTGTGCACATTTACATGCAAAAAATATAAAATATGTTCTTATGTTTGGAATGAGGCCACTTTGTGCATAAACAAAGCTATGAAAATATTAATTAGAGCGTGTTGTGTAGTGTATACCATAGTCGTAAAAATGCCAGACTTGTGTCCTTAGCAGCAGCTGTATGTAACTGCAGAAGTATGTCGAGGTACGGATATATAAATATATATATAGTATGTAGACTTTATGCTCATAGGTACAACGCAATTTTCCAATTTATTTTTGTAGTTTGGGTATTTCTTTTTTTGTGGTTTTTTGTTTTTTTTTGGAGTAGCTCATTTCCAGCTGCTTCTGTTGTGGCAGGAAGTTGCAGGAAGTCATTCACTCATCCACTTGGCCAAGTCATTCAGCCGGCAGCAGGAACACAGGCTGCCAGTCATTGAAAACTGCGCCAAACCAAACGCCTGCTGCACATTATTAACTTTTGTGCTCAGTTGTTGCTTCTCCTTCGACGTCCTGTGCTTGAGGTCATTGCGCCGCAGAGCAGGACTCGCTTGCAACAGCAACAGCGGCAGGAGCAGGACTCTTCATGTGCTGCAGGCAGTGCCCGAAAAGCCGCAGAATGAGCCACTTTAATTATGGCCAATCATTTATCATAAAACGAAATGCCATTTGCAAAATGTGAGAGTCATAAATAAGCAGCAGACTTGCTTTAAAGAAAGCAAAAAAGAGTGACAGAGAGAGAGGGAGAGAGTAAGAGACAGGGTGATAAATAAAAATTGTATTAAATAAAAAACTAAAAACAATAAAGACTTTTATTTTTGATCTTTACTAAATCGATTAAAAATAAGTTCTTTCTAAACTTGGCTTATTTTGAGTTATGCTGATTAAAATTCAAGTACTAACTTAATCTCGATCAAATTGAACTGTCGTTATTTTACTTTCAGTCTGTTTCACTAATTTTTTTTGTTGTTACTTTACGACCGTTTTAATACAAGTGCATCCTCATTTTCATTTTTGCCCAATCCCGCACACAATGTGCATCTAATGGACTGTACAAAGTCTCTGGCAGCTTCTAATCAACACAAGACATCGTGCCACAAACACACACACATACACACACACCACTCACACATACCATATATATACAAGACTGATCAACTTCTTGTCTTCCTTATGTCGCATAATCCAACGATAGTAGAAAACTGCTTTGATGCAATGCAATGTCTTTTATGGACAATTTGTATGCGTCGCCCTTTTGGCCCTGTTTCTGCTTCTTCCCCTCTCCTTTGCCTTGGCCTTGGTCTTGTTCGTGTTCTCGTCTGCCATCGATGCACGAAATTACCAATTTCTGGCCATAAAATGAAAGAGGGAACAAGTTGGCGCCATTATCCAAACTCCCGCCATTCCATTCCGGCCATAATGCGCTTTAAGCTCATTTTATTACCAACATTATGAGGTTATACGGCTAAGCTTTTGAAACTACTTGTGCTGTGCTGCACTGCATCCTCTTATCCCTCTTGCCCCTCTCAAAATTTTCAATTTATCGAATTTTTAATACATATTTTTTCTTTGCTTTTGTTGTTGGCCGTCTGCAAAGTTGCCAATTAGGCGCAAAAGTTTTGCATAAACATTTAGCGTCAGCTGACCACAACTCTTAGCCCTGTTGTTGGTCAGCCAGTGACCTTAAAACGAATCGTTTCAACTTGTGCACCTGTGCCCAAACTCCAACTTGAAAAATAAACAGAAGCAAAAAGCCAATCAATTTTATGACAAAGCCTCGTCGTGAACTTAAAAAAGCCACATTGAAATTCTGTTTAGAAATTTAAATAAAATTTCAAGAAAAGGAAAAAGAAAAACAAAGGGAAAACCAAATAATGAAACGTGCTACTTTTATTGGTCTCTCAGCTCTGCACTCTGATCGCAGCTATTTATTGTTCCGTTGTCGGTTCAGACACCTTTATATTAAATTGTGTCTGCGCAAACGAAATGCCATAAAATGGCAACTTAAAGCTCAACGATGTCAGTTGCCTAACACCCAAGGATCCGAAGTTCCCACGCATATACAGCGAGAGGGAGAGGAATGCTTGTCCTTCGTTTAAATAATATATAAATGCGTCAGACTTGGGGGCTAAAAGTCTGCGTGCCGCACATTTGCCAAATGCCTCCCGGCGGACAAGGAGGAGGAAAAGGCGCAACGCACGGCCACAAGGTCAAAGCACTCGACAAATACGAGTACCAGTCCTCGAAAGACGAATAGGCTCCTGCTACAGCTGCTTCCTCCTCCTGCCTCCATCCTTCTTTGCTTCCGTCCTTCCTTACAGTCTCCCAGAGCAGTTTATTAACATTTTACGCAACCCAAAATGTCCCAACGCAACAACATAAACATAATAAAAGCAGAGTCAAAGTCAATGCCGAGGCAAATGCGCCTACGCAAAGGCCAAGTGCAAGGACAGGCGCCTATCGAGGAGTCGAATTGAGTTCAGTTGAGCTGAGTTGGCTTTCATGGCCATGGCCATGGCCATGTCTGCTGCCTGCCTCATTGTCACGGCCATGGCCATGGCCATGGCCACGGGAATGCGAATGCCGGCCGGCTGCGTCGTCAGTCAGCAAAAGCTCTTTTTTCAGGCGCCTATGCTCCCTCTGACGCCTGCGCAATTGCTGCTCTCTCTTTTTATTTCTCTCTCCCTATCCCTCTGTTCCTTCCTCAGCTCCCTCCTTTGCTGTGTCGGCTCGGGTTTAATGTCCTTTGCAGCCGTATAGATACTTTTGCTGCATACTTTTGAAACAACGCCTCCTTTGGCCCGCAGCAAGTTTTTCTTGCTTGTTCCACGTGTTTTGTGTTTTGTGGCTGGCAAATCGAGAAAGTTGTCGACATTGCTTTCCCATCCCCATCCCCTCCCCTCCCCGTCACCCGTCTCCTTTGCAGGACTAATGTGCCAGGCTAATGACGTCCCTCCTGTCGGGGAGTCCCCGTGTGCTGTCTGTTTTATCCTGTCTATTTTTGTACACTTTTGTCTTTTTTATAGCATACTTTATGGCGCTTAACATGTGTTTACGCTTCTATGAGAGACAGTCTCTCAAGTATTTGTTTGGACAAATTAAAAAATGTAGATTTATTATTACTTTTTTATTTTTCTTGACTTTTTTCAAATTTTCTTTTTTATACAAATGTTGTCCCATTTTATTCAAAATAAATATGTGAATATTTTATTTAGTCAAAACAATTATTTGACCAACTGTTTGATGCATGTGTGTTTGTGAGAAGGAAATACCCATGCGTTGTTTTGTGTGCTGGGACTTTTGGCTGACTGTTAATTTGCATGGGGGTCATTATCTGGCATTTGTCTTGCCACCGCATGTTGCATGTATTTCTACCACATAGCATTGTTGCAACAGCGTTTTTGCTGCATCAGCAAACAAATGGCTGGCAAATAAAAAAAAATATATTTTTCGCTCTTCACACACGCGACAATTTCCCCGCTCAATTGTCAACTCCCACGTCCCCTTCCCTCTCTCCCCTCCCCCGCTTTGCCTGCGCTTGCAATGATTAATGTTAAGTTTTTTTTGCTTTGCCTTTGCTCTGTAGACTATTTGCTTTTATTTTTTACAATGTTCGCTGCAGTTTTTCTTTCATTTTGCTGGCGTCGCGTCATCAGAATTTTAATTTTGTTTAATGAAAAATTGCGTGTTGCATTTATATTATTTTTTATTTATATTTTTTAACGTCTCTGCAACGAAATTAAAAGCGAGATTAACTGAGCGACAGAGTTGAAGTTTCATTTAATTGCCATAAGGAAAGTGAGAGTTTTGTCAGGCTGTGGGGCGATTAATAATGATGTTGATGATTATGATTATAATGATGATTATTTTGATGATGACACTGTATGCAGCTGTGGCATGCAGTCGCCTGCAGACACGGATGAAATACCCTTCCACTTTCCCTTCCCATTCCAACACTTCATTTTGATATCCTTCATTTGCGAATGATTAATGAATCTTTGACGTCATGTAAATACACTTGCGGCTTCTCTGTAGCACGCAATATGTAAATGATGATGACTTTTTTTTTGCCAAAAAAAAAAAAGAAATTATATAGAAAAGGAAAACTTTTAAAAGAAAATTGCTGCTTTTACATGGCTTTGTCGCAGTATTTCGCGAAAATTAATGAACCATTTTGACAGCTGTACATTGTTATTTGTTGTTGTAATTTTTAAAAATCACTCATTTTCATTTTTAATAATTTTTTTTGTATTTCACAAATATTTAAATGAACATTTTTTTGGCTTAACGCTTTGTTAAAATTTTAATGATTTTGTTAATAATTTTTTTCGCTGCTTTTTATGATCATTAATTTAAATGAACTTCAACAGTTCACAGTGGGGAATCATTTGATATGGAAACTGTAAATATCAGCTGGACGCCAATGCGATTGTCAATTAATCATTTGGTCAGTTGGCGATTTACATGAGTTTCTTGTGCGTCTTTAATGATTTTAGATGAGCAAGGAGAGGGGGAAGGTACTGAGACAAACGCTTTATTTACGCTTCAGCACTTGCTTCCTCAGCGACACATCCTCAGCTTCAGTTCGAGATTCAGTTTCCGCATCCTCTCTCTCACTTTGACAGTGTCTTCTTCCACTTGAGCGACGGGCGTCGTCTGGGACGCTTTGATGCATTAATTTCTTACCTTGTCTGTGTCATTGTGTGTGTGTTGTGTGTGTGTGCTTGTTGGCAAATGCATCCATCATGAATGAAAATCTTGCTGACGCCTTCCAGCAGCCAAAGGCGTCAGACTGTAAACTATGAGATACAGCAAACAGCTAACAGATACAGATACAGCCAACAATTGCAGCTGACGCGACTGACTGAGTGACAGTGAGTGCAAATTATTTGCCCACAAGTATTTGTTGCCCTTTGGCAGCACTTTTTCAAGTACGTTTTGTAGAATTTGTTGTTGAGCTTATTGTGCTTTTATTCTGGCAAAAAAAAAAATAAAATACAAGTAGCAGGAGAAATTCTCTTCTCGACAGTCACTTAAATTGCCATTTCAACAGCTCATTTCGCATGCTATGCTTAAAGAGTCTCTGACTCTGACTGCCACACCCACCCCGCCCAGCGCCTCCTCTTTATCTACCTATCATCCATCTACCTTGTGCTTTCACTCAGTTTACTTTTGGCCTGCGGGTTCGTTGTCTGCTCGGTGTGTTTGAGTGTGTGTGTGTGAATTCCGCACGTGCAAATCCAAAAGGTAGTTCAACTGCCATTTATCATACGCACCGTTGTACGAGTATACATGAGTGTTTGCGAGAGTATTCAATACGAAATAACTGCCAAAAATTGACGCGTTTGCTGCACATGTTAAATGCGACTGATCAAAATGCACAACAGGCAACATTCTGTCTTACTTCGCCGGGCAATGACGCCAGGCACAGTGGGTCCTTGTGCTCAATTAAGCTGAAGCTTTACATTGTTAAATAATATTTATATTTTGTTTATCGATACGTAATAAGTTTCATGATTCTTTAGTGCTACTGAAACTCTTCATTGCTTATTTAAAAGTTGCATGCCAAGTAGATTAGGGAAAAAGATTTAATACACATATTTTTATCTAATTTAAAACTTTTTGGAAACAAAATACATTCAAAAAAAGTTTGTTGGTGTTTTTAACAAATCTGTTTTTAAAATAAAGATATATACTTTATAGAAAGAAGCCCACTGTTCCGGGAGGAAAATGTGGGAAAAAAGTTAAAGTGAGGAAGGGAGAGAAAGAGGAGGCCAGTTACCAGTTTGAGTTGTGCTTGCGACCACATGCTGTGTGTGTTGTTGTTGTTGCTGCTGCTGCAGCAGCTATTCTTATCTGCAACAATTTAGTGGCACTTCCTTACGCCATGTCGCCGGTCAGCAAAACGTCAAGAGCAGCCGCAACAACAACAACAACAACAGCAACGAGTAGAGCAACAACTGCTGTTGTAGGTTCATTGCTCGTTAAGTTATTGTCACCTTTATGGACGCTCGACCGGGGTCCAAAGTGTCTGCACAGGACATGGCAGTAGACTTGGCTTCTAAGTGGTTTCTTTATGCTCCTTTCTTGCTTGCCAACTTGTTAGTTTTTTGCCCCCCCTTCTTCTCCTCTCCTCTCCGTTCACTCTTTGAAATTTGCACCTCCATGCACAGTTAGTTGTCCGTCTATAGTTATTGTATTGGGGCGTCTCTCCAACTGTCGACTGACTCTCAAGTTGTTTGCTGTTTCGTGCTGCAGATGTCGCGACGCTGATAACAACTTTTTTTTTGCCGCATCGATTCGTTTCATTTCGTTTCCTTTTTGGCAACAAGAAAATCAGCAGTGAGAGTGGGAGAGATAGAGAAAAAAAACAGTGTACAGAATAAACTGTAGCTGTAACTTTGTTGCTGCTGCTGTCTTCACTTCCGTTCAATGATTTATACAACTTGCCACAAAATATAAGCGTGCACTTAACTTGGCTTAATAATGCATTTAATCAGACGCTAAGTAAACGTAACTAATTCAATTTAACCAACTTTGCTAGCTTGTGGCTTCTACTAATTATCTTATTTACTTTGTCTAATTAAAGTTTCTTAACTCGCTTTGTCTGCCGCTTTCTCTATTTCGCTCGTCACTCCCTCTCTTTCTGGCCAACCCTTTTGTCACTTGCATCGATTACAAAAAATTGACGGGAATTTTATGATTGATGAATAAATTTTATTATTTTAATTCACAAAATTAAACCACAAAAATGAAAAGCACTACATATGATTTTGAAAAGATCTTTAAGTAATGATTGCATTAATTTTGTTTTTAATATTATTCAAAGCCTTAACAAGCACGCTATCCCAGTTTTTGATAGCTGATAGATGATTGATTTGTGCTGATGAACGCAGCCAATGTTGCACTTTTTATTTAATATTCTTGAGCTCGACTCGAGAATCAATTTCAATACATCGATTTCTTCTCTCCCTTGAATTTATTTGTGCTCTAATAATTTGTGTTGCATTTGCGGCGTGGCACGTAGCAAGCAGCTTTGACTGTCGGCAATGGTTCAATAATAAATGGCGCTGGCTTTGTCAGGATTACTATTTGAAGCGTGATACTTGAGCTGATCTCTTCCCTGTCCTTTTGCCATACTCTTTGAGTGCTTAATAAATTGCACCTGTGCATGACACGATGCATGATGAAGTGGCAACTTCAGGCAGCAGCAGCAGCGACATCAAATTAATTAAAGTAGTTGCACTTTAAAGACATCTCATCCCGCTCTATTATAATTCTCATTCTTTCTCTTGGTTTCTTTGATGCTGCAGCTTTCGCTTTTTCTCTGTCTCTTTTTTTTCTCTTGTGAACTGGGCGCCAGTCTGGTTGACTGCCAAGACAACGCGCTCCTTTAGAGGGGCATGGGGCAGGAAGCTGACGTGCCACACCATTTCCGATTGCCTGTTTGCCAGACATGCATTTTTATGCACTGTTTGCCTTTGCCGTTGCCTTTGCCCCGGAGATGTTTTTTCCTACACATGTCTCTATGTCTATGGCATTTTTATGGGCAACTTTTTATTTGCACCTCATAAAATGGCAAATGCGATGCGCCGCGATGTATGCAGCACTAAACACAATGCCGCCAGACGGAAAAGCTGCATAAGTATGCGTGCATGTGTTAGTGTGTGTGTGTCTGCCACAAATGTGATATTTATGACGTCGGTCGCTGTGTTGCCTGGCGGACGAAGGCTGACAGTTGCCGTTGGCTTCGTGTTCTGTAATGGAAAAATTCTGCTTGGATTTTTATTTTATTCGAGATTTTTCACACACACTGCTGGGCGAAAACTTTCACTGTGCAAAATCAGCTCAGCAGCTGCTCTAATTTATATATGGCAGACAAAACTGACCTGACTGTAATTAAAATTTAATTTCAACATTGCAAAAAAAATACTATTTAATTGATATTAATTTCAAATGTGTCTTCTTTTTCTTTGCAGGTATGTTTCGACTTTTCTACATAGTTGCCACATAAATCTAAGTTGCAACAAGACAGGGTGAAGGGTGAGTTGCACACGAACGCAAACTTTAACGATAAATGACTGAAACTAAAACTTTATACGTAGACACTAAACAAAGTTGCAGTTGGCTAAAATAGACTAGAAACGTTGAGACTTTGGCAACTTTCCGCTTTGGCCACATTTGATTAAAACTTGCAAATTAATTACTTAAAATTGGCAAACAAATTTCGTAAATAATAATAATTAATTCTAAATGGAGAGACGACTGAAAGTTTATGATTTTTTTAAAGGGTCAAGTTTACTTCTGATACGGGATCCTAAGAACAGTTTAAAATTAAAGGCGTTTTAATGACTTGATTTCTTAAGGACATTTCATCTTCACTTTACAGGAACACGTCGAGAACATTCAAATATTTTATAGACCAAATTGTGTCATTTTCCGAGTCTCTTAGTGCTCTTTTTGCTCTCGGGCATTTTATTTACAACGCATAAATGCGCTTAATAAACGCGTTGCACGTTGCGCGTTGCACGTAGAACGTTGTTGCAACGTTGTGCGTTGTTGCACCTTCATGAAGTTATAAAAAGTCGAAATAGTTTTGTCCAAAGTTCCGCTGCATTAAACTGGCGAAACTTTATTAGTTGCGACCTTAACGAATTTCTCAGCACATTTCACATTGCTCATACGACACGTTGGCTGCGCAGCAAGAGCTTGAGCTGCGTTGAGTTTATGGTCGCACATTTTATTAGCAAAGCAACACTAGTAAAAGTAAAACCAACAACTGTGCTTAAATTTGTATTTTTTGTTTTGTTTTTTATTTTTATTATCGCATTGCACATTTTTTATTGCCGTTCGTTGTTCGATGTTGTTGTTGCGTACTCTAAATTGAGTTGCCGCTTGAGGTGGCAGCTCCAAACGGTTGATGAATCTTTACAAAGGTGAACAAACCGCTCTTGCCCATTGTTATTGCTGTTTTTCGAGTTTTCAGAGTGTATAGAACTCTGATTGTGATCAATTGACGCTCGGTGTCGGCAACTATTTGCGTCTCTATTTGTCTGAGAGTTTTCTATTGTTCAAACGTATCTGCGGTTGTCTTTGCCTCAATGCCAATAACGCGTGGAGTCCTTTATTCAAACGTCACATCAATTTTGGCTGACAAGCGACACGTTTAATTTTTTTTTTTTTTGGGAATGCTGCGCAAATATCCTTGGCTTCGTTTACTGCGCATTTTGATGTTTCCTTTGAGACGCAGTTGACAACTGCGCAGGTTCTTTGCGCTTGATTGCCCAATTCGTCCTAAGATATATCCTTCAGCAATTAATGGCCACATGGCGTCACCATTTGCCAAACGCCAAGTCAACGCAAAGTCAGTCAAAACGACTGTCGTCAGACAAAAGAGGGCACAATAAAAATACAAAACGAAGTCCTTTCCGTTTGCTTAACCCTTTTGTCGTGCAAACAATGTGTCCACGAGGGAATGAAGGATAGAAGGATACTAGTTTTCAAACTTGTTGACATTTTATTAGCAACACGAGCCGCATGACGCAACTGTGATAGGAGCTTGGAGTTAAAGCTATGAAAACATATTGTAAAAATAAACAAAAGTCGAAGTAAAATATAGAAAAAGAACGCAGAATGTTTCTAAAACCTACCTTTGATTTTTACAATTAAAAAGTGTATTGTTTATTCAGTTAGTAAATTTAGATTCCTCAAAAACATTCTATTTATTTTGAAGCAATTAAAAATGTTAAAGTTGAATTAAAGTATATATCCAGATTACATGATTTTTACCGCCCAGTTAAATTTACTTTTCAATCAACATAAAATTCCATTATTATCGCCGAAATATGAAACTTTTATTATTCTTCTGGTCGAAAATGCAATTACAATATAATATTCGGGGTATATTATTATTTTCACTTATATGAGCTTCAGGGTTGTCTGCCAAGGATGTCTGGCAGTCACGTGCAACCCTTGATGCTGTTGCTTGCGGCATGTGTAAACTGCAGTTGGTTGCACACAATTTGTGTCTGTTAATTTATGCAACAAATTTTAATTGCCTCTCAATGCTAAAGTGCAGAACGCCGTTGCATAATTGCATGCACATTTCTTCTTCTTTTTTTCGGCACATGTCCTTGCAACTAAATTGGAAATACATTTAAATATATAAATGTAGATATTTGTATTTTGTTGTTGGCAATTATTTGCATAATCCGCACTTTAGTTACAGTCGCAAAACGCAACGTTGCAGGACAACGTCGCTCTGGGATTAGCTGCTGCTGTTGCATGCCCCCTTTTGCCTCACTGCACACGAATACTTGTAGTTGTTGCTGTTGTTGCAAGTCTGCCACTTGCAAGTTGGCAATTTAAATAAATTTTATGCATTGCCAACTGCGAACTGTGCACACAAAAATTATGAATTTAAATGTTGCGTTGATAAATCACACAACGAAATGGAAATGGTCTTGGAAAATGTTTTCATTTTCACAAACTTGTCTCGTTTTCTCATCGCTTTCCCTTTGGCAGAAGTCACTTGAATTTACTTTCGGTCGGTCGGACAACGTTGTCCTGTTCTGTCCTGTTCTTGCCACAAACCTGTACTCCTCTCGAGTCGTTCAGATGTCGCTGATAAAGTGCATTTGGTGCTTTTGATGCAAATGACAACGGCAACGTCTGGAATGGAATGTTGGATAAAAGGATGCTGTAAAGTTAAGTACAATTGTTATATATGTATTTAGCATAGACCAAAGCGAAGCTTTAAAGTATGTCCAACTTTGGGGCTGTTTTAATTGCTGTCGCAAAAAGAAAAAATGTAATTAAAAACATATTACACACATTTCACTTGCAATCGCCGTGCCCTTTAACAAGTTGTGGGATGTGGTACGTGGCATGCGACAGTTTGTTGCCTCCTTTTATGTGTCCTGCATATTAAGTGGTCTTCAGCTTAAACTCAGACGCTTAAATTATGCACAAATTATTTTGGCTTAAAGCTAAAATTTACGTCAATTATGCATTTTATATGCAACGCATTTGCTTTGGCGTCTATAAAAGCGATTTATGACGAAAAGGATACAATTTCAATTAATTTTAAGCTCTCCCACCGTCACTTTTCTCTTCTCTTACGTTCCTTTTTGATAGAAAAAGGGTTGCAGACGCCATTAAGACTCATAACTTGTGTTTATGCCGCTTTTAAACTGAATTGCGTGGGCCATATAAAGCGGATTAAGCTCATAAGGCAGAAGAGCGCCTCAGATGCTCAGCTGCTGTATGAAAGTCCACTTCTGAAATTGGTCGTGCTAAAATAAACTGCGAGACCACTCGAAAAATCATTCATATGAAGAAAAGAAAAGTATTGTTTATAAGTTGATAAAGGAACAATTACTGTGGGGTTGTTAATGTTATAAAGCTATCATTTACAGTGGAATAACTTTAAAGATGTTTCAGAGATTATAGATTTAAAATATTGAAAAACAAATCAAAGAAATTAAAATCAATCTTTGTCGGTCGGAACTCATGTTTCTGGTGGTCTATAACCAACGGATAGATTTTATATATGAAAAGTCATCGATTAAAGTTAAATTTAAATCAAAATACCTAGATATTATTTTTGAGACTATCTTTTGAATAATAATCATAATTACTGCAGATGCCAATCTCAATTCAATTTAATTTATAATCATTATGATTTATTTTATAAATGCCACAACTTGGTTCTACTCTCCATATTAAGTACCTTATCCCACATTTTATTACAGAAGTGCCAACATATTCAATCTTTTCTACCTGCTCTCATACGAATGGATTCGTCTTAAATTTCCCCAGAGCAGCTTCTGAGATTTCATTTGCTTCTTCTTCATAGTGTATACATATATAAAAAATATATATTTTTTAATTCTTTTCAATGAAACCCAACAAAAGCAAAAGCCTTATCGCAATGGCATGCTACCGAATTAAAAAAAAATATTATTTACTACCTCAAAAAAATGGAAAAAGAGACAACAAAAAGAATTGCCGCATCGCAAGTTTTGTCTTTTTGGCTGTCGCTGCTACCTGAAGGGCGAAATTAGAACCTGAAACAGAGCCAAAAATATAAATAAAGAAAACCAGAACCAGAAATTCTGGGATCCATTGTTGTATTGCCAAGGATCGATCCTTTTGCCAGGCACTTTGAAGAGGGTCGTTCCTTATATGTGTGTGTGTGTTGCAGTGGCACGTTGACGTTGCGGCTGCGCATTGTCGTGATCTCAGCTTACCCGGCAACTACAACAACAACAAATACAACAACAACAATAATGATAGCATTGACAATGACAACCACAAGGCGCTTATCAGATTACATAATGTGACATAATTAATTTCGAAACGCTTGGCCTGCGGCTTTCTCCCAGTCTCCTCTCCTCTCCCTTCCTCTGTCTCACTCTCATCTCGTGTCTCCATCTCGCTCTACACATATCTAGGTCTATCTATGTTGTTCGCTAGTTAGTTTAAGGGTCATGTTTGCGGCTAGTTAATCAAATTTGGGTCATCAGTCACACGTGTAAAACGCATTTTCCAGCTAAAAATCTTTAAAGTGAACACCTTTAAGTCATGTTGAAATGTGTGTGGCTATCGCAACGCTGGAAATCGGTAATCAAAGGGCTAAATACGCTTGAAATCCAATTTTGAACATTTCAACAACTCTTGTAGGCATATATTTTATATAAGAATTATTTTTTATCAGGCCGCACATAAATCAAGCAATTGCCCCAACGATGGACTCCCATATAAAAAAGAAGATACATATATGCGTATAAATTCATATGTCTGGCAATCCTCTTTCTCCCCCTCCTCGCTCTGATCATAAGTCTCTTTGCCTTTTGTTTCAATATGGACAATTTTGTTGTTGTTGTTGTTGTTTGGCTTGGACTGGCTTTTGTAATAATTTTATTTATCACAGAAATTGTATCGTCTGCTTTTGGTGTTGTACTATAGTTCTGTTTCTGTCACGCGTAAGACAATGAGACATTAACCCAAAAAGAGTGTAATTTGTTAAAATGTTCACAAAGAAAAAGAGGAAAAACCGTGTAAAGTTAAATGATACCCTGTAAAATACAAGATAAGAGACTGCTAGTATTTTATGATGAACACAATCTATAACTATATTTGGTATTTGATGAAACTACATGCCAATTTTGGTCAATCTAGATGTAACTAAATATCTACGATGAGATTTAATGGGAATTCCTTTTAGGGTCAACTTACACAACTTTATGATAGTCCGGCTATGCCATTTTAGCAAGTACAGGGTATACTAAAAACTGAAAACAAACTGCAAATTTTACTAAGTGGCATGACAGCTACGCATTAGGGAAATGCACACAGAAATAATACTAATATAATACTGTTGTTGCTGCTGTCGTTTCAGTAGAAATTTACATGCAAATTTAAGAGTGCTTTTGTTGCTGAATTTTTTTGTATTTTGTATTTTTATTGTATTTACGATTGGACGGCATCCGTTGCAAACAGAAATACAATATATATCAACGATTTGCATAAAATTATTGAATAAAAATAACCAAAAATTACGTCATATGTGGCCAACAATAACAAACAGTATAGTAAATCTTATTTGTAGTATAATGAATTCCACAATTGCTTTTATATCGACCCAATTAACAGACGCAAAAAGTTGACTGTAAATACCCCAGAGGGTGGGAGGTCGCTGATAAAACATATGTACAATGTACATACATATATTCAAATACTTAAACAACTACAAATATATTATAAGCAATCAGAGCCATTGTTTCAAGGATGTAGAAACCATAAAAAGCCATACAATATTTAAGTCATAAAAATGTGAAAACAAATTGTTTATTTTTTTTTTAAGCGTAAGTTAATCAGTTGGGGACTCAAGGAGGAGGCGGAGGAGAACTTGAACGATAAGAGCATACATTAGACACACAATATTTATTACTGACAGAGGCAAATGCCATGTAATGCCTTCTTATATGTGTATAGTTACTCGTATGTAAGTTGCCACTATTCTCCGACTCATTTCTATGCTACAGGACGTGACTTATGCGTTATATTTCCGAGTGGACGACGCGTCGTATCGCCAGGTTCTGTTTCTGTTTCAGTTTCGAAAACAACAAGTCCATAAACCTTGTCTGGGTCACATGCATATTCACATACATCAAAATGAAAACTGAAACCGTAATATACATTTTGTTGAGCATTTTATGTATTTTTCAAGCGCATTTTTTCAGTTTCTGTTATTGTTATTTTCCTCATTTTTGCAATTAAGAATTATTATTACAAAAATTTAAGAATGACGGACTGTTGACTGCTAGTACGGCAAACTTGGCAACCCTGCCATTAAATTGCCGCTAGTTTTGTTAATTGAATCGTTAAAATGCTCAGCATAATTATCGTCACTTCTATTGTTATTGGCAATAACATTAACATGTGTGTGTGTGTGTGTGTGTGCCAAGTCGTAATATTCACTTAAATAATTACTTTCCTCGTAATGTCATTACATTGCATGTACTCATTCTTATTCATATAATTTTTCTTGTTGTGGTGTTGCATGCTTGCATTTATCATTTTCCATTTCCATTTCCATTTTGCTACACTGCAAATCCATATAAACAAAAGTCAACACACATAAACACACGAAAGCACCGCCCCCAAGTCAAGAGGGCAGCCGACAACTGGATGGAGGTGGAAGGCCGCTTGAGTTCATCGCTCCAAATCAATGCTACCTATCTAGGTAATACCTATGAAATATGAAGGGGACGGGGTGACTTGTCAGTGGCCATTGGCCATACAACTGCAACAACAACAACAATGCAGCCGCTGCACGCATCTTGTCAACATTTTGTGCAATTTTGGACGCAATGCAAATTGTAAAATGCAAAAAAAAAAATACAAATTGTGCACGAGGGCGGTACAAGCAATTTATGACACTGATCACATCGTAACATATTAATTGGATATAAAAAAAGAATGGTTACATTCACATTCCATTTGGTCATTAAGTTTGAATGATGGCCGATTTCACTGGTAACAATTTGCTATGATAAAAAATATTATTAGACACTTAACTTGGTCATGAGATGTGTAGCATGCATAAAAAGCAGCATTTTGTAGATGAAAGGGTAATAAATATTCGACGAAATTAGAACACCTCTTTTTTTTAAAACACTTTTTTAATTAACGCTGTTCAAAAAAATTCTAAAGATATTTGCAATCATTTTTTTTTATTTTTAAAATAAAAAATTTAGTTACATTTTATTTGCATAATAAATGTTTCAAATATTTGGAGCATTTTTTGAATCGCCCTCGTATGCTGATGATGTTGTTGTGTATGCCACATGTTAGTTTGTGTGGCATGCAGCTGATGAGGAGGAGGGCAGCAGCTATTGACACTTGGCCGTGTTGCCATGAAGCTCATTCGGAGTGCATTCACTCCGGCGTACGCGCTGATCTTTGCCAGGCACACGACGGCGACGTCATCACTCGCAACAGTGCTGTCCATTTGCATAGGGCAACCTTGTGATTTAAAATCGATTATAGCAATTTACTTAATTGAATGTGTAATCTACATACATATATCGACAGATTCATTATAATTCAATAGTGATGAAAACAATTACATCTAAAAAGAATGCCATTTGAATACAGAAGGAAGTTTTGGCAATGCTGTGTAAGCTTGAAGTTGGATCGATTTTTGTCGATTTTTACATATTGACAGCTTGCGTTTCAATCAAATGTGATTAATGAATCAATCAGTCATTAACAATAAACAATTTGCATCATCGGCTGTTGCTGAGCGGCTTCAATGAATGACTTTGATCATTTGAATGGCATTGCTAATGCAAAGCATCCATATGTTAAACTGGTTTAGTAAAAATCATAGCATTAATTGTATCAGTTTAATGTGCAAACTCGTTTACTCGCTCTGATGTGATAATGAGACACTGAGTCATTAATTAGTCTAAGCACAGTTCATTAACATTAAATAGAGTCAGGTCTATAGAGAATGAAAAATACAACACCATGATACTTTTCCAAGTGTTTCTATGCACTTGGACTTGAGTGCAGGCCTTTCCCATTTCCTACGGTGCATTTGGGTGCTGTCTATGTGTGTGTGTGCCAGATTCTTGCAACGTAATCTTTTCAATCACACTCTCGAAAACGATGCCAAACATCCGCCGTGTTAACAAAAATAAATTTGTAAAAAAAAAGTATTATTTCGTACATTTATTATTTGTTCTTTCTTAATTTTGATGTGCATTTAAACCAAATTAAAAACAATGCAAATTAATGTCAACATGCGGCATTTAACATTAGAAGTCAAGCAGCTGCATGTTGCACATTACATTGCAACAAGTAACAAAAAACAGGCAACAAGTGCAACTATCAGCTGAAAACATCAAAAGCGTTGCACATGCAACAAAAAAAAAAGGCGAAAAAAAACTAGACAGAAACTGACATCGCTTGTTGCAATTAGTCAAATTTACCCGCCAGCAACAACAACAACACCAAAAAAGCACAGACAAAAACAACAAATGATGAATTTCATTATGTGATTTGCTAATGTGACGCTGCCGCTGTCGCTGTCGCTGCCAACGCAGCTGCTGTAACGGCCAAGAGCGCAGCGGCAGCGACGCTTAAATGAGGGCCGCCCACGTCAGCGTCGAACGTCGAACGTTGAGCGTCGAACGTCGAGTGCAATGCACGACGCGCTGCTGCCAACAACTAAAAACGGCAAATAAAATCCAATGAGAGTGAGAAAGAGGTGGAGAAACGAAGAAGAGAGGAAACAGACGGCAACAACAGCAACAAAAATTTAAACAAATGTACAGGCAATTGTTGTTGTAAAACAAAATGAAATTGTTACGCGCATTACATGACTGCGCTGTCGACATCGCCGTCTGATAATAGCAAAAAACAACAAGAAGCCGGCGACGTCGAACAACGGCACGGCCCAATGACAAAAAGTGTGCGATAGGTCGGTGTTGTTGTTCCTATTTGTTTCTCTCTTTTTTTGGTCGTTTTTTTACTCTGCTTTTGTAGTGGTAGAAGCAAAGAGTAATAAAAGGGTATATGCAGTTTGTGTACATATCGATAGGCTGCTAATAATATGTGTTATCGATATCCATTTTATCTCATTAATAGAAGAAGAAACATTATATAGAAATGTATGTTCATAATACCCAAAAAAAATTATTAATAAAATTATTTAATTATTTCAAGTCTTATAAAAATTTAAAAATTTTTAAAAATAAATTTTGGGGGAATATAAATTTATGAATACAAATATACACTCATCTAACATTTATTTGTACACATTTTTTTTTACTTTAACAGCTATGTAAGTCAAGTCTTTTTAAAAAATATTTCACTAGTACTTTTATGATTATATTATATTATATTATTATTATAAAAAGCAGGAAAATGGGGTTAAAATAGATATTTTTAGGATTTTCAAAATATTATAAAAAATACAAGCGAAGAGATTTTTGAAAATACGAATAAATGTTGGTCTGAGTGTATTTACAAATTCAAATTCTAGAGACTTGTCGAGCACACCTGAGTGCTTAGTTTTATTAGTAAGGGTATTGGCACTTTCGTAGCTTTCAATTGGATTTTTTGTTCGTTTTTTTCTTCTTTGTTGCATTGTGTTTTGTTTCAACTGCTGCTAATTGTTTGCATTTGACTGCTGCCACTGCAACTGCAACTACAACTGCTGCTGTTGCTGCCTTCAATTTGCATGTGTCGCGAGTTTATTGACCGCGGCGTGGGCAGCAAAACTATTTATAGATAAGAAAATGTGGCAAGAGTGCCAAGAAACGTTGCGCAAGCGAACGCGTGACGGATGGAAAACTCAATTGCCATTCTCTGTGTGTGTAAAAAGAGAGAGAAAGAGAGGAGTAAACGCAATTATTGAGATGGCATTTTATTTAATATTGACCAGCAACAAGTTGGCGAGATGTTGCTGTTGTTGTTGCTTATGTTGCCGCTGCTAACCCAACCCACCGGATGTTGAGCTTGCCCCTTGCTGCAATCATAGCGCAAATGAAGCAAACATTTGCTGTTAACAACTTAATGCGCTCGATGGCGTCGCCCCGCTGATTATGTGCCTCAATCAACAGCAACAACAGCAACAACAACAACAGCTACAACATAAGCAACAGCAACAACATGGACTGCACTTCATAATTTTTGCTATCTGAGCTGTTGTCGCGCTCGCTTTTTATTTCACTTTTAATGCAATTAACTTGGCACTTGTCTGACTATCTGTCTAACTGGCTGACTCTCTGTCTGTCTATCTGTCCGTCCGCCTGTCTCTGTCTGCCTCTGTCTCCAGACGTTGCCGTCTTTGTCATTGTCGCCGTTGGTCGTGTTTTCAACCTGTAAGTGGAGTGAAGTGGGTTTTTGCCTCAACTCGAGTTAGTTTGCTTTATGACCAGCTAATGCTGTTTTTATCTGTTTTTCTTGGCCAAGATTTATTTTATTGTTATTGGAAAAGCCGCTCGCAAAAGCATACACACACACACACGCATTCTTGTGAGTGTGCGTGTTAAAAGTTTCAATAAAAGTTGGCAACAGCCGTGGGCCAAAGTCAGCCCCAATGTGGAATCTAATGTTGCTTCAACTCGGATGTGAATGTGGATAAATACGAGTATAGTATCCACTGAATGGATGGATACATATGTGAATGAATGTGCTCTCAGCCTCAGCCTCGGTCTGTTTGTCTTATTAATACACCATTAAAGCGTGATTAATGTTGTTTACTTCGCTTGAAGTTATTAGCTAAATGTGTTAATTATGAGTGCCGATTAGTTAGCTGGAAATGATTGTTAAAAGCAGATGAGCCCAGAGAGAGAAAGAGACAGCTTGTTGGTACTACAATTATTAAATAATATTTTCAATTGTTTTATTCATTACAGCCTGCATTCATATGAATCACTTAACACCTTCACAAACTATTCATAAATAACAAAAACGCGTCCTTCAGTTTTTGTTTTTTGCATTGAAAATTACAAATTGTTGATTTTTTATTTTATTTCACACCAAACATTTAAACACCAAAATCAATTAAAATATGTTTGCCAATTGTCTGAAGTGGGCAGGTTGGAGTTTCAGTGGGAGTCGATTTGAAACTGAGACGAACGAGCGGTGAGGGTAAAGTTAGTGGCCCGTTCATGGTAATGACCGCAGCCCGTACAGTATGTACTACGTAGATGGGTGTCCATGACAAAAATGCATAAATAACAAACGACTAAAAGGCAAACAGTCAACGAGACGACGACAAACACAAACACAAACAAACGACTTGAGCAAACAAACGAGCGCCAAAACGTGTCAAAAATCATTTAAATAACTAATTTTATATGCAACAACAAAAACAAAAACCACAAAGAAGATACTAAAAATGCATGTTAAGAATTTATAAATAAACTTTTGTTTTAACTAAAAACTGCAAGTATAAATTGAAAAACTTTTTTTGTGAATGTTGCTGCATTTCCAGTTTTTATGTTTATAACAGAAATAGAGTAATTAATTTATGTTTAGTTTATGCAAAACTGTTTTTAAAACGTCAGAAAAATACGTATTTAAATGCAGGAATATTTTCCAAAATATATTATTTGTGCAAATAGTTTCTGAATCATTAAAGCGCAATGATATTTTGAAGTTTTTCGAATAATTTAAAAATATTGTATAGAATCTATAGTAATTGTTGCAGAAAATTTTTAATATTTTCTGAATCGAACTATTTAAAATGATTTACAAACAATTTTTGTATTTTAATAGTTGAGTCGTTAAGCAAGCTAGCTCATAAGTTTAATTATTAAGTTGTGGATGTGATTTCCATAGAATGGCATAGTTAACAAATTCCAAATGATATCACGTCTAACTGAATGACATGGTAACGTACAAGTATTCGGTGTGTTGTGTGTACTTGAAAACTTGCAAATGTCAGGCTGAAAATAATTGCTATTGCCATCGCTCCATATGTGGATGAGATGTGTGAAGGGGTTGGGGGAGTGATCGGTGGGCGGTGGGTGTGGCAACGACTATTAGTGCTGCATAATTACAGGCGCTGTGCAACGATGATGACAAGTTTTGGGCCGTAATTTGACCTTAATGAGGCGCCTTTAATTCAATTTAATTACCACCTGTCTGGCTATGTGTGACATGTGTGTGTGTGTGCCTTCTCTCTCTGTCTGTCTCTTCAATTAACACCTTTGTGCATAGACATAAACTTGCATTTATATTGTACATTCAACACACACTCACAAACAGCTGCTGTCGAGTAACATTTTGTTTTTTTCTGTTTTTGTGCATAATTTGTCGTCGTCACGCATAAAACTTAACTGCTCGGTTGACCCTCGCACCCACAACGCGTAGCATTAGACAGACACAGTGGGTCAATGTCAGCAAATGTCGCTCATCTCTAATTTAGACATTCCGACAATTTATGCGACGCCGCCAATAAACATGTTTGCCAGTTGCAATTTTATTAGCCAAGTTGATTGCCGGCTGCTGTTGCTGCTGCTGCTGTTGCTGTCAATTTATGTTTGTGCCACAGACCAGAGTAGAACAAACACACACAAAAATGTTTACGATGCTTGTTGGCCCAGGTTGTACAATATGTAGTCCCAGCATACTAGCTTACTTACTTGTTGCCAATCTATTAGCCAGATCAGCAAAGTCAGCCACAACTCTGTTTTCGGCCAGCTGGCTAAATGGCCAACGGACTCTCTCTGTCTATGGTGTTGTGGCTATCTTCTCCACCATCGACTTTTGGCCATATGTGTGTAAGCTTTAAGCATTTGTCAAATTGATTGCGAAATAAATTGTCGTTTTCTTCTCTTTGACTGTTGCAATTGCCTTTTGGCCAAATTATAGAGACGACTCGACGTTGCGTCGTTGCGACGTCTTCTCGTGTCTTGGCCGTGTGTGTTGCATTGTCCAAAAAGATGATGCATGCACCTCCTTAGCGCTGTCTTACGGTTATCCGCATAATTTAATACTAAATTATAGACTTTGCAATTCCAAAAACACACACAATAGGAGAGTTTCTCCATTTGCATTCGATGTTTGTTGTTGTACGTGATTGCTTTGTTTGGCTTAAGAGATATGCCATCTATTTAATTATAAATAATCACTTAATGTGATCAAAACTGTGTTTTTTTAAGAGTATCTTTATCTTGTATTTAGCTAATTTAATTTAAAATGTTGTTAAAGCCTAAAGTCTTCATATTCGAATTGCTATTAATTTATAGATATAGCAATTATTATAAATTGCCATTTCTTAATGATATACCTTCAGATACGAAGACATAGTTAGTCAGATATATGTTTTGATGTACAAATTTAAAGATATAGAGAGATCTACATGTAAAGAGAAATATATGTTGAAGATAAGTTTGATCAATGAGTAAATACGTTATTTAAATAAATGACAGACAGGTAGATATGTAAATATATTCAAAAGATACTGTATGCCTATTATTAAAAGCTAACTGAATTGTGCTTTCATTTCAATCATAAATCACTTAACTAATCTCAACTTTTTCTACATTTTATTTATTGCAGGTATGTAAACTTTGTGCACTTCCTAGTACTCGCTTTTAAATGAATCATCAACCGCAAGCCGTGAGTATTCACACAACAAAACCGCAAATGCCATCTAACTTGGATATATGTATGAACGATATATGTATCTGTCTATATAAAATATCATTTATAAGTATATGTACATATTACCTTGATATATTCAGAGCTTGTTTTGCTTTTGTCTCTGTTTTTGTTGTTGTTGTTGTTGTTACCCCCACATTGACTTGAGTCTTCTGTCTGGCAGCTCGCATCTGTGGCAATTTGCATAATAAGCGCACAGCTGTTAATTAATAACGGTAACGGGTCAGCTGGCCAATAATAAATACAACAACAACAAAAACACGAAAATAAAGCTGCTTCGGCATAAGATCAAAAGCTGATGATTAAAAACGAGCGAACGACTTTAAAAATCAAGATCCCAAAAGCGTATCACAAATTTCAGGCTTACAGCTATGCTTTATGATAGATACATAGATACTTTATACCCTACTACCAATCAGGTAGGTGTACGTATGTGTGTGTTCGAGTGTGTGTGATCAATTTGTTGAATTCTCTTTCGTGTGGGCGTTGCTTTATATTATTATGAACTGAGCCGAGGGCATTTCCGCTATTTTCGAATTCAGCTTGGAGCTCAGCTTGTGAATTTGTGCCCCTTTTTTGCATAACATTTTTGCAGGCACTGTGCTAAATCAATTAAGAAATCATAGACACGGCCACGCCCCCTCATCCCTCGTCAATTGACGCCGACGCAGCGTCAACGGCAATTTTCGAGTTTGCGGCGCCACCAACGCGCAGCAGTTGCAACCGAAAAAAATACAAAAAATCAAAAAAAAAAACGTTGAATGTTGCAACTGCACGTTGCACTAACAGACACAATACAAATACATTGTACAGCATTTCGGAGTCGAGTTTTGGTGTTGTAAATATTGTACAAAGTAGTCTGAAGGGGAGTGCCAATTGTTGTTGCAGTTGTTGTTGCAGCTTTAGCTGCTAAAATTGATTTGTTGTGGCAATAAAAGCGAACGTTCAATCAAGCATGCCACAATCTGCCTAACAGATCTACAGCTAACTCTTTCGCTCTCTCCTTCTTTCTCTCTCTGTTGGCTGCCACTCAAACGAGATGCGGCAAGTAGATAAGAAGAAAAGGCAGAAATATTTGCAACAGCAATTTGCACTTAAAATTCTACATAAACAAATTCAAAGTACTAATAAATAGTTAACCAAAATCGAAGTTGTTGCTGTTGCCATGCCACATGTTGCTGCAACATATGCTTAGGCATGCTCAAATAAAAAAAAGTGCATCCAATTGACGGCGTGTGTCATAGCTAAAGCTCCATCTCTCTCGCTCTCGCTCTCTCTCTTTCTCTTTCTTTTGCACTTATACCGAGGGGAGTACGTGCCAAACGGCACAGCAAACGTCGCCAAAAGCAACAGCAACATCAACTAAATGAGCGCCATTTGCTGCCTCTGTCTCTGTCGCAGTCGTTGCCGCTGCCGCTGCCCCTGTCGACGTCGCTGCTGGCGTCGGCTGTTGTCGTTTGGCCGCCATCGCAATCTAATGTCAGATAGTTTTGCGGTCGCTAACCCGCCTCACTGCGCCGTTGGTTGCATGTGTGTGTGTGTGTGTGAGTGTGTGAGTGTGTGGAAAATGTGAAAAATAGAAATAGCACAACGCGACACACACACACATGCGCAAACATTTTGCAATTAGTTTGTGCGCTGATGATGAATGCAAATTAAGAAAATAAAATGAAAGAGAGAAAGAGAATCTCAAACACAAAAACGAACCACGACTACTAAATGCCCTAACTAAAACTTAATGTTAAAAAAATATAAAATATTATATTTTTTTAAAATTTCAATGAAAAATATTTTTAGAAAAGGTTTATTTTTTTTTTTTTTTTCAAAATAAGTTGTGAAAATTTTGTAATTTTGACACAACAAGAGCAATATAATTGCCATAATCCATGATCTCTAATGCATTCTACTACCAAAGTTAAGCGCCTCATTAGTGTAGGGTATAGAAAGTCATATAGCTTATAGCTGAAAGAGGTACACTTAATCTTAATCTAGCATTTAAGGCTCAACCTGAGTTTAGAAGCGCGCTCGAAGATTGTGGCAAGAATGAGCAATGTATGTGCATAAGTATGAGTCTCTGTGTGTGTGTGTGTGCCATAAACGCCAACAATTGTTGACATCTGCCACACGCTGTCCAGCTGCTATTTTTGTTCTTGCTGCTGTTGTTGTTTCATCTGTCAATCAAACTTCAGCGCCTTCCACAATTATCCATTCTAATGACAAACGCAATGCAATGTTTGTTTATAAGCAACAACAACACCAACAAAAGATGGCTGCCACATGTTTTAGTTTGACAGAATGCCAAGTGAACTGCGTGGCAACATATGCAGAAGTTGCCCCAAAGACAGGCTAAAGCACTTAAATATATACTAAAAATGTAATTCCACAAAAAACTAAGAACAAAATAAGAAAAAAGACAAAACACACACAGTCCAAAAGATGTCAGGCCACAAATTTTGCGATTGCCTAATGCTTGGGCTACTTGTTGTTGTTGTTGTTATTTGGTAATTATTGCGATTGCGGCAGCTTTGTATGTGTGTGTATATATAATTATGTGTATGTGTGTGTGTGTGTGTGTGGGCAACATTGTTGCTGAGAAAATACTTAAAATGCCAACAGAGCGCCATAAAAATGGCAAACAACAACAGCAAACAACAAATAGCAAGAAACAACAACAACAACAACTTAAATAAAAAAATGCTTGAAACACTTTCAGTTTCTCAGCAGCTCTAAATTTTTATTACTTTCGCTGTTGTTGTTGTTGCTGCTGCTGCTGCTGGCAACGTTGTCGTCGTGTTTTTGTTTTTGTTTCTGTCTCTGCTCTGCCTACACTAACCTATGACAATAATTAGCAAAGTAAACAGCAAAAATAGCAACAACAACAAAACCCGAATAAAATAAACATGCAAAAAATGTTATCTGTGCTTTGGTGCTGCTGAGTATTCTGCTGCTGCTGTTGTTGTTGCTGTTGCTGTTGTTGTTGCTGCTGTTGTTGCTGTTGCTAAAGAATTGAATTCTACGCAATTAGCACAGAGCTCTGCACCTCTCACTCTCACAATGGCGCTCTTCCTTTACTCTCACTCTCATTTAGCGTAATTCACGGCCAGCCGAAAAGTAGACAATGCTTTTGTAAGCATTTATCAGATTGCAATCAATTTTTAATTGATAAAATTTGAAAAATTAATTAAAATATTAAGTCAAACACAATTTTAGTTCTAACTTATTAATGTGATTTTTATACCTTTTTGAAAACAAACGATTTTTTTCTATAATTGAAAATTAAGTGAATAAGCTATTTTTATGTATTTTCATTTTATATTATTTTTTATTTAAACTTATTATTTTGATACATGATTTTTATAATTATCTTCCATTTGTTAATATTATTACTTATTTTATGCAGCTTTTATAGCTATTAAATATTTATAAACTTAAAAAAAAAATAAAATTATTTGCTGAATAAAATTTGAATTGTTTTTATAAAATTCATTGCAGTTATTCAATTGCCTCAAATTTCTCGGCATTCAGTGACTTGTTAGCCAAGTTATGCTGCCAGTTGGCAACATTTGCACCGTTGACTGTGTAAACGGTTTGTTTGACTTAACAATGCAGACAAATTTACTTATGTACAACTCACACACACAATAACGATTATAGCTGCCAATTGACTAGACAATTTCTATTAAAGGCAGTTGATCAAATTACCTGCCTCCTACTTTTCCCCCCCTTTTGACTGCAACTCCTGCTGCCGTTGTCTGTTGTGCAACTGTGCCCCCAGGGGGTCAACACCAGCCATTTGTGGCAAGTATAAACGCTCTGCATGGTCGGCATAACACCCACGACTGATTATGGCCAATAACTTAGCGGTTCACTTTAGCTGTTAACGGCGCGAACCGCGCGTATGCGTAATAATTTAGCCAACAGCTCGAATTGGCCCACATGTTGCGCCAATTAATAATTGCATCTATCAGATAAGACGATCGCTTATTGCAGCTGCTTATCGCGCGTGCTACCACAGCGTGCCACAGCTGCTCCATGTAACAGACAACAGTCAACAATCCACAGTCAACCAGCAAATTGTTCAACGCCCCTTGGTGGAAAAACTTAACATTAACAATGCTGTTGCTGCTGTTTCTATTGTTGTTGTTGCTGCTGTTGTTGTGGTTGCAATTGCAGTGCAACAACTCAATTAAGTACTTGCAACTGTTGCTGCTGGTCATGATCGTGTTTTATCACTCGCTGCCAATCGTCGCCCATTTCCTTGTATCGAAGCTGCCACAAGATTTGTCACGCTTCCACAAACTGCCTCTTATCCACTCTTCCCTCTCCCTTCCCCCTCTGACTGCGCCCACCGCCCACTGCTTAGTTGCAGTGTATTCCATGTGACGTGGCCCGAACTGCAGTTGCAAATTTCGTTTTCATTAAATTTGCCTGTTTCACTTGGCTCATAAAAAAAGCGCCTAAAAATAACATTTAAAAACTTGGCAAGGCAACAACAAGAAAAACCCGCGCAGTCTGCTTCAAAACTTCCACTTCAATCATCTTGTGATTGCGAGTGTGAGTGAGTGTGTGTGAGTGTATGTATATTCATGTTCATGTTGGCTGCCTTTGATTCATTCATAAGCGAATCTCGTTATACCCTGTAAGCAGTGAGTAAATGGGTATACTCGTTTAATTACTTGTAATACAAGCAGCAACAAGCAATTCAGAAATATATAAAAAATATATATGTTTCAATTTATTTGTAACTGATGAATATATTTTAATTTTAAAACAACAATTTATAAAATTTTTAAATAAAAATTCCTACTATAGGGTAACTCTTAAACATTGCATACCTTCAATGCTGCTTCAGATGCTGTTGATTCTGATGATGACGTTGGCTGGGCAAAGGGGCTTCGACTCCGTCGCCGTCTCCGGGACGGAGCTCATTTCTGGCAGCGATTATGCTGATATTTGAAGTGCCTTTGATGCGCATTTCGTTTTTGGCCATTTCAGAATGTATTTTAAAACTGCGAAACCGACGAACGACGCCGCCTATTGATTTTTACGAGGCAAAGGTAAAGTTCGTTGAACCCTGACAACCAAAATGGACCCAACCGGGAGAGAGGTTCAGTCCGTTTGGACAGACAGCTTGGGTAAATTTGTGTGACCATTAATTTTGGTACAACGACAGCTTGAAGTTAACACCAATTAGTCGCATCCTCTTGACTCTTTTTGCCTCACACACACACACACACACACACACACACACACACACAAACATTTGCATTTCATGTCAGCCTTTATTTGATTGCCAAATATATATTTCTGTCTGTTTTTTAACAGTCAAATCAATGCAACTAACTTGACGAAGGTAAAGAGGGAGAGGGAGGAAAGCTAAAGTCATTGACCAGAAAATGAAATTAAAGGTTGACCTGTGCAGTTGAGGGCTTTTCCAATTGGCTTTTATCCATATAAGAGTATTGTCTATTGACGTTTTCCTATGTAGCTATTTAACTTATTTGACATGGGTCAACTGTGGCCAAAAAAAGACAAAAAAAAAAACAAATGGAAACGTTTTCCATGCTGCTCAGTTTGTCTGTATTTTGTGGTGTCTGGCGTGTGTCTTGTGTGTGTCTCCTGTGTCCTGTGTCCTTCGCGTCCTGTTTGCGCTGGGGGCAGTCCATTATGCTGGCTTATTTGTTTTAATATTCGCTGCTTGTCGTCTGTCTCGCTAGTTTTTGGCCAAGTCCTTTGCATATCCCTGCAGGCTTATCGTTAACAGCACATTAAAGGATTTCAGCTTGTAGCCGTCGGCTCTTTACAGCATTTTGCTTATTGACATTTTGTTGTTATAGTTGTTGTTCTAGTTGTAGTTGTCGCTGTCATTGTCGTTGTCATTGTTGGCATTTTGACGCCTTATCGTGGCCATTGTCGTCTACAAACAGATTTGCTTTAAGCCTGGTTAGGCACACACACATAAACACATACACACACAGCAGTCAAAACAACATGAAACTCGTTCCTAAACATATTTCCTGTCTGTCTGCCTTTAGCCAAGTTCCTTTCAAGGCCTCTTTTTCACTTCCTGCCACAAAATATATCATGTCTCAAGGTTAAAAACCGAAATTGAAAAAATCGATAAGAGTTGGCTTTAATGTGTTGCCCCGTGCTCTCTGTCTGTCCGTCGTTCTTCAGTTTGATTAAACCAATCCATCAACTTGACAGTCGCTCGGCAATTCAATCAAAAATTTGCCATGGCATGCACAAAAACAATTGAGGCAAGTCTGTTGCCTCCTAGTCTTCTGGGTACTACCTTTTAGTCTCTCCACTTGAGAGTGTCACTTGAGCAGACTCCTTGCTCCTTTCTCCTGGTTCACTTGATGTGTCCTGGACACGCCCCAATTGTGTTTTTGGCATTGTCTAACGCATTGTCGCTGACAGCATCTCAGCAGAGCAGGACAGATCAGGACGGGAGGACAACGTCGACACTTGTCTCGTCCTAGAGATCTCGACGTGAATATTTTAATGTGCTCCTCGAGAGCACAACGTCGTCGTTTGTGTTAATGTCACTTGGTAAACTTGGCAAACTTTGGCGGCAGCTCCTACTTCCAAATCGTCCTGCCTCTGCCTCTGCAGTCGACTCGAGTCGACTCGAGTCCTGCTCGTTATCTAGCGCCGGCGAACGGCAAAGACAGGCGGCAGCATTGATTTAATGACGTTGACGCGACTCCTTTGACTCCTACTCGACTCTCCCTACCTCCTTCCCTCCCTCCCCTTATCCTGCCACATACTTTATGCTTTATTTATTGATTTAAGTTTGCAATTTCTTTGCCATATCCTTTTTTCTTCTTTTTTTAAACCCTGTACTGAAAGATTAAAAAGGGTATATTAATTTGGTCGAGTGCAAAATGTGCATATCAAGCAGAGACAGTAAGATTGGTATATAGATTCCACTATAATCCCAACAGAACGAGACTATGTATTTAGTTTTCAAATTTAATGTTTTATTTTTTAATTTATTCATTTTTTTGAATACCGATTCAAGAGTTTGCTTATTTGAAATTATATTGCCATAAAATATTTGAATTGTTTTTTTTTTATATTAGTTTCTAATCTAATTTTTTAAAGATCAAATGATGAGTCTCGCACAGTCGAGTTTACTCAACTGCAGTGCTTTCCACCAGCTTATCCTTGAATCGCATCGACTCTCTCTTTTATTTGTGCAGCGCTTGCAAAATTTATGCGTTGCCTTTGCTATCAGCCAGCCGCCTTCTATCTCCCCTCTGTCCCAGGTTGTCCCTCTCCTCGCTGCGGCTTTGTCCTAAGCATCTTTTAAATAAATAACCAAAAAAAGAAATAATACAAAAGAGAGTGAACAAAATCAAATAAAGCGCCTCGCGACCGAACGGTGCAATGAACCTGACAAAACAGATCTTAGCTTCAACTTAAACTGCATCTCTTTTGGCCATAGGTTACTTTTATTGCTTTGCTTTTTATTGGTTTTTGATTTGTCTTTTTACCTCGTAGGTTTCGGGCTGTATTCTCCATTACCAATAAGACGCTTAGTTGGAAATGTAATGCGAGCGTAGATCCCTTGACGGCCAAATTAATTATCGACGAGTGCCGACACGCCTTTCTTCCCTTTCATTCGTGCTGCCTTTTTCTCTTCCTTTTCCTCCTCCTTTTCCTTCTCTACTTTCATTGTTTTGGCTTGAGTTCAGCAAATCGCAGTCATGTTACGCCCTTTGCTTGTTTCTCGTCTGTTGCTTTGAAGTTTTCGCATTTTATTTGTTTCTTACGACTGCATTTGTGTGATGGTTGTGTGTATGTATATAATGAAATTATCTACAATGATAACTCAGCCAGGCAATAAGCAACATGCAGGTCTCCCCTCTCTCTCACTCTCTCTCTGTCTCCCTTTGTCCTTTCTCGTTTTGGCAGCCACTCAATGGCAACCGTCGACGCAGTCGTCCTTCAGTGTGGCAGCCACAAGTTGCCGTCTGTGGTGCCAGAGACTGCAATTTAATTACTCATGTGGTTGCTTTCGGTGCTGTATGCATGTATGTGTATATGTGTGTGTGTGTGTGTGTGTGCTTGCCACAAATGTTATCTAACCAACAACGATGGCAACAACTACAATCAAATTTGGCCATTTAACCAACCAGCTGCATTACATTTCACCAGGGCATACAAATACCTGTGTAGATACTGCACAGTAAAGTTTAACTAAATTGAATTACATTTTGAGATAAATATTAAAGGTATTTTAACTGTTTTTTTTTATTTGTAAGTTTAATAATCTTGTGACATATTCCTCAAAATTAACGTTAATGTTAAATTTAAATAGAGTGTCTACTGTTGAGGCTCCACTGTAGACAGGTCAGTTGGAGCTGACCTTTCAAAGGAACTCGCTTGCCTCTTCTACATGTAAAATTCATTAGTTTCATTACCTTTAAATGTTATCTCTTTCTCGCTCTATATCTCTTACTCTCTCTCTTTCCCTCTCTCTCTCTCTCTCTCTCTCTCAACTATGCAGAATGATAAATTTAAATTTTCATTTATTTCGTTAGCGAGTAAACAGCATACTAGTCCTAATTTGCCGCACACAATTTCTAAACGTCTGTTGAACTTTAAACTTGCAAACAAAATAAAAAACTTACTTTACACCAAAAACAAAACAAGACAAAAAGTTGTCAACAAAAGGACGCCCCTTAACAGTTCGCAGGAGGTCGAGGGTTTTGAGGAGTGGCAGCAGAAGTGGGAGGATCCTGGGGCTCTGTCCTCGCCTCGAACTCGTCTTCGTCCTTGGCCATGTGCTTTAAATCATTTTCATTTTCAACAGCTGCTGCTCCTACGGTTGATGTTATCCTTGGTCATTGTCCTGGCGCTGATTTCGCTGACTGGACACTTATCGCACCTTGTTTAGTCAGTTAAACTGTCAGCTCTCTTTTTGCGTACTTTTGTTGAACTTGCCCCGCCGCGGGGCTTGATTAATTGCAATTTGTGTGGCACTTGGCTGAAAGTTGTAAGTGTGTTGCGTTCGTTGAGAGTGCCGCTAATTATTAATGTAAATGTTTTCACTTTAAATGGACCTCACACACACAGTCCAACCGGAAAAGAGGAGGCGTGACTGTCTGGATGGCCGCTAAACATGCGGCTAATATCAAGAAAAAGCTGTTAATTATATAGAAAATGTTTATGTATATATTTATACGTGAGTGTGTGCATGGGTGTGACTGTCTGGCAAGAGTCATTATCCTGCGAGTCATATGCAGTCCTTAATTGGAAATGCTAATCAGGCTCAACTTGGGCTACATTGCGTATACGCCGCGTCTGACACCTTTCAGAGCGTTGTGCGATTAGTGGTCTCGATGAGTGCTACAAATGTTCATAGGTGGATATTGTGAGTATGTGTGAATGTGTGTGTGTGTGTGTGTGTTCTTTTAGCTAGTTAGATGCTCAAAGCAGCGCTGCTTCGACTTTTATTGGCCTTTAAAATGTCTTGGAGTGCACTGGCTTCACTTTTGGTTGTGTAGCAGCTTTCTTAACTTTCTCCTAGGGGTAAGCTTTTTTAATGTCGTGTTTATTTTGACATTTTCATTATGTGCGTGCTTGTTTGTTCGTTCGTTCTGCTTTTCCATTGCCATTGTCTGTGTCTGCGTCTGAGTCTGGAATCTGGAATCTGTTGTTGCTCATTGTTCTTCTCTTTTTAATTATATTTCATTTTATATATTTCTGCTTTGAAATGTGGCTGGCAAACTTAGAGCCGAAAATTGTTTAAATGCATTTCACAGTCACAATTTCTGCAAGTTTAACTTGAGCTTGAACTTTGTTCTTCCTCCCTGCACAAACTTTAACTTTGGCGGGCAAAAAGTTGGTTTTCTTAATCAAAGTTTGGCCATGAAGTTGCAAGTTGACTTGCAAGTGCAACTCAATGCCCATTTTGGTGGCCATTGTTTTGCTTGAGGTTAGAATTTTCACAGCATATTCCACTTTTTTTTTTTGCTGGCTCTGTAATTAAAATGCAGACAGCCATTTTGCCATTTCAGTTTTGCTTTGCTTTCCGCTTGGCTTTTTGCAATTATAAAGATATGCTCAAGCTGAGTCCTGAGTCGCTCGTCTCTCGCTGATAACAAACGGAATAAAAATAAATAAAGGAAAAAACATAAGAGACCAATGCAAAAAAGCAAAAAATAAATGTAATTTGGTTCAACTGTGCCCCCAAGGGACTGGCCAAAGGGGCAAACCGAGACCAATTAGTTGACTGTAAAAAAAATAAAAATGAAGAAGGGAAAAAGAATTGCAGCGTTTGCAATTCTTAGTGCAGTTAAACTACATACAGCCTTATCAGCCACAGCAGGCGGGTGATAACAGCGCCTATTGGCACTTTATCAGCTGCTGCAACGCATCCAGAACCTTATTAGTTGTGTGTGGTGTGTGTAAAGTTCATTGATCCGCAACGGCGATAAGACTCGGCCAGTGGAGCCCCTATAAAAATAGTCTAGTTTATCACTCATACGCACCGTTCCCGTTCACAGTTGATAAGCGTTGTGCAGCACAGAACAATAATACACATTGTAAAAATGTATATATGTACGTACATACATACATGCATGTGTGTATGTGAATGTTTGTTTTTCTAACCGTTAAATCGACGGGGCATTAACTTAAGTGGAAGAAATTACTGCAAGTTTGTTGTGCCTTCTCTGCTCTGTTTTCTCTCTATCTCTCTCTCTTTTGGCCCTGGCCAAATGGCTTACAGCTCGTTTATGGCCGGGCTTAAGTTCCAATCAAAGCAATGTACTGTAACTTCATAAAATGCATGCCACACGCTCTCTCAAACGAAAAGAAAATGGAAATAAAAATAATAAAAAAAACTCTTTAGCCAAAATGTCGACAAATAGAAAAATAATTAAACAATTAACTTTTATAGTCGCCATGCAATTTGCACCAGTTTTTCGTGCCACAGCTGCCGTTGTTGCATGGAAATTGGCCATAATAAAACTATTAGTGCCGCCAAATGCATTTAAATTGCTTTCTTAACGAAGGGGGCGTGGCTGCCGTCCCATCACTGAAAAAATGCTCCGCTTCTAGTCTGTCTGCGTATTTGCATCTGTTTTTTTCTTTTTTTGGCAAATGCCAGGAAAAATGTAAAAATGTGTACAAAAAATAATTGCCAAAGGGAATAACTGTGTTTTTAAAAAATATACAAAATGGTTGCCCGTGGGGCAGTTCAATAAACTTAGAGAAATAAATTTTTGTAGCATACTTACGGGCGATGTGGAAAAATATTTCGGAAGATTGCATTTAGAAATTTGTTGTAGTTGCTGCTGCTGCTGACGGCGGCTTTTAGCTTTGGCTTTGGCATTGCCAATAAAAGGCCATTATGCTATAGAACATTGAACGCGACGATAAATAAGCAGACTGCTTCAGCAGCAATAACAACAACAACTTAAAAGGGAAAATACAATTTATTTGCAAATTGATATTTAAGGGTCAGGCGATAGCAAAGGCAAAGTCAGCGCATAAATAAGGACACGGAATGCCCGACGACAACAACAACAATAACTTAATTCTCTGACTCAAGCTGCTTTGGCTAATGGCAAATGCAAAAAATACTATTGAAAATTGGATTGGGCAAAATAAGAAAGCGAATTAAAATCGACTGAAAGTGAAGGTTTCGTTTGGCTGACAGACATGGCCAGAAAGAACACTCGAGAGAGAGAGAGAGAGAGATCAATGCTCAATTCTACATTTAAATGGTCGAATCTCTTTGAGAGATGTTTGTTAACTGAAGCATATAATAATTTCTGAACAGATATCGCGAGTTCACTGAACCAAAGCGCAGCGCGAAATGTGGCACGCGAGGCACGTGGCACAAGCTGCTTATCAAAAATGTTGCTCCCAGTGCCTAATGAAGTTATAAGAACGCGGATTGCAGACGCCAAAAAAAGGCAAAATGATGAAAAACATGCAAAAAATATCTACTTATTTTTTTCTTTATTTTTTTTATGTTTTCCTTTGGCAATTGTGTCGCGCATTTGAATTAAGTGCAAATGACACGAGATTGCCAAATGCAGGTGGGGCACATAGAACAAAACGACACGCTTTTAAGCCACTTCGAGTAGCGCTTAAACCTCCCTCCTCTCAGTCTTTTGTCTTGGCCAAAAGCAGAGTCGGTTGTGTCGGTTCTGTCTGGCATTGGTCTGGTATCTGTTTTGGTTCGTTTCGTTTGTTACTTGCCTTCTGGGTTGGCACTCCTTTTGCGTGTTTTTCATTGTCTGGCTGCTGGTTTTTGTTTTTTTTTTAGAATTTATTGAAATGTTTGTTTGTCTGCAACAACCCGCTGCATTGTTGTTTAGCCAAGTCCTAGCACTATGTGCCACACGAAACGCAGCTGTGTCCTCCTGTGCAGCCTTTTCTTTTTCTCCGCTTTTTATTTTTAAATCATTCTATTGTACTTACTCCTAGCTAGGGATCCTGCTGCGTTTGTTGTCGCAAAATATTATTACTCCATTTCATTTATAAGAGTGCCGCCCGCCCCACGCCCAATTTGAACTTGAACTCCCTACCGCCCATTCGCCCATTCAAGCCATTGCTTCATGTTATTTGTACAACTTTTCTCTCTCTCTCTCTCTCTTTCGTTATGGCTTTGCTTCATTCCGCTATCATACTCAGTACATAAAATTGCAAAAAGAGTATAGTACTTTTAAACTATTTATGAGATATTGGGAATTTTTTTTACTTCAATTTTTTGAATAAAAGAATTTCTGTTAATTTAAAAAAAAAACACTTATTTCGAACTGTAAAACAAAGTTAAGTTAAATGAATTCTTTATTATTCCAATAAACTCCTTCACATTTTTTCACTTTAATGTCCAAGTATTACCATCTGTTACACTTTATGTTAAGTTATTTACATAGTCTGTTAACTCTAGTTTTGTCGTTGCTTTGTAAATTTTACACAAATTATGTGAATACAAATAAGCTACCATTTGTTAATTTTTTCGAGGGTATATTCTCGTTGTTCTCCTTGCCAGAAAGCTGCATTCTAAGTTATACTCTTGTTTTTCGTTTCAACTGTTTGGCTTTAGAGCTGCTGTTGCTTTTGCGAGCTTAGGTTGAATTTAAAGCTTATTGTTGTGATGCAGTTGCTCTGCCTGGGCTTGAGGGGATTCGCCTCTGCTGCTGCCACAGGGAGAGGAACAAGAAGAAGAAGAAGATAGAGTGCTCTGGTCTGGGCATGTTTGTAATTCCATTTTTATTGTTAGTGTTATTGTCAGTGTCATATGCCGTTCGCTTGTTCTTGGTCTTGTCATTGGCTTTGAAGGCTGCCAGTTAATCTGCCACTGCCATTTTTGTTGTTGTTGTAATTGTTGTTAATGTTGTTGTTATTGTTGTTGCAGGAGACGCGCAGCTGTCTGAAAGTTGGCAAACTCTTGGTTGGTTGCATGCTATGCTCAGCTGCCTCCTCTGCCACAATATTAAAAGTCATTTGATGTGGCTGCTACTCGGGCAAATTAAGCAGCCTGCTGCCACGCCCACTACATAGAGCCCACCTTGAGTGGCATTTTGTAATTCATTTTGTTGCAACTTTCTTCAACTTTATTGTCTTTTATTGTCACCCACTCGAAAGCGTTTTCTTTTCCTTCTCCTCCGCCTTGAACTCCTACTCAACCAGGTTGGCAATACAATTTTTCAATTTCCACAAATGACAATCGTCAATTTGAGGCTGATAGTTTTAGTTTTTCCGGGTTTGACACGCTGAGGGGAGGCGGGATTGTTTTGACAGCCTTAATAAAATCGTTTGACATCAAAGCGAGGACGCCCACAGTGAAAACTCGCTAAAAAATAAAGTTGCACATGACTTTGCCGTAGGCTTTGTGACTTCAATTTCAAATGTGTATTAATGAGGCGTTACAGTCTGTCGCATAAATTATGTCACACCAAAAAAAGCAACTTAAATATTTAATAACAGTTGGTGAATTCACCTCAGGCAGCCATACAGCAAAAGGAGTCTCATGTTTGTTTACTGTCTGCACAAACACAAACACAGATACAGATACAGATACATGAAAGTATCTAATGGATACACATGAGTATGTAAAGTTCAGAGTCTTTCTTTTGCGTTTACGTAAATAAGTTAAAAAGCATAAAGCCGCTTTATTGCTTTTTAATATAACACAAAGAAAGTCAAGTCTGAAAGGGTCGAAAGAGCGAGAAAGAAAGAGAACGACTGTAGAATAACAGAGACAGACAAATACAATCATATTCAACTTTTTAGGGATACATTTAAAAAGCTGCTTTATAAAAATGAAATTAAATAACCAAATAAAATTAAATAAAATTGGTTGTGTCAATATAACAATATAATAATTAATACTCATATCGAATGAAATATCTAATGAAATCAATTGAAAATTTGAATTTAATTTTGATGCAGACGCAAACGCAATTACAATCAAAAAAAATCAATAGCAGCTCATTAAACTGCATTCAAAACGTACAAACAATTAAAATAATTGATAATGAGTGTATTTGTGTACATGTGTATGTGAGTATTTGTAAAGTGCTATTCGAACTCATTCATGCTCATTCATATTCGTATCTAGTCTGAATTGTGTGGCGCCAACGAGCTGAGGAAATGCCTGACTTGGGCTTAATATTTATGGCCATCAAATGGCCACAGAAAGCAGCAACAGTTTTAATGGATTCAGGCAACTTTTGAGACACTTTTCCGATCCCCGCTCCCCTCTCTCACTCTCATTCTACTTCCCTCCCCTTCCATTGAAATGCAATTTAATTTAATGTGTTTATGAAAATCGTAGCACTTGGAATCGAATTGAATTGCTCTTCAATCGTCCATTGTCTTGCTGAAAAGGGCGATAGGGGTGTGACCTATGTGTGTGTGTATGTAATTGTCAGTGTGTGCACGACTAGCAGATGCCCTGCCTTATTAAGTACAGCTATCCATTATATGTATAATAACATACACAAATGTCTTTTTCCTACGCAGTATAAACTTCCCTTTTACGCTTACAGGGTATAAAAATGTCTCCACTTTGATTTGTGGCACCGGATTGCGAGTGGTTTTCGTTGGTTATTGTTTTTGTTCTATTTTCTTCTACTCGAATAGCGTGTTGATATTTATGGTCAAAGGGAAATGCTGGCAAAGCTGATTTATGCGCTCAATGTTGGCCAAGGAAATGACAACTGAATAGCTTCATTATCGCCCGTTGTTGTTGTTGTTGTTGCTGCTGCTTCTGCTTCTGGACAACTTTGAGTTAATGCACGAGTTTATTGCACTTCGACTTTTGACTTGCTTTATTTCAGTTGTTTTTTTTATTTTATTTATTTCGGCGACTTTTTGCATGCTCCAAAGTTTCTTGCACTTGACAAACTCAAAGCCGAAAACCAAATGAAAAGTTGTCATAGAAAAACAGACAGAAAATACCACAAGCTTTTCATCAACGCACGCGACATTCATAAATTATGAAAATACTGTGTGGCAGTTGCAACAAGTTGTGGCATGTGGCAGAGACAGAGACAGAGGAGGCGCGTTCAATGACCGTTGGTCAGGCAAATTAGTAAATTGTCACGTAGCAAAAGGTTAAAGAAATGTTTTATTATTATTATCATTATTATGTTGTTGTCAGTTGATGGAATGTGTTGTGGGCAGTTGTTGCTGTTGGCAGTTGTTGTTGTTGCTGTTGTTGTTCTATTGTAACCCTAGACACGCAATTGTTTTTGGACTTGGGCAACAATCGCCCAACAACCCCGCACAAACAATCAACTCAATTGCCAGCTAAAACGCTTTCGTTTCTTTTGTTTAATGAGAATGAGAATTTCGCTAAGATATCGCTTACAAACTCCCCCCAATTCCCCAATTCCCCTCTTTGTCCGCTCTCTATTTGTTGCTCCCCTTGAGCAAACTGAAAGTATGGCCAAAAATGTATGCAAACATTGATTAATCGAGTTTAATGCCACCTCGAGTCGAGTTGATTTTATTGTTACCAAGATTTATGAGACAACCACCTTATAGAGGAGGCAGAAGGAACTAAAGGCGGTGGGTGTGGCCTTCTTGAACTCTGTACAAATATTAATTTGCTGATGAAGAGCATCTACAAGTTCTTGGCAAATATTTGCACAGCATAACAACAAAATTCTTCTTGTATTATTTGTGAGTGTTATGCAAAATTTTAAGCGACTCTGCGAATCTTTCGAGTATTTATTTTGTACAGACAAAGCGACTACTTGAAGTTCTAAATGGTTTTACTGCTTAGTGACTTATTAAAAGTGCATTAAACTTGTGTTGTCTCCAACAGACACACACACACACACTCGTACACTCACACACACACACATTTCTTGGTACAACACGTAGAATTAAAGTCCCATTGCTGCAATTGATTAGGACTACGTGTCCTTTAGCATTTCGTTATCATTATTACTAAATAATTCAGCATGTCTGTGTCGTTATTTGTGTTGCCATCTCTTCCACTCTCTTTCACTCTCACTACCTCTCTTTCTGTCTCTTTTTTCTGTGTCTTTGTGCGGTCACCTGGGCAAACGGCAATTACCTGTGTTGCAAGTTAAATTCAACACACACTCACATCTCAAACTTTGATTAGTGTCTGCCACAGTTTGTTCAGTGCTTGTGAGCTTTGCCATATTTTGTGCATCCTTCAACACCTTTTGGCACCTTTTGGGCTATTGACTTTGGTAACAGCTCTCTGGCTCTGGCTCTGGTTATTTGACGGCTTTATTAGAAGCCGCGGCTCGCCATATTGATTATCGATTGGGGAATTGAACGAACGTAGTTGCTGCTCTCTCTCTCTCTCTCTCTCTTTTTCTCTTGCCATATACACGTATGGTTCTGTGTCTGCTTTCAATTTGGCCATCCTGTTAGCCATTTGGCTTAGCCAGCGAGACGCACACACACACTGGTTGACTCGACTGCCTGGTTGCCTGAGCACGTTTGGATTTTATGGTTCATTTGTTGGCGCTTAGACGCCGTCGTCCTGTTTTAGCCACAAAAAAACACCCATACACCCAGACACAACTATATATACACAAGTTTGAATTGAAATTTTAGCCCAGCACCTTGGCATTGTTATAGTTCCATCTATCTCTCCATATCTCTCCATAAATTTGATTACATTTTTATGCTTCCACTCCAAAGGGCTTGGAAGTATTATAACTTTTAGACAATGAAAGTTTAAAAGGCAGAAGAAAGCATATGAGCTTGTTTAATATAAAAATATAAAATTTGCTAAGGTGTCACAGTTAATCAGTTAAAATTACTTTAACTATTTAAAGTTGAAGAAGTAATTTTAAATGGTTCTTAAATTATTCAACATTATAATTTTTAGTTTATAATTTTAGTTAATTATTTTAATGCTTTAAATGGCATTTATTTTCAAATTTATACTCTCGATTTTCGGAATTTGGAACAGCAATCAACTCGTTTTATGGCTTTTAGACTCGTTATCGGAATTTGGAACAGACCCGAATATACAGACTTCCCTATATGTTTTGACCTGGTTTAAAATCATGTTGATTATAAATGATACATAGCAATTTTCTAGAATAAAAAGTAATTGTAACTATTTTTATCTTTCTTTTTTTAAGCCTTATTTTTATTTTGAGTTAAAAATATATCGCTATTTAACAATAGAAACATATATACATTTTAACCATGTTTCTTCATGTTTTATTTGTTTATTTTGAACATTAAAGTTTAAACTGACTGCAGTCTGATTTGCTCTCGAGTCGTATCTAATTCTTGTCAAATTTTCCTGTTGTTATTTTGCAGATTGAGGACGAGGGCAATCATGGCAACGACGAGACACGCCTCTTCATCCTCTCCTCCCTCGCCCAGTCGCAGATGAGTCGCGTTCAGTGCATTTTGTGTGAGGAGCCGTTGCTGGTTTTTGATCGCTATCCGTTGGTCGATGGCTCCTTCTTCCTCAGTCCCAAGCAGCATTCCAGCGGCTGCATTGAGGTAAGTTAAAAACTAGTCGACGTCGCGTCGTAGTTCATCATTAATAAATGTCAAATGTTGGCTTGTGACACCCACGTGTGTGTTGCACGCCGCTTTCACAACGCCCACGTGCCACAAGAACTTTCCAGCTGCAATTGCAATTAGCCTCAGATGCGAATGTTGTTGCAAATTTGCCCAAAAAGAAAGAAAGAAAACTGAATGCCAAGCGAGGCATAAGTCACAGTTTGTCCGAGTCTATATATCTCTTTCTCTCTTCTTTGAAGGCATAACTGCACAAATTATGGGAAATTGTGCAAGTTGGGAAAAGGCAGTGGGTTGGGGGAGGGAAGTAAAGAAAAGGCGCACCTCTAGCTTGCAATTTATGACCCATTTAAGTCAGCATAATTACGGCAGCGCCTAATAAACTGCCAGAGTTGCAATGCAGTTGCAACGCTGCCAGCAACCCACGTGCAACCTACGTATTTGCGTACCTCCTCAACCCAACTCACAACTTAGCTCTGCCTGTCAGTGTTGACTGAATTTCAAGGGCCAAAATAGCCAAATTTACAAAAAAAAAAAATATTTATATAGTTAAATTTAGTTGAATAAGATGGAAATAAAAAAAAGAAAATATAATGATATTTATGATATTTCCCCAATAGTATTGACGACATAAATAGTATCTCAATATTTGTCTGACTGCGAAATTTATGTTGAATAATAGCTGTAAATATTTTTTTTTTTTTTTTTTTTTTTTTTTATTTATTTATTTATTTATTGTCTGGCTAAAAGCAGCCGACACAGCAAATAATACATTAAAATTATATAATATATATATTTAAATTACAAAATAAATTTAAAAACTTATGATACTATGTTTAGTATGTATCTGTACTATAAATTGTTAAATTCCTTGTGCAATTTTGTTAGTTTCTTCTTCAAGATACAGCAATCTATAAAATACACTATTTGTTTGCCCAAAATGTATTTTCGATTGATAATATTCCAATGTTCTTTTAAATTTATTGAAGTTATCTGGCAATCCAAAAGAAACATATAGAAAGTAATTTATTAAAATAACTAAAATTCCAAATGACTGGCTTATGCATTTACAAAAAGCAGAGAAGTCTAGCTATAAGAAAGCTAAACTGGGCAACACTATCAGTGGTGTCTCCGCTTTGCCCCCAAGCTTCTTGTTATGCCTCGCTTGACTTGGTCTGACATGGCATGGGATGGCGCCTGTCCCCTCATCCTTGTTTGCCCCCTTTGGCTTGTTTGCGCTTTAATTTAAACCTGGATTTATAATTCATTGCCTGTGCTGGGTCCGTGTCTGTGTCGGGGCCTTGCCTGGGTCTCTCTTTGGCTCTGGCTCTGAGTCTCCATTCTGGCCATGGCCAATGCCACTGCCACTGCCACTGTCAGGGACTGCGTCTCGTGGGCGTTTGCTATGCATTTTGCATTTTATTTGAAATTATTATGTCGCGTCGCTTGCACTCTTCGAAAGCCCTTTTCATACGCAGAGAATTACTCGAACAGGGAGAAAAGGAGAGTAGAAGAAAAGTGGCAGTGACAAGAGGGAAACGATACGAATGCCGAGTAGAAAGTTGCATGAAATCATTTTTCATTGTTGTGACAATGAATTATGCGACTGCTTGGTTTACCCACCAGTCTTTTCCTGCCTCCGCCTGTTCCTTCTGTAAGAGTCCCGCCCCTATTTAATATACGCTTTCGCCTTTACCATTCCAGGTCAAATACGAGGGACGCATGCTCTACTTGACCTGTGTTTGCATGGGCTGCCTGGACGGCACCTCCAGCAGTCGCGTCATCAGCTGCAGGTAAATCCCCCTTATTGCCAACAACCAGACCACAAAGGGTTTGACTTAATGCCCCATACGAATACCTATAACAATTTGCATTTACTTTCATTTAATCCAGATTCTGCAATGAGCCCTGGGATGGCTCCAGTCTGGTGCTGGGCACCATGTATGCCTACGACATCTTTGCGGCCATGCCTTGCTGTGCCGAGCGATACAAGGTAAGTTCTACTTTATTGTAAAGTATATTTAAAGCTCAAATTAATTATACTTAAATTAATACTTACTTGACGAAATGAAAGCTTAAGTTTAAGTCAATTTTAATTCTTAAATCGCAGCTGATTCTAAAGATCATTCAAAATCTAAAGCTCAAATATATTATACTAAAGTTATAATTGACAAAAATCCATCAAAATAAAAGCTTTGAACACTGAAAGCGGCTTAACTGCTGCAACTAATTTATGCTTGATGAACTTTCAAAGTTGTTTACTTAAAGCTGAAAGCTTGGATTATTCAGACTTAATTAACTCTCCAAGTTTAAAATTTGCAGCTCTTCAATTAACATTTGAACTTGTTTTCCTTTCCTCTGTTTTGCAGTGCAATAATTGCTTCAAGATGCTAATGCATCCACAGCAACGGCTGAACTTCTACAGTGATTACTCGCATGGTGTCACCTGCCCCTATTGCAACACGCAGGACACGCACTTTGTGAAGCCGCTGAGCTACTGCTACGCCAAGAGCAATGCGACACGGCTGCAGGCGATCGCATAACATGAGGCCCCGTTGGAGTCGCCGGCAGCGGTCACTGGCACAGGTGCAACAGTCGCCAGTGTCGCCGCCAACAACGGTACTCCAACGGCCTCCAAGCAGCCGCTCTTCAATGCGGCCATCGATTATTCGGCCCCTCTGCAGCAGCAAATCAATCCCGATCTAATTGGCGCTCATCCGCATGCCCAGCAGCATCAGCAGGTAAGGCAGCAACCACAGCAGCAGCAGCAGCAGCAACAGCAACCGCAACAGCAGCAGCAACCATCACAGCAGCAGCAGCAGCAGTCGACAATTGCTGTTGTCAATCAACCAGCAGCAGTTGCTGCAACTACGCAACGTGCAAACGAGGCTGCCTATTTGGTGTCTGCAGCAGCTGCTCGTGCTGTCAGCTACCAACAACAACAGCAGCAACAACAACAGCAGCAGCAGCAACATAAGCTGACCTTTACAAACAGCCTAATGGCCATGGCGGATGTAATGAGCAAATTTCAGCAGCAACAACAACAACAACAGCAGCAGCAGCAACAGCCACACAAGCAACTGGGCCATTTGAGCCTTGGCCATGATTCCAACAGCCTCTTAATGAGCAACATTAACAGCAACAGCAACAACGGCAACGGCAGTATTAGTAACTTATTAATTAGCAATAATTCACACAACAACAACAACAGCAACAGCAACATGAACAGCGGCAACAAATTGAACTCCGCCTGGTCGACCCAATCAATGGTGGGTCAGGCCCAGGCCGAGGCCATATCGGCATTGTGGGGCTGTGGCAGCAATGCCTCAACCACCGGCTCCACCAGCGGCTGCTCGTCGGGCAGCGGCTCGCAGCCATCGTTGAGTCCGACCAGCAGCCACAGCAAGGAGTTGCTCTGGGCCCAGACCTCGCCCAACAATTGCGCCCAGCTTAGGGAGAATTTCTATGCGGCAAAGGAGTTGTTGCCACATGCGGCATCGCCAACAGCATCGTTGACCAGCTCATCGGGTGCCTCCTCAACTGGTGGTGGTGGTGGCAACGGCAACGGCAACTGGGGCAATGCGAATGCTGCTGCTGCTGCTGCTGCACATTATGCCAAGCTCAGTGCTGCACAAAATATCTGGGAGTTGCCGTCAACCAACAACATCAGCAACATCAGCAACAGTCACAATGCAGCTTCACTCGCCCACGACATGTTCAGCGATCTCTTGTGCAATTTGCACATTAGCCAGGACGGCATTGGCCAGGTTAACAAGACCGACGCCAGCTCCAGCTCAGATGTTAGCTCCAACTCGTCCTCATCGGCTGGCGAGCTGCTCGAGGTGGCCAACATTTGGCGTCACAGCATCAATGCACGCCAGCAGCAACAAATGTTCGAGGAGCAAACCGCAACTGGAGGCGCCCCCTGCATGCAGCTCTTCAATGATTATTTAAACATGAACTAAACTAAACTCCAAATGGCGAATGTTACTCTAGCAAAATTTAAAAAACAGAATTTAACAGAATAACAATTACAGTAACAGTAACATTAACATTAACAATAATCGAAGCAGTAGAAAAACCACCAGCAGCAGGCAAAGTAAAATTTCCAACTATTTTTAGAAATATATGCAAAAGCAGAAAATTCAACTGTTGCTGCGTGTGTGTGTAATTTTAAATTGATAAACGGAAAAGCGATTTTACTAAAAGCGTAGAGCATTTGAAACAAAATGATAAAGAAACACTTCATGTAAAACAATTTATCTTGTTACTTTTGTTGAGTTTAATCATTTTTTACATATTACAAAAAACAAAACAAGCAAAAAACAAAAAAAAAAAAAACGAAACAAACTTAAATGAAAGCAATTTTTAGTTTTATTTTATTAAAAAAAACACTTTTAATATTAAACCAACCAAAAACAAAATCGAAACGAAAACGGAAATGGAAGAAAATCCAAAACAAAGAAATGCGATTTACAACACGCGTTTAACTTCGCATAGTTTTTGAAGGGTTTCAGTTTTTTTCTGTATAATTTAGCAAAAATGAGGAAAACCAATTGAAAGCAAAGCATTTTATGTTCGTTGAATGAAATGAAAATTGCTGTGCTGCTCAATAACAACAACAAAATATTAATAATAATGGTATCTATAAAAAAAAAATCAATATATATATATATATATTAATCGAATGTACGACAAAACAAAATCACAATTTATAAAACATAAATTTACATACTAAATTAATCAATAAGTTGCACATCTTTACCTAAACGATTGGTAATTATTTCTAGTTTTTAGTAAGCGAATTGGAAAAGCAAAACGCCCCCCCACAAAATACAACAACAAAATCACTTTCTTAAATTCTTTCCAAAGCAAAACCGTCAGCATAAATTTATGAAAATTTTAATATAATTTCAATAGATCGATAACAATTCGCGGCACATGCAATTAAAGAAATAAGTGAACGTTCCCGCCAGCCACCTTAAGGTATTTGAAACAAATCCATTGCCAGCCCATCCTATGATATAAGTTTTTAAATAACAACAGCAACAATAACAACAACTTTCGGCGCAGCGTGATTATTAATTAGTAAGTTTTAAGTAAGATAGTGAACCCAAATTAGAAATGTACCATATGTAGATATAGGCATTTCCTTGTTATTGGCTAGGTTTAACATCATCATTTTGTACTATGTATTAGTATATTTAGGTCCCTATCTCTCTCTCTCTCTCTCTCTCTGTTTCCTTTCCCTCTATATCTATCAATCTCAATCTGTATCTTTATATATCTGTGTGTCTGTATCTTTAGTAATATTGTAATAAGGCAAGGCAACTTATCAGAACAGCCGTATGTGATGGATCTCTGTAAAGTGTTTTGTTTGTGTGCTTTGCACTCACACACACACACACACACTCACACTCACACGCTATCGATAGGTTTAATAGATTTAAGCAAGTTTTCTAAATTTTACAAGTATTTACGAGGTATGCAAACATCCCACGATTTAAAGAGCGGTTCAATGTTTCCTGTTTTGTGTTTATATTTTTGTGCATCAACAAAAGTCACCAAATTCCCTATAAATATAAGTTTATTCATATTATCAAGCCACCCTCTCCTAGCCCCTCCCCTACACCTGTCCCGCTTCCTCACTCAACTCAGAATTGTGTAAAATTATTTAAAGATTTCAATCTTTACTTTTAATTAAATTAAAAGAAAAACCCAAATTTGATACATAAACTGTGACTGAAAGTTTTTCAGACCAAAACTTAAAAAAAAAATGTGGAACAGCAGACACTGTGTTAAAAGTTGCGTATTAACGTATTAACTATTTTCTTTGTCTGTGCATAGCGTTCAAAACGAACCGATCCTAAGATCAACTATTTCCATAAGTTTCGTCAAACTGTCTGTGAAATGCGACGTGCATCCATCGGATCCATTTGGAATCCTTAAGATTGGTTGGTGCGTCGCACTCCCTCAATTCCATCTGTGACTGTTTAACATAAACAAATTACAATTTTATAAAAATTTAAAACCCCAACCTCGACCCTGTGTTAAACATTTTGAAAAAATGTCTAAATTGCCCTAAAACCCAACACCAAAATTGTCTTGTTGAAAAAAAAAACAGCCAAACTGTGACCCAAGCCTCAAAAACATGTGTTAAACATTTCAAATGCATTATCGATTTGTGAGTTGTCGTTCGTCAGGAACAAATTTTTCAAAAAAATTCAAAACCCAACCTACAAATAACTGTGAATGCGTTTAGATTAAGTACAGTTTCAAATAATCTTTCGTTTCTCTCATTTCAAAACTAATAATTTTCATGTCATGTGATACTATTTTGATATTGATTGATATTTCCCCAAACACTTGTGAATCTACGTAACGTAAATAATTTTTAAAAAATTACAAAATTACATTTGACAGCAGTGTGATAAAGTTGATATTATGCATAATACCCATAGATACCCAAACTTATCCCCTTTCATTTATTATCCAGTATTTCCTCAATCTCCTTTTCTTTCCCTTCCTTAAGCGGTGAAACATTCAACCGCATTGGTGACTTTTGGCATGGTTGTCTTGAAATATCTTAAAAGTGGCTTTGGCTGGCGCCTGGAACTAAGCTATAGTTTTTTATTTAGTTTTTCTCTAAAATAAATTTAACAGCTTGCATGTGTCGCGGTTTTCCAACACTTGAAATATAGGCATCTAGATTTGCCGCCATTTAACATACCAAATAATACAAGTAATTATACGATGGGTACATTTTCAAAAAGGAGAAAGCAGAATGCAGAATAAAGAAAGTCGAAAGCGAAATGGGAAAAATCGAAGTGATAGTAATTTTTATTCACGATTCAACAAGAAGCTCGTTTGCATACTTACCTATATAGAACTATGCTTAAGTTATTCAATTACATATACTTACACATATACCTAAACCTAAACCTAAACCCAATCAAGAAAACTTTTTGGCATTTACTTGAGAAAATTGTATACTTACTTGTATATGATTTTCGTCTAAATTTAAGATTTCAATTACATTATATACATATATATAAATTAATGCAAATTATTTATAGGTAAACGACACAACACATACACTTACACCAACCTACACCTACACCTACATATATACCTATAACTATACACATAGTTGTTTAGATATTTAATTGGCATTATGGTTATGATGATGCAAAAACACTATATGCAAGGTCAAAGGCAGCACCGCACCACCAACTACCGTATAAGTCAGCCCGTGTTTTAGTTTAGATGCCCAATTTTTTATTTAGTTTTGAATTTTATTTTTGTTTTAGTTAAATGTGCAAGTAAAGTGTTAAACTATAAATCTAAACTCTTAACTCTAATTGACAACTTGTTAAACGTATGCATTGAAAGCAAAACTTGAAACAATTGGACAGTTGAACATTTAAGATTCAATTACAGCAAACTAATGCCCACCTCAGCCACAAAGAAAAGTAATATAAAAAGAAGGATATATTAAATAATACCCTAACTAAAACATAAATTTAACTAAACTAAATAATAGTCAGACTTTCAGTTCTACCTAAAGCAAAATAGCAATACATAAACAATTAAAATAACTAAATAAAAACATTTAAATGTAATTTATATTACCTCCTTAGCAAAAATCAATAACATATATTTTATAAATAACAAAAATATATATAAATATTTTGATAATAACTAAAAACACACGAATACTTAAAACGTAAAACAACAACAAATGAAGACAGTTTCTGTTTAGTCTTATTTAAAAAATATTAAACAAAATATTAAACATTAAACACACACAAAAACCTATCACAACAAAAATGAAAGCAGACAATTTTTGTATTATTTCTTTATTCTGAATTATTATTTAAAATGTATAACAATATATTTGCACGCGATTTAAATTCACAGTTCATCACATTTTCAATAATTCGAATTTGAAATGCCAAAAATAAAAATTTTGTGTATTTCTCTCACAGCAAAATGTTTAAACTTACACCAAAATTCTTTAAAATCAATTTTTGAAAGCTCCCAACGCTTGCACAAGAACAAGTTCCAAACATGTTTGAGGACTTTCACGTAGCATCCACGAGCTCTCTCAGATCATCTGATGACGAAATGTACAAATTGGTAAAGTTTAGACAGTTTGAGCTGTGGGGGAATACTTTAATAAAAAAAAAAAACTCAACATCAAAAATTAAAGCGCAGCAAATGATTGTTTTCACACCTACCTAAATACACCTCATTATATACAACATTTCTATCCATCAAACTTTAGTATGATTTCCTTCACAATAAATATATACCAACAAACACACACTCAAAAATCATTTTTAAAATACAAAATTTAGCACACTTTTTTGGTTTAAGCATTATTTGTTTATTGTGTAATATAATACTTTGTACCTTTTATTTTTCTATAAATTATATTATGCCCAGTGTTATAATATTCACACACGACGCCCCCTTTTTATTTGTGTTTCTTCATCCCATGTCCACAAAATCCCAACTTGTCTACTTTTTAATGTAATTTAGTTGAATATTTTAGTTGATTTTTTATTATTATTATTATTACTATACATAAATGAAAATTAAATAAATTTAAATATACTTCAATAATAAATATACATACATGCATAAAAACAAATACAACAAACAACAACAAAATCACAAAAACAATTATACTACATAACTTTTTGCTATTATTATTACAATTAATAAATATACAATTTTTGTTGATTTTTCAAATGATTAAAAATGATATATTTGTATTATTTAAAAACTGATTGGTTCTTTGAGTTTCAAAGTTTATTTTACTTTGGTTTGTATGCAATCGATTATTATTTTTAATTTGGAAAAGGAAACTGCTTCACATACACAAATATAATATACAAATGTCGGACGATAAACTGCCGAGCTTAGCATGCTCGCACCTTTTACTTGGCAAACAGCCAGCAGTCAGCAGAAATCTTTACCGAAATGTATTGCTTTAGCATTTAGAAGAAATCTCTGCCACTCTGTCCCCGGCTGAAGCAGCGTCCGTATACCTCAATTAGTTGCATCTTTAGATACAAACATAAATACATAGTAATTTGTACAACGTAGGAACATGTTAATCGCCGCATAAATACATAAAATAGCTTAGTAATTGCATTTGCGCCCTGGCGTATGCAAAACTTTTTTCAACACGCTTCGCAGATACGAATACGTAAAGTTGCGCGTATTTGATGAACTTATCGTTTGGTTTTTAGCAAACTTGCTTACTGAGTTACCTGTACACCCTGCCTAGTATCCTACCTCCTTGCCCCATGCACTAAATCAATTTCTTAGTTGAATTTTGAGTTGAGTTGAGCTCGTTGCAAGAACTCGCCGAGCTTCATCTTTGTCTTTGTCAAAGTTGTAGTCGAATTTTTGTTCACGTTTGTTCTCGTTATGTTGAAAATTTCTTGCCAAAGTACAAAAAAAAAAAAAAACAATTAACAACTAAATCAATTCCTTGTAATTCCTAATTGAAGATGTGTATGTACCCTTTGATTTACCTAAGCATTGATGGTCAAGTTTGCCCTCGATCAAAGCGAGTTCATATTATTTGAGTTTGAGTTGAAGATATTGATTTGAATCTTTGAGTACACAAAGTTAGCGATATGTACTTATAAATATGTCTAATCGTAATTAGTTATGTGTACTTTAAATGGGCTGCACTTGTTTGTTAGCATTTAGGAATGAATTGTGTGTAAATTATAGATGATCAAAAGACAAGAAGAAGCATATGATATAATATTTTGACCCATTTGTGTTGCCATATTCACGTAGGCGTCCAAAAATGTGGCGCAAAGGTTTTGCTAGAAACGAATTATTTTTTTATTATTATCGTATTGTAATACACACTCTATATGTATTATTGGTATTTGTATTTAGCATACTGTGTATTTCTATTTAATTATATTAGGAACTCAAACACACATCGGCTAACTTTAAGCACTACAACTAAAACCGATAGATGGTCAGCATGGGTGAAAGAACCGCTGGTAAAGTGGACCAACAATCGGTTAAACATGCATGAAAAATCATAAACCAAAACAAAAAATAATAACACATAATACATAGATTAAACATTAGCATAAGCTTAATACAGCTGCAAATAGCCAGTAAAAGCAAACGAATTCAAAGTGTTGAGCAAGCAATACGAGCGAGGGCCCAAAGGCCCCAGAGTCGTGGCCTGGTCTCGCAAAAGAAAAAGAAAAAATCAAACAAACAAATCCCCCTTGATTTAGCCTAGCCCATAACGCATAAGATACTTATTAATCGTATTACTTACTCACACATACTTACTTGAATATACATAGGTATATGTATGTGTACTCGTAATTATTATTTAAAGGCGCCTTCGTGCTGCGTATGAATCTGAATATGAATTGTCGAACAATCGTTGCCATTTATTTCTCTCGATAAGTCTTAGAAGTCAACTGTGTCTATGTGTTGTACTTAGGTTTTAGCGATGCCCTATGCGATGTTTACTATGTTTACTATGCTTTACGCTTTACCGTACTCAATAATACTTACTATGAAGTGTTGAAGTCAACGATTTTTCAATCCACCCTCCCTCGATGTTGTGTTTTTGTTCTACAACTAATTATATAGTATATTTGACATGACATTACTCGTTAGTTACTTAAGTCAGCATTTAATAAATCCAGCTAGTGTTAAGTTGCAATCAGCATAAGAATAAGCAAACGTATATAGGACTGATGGCCAATAATGAACAGCAGCAATAACAACAACAATTGACGATGTGTCTGTGTATGTGTCTGTGTGAAACGGATTTGTGATGTGCGCCGATAAGTATGCAATATATAGTAACAGACTAGGAGCTAGTTACTGTAGGAGAGCTACAACTAGATAACGTGGCTAACTAGACAACGGTAAACAGTGTATGCTAAAAAAGACTGAATGACTGAAAAATATAATCTCTCGAATAACGTAAAGACAAGCAGCCAACGTGATGATTGATTTATAGGACATACTCTTAAGTGTATGTATGTAACTATACAATCGACTTTAAATGATAAACATCCAAGCAATTCAGGTATTTGAACTATAAAAGCAAAACGATTAATTCAATGGACTTCCAAGTATTTAAGCAAAACAAACATAAACAGAAACGAAAGCAAAATAGAGACTAATAAGACACCAAGTCGAATAACGTACTGCAAAATAAAAATTTCTACCTCATTGTTGACAACTATGTAAACAAAAAAAACCAAAAAAAAAAAGAAAACAAAAAAACAAATGTGTTGCAGCGCCCAAATACCTCAAATGCAAAAATGAATTAAAATAATTATGTGAAAAGTGAAATGTAATAAAATGAAATTATGTTACATTTATCCACCGATAAATGGATTTATATAATAATCAACTGACATACTTAAACATCACTTCATGTCATCAGTCATCAGTCATAGGTCCATCAGTCACCATCAGTCATTGTCATACAAGTACACTCCTTTCACATACACACGACATACACTCACACTGCCACAGTCTTAACACTTAAATATATGTTAAATTTTTTTTTCTATTAATTCGTTGAAAAACATATGATAATTATGAGATGTAAGAAAACAACACCAAACATTGAATTGAATTTGAAACGAATACTCATATTCATTAGACACACAGCACTCACATAAGCAATTAAAATAGGTTTTAATTATTTTAAAGACAGCCACAAAAATATTTCATACGCATTGGCATTACAGATAAGTAAAAATTCCAAAAAGAACAAAAATATATTTAACAAAAAAAAAAAAAATTAAATGATGTAAGCAAAAACGATCATTTTTCATGAACATAATTTGATTTGCATTTTCTTATTTAAGAAATAACTATTTTTCCTTTAAAAGAGCTCCCCGATATGTGATATTTAATTGGTAAAGGCAAACGAAAATTTAATGAAACTGAAACGAAATTTTGAAAAATTAATTGTGAATTTGTGAAAAGCGCAAAGCATTGGCAACATTAACTCATACTCATAACTGTGAGCATTGGCTTAGCTTTTAAGTTGGAAACAAAAATTTGAACTTATGTATACTATATGTATTGTGGAATATTTTTCTAAAAATTTCGGATTCGAACTGTGAGCATGAGAAATGATATGTGGTATTTTGAGTGAACCTTCTCAAGGGGCACGCCCAAAGACTAATTGGTAAATTGGCAAATAAATATATAAAATTCGATGTCTATTTTGAATAATTTTGATTAAGCTTAAATTAGGTTTAGTTGTTCAGAGTTTTGAACATCTTGAGTCTGCATCATTGGCAAATAAATACAATCAATCATTGCATTAAACATCATTACAACTCATAACTGTGACAAATTTTACACACACCCAAAAGGAACCTTATAAATTTGCTCACAGAGCAATTCAAAATTTTGGCAAATAATTTTGTGGCTGCTTGAAAATAATATAAGTACATGTAACAACAAATTCAATCATCTTAAGCTTTCTGTGTCAACTTCATTACCGCTTCGATTCTATATTAGAATACAAAAAAAAAAAAAAAAAAAAAAAAACATAAATCTATCTTTCTAATGAATTAGTAGTAAGCTCTAGAGTCTAGACTAAGCACGCTTCTAGGACACTCGAATTGAGTGAAAGAAATCGTAATCGTAATTGTAATAACAATCTATTAATTATATAATTATAATATGCAGAACTTACACATACAATTACAAATTAATGGAATACATACCTCAAATTAGAATTTTTCTAGTTTAATTCTTACAAAATATACATACATATAAATGTTAAAAAAAAAATAAGAAAAACAAATGAGATAAAAAATATCAAATGTACTAAGAAAAACAAAAACAAAGAATACTTGAATTCAATTTATGAAAATTTTAATAGTAAAATTCAAGAGCCATTTATTAAACAATATATAAATTAAAAATACATACAAGTTCATGCATGCAAACCAAACTAAAAGGGTTTTTAACGTTTTCAAACTAAGTACGAGTAAACAAATATTATAATAATTACAATAAGTAATACATCATCCAATATATTCTTATAAATATACTCATGTAATGCTGCCAAAATCATAGCTGCCACAAATAACTGAATCAACTGAAGAAAATTCAACTCGAAACTCAACTCAACAATTATTGTAGTGAAATTTTAGCAGTAGCTGCCCGAATATGAATATCGAATATGAACACCGAAAGAGCTCCTAACTATCTCGATCTCAATTCAGTCAAGTCACTCAGCAGATATACGAGTATTTAGGATGGTTTATCTCTAAAAAAAAAAAGAAAAGTAAAAAGTAAAAATAATATGGCTATTAAGTACTTATTATTGCATTATTACGCATTATATGGAATATGGAATATCTATTATATATGGCATATATTGTATATGAAGTTTTCATTGTATTACTTATATATAATCTATTTGAAAGTCATCATTATTGAACTTTGTAGTATGTTTCGTTATAAATACACACACTCACACATACACACACACACATACACTAACTCACACTTTAGTAACATACACACACACACACACAGATACACTCCTATTAAAGAGGATTTGTAGCTTGAAGGCCCAACTGATCCAATTCTGTAGAGCCCATCCAAGTCTACGGTCCGCTGAGAAAATGGCGCAAGGATTTCCGACGCGACGGCGTAGACGCGTCTACTCACATAGAAGAATTTCTGCTGCTCAGGTATGGGCGTGTTCTGCGTTTCCGTTTCGCTCGGAAATCCTTGTCGCATTCGGGGCGTAATGTGCCAGTTTTAAGTTTAATTTAGTTTAGTTTACATTTCTCTCTTTCTCTCTCTCTCTCTCTCTCTCTCTCTATCTCCTTCTATCTCTTTCTCAGTTCGGAGGGGTTGCGAATATGTTGATGAAGGGAAGGGCGGAGAAAGAAGAAGAAGATGAAGAAGCATTAGAAACGCCATAGTGGAATTTTGATTAAGTTTCTTGTTTCGTTTCTATTATTGAAAATGAAAATTTATGCAAATCATATAATTATGATAATATTTAAACAAAAGTACACTTTACCTTATTTAGATGCAATGAAACTTTAATTCCTTGAATTAGTCAAATTTGATTTTGGACCTGAACAAAAAACACAAAAAAAAACAAAAATAAAAAAAAATTAAAAAAAAACATAAGCATAAAAGTTATTGTAAAACCAAAGAAAATAAAACTAAAATAGACAAATGTGCAACAAATCGGGGCAAGATCAAGCGAAAAGGATAATGAATCGGATAGTTATTGAATCCTGCGGTCCTTGTTCCGTTACTGCAGCTCTCCATTTGGTTTTGTGTTCAAAACAAAATACCAACAAAAAAATACAAATATCTATTGTATCTGTTTGATTTCCTTGTTAAAACTAAAGCAAATATACAAACGAATATTTTACAAAATGCGAAGAATGAAACAAAAACGAATAAAAAATTATAACAAAATGAAGGCGAGAAATTACAAAGTAAAAAACATTCAAAGATACAAAAAACATGAACCTCAGCACTCCTGCATCCTACACAAATGTAACAAACAAAACAAAACAAAACAAACGCAAATAATACAAATAAACTAAACTAAAAGAAACCCTAGCGAAATCAAACATAATAAAGATAACACCGATGATGGCTAAGCGAATAAGCAACAAAAGGCAAACAAAAATAAAAATAATATAAAATAAATACGCCCCTCCCCCTTTTCGAAAGTACAAATTGTTTTTATTGTGAAAAGATTTTTTAAATAAAAAACAAAACAAAACACGATGCGTCAAATAAAACGTATGCAAAGTGGAAAATGAAACGGAAACGGAAATGAGAATTGAATGCAAAGGCAGAAGAAAGCAATTAAAGAAAGACAAAGGCCCCATAGAACTAACAAAAACTAAGCCCAAATCAAAATTCATCAATTAATTTACTTTAATGTTCAAATCAAAGTTTGTATATCCAATATTTCATTTCCAGCTCAAAAATACAATATTTGAACTCAGCTTAGTCGTGAAATTCAAAATTATTTATCCAACAAGAAGAACAGCAATAAAAACCATCAAAATATACTTAGCTTAACAATAAATTGTAGCCGCAGCAATGAAAATAAAAATAAAAATAAAACTAAAATCTAATCTATAAGCTTATCAAAAAAAAACTTAAAGTAAAAAAGCTTTTGATACAAATTTAACAGCATTAATTAACTAACCAAATTTATAATAAATGAGAAACAATAATTTTGCAAAACTCTTTCTATGCTTACACAAAACTATTTACAAAAAAAAAAAAAACACAAATTACACAAACACTTAAAACATTTTATTGGCGAAACAACTTAATTATTTATGTCTTTAAAACAAAAAATAAACAAAAAAAATTAAATGGTATATACATACACTACATATTGTAACCCCATTTAGCACTTGATATATATAATTAATTATATATATCTATAATATGCGTATTTGTCTTTATTAATAATAATAATATTATACAAAACAAAAACATAACATTTACTATATATTATATGATAAAACGATTAACACTTCTAATTATATATATATATAAATATATATTTTATATAAGGCAATAACAAAGTATTGCAATAAATTATGAAAACATTTGTAAAACGCCAGACTTAAAAATAAAAAAAATAACAAAAAAAAAAAACAAATACGAAATGAGAAAATTCTTTCAATAAAGTGCGACCATTGTCGTTTATAATCATCAAAGAAAATAAAATAAAAACTAAAACACAAATCAAGTTGTTTCTATTTAAAGGAAAAGGGTTGCCAAACGGGGCTGTACATGATTTAGGGTTGCCCTGCTGAGCATTTTGCGAATACCCTTGGCTTTGATGGCCGATAAGTCGTGCCTTTTGGGCCCGCATTCAATTGACTGACTATTTGAGCCGATAAGCCAAAGTGGCAGCTAGTTTTGGCCGGATTCGCTGGGGCATTCAATTTGTAAGCTTGGCCAATTAGTCGCTGCACCTGTGTGTGTTGTGGCCAACTAATTAATTATGGCCATAAAGTGGCTTGGCTTTGGTACAATGTAGAAATTCAATTGCAACTAATGCACTTTGTATTCAGCTTCAATTTCGACTGTGACTCGGACTCGGATTCCCAGAAGTGGCAGCTGGAGCTCAGCGCACTTAGTTGCAGACTTGGACATGAAAGAGGTTGTGGAAATGGATGTGGAAATGGGAAGTGGGAAGTGGATGTGTCTGCGTGTGAAGCTTAAGCTGTTTAGTGTCAGGACGAGTGGGACGAGAAAAGGTTTTGTATACACAGTCGCAGTCAAGTAGCGGAAATCAAGCAGGACGCCCCAAAAACTGCTACAGCATGTCTCAGGAGGGGCAGGAGGTGAAAGGGGGAGGTTAAGGGGAAGCTGTTGCCTGTTGGCTGTTGACTGCAGCTGTGGCAAGGCTGCGTGGTACGTGGTACGTGGCGTGTCTGCAATTGTCTGCGTGGCCAGCATGGCAAATATTTAGCACAAACAATGCGCTTAAATCAAAAGCCAGCCATGATGTCTGCTTGTCTGCCGCATAACTACGCGACAAGCAATCATGCCGTCATTCCAGCAATCCAGCAATCCCCGCATTCCATCATTCCCTTTGAAATGCGACTTTCAGCTGATGCTGCAGTTTCTGTTTTTTTATTTTAATGCACTCTGGATTTGTCTTTGGATCTCTGGGCATTTATTTGAATGGCCTTTGAACTGCCATTGGCTTGGTTTAAAGTTCCCCGGGTTCAGCTGAGAATGACTCCCCGGGGAAATCCCCTTTGCCCGTATTTGTTGGCCATTGAACTAAGACGAGACCCATAAACACAACACACAACACTGGTTGGAGTTTATCTCAAAAATGCCAAAAACTTTCGGCTTGTGCCAATGAAAATGGTCAGTTAAAAACTGTCAAAGCATCGCAGGGGGATTCCCCGGTCAACAGAGCTTTAAACTCAAAAGTAAGTTTATGGTAAGTATGAATACTCTTCTCAAGTAATAAGTCTGAGCATGCATAATTAGAAAACTTTTTGCCTGGAGCTGTAGATACGACTATATAAGTCATATTTGTGGTTGTTGTTTGTCATTCTGACCACAACACAAAACTTGTAGCCAAGATTTATGCAGATTATCGGGAAGTGGGAACTGGGAGGAGTGAGAGTGAAAGAAGCTGCAAATTAAACCCGACAATGTGTCGTTATCTTTATAAATCAAAGGGAATTACAAGATGACCAAGGATTCCTTTCAACTTTCAACTTGCCCCACAAAATGCCTGAAATTGTTGCAATGCCCCTGTGGCAAGTGGTCAACTGGACAAAGGATCTGGAATGGGAGCACACACATATTTTTAATGATTTATTTCCAATTTAGGCAAGATTTCGTGCCTGAAATCCTTTACCTAATGGCTCCCAAGCAGCAGCCTGAAGCCTCAAGCCCGAAGTCCATCGTGTTTTCCCTTTCAATTCCCTCCCCTCCGATCTCATTCGCTGCTGGTGTGCTAATATGCAAATCAAATTTATTGCATTCGCACTCACATGGCCCTGGTCCTGTTTCTGGTCCTGGTCCTGGTCCTGGCGAGGGTCGCCACGAATCCTTTTTATCTGGGCTGTCGCCCGGCGGACGGCGGACGCATAAATCTTGTATAAGTTGCTCCTTGCAGGCGGCAAGCAGTCAATATGCTAAATCAGCACGCAGACGACTCCACTTCACTCCCCTGCCCCCTCTTTACCTCCTCCTCTGCCCATCACTGCAATCCCAAGAAGCTGCATGGGTTACATTCGGGAAAGGGGGATTCCCTCGTCGGGCTTGGTTGTTTGGACAGCTGCTGAGACATTTCAATAACGCTTTGGCATTCCAAATGCCAAAGCAACAATGTGGACACACACACATTGATGGTAGGGGAGCTGGAGAATGGAGCAGGGGATTCCTTGGGCATGACTGCTGAATTTTAATCAGAAAACTTGACGACATTGTTTTATCAGAGAAGTGTGTGTTAACTACTTAAGTAAATGCCGTTAAGACTTCGAATTTAGTTTATCCATAAATAAAAATGATGAACCAGGCTTTACTACATTTTGACTTGTAAATGTGAGAGACCAACTTTAAATTTCGACTAGTCGAACAGCAAAATTTTTATTTTTTAGAGCGATTTTTTTATGCGAACCAACGTACTCATTAAAAAATGGAAAATTAAGAAAATTAGAAAATCAAGAAAATTTTTATTCTGGTCATCTCATATTTAAAAAAAAATGAAATTTATTTTTTATTTTAAAAAAAATTTAATTTAAAAAAATGTGAATTTATATTTAATTTTTAACCTCATATTCTATTTTAGAAAGTCCAATTAGCTTTAAAAACTGGTTTTTAACGAAAAACTCACTAACTTAATCTGAGATGGATAATTTGTCAAAATGAACGAAGAATGTTGACTGTCATATCTCCAAAGAAGTTTTATCGAAAATAAAAAAGGCTTAATAAATTTACATTTAGCATCATCTTGCAGAAAAAATATGATTTTTTTTTACTCTCACATGAAAAGTATACTACTTAATTATGAACATGATATTTTAAATATTTCTGAAATATTTTGTTTTTTAGTTATCGCAGAATTGCAGAAATAATCAGTTAACATTCTCAAGCATCCTTAACAATTTAATTGAAAAACGGTTATTCCTTTGGAATGGGATCATAAGGATCACTCTTATAGTGAGCCACTCTCTTGGTCATTGAATTACCTTTATGGTGGGCTTAGCAAACCGGTTTGCAGCACGCTTGTCATGACACACAATTGTGGAAACTGGAAGAGATTTATAGTGTGAAAGACAAACAGTGAGCGGGAGAAAGTGCGCGGCTTTCACCCGAGAGAAAAGTGTCCAAGACAAAGGAAGTGCACGGTTATGAATTACGAGTGTGTGTGTGCGTGTGTGTGAGTGTGTGTGAGTGAGTGTGTGGCACGATGTCCTGCGGTGCACGCGGCTGCCACTTGAATCCGAATCCGAATCCGAGTCCAAATGGGAACCGGTTGAGGGTCGACCCTAAATCAAATGGACAGACATCGTCAGTCAACGTTAGGGGCGCAATAAAAAGGATTTCGACAGTGTCTTCTCACAATGCATTTTCACATTTCCCCCCCCCCCCCATTTTCCACACATCTAGATATTTTTCCTACATTTCCATTTCATGCCCATTGAGTGCTCGAGTGCCGAATTAAGGGGAAGGGGCGAGACGGCGACTGAGAGACAGACAGACAGACAGTCGGTAGCGTCGGCCGTTGCAAATTTGTCAACAGGCACAACAAATGTCACTGTGATAAGCGGCACAAGTTTTTATCAGCGGCCCATTCACAGAATAAATCACTTGCACGTCGGACAAAAGCGAAGATTCTGACAAAAAACATTCCAAAAAAAATACAGAAAAATAAAGAGAAATATTCGTATCGAAAGTGATTGAATTGAAGCTTCCCTGTATCTACAATATAATTTTAATATTTTAATTTTTTTATGCTTTCAGTTTTAATTTGTATATAAATCACTTTCATTTTATGTCATATTAACTTTATTTACTGCTCTTAACATTAAATAAATAAATAAACAATTCTTCTTTATTCACAATCATAGATGTGTTTCTCAGACCCTTACACACTACAGGGTATTAGTAGTTACAACATTTCGACATCAAAAAATTGCAATAAAAATGATGAGAAAAACAAAGCGTGTCCAATTGCAGAACTTGATATCATGGAAATTTGTCGTGGTCGTGCAAGATTAATAGTTGGTCGGCAAAGTGCACCAAACGGACAATTTGTATTTGTATGCCGGACCAGACTAGCAGGACAACTCCTTCCCCTGCTCCATCTCCTTCCCTTACTCTGCTCCAGGTCAATCATTTTCCAGCCCCAAATTGCGCTTAAATATTTGAGCGGCTTGCCAAAAATTTGCGGTCTATTGTGTGTGGGCACCGTCAAAATTGATGCAATTTTAAAACTAAGCACGCCCATTATCCTTGTGACATGGTTGGCCATCTGACGGTACATCTGTTCAAATATTAGCTTATGAAATTGTTTAAAATGCGCATCGAGCATTGACAACCCATTGACGTGCTCATCCATTGGTCACGCTCGCCTGCCACGTCCAATCTTTTGGCCGGAACGGAAGTAAAGGAGACTAAGGCCAAAACACAAATAAGAAACATCATCACGGCCATTTGACAGTTGCCACAATTTATCATAATTCAATGCATGCCATGTCCTGTCAATCAATCGACAACGACAACGACATCGAAAGGGGTGAAGAACCCACATTAGCCCCTCTCTCCCTCACTCTCTCTGGAGAAGGAGTAGCCCCGGGGACATTTTTACAAGTGACTTATGAATTATTCTTTATGTCCCTGTCCATGTCCTCAACCCTTTCCCCCTCACAACCGTCACATACGTTGGTTTGCTTTTTGTATTTCACAAATCAGATTAGCCTAAAGCTCCTTTTACTTGAAAGGGTCAATAAAGCCCAAGGAACGCTTATCAAAGGGAATAGACAATGTGATTTCCAAGATTAGGCCTAAATCGCACTTGTAACAAATACGTGACCATAAGATACCCTAATCGAAGCAGCGACAGATCATTAGCAAATCCATTAACATTTTGTTAAAGTTTTCATAAAAATATACATTTTCCAGAAGTTCCAAGAAGAACAAGAGGATATTATAATACTTACTTGATTAGCCTTAAGATCCAAGGTACATTGTGTATTTATTTATAGAAATTTAAAACATTTAGCTATGAAATATTAATTTTGAAAAAAAAACTAGCACGATTTATTGGTTTGTTCATATCGTTTATTTAACCATATTTAATAACTTTATTTGCTAATTGACAGAAAAATATATGTATTGTACTTGTGTATGTCTAAATGTAAGTGTTTTATATAATTTCAGATGAATTTTCGCCTTGATAACTACAGAAAATCACGGGTGACTTTTAGCATGAACTTGCGCTTGATTGTGTATTTAAAGCGATAACGAAATAATTATAACATACTGTAAATAAATCACAACTTAGTCTGTCATTTACCCATACAGAATTGATAAACATTTGCCGCTGCCTTCTGGTTTTCTGGCCAAGTTAAGTCCAATCAAAAGTGGGTTGATAAGAAGGAAACTCGTTAATTTAACTGTGCATTGGAATGAAGTTGAATCCAAAGAGAAACGAAAATATTTATTGGCCAATGTTTGAAAACACAAATAAAGAAAGAATTTCTTAATTTTCAGTATGATTTAATTATGGACTAAATTTGGCAAAAATGTTTAGATAACAAAATACTTGATGCGTCTGCTTGAGTTTTGTTTATGTGCTGTATTGTGATTGTTGTTGTTTTCTTCTCTGCGGCTGATAACATTAAATTTTAAGTAATAGTTTTCGAAGAGCACAGCTAAAAACTATGAATAGTCTGCTAGAGAATGAGTTGGGGATTCCCGTGACGCTTTACATGTTCTTGTCGAACAGGAATTCGCCCAATTCGCCGTGCGCGGACATCATCTTCTCCAGCGTGGTGATCTGGCCGGCCAACTCGCGTTGACCAGTCAACTGCTCCTCCAGATAGACGCCAGTCAGATAGTCGACCAGGTGGTAATCGTTGTCATCCCCGTTCTTGGCGGTGCCCTCGCAGGTCTTGATCAGGGCGCGGATGGAGTTGGTCACCTCGGTTTCCAGCTTGAATGCAGCCTCCAGAGCAGACAGACCAGTCCATTTGTGCACGTCAACAGTCTATTATATAACGCAATGAAATGATTAAATATTGAAATGGATCTGATTAATTGAAATGTATACTGACCGGCACAGAGATCAGGTTGTTCACGGTGTCGGTCAACTGACCACGCATGGACAGATACTCGACCAGCTTGGAACCGTGCTCACGCTCCTCCTTGGCGGCCTTGATGAAGTGCTCGGCGAATCCGGGGCGATTCACGGTGTCGGTGGCGAAATGTGCAGCCATGGCCAGATACTGGGTGGAGGCGTGGATCTCCTTCTGAATCTGCTTGCGCATGGCCTCGATGCAGGGTCGCTTCATGTCGGGCCATCCCTTGAATACCGCATTCGACCTGATGCTGCCTGTAAGCCAATAGACCAGCGATTATAGATAACCACAAGTGCATCATTCAACAGTAAGTGAAAAAGGGGAATTCTACATGCGACACATACACGTGGAAAGAGATGGGGAATCTTGCATTTGATTCGTCGACTTGATTTCATTGCCCTTTTGTTTTCTCAGCTCCTGCACAACACTGGACTGGCTAGCTGTGGGCAGGGAAGGGAGGGGAATGGATGGAGACGTGCAAGGAGAAGTGGTTAGGGATGGCATTGCATAAGCCCCGTTGGTCGGGTCGATGCAATCCCATTGCCAATTCAAGATTCTAGAACAACTAGAACAAAGCATGAACAAAGCCAAAGTGCAGACATAAACCAAACGCACTCTCTCTCTCTCTCTCTCTCTTTGTTTCCGTGTTCTCTTTGTGGTAACGTGCGCAAGTGTCGCCATAGTAACGGCATTTGTTTTGATGTTGTGCCGTGTGCAAAATACATGCTCTCACTTTCCCTCAATCCACTTAATCAGCCTGCTCACACTACCAACACATCCGCACTTAAGCTATGAATGTTGATAGCGAGCCGTGTGCAAAAGCAAACGACAAAAACATCGACTTGAAACTGAGAGTTTTGAGCTTTCGTTACTCTCACTTCCCATTAATCAATCTAATGAAATGAAATCGGATTATTCAATACATATGTTACATAATGAATTCATGGTGCCTACAAAATCACAACTTGCAAAAATATTCAACATATGAGTTCATAATAAGAAGAATATTGGAAATTCCCACAGGCTGCTATAAAGAGAGCACTTTAGTACAAAGAACAGCCAACGGCCGAACTGGCGCGCTCTTATCTTCGCTCATGCTCACGCGCTCTTGCTCATGCTCCCTTGATATTTGCTCTTTCTCTTTGTTTGGCCTTCCTCGACTCAGTCGCAATCGACGTAAATTGCGTCGAAATTTATTGGTTTTTTTCAAATTTCAGTTTTTTTATTTGTTTAAACAAATTGTAACAGCTGAATGTAAAATTCGTAATATACTTACATTTAAGACTATCAGCCTGGGCCTGGTTGGCCACAGCCAGAACGACCAGCAAACAAATACTCGCAGATAATTTCATCATTTTTGTTCTTCGGGTTGTTGTTGTTGTTGATGTCTTTACACAAAATCACAGAACAAATTTATCACTTTCAGTTAATAATTCAATGAATTCAATGCTTAGTTATGTTTCTTGCCTAAATGCACAAATGAAAATGAACCGTTTTCGGTTAGATAGCCAATTTTAAATAGAAGTTTCGAGTCAGTTTCCAGTTATCTAGGCACAGTTGTCAGTTGTCTGTCAAAGCTGCCTTTACACACACTGGCATAGAAGGCGGAGCTTGCTCTTTCTTTCAATTGGGCTTTAGAATTATGCCCCGATTCGATTCTTCCGGTACCTTAGAATTCTGATTCCTATATCTTTACACGTACGTTGAAAGTTTCTTTATTCTTCTGCTTTACGCGCCTTCGCTATGTGAATGCAAACTGTCGTTGCCAGTGTCGAGTAAAACACTTTTAAACGCTTCGTCGCTGTCAGCTCTCGCTCGCAAAGAGCGCAACATGTACATGTATACGTTTGTGTATGGCGTGTTAATGTGTGTGAGTGTGCTCTTATCAACTCAATATGTCGTCAACGCTTGCTTTGTGATGCTTGTTGTCGATTTGATAATTTAATATGCCGTTTGATAGACTTACTTTATTTACAATACTTACTTTCACACGTTCTCAGTACAAAACTGTCTCGATTAGACTATTATTGACTAATGGCCACTCACAACATGGCCGCTGAATGACCGTGGTCGCTCTCAAGTCAGCTGTTCTTTGTTACTCATGCACCCAATAAGAGAGGTATGCTGAGTTAGTCATGATTTGATCAAAGCAAATAGTAATTGATACTTCTGTGTTTATAGGAATTTCAATTAGAATTTGAGGAGCGTTAACTAAGTCAACATATTTCTAAGCAAATTTAAAATAAATTTATGTGTTTTCAAATAAGCAACATGCATAGTCATATTTGTAGGGTATAACACAGTCGACCCCTCTATTACAATGATAACTTGTTTTCATGTTGGCTGCAACACGTCATGGGTTGCCAAGTACTCGTTTTTGACATGGATTTGAAACTGATGGCTTAATACCTTTCTTCGGCGGCGTGACAAAATAACAAAAGAGACATGATGGTATCAATCAAGATACTGATTGACTATCAGTGCAGACATGGCAACTAGCGACAGGTGCTGATGCTAGATGACTTTGCTATATGATAACAAGTTAATTCCTATTAAGAACTTTTAATAACTGATTCTAATGAAAGGCAACATATCGACCATTGCATGTGTAAGTATGTATACTTATTGGCTATGTTTGCTTGGTGGTATTTTAAATAATTAAATCGGTTTAAAATGGCATGATGCAATTGTAATGTTCAATACTGAAAAACATCAAGTGAACTTTGAGCAAGATGGTAACCCTATGGGAGCGCGCTGAGCGCAAAAATGAAATGGGAGTCTCTGAGTCATAAAGAAAAACAGCCGCATCAACAACAACAACAAGAGGAGCAGCCATGTTGCTGGAGCCATGTTTGACTGACAACAAAATCCACAACAGAGAGGCGGCGAGTGCAAAACAAGATACCCATACACCCATACACAAGCACGCACACTCGCGCACTCACCAACATTGGCGCACAGAGCGAGGCATTGTCGACGGCATAGAAACGAGGCAAACGCAACGGTATAAACAGCAGTTCACGATTTGCGTTCCAACAAGCAGCACATAAGAAACATAAAAGCAGAGCTAAAGTTGAATTTTTTCGGGAATTCTTAAAGTAAGTGATTCCGTTCAATTGTTAGATAATTACTGTGAATTTAGCTGTAAATAGAACTAGTGCAAAGGCAAAGAATAATTGACTTTTCGAAATATCTCGCAAGCAACCTGTGGTGGTGGTGTGTTCGAGGTTGCGAGAGCAAGAGAATATTCAGGAAAACTCTGCGACGCAAAAGGCGCATTGTGTGCCGAGAATTTAAACATTGCCTTTGTTTTAGTTTGCTTACATGCTGCTGATTGACAGTTTTTGAAAATCGAAGTCTAATTGTGAAATTCCGTTTATTCTAATTCTAGAAGTAAACACAACAAAATGAAATATTTCATTGCATTCGCTTTGGTTGCTGGTCTCTGCGCTCTTGCGCATGCCGAAGAGCAATCTTGTCAAGCTGGCGTTCAGTCTGCCTGCAGTACTAACGGTGAGTACTCTCTATTCGAAATGTAAAGAGCGTGTGACTGGAAGAGAGTGAATGTGAATGAGCGCAAGAGATTGTGTGTGTATGAGGGCAGTATGACGCGTTCCGGTTTTAATGTAACTGTAAATGTGTCTTACCTTTGAATATTTATATTTTAAAAATAAACAAGCTATCACGGCCTTTTTCTCCGAAGAAAGTAAGCAAAACATACTTCCTTATACCGGTCAATAACACGTCTTGACGTTGACACATTGTTGCTTATTGTTGCTCTTCCACAGGTGGACTTAGCAATTGCAATGCCCGCTATGGCGCCATCAACCACTTGGAGCCGAAGATGCAGGATTACATCCAGTTGCAGCTGAAGAAGTCCTATGAATACCTTCTCCTGGCCACCCACTTCAACTCCTACCAGATGAACCGCCCCGGATTCCAGAAACTCTACCAGGGTCTGTCCGATCGCGCCTTCGACGATACCATCGCCCTCATCCGCCAGGTGAGCCGTCGCGGTGGCTCCGTTGACTTCAGCAAGCCACATACCCATGGTGCCGCCGAAGTCCCAGAGGTGCACCTCAACGAGCTGGAGTCTCTGGCTCGTGCCCTTGATCTCGAGAAGGAACTGACCGCCGGCGCCATCCACGTGCACACCAGCGCCACCCACAGCTCGACCGACAACCGCGAGCACGACCCCGAAATGGCCCACTACATCCAGGAGAACTTCTTGGGCAAGCAGGCCCAGTCTGTGCGCACTCTCTCCGGCTATGCCAACGACCTTTCCAAGCTGGTCAGCGTGAAGGAGCCATCCCTCTCCGTCTACCTGTTCGACGAGTATCTGCAGAAGCAATAAATAGTTTCTTTTCGCCCTACTACAACTCTAAAAATAGCCTCTATCCAAGTTTTCTTCTCGTTTGTGTTCCGATTACGAGTAATTATTTAGTATTACCGAAATTTCAAAAACAACCCTCGCGCTGCGTTCTATCAAATTGAATTGTCATCTGAGTTTGAGTAAATAAAAAACAGCGCAGCAGCAGCAAACAACAAAAAGCAAAAAAAAAAAAAAACATCTGATTTACAATCGCTTATTATTTAGCTTTGATTTATACAAAAACACATACACACACTCGACACACACACACACACACACACACATTCGCATACACATGTTTGTGATAACGTTTAAGCTGCAAATCATACTTGAACAAATGTATCTTTAAATTATGTTACCGAGTTAAATAAATGAATACAACAATATACGCAGTCGATTTTTATATGTATTTAACATGCAGATAAAGTCACAGACTCTATGGGGCGTCTGACTTTAGTTTTCTGTTTATTTTCCTCTGCTGATAAGAAAACTGATTACACTTTGCAGGTCAGCGCTAAACATTGTATCAATTACACAAGTAATTTACAAAGGGCTGAAATATGAGTAGAAAATAACGTTTGAATGTGATTTAAAATCAGGAAGGAAACATGTGCGATTCCAACATTGCTTTGTCTTGCCCTTTGTTCTCGTTACTAGCTAAGTATTTACATAAAATTAAAAGACGTTACAATAGCAATCTTATTTTGCATTTATTTCTGTTTCTCTATATCTGTGATAGAAAGACTGATTAGTTAATAATCAGCACACAGTTCCATCTAATAGATTAAAGTGAATTCTTCAGATTAGTATTAAATATAATGTCGTTTCACAGCTCAAAAATATTTGAACTTTTCATCAAAATATCTTGCTCTTCACTGAGTTATTTTTTGAGTTCATCTTTGGATGCAGATACTGCTAAAAGTATATGGGTAATTCCAGGATCGAGAAAGCGATATTTGTGAGTCATTAAATAAAAAAAAAAACAAATGGCAAAAGTTGACATATGGGTAATTCTCTGCTGTCGAATGCGACATTCGTACGCTTCCAAAGTGAAATAAAAACATTATTTTGTCGCGACAAAAGGGGAAGCTTAAAGGTCTCGATTAGCATTATAATTGGTGCTGAGGTTGATTTTGGGAAATATGTAGTTCGTTTTCGCACGCGACTCAAACAGAAGTGTTTTTTTTGGCAGCCAGTTTAACGCTGATTTCATCAAAATGCGATCGAATATTTTAATGCAAATAATTTGAAAATTTAAAGCATTGATTTATCTTAAAAATGTTTTTTGTTTGATTTAAAAACATTAAGTAGTTTTTTTTAATATATTTCTATGAATTAAAATGTTTCATGTTGCAATCATACTATCTTACTTAGCGCAATCGTCAGAATACGAACAGTCCATTTTGAAAGTAAATTTTTTAGAAAATGGGCAAAAATGTAGAAAAAGTAAATTTATTCCAATTTCGAATCTAAGTATATGGTTATCCTATTGAGTTTCTTCTAGCGTTTATTGCTTAAATAAATAACGGACATAACAAGCATTTTAAATAAATAACTTTTATGCATTTTAGGAAGAAAAATTTCGCAAGAGTTTTTGTTTTGTCCATATACAAATAATATTCACCAAAAACAAATAGTATATTTAAGCAAAATTCAATTTTTATTTTACTTGTTTTCAAGTACACTTGAATAATAGATAAGTACTCTTACAAAGTATATTATCACATAATTTACAACCCAACTAGGCCGATCTTCAGTTGTAGAGGAAGTCTATATCTTATCAGGGAGCATTTAAAGAGCTTTCTGCACACTTTTTAAAAGTAAAGAAAACACGTCATCAGTTTGAAGCATGCTTCATTCACTTGACGTTCGGATTTATCGCCAGTTGCACACGGCGTTGCCAGGCACTTCCGGTTAAGTGGAGACTCCATTTTGTGCGATCCCGTTAGGGGACAGCCATTTTGTCGTCTGACTAAGACTGAGACTGAAACTGTGACTGGGAATCAGCATTTTGTAAAACGCATAATGCAGTCTTATCGCACACGCTATTCCCCAGCTGTCTCTATATATGCATATATATACATATATATAAATGGGGTCTGTGGCTGACGTGTTAAATATAAATCTGTGTGTAAAGTACAATATAGCGTAGTTTCCTTATCTTCAATTTAAATGCAATTGCAATATATTTTGTCAATATATTTTCTCTGTCATAAAGCAACAAACAGCAACTGATTCATTCCCTCCTCTTGCTCTCTCTCTCTCTCTCTCTCTCTCTCTCTCTTTATTGGAGTCAACCACGCATCAGATCCATTTATCAATTAGTGACGCCCATTCAATGAGGATTTTATAGTAATATTACGGGAAACTTGCACGTAAAATTCACGTCAATTTGGCACACAAAATTATTTGTGCCGGTTGAAAGGTCATCAAAATTCTGGTAATAAGCGCGTGTTATGCTGTAATTAGAATATGACAAGCCAACTAAAATCCAACCCAAATATGGAAGCTGTAATAATAAAGGCAATAACATCATAACAGTTAAGAGTGCGATTATGAAATGGCATATGGGACTGGAACTCGAACTCAGATTCAGCTTCAGACTTGGACTGGAGATTGGACTCGATGTCTGTACAGTAGTCATTGGCTGCGTGCACTGGTCATTAAATGTTAATCCACTTAATATTAATTGCGCTGATTTGCGGGCAAGAAAGAAACAACTTTTGTATGGTCATAATAACATAAGCTCAGGGTTCATAATTGCGGTCATTTCCAGTGCATTTATTGTCCTGTCCGACGTTGAGGGGGTTGGTTGTCTTTAATGGGGTCCTTCAAGGGAAACACATAAGGGACACACCATATTCCATACTCCGTTCTATGTCTAATTGTTTGGCCATAAGCCAGGGCACAAATTGCGTGTCCTAAACCCTTTTTAACTGCCGCACATGGTTCACATCCATATCCACATCCATATAAAGGTGCTGTCTGTCGCCTTTTGCCCCAAACAATGCTGCATTAATTTATGCATTTTAATAAACGCGCCAAGCAATTACTAATACTACATTTTTCGAGGTCGCCCAACTACGAAACTATTTAGATTTTCAAGCGCCGCAAGCTGTTGTCAAAGGACTCTCTGCTCGTATTGTTTTTGGTCTTTGGCTTTGTTGTTGCTTCTTTCATTATTATTTTGGCATGCAGACAAAGAGCTCATATCAATTTATGTTGTGTGTGTGATGTGCATGTGTGTGTGCCATATGCAAAATAGCAATTTAATTTCGTTTTATTGCAATGCCATTTGCAGCCACTGTAAAGCAGCTGCGTCTCAGTCTCCCCCGCCTCTAGACTGCAATAAATAAGCCTTTCTGCCTTTCCAATGGAAATTTTAATTATCAGACTCATAACTTTAGCTTTCATAACATTTTCTGAAGAAATTGAAGAAGAATAAATATAGTAATTATGTTTTAATTAAGAAAGATAATGTGATTGTTTTACCTTTTCTTTAATATTCATGACTAACAAGAAATTCTAATTTGGTGTAGTATATATAGAAAATCTTTCTTTTGTTGCTTCTCCGTTTAAAATTTCATAATATTTTATTGAAACTAATGACGAATAAAATATTTAATGCAAAAACTAATAACGTTTTGAAATTTTTGAACTGGGAACTGGATGTTAAAAGAGAGTACATAAATTACACTTGGTCTATTTATTTGTAGAACTTGTAACTTGTAAATTGTAATAAATATTATAAATATTAAATGTTATAATAATGAATTTGATAAGGATAATATTTCCTATATGCGTTTTAGTTGTAGATCTGTTGACTTTTTTTTTTAAATTAAGATTTATTTTGCCAAAAGAAATTCGACTCGAAGTTAGCTAAGTAATCATATAAGTACATGAGTAAAATCATTTTAAATTTTATTAATTTCCATATTGCGAATCTCAAAAATAAACCGATTTGCATATTCAAAATCGACTGCTTTGAAATTGATACTCGGTTGGCAAAACAGTTTTGGCCAAAGAGGAATCCGCTGGGATTGAGCGATTAGAAGAGCAATCGAATCAAGTTCGAGTACTCCGTGTAATCATGGAAAACAACAACCTAATGGATTCGCCAAGTGCGCGCGATAAGCGGCCCATTGATAAGAGACTACATAAGAGCCCAAATGCGTTTTGCCTTTTGTTATTTTGTTGTTGTTGCCTTTTGTATTTTGCATTAATGAAATGTTTGGCATGAATTCGAGCGGTTGTTGGGATTTTGCAACCTGAATCCGCAGAGAGATTCAGTTCAGTTCCACCCCAAAGAGGCACAGCTGCTGGCAGTCAATTTGAATTTGAATAAATCCACTTTTCAAGGTCAGTGGGTAAAACAAGTTGCGAAATTTAAACGCACCCCATTGCAAAAAAACAAATAAAATAACAAAGCAAGTCAGCATAAGGCAAGGGAGAGTTAAACAGGCAACGAGATACCCTGTACAAAAATTGTGCGTGATTTGTCAAAGTAAAAAACAAAATCAGAAATATATTAAATATATTTTTAGTAAAGTTTAAACTTTAAAGCAATGAATGGGAAGTAATTTAATTTTAGTGACTAATGCATTAACTAATGCATATATTTTATTTTTTTTCAGCTAAAAATAAAATTAAATTGAGTAACTTAATATGTTTAATTAATAAAAATATAATTTTAATTTGAGATGAAAAAATAAAATCAAATATCAATAGTGTAAGCATACATAAATACATAATCAAATATATAGTTAACATACCCTATTCTCTATTTAAAGGGTATCTAAAGCAACCCCGTGCAGAACTCGCGAATGGGGTTGTGATTGTTTTGTTGCTGTTGCTTAGAGTTAGAGTCTTCATGCGGAAATGGTCAAAAAAAATTAAAATAAAAATGACATGTGGCCAGGCCGTGCTGGAAAATTTGCATACGCACATTGGCATTGGCAATGGCAATGGCAAATTGCATAGGGTCGACCCACGCCATGAGCAGGACGAGTAACCGGAGCAGGAGCAGGAGCAGGACTTGCCATCGTCATCTGCTGGCCATGCGTAAGCAACGCACGCGTCGAGCTAAAAAGCAAGGCAACTGTACTGAGAACGTGGCTGTGGCCAAGGATGAGGACGAGGACGAGGAAGAGGACAGAGCGTAAGGACTAAGGGATGGCACACTCTCTCACACTCGCACACCAAATATCCGTTCATAACTTGCAATGAGCATAACTTTTGCTGGGCGCACTCAAATATTTATGGCAAATTTGCTGGAGCACTAAATTAAAATTCAATAAATCATCATTTGTTTTTGATAACTGCACTCTCTCACTTCCTGTTCCTCTCTCTCTCTCTCTCTCTCTCTCTCTCTCTCTCTCTGTCTCATTAGCCGCCTGTCTCTTTCTTTTTGTCGCTTGGCTGCCTGCAAAAGTTGATCGAAATTTCATTAGTGTCTGCGTTTTTGTTTAAGTTTGGCATTTAGTTTTGCAATTATCCTTTTGCAATTTGCCGCCATCCTGTGTCCTTCGGATCCACAAAACTTCAGCTACAACAGCAAAAGTTTCAAAATGCAGTTTTTCCGCTTGTTTATCACGTTCAATTTTCCCGGCCATTTTGTTACTGAGACTCTAAAAGAAGAATAAAAATGTAGCTTTAAGTAAGTACAGATATTTTCCATAATTGCTGAATTATTATGTTAATTTCAATGAAAGTTTCTGGCTATTTTTTTTTTTAACATTTACACATTTTATGCTAAACTAATTTTGAGGATGACTACAAAACTACATATATTTAAGTTCGAAATTCGCATGTTAAGTTCGAATAAATTTATGAGAGCTTAATAAATAAATAAATGAAGTTTTTGTGAGTTCGAAGCATTCGAAAATTCAAAAGGCATGCAACAATTCAAAAAGACTTCAGAATAATTAGTATTTCAATTGAAATGTTATTAAAATATAACATATATACAATTTTTTAGCTTGAATCAAGTAATTTGGCTTAATTTCCCAAATTAATCCTGATACAGGCTTAATTATACAGCTTAATCCTGAATACATATTTTAAAAATTCTTGCTTAAATTAAGTATTTTAAACTTGATTGTAGAATGGCTTTTTCCGCTTTTTTTATAAGTTGAATATCTTCATGACTCGAATAATTGTGATTTGAGTTAGGGAAGTACGACTTTATGAAAGGAATCGCCTATCTAAGCCACAATTTGACATTTGGTATGTAGCTTGAATTTGTGGCAAACAGTTTCCAATTTTATGATGAGCTGCAATTTACGGCCACAATTTACGGCGAATTCAAACTCAAACTCGATTTTTGGCGGTTGCTAATTAATTTCTGCGTGTCGCCAATGACTCTGTCGACTTGCAGCTAATTGTTATTGTTTTAACTACCGACAAGCGACCGTCACGGGACTGAAACCCTTCACCCCCAAGACCGTCAACGTCTCACAATTTTCGATGGCAGTTTTGCGGTTTCAAATTGGCCAGGAGTCAATCGAGCTGGCAACTAGTTAAATTGAAGGACGAAGGACGAAGAAACAGTGTCTAGAAGAACGTGCAACGTGTGTGCAGCAAGGCGAAAATTTGTGCTATAAACATAAAAATTAACGACTGCCACAAGTTGTAAAAGACAAAGGGAAAAGACCTCACCTCATCTCACCTCACCACTCCACTCCCAGCACACTTTTGGTCAACATTAAAATCTGTTTTTATGATCTAACCACACCTACCAAATACGGGAACGTGACGAGCAGTTGGTTGATTAAAAATCAACAGCACATTTCCAAATGACCGGAAGCTGTAACCAATGTGGCATTAGTATTAGTACAGATATACATATGTATTGTATGTATGTTTTGTACATAACAGCAGCTAAATCTATGAGCTTGAATGCTTCACTGGCTTCCTTCGTGGAATAAGCGGATTACAGTCTCGCAGCGACAATTGCCGAAAAAAGGACTACGAAAAATATGCTTGAGGATTGCTGAGGATTGTTGGCAGCAGGCGGCAGGCGGTTGGAATTGGCCGGGCACAATAAAGTGGCTGAATGACAGCGCGATTAACTCGCTGTAAGCCATAAACGTTGCAAGTGCAATGCTCCAACCCCCGTCTCCTCCTCCCCCTTCTCCTCCGACCGCACTAATTTTGTATGCATGAGCTGGAATAAAGAGCAATGTGAAAAAAAAGCGAATTTAAACTGTTGGTCGTGGGACATTGCGGAAAACGCCTTAACGTTCATAATGTGCTCGATCCATGCTCTACTGTGAAGGAGGCACTCAAAAAATCAAGCCAACGTAGTCACAGTGTGGCCAGAATGCCACTGGAAATCCCCCCCAGACACTGGCAACATTTTAATCCATATTTCTTGCCGCCTGGCAGACAATTTCAAAGATAATAGCACGTTTTTTTTAATATTGTTCGCAGGGCAAACGAGACGCAACGCAGGATTACGATTACCATGCGCCACAAAGTTACCAGGACCAGGACGCAGCATCTGGTCGAGGCAGATGCAGATGGAGATGCAGATGCAAATGGAGATGGAGGTGGAGATGGAGACTCGACCCGCAACCAGACACCGAGACGGAGCGAGACGAGTTATTGCAACAGCCGTCGCTTGGCAACAGCAATTCACACGCCACGCGATGACATGGCCAAAAAATTATCATTTGGCCATAAATTGGGGCATGCACTTTGGCCAAATGCAGCAGCAGCTTTAATCATAGTTACCACTTATCATAGAAATAAAACTAAAGCTGGAAAAAGATAAGTTTTAATAAAACAACACGGATAATACAGATAGTTAGTACCAAGTAGAACTTACAAAATTATATTGAATCGCCAAAAGATAGTGGGGAAAATGTTGGCTTTCTATTTTTTACATCAGACACGTTCGTGTCCAGAGGAAATGACCATATCTTATTATGATACGTTTTATATTCAATTTGATTCATCTTAGGATGAACTTGTGAATGACAAAAAAATGACAAAAAACAAGTTCTCTGGTACTTGAATTAACATTTTGTGAACTATAAATGCGAGTATAAAAACAACCTTTGGAATAAATATTACGAATCCAAAATTGGACCATAAAAATTTTAAAACTCAATGGAATTTGCTCATCGTAATTTATTTCGAAAATAAAGTTTAGTTGATAATGATTTGAGGAGATGATTAAATTTTAAATTTAAAAAAATTTATTTTAATTAAAATTTGAATGAAGAATAAATTGAAAGGTCAGAACATGATCAAAATGAAAATCGTTTCAGTTTTGACAAAGTTATGAAAGTTTGAAGTTGGTTAGACTTATGACTTGGCAACTTTATAAATATAAATTTTGGTTCATTTTGCCATGAATTCTTAAAAAAAATGGAACGTCTGCTCATCAAGTTTAAAATGTTGTTTTTTACTAAGGACCGTTTTTTCAATGTACATATAAAGTTAATTTAACATATAGCAAAAAATTTGACATTAATTTATATACATTCTGCGTCAAATTTTCTTTTCAATAGTTGTCAAATACCTTATTTAGACATTGAAAAAAAACGAGCTCAATTATGACATAATAGTTTTTGATTTACATCTCTAAATTAAATACAAGTACATGTATTTGCATGTATTTATACTACAAAGACTTTGTTTAATTAATCGATTTGAAGTACTTATAAACGTGTTAAACATGCATCTCCTTCCCATATTCGTCATGGATTAATGCAATACAAATACTTCATTAACTCAACCCGTTGGCTGACACAAAATGCAGAAATGTGTGGCCAGAAAGGGGAAAGGGAAGGGCAGGGGCAAGGAATGGTGATGGAGTCAAGATGACGTCGCATTTGCAGTCGATTTTCGGACTAAGTTGAAGTGCCGGAAGCAAGAATTTCAATTAATTTCCAGTCGATGGAATAGGCAGCGGTTTTAGCCATGGATTTGCATTTGATTGGTTTGAGGCGCGTTCATTCAATATGCAACACTTGGCAACAGTACACTACTCAATACAGTCCGTACGGTCCGTTCCTCTGTCTGTCTGTCCGTCCGTCCGTCTGTCCGTGCTGCCCGTCATGAGGTTGATTGAAAATGCGCCGTGCGATATGAAACAAAGTAGCCAAGTTAATGCCGTTGCTGTCGAAAACTTTGTCAGCGTTATGATAGCTGTACATTGAACTCAATTGTTAAAGAGTGGGAGCAGCTGCCGAGGGGGGGGGGAGTCAAGTGAAGTAGAAGGTTGTGCAACTGGAACACAACAAAGGCCGCGCCATGGCGGCGGCACGTAGCAAAAACTTTTGAAACAAGATAAGCAGATTTACTTAAAGTTTTTCGCCCAAATTCACGGAGAATTCCCGACGTGCCGCTCGTCGTCTGCATTTGCAACGCCAAGATAGCTGAAAGTGGATAGATGTGGGCGTGGCATGCTGAAAACTGCAGTATGTGCACTGGCAATAAGAGAGATTCTTCCCTCAGTTGTGGTCCGTCTACATTTGATAATTAGAAGTGCAGATGATTAGGAGCGACACCTTCCCAGTCCCCAGTGCTAAACTGGAGTCGACACAACAAGAAGGCCAACGTATCGAATCAGACAGACAGACAGACAGACAGACAGACAGACAGACAGACAGACAGACAGACGGATAGACAGACGGACAGACGTAACACGTAAATGCAATCAAACCGTGCTCACGTAGCGATATCGAAGCCTCCTCCAACGTCGAACCTGTCACATTCGCGAGCTGCGGTTTAAATTGTATTCCCGTCGTTGTCTTCGTCGTCGTCGTTGTTGTTGGTTTGAGAACTTGCTATGGACTCGGTATTTGTCTGAAGTGGATTAATCAGGCCAATTGCGAGTGACGCTGTCTGTGCAAATGTCTTTCAGTCACCTTCCAGTTGCCCGGTTGGTTATTCTATGGTCACGTATCATTTCATGTGGTTTTTTAAATAATGACATTCGTAAATCAAGCAAAGGCACATTCTCAATATCAATAACATATATTGTATGACATAATTGTGCATTAAAAACTACTGACAGAATTACTTATTTATTTTTACCTATCTATTATAATTTGTATCAGCATAGCAACAATAGTTCATATCATTCTTTTGTTATAGAAAATGTAATGAAAAGAAATGGAAATAAGAAATCATCAGTTGAAAGCTTTAGTTACATTTAATTTAATTTACATATGCTAGTTTTAGTTTTTAATTTAACTAATTTCAAGTTATAGCCATTATTTTGACGACTGGTTTTTCGTTGACTCTAAATAAATTAAATTAATAACAAAAAAATTAGATTCCCAGAGTATTTAATTTTAATTTTAAATTATTATATAATTAAAATATATACATATTAGAATTTTAATGTTTAATTTTAAATTTTTCAATTAATTTCAATAAATTTCTGAGTCGGCTGCTTTTAGTCTGACAATAAAAAAAAGGATATAAAATTATTGCGCTGATAAAAATTTTATTTTTCAAGTGGATAAAAATAATAGAAAACTTCTATGTTTATAAAGAAATTAAAAAATAGTGTTTGTAATTTATATTTTCAAATAAATTCAAGTATATTTTATAAATCTAAGAACAGATTCCTGCTCAATGCCCTGGTATCCACCTTAAGAAGACTGCACTTTTCACTTTTGACCGTACTGTACTGCAGATATTTCAAAAAGAATGGATCGTCATCGGTGAACCGCAGCAAATCAAAATAATTGCGAATTGGGAAATGGGAAATAGGAGAGCAGCATAAATCCGACGAGGTCGCTTATCGGCACGCATGCGATGCGATTTTAATAACATTTTTAGAGATATTGCGCCGTTAAGGATACCCGCAGGATGCCCAGAGTCAATGTTTATACTGCGCAGACATCAAATATCTAAACGGAGAGCCAAAGAAAATAATAAACCATTCGCCAATTGTCTCTTGATCTGACTCGCAAAAGTCTGAGACGCAACGTCAAGCTCATCGAGCATTAAGTCAAATAATAAAACATTTTAACTCGACATTTGATGGTTGTTTTTATTTGTGTGGCATTGCGACTGGCAAATAAAAACAAGACTGACACGAGACCCAGGCCAGGACTAAGGACTAAGGACTAAGGTGAGGCGCCTCCGCCCTGAATTCACGCTGGGGGCAAACACCTTGAAGCGCTTTAATTTTTATGATATCCAGTTTATGCCGCTGACAAAAGGACAGATATCTTCGTAACAAGACGAGCTGTGCCAAATTTATGCAATTAGAAATTAATATTATACAATTTGATGTGCTGCCAGGACACGCGCTCCTGGTGCCATAAAAAGCGACTCTGACTCATGTGGCAACTGCATTTTTATGTTATAATTTGAATTTTTATGCCACAACGAGGAGGCGGTGCGTGACTTATGACCTTTTCAATATTTTAGTACGCATTTTTGGCAATTGTTAAAATGGTAACAATGTCTGAACAATGGCAGCAACAAATTCGCATCGCAACCATTAGAATTTTTATTAATCATTTAATCCTCGAAGTGGCTGCTGTGCGGCCATTGATAAGTCCAACTCCCACCATTTAAGTTTTCTTTGATAGTCAAAACAATACGTGAGAAACCAACAGCTGGGAAAAATTCCACTCACAAGCCAAGGATGACCCCGGGGCTTAGTCAAAGATACAAAGTCATAACAACGTGGCAAATTCATAATTAAAATATTTATCAACACTCGGACAGGAATGAGAAAATATTCACGGGTGGAAGGTGAATAAAGTGTAGTGAACGTAAGAATAATTTTATTAATTAGACAATACAATTTGTATTTCAATTTCAAAATTACGCTTAAAATACTTGAAGAAATCTAAGTTTACAAAAAAAATAACAAAAAAAAATCAAGTATATAATTAAAGCATTATTAATTGAAGCAAATATATAAAATAACTAAAGTAAGATGACAAAAAATATTTGTGTGCTCAATTAATTATATAAAATAAATTCAATCTTAATAATGACTTCTAAATTAAAAAGTGCTTAATTTGTCAAAGCTCCAAAAAGTATACTATGCTCTTTTTGCAATGTGATTTTTATTAGATTTCATAGCCAAAGTTCGCATTTAACGGAAAAATTACCCAGGAAAGCAAGAGCCATTTTTTTTAACATGACAAGTATTATTAATGGCCATTTTAATTTACGAATTTCTCTTTAAATATATGTAATAAAATATAAAAGAAATAAAAAAGGATTTTAATCACAGTGATACCTACAATATAAGAGTTTTTGAATTAATCGAATTTAAGTTTAAGTTAAATACTAATTAATTTCTTAAACTAAAGAGAAGAATGCAAATGCCAACAATGCAGTCTGTACAAAAAAAAAGCAACAGGAAAAGAAGGAGCGAAAAGGAATTGAGGGAAAAAACAACAAACCTGGTGCTCAATCCTTGAGTCTTGAGTCTAACGCCAACCCCCTGCGAGGGCTAATTACAGATTCAGGCAAAAAAAATAATAAAAACAATTTGAGAGGGAAGCAACCCCCTAGATGAATTGAGTTTCCTTCAGGGGAAATTGATGCAAATCTAATAAATGGAACCAAAAATGTGCGTACATCAAGGCGGTAATGGATGGAGATGCGAATGGGAATGGGAATCAGGATCAGGATGGGGATGGGGATGGGGACAAAGACACTCTGCATAGCTAAGTGAATTTGTTGTTGCACAAATCGAACTTTCACTTTTCGCTTTTCCATTTACTTTTCTTTACCTTATTTGGCCGGTCACTTGCACAGGCAGCACACGTAATGAGATGCTGGGCCAAAAGACAGGAAATGGACCCGGATACGGATACGGATACGGATGCGCGTCGACGGATTGCCGCGACCCCTTTCCGCGTTACTTAAGCAACAAATACAAAAAGTACAAGAAGAATTTGCATAATTTCTTCAACAGTTTTCATTAATTTCCATGTCTGCATTTCAACTAAGTTTCTATTTTTTTTCCTTGCCTTCTGTTTTTTTTTCGTAGCATATTTTTGGGTCTCGACGAACCGTGGCCCATTGCAATTAAACGTGTAATTACTCGTCTACTTAAAAATGCGAGCACTGTCCGAGGGGTGCTGATGAATGCCCTCTCCACCTCCATCTCCACTTTCACCTTCACCTCTCCCTTGTCCTTGTCCTTGTTCTGATTACTTGAGTCTCTTGAGTTTTTAATTTGTTGTTGCAGGCAACACGACTGTTGTTGTTCCTACGGAAGTTTTCACTTGTTTTCATTTGATTTTCCCATTTATTATGGTCTGAGTTATTAGCGCTCTCTCTCGCATTACAAAATAAGTTGGGGGTCTCACTGTTTACTTGTTGTGACATTTTCAAGTGGTGCATAAAAATGGCCAAAATGTTTTGGGTAGAATGCTAATTTGTGGCCCACGGCAATACAGTTTTTTTTCTCCCCTCTCCACCGCTTACATTTTATTTGATTATTATTTTTAAGGGAAGAGAGCGTATTTTTTTTTTTGTATCATTAAATTGGCATCAATAGGAGGACAATGAAGCTATCAAAGCGCACTCGACACTAATCTCTTCAAATGGCGGATATCGGATATCTTTCAGTGTCTGTCGCAGGATTCGGAGGGATTGTGTAGGAAAACTCGTTACAACTCGTTGCTTTTGGCCAGGCAAAAAGTCGACAACGAGACAAATGGACAGGCTGCACTTAAGGATACATCAGGATACTCAAGATACCCAGACAAAATGTCTGGCAAGACAAAAACAGCAACAACAACATCTAAACAAAGCCAACGGAAACTACAAAAGCTTCGATATAATAAAAATGATTTCCTTAAAGCGACGCTGCCAGCGGAAAAGTGAAATTGGCAACAAAAACAGCAGCAACAACAACAAGGCGATGGAAAACTCTATTAGCGAGACTAGACAAAGGAGCATTTCCCTAGCTTCCACTTCCACTCCACACTCCGCCCTTTCTCCGTCAATTTCAACTGAATAGTTTTATGATTTTTATAGCATGTGACAACAGGATGGAGTCTTGGCCATCAGGATATGGCCATCAGTTTGGCTGCTGGCTGAAATCCATTTCACTTGATTCACAACCTTTGAGTTTTGCTCATTTGCGATAACTTAATGGTCTAAGCGAAGCAAATTAAATACGAAGTTTGATGTGGCAAGTGCATTAGTAAATACATAAGGGGGAGAGACAGAGGGAGGGGGACAGGCAATTAGGCCAAACAATTGATGACAGTTTATCTTTCTCTATAATTTTTTGTTATTACTACAAATGGCGAAATGTCGAGGAATGGGACAACTTTGCATAGGGACTGGGAATGTCCTTAAACGAGTACGTCGGAGTAAATCGAGTACGCTCAACAGTGCAGAAAATCGCCATGAAAATTGCACAGGATTAGAGCATGCTGATGTGTCTTGTAATTGGCTTTAAAGTTGCTCGTGACTCGTGTCAAAGTTTTTAAGCACATGTCATATGTGTGTGTGTTTGTGTGTGTGTGTGTGTTTGTCTGTGCGACACGCTAAGCTTAACACTGAGTGTTTGCTGCTTTATCACGGCTTTCACTTTGCCCCTTGTACTTTTTGCATACTCATGCCATTGGGTGTGTGTGTGTGTGTGTGTGTTGTTAGTGTGTGTGTGTTGTGCTGCGTGTGTACTGCTAGTGAAGGAGTCGTAAATCTTTTTTGGCCAAACAGCGCGTAGTGCGTCGCATTCGGCTGTCTGCATCATAAATCATATGCAGCCAAGTATGTGCTTACACACACAAATACGTATAGATACACATATAGATACAGATACAAGTATCTGTAAGTTAGTTTATCTCGACAGAAGCGTAGTAAAATTTCACTATTTTCACGCTTTGACATGCGAATTACTTTGGGAACAGTGAACACAACCAAGTAGCATATCGTAATTCGTAATTACAGTTTGAATCACTTTGAGAATTGTTATTCGCTTTGCCAGTGCTGTAGATAGAGATACAGATACAGATATTGTATCTTTTTGAATGTGCATGACAGATGAGTTGGGATTTCAGCTGTTCAATAAATTTATGCTGCAATAATATTAAAGAAACTATTTATATTTATTTGCAGATGCAAACTCAGCATATTTTAATATTTTCATGTACTATAAAAGATTTAATTCAATCAATCTATTTTGTACTATAATTAAAGAAACTATTCATATCTGTATCATAGCAGAATAACGATAGTTTTGATGAAGATTTTCTGTATATCACATTTGTTATTCTACAAATTTTAATTTTATTTATTGTGCGAAAAATAAATTTGAACAAAGTTACTAGGAGGAAGAAATAAAGGAAGTCAATAATGGAAAAAATTGATTGAATAATACAAATAATCATAATATTTATACAAATTTGTTTTGTGATAATAAATAATTGTTTTCCATCTCCCACTAAGTTTAGTTCATAAGCCTGTCCTTTGTTCTCAACGTTGCCCTCAGTTAATCCCTTCAGCAAAAGCAATCTCAGCTCATGACTTGGCCCAAAACTAACTAAAGTTTTGGTGGGCGGGCTATTAGTTGGGAAGGGGGTGTCGCACCCAGGAGACAAGCTGCCAATTAACAGTTACATGTTTGTACAAAATAATTGGGTTGCGTGACACGAGGATAAGCGACAAAGACAAAAACAAAAACAAAAACAGAGACAGGAGCAGAAATGGGTTTCGCGCTAAATAATAAACAAATAGAGGAGAGCACTATTTAAAACAGCCAAACAGTGTACTCTATAATTATAGTTGTAGTTGTAGTTATTGTTGATAGTGCAACATCATCATCATCATCATCATCATCATCATCATAGTCTTCGCAGTCATCAAAGTGTGCCGCAGGACAAGGGCGTTGCTAAAGTTATTAACGCGTCGTGTGGCGTCAATCAACTTGGGCCTTGGGCGCGATTTGCATGCGTGTGCCACAACAAAGAGGCCAAAAAGGACCAGCCACTCCCCCCTGCCCTCATCTATATAAATATACAGCTTGTTTTTGGGCCAAAAACAACAGAAAACGTGTGCCATCAAAATCAAACAGACGGCCAAAGGATAACGACTTGTAGGTCTTGAAATTTATGTTAATTTAATTGCAACACATTAAAATAGTTGCACGTCACCAGAGAACTGAGTGATGAAATCCTGCAAGCAGCAGTTAAAGGGTTGACTTCCCCTACCACACACACACACACACCACACACACACACACTTGCAGACGACAAGCGATTGATGCGTGTGTGTGTGTGCGTGTGTGTGTGTTGTGGGTAACCCATGATTGTTTGCCTCTTGCGGCTCCTTTGGTTGCCATTGACAAATATGAGGCATCAACTCAGCATCCTTAATTAAGTTCCACGTAGCTGGAGCCGCGTCCTCAAAGTGGTTGCCATTGCCATTGACATGCCCAAAGCCCGTACCCATTACTCCATTCACGTTTGTTTGCTCATGTGAAATGCATTAACATCATTATCGATAGTTTCCCATTTGATATGCCTACAAACACATCAGAGACAGACGCAGCAGGCTTCATAATAAAATTTAAATTAGAATTCCGGCCCAGAGGCGTCAATGGAACGAGACGAAAAGACTGAAAGTCAAGCACACACACTGCTCACTTTTCATACCCGTATTCATTTGCATTAGCAGGTGATTCGAGTGTTCAATTCAATATTCGTTTAATTAGAATTCGATCTTAAAATTGTTTTTAAATTTTGATTTTTAAGTTACGAAATAACAATTATTCTTAATTTTTATTTAAAAAGTCAAAATAAATCCTTAAAGTTCAATTTTTAAATTCATGTTTGTAAAATAACTATTATTTCTTTTTAGAAATTCAAAAAATAAAAAATAATAGTTATTTTTGAATTTTAAAATAAATGTTACAAATAAGAGTTATTCCGTAACTTTTATTTTAAAAATAAAAAAATAAAAGTTAAGTTGAATATCTTTTTAGCGATTGGCGATTTTTCAAATTTGATTGGGTTTCCATCATTATACAATCTGTATCCGACAAGATTTAGTGTCGCAATCTGAAGCGAATGTAAGTCCATGAAATTTTTAAATTAAAATTAATTTATAATTGCTGGCATGTCAAAAACAGGTTGGACCACGTCGTTGGAAAAATCCTATAAAACCGGATAAAAACTAACATTTTCCATCAGTTCCCTAAGAAGTTCTAACAAACCAAACTCGTGAAAATGAAACTATTCGTAAGTCATATTACTTGTAGCCTTGAAGGTGTTAACTAAGAATCCAATTCATTTTTTCGATAGTTGCCCTGTGCTCTTCTGCTGGCCTTGTTGGCTGTTTGCCACGGCGATGGTCAGAACGCCGCACAACAACGTACGGCTAAACAACAACAACAACAACAAGCCCAAGCTTAGGATTATGCAAGCTCACTTACTGGAGCATTCATTAGTCATCTGATGAAAATGTAATCCAACTGCAAATAAAGAAAAATAAAAAAAAATGTGTGCGCTTTTTCAGAAACAATCTTTAAAAAATCTTAAATGACTTTTCTAAACATTGTAAAAATGGTAGATATAAATTTCATTATTTGGAAGCAGGAAATCTTTACTTTATATTTTTTAAATATAGATGATTGGAAAGTTTTTTTTATTTAAATAAAAAACTCTCAACTAGTTTTATATATTTACATTTTTATTTTAAACTCGTAACATCACTCTAACTTTGCATAGAAAAAAGTCGAATTAAATTGAAAGAATTATAAGGAACACTTAAGACAATAATTGTAGAAAAGTAAAGTCTCAACTTGCCTTAAATATAATTGCTCAGCAAAACGGAAAAAGTCTGTTAAGTAGCGTAACTAGCAACATTTGTTGGAAAATTCGGAAAAACTTGGAGAAACTTTCATAAGTTGATCGCTTGGATGAATGTTTATTTATGGATGCGCAGTTTGTATTTATGGCCGAATCATGATGACAAATGTCAGATGTGGCAAACACTTGAAATAGACACCACCAACAAATCTCCCAGCCCAACCCAACAGCATCAGAACTGTACGAACCACCCTCTCGCACTACACACTACAAGTATTGCAAATATTTTGCAAAATAAGAAATATTTATGGCTCGCTCAGCACATTACACACCTAATTTCTATATTAGTTTTGTTATTGGACACTTGACCAATGTCCAAACTGCTGTGCCTGAATATTTATACAACTTGATTGGATTTTCGTCGCGCCCTTCCCACCCTTCAATTGCCGTAGACAAAACATTTGTTTGGTCATTTATCAATGCGAGCTTCAATATCAAGACTGAGCTTCAATATTTATATGGCCCAAAATGTCATATCTATTTATGGGCAGCTCATTAGACTTGGTGCTTTGCTTGCAAAGGGTTTTTACGCTTAACAAATGATCTAAGCAGTTTATCAAACTTGGTTCAAGCCAAGGGTTGGGAGAGAGAAGGGAGAGAGAAGGGGAAGGCGCTGCTATTGATCACAGCTAAAAATTATTTAATCGTGTGTAAGCAATAGTTATAAATTTACAATCTATACGCATAATGCCAAGCCATTGATATATGTGTAGAAAGAGAAGAACAGAGAGGCAGTGAAAGAGAAGGCGAGTGTGTGAGAGTAAGAGACCATAATAAATACTGACGGCTGTTTACAACTTTATCGTAGTTTTCATTAAAAAGTCATACATTTGATTTACGCACTTGGACTTGAGCCTGAACTTCAATCAGGGCAGCTGTTGTATTTACAATGCTGCACAATCAGATATTCAATGCAGACGCCTAAAAGCAGGCAACACAATTAGAGGGCCAATAAATAGCAAGGCAAAAACGCGCACAGCATTAGCACCTCATTACCAAAAGCCGACGGAAACGTGTTCAAATGGCCAAAACGAGGCAAGAAAAAGAAACAGAATAAAAAAAAAAACTGAGATAAAAAACGAAAAAGAAATGCTGCGCTGGACACGCTGCAAATTGTTAAGCCAGCGGGTGGAGAGAGAGAGAGAGAGGGGGGAGGAAGGGGAAGGGGAAGGTCCTGCCGCATTTTATTGCTTTGAAATGTAATATCTTTGGTCGATGGGTCGGCAACATTGGAGTGTTAACATGTAAACGCCATCGCTAATCCAGAGCATAAACTCTGCCACATCTGAAAAGTCAGAAAAGAGCGTGGCGAATGTGGCAAGGACTCTCGGGGGGGCTGGTGGGAGGTGGTTAATCTCGAGGGGAGGACTCTCACTTCTCTCTGAGCTGGTCGACAAGTTTATGTTTTTGAATTGTTTCCTTTACATTTGATTTGCATTTGAGGCTGTCAAAAGCGGTTGATTTATGCCCCGGTCCAGCATGGTACAGTAGCCCCTCGCTACGTTGTACTTTTTGATCTGCGCATAAAGCGTATAATTTATGCCAATTTAATTGAATGCACCACATTCCCCCCTGCCTCCCCAGGGACTTAACCAAACCGACCTGGCCAAGACAATTGCAATTGAAATTGAAATGGAAATACATGAATTGCAAATGAAACAATTGTTAAATTGAATTTGCTGCTCATTAAAATGGGCGCCACTTTCAGTTTTCAGTTTTCAGCTGGTTGCGAGTCAGTTCTCAGTGTGTTTGGGGGCAGCAGGCAACCTGGAAAAACACTTAACCACACACGCCACATGCCACATGCCACATGCCACATGGCCACGCCCACACATTTGCTGCGTGGCAGCCGCCATTTTGGTTAGCCACAGCAACTGAGAGACACGTTTACAACGACGTGTTATGGCCTCATGGCCATAATTATGGTTATAATTTTATAATATTGTAAATTATGTGTAGACATATGCAAATGGGCTGCAGTTGAACTTGAAACCCTTTGAAAGCCATATGTAGGCACGAGGGTGGCTCCAAAAGAAACTGACAATACAAAAAGTAAAAAATATTAAATAAATAGTTTTATATATGTGCAGAGAAAACAAATGTTTCGAATTCCGGGATAAGACCAATGCAATTCGGAATGCCCGATTTTCTTAAACCAAGTACGAAATACTTGATACAAGTACGGTTTTGAAATTCATTTTCCAAAAATATTGTGATAATCGGGACTCTATAAGAATTTATACGGCGCAAGCAATTAAAAACTGTTTTTTCCAATCGACATTTCCATGCATCATTGGCGATTTTTTCAAATTTCATTGTGTTTCCATCATTATACAATCTGTATCCGACAAGATTTAGCTTCGCAATCTGAAACGAATGTACATCCATGAAAGTTCTAAATTAAAACTAATTTATAAATGTTGGCATGTCAAATATTGGGTGGTCCAAGTAGTTGGAAAAATCCTATAAAACTGGATAAAAACTAACATTTTCCATCAGTTCCCTAAGAAGTTCTAATAAACCAAACTCTTGAAAATGAAACTATTCGTAAGTCATTTTACTTTTAGCCTTGAAGGCGATAACTAAGAATCCAATTCATTTTTTCGATAGTTGCCCTGTGCTCTTCTGCTGGCCTTGTTGGCTGTTAGCCACGGCGATCGTCAGAACGCCGCACAACAACGTACGGCTCGACAACAACAACAGCAGGAGGATAATAATAACCAGTTAATTCCCTGGAGATAAAGTAAAGTTAAGTTAAAAAATAAACGAAGTCTATACGTTTGCTATTCCTTGCTAGAAATCCCTGACCACACTTATTCTAATACTACTAATTATTACTACTAATACCGTTTAATCAAATTGGATTTGTCAGTGTTTTCGCCAATCCTTGCAACAAATAAAAATATAAATAAATGTTCACTTTCGAACAGAGTTGATGGACTGATACATAGATCGAAGTACTTAAAGAGATGGGTATTTATATCAACTCTGTTCTTCATGTGCATGTGCATTAGGGTGGGTCAATTTCTTTCCACCCAATTCGGGTATCAAAACCGTATTCTACGGTGAATTCTAAGAAGATTTGCCCAAGAAACCATGGGTCTAAAGTCAAAACCGATCTTCCGATTTTTAGCATGAAATATGGGGAATCGTATGAAAAGCCAAAAATTATCATAATTTCTTGTTAAAAATCGGAAGCTCGAAAATTTTAGAATTCACCGTAGATTACGATTTTGATACCCGCAAGGTGCGTTTTTTTTTATCCATACAAATTAACCCTTACCTAATACAGTATACCAAACCTTATCCTTCGTTTTTTCAATTCCTTTTCTACAATTTTTTGGTAATCGGCGCTTTATAAGAGATTATATAATATATAAAATTTTATTTAATGAAAACAATTAAAAACTTTTCTTTTTTTTTAAATTTTAAATTTACCGAAGAATCGACATTTTGATGCTTCATTAGCAATTTTTCAAATTCGATTGGGTTTTCATCATTATGTAATCTGAATCTAACAAGATTTAGTTTCGCAATCTGAAACGAATGCAATTCCATGAAAGTTCTAAATTAAAGCGATTTTAGAAATGTTGGCGTGTCAAATACAGATTAGACCACGTCGTTGGAAAAATCCAATAAAACCTGAAAAAAACTAACATTTACAATCAGTTCCCTAAGAAGTTCTAACAAACTTAACTCGTGAAAATGAAACTATTAGTAAGTGATTATATTGTTAGCCACCTACTAGGTTAATTTGGAATCTAATTCATTGTTTTCAATAGTTTCCCTGTGCTCTTCTGCTGGCCTTGTTGGCTGTTAGCCACGGCCAACCTCCGCCACACGCACGTGCAGCTGCAGAATGCTTCGATGGCATGTGCATGTAAATAAGTATATACAAATCTGTTAATCTGCATATTAAATATAAATAAAAAAAAATTAAAAATAGTATAATGGCATAATAAAATTACTCGCCATACGCGTATATCTTTTGTGATTAAACTGAGGCGCTTTTCTGTTATGTAATTTTCTGTAATCTATTTTATAATCTCAAACGACACGTTAGCCAAAATCAGATCCATATCTATATACATATATAAAACTCTGTCCTGACTCACTGACTAAGACATCAGTTGAAATTTTCAACAACACAGCTGAGACAATTTTAAATATTTTACTTTTTTTCGCGCTGAAGCAAAAAATTTGAATTTTAACCAAAGTCCTAATGCAGGGAAAAAATAATTCAATCAAAGAACATCGGAATTTTTCCTTAATTTTACAAAAAAAATGTGATATTATACAAATTTGTTATTCAGCACAATCTTGAAAAGTCGGATAACAAAAGACCAGCCTTTCAATTCTGCAATGCGAGCAGGGGGCGGAACCCCTAGTTTCCAAAGAAATTAGTTATATTAGTGTAGGGAGAATGATGTTTGTCACTATAAGATAGGAATGCAGCTTATTAATTAGATACATGCATTTTTTTTATTTACATTTTTTTCAAAACAGCAGATCAACAACAACAATAATGTATCCTGAACACAAGTGTAGGAAATTGATAAAAATTAAATGAAATTTAAAGTGATAGCTCCATTTTACTTGACTTCTCGAACTACCCTCGCACACTCACACACCCTCTTGCTGGTTCAATCCCCCTCAGCTTCAGTTTGGAGCGAACTCGCACATCTTTTAATTGCCTAATGGCGATGGAAAATCGCGTTATCATCAACTTTTGCCAAAGAGCGATCATTGCGTCATTGTCGCCCCCATTCTCCGTCTCCTTCTCCATTCTCCCCATCTTCTCCTTCTACTTCCCCTTCCGTCACCAGGTCAACCCCATCTTAAGTCATTTTCGCAGCGAGCTGAACATGAATTTTAATTATTTGAACGAGTTCTCGCCGTTGATATTTGAATTTTGTGCGTTGTCTCAGGCAACTGAGCAGTTAATTTCATTAATAAATATTTATGGTTACCGTTAAGCCTTTTCGTGGGCGTGGCAGTGTAATTTATAGCGCCAAAATAAACCCCTTTGCCTCTCGACTTGATTTCAATTTCAATTTAGGGCTTATCCATCGCTCATGGTCAATGAAATTGAAAAGCTGAAAACCTCAGCACGACTAAGCGAAATTACGTGCTCGGTATTTTTTTTTGTTATCCAACTATTTTCGACAGGACATTGAGATTCGAGTTACACACATGAGAAATCCTTATTTGAGTCCAAAATTCGGCTCGTTAGCTCGCCAATTGATTGATGACCAAATTGAGGCATGTCTCGGCGGATTGTCGAGTCAGACACAAAAGCAACAAACAAACACAATACAACAAAGCAACGCGACGCATAGAAAAGCACTTATCACACCTCTGCTCCTTTGGCCAAATGCCTTAACTTGGCCGACAGCTGCAATGGCAAGTGACATCAAATCAGCGCCCATTTCGATTGGCAACTTTAAACAGACAACGACACGTACTTTGGGTACAGTCAACCCACGAACTAAAAAAAGGAAGATGGAAAAACCACCCGTTCAAGTTGCAGCCTCATCAGTCGTGCGTGGCTGACGCTTTTAAGTCCTTTGGCAACACAGAGATTAACTCAAATTTGTGGCGCTACAATAAATTTCCACGGCCTGGCATTAAAAATTAAGCGCCGCCACAAAACGAGTTGCAAGTGGCTTTTGGTGCTCAGTTCCTTGCCACAGCATCTCACTTCTACTTACACTATGCTACGGGGTTGCGACAAATTCAATTTTTTTGCAATTTAAATTAAGCAAAAATTATATATAAAATTCAATTTAAAAAATTATTCTTCATAATTATTCTTCTTCTATAATGAATTGGAAATTTGTCGTTAAACAATTATATCAAAAATAAAATAAAACTAATAAAACGAATCGTGTCGATAACTTTAAGAAGTATGCAATTATTAAGCATTAGTATCAAAAAATTAAAATAATAAAATGAATCTTTTAAAAAAAGTAAGCAATAGAATCGGAAAATTGTTTAATTATTTCAAACATTTTTATTATTGTAATTTTATCTATAGTTCTAGTCGATCCAAAAGTTTTCTACACATTTCATGCACTTGCGTTGCATTCAATTTTCTGCTGCTTAGTATAACTTTTTTGTCAAGTTTTTTTACACAATAAATTTTACCTGATTTATCTAAGGATACTTTTAGATCCCAGTGTGTGTGTAGGACTGTATGTGATTAGAGAATCCTGCAGGTTGTCTAGTCACATTTGCCGAGCGAAATCAGTCGAGTGAATTAGTGGAATAACTTTCACTTCTCGCCCATTCCCACGACTTACGGCTGATCAACCCCCGGCTGGAAAATCTAATATAAAAGAAATAGAAAATCCATTTGCCGGCCCCTGAATAATGTGGCAATTTTTTACTCATATTTCAGTGTGTTTTACAACCAAAAAAAAAAGAAAAACAAATTACAAAATGCGAAATAAAGGGCATATTTTTCAGGTTTATAGAGCTGATGTTAAAAAAAAGAGCACAGGCGTTCCGGCCACGCCCCCTAAAGTGCGGACAACCCGCTGCTGCTGCGTGTGACCATTTACCCTTATTAGAGTTCACAGTTCACATTGGTTTCATATTATTTTTCTATTTTCTTCGTCTTTTTTTTTTTTTTATTAATTTTTGACGCAAATTTACATAATTTATGGGCAACAACAAAAGTCACAGACAGCATATGCCCTTCTCTCTATTTTTTTCGTTATTAAAAATTTGTTTATAATTTACGATTATTTAAACTACGCACCATTTTGAAGGCGCCACAACAAATGAGGCGCAAATTATTCGAATGTACGACGCGTGTTTCATTTTATTTCATTTTATTTTCCGACTCGGACTTGACTGTGGCGTCGCTTCATTAAGACCTCATTAAAATCTTAAGGACAACAAGTTATTTTTACACATTTTAACACGTTTTTAATTTTAATGCATTTTATGCTCTTTTAACGACATCGCTTTAAAGTTGAGTCGTCGTCCTTCGTCCTTTCCCCTTTCTGACTTTCACTTGTTGACATTGACTGACGCCGCATCCTTTTCAACGGAATCGCGTCAGCGTCATCGCACATCACGTCAAAGTTCATTAGTAAGGGGTGCACAGAATTCCTCCCTGCTTTCCTCATGACTTTTCCCGCCTCGGCTCCTCTGCCTGTCTGAGGGTTGCGACAGTTTGCGGTCTCTCGTCGCGCCCGCAACGCTCATTGTTTTTATGGTTTTCGCTAATTAGTTACGAAGTCATAGAATTTTACAGAAATTACTACTGAAAGTTATTGTCATGTTGACGACGACACTCAACTCAAGTGGCGCCCCAGGGATGTGGCAAGAATCAGTTGATGCCGTCATCATTTGTTTCGACTTGCCAACAGATTTGTGTAACTATTAGCCACAAATTAATCAGACTGACCACTGACCAGGGATCTGAAATTAGGGATTGGGCATTTTCAATCCTGGCCAGTAAATAAATCTATAAGAAATCCGTTGGCAATTACACAAAAACTCATTAAACAAAGTAAAAGTGGGCAGAATTCTTAGACACATGCCTTAAATAAGATGTTGGCCATAAATTTGCTGGCCAGGACGAGCGCCCATGCCACAGATAATTATGCAGAGAGGCGCAGGCAAAAGGGTTGACTCACTCCCACTCCCAATGTCATTCAATCCAAAGGACATTGGTTTCTCTTGGTTTGTAAATTAAAAATACCACGCCCCGCTGTTATAAATCAAAGTCACGGGCTTTGTGTTGGATTTGCCAAAGGAATTTGTAGCCAACTGAAAGGAGAAAGCCAAAAGATGACCCCCCACCTCAACCCCATGCCAGTTGCCATTTTCCGTTTCCTGTTGCATGTTGAAAGGAACTTGGCATTTGAATAAAGTTGAGCCATGTTTTGAAATAAGCAAATAAGTGGCGTTGACATGTTAAGACTTCTTAGAGATTTATGGCCCAAAACAAAACAAAACAAGGGACAAACTGGAGGCCAATTTAAAAATTGAATTTCGAAGCATTATCGTTAGTCGTTGCTAATCAGGAGTATAGGAGTATATACGTAAGTATATGAGGGACACATGTGTCTGCTTTTTAGAGAGTGTCCTGCTGTCATCGTTGAAATTTTTGACACATGCCGCAAATCCGTAGACAACAATTGCATTGTCTTGTGTGTGTGTGTGTATGTAATGGGATTATTTGTTCTTGTTTTGTTCAGATAACCATTTGCCACTTGACGATGCCAAAAACTTTGATTAAATTGAATTTGGAAATGCTCATAACTGTCACACATGGCAGGACCAAAGAAGTGTTGACAGAAACACACACACACACACAGCCAAGTGGAAATCGGCCTAAAAACCACCCAAAAATGTCACGCAATTTTTCAATAAACTCATCAAAAGAGCGCTTTGAACTCGCATCCCTCAAAGAATCCTTGGCCATGTCCTGCGGCTACTCGTAAACGCAATTTGATTTATGGACAATGCTCAAAATGGAAAATTGTCGCATGGTCACTTTAATTTTTGAGTTATGCGACTTTAAACTAAATATAACATACGCATCCTGGGGGATGTTAATCCACACGCACTCCACACACTCGACATATTCTACTACTTTCCACACTCCACATTCCACACGGCAAAGTGAGCGCACGTTCGTGTCACAGGAAGTGAATTATGTCCTGTTTTGTGAGGTTATGTAATGATGACACTGACACAAACAAGCGTCCCACTACTAACGGTACCACTAACGGTACAGTTACCAACCGACCAACCAATAGCGACTGTACTTTTGACTGGCGTGTGAACAACGAAGCGCCACGTGACGCTTGTTAGTCGAGCAGAAATTAAAGAGCAACTCTCGAAGAGGAATTCGTCTGATCAACCCTTGTGACCAGTACTATCAAGTGTGTGTGTGTGAGTGTGTGTGTGAGTGTGTGAGTGTATGTGTGAGTGTGTGTGTGTGTGTGTTTGTCTTTGTTGCCGCTGAAGTGCCTCAATGGTTTAAGTGTCAGCTTATAGTTTTGACATCCTGATGCCTGATAACTATCGTAGCTACGATGACGCTGGTGATGATGATGGATGCTCCAACTCCGCTGAAGTGTGAAATATCCTACGACTATTTAAATTTTCCCACTCACTTTCACTTGCATAAATTAACCCAAGCACTTGACCCAAAACAATTCCCCTACTTTCACACATTAACCCGTCAGACTTCAAAAAGACTTGACCAATTTGGTAATTATTGAAAATTCTTCAAATTGTTTTTATAACCTTACAGAGGGTATTTTAATTTTGTCACAAAATGTGTAGCGCATAAAACCGGACCACTATATACTATATCAAATATATCTTATAGGGATAGAATCAGGGCCCGCAATCATTTTAAAATACATTATAAAAATTACATTTTAATGATTATTGTTTTAATCCTTTAATTTTTCTTTAATGATAATCATTATTTTTGAGTAATTTTACATAACTAAAACTAAAACCGATAATAAAAAAAATACGCTGGGAGGTAAAATTGGTAGAAAATTTTATTTTGAGCCAAAAAAAATAAAACTCATTCATAATCATTATTTTTGAGTTTTATTTTTTTTTTTTTTTTTATCAAAAATAATGATTATGGTCTACGTTTTGTAAAATTACACAAAAATAATGATTATCATTGAAGAAAAAAGTTAAAAACATAAAAATTTAAAATGGTGAATATGCATTGATTGTAAAAAGATAAACACTTTGGTGAAAATCATTAATTTGTAGGTCTTTTATAAGTGTGTGATTTTTTTATTAAAAAAAAATAATAATCATTATTTGCAGTCCCTGGATAGAATAGATTAAAAATTCATCATTAGTATGAAAAACTAAGCTAAATCTTTATTTCTTGCTGATTATGTATCCTGATTACATTTCGTTAGAATCAGTCCATTCGTAAATAAAATATAGTGCTCTAAAAGGGTATCAGAAGTTTGGTGTGTCGAAGACTATTCAACTTTCTTGTTTAATTAGAAAATGCTTAAAATTTTTATCACACGCCCCTTGCCAACTGTTTTGGCCACTTTCATGCTTGCCTGCACCTGCTGCATGCAATTAAAATCGAAAACCAGACAACACAACTCAAACTGACCAACTTTTCTGACAATGTCATTTGGTTTTGGGGAATTTTTCCCGGGCTTTCATTTTTCATGGCATTTTCAATTTTAATTGAAATTTATGCGCACATCGCAACACAAAAAAAGGGGTTGGTCCAAAACGGGATTTTGGTGCTCGGGTTTGGGTCGCGTGTTCGCCAAAAGTGTTGCAAATTGTTGAAAATTTGAAAATTTACATGCACATTCATGCTGGATACGCCTTCAGGCTTGATTTACAGCCCGCACTCTCGTTATTTATGAGTTGAAGCGAGCACTTGAAATTTCCCAACTACACGGATCAAGTGCATGCAAAACATTTCGTTGTTGTGGTCCACCATTTTATTGTAATTGTAATTCGGTGTGTTCATGTGTAAAATTTGAAATTGTTGTAAATAATTACCCTAATGGCTGACTGTCTGACTCTCTGACTTTCCGACTGGCGCCCAGCTCATCTTCCTTTCGTTTGCCCAGATTGGGGTACAGTTGCGACTAGCAGTTAATTTGTGAGCATCGGCATCGTCGCCATTTGTAATTAAGCTTAAACCGTTAATATTTTAGCCAGATAAGAGCCAATTCCAATGGTTGCTGGGACCCCTTCGACCCACACTGGCTTAGATTTATGTAAGGGCTAAGGCAAAAGTTGGTCCAGAGTCAGCCGAATTGTTTCCAAAACATTTCACGGTTCGCCGAAAGCAAAAATCCTTCGCCTTGGGTGTTAATTTGGGGTCCAGATTTTTTATCTGCATTGAAAACGAAAGCTTGAGATCTGGCATCTTGTTTGTTTTTGTTTTGTAATTGCAAGAATTTAATTAGCATCGTCAAGTCGTTAACAAGATACAAAAGCCGGTAAGTTATGCCGGCCACTCTATAATAGAACACAGTATAATCAAGACAAAATATTTGTAAAAGATAAACAAGGCTTTATTATGAAAAGGGTCTGCGGATCTTTCGAAATGTCAGGTGAATCCATACTTTTGTTTATATTTACAAAATTTTACTATATTTAATACACTCCAGCATAGAGGGATGAAACCTAAAATATTCTAAGTTTAACTTATTCTAAATATTTTAAGATTAAAACAAAGTGCGTGGTAAGATTTAACCAATTTTAATATCTGTAAATATAAAAAAAAACATTGTTATATTATAGTTTAAAATTATCAATAAAACACTTACTATTATGATGAATGTTAATGTTAATTTTAGGCTACTTTTTAGGTTTCGCTCTGCGTTTGGGAGCTGCCGAAATGTCACCAATGTATAACAAAATGGCGACTGACAAAAGCCACTCAAACTTGAAGTATTTCATTGAAATGTTACTAACAAAAAACGTGAATGAACAACAAGATCTGACAACGTTTATTTGCAGACTGAATCACACAAATCTTTGTGTGACTCTTTTAAATACAATCGAAATTTAATAAAATGTGTTGATCTCGTAGAGCATCTGTTATCAACTTGAAAATTACGTTGAGCGTGCTTGCCAATAACAGAGAGAATTCCCGAATTCCCTTTAATCTGAACAGCGGAAAAAAAACCCAAAATTTGAGGATAAGAGTGTTAACCCATTGAGTGCCCATTGGGTCGATTGTCAACGCACTGAATAGACTAATATAAACATGCATAAATTGCATTATAAGCGACCTAAACAAAGCATTGAAGCACTTCAAAATTCATATTCAATGGCTGGAACATCCTTAATGCACGGCTTGCATTCGCCCCTCGGCGTAAAATAACCATAACTATTCATTATCGACATATAAACGAACCCCTTCGACCCCTTGGCTAAGTACTCATAACTTCAGATTTTTATTAAATAGACGTAACAAAACAAACGCAGGCCAAAATGTCACACATAGTGGGAATATAGAAATATAAGAGAATGCCATAGAATGAACATATGGATGAGCATCCTTTTGACCCACAAAAATTGAAAATATGAAACGCATGTGGAAGAACCCTTTTTCGTAACATCCACATCCACGTCCTACATTTTACATCCTGCGTAATTCAATATTTAACTATATGAGATTTATGGCCACAGGGTCTAGCGACGACTTCCGCTGTTCTGCGTGCGTTCTTGTTCGCAACGACGGCGTCGTTTTATTTGTATAAAGTATAATTTTTGATTTAGTGCGATTTTGTGTCATCGGGTTGTCCGAGACCCGGGGTGTTGGCAAAGGGTTAACGCAATAGTTTTGCAATATCCCAAATATGACACAGTAAAAATTCGTTTGTTTACATTGGACGATGGTTGCGGATATGAGACCACATGCTGATTGTTATTGTGCCGGTGCCGGGGAATCAACCAGTCGGGTGGTTTTCACTGAAGAATGCTACAAAAAACAACAACGATTATTGCCCTGTCGATGCTGTAAAGTATTTATTTGATTTTACACGCATTTATCCCAATAAATGTGAAACTTTAAACATCATCAAGGCTCTTTTCAAGCAAAGGAAGTGAGCGAAATATCTATAAAACTACATTTATTACGAGTATTTTGAAAAATATTTAAGGCACAAATTCAATGAAATGTCAGAAATTCAATAGATGCCTGGGTGGCAACAAATTGGTTTGTTTGTAGACCTCGCATGAATACGCGCGGGAATTAGTTGAAGTGACTTCCGCGCGTTTATCTTTTGGGGTTGACAGCCTCACAGGATGCAAATGCTGTCGATAAGGCGCCAAACAGCAACAAATGTTTGGCAAAAACCAATTTGCAGAGCAAAAAATTTGCATATAACATACTTATACAGAGCACAAGTCTCATGGGGTGGGGTGCTCAAAAGAAGTGCGTAATCAAAGGGTTGCGCACGGCCGGAAGTTGAGGGGCGTCAAAATTTATTACAGGTTGCATTAAATTTAATTTGAAGCGTGCGCGGAAATTTCAAAATGTGAATGTTGCGTTTTTGCGATGATGATATTCTGTATACCTGATTGAGTTACACACCTCTTCATATCCTCATCTCTTATCTCCGTTTCATCTCCTCTATTTGCTTGAGCAAAAGCTGCATACGATCCTTCATCAGGGGCTGCCCGCGTTGTGTGCGCTTGCTGATGGCTTTGGTTTTCTCCAGGCGCTGCTTTTTGTACGCCTTGATGCGTGCCTCCTTCTCCAACTGGATCTTTTGTCGCTCCGCCTCTGCCTCGGCAGCTTTCTTTTGCCGTATCATTTTGCGTATTTCTGGCTTGTTGGGTTTGTTTTCCTGCTGAAAAGGATGAGGTAATAAAGGATGCAGCCTGTTGCTTCACTTTCAGAATATTCAACATACCGACGCTGGCTTTCTCTGCTTGTATTTTTGCTTAACGTTGGGGTTTTGCTTCTGGCCTGCTTTCGCAAGACTCGCGGCTGGCTTTTTATTGAATTTGCCTAGGTTTTTTTGCGGTTTAGGTTTCATCTTTTGCAAAACAAATTAGAAAACAACTACACGTGCAGATTTATATGCCAAACAGCTGTCAGCTGATAACTCATTTAGTATTTAAGTGTTGAATAATTTAACGTTTCTCAGCACTGACATCAATCATATCGGATATCGATTTAATACTGCAATTATAATCGCCCGACCGCCACAATCTGTCGACCGCTGGTAACAAAACTAGCGGGTAATTTAAATAAAAATTAATTTAACAATTTAAATGGGATTTAAAAAGGTGAATGTTACGAGTTTATCACTTCTCCGGGGGTTAAGTTTGTATAATTAACCAAAATTCATAAAAAGTAAATGCTTTTTTTAAATTGCCGCAATACTGACTATCGTCGCTTATCGGTGATCGAAGGTGGCGATTGTTTTTTTGGGAGCCGCTGGAACGCGTGGACACAGCTAATAACTTTTGCAAATTTGTTTATTAAAATGAGCTTAGCTAGTATAAAACAAAAAGAATTGAAAGGCAAGAAAAATGTGCTACCCAAGTTGCGTACAATTTTGGACAATCCATACAAGCAGCACTCGTAGGCACCAAGAGTTGAGTATTGTTGTAATGTTAGAAGTTAACCAATGTTTTATTATTGCAGTCCTGTACTTCCCGAAGGCGAAGTGACAGAATTTCGAAACATACTAAAGGAGGCCATAAGCAGCAGCACTCATCCACCTAAAGCATTTGCCACTCAGACAAACATTCGTCTTGGTCTGGAGAGTTCTCTACGCGCCATAAATGGAGGACGCTTTTCCTGTGTCTTTGTGTCGCTCAGCACAAGGCCGTCTCATATCATACGTCTTATAGCAACCAGTGCTGCCGTCAAGGCTCCAACGGCGACCATTTATGCTCAGCCCAAATTGGAGGAACTCACTCATGAGCTGTTTGGAGTGCGAGCGCTGACGCTGGTGCTGCCGCCGGACTTGGATTGTATTAGTCCCGAGTTGGCCAAATGGGTGAATGCCCGCAAGAAACCTCAACTACGGCAACAACATCAGCCAAAGTTGGCCAAGAAAAAGAAGTCAAAAAAGACGCCAGCACAAGAGCCAAAGAAGGATTCAATTGAGCAACAAGTTGCAGAGCCAGTGGAACACAAAGAATGGACCGGAGATTACATATCCTGTTTGAATGGAAAAGTCTTAAGTGTCGATCAAGTCGATGTGCAGGCCGAGGCGCAACAGTTGGATGAAGCACTCAGCAATCTGGCCATGAAAGCACAAACGATAACCAAAGTAATCGAAAATCACCCAAAACCACAGAGCATCGAAGCAACTCCGATAACTCGCATGCAGGTAGACTCCGATGAGGATGAATTCCTGCCAGCAAGTGAGTTGAGTGATTATAAGCCTGTTACCGTGCATCAAATTCGGCCAAACCCGGACAAAAAGCCAAAAAAGAGCGCAACAAGAACAAGAACAAAAGCAATGCAACTAAATAAAATTAACTGATAGTTGGCAACGCGGCTCAATCAGCTGTTGAGTTTTAGGTTATGTTTTGTTTTTATTGTTATCGTAATTTTTGAAAGCCGCACAACATGCTCAGAAGTCTACGGCAAATAGCTAGACTACGGAAATTTGCAACAGTTCCGGCCAGCAATTTACTCCAAACAACTGTCGTGCCACGTGACATTTCGGGGCATATTCGGGCGCAACTGCACATCAGCTGCATAGTGAATAAATACGACAAGAAATCCTCGAATCGGAGCCAAGACATCGACAGCGACGATGAGGCAGATGAGGATTTTAAGGACGATCGTGACTCAAAGGTGGTCAAGTCTAAAGTGAACTCGCTCCGCGCTGACCTGCTGCTAAAGTCGGGACTCGGCATGGCCAGAAAGTGAGTGTCTTTCATTGATTAAACAGATGATACTAAATTTGTCTCTTTCCCATTCCCTTGCAGCAAGGTGGAGCTCAATTTCTACGAGAGCAAAATCCGTGTGAACGGCAAGAAGCTGCAGAAAAAGAGCGTGCAGGTGAGTTGAATAGTCAATAACACGGTGCTGCAGTCAACAAATTTCTGGGATGCGACATAGCTTAAGTTGTAAATACAGTTAAATGCAACATTGTGGCATACTAGAATTTTTCGTTGCCCATCGAAATCACTGCGGACGGCAGTCCGCGCTAGTGACGAAAGCAGCACGAAGGGTGCGAAGGCGAGTTACGTTTGGTGTGCAGTTTCAAAAATCATGTAATTCTGCATCTTCTGCATTGTAGTTTATTAAAATCGAGTAATATTAGCTGAGTTATTCACCTCTCTGAAAAAATAAAGTTATTGAAAAATGGAATACAAGGGGAGCAACATATTGAGCAATTTTGTTTCAGAAAATCTATTATGGCTTTGCTAATTATTATATAAAACAAGACACTCGTTTTACTCGTGAAAATGTGTTCTTTTTAAATAAAAATACAAGTTTAAAATAGCGTTCAAAAAAATCACCAAAAAAAAAAAAAAAAATGGTTGACATAGAAAAAACGCTAATAAGGAAATAGAACCTGCTAAGCTAAACCTATTCAAGTTTCTTCTTTCCAATACCGTTAAAAAATGGAAATCAGTGAACATTTGACGAAGCTAACCGTAATTTAAAATTTCGATGTGCAACAAAAAATTCTAGAATGCCAAAAAAAATGCATTAACCATACCTACAACCCACGCTAAGTCCCATCCCAGAAGTTTAATTTATGATTTGTTTTTACCACAGTGTAATAATGCGTAATCAATGTTATGTATTTGCAGCTCGAAGTGGGCGACGAGATTGATGTAATACGCGGCTTCAGCCAGACAAATCCTTCGCACTTGGTTATTGCACGTGTCGTCATATTATCTGCTGCGGAACGCGAGGACGGGCTCAGTGTACATTTGCGACGCTTTAAGTCATTGCTAATTGAGAACTACAAAGGCCCCAATGCTTTCAAATCCTCGGAGCCCGTCGTTCATTAGCAACAGACTCGGCTATGGAATAAATAAATCGAACTGGAAGTTGATGTGAATAAGCAGGCATTCTCTTAATCAAATATTTTGTGCGTAGTTTATACATACATACATACATACATAGATAGATACACATACGTATTTACATGATTTATTTAATGCTTATCAAAAGCGTTTTACGTTTTACGTCACACACTACCAGATGCGACACTTGCTGGACTTCGGATTCATTGGACTGCCAGACGGACAGTTGTAAGCCTGCGCGAAGTCTTCGTTGTTGGTGACAGCGCCAAGGACTCGGTACTTGTCCATCGTATGCTCATTGGTCAGCTCCTCCCAATAGTGCTCCTCCTCGTAGGCAGCACACCAGAGCTGAGCAAAGCCGAGGTAAAACAGCTGCTCTGGGGACAAGTCCATGCCGGGCATCTGTTCATTTTTCAGCACAAGTGTCGAATTATCTTCGTTGATCAGCTGGAGTTCCTTCATGTGGTTTCGATACGAACTCATTGCCTCGCGTAATCCACCACTATCCGCAATATTCTCATCCTTGGTCTGGTTGCCGTCGATCTTGCGATTGATCTCCGGTATTAGATAGTTATTGTAATGATCCACGTAGCAATTGGCGCGATCGGAGAACACTTCGCCGGACTTCTTGGTCCACCAATTGCGCGGTTCGCCGGTGCTGTCGAACATGGAACCAACACTATCGAATCCGTGCGTCAACTCGTGACCCACCAAGTAGCCGATGGTACCAAACTTCAGTGAGTTGGGCCAGGCCTGATGGTAGGCTGGAGGATGCATTATTCCGGCCATGACATTGATCGAATTGTCCACATTGTAATAGAAGGCATTCACCTGCATTCCCACCAGAAGCTCCAAGGGTTTCGTTTCATTCGACAGCTCTTTGTAGTGCAATCCATTATAACGCCTCATGTACACATGGAAATGCCTTAAGTTGATGTTGTTGGTGGGATAACTGCCTGGGACGAAGGTCAGATTGTTCATCTCGCGTATCAAGGACTCGGTAAGAGTGTCGTCTTTAAATGAGCCTATTCTCGACTCGATGGTAGATTCCTTGAGTAGCGCCTCCTTGCGAGTCTCCTCGTCCAGCCAATTGGCATTTTCCAGGAGCAGCAGCAAACTCTTGCGCAACTCCACGATAATATTCGCAATCTCCGCTTTGGTTTCCTCTGTAAAGTATTTCTAAATTCGAAAGAAGCATTATTTATATATATGCAAATGATAAGTAATTCGGAACCCACCAATAAGTAAAGCTTGTTCAAGATATACGGCACCGAGAAATGTATATTGAGCATGCAATGATCGCGCTGGAACTTGGTGGACTTCAGCTTGAAGTCCATGCTGTAGAGGAGCTTCATGGCCAGATAATTGGCCACAGCCGGCTTGTGCTTCGCACACACCTTATCCAGTTCAGTGTAGTAGAAATCACAGAAGTTATCCAATTCCTCTCCGAAATTGAGACCGCCCCAGGCAATGTCATAGTAGTTTTCCCAAAGGGTAAAAGAATCGGACTTCTCGGTCGTCGACAAGACATTGCATTTATCCTGGTTCTCTTCAAAGCGATCGCCGATCTGGAGCACTTCACGCCAGAAGGCAAACACTCCGGCAATCACCTCGTCCGCCTTCTCGTCGGATAGTCCATATGTCTGGAGATAACCCCGCATACGCTTCTCGTTCAGTTTATATCCTTTGGTGTCGTTGGTGGCAATATTATCGCTATGGACGATATAATCGAATCCAAGCTCTGGCAGCTTAAAGTATGGCATAAAAGGATATTGGGGCAAAATATGTTCATTGATTAATCCAGAGGCACCGTAGTTGGTCAGATGGGAGCTCATGTTGAACCAACTGAAATTCGAGGAATGCCACGCGTCGCCGTCCACAGCGGGAAATCCGCCAATCGACCTGATAAGCGCCAGATAAGCGGGGTCAGCCGCTGGCATCGGATAGAGCTCGGCACTGAGGCATGCGTTGTAGAACTGTTGTGCAATACTCAGTTCATTGGCGTAGCCCAGATCCTTGGCCAGCGTGGAATTGGTGGACAAGAGCAGCTCCTCCGTCTTATCGATTAGCGTGTATAAAATGTCCAGGAGATTACTGCGCTTGTGCTGCGATTGCCTTTCCGGTTTAACCATCTTCCAGTTGCCACATGCGTATTCATAGAAATCGTCGCATGGCGCCACTGTCAGATTCATATAGCTCAACATCTTTGTGGCATAAGATTTGAGAAATTCGGTCTTGTCATCCGTTATAAGGTTATCATTGCTTCCGTCACCATCACTGTCAATCTCACTTTGCTTTGACTCTGACTCTATCGCTGGCTTGGCCACACATGTTGCCAATAAAGCACCGAGCATCAAGGCACCACAAATCACATACAAGTTTCTCTTAATCTCAAACATTTTTACTTTCATCATTCACCTATAAACTTACATTCATTGGTATGTATATGTTTGATAGGCAAACAAATATGTATATACTCGTATTAATCAAATAGCGTATTAAAGATAATAGTCATTGATAGATTTGAATTAATAGAAAATGTCTCGGACCCTTCGCACGACTGATTCATTCAGAACCTAAATTAAAACTGCGTGCCTTGGCGGAAACACAAAAATTTAGCATTCAGTTCGCTCTCTTCATGGGAAGCTGGAAATATTTGAGCAGCTGATAACGATTTTATTATGTTCCATCTAAAACATGACCTATTCTAAATACCATAGATAAGCCTGTTTCTCTTCCTCCTGCTCTTAAATAAATTCGCTTTCATATTGCTAAAGTGCAGTTACACAATTTGCGCGCACTTAATTATTTGAAAATTTACTGGTGCTAATGCTTGACAGATAACTTTGTTAATCGATAGTCGCGATATGTTTCGATTGGATATTGTTAAGGGTATTGCTAACCAAAAAACTACAGAGTCCATTCCATTTAGTGCGACTACTACATTTTTCAGCTGAGCTTTCAGATTTAGACAAAAACTAACTATCATATGATTAAAGCAAAGAAAATGTGATAATAATCATTTTAACTCTTAACATTTATAATAAAAATGTAATTAATAATTCAGGGATTTGCACTTTTAAAATATTTAAGGAAACTTTTTTTTTCATAACTTTTAAAAATCTGTTCAGATTCACATACTTTGCATAAAAAGTTTTGAATTATTTTTTTAAAACGTGGTGTACCACCTGTTCCAAGAATCCGTTTTTTTCCCAACCTCGAAGCTAAAGTATATTTAAATTAAAATTTGACTGTATTGCAAAAAATACCTATGAAAACAAAAAAAAAGACGAAGAGAAAATCCCCAACAAAATCACTTAGTGAGTAGATTTAAGTTTTACCCAGTAGCAATAAAAAAAACACTAAATATGGAGGTGCTGATAAAGGTAGCTATCTATTCTCAACAAGGGCAGTTTCTACTAAAAGATTTATCGCGTTTTGCAAATACTAAAGAATTATGTATTTTTGCATTACTCGTATTATGCTATTTTACGATTTTAAGAATGCGTTTATCTTCTGAAGTATTCGATGCACCTATATATATTGACCCGCCCGATCGCACAATAGTTGCAGTCTTTTTGCAAGCGTTATATCGTGACTTACAGGACTTAAGCTGGAAATATGAATATATTTAACATTGGTGGACAGGCCCAGTTCCTTCTGTTGTCGGCCATTATTTTAAATTATTTACTTGCCAAACTTCGTACGTTGTATTTCGTATATGGCATTTCTTTTAGTCAAAAGTTTATTTCGCTTAAATTCGCAGAGTTGTCTGATGAGTATCGATCTAATAGATCGGTTGGAAAGTTTAACTATGCCACGCAAGGTGCTGACTGGAAAAAAACGTGCCGTTATGGCAAGAGACAATCGCCAATTGATTTAATATACTGGGATGTAAGTATAAACAACTAAGAAAGTTATTTTTTAGTCCCTAATTGTCCTATAATGTGAAAAGAATTTTAAATTCATATGAACATCAAAACAAATTTAAAATAGCAGTTTTAAATTTCGGTGGTCCCAAAAGAACAGTCATAAAAAATACATGATTCATATCCCAAGGTTCAGCTACACAAATTACCAGATTTTAAATCTAATAATAAAAAAAAAACAAAACAATGATTTCATTAATGTCAAAATTTCCCAAATTGAGCGTAAAATTTTACGTTTTTAGAAAAGCAACAAATATAGCATGAATTTAGTTAGCATATAAATTATAAAAATTTAGCATTTATATTGAATACTTTGAGAGCTAAGATATACAACAAAAAGTTTCATAGGCCAAGCGTGTTAGGGAAATTTGCAGTTTTTAAACCATTGCTATATATGGGCATCGAATATTTACTTTTCCTGGTTTATATCATTATGCAATAAATATGCTTATTAGAACTGTGAAATTAGCTATTACTTATGCATATTAGAGTATCTATATATTGCAAATAACTAATTTCCGATGTAGTCAGTTAAGAATCACTACTGTGAAAAATAACATCAGGATGATATTATACTTGACTATTCTTCTAAGTAATATTATTATATTGCACTGTGATAGTTTTAAAAAAAAAAGTATACGTTTTTGCGGAACCGATTTATATATATATGCTTTTTCTTGATTTTTATTATCTAGACCTTTTTGGTGTCATTAGGACTGATTTTAGTTATGAGTACCACGGTACTGACTGGATGGGAACATGCCGAAGCGGCCAAGAGCAATCGCCTATTGATTTAGTACAAAGCGACGTAAGTTAAAAAAATCTTCAATTTTATGGAGCAATCTGGTTCATTCTTTTTCACAGGCAACCGAGAAATCTCTCCCTGAGCTAAGATTCGAAAACTTTGATTCGCCACTAAGGATGCCGTTATTGATGATTAACAACGGTCACACAGGTGAGTGGTAAAATTGAAACTAATGAGATTCGTTGTAAAAATATTAAATTCATCACAGTAAATATCAAATTGACACCTAGCGGATCTGAGGCATATATCGAAGGTGGTATGCTGCGCAATAAGTATATAACACAAAGTGTTCACTTTCATTGGGGTTCCTTGGCGGTCAAGGGATCCGAGCATGCCATCAATGGTGATCGCTATGATGGAGAAATTCACATAATTCACAAAAATGCCAAGTACTCAGACAAGAGTGTGGAAGAAGCCAGTGAGCTGCCGGATGGCCTTGCTGTTTTGGCCATCATGATTGAATATGTTCTTCGCGTGGAATACTCTCCACTCAACAAAATACTTGAGGCAGTGCCACAAGTTATCGAATACAATTCCAATACGACGATCTATGGACAAATGACTGTACAACAGTTTATGGGAAATATTGATACTACCAAATTTTACACTTATAAGGGTACTTTTTCCAAAATGATTACTTTGATTATTGAGTTAATGTTCAATATTATGCAGGTTCATTGACCACACCTGAATGCTCTGAAACAGTCACCTGGACGGTGTTTACCGAACCTGTTTCCGTCCAACTAAGCAAGCTCATGAGTCTTTTTAGACTTCGCGGCTCTCATGGAGAACGATTGGTTAATAACTACCGCAATCTTCAGAACGTAAACAGCAGGAATGTTTACTATAAAGTTGCTGGTAAAACTGCTAAAAATGGTAAAACTGGTAAAATTGGTAAATTTGGTAAAATTCAAAGTGTGAAAAAAATGTTTCATGATTGGTATAATTCGTATGATTGGTGTGATTGGTAAAGCAGGCGACTTATATGAGAATCCTAACCGACTAATCAGTGACTCCAACATGAAAATATACGAATATTAATACAATTAAAATATTTCAAAGCTGATAATCGTGCAATTGATTCTTTAATGTGTTATTTATAATCAATTACTTCGCAAACACTTTTTTGAAGTTATTTCCTCAAAACAAAAATATGCAATTTTTATCATCTTGGTAAGTGATAAATTATCCAAACAAAACTCATTGAAAGTCCATTGAACCTGAGAATTCGATTTTCATTTTAATGTAAAATATGTGCATATGCATGAATGCATTTATTAATGTTCAGATGTATGTATGAATATGTGAATATATGTAAGTATGTACGTTGGATTCCCAGATGGTATGGCCGTTTTGTCCATCATGCTTAAAGCTGATACAAGATATTTGATGTATTGCCGCAAATTATCTCATATCAAACCAATGCGAAAACAATTGCTCAACCATATTGAGAAAGGAGAATATTATTCATATAAGGCAGGTAAATTAAATCAAAACTATTGCTTTAATAAATCAAAATATACACAAATTTCATACAGGCTCATTAACCACACCTGACTGTGGTGAATCAGTCACCTGGACGGTGTTTAAAAACGTTGTTCATTTCCCCAAAAGTGAGGAAGTGAGAAATGTGCTGGACACGAGGAAACGTCTGTTGATCAACAACTATCGCAAACTTCAGGGCATAAACTACAGAAGTGTTTATTAAAGACCTGTATATAAAGACACACTAACAAATTTGTTTCAAAATTTACCCATCCTGTTTGGTTACCTGTAAACTTTTTGGGTTTTTCACTTGCAGCGGGAAAGAGATTTTCAAAAAGTTCTAGAAGTAGTAGGGAGTTAGAAGTTAGTAAGGTTCATGTCTGTTGATTAGGTTCAATCAGCCCTTAACGACTTTTTAAGTAACGTTTTCCAAATGACTTGGTTCGTGTCAAAATTCAAACCCTATCAAGTTTACAGATGATGAAGTGAATTTTCATTAAATTACACTAGCTAACAAATTCTTAAAAGTAATTAAAAGAAATTTAATGAAATTACACAATATTTCTTATCATGCCATAATAATTTTAAATTTATGTTGTTCAATAGAAGTAGAAAATCTAATTTAGTCATGTGCCATCGAAAAATCGAAATTCTCTAATCCAGAAACATCCTTCTTGTTGACTTAATAAGAATAAGCTATTGTCAATTATTAAGCTGGTTCGGGTGATAAGACCAAATTGCAAATTTATGCTAATTGCAGTAGTCGTATTATGCAATTTTACGACTAGGCTCACATCTGAAGTATTCGGTGCACCTATAAATTGACCCACCCGATCGCACTATAGTTGCAGTGTTTTGCAAACGTTATATCGTGAACTACAGGACTTTAGCTGCAAATATGAATATATTTAGAATTGGTGGACAGGCCCAGATCCTTCTGTTGTCGGCCATTATTTTCAGTTGCTCACTGGCCGAAATTCGTAAGTTCTTCATTTGTATGGCTTGCATTCTTAGTCAGTAGATTGCATTGTTTAACCAAGCAGAGTTGTCTGATGAGTATCTCAGTGAAATAAGAGCTGACGAGGCAGTGGATAACGCGGCTGGAGAGTATAACTATGACAGGCAAGGCGCTGACTGGGAAGGAACGTGCCAAGAAGGCCGAAAGCAATCGCCCATTGATTTATTATCCAGCGATGTAAGTATAAACAAGTAGGAAAGTCCTATACATTTGAATCACTGATCGGTTATCATTTTAATTCCGTTTGAATGACATAAATTTTTCTTCAACCAATTAAGTACCCAAGAATAATTTAGAATTTTTGTAATTTTTTCAACTTTTTACCTCGGGCTCTAACAAAAAATATTTAGATGCCAAAAAATGCTTCAAACAATTCTAAGAGTGACTGAAAAAAACTTTTCAAAAATCGCTACGCTAGTATTTTTTATGATTTTTTGAAAATTGCAAAAATTTCACTTTTTGTATGAAAAGGAGAAAAACGGGATTAAAATAGTAATTTTTAATAACTTTCTAAAAATAAAAAAAATACTAGCAAAGAGATTTTTGTATATTTTACGAGCCCTGGCTTCTTCAGCAATTTCAAACATCCTTTGTTGTAGGCGATCGTGGAATCAATGCCGGAAATAAGGTTCCAGAACTACGATCAAAACCTGCAAACTCCGCTATTGGTGGTAAACAACGGTCATTCAGGTGTGTAATGAAATTCGAGTATTTGGTCTCAGTAACTCAGTCACAAATTTACCTCAGCCAACATGGTGATTCCTGCGAACGTGGATGGAAAACGCGCGACCATCAGTGGCGGAATGTTGCCAGGAGTCTTCGAGGCACAAAGCGTGCACCTCCACTGGGGCTCTCGCAGTACCATGGGATCGGAGCATGCCATCAATTACGAGCGCTTCGATGTCGAGATTCACGTTGTTCATAAGAATGTCAAGTACTCCAATCTGACTGAGGCCAGTGAAAACGCGGATGGACTCGCCGTGCTGGGCGTCATGCTGAGAGCATCGCGAAGATCAATCTTGCAACGGACGGGACTCAACCGGATATTTGATGTGTTGCCCCAAATAATACCGTACGAAGCCAATGCGACGATTACTGAACGGTTGACTGTGAAGCAATTGTTGGGAAATATTTCGCCTGCAGAGTTTTTCACGTATGAGGGTGTGTATTTAAAATTATTGGTTCGATTTCTGTGTAAATAACTACTTGTAAATGATTACAGGCTCACTGACCACACCTGGCTGCGCTGAATCAGTCACCTGGACGGTGTTCAAGGATGTTGCGTCCTTCCCGGAAAGCCAGATCAGTAAGCTGTGGAACCTCCGCGACTCACGGCAACGTCAACTGATCAACAATTATCGCGAGCTTCAGCGGATCAACGACAGACTGGTCTTCTTCAGGCCACGCCGATAGACCTGACAATCTAATCGATCGAACATGTTTACTTAAACAAAAACCAAAAAAAAAAGAATAATAATAATCTTGACATTTGCAGCTTGAAATCATATGTATCATTTATTGTTTGGAAACTATATTCGAATCAAAATTAAAAGTATATTGAATAACAGCAGCTTTCAAAATGCAACATGTGGTGAGAAAATTCTCTCAATCGTCTCATTTTAATTATGACAAGCAAGGCAAAGATTGGCAAGTGAAGGTTGGTAAGGAGCAATCCCCCATTTCACTGGCCAAGGATAAAGTAAGTGGTTCTAACTAACAGAACCGTACAGTAAACCAGTAACTAAGTGTTCACCAGGCGGTCTGGTCAATGGCGCCTAAACTAAACTTTATTAACTACAACAAAACATTGAGAGGCCCGTTGAAACTTCTTAACAATGGACACACCGTGACAATGACCATTCCACCCGTCGACGATGGCAACTATCCGTCCGTCTGTGGATGTAAACTGGAGAGCATCTACCAGGCCGTACAGCTGCATTTCCACTGGGGATCTCCAGAGAGCAAGGGCTCTGAGCACATGATAAACTCTTCGCGATACGATGCCGAACTCCACATTGTGCATCAGAACTGTGCGTACGCTTTGCAAAAGGATGCAATTAGCTCTCCAGATGGGTTTGTCGTATTGGCAATAATGTTGAGATCTGTACCCGTAAGTCCAATGATCTCCTTACGAACAAAAGCCCCACTTAGATTACTGTAACGTAGGAGTGCCCGAAACAAACACTGCGAGTCTTAAACAAACTCTTTGTCGAGCTAAACCATGTGAGAGAATATAAAGAAACTGCTACATTCGAAGGTCCCTTACGCTTAAGAGATATATTAAATGGCATGGAACGAAAAGAGTTCTTTACCTACAAAGGTAAGTAAAAAAACAATTATTAAAATATACGTAATTCATAAATTGTAGGTTCGCTAACAACACCCCCCTGCGCGGAGGTGGTTAATTGGTTTGTGTTCCCTAAGCCCATTGATGTAGCGGAAAAAGGTGTGAGTCCCAAAAACACTCTTTAAATAATTATGTATTAAGAAATAATGTTTATACCTAGCTGAAAAACTTTTGGTTGCTGAAGGACGATCGTGGATGTCCTTTGCTTAACAATTATCGAGGAATACAGCGACTCCATCAGCGTACTGTCTATTATCGAAACGAAATTGAAAACTTTTAAATTCAGTAGGTTTCGAACGGCTGCATAAACTGCACAAGTTATTTCGTAACTTATGCGTTAAAGCACATAAGATTTACTTAAGATAAAAGCCCTAATCACAATGAATACATTTTCAGCTTATATTATTTTAGCTTTTTGGTCTACTTTAATATTAAGGTATAGCAATTAATATATTGTTTTTACTTGCTGAGAATACAATTTCAAATTGAAAAGTAACGAACTTTATTTTACAGCGTAAACTGACAGCAGTAATCGATAGCAGCATTCCGATAAATCAATCGTGCCTACAGAAATGGCATGTGCCCATTATCTCCGAAAATACGTTTAGTCAAACACAGAATCCAATTAGATTTCTAAACACAGAAATATTAAAAAAATTCAAGTGGATTTCTTTGGCTTATTAAGAATATAATAATGTAATATTAAATTGGACAATTGATTTGTTTTGTGTGGCAACTCACGAATGGCGGATGTAGTGCATAATATAAATAAATTGTGCAGAATCAATATTATACATGAATTAAATAAATTTGTTGGTACATTACACACAACCAATGAAACTATTTAATTAATATAAACATATATTACAGCCGAATTGAATGAGAATCCGACTGCAATATTAATGTAATTATTAATTTGACGAATTAAATACGTAATGTATTTTTAAATAAAACGAACTAAAGTGCACAAACTAAAATGAAATGCGATGATTTAAAGACACCCAATAAGCTGCCAATAGTCTACTCAAGGAAGTATTCCGTGCACTTTGCCGGTCTCGAGAAGCTTCATCCCTTCGATGCCGCCAAAGGGAAGCATGTCCAACAGGTGAATGAATGTACATTCATTTATTTGAATTTATTTTTGATTGCTGCATTTTGCTTCCAGCTGCTGTGCAGTGAGTTGGCGCTGGAGAGCGGTGATTTCTACAGTCCCGTGGAGATTACCAAGGAGCAATTATTGCGAGTGCACACGCCCAAGTATTTGAAATCCTTGAAATGGAGCTTTAATGTCGCCTGCATTGCGGAGGTGCCGCCATTAATCTTTATGCCCAATTTCACAGTGCAAAGTGGATATTTGCGTCCGATGCGATACCAAGCAGCTGGTTCAATATTGGCTGGCAAATTGGCATTGCAATATGGTTGGGCAATCAATTTGGGTGGCGGATTCCATCATTGCTGCTCTTACAAGGGCGGCGGCTTTTGTCCCTATGCGGATATTACATTGCTGATTGTGCGCATGTTTGAACTGGAGGCATCCAGAGTGCGGCGAGCAATGATTGTCGATCTGGATGCACATCAGGGAAACGGTCATGAGCGTGACTTTCACAATGTTGACACTGTTTACATACTGGATATGTACAATGCGTTCATATATCCAAGGGATCACGAGGCCAAGTCCAGCATTCGCTGCGGTGTGGAGTTGAAGCATTTCACTGAAGATGCCTACTACTTAAGGCAACTGAAACGTTGCCTGATGCAGTCACTAGCCGAATTTAAGCCAGATGTGGTCATCTATAACGCTGGCACCGATGTCCTCAAAGGCGATCCCTTAGGTAACTTGGCCATCACCGAGGAGGGCATAATTGAACGCGATCGCTTGGTGTTCAGCACGTTTCGCACATTGGGAATTCCCGTGGTCATGTTACTTAGCGGTGGCTATATGAAGTCCTCAAAGCGTGTCATAGCCGATTCAATTGTGAATCTCCAACGGCAAGGATGGCTGGCTGTGAATTAAGGTAGAATGCATAACAACATAAATTAATGATTGTGATTTGGGTAAGGTTCTCCATGTGCTGGACATTGTTAGAACGATTACTTACGAGAAACTGAAAGCTGTGAGAAACCCGTAGAGATTTAAAATTATTATACAAACATGTGAACGCGTTGCTAAGCTTATATTTAATTAATACATTTATTTTTAAAGATCTTTCAATAAAGATCAGAGTTTTAGTTTCATGTATTTCTTATAGATCAGTTTATTGTTCAATTACTCTTAGTTTGACTATTTATGTACATATAAAAGCAAACTTCCTTGGAAGAACGCGGACAAAACATTGAAACTTTTGTAACTCTGGTGATAACTGCTAATTATGTATACAAGTGTTTAAGATACAAAAATTCATATAAATAAATGTTTATTTCCTAGCGCTTAAAGTTAGAATATAATTATTAAAGTTAGAATATCATTATTAAAGTCAGAATATCATTATAGTGTCTTCTTGTATGAGGTCTTTTTTTCTTTCTTTTTTTTTTTTTGGGCATTTAATAACATTTAAATCTTTAAATGAAGATTCGAATAATTTTAAAGTAAGGTAGGTGTTTTGTTAATTTATCTGTGTATCCTTCCGATATTTCTGTCACTAGCAGGCCGTTGGCGGCGGCAATCTAGAATTTTAAATTCAAACAATATTAAATTAAATTACTTGGGATCTTTAATATGAATAGCTAAGTAATTTGAAATATGTTTTGCATGCACAGCTGAGAGCTTAAAGATGAAGTCGCTACTGTTGTTTGTGCTGCAGGGCCAGCTTAGCTTTAAAAACATCAATTAAACAATCTAAAATTAACAGAAATCAAAAGTCAATTTAAAAAGTCAAATCAAACAATTAGTTGAGATATAATGGGAATGTCGAGGCGAATGTCGAATGAGTATGAAGAATGACAATAAACAATCTGGAAGGACGACAGCAGTCCTTGATTACTACTGGAAACTTACGCCGCATTACTAGCAGGGACATCGTCAAAAAGTACCTCCCAACGTGAGCTGATTATGTATATAAGACAGAAGGATGTGATAAAGACCACAATGCCAATGGTTAGAGTGGTTATTTCATGAATATTGGACGGTCGTAAGAAGATGCGAGCGCTAAACTGCGACCAAGTGGATTCAGTCCATGTTGAGTATTTCCCTGAGCTCCAATCGTAATCTAAAATACAAAAGTCAGCATTCATCTCAAAATTGAACACTGTAAAAACAAATGTCGGCACTTACCATCCATAAGGAATGCGGGACTTAGAGCACTTGTGTAATTCTGAGTGGTGAGCCGACACTCGCCAATGCCATTAAAGCCGGCAAAATATGACATTGGCAATTGGGTGCAGTTTTCCATTGGCACTTTAGGCTGTGGTTGTGAAAGCAGAAAACCCAGCAAGCGATATGTCCAGCCTGATGATTCTTGCGAGCCGCCCAATACACTTATGTAGCTACGCATGGAAAATGGAAAAGTCAAGTTAAAAGAATTTATTGAAGCTGTCTGTTCAGAATTTCTACTCACCGCATGGGCGGAAGCGGTAGACCACTTGGACTATCCGGATGCGAAGAGGCTTTAAACAATGGACAGTCGGATGAATTGAGAAAACAGTAAAAGAACTCATCTGCCAATAGAGGATTGGCCACTTGGCTCTCTTGATACTCTTTACCCGTTAAAGTCTCATAAAGCGTCATGGCCACTATTGATGACACATTCCGCACTTTCATTTGCAGGGAATCTGTCTTAAAGTTCTTCAAGTCGCTGACATCAGCCAGTTTTGTGTAATCTTGACTTGTGTTGCCATATACAAAGCGCACATTATCCGGATCATCATAAATGGAGTGATAGAATACGTTGCCAGGCACCGCATTCAAAATGAACGCTGGGAAATTGGAATCACGGCGCAGAAATGATTGTGCCGATGTTGGTGGCATATGATATCCGACACTGGATTCGAAGTTCACTTGAAAACCATACCGGGAGGACTTGCCATAGCGATTCAGCCGCTGCAACAATTGCTGGGCCAACGGCGAAGATTTGTGCAGTGTGTGCAACTTAATGTTGGCTATGTTGTCCAGAGTTCCAATATCCAGCATTAATTCGATATTTTCAAATGAGATTGGTGTGCTGCGCGTGGAACGTGTTGGGAATTCCAGATTTTCCATGTCGTAGACAAATCGTTGGGAACCAATGTAATCATAAGATTCGCCATTAAATGCCACAAACAGAACATTCCGATGCGGATCGGGCAACGAGTTCTGGGCAGGCAACAGGAGCCGCAGCATTTGCGCCACCATCGTCATAGTGGCCAGGCCCATCAGCGAATCCATTGCCCCCAAGCCTAAAACGAATGATTGTGATTATGCGATAGGGGTTGAAATGAATGCCACACTTACCCACACCGTCGAACATGCTGGTGGTATCTAGACGACATGACACAATTATAAATTTCTCAACCGGATTGACAGTTCTTTTAGCATTATCATCAATACTTTCAGATAAATTGCGCCGATATATTGTTGCAAAGACATTGCGTCCTTGCAGGGGATCACAGTACTTGGTGCCGCCAAGATTGTTGATGAAATTGGTCCGACGCATGCACACCTCGGAGTTAACAGCCGCTGACATGAAGGACTTGACTTCCACAGCACATAAACTGCGCAATGCATGCGATTCGTATTCAAAGTTGTTGAACTTCTCAAAGCAATTCTCCAGTTTGTTAATCTCGTCAGGGTCGGCGATGTAGTAAATTGGAAAGGGGAAGTCCTCATGCAACAGACCCGTGCCCCAAGGATTCCAGCTGAGAGCTCTAGCACTAGCACTAGCATCGCAGGTCGCAGTGTCGCTGCTATTACCCAGACCACTGTACTGATTAGGACAGTTCAGCTCATGGGAGAATTGTTTCATTCCCACGGGTTCATTGATCAGCAGCACGACAGAAATGATCTTGGGCCCGGCCGCCTTCAGACGCATCAAATTGTCCCTGGTGAACAAACGGGGTGGGATCATTGGAGCGTATGGGGGCGAGGGGGGATTGCTAAGCAGAAACTCCAAGTTGGATGCCTCATTTATTAAGTGCAGCACACCGACGGAACCCGAATGCGTTGCTGCAGGATAGATTAAAGCATATGTAGTTAGTGTACATCACAGAATCTGCCCCTTCTCCTACTCACATGAGCAACCGGTCTGATGTGTGCCGTTCAAGCGTCGGAAACAGCTGGCGCCCATAATGGGCTGGTACATTTTGTCTCGCGTTCGTTCCCCAATAACTGCATAGGATAATTTCAAGCGGTTAGATGAGTCAGCAAAACAATTGTTGATTTCATGTAGGCGGGTCAAAGAAGTTGATACATATGCATCTGCATGTAAAACTCTGCCGCGGTGCCTTCCAATCCTTACCAATAACGCCGTGGAGCAACAACAGCAGCCATATTGCAGCCGCTTTCACCTTCTCTGCCATTGAAGTTGCCCTTTTTCTTTTATTGTCTTTGTTTGCGCTATTTTTCAGGCTATTGCAAAAAGAAACTAAAAAAAACAACAGACATTCGCTTGCGGCTGGAACAATATGTTATTCGACTGCCAACACTAATAATTATCGATTGTTCTCAAAATTATCGATAACTGAAATATTTTTAAATAAAAATATTTGCAAACTGAACCAAAATGGAATAAACTAGTCTGTTCGGATTTGTAGTATGGTTGTTTCATTATTATTATTTACTTATGGCTACAAAATATGAATGTAAAACTTTACTAGAAGGTTAACATTTAAAAAAGGCAATGGAAATTACAACTAAATTAAAAGAGTGAATCCTCGGCGCGAATATACTCTCCAATGTCAGATTGATGGAAACAAACTGTGGTCAATGGATCCGCAGTTTTGCATTCGGTGGTGGAGCGCGCGAGCACTCCAAAGCCAAGAGCCAAATCGTTCATGGAGAAAACAACAACGCCCTGATACTGTCCAGCGTTTTCGGTGATGCGGCCTAGGCCAGACTTTGGTATATGGTTGCCATACAGATACTGCTGCTCGAAGGAGGGCTTCACCCACACCTTGTACTGTGCATAAGGTGCCAAATAGTAAAGCGCCGTAATGTGGAACTTTAACTTGTTGGTCTTGGAGAACTTGCCGAAGCAAGTGCCTACGCAGACTAGCTGTTTGTAGCCGAAGCACTCGCTTAGCTTCAAAATACGCTCGGAGACGTAATATACACGATCCCGGTGCTCACGGAAGCAGTAAGTTCCATCTGGACGATCAATTAGCTGCTGCACATTGGGCCCAATGCTGAAAAGAAATGCATTGTTTTATAACAAACACTTTATCTAGCCATAAGCGACTTACTATTTAGCTAGCTTCTCGAAGAGAATTTTGGTACGTTCGTCAGTTAATCGTTTCATTTTATATTTATTTCTACAAAACGCGGTTCAATATGAAACAATGTGTTTTCACAAAATAGCACCAAAAAATACCAAGCACTAGAGTTGTATCAAATGGGTTTAGCATAAATTTGAAACGTGTGACAACCCTGGTTCACTAAGAAAGAGTCACAATCAAGGAGGATTTATAAGTAGGTGATGCATGTATTCGCTCTCTCTCGGGGCAAATCTGTCAGAGAGAGAAAGAGAGTCTGACCAAGGTGGATTAATAAGAAGGTGTTGTATTCGTTTGACGTTCCCTCTTTTTTGGGGCACAAACGTCATTACGAAAGCATTTTCTATATATCTATCTCTCTCTCTCAGACTCATTTTGACAAATCCTGTTTGTCTTGTTCCTGTAATGTTTATGTTAATTTGGCCCCGAAAAAGAGAGCACGTCACCTACTTATAAATCCACCTTGGCTATATTCGTCCTTTAAAACAAAACCATAGGTGGCGTTTTGTCGGACATAACCATATTCGCCGCGCAATTTCAATGTGAATTTGTTTTTAGTTCACTTGGTAATTATTAAGCAATAAAAGTTAATTGTAATTGTAGATACAAGATACTAGATAAAATGAAGGAGATCTTTTTAATTAAAGTTGGGAGGGTGATGTTGGTAAAATTAATTCAAAAAATTAAACAAATCATCTGCAGTTGCGGTAAACCAAGGCTGCCACACCGTTTGTTGTTGCCTGAGTGTGACCAGCTGATCACAATACACAATGAGTGGGGTCACAATATACGTTTGAAACAAAGCCATAGGTGGCGTATTTTTCGTTGCAACTCGTTCGCATAAAGTCGCAAGGTAGGTGTGAGGAATGACGTCATTTGAATAGAATAAATAAATCTTGTAAATGTGTAATGTGCAAAACTTAACAAACACAAACTAAAACAGTGAAATAGTGTCCAATTAATTGAGGTACACGCACATTTTGAATGTATGTATATATTCTGATGTAAATAGATGATAAATAGTTACAAGTGCATATGTATGTATCTATGTATCTAATTAAAACGTACATGTGTATGTATCTAATTCCTACGGAGCCATAGATAGCGAGTGATGTAAATACATATGTACACACAGGAAGAGCCACTTTACATTAGTGAACAATCTAGTAAATCGAAAGTGCATTTCTTTTTTGTTGCAGAAATCAATTCGAAAACCATGACACTTGGTGAGACGCAAACCGACGAAGGCATACAACAACAAATACAAGCGAAAAGAGAGGGACGCGAGAGAACAGCAGCAACAACACTGAAAGCAAACCAAGTGAACCCTGATCACAACAACAGCGAATCCATTATGGACAACGGAAATGTGGATAAAACATCCCATGGCAATCCAAAGCATCCGAAACAGGTTAATTGAATTATTTTTAATATAGCACTTGCATTAATATGTTTAATTAATTTAGTTCATTTTAAAATAGTTAATTAATGCATTATCTCATGTGTAGATATATATGTATCTACATATATCAAATGACCGATTAAATTGTGTAGAGCAGCTCTACTTAGTGGAACCATTGAGATGAGATCACTTGTGGCACATACACTCACACACTTGCATACATAATGTCGCATATGTATATGTATGTACAATACATATGTATATTTAGCAGACAATTCTTCGCACTATTGTGCGATTGGCGATGTGGTGACCAATATAATATGTCTATGTGTGTATGTGTGTAAGTGCTCATGTTTGGATCAGTTGAAATACTTAGGCCTATAAAATGTAATAGTATTATTATAATAGTTGAACGCACACACACACATTCAGTTAAATTAGTTTTCAGCTTATTTAACTTACAACATATTTAAATATGTTTGGTTTTCATTGCTTTATTGAGATACGCTTAAACATGAATTTTCTAATTTTAGTTCCAATTTTATTTACATCTCCTACCATTAAAAGATAGATGTGTCCGTTTTAAATCTGCGATTTCCGGAAAAATTTTTAAAACGTCCCCTATCCGGAATAATATACCCTTTTTTCTTAACTTCTTCATTGTTCTAATAGCTCATTGAATATATCAAATACAAATATGTGTCATCTAATATATTCATTTTCGGATCGGTGAACAACTTTGAAATTTAAAAAAAAAAATTAATGTATTTCCTGTGGAAAATATTTTACTTGCAATATTGAAGTTATTGTTAAAGCTATGCTATTATTATGAATTATTATTATATGTATTAATAAGAAGACATTGTTTGTCCAAATATTTTGTCCTTTTAAAAAAATTGGGTTTAATCGGCCTTTTTTTGAATAGAGGCGTTTTTATTGGTTTTATCAAAAATTTGACAATCGTCTTTTTTCAGTTTTAGTTTGTAGCAATTCAAATCTATTGATGATAATTTTGTCTAATTTCGAATGCATCCGATTTCAGAATGACGAAACAATATCGTTTCTTCGAGCTGCTCGCAGTGGGGACCTTGCAAAAGTTCTTGAGTTCATAAATGGTGGTCTTATCTCGGATATTAACACTTGCAATGCGGTAAGATCTTTTACAACATTAATTTGTTTAATTTAATTTAAATTACATAAATTTTTTATTTTAACAATAAATTGCTAAACATTTTATGGAAAAGATCTTTTGGTTAACTAATATCTTAACTAGATATTAACTAATAAAGTTGCAGTTGTATTCAATAGTATTTATACATGTAAAAAATAAATCCTAAAAATCTTTATTTGGCTTAGAACGGATTGAACGCCCTTCATCTGGCGGCAAAGGATGGCTTCCTCGATATTTGCAATGAGCTGCTGAAGCGCGGAATAAAGGTCAACAATGCCACCAAGAAAGGTAACACAGCTCTGCATATCGCCTCGCTGGCGGGTCAGCAACAGGTGATAAAGCAGCTCATCCAGTATAATGCGAATGTGAATGTGCAGTCGCTGAATGGCTTCACGCCCCTGTACATGGCCGCACAGGAGAACCACGATGGCTGTTGTCGTCTTCTGCTTAGCAAAGGAGCGAATCCATCGCTGGCCACCGAAGACGGATTCACACCTTTGGCCGTGGCCATGCAACAGGGACACGACAAAGTGGTGGCGGTGCTCCTCGAGAGCGACGTGCGGGGCAAGGTGCGATTGCCGGCGCTGCACATTGCGGCCAAGAAGAATGACATAAGTGCGGCAACAATGCTGTTGCAACACGATGCCAACGCTGATATCGTATCCAAGTCGGGCTTCACACCACTGCATATTGCGGCGCATTATGGCAACGTGGATATAGCCAGCTTATTGTTGGATCGCGGTGCGGATGTTAACTACACGGCCAAGCACAACATCACTCCACTGCACGTGGCCTGCAAATGGGGAAAGTCATCGGTCTGTAGACTTCTGTTGTCGCGTCAGGCTCGCATAGATACAACCACTCGAGATGGCCTTACTCCGCTTCACTGCGCCGCCCGATCCGGTCATGTCGAGGTCATTGAGCTGCTGCTAAGTCTGAATGCGCCCATTATGTCGAAAACAAAGAACGGACTGTCCGCACTCCATATGTCGGCGCAGGGAGAGCACGATGAGGCGGCACGTCTTCTACTCGATCACAAGGCGCCCGTGGATGAAGTCACCGTCGACTATTTGACCGCACTCCATGTGGCCGCCCACTGTGGCCATGTGAAAGTGGCCAAGCTATTGCTCGACTACGGAGCAGATCCAAATTCACGCGCCCTCAACGGCTTCACCCCATTGCACATCGCCTGCAAGAAGAACCGACTCAAGGTGGCCGAGCTGCTTTTAAAGCATGGCGCCAGCATTGGTGCCACCACCGAATCCGGCCTAACCCCGTTGCATGTCGCCAGCTTCATGGGTAAGTCTTGATTGCCTATAAAAATCTTTATATAGCTGTATTTGAAAAAACCAGGCAGTGTTACAGTGTAGTATAATATTTTTTATTGTATGCTTTTAGGCACTTAAAGTGCTGAAAAACAATCAGCCAATTCCACCTTTCGTTTGTCCGATCTTGTTACGATTTAGTAGGATGATAGGTTTTTATATTAGTTAACACAAATTAGTTAAAAAATCCTACTACCTTCAAAACTGTTCGTGTAGCGGCTTTTCACGATTTATATATATTTTAAGCAAAGGGTATAATTACGTACTTTATTATGATAAGATAAACAAAATAGTTATGATAGATAAATTAATTTCGAGCATTCCTGTAAATTTATCATTATATTAATTTTGAGCATTCTTATGAAAATCAGAATGCAATCATTATATTTGATAAATTATCAATAATCATTTTTTTTATTTTTGCTCAAAATCAAACTCTAATTTACGACTGTTGTATAGGATTTAAATACGAATGATTGATATGTCGACATAAGTAAGCCATAAATTAATTAAAGGTATGTATGCAAACGAAAGATAAAAATAAAAAGCCAGTTTTATTTTGAGCAATAATTATCACAAGCAACGATTATTTGCAATTTTTAAAAATTAAAAATTGTAAGATCGTGAATGATAATGAAAAGAATGTTCAGAAAATGAAGATTATGATGTACTTGACTGCGTAGTCTAATTAATTGACTGATTGAACAGTAATTAATATTTAGTGTCCCTGCTTAAAATAGGAAATAATAAATAGTGAAATCGAAATTATGAAATGCAAATGTTTCTTTATCGCCCACTTTCAATGGGCCCTAAAATGAGAACAACTATTAACCGGTTTCTTTGCAGGATGCATGAACATTGTCATTTACCTGCTGCAACACGAAGCCAGTCCAGATATGCCAACGGTTCGCGGCGAGACTCCTCTCCATTTGGCTGCGCGTGCTAATCAGGTGAGTACTTAATATAGACTTAATTATAAACGAATTCCACAATCTAATTCCGTAAATGTTTGTTTTTTCTACAGACTGATATCATTCGAATATTGCTGCGGAATGGGGCTGAGGTGGATGCGGTTGCTCGAGAGGGACAGACACCGCTGCATGTGGCTTCCCGACTTGGTAACATTGATATAATCATGTTGATGATACAGCATGGTGCCCAGGTGAATGCCTGCACCAAGGACATGTACACAGCCTTGCATATTGCGGTTAAGGAGGGCCAAGAAGAGGTCTGCCAAATGCTGATCGAGAACGGCGCCCAGCTGGACGCGGTCACCAAGAAGGGCTTCACGCCTCTGCACTTGGCCAGCAAATATGGCAAGGCAAAAGTGGCACAGCTTTTGCTCCAAAAAGGTGCTGCCATCGATTGCCAAGGCAAAAACGAAGTGACTCCATTGCACGTTGCCACACACTACGATCATCAGGCTGTGGTTTCCCTCTTGCTCGAGCATGGCGCCTCCACGCAGATCAGTGCTCGCAATGGACACAGCGCTCTGCATATTGCGGCCAAGAAGAACAGCCTGGAAATTGCTCAGCAGCTGCTGCAGCACGGTGCGGACGTCGATGCCCGTAGTAAGTCCGGATTTGCGCCAGTACATCTGGCTGCGCAGGAGGGACACGTGGATATGGTTCAGCTGCTGCTGGACAATAAGGCGAATGCCAATATCGCAGCCAAAAATGGCCTGACGCCATTGCACTTGGCTGCTCAGGAAGGACATGTTCCAGTCTCCCAAATCCTACTTGACCATGGCGCCAACATTTCGGAGCGCACCAAAGCCGGATATACACCGCTTCACATTGCCGCACATCACAACCAAATCAATGAAATTAAGTTTTTGCTTGAAAATGATGCGAACATTGAGATGACCACTAATGTGGGCTACACTCCACTTCACCAGGCAGCCCAGCAGGGCCATACAATGGTGATCAGTCTACTGCTGCGACACAAGGCCAATCCCAATGCAGTTACAAATGTAAGTTTATCTCTCAACCATTACCTCTATTATGATTATTATTATTAACTGAATCACATATAAGGTGATCAATTCGTTCGATCATCCATTCGATTCTCTGCACAGGGTATTACAATGTTGAAATATATTTATAGGATATTGTAATGTGTATACGTTTATGGTCAGTGTGAACAGCTCAGTCTGTCTAAGAACTTAAGACTTCAAATTTGTTATGAACGTTCCTAGATTTCAGATTTAAATCAGATCATTGAATCATAATATAGGTGCCATTGGAACAATCTGCTGAAATTCAAGCTTTAGTACGCATCTGGGTTAGTCTTATCCATCCACACAAAATTGGTTTTTGTTATACAAATTAAATTTGAATTGACATATATTTTTTAAACGGAAAGAAGTATTTCAATAAGTGACATATTTATATGGTGTGTATATAATACACCAAATACTCTTAAAGGATCAATGTGTAGAATCCTGTCCATGCACAAATAAAGCTCTGAATTTTCCCAATATAGAACTCAATTGTTGTCACTTTAGCTTAATTAATTAATTAGCTTAATAAATTAATTAGCTTAATTAATTAATGCCTTTCCAAAAAGTTAATTATTCAAAAATGAAACACACTGAATAATTATTTATAACAATGCTTGGCCGCTACAAAGCATTTCAAAATATTTGGAGTGAGAACTTTTATAATATGTTATATATATCAGATAAGATTTTTTTATTACAGAAAGATCTTTCACAGTATATATTTCGACCGGTCTTAGAACGTTAGATACTTTCGTGTTTTACGAATTCCTTTGCCAGTTAAATTTCGCTTAAGATTAGTACTGCCCTAAGTAAATTAAAGCTAAATACAATTTGATTCATATATTGAAAATGAAAATTTCTTAAGTAAACATAATAAACATGCACACACCCACACAAAAAGCAGCACAATAATCTATTTATAGACAAGCATACATATATGCATTAATAAGAGCATACAGTCATACTCATTTGTTTTGGGCACGAAATTCAATGGAGCTTATGGAACAACTACAAAAATTGATCAAACAACAACATTGTACATGCAGTTCTCAGTCGATATATTCTTATTTGTTTTCTCTCTGTTTCTCACCTTCTATTATTCTCTCTCATAAAATTGAAGAGAATTTTGAGATCACCGAGAACCTCAGTCTCAATAGGGCGTGGTCTGCATAAAGAACGGCAGAGAGATATTTTACTACACGAACGATGAGAAAAATTAAAAGTAGTTCGAAAACTGATGAACAGTTTCTTACTTAATATTCATTGAGTTGGTCACTTTCCTGTTTTATTTTTTGTTTGTACGAAAACTGATTATAAAAAAGCCGTTCAATATTTTGATCTATTGCATACAGTATACATATTTTTAGATAAAATTTTCCATATGTTAAACGAACCGAATTGGATAAATAGCGCAAAATAGATCTCCAAATAAGATAAATAGATTGTAATGATTTTCTTGATATTTGGTTTATTTTCAGAATGGTCAAACGGCATTAAATATTGCCCATAATCTTGGCTACGTAACAGCTGTGGAGACTCTCAAGGTCGTGACGGAAACATCCGTAATTGATACAACGACTGGAGTGCTAGAGGAAAAGTACAAGGTAGTAGCTCCAGAATTTATGCACGAAACATTGCTCTCCGATTCCGAGGACGAAGGCGGGGACGAACTCCTAGATCATAATCAATACAAATATATGGCGACCGATGAATTAAAAACCACAAATGATCATGATAATACGAACTTTGACACCACGAATCCAGAACAAGATCATTTAGATGGATTTGGTGGAATGACAATGGAAAGAGGTAAAATTATATTGATTGTACGATTCAATTTTATTTATATTTTATTTGTATTGTACTTTATTTAGAAATAATCAAGGTAACCGATTCCAATTTAAATGCATCAGTGAAGGAAAGGAAGTCTGATAATGTGGTCATCATCAAACCACCTGTTCATTTGGGGTGAGTTGGAGCTAAAGAGATACTTTTATAATGCACTTATTATTTAATAAGTATATATATGCATATATATATTGGCATTAGCATTTAAGATAAAATTTTGGAAATTGGGTACTTTAAGGAAATATTAAAAAAGTTAAACATTTTAATTATAATTGCTTTTAAATTTAAATTATAATTAATAATAATGTAATTTTCTCAATGCTAGTGAAATGAGATTTCATTTAAAAGACTTTTTCCAATATAAATAAAACTCCCGCACTCTTTGCAGTTTCCTGGTTTCGTTTTTGGTGGACGCACGCGGCGGTTCAATGCGTGGATGTAGACACAGTGGTGTTCGCATTATTGTGCCGCCCAAGGCTTGCTCGGAACCTACGCGCATAACTTGTCGCTATGTCAAGCCACAAAGAGTGGCCAATCCGCCGCCCCTGATGGAGGGCGAGGCTCTGGTGAGTCGCATATTGGAGATGTCACCAGTCGACAGCAAGTTCCTGAGGTACGCTCAACCCAATCTGTCTTTTTGCCAAGTGTGTAAAATGAATGCTTTTTTATTTTAGCCCCATCATATTGGAAGTACCTCACTTTGGATCGCTGCGTGAGAAGGAGCGTGAGATCATCATATTAAGATCGGACAATGGAGAGAGTTGGCGCGAGCATAGCATGTATGACAATGAAGATCAGTTGCTAGAGGCATTGAACGAGACAATCGAGTCGGGTGGTGTGAATCCCTTGGAGGATTTACACACAAGCCGAATAATTCGCATTGTGACGCAGAATGTGCCGCATTTCTTTGCTGTTGTGTCGCGTGTTCGTCAGGAGGTGCATGCAATTGGACCTGATGGTGGCACTGTCTCCTCAACGGCAGTTCCCCAGGTCCAGGCGATATTCCCATCTCATGCATTGACTAAGAAAATTCGAGTCGGTCTTCAGGCACAGCCAGTCGACCTAATTGGTTGTTCAAAGCTACTAGGACAGGGCGTAGCTGTGTCCCCGGTGGTTACCGTTGAGCCACGTCGACGCAAGTTCCACAAGGCCATCACATTGAGCATTCCGGCGCCAAAAACCTACAATCAGGGTATGGTAAATTCATCATATGGCGGCGGCACAAATGCGAATGCGCCCACATTGAGACTTCTGTGCTCAATAACCGGTGGGCAGAATCGTGCTGTTTGGGAGGATGTGACTGGATCCACTCCATTGGCATTTGTCAAAAACAGCGTTAGCTTTACCACCACGGTATCGGCACGATTTTGGTTGATGGACTGTCGCAATGTTGCTGACGCTGGACGTATGGCAACAGAACTTTATACATACATGGCCCAGGTGCCATTTGTGGTCAAGTTCGTGGTGTTTGCAAAGCGAATATCCGCGACAGAGGCTAAACTGTCGGTGTTCTGTATGACGGACGACAAAGAGGACAAGACGTTGGAGCAACAGGAGTATTTCACTGAGGTGGCCAAGAGTCGTGATGTTGAGGTATTGCAGGACCAAAACATTTACCTCGAGTTTGCCGGCAATCTTGTGCCAATTTTGAAATCGGGAGAGCAGCTCAATACCAAGTTTCAAGCATTTCGCGAGAATCGCCTGTCGTTTGTAGTGCACATTAAGGATCAAGAGCAACCGAAGGGTCGCATCTCTTTCATGAGCGAACCAAAAGTGGGTGCCGGTGAGGCTCCATTGCAGCCCATCTGTGCCCTAAATGTGTCCCTGAATCCTGACATTAATGAGCAAACACACGAATATGGCAATGGCAATGATAATGAAAACGGAAATGTTATAGATCAAGGACTCACCTATAAAGATTTAATCAATGCTGAAATTAAGGCTAATACTAAATCCCTGACAAATAATGTACAATCGAATGAAATTTTAATCGAAGATACCATACAGCGCGCGGATATCCGACTATCTGATATATCCAATTTGCTGGGCAGTGACTGGCCGCAGTTGGCCAAAGAATTGGGCGTTCCCGAGACCGACATCGACCTAGTCAAAGCTGAGTATGCTGACCAGGATGTTGCACTGCAAAGCTTGGTCATTCTGCGCCTCTGGCTGACACAACAAGGCTCTCGCGCCACTGGCAATTCCATGTCGCAAGCGTTAAATAAAATTGGACGCGATGATATTGTGGAGCAATGCATGTTCAACTTGGAGCCGGTCACTGATCGATTGGAGCGCGGCCTGGCCAAAGCTAGAATGGAGCTGCCACAAATCTCCTCGAGTCAATCTGAAATTCTCCAGCTCGCCGATGGTCTTAATGAAACATTGAACATTGATATGCTTAGTCGGGACCCAGAGGAAGAAACTAATGGAAAAGAAGGCCAATTCACCGAACATCAATCGAATAATGGTGAGTATACTTGCTACGTCTTTAATTTGTTTATTTATTAACATATAAACCTTTACATACAGGGACACCAGCGTCAATCAAATCGAACAAAAGCATTGAAATATGTGTGCGACCAAATCCACAAGGTAAATAGTAAATTGATTAGAATTTCTTATGCTTCATTTTCTGATATTATGTTTATTTTTAGGCAATCACACAGAAGACAATTTAATCGAAAGTTTCACTTCAGCTGCTGTTGATGAAATTCGCACTTTAACCGAACCCCAAAATAATATTAACGTTGCAGATCAATCACATATCAAATCAGAAAAGTCATTCTCTGCAAATATGTAAAGTATGTCAAGCAAAACAGAAGTAGAAGTAGAAGATTGACGTTCCGTGTGTCTCCAAACTTTCTTATTTATTTATTTATATTTTATATATATATACATATATATATTTACATATATGTATTTTGTTGGATTGTTGGTTTGCCTATATATTTACAATTAGCTGCTGACACCCAATACACGGATTTGAATATTCGAAGTTTAAAGGTTGCAACTACATAAATAATTTATGAAATATATGCTATGTAGATAGGGGAAGAATCAATCGAAATCGTTCAAATTGCTACAGCCATGGCATCAAATTATCCATAATCGGTCACTCTTTAAAATATGATAACATAGACGCTATGAGCCTGAAGTGTTTCTGCTTAAAGAATTTCGAGATTCCTTTTCCTATCATCATATTAACGTTATGCCAGGCCTGCTAACCAAATATTTGTAGTCTTGCAATATTTTTCAAAGTATATATCGTTAAATTATCATGTGTGTTTATATAAAAAGAAAATCATTGAATATATATGAATTGAAGCAGTTATGAATTTGACAGTTAGCCTTATAATTATTGTGTCCACTTGAATTCATCTGAATAAAAACGTAATATTGTATTTGCAAATTAAATTGTTTAAATATCAAGTGTAAATTATAAATTACTGTAGATGTTTGGTAAACTCGCCTGATTCATGGGATAAGTATTTAAATGGATGGCGCAAATTAAAATGATTGCAGCGAGTGGGACCTTTGGAGCCTTTTGGTAAGCTTTTAAATATTCCTATTAAAAATACGCCTCTATCATCCCAGTCCGACAACTGATTCAAAATACACAGTCACTCAATAAAGTTTGTATGTGCCCCAACTTTGTCAAATTTTTGTGTAACAAAAAAGTTTTGATGCAGGTTTTTTAAATTAATCTTCTATTCACTTAAATTCAGTTTGAATGATACAACATTTTTTTTAGAGTTTAGAATTTTTGTAAAATTTTTCTTTTTCAACTTTTATCCTAGATTAAAATAAAAAATGTTTGATGAAAAAAATGTTTTCAAACAATTCTAAGTGTTTCTGCATACAAAAATTTTCAAAAATCTCTTATCTAGTACTTTTTACTGAAAAGGAGGAAAACATCTTACAATTGTTTGAAGAATTTTTTGTTGATTCAAAACATTTTTTGTTTGAGACCGAGGAAAAAAATTGAAATATATACTTTTACAAAAATTCAAAATTTTCAATGGGTACTCAACGGGTTAAGGAAATTTTTGTATCATTCCAGGGACATTGCTAAAATCCGCTAAAATTAACACCCTACAGTTTTCAAACGACAGAGGCTACAGATATGTTCTACTCATATGTGTGTATATTGTGTAATAGGTATTAAATCAATAATGCACAGATATCATGAATAAATATTTATTTAACATAACATTTTGGCTAAATTAATATTAAAAAGTTAATACTTAGGACCCAATGGGTTTCTTGTGATACTGGTGCTCTTTCAATAGATCCTCTAGCTGCTGCTCCTGATAGTATACCACAAATTGGGCCGCCGATACCTGTTTAAAAAGAGCGCAAATACTCGGCTTTAGATTGTAGAAGAACAGCAGCTGTTGTCGTTGATTAAAGTCCTGGATAAGTGAGTCTATAACAGTCGCCGTGGTGAAGTCAGCCCCATAGACATGCGAGGCGTCCACGACGACGGGCACATTCTGGCGCTGAGAGTGTTTGTTGACCAAATTCCGAGCATACTCGACAGATGGAAATATTAAACAACGGTCGGGCGTAATCATCAGATATTCAATGCCCGATTCGGTTAACAGTAACTCCATACTGAACTTGGGACGTGCAGCATTGTACAAAATAAAGACGACGTTAATTCCGATGCCAATCAAAATTCCACATTCTAGCGGTAACACCAGGCAAGCCACGAACGTGCCAAGGCCGGGCACCAAATCGCTTTCTAGACATTGTGAGCAAACGGAAAAGTCGAAATGAAATTAACACATCAATTAAATCATAGATGATATGTGAAGTGGATAACATCAATATTTGTTTATATAATATTACCTTTTCAAGAGGTACATATACTTATTAAGATTTTATTTCAAATTGAAAGGAGAAACTATACAAAAACAAAAAAAAAAGCGCAAAATTTCATTTGTGCAACTTTAGCGAAACTGCTTCTTTTCAAGCAGTCAAAAATGCTGTGCATGCACTGCTTGTACACACACACAGCGAAAGCAGTGCAAGAAGTGAACTGCCCTGGAAGCAGTATTTTTATGAAAGTCGTTAAATTTAAAATGTTTCCCATGCAAAGCGGACACAGAAAATGTTTTCTATTACAGCATAAGTCTTAGATGAAATTAAGTTAGTTACATCGCATTAATGAAAAAACAGATAGTTCTAATATGCGTTAGTGAAACTTCCCTGCCATATAAACTTGGTATTAGGAGTGCAATCTCGGGATCTTTGCGGGTTTTACTTACTTTTAGCTCTCCACATTGGCTTGATGACTTTGATTTCGACCATGAAAACCACAGCGGCTATTATGATAGCGGCCAGTGTCGGCTTGGGTATAAAGTAAAAGTAGGGAGTCAGGTAAAGTAGAGCTATAATGACCAATGATCCAGAATATATATTGCTCAGTGGTGTCCGCACGCCGCTGGCATTGTTGACAGCCCCACGACTCAGTGCGCCGGTGCACGGAAATCCTTGTACAAAGGAGTTTAGTATATTGGCCGAGCCAATGGCAATCAACTCTTGTGAGGCATCAATGGGCTTGCCATAGGCTAAATTAAGAGTGCAATTCAAAAGTTAAGTTGGCTTTTTTTTTAGGGGGGAAAACACTTACCGAAGGCTTTGGCTATGGCAATACTCTCCATGAGCGAGATCAGAGGTATCACTATCAGTCCGGAGCCCATGCTGTGCACCATGTCCAGGAAAGACTCCGAAGTGCCGTCCATGGTTTCGTTGGCGCTCAGCGACGTCGGCGGCCACTGGACGCTGGGCAGGCCGGAGGGAATGCTGCCCACGATGCGAAAGGGTGCGCCGTGCTCCTCACTGTGCAGCAGGTAGCCCATGATGCAGCAGACAATGACCAGGATCGCATTGCGGGCCGTGCCAATAATCCAAATCACCTTGTTCACAGCACGCTGACAACACGAACGCTCCTCATCCTGTGCCGGCCCAATGCGACAGGTGGACAAGGTGCGCATGATCAGCAGCACCACAATACAAGTGAGTCCAAGGACTGTGTCGGCGGCACGGGCATCTCGGATGTTGGCGAACACCTGCCTCCAGATTTCCACGAACGTGTTGCCCTTGGCCGTTATGCCCAGCACACTCTGAATCTGGGAGGTGACAATGATCAGCGAGACGGCCGAGGTGAAGCCCGAGGCGACGGGGCCCGAGACAAAGTCAATGAGAAAGCCCAGCCCGAAAGCACCCATCAACAGCTCCACGATGCCGCACAGAAGACTGAGCAGGGCCGACTTCTGCCAGGAACCCTTCGCCACCTGATATGTCATCAGGGCAACAATTGCTGAGGGTCCCAATGGGACATCCTTGCAACTGCCCAGAAAGACGTACACAAAGCAGCCCACAAACGAGGAATACAGTCCATACTAAAAAGAAATTTAATTATATAAGTTGCTGTCAGGGATTAAAACAATGACCGAAACCGTAACCTTTAAGCGGTAAAAACCGATTGAAATTTGAAACCGTAACTGAAACCGTATCCGAAAAAAAAACCAAAAACTTTTAAAACCGAAACTCTGCAAACCGAAATAACCTTTCATTTAATTTGTTTCATTTTGTTTAATTTTGAATTTTTATTTGTGATATTCATGTTCGAATTTTTATAGCACTGAATAAACGCAACTAAAATAAAATTTTTAAAAAAATATGAAAATTGTTAAAATGTAGCTGAACTATACCAAACTGAAGAATATGTGAAATAAATGGGTGAATGAAACATTAAGAAAGTAATACAATTTTAATAATTATTATGTTATTATTAACCGATATACATCAATTGGAATTGGATTCGAGTTTAGGTGGATCACTTACCGCAACCGGAAGACCGGCAATGCCCGCGTAGGCCAGTGCCTGGGGAATGACTGTGAGTCCCACACTGATGCCGGCCACAAGATCACAAATGGCATCCTCACTTTTATAGCCCGGCAGCCAGCTCAGAATCGGCAACCGCTTGTAAAGCGTTTTTCTATTGAATATTCGCCTTTGGCAATTTTTAAGGCATCTACCCGTAGACTCGGCGATGCTGCCCGATGGCTGTGGATTCACCTTTCTACCGTCCTCCGTTACTGAAGGACATACGTAAACATAAAAATACATAACATAAGTATAACCCGGCTGTGCCCATAATAATAATATAACTAGAGGAGGAAAGCTTTATTTGGCTTGCCAAAGATTTAATACTGTAGAATATTAAAAAAATAAAAAAACAAAATAAAAACTACTTCCCTAAAATATTACATTAAATTTAATAAACGATTTCGTTAAAAAAATACTATTTTCATTTGTACAATAGTAAATTTAACATTAATTCAATCGATTTTATAAGAGCTACTCTATGATATTGTACTTGAATCTTTTCACAATTTAATCATGATTTTTTGAACTGGATCAGGTACTATGACATACATATGTAATAAAATGCACAAAACATGTAACACATTTTTAATTAAAATTGTATTTAAAATATGGTTTACATTTTCTGTTAATAAAAAATACAGGTTCAAGGAAAAAAAAAATTGTTCGGGTCAAAAAATAGTTTTAAAGGGGTTTGTTATGTAGTTATAAAACATTTTTAAAAAGCCCATAAATCTCACATGACAGTTTTCAACTTTTCGATCGGCACAAAGATATTTTTAATATTAAAAATATAAATAAAAATGTGACTATAAATGCATTACACTCTAAACAGACATGATCTGATGAAGTGCTTTATAGAACGTCACGAAAGTTTTGCAATTGCCAGCAAAAAGTTAAAGTTAAATTGCATACCATAACGATAAAGATTACATTTTTTGTTATTGTTAACGCTGCAACTCGTTGACTAACTTTTGACAATAATTTAAAATATCACGTACTAAACACGCGCCAATTTACTGAGGCCATTTACATTTAAAGAATACAATATGTATTTGTTTTTGTTTGGAATACCTATTGTTTTTCCTTATACCCCTTATACTTAATGAAAAGGGTATGATAACTTTGGCACAATTTAAAATCTTTATAGTAACACTTTTATTTATTTTTATATTGTAGATCTTATGGTTTTTTTATTTCACATGGTATTTCTCAGTCGCATACACACTTTTTTAATTGCTATATTTTTCATTGTCAAGGTCAACCGATTTATCGGCTGGGAACATCTGGCCTATTCTTTACATTTATCATTCCCTTATAATTGTGATTTTTTCTCGGTTATGAAACATGGGATTATGAAATGATAAAATCATTTTTGAGTTATTCAAGCGTGCCAAAGTTGTCTTCGTTTCATGGTTAAATACAGAGTATTTCTTGTTTACTTACATATAAACTCCTTAGATCCCTGAGAGCCACCTTCTATGCTATAGTCACTGTAGTTTTGTTCCGATAAATTTAAATTGATGCTTATTGAGGAACACTTGAGTGCATCATTGATATACACATGATTCGATGCAGGATTGGATTTCATTTTCAGTTTTGTTTTTAATAACTTAAGCAACAGACTCTGAAATGCTTTCAAAGTCTTTTATAAACAATTTAAGCTTCATCAAGCTAATCGATCTACAATTCAATATAAGAGATAAGAGATAGGAGTTTAGATCAGGGACCGTAATCATTATAAGTTATATGATAAAAATTAGATTTTAATGATTATATTTTAATTTTTTACTTTTTACTTAATGATAATCTTTATTTTTGAGTAATTTTATAAACTTACACCATAATCATTATTTTTGATCAAAAAAATAAAATAAAACTCAAAAATAATGATTATGAATGAGTTTGTTTTTTTTTTCTTATATGACCTTCCAGCATATTTACTTTTAATTTTCGCTTTTAGTCTCAGATTTTATTATTTGTTTAATTATTATTTAATTTGATAATAAATTATGCTGGAAGGTAGCTAAAAAAGAAAATTAATCATTATTTCCGGTCTTGGTTTAGATAAGAGACCACCAAGAAAGAAAGAGAGCCTCTTTGAGATAAAAATATATGTATGTACATATATTCCGAGGTTATTCTCAAATTTTTTTAAATACTTTGCATATTTGTGTTAATTTTTTTTAAACTATATTTGTGTACAATTAACATTAAGGTAAAGTGCTTTTCATAATAACCGTTTGTACAATGATAATGATTGTACATGTGTACATATGTTGGGGAACTTCCGTCCACTATATTGATCTAGTTGAGCACTTTCGAGTGCGAATACTCGTTTTATACTGTGCAACTACAAACCTGTTTGGGTCAAAACAAAAAACATTAAGCTGAATGGAATTAGATGAGACTACATTGTCTTTGAGCATCATTATTATTATTTAAAAAAATAGTACTTCACTGTATGCACTACATTAAAAATACATCGCCACTAACATATTTTTTAAATTAACTTCAAGATTCACTTATCAGATACGTTTCCGTAAACCTATCCTAAAGGTGTTGTATACTGTTTTGGTAAACAAATATAGTCAGAATAAAATTTAAATAAATGAGACGTTCAATAACCGTGACATAGAGTAGAAAGAGCGTGACATTATTGTGAATGTACTCTTTAATTCGATTACTGCTTATTATCGAATTGATTGTTGTTATTGGCGACCCTCGGCACTCTTCTCTCCTAATGATCTCATGGTCGATGGGTATATACTCGTCGAAGCCAAGCCTATTTGTTGGCTTTGTTTTTGGCCAACAAATATTTCGCACACTTTGACTCACAGCTGAGTTGCAAATATGTAATATTGTTAAAATTGTCTATTTTTTTTGGTGAATTTTTATTATTATCCTTATCAAAACTTTATTTCTGTATTTGTGATTAATTTTTTTTTATTTTTTAATTATTTTATTTGTATACTTTTTGTTTTAAACTAAAACTCGCAGTTGACACTTATTTACACATAATAATAATGTTTAGTTTTGACGATGGCACTAAACTTTTCTTATTGCTCTTCCGAGAGTTGCAGTATTTGCAACATAACACCATGAAATCTGCGAACAAAACTAAATACAAATTTGTTTTAAGGCAACGAATTTCTCGAATTTCAGCGTACATTTATTTGTAAGCGACGTTTGTTTGTTAGTTTGTGGCGCATGAAGCTTCTGATCGGAGCTTTTATTGTGAGCCGGCGTCAGTGTTGGGTGCGAGCTTTGGGCTCGGGGAAATGCAAGCATTGCGCTCTCACTCTCTCAATTTCGAAAGGTAAGAGCGTGAGGGACAGCGAAAGTTGTTGGCATTAAAAACATGCACAGTCGAACTTACACACACACGTGTAAATACAAGAGCACGCAACTACAGCCGTTGATTATTTAAGAATATAAATTAAGTTCAACAACTTATTACGTTAATTTATATACACGTGCTAGCATTGGGTTTAACATTGGAATAATATAAAATTAGATATTTTTGTAGCACAGCATTTTTACCAAAAGTCTATAAATAGATTTCAAGCACCTAACGAAATTGTCGGAATGCAATGAAATTTCCGACAGTTTATTTCTTATTTACATTTGTCACAATCAGTGTAAATGCCCGGCTAGCTCAGTCGGTAGAGCATGAGACTCTTAATCTCAGGGTCGTGGGTTCGAGCCCCACGTTGGGCGAGTTTAAATTTTTTGATTTTTTCGAACTCAAATTTTTAATTAATTTATTTTATTCTTTTAAAAATTTATTGAATTTTTATCAAGTCAAGGAAATTGATTTGTTTACGATTTTATTGGCTAAAAATAAAACGAAGTATTTTCTTTTTTAACATTTATTTAATAAAATTTAACTGCTACGGGCAAAACATTTTCAATGGGAAAAGTTTTTAACTGCAAACGTACAAAATTGATTTGAATGTTATGTAATGCCTTAAAGTTGAGATTTGCAAATCAGTTTAAGTGCGAACTTGTAAAACTTTTCCATGTGCATGTGTTTCATATCGATAAAGCGCTTTCAATGCATTTTATAATAAATTGAATAACTTTTGTCTAGAATTACAGATTGTTTATTACATTTATAATATGGTTACTTTGTTGTTAGTTGTTAAGGTTTAATATTGAATTTGTTTACAACATACGAGAAAAAGTATAAAATAATTTAAAGTGTGCTTAAGTTGTCTACTTATTGAATCAAAATAATGCATTTTAGACGACAATTGTTTTTTATTACGAGTATTTTATATATCAAGTACAGACTAGTGTTTTTTAAGGATATCTATATAAAACCTTTCGTTTAGACAATACGTACATATGTAAAACTATGTATAACGCGACTTTGTGTGAGAAGCGAATAAAATTGACGGTGGTATTTATGAAACTTATACAATATAACGACATTTGGACTAATGACGACGGCAACTTGCACTTTATCTAATTATGTATTTCGCCAATTTGATAGCTTTTTGAATTCCAGGGAGCATTATCGGGAGCATAAAAAGTATTTCAACAAGGTATTTCTTTTTGATTTATTGAGGCACATTTGATGGATCACTAAAGGACATAAACGTAAACTGTTGGATTGCATTTCTCCTGCCGTGGCCTAAGTCGCCTTCTAGAAATGCTTTCTCATGCTCATGTGGGCGGAGTAAACAAACGGCGCCATCAGAGTGCAGACCGATACCAAAATGTTTACAATAATTTGTTGATTTGCTAGAATTACAATTGTATTTTAATTAATTCTCGATTAGATTAGATTTTAAGTTAAACTTACCACCACTGCAAATATCATGCAATATATCCTCCACATAGCCATTGTCATTGTCACATAGACACAGTTTGGTTTTACTCGACATGAATTTGGATACTCCAATGGTCCGATTATTGTTCTCGAATTGACAAACCATTCCGTCCTCGCAGTCATTATTGCTGTTGCACTTGTGACGCAATCCTGGAATGACAACAAAGGTTTCTTATTGTATTATTAAATTTCTATCAATTTGTACACAATTCTGAAAAACTTGTTTTTTTTTTAAAAATTGTACATTTTAGCTTTGAGTTTTGAAACAATTAAAAGAAGTATACTACTTTTGGAACTTTTTCAAAAAAAATCTTATTTGAAAACGGAAATAGTTATTTAAATTCTGTTTTTTATTGCATTAAGAACATATTCAATTAAATAAATTAAATAATTCAATTAAATAATTCCTTTGTACGAGGGCTGTTCAAAAAGTTGTCGGCCTTCAAAGCTGGATGTCGAAAAAAAGGTATGCTGCTGACGGCACGGATAACTCCACTTCAGATCATCCGAAATGGAAAAAGAAAAAGGCGTTAAATTCACTACAGACTTAATTCGGGCCTCTACCTCTATCATTATTTACGATTTATTTTTTAACAAAATGGCGGCCATTGAAAATGAAAAATCGATTTTGGGCAATTTTTTTTAAATTAGTGTAAAAAAAAAATAAAAACATTTTTAAAATTATGTTTGAGGTAGGGGCCATAATGGTGACAATTCTGCGTCGATTGCACTTTGTTTCATCAAAATCGGTTCAGAACTATGTGGTTTCCAAATAAACGCGTTTAAGTTTGAAGTTATTTTTTTGCATCAAAAGCAAAAAGCAAAGCAAATCGCATTTTGGCAAAAACTTTGCTGGAAAAAAGGTCATATCTCCTAAAGTATTTCAAATTTCAAAAAACCCTTTTAATATTCTCAAATATCCAAGCTATAAAAATATGCAAAAAAAAAAGGTAAAAAAAAATTTCCCCATCAGCAATTAGATAGATTTTATATGAATATTTTTAACTACGTATTTCGGTGATTTTTGTTTACATACAATCCATATTTTTTAGTTATGGATACGCCTGTAAATATCGTAGTTGATATGTAAGAGAATTTTCGTGTTCTCTGCAATTTGTTGTGTTGTGCATGTCACAAATTGGCACTGCGGATTTTTTGAGGGGTTGCTTATTTCAGACACGACATTGTCACATAAATTTGACTTTGCGCTACCATAAGGAAAATCTCGACTCAAGTTACCTTCCACATTCAACATCATCTTGTATACGGCGTGTAATTCTACAGAACTTTTAAAACAATGCGGGACAAAAAAGAAAACAACTAGAAAAGCAAAACAAGGGAGTCCTTCTTCTTCGACCAGAAGTGCTTGGCAATGAAATATCCTGAGTGTTTTTTAAAGTTAATTCTAAATTATTTACTATCCATCTCACTAAACTAAATATTAGAAGCAATCATATAAATATATTAAGTTATTCAATTTGCATGCTAATTTCTAAATATATTGTAGTGGGTTTCTGCTAGTCGAATACTTTTGAGCAACTCTGCAACATTTGCTCACTTTTAGAAGTAAAACATAAAAGCGAAATGAAAGACATGTGAAAGTCTCGGATGGGAATCTAAATAAATTAAAAGGTCCCACATGGAAGTCTTAGAAGGATGTGAATACGAGCACAGTAGAATGTGTGAATACATATGTGATGAGGCTTTGTTTAATTCTCATTTAGGGCCGCTTGGTACTTGAGTCGCTGGCAAACAAAAACATAAACAAAACAACTAGCTGCCAAGAAGCTGGCCTCTTGAATTATAAATGCAATTGTACAAGAAAGAATGTCTAGCAATTAGGTAGGTGCTAACTAATGGCAACTACAAAGATTTTTATTTCGAGATGACCTTATTCGTATCTGTATCTGTGTCTGTATCTGTATCTGTGTATGTCTCTGTATCTGTATCTGTATCTTTATCTGTATCTGTATCTGTATCTGTATCTGTATCTGTATCTGTAACTTACCTTTAAGCACATCTTTGCACAGTCCGTTCATGGGTGGCGAATCGTCTCCACAAAGGCATCGCATCTTGTAGTCATTGGTGTCCTTCACACAGCTGGTCCGGTCTATGGCCGAGCAATCGTCGTGATTGTTGCACTCGCGACCTTTGACTGCAAATGGTAATCGAATGGAAATTAATTAATTCAATAGTCACAATTCGATTATAACAACTGTTGGCAATTAGCCAGAGCAGCGCCTAGATTCTCCTGCTACTATTTGTACTACATCTACTACTAATGCTGCTACTACTTTTACTCCTACACTGTACTACCCGTTTGCGGACTGACAGAGCGCGTGATTTGCCAATAATTTGAGCATTTACCATTTCGTTTTGCCATTAGCGTTGTTGTCATTTCATTTGACTGACTTGTTTGATCAATTTCTGATTTGTGCTCGAGCCTATAGCTACAATAACAATAACAATTTAGCTATGTGTATTTGTCTAGTAAATACAATAGTAAACCTGCCAGACACGGCATGTCATTAGGCGATTCGCTTCCTCCAAGATAACAGTCGTTTTGTTTTTTTTTTTTTTTATATGCTTTAGCATACATTTAATACTCTCTCTAGTATTAGTTTAGGGATTACTAAATATAGATTCATATCTTGTTAACAAGCAGCAAATTGCGATTTACTTAAGACCACTTCGATTTAATTTAATCAAACGATCAGCAAACAATTTATTAATAATGCATATTAATGAGCTTAGATATTTGCTTTCGGTGTTTTCAATGTTTTTATAAAGCATTGTAACTTCTGTATCAATTTTTACGAGTAACCTCGACCCCAATTTTACGATTGTGGGGGCGAGTTTGCCAAAAAAAAAGTACAAAATACGTATCGATTGTCTTTTTTGAGTAGATTTTTAAGTACTTTGAAACTTCGAGGCGAAAAGAAATTTCTAGAAGATGAGTATTTGTTTGAATCAACTGGAAAATAATAAGATAAACATAAACATAGTATTAATAATCACTTAAATGGATCCTAGACTTTTGTGATGATATTAAAGTCAATTAGGCCAATTGGGGATTTTTTTTTTCATGAATATATCTTCTATGTAGAAATGTTTGCATACTTCTGGAATCTAGACATACATATTTAAATATTTTTTGAGAATTCTGATAGTTAAAAAAGAAGCTTAAATTCCATCGCGTGTTTACTTATTGATAATCAATCTGAAATCAGTTTTAACCTCTGGCACATCCTAGTCAAGTGCTAATACTCACTTATGGGTCCCTGTGTGGGGGGCGGCTGATTATTGGTCTTGCCGAATGTGGTCAATGCCGTCGAGCTCACCCCGAAGAGTATGATGAAGACGCCGAAGAGCATGGTCAAGCTGCCACATTGGGTGAAGCGCTTCAAGGGCTGCATTTTGGTGCAACTTGAGTTGAGTGTGCGGGAATTAAATTAAGGCGCCAAAAAACGAGGGTTATATAAATCGCTTTAACGTTTATTATAGTGTTCTATTTTTTTTTATCAAACTCTCACGCACTATAGTCAAAAAAGCGTAAAGTATTTTTTATTTGCTAATCAATTTTATGCAAATTTTTCAACTAAAACCAGATCCAACCCGAAAAGAGAACAACAATCGAAACAGTAAGAAAATTACGTTCCAAGTTGAGAATTATATGCAGTTTGTAGATATCAGTTTTGATTATTGTTAGACGTAAGCTTGATATTTCACAATGTCACTAAATTCTATCTAGATCTAGAACTGGATCTAAAGCAGAATTTGAGCCAACTGAACAATGAACCAGTCGCCTGCGCGCTCGAAATCCAAATGATGAATTTCCTGGCCGAAGCGTTGCTTAAATTTTGTACCCTAACGGCGCCGTGGACGGCTCGACGGCTACTTACCGCTCGCTCACGCCAGTCTCGAGGCCTACCCCTAAAGACCCGTCTACTCTCAAGGAACTAAGCAATTGGGTTCACCTGACAACGAAGTTTGTATGCTCTTACCTCGTACAACTGAGATATACAGTGGCTCACAGCTTATTTCAACCAGCACAAAAAGCTACTTTAATAAAAAGCTTCAATAACAACTTACTAAATGCAAACTTAGTCTAAAGTTTTTACACAAAATTAAAGTTATAACAACTCGTAATTTGAAAATATTGAAAATACATCTTTTTGAACTTTTATTCTCTCTTTAAAAAAAAAGTTTTGATGCAAAAAGTTTTTCTAAACAATTCTAATAGTGACTTCAAAACAAATTTTCAAAATTCTATCCGCTAGTATTTTTATTATACAGTAGTTAGTTGTAATTGAAGCTTTTGATTAAAGTTGCTTTTTGTGCTGGTTAAAATAAGATGTGAGCTACTATGATAATTATACTATTCATTAGATTATACATATATTTAAAATTATATTTTGTTTATTGATTATTTAAAAATCAGTATATTAAGTTTATTTTCAACCTCCAAATTTAATTTATTAATTTATTAAAGCAAACAGACAAGATAATTAGTGATATTCTCCATTTCTTACTATGATATTATATATATTTGGTATAGAACAAATTTAATATAGGCGTCAAACAAAAAAAAACAAAATCTGTTATTTTAATTGATAACTTGTTTTTGAGCACAGGTGTCAAAGATTCTTAGAATATACAAATATTTTACAAGATAACCAGTTTCAATTTCAATTTCATATCATTTATCTGAGCCAATATTAAGCACCTGTTATTATACACTTATACTTTTTGTAAAATTTACTAGTTTTACAATTTTTATGTTTTTTGTAAATGACTGGTAGTTTAATTTTTGCTTTTCATTCCAAAGAACATAAAAACACGTGTTTGACTACAATTGACGGAGGGGAATCAAACAGAAGGTGCGATTTATGGGACATTTCGGCAAATTTAACCAGTGAGCTATCGTACCACACAATAATAATCGTAATCAAGTTTTTAAATTTTCCGAGTACTTGTAGTCAAGGTCTTAGATGCATTCACTTAATCGTTGTACTCGCAACGAGAGTGTATTAAGGCATTCATATTAGGACTACTCTATGACTATGCCTGAATTTACCTGAATATGTGAGTGTAAGTGTATGTGTGTGTATTTACTATATGTGTATTTGCATATGTGTGAGTCAAGCTGTAACGCACTTGAAGTGACTTCGTGTATTTCGTTAACGAAGATGGATTTTTGTTGCTGTTGTTTGTGTTGTTGTTGTTGCTTTGTAGTTTTACCTTCGTGCAATTTTTATTGCTGTTGTTGTTGGGCTTAGAGTCGCGACGGCCTCGTCTCGTCCTCGTCTTGGTCTTGGTGTTGGTGTTGGTGTAACTCAATGTGTGTATTATAATAATGGCGAAGTCATTAGAGCCATTGCATAGCCTAGTTTTTGGAGCCTCCAACTAATACGCTCACAGGCCACAACACACAACAATAAAGTGTAGCATTAGCACGCACAACAACAACTTAAACAACCTAAACAACAACAACAACAAAAACAACCGCATGTAAAAGTACTTTTGCTAAAACAACAGCAAATACTTATTTTGGCCATTATTCTTAGTGTTTGTGTTGTTTTTTTTGGGGTTGTTCATGGCTCTAATTACATTTCACTTGCAATGCCTGCTTGTTGCTTTCTGACCGAACGCTCTGCCCAAAGGTTGCATGCCACGCCCACATTGTCCAAATTGGCAAATTTCACAAATCACAAATTGTGTATCAAGGTATGCAAGGAACGGAAACAAATAAACACATGAAAATACTTGTACTACATTTGCTTATTTAGTTGAGTTCCATGTCGAGTTTGCTGTCTTGTCTATTGTTTTATATTATTCGAAATTGCGATACTTGATACACCTATAAATAGTTATTTAAATATGTGTTGTAAATAAGGTCAAAAATGTAAACTCTTGGCATACCATTGTATTGAACTCGTACTTGTATTTAGCCTTTTCAGAATGGTGGGAGCTACTTGGGATTCACTTTTGGGCCCGTTGTCGTGGAATATGTCAAGCGGTCATCTTATCAGGGCTTGAATCTTGTTATAAACGATTATTGTGATTGGTGTGACAGCAAAGCCATTTGCCCTTCACTAAACGTGGGGCATTTAAAGCCATTTTGGTTTTTATAACCCAAAGCATAAGAAATTAATTTTACACGCAAACAAAACATAATGAATTAATCCTTCATAAGCTTACAAACTTATTAGTTAAGCAAATTAGTTAAACTGTGATCCAAGCGGTTTTCTTGAAACAAATGCTCAATTGATCCAATTTCATTTATTATTTGCAACAATTTTAGATAAATTAACAAGTAAAAATTGTATAAAAAAAAAGTTTTAATGTTTTGAAAATGTATCAAATTCAATTATTTAAAATTTATTAAAAAATACATACATACGTACATTAAAAATCACAACTGCATCTTAAAATAAAAAGCAAACAACAATAACTTTCATTCACCTTGTGCCAATGTGCAGCGGCAAAAGCAAATATAAAAAAAAGAAAATCCTCGACCGGACCAGAAATATAAAAGAAATAAATTCTTGCATGGCATACCTAATTAACTACAAACGAATTATTTATATTTATATATACATACATATACATTTAAATGTATATAGTACTTTTACAGACATATTTTTTGACTTCTTGACATTATTGATAAATGTTGTGGCCAAAATAGTTGGGAAATTATATAGAAAAATCACGAATGAGAATCAAATGAAAATTGAGGGGCTGCAGCTATGGGCCCAGTAATTAAATAGCAATTTCTTTGACGTTTGTCCACAATCTGGCTGCCATGTAATTCTTAACTGATGATTAATTAGTGCGACAGAGAAATGCAAAATGTTCAACTAACTACTAGTATATGTATATTGATATGTATGTATTTTAGTTAGTATGTATGTATGTAGTAATTTGCACATGAAATCTCTGTGGAACTGGGAAATGGAACTGGCACTGGCGATGGGCATGCCTAGAGGTCATCGCGTTTACGCTGCGCAACCGGAACCCAACCCAGCCACAATAATTCTTGAGTGAATGCCAATTTGGGTACTTTAATTTCATATTATCGTCAAGTGTAATTGCACCTGAGTCCAAGCTCACACTCTCCACGTATGAGTACCATGCTCTTCTATTTCTACATGCAAGTTTGTTCTTCTGTGTTCCACCACGAGCACAAAGGTGAAAAGCAATTTCATGATAGGGACAGAAAAAGAAAAGAAAAGAATACTTCAGTGTATTCCTTATACCCTGTATCTGTAAACTCTCGAGTCTTTTACTGTTTAAAGAAATACATTTTATCTATTTTAAAAAATAATAAATAAAAAAATAATAAATAATCTTTTTTATAAATTAAGATTCATGATAACTTCTATTAAATATACCCTTTGATTTAACAATTATAAGTTATATAGAATGTATTAAAGAATTATATATTTGCCCTTTCGTGTATTCACTATAATAGTTTTCATATATCCAAAAATTCGAAATTTTACATATCACTACTATTGAAATTTAAAAAATATCGTTAGGGGCGTTTTCTCTAAAACCGTCAAAATGTTGGGTAAAAAACCTTATTTAACCTGCAGCCTTTTACCTATGTACTTCTGAAAGAAGAGCCCTTCAAACAAATAGAACATGTCAGTAGCTTTTATGGATACTGTGGGGTGCCAATTTTAGCAGGTTTTAGCGATTTCCCGCTAAACTAGCGATTTTTCGAAAAAGTCTTAAAACAGAAATTTCTAGATTTTTTTTATCGGAAATAAGACCTCATTAGAACATTCAAGCTGCTTTCGTCACTAGTATAATTAGTAAGGTCAGGTATTTCTTAAAAGGAATAGGAAACCTATATGATTATATACTTTGTTTATCAGTCAATTAAATTTCACTGTATCCTATCAAAATTTGATAGATATTGCGATAGGTGAATTATATTTCGTGCACATTTTTTTATATTTTTCTTTTTTGCAGTTTGATTACATTTTCAACAGTTGACTAATGAATTCTGAAGCAAGCGTAGCTTTCATAATCCTAGACTTGGGTTAAGGATTCATTACTGTTGTTGTTGTTGTTGATCGGCCTGTTGATGGTGACCAGTACGAGCGTCTTGTTGCTGTTTACCCGTACGTGCGTCTTGTTGCTGTTTACCCGTACGTGAGTTTGAGGCATCATTGGGGCTGCCGTGGCAAACAGCCAACAAGGCCAGCAGAAGAGCACAGGGCAACTATTGAAAAAAATGAGTTAAATTCTTAGTTAACGTCTTCTAAGTTAACAATATAATGACTTACGAATAGTTTCATTTTTACGAGTTTGGTTTGTTAGAACTTCTTGGGGAACTGATGAAAAATGTTAACTTTTGTCGGCTTTTATAGGATTTTTCCAACGACGTGGTTCAATCTGTATTTGACACGCCAACATTTATAAAATCGTTTTAAATTAAAAATTTCATGCTCTTACATTTGTCTCAGATTGCGAAACTAAATCTTGTCTGATACAGATTGTATAATGATGGAAACCCAACCTAATTAAAAAAATCGCCAATAAAGCATCAAAATGTCGATTCTTCGTTAAATTTAGTATTGGAAAAATCCGTTATTAATTGCTGGATATTAATTATGCGTATTATTAGTATGCAGTTTTCTGCACTCATTAAAATCTTCGATTCGTTTTTGTTACTCTTTGTGTGGTACAACAGCAATATTGGTCACAAAACAATATCAAGTTTATGAATGAATGCATATAACATGTTTTTATCCACACTTCTACATATATATAATCAGTTATAATCAGTTATATCGCATACAAATGCACTAAATTTCAAAATTAAAACCAAATTAATAAATGTCGGCGTTTCAAATGAAGATTTTCACACATCGTTGCAGAAATCCTATAAAACCCGTCAAAAATTAAAATTTTTCATCAGTTCCCTAAGAAGCTCTAACAAACCAAACTTTTGAAAATGAAACTATTCGTAAGTCATTATATTGTTAACTGCCATCTAAGTTAACTAAGAATCTAATTCTTTTTTTTCAATAGTTGCCCTGTGCTCTTCTGCTGGCCTTGTTGGCTGTTTGCCACGGAAGCCCCAATGATGCCTCAAACTCACGTACGGGTAAACAACAACAAGACGCACGTACGGGTAATCAGCAACAAGACGCTCGTACTGGTCACCATCAACAGGCCGATCAACAACAACAACAACAGTAATGAATCCTTAACCCAAGTCTAGGATTATGAAAGCTACGCTTGCTTCAGAATTCATTAGTCAACTGTTGAAAATGTAATCAAACTGCAAATAAAGAAACGCATAAAAAAAAATGTGTTTGCAATTTTATTCAGCTATCGCAATATTCACCCGATTTTAATAGAATAAGGTGAAATTAAATTAAATAATAGATGAAGTGCATATATTAAAGGCAGATAAGTTTTCTATTCCCTTCTAGAAATCCCTCACTAATTCTAATACATGTCGGATTGTCCTTTTTAAAGTGCTTAAGCGCCTAATCATAGTGTTCTCAAGTTTTGTTGCGCATACGCTACGTTAGCCAAAATTGAATCTCTTAATAAATTAGTTAATTGATTAGTGTAGGTAGAATGATGTTTGTCCTTATTAGATAGGAACATAAGTAGCTTATAAATTAGAAACACGAATACTTTACCAAAATTCACACTCTTTCAAAACTTTACACTGTCACAACTTTGAGTGAATTTTGTTCATTTAGAAATTTTTTTGTAATTTCCAAAGCTGACCACTTTTTCCATACATACACCTTGATATATTTTCAAAAACTGCAGACTCTCATAACTTATCCGATTTTCTTGCGGAATTTCATTGCTTGGCCTCTAATTTAAATCTTGCTTTTATGATTTTTCTTCCAATAATAAAAGAAGCCATTTCTGATCCTGCAAACGAATATGTGAGTAAGTCAACAGTTGAGACTACCGTCATCGTTTTATTCGTTCATTTAATAAGTCCATACCACTAGGAAGTAATATTCGTTGTAATTTGATGACGTACTTGAAGCGGACATTTAACAATAAAACATTTGACTTTCATGTTTCCCAAAATAGTCGGCGCTATTTATATACAAGTTGTACAAAATGCGATTGCACACGAAATACCCTTAAGTAGATAAGTAAATACAAACATTAAAAGTGATTTATTATATTCACATTTTGTAAGTTGGCTTTAACAGAATATCTTTTAAATAAACTTTCTTTATTATTTATATATATTTAACAAAATTTGTAAATTTGTCAACCACGATTGACCCATAGCTCAGTCATCTCATCACGAAAATTAACGCAATAAAAATGTATAATAATAATCAAAATTGTGTATTTAATTACTTACTAATAGTAAATAGTTACAAAAAAATTTACGAAGATAAGCTAACAGCTAACAAATAGTACAATAAATCTACCAGTTGGAATTCTGTTTTTTGACCTTTTTAAAAAAATCTTATTTGAAGAAATAGTTATTTAAATTAAATTAAATATTGTATTAAGAACATATTGAATTAAACAAAATTTTTTTCCTTTGTATGAGGGCTGTTCAAAAAGTTGACGGCCTTCAAAAAATAATAAATTGAAAAAAATGTTTGCCAACCAGCAAAACCCCCTTAATGAAAATCTGGAACTATGTATATATAGTAAGTAGTAGCATCGTTCAAGGTATGAATCAAACTTTTGATGATGTATTTGATATGAACTCAAAATTTGCACTCTTTTTATAATACTTTGGTAGAACAATTTTGCTTTGGCATATAGGTCATATGTTCACTATCTAAGGTCGGAAGTCACTTCAAAGATTCGCTAACTCTCTGGATAAGATAGTAGAACTTTCTGTTAACCTTTAACCCCAACTATACAGAAGTTCAAGCAGGCAGCCTATATACTCGTACATACTCACGAATATGCAAATTTACGCATGAACAAAAAGTAAAAGTCCAAAAAGAAACCATGAAACAGAAAACCCAAAACAGAGAAAGCCGCGAAAGCCAAAAATTAGGGGAAAAAATCAATGCCGCATACTATGAAAACTTTTGCAACTATTCTACAAACAATGCGGTCAACTGAAATCCTGAAAAGAGGAGAGCAAAAGAGATGGAGAGAGTGGGTAGAGAGAGAGAGAGAGAGAGACTGGGCAATGGTGTTGGGCAAAAAACACGATTAAGCCGCGTTGATTGCGGGTTACGAGTTCGTTTGCCAGTTGGCCAGTTATTCCAACCAGCCAGACTTTTGTGCAATATCATGAGGTTCTATGGTGCCCATAGACCAGGTGCCTTTCTGGTTGCCCCTGTATACACATATTGATGACGGCTCGGGTGCACGCAATCCATGACATCACCACTGTCCACCCAGGTTTGTTCTCAAAAAATTGCACGACGCGTACGGGGCCAACAATTAGCATGAGTGGTAAACCTTAAAGCCTTATAGTAGGTACATACATATAGGGCCCACATAGAGCCATAACACTAACAATTACTTAGGTGACGCACACGGCAACGGCTAGTCAAAGGACTTTATGGGCAGTCCAACCCATTCTTATGCCAATAATTAGCTTTAACCAGCTAAAAAACTCAACAATACACATTCCCTTACAAGCCAAGAATTTCAGAAGAAACTGCGAAAAAAAAGAAACTCTGTCAAGTTATGGACACTATAAAATTCGCTACAACGTTTCTACATCGTTGTCAAGTAGTCTTGACCCTTTTTGAAAACTACTATAACTTTTATACGTATTCAATATGCACGCGACGTGTGTTTTCTTATTTGGTCGGTCTGATTGATTTTAAATTGGATTTTTGATTAAAAACCGTCAGGTTTTAATTGAAGCAGAACATTGTTATTCAATTCCATTCAGTATACATAGAACCCATATGATGTGTCAAATTTAAATTTGGTTTACAATTTGTATTTGACTATTTTTCTGCGATGCTAGCATGAATTTTATTCCCTTTATCCTCTACACTTATCATTCATTATTTACATGTTTACTTTTGTTGACTTTAAGAACATTTCTCAATTAGTTTGGGTTATATAATCTGTATCAGACAATACTTAGTGTCGCAAACCGAAACGAATGTAAGTCCATGAAATTTCTAAATTAAAACGAATTTTTAAATGTTGGCGTATCAAATACGGAGTGGACCACGGCGTTGGAAAAAACCTATAAAACCCGACAAAAATTAAAATTTTTCATCAGTTCCCTAAGAAGTTCTAACAAACCAATCTCGTAAAAATGAAACTATTCGTAAGTCATTATATTGTTATCCTAGAAGACTTTAACTAAGAATCTAACTCTTTCTTTTCAATAGTTGCCCTGTGCTCTTCTGCTGGCCTTGTTGGCTGTTTGCCACGGAAGCCCCAATGATGCCTCAAACTCACGTACGGGTAAACAGCAACAAGACGCACGTACGGGTAAACAGCAACAAGACGCACGTACTGGCCACCATCAACAGGCCGATCAACAACAACAACAACAGTAATGAATCCTTAACCCAAGTCTAGGATTATGAAAGCTACGCTTGCTTCAGAATTCATTAGTCAACTGTTGAAAATGTAATCAAACTGCAAATAAAGAAACGCATAAAAAAATGTGTTTGCAATTTTAATCACCTATCGCAATATTTACTCGATTCTGATAGGATGGAGTAAAATTAAATTTAATAATAATCGAAGTATTTAAGTATATTTAAGTTACTAATTTTATTGCTTGTATTACTACTATTTATTACTACTAATATTTTTTTTACCTGATTGGATTTTTCTGGGTTTTCCCCAAAGCTTGCCACAAATGTTGGATCATTTAATAATTTTTTAGATACTTTGAGAATATTTCAAACATCTCTAGCATCGTGTGCCTTACCAATGTTTTATTTTTTAATTCCTCAGACTCCACTGATATTTTAACAAACTTTTATCGGTCTCTGTGAGTTTTCAACAATTGCAAGATAAGAACTCAATTTACAGAGAACAATTAAACTCCATAATGTGTAGAATGTATGTAGTATTTAAAGTCTCCGGCTTTTGAGATATGCATAAGAATCTTATGTCGAGCTTGACAAATAAATACAAATCTGAATAAATTACTTTGAAAAAAGTCAAAACGAAAATCATTTGGTAGCTGGAAGATATAACCTGCTGTGACAAATTAGCAAAACAGAACACTACGGAGGGAATGAGAAGCAAACCATTATATTTCTAACTAAAAATAAAACCAATTCTGAATTCATTAACTTAAAAAGGGCAAAGCGTCAAAAAGAGAATAATTTGGAAGTAAATTAAAGTCTTATAATTGTCCTAATAAACAAACAGAGGTAACAAGAATTATTTTCCTGTTTTAAGAAGCGGTCATTGCACTCTCCTTTTTATCGCATTCTTTTGCCACATAAATGAAGAAACCACCAAGAATACTCTTAGCCAATGCTGAATAATTCTCAGGCAACATATAGTGTTTGATATTGTGGTCGATGATTACCGTTTCTTGGTTTGATGCGGTCTACTTTACTTTATGGCGGCACGTGTTCCCAATTTCCACAAAATGAGCAATTTCCTTTCCTCAGAATGAAATGAAATTACATACAAGTAAGGAAAATAAACAATTAGGGAGCTGAGTTGGACATTCAATTTTCGTGGCAGTGTTAATGTTTTGTATGTATGACTTTGTATGTGGGCTATGCACCGATATGCATTAATTACAATTGAAAAACAAGCATCTAAGACAAACATGAAATATTAACATAGCAAAATTTCAATTTATATTTTTATATATTTCATTTGTAAGACAAAGTGATCACGACCTTTATAATGATCTGTGACATAAACATAATTTTCGCAAAACGTTCTAGTTTGATAGCTGCGAATTTGACAAATTTGAATTCGATAAGTTGGAACTATGCTCAGAGTCCGACGACTGTTGGAGATGTGGTGGCTGCTGCGGCTGCTGTTGGGCATTGTGTAAATGATGTGGCTGTTTCGATTGAATGGCAGTGCCCGATTCGTAGTTAATGCGTGTCCATTGACCCTCGATGCTCTCCTTCCACAGTGACACATTGTTATCACCGCCAGTGACGGCCAAAACATTGCCAGTGGTCGACCACGAAATGCTCCACACAGCATCATCGAATGTATGCAATACACTTGATGTCCACTGGGTCAAATCAGCATTACTGCTCCAGATGATCACGTGGCGATCCTGGGATGCTGAGGCTATTTGCAAGCGTGGCAAGCCAATTGACGGTGCCCATGCAACATCGCGCACCCAATCAGAGTGTGCCTCGAGACGGTGCTCTTCAACCCATCGGTCATTATCTTCGCGCCAAATTTTAACGAGATTATCGCATCCTCCGCTGACCAAACGCTTGACGGCAGCATTGCGTGAGGTAACTCGCTGATCAAAGGCCGGATCAGGAGCCTGAGCCGGACACCAGGAAATGGCATTCACTCCAATTGTATGTGCATTGGGTATTTTCTTGGCATCCCAGACACCGTACTCTGCGTTGCAAGTCAACACCGAAATGGAACCATCCGAACTTGCACACGCAAGCACTAATCCATATTCGGCTGGCGCGAAATCCACAGAGTTCACCGAAGAGTCGTGATTGCTGTACTCGTATCTGAAATGCAACAACGTTTAATGATTCTAATTGTGTGTTCGCTGCTGTAGATAACACAAATACACATGTACATATGCCTGCCTGATTAGACACACACATACATGCGCACATTACACATATGCAAACATGACACTCACAATTTTGTCCAGTCTCTGGGTGTTGTTGATTTCCATATAATTACTTTGCGATCATAGGAGCACGACGCTAAGATGTTACCGAATTTGGGATGTGCCCATGCCACCTGCCACACTGGACCCTGGTGGCCTTTGAGTTCAGCTAGGGCCTTGTTATTTTTACGCGAGTGAAAAATCCGAACGCTACCGTCTGATGAACAAGTGGCCAGTAGTAATCCGTAGAAGTCCAGAGCCGCATGATGGACCATGTCCTCATGCTCTGTGTCAATTTCCTGTAGCAAACTCACCATGTTGTTGAGCACAAGTTGTTTAATTGGAATGAAATTTTAAATATTCTTTTCTCGTTCGGCCGGCCCCACCAAAAAAGTTGTTTGACGTGGAATATTAGAGGTGGAGACATCGAGTGAGCATCGATGTCAACGATGTTTGGTTGGCCACTATCGAATGTTTTTACATACAACAAAAATTAAACAATCCTGATAATTACGACCCCCTAAAATATTGGAAAGAAAAATTTAAAAATTGTATAAGAAATATGTTTAATAACAATTTTTTGTTTTACAGATTAGCACTGAGACATAGCTTTAAAAACCGTTTCCAAAAAATTTTTATGCATACATCGAAAAGAAACATCGATGGGACACAAACCTCTAAATCTTGCAACTGTATGGCAGCATGGAATAAACCCACAGTCTTAAAACGTGTGGCAGTCTTGGCTAACATAAAAGGAGCGGTGGCGGTCGGACGATAAGCTAGTATTTTAGTATATTAGTAAACTGAATTTGATTTAGATTTTTTTAATAACTGTATTTCTGGTATCTTTACTTTTTGAATTATTTTTACTTAAAATGCAGAAAACTTAAAGAGCTCTTAACTTTGACATCACAACAAAATTTAAGCAGAAATACCAAGTGTGGCCGAGAACGGTCGCAGAGGCAACTAAACATAATACAATCTAATATGTGCATGAAATCAAAGTTGACTATGAAAAATATATCTATTGTATAAATAGATAAGAGATGAATTGGTAATACAAAACAATAAGGATAGATTACCATGCCTAACGCACTGATTACTCCCAAGGGCCCATACGAAGTGAGTAGACGATTGAGACGACGGGAAGAACGCCAGAATGAATGGATTCGACGGGCCCGAAGAAGTAGTCCGTCTGAAAAGCATAGAAACAAATGCCGAATTCTTAAATATTTTTTGTATTATTGTACATTTTATTTGCTGTTGGCAACTTTTGCAATTGGATTATTTCAATTGACTATAATGACGCGTCTACCAAAAAACCAACCGATTGAGCCCAAGGGAACGGCATTATCTTCCGTTCCGGGTTATACTGTGAAAAACGTGAAATTTATACGATACAAGGAAAACCAAAAGAAAGAAAAAAGTCCGTATATCAACCAAATCTACAAGTTTGTCGAAAAATATGGCATTCATGGAATTCGTCATTTAAGAAAATGTAATTTCGATCATTATTGGGGATACAATTCCGGTGAACCGTGCATTCTACTTAAACTGAACTTTGCAATAAATTTTCAGGCTGATACGTACGCTGATTCAATAACACTCCCAGACGAGGTACCCAACGATTTATATGAATATATAATGCAATTGTCAGTAGAGGAGCGGACAAATCGCATTTGGGTTGCCTGCAATTTTATGGATAATGAAACTATTGGACGTATTGAGTACATTCCAGATCGATATTACGATTCGGATGGCTTATTTACAAGAGGAAATTCATATTTACGCCCCGTCTCAGAGAACCTAACCGAAGAACTTATCAACGAGGATCCAGCATATCGTCGTGTTATTGGGGTTCAATTTAAAAATCTTCCAGTCAATCAAGATATTTATGTTAAATGTGCGGTGTGGGCAAAAAATATTCCTCTAAAATTTGCAACTACTGTCTTTGTCCTCCATATAGAAGGACTAAGGATTTCCCCGCCGCTGGATGATTATGATAGTTCATAAGCAAAAAGGAAACCGAAAAAACAAAAAAATCGTAGTAAACATTACAAAATTATTATGTTATGTGACTGTAATATATTTGTCACACATACTCATACATATATTTTGCGCTTCATTTTAAAAAGTCTCGATATTTTTCTTTAATAAATACGAAAATGCCCGAAGATATTCTAGTTCCCGCTGGAGGTTACAGAGTTCGAAAGAGATTTCGCAACGAGGAAAACGTTCGTAAAAAAAAAGAATTGCCCTGGTCAAAAACAATATTGGATTTGGAGCATAACAGATTTCTAGCTCGTACACCTTGGGCGTGGTTCAGGATCATTTCCTTTTATCTGGTTTTATATTTTTTAATCGCACTCATCGTGGCATTTTGGATAATAATTTTATTTTTTGTCATATTGAAACCCGGCAGACCGCTTTGGCTAAAGGGTGCTCCGGGTCTTTCGGTAGTTCCCGGCGGAGAGAGCACAATATCATTTCATCCTAGTATCCCAACCGAAACTAACTCAATCGCTGATATCATAGATAATTTCTTTGATAAATTGGAGGTTAGTGGTAAGACGAAGGATATTTTTGCAGATTGCAACACGGACCGAACATGGGGCTATAATATGCAAGTTCCGTGCGTTTTCATTAAATTGAATAAAGTCTATGGATTCGAGGCGGACACTTATGATGCCGATTCGAAGCTGCCAGATTCAAGTCCCAGCGAGTTAAAAGATTTAGTTAAACAATATCCTGGTCCAGGAAAAATCTGGTTGACATGCGAAGCTAAAGGAAGTTCCCCACTTATCAACTATTTACCACATCCATATTTTGACACTACAACAAATATGAAAGGCATTAATCGAGTCATTGCCCTACAACTTAACGATATGCCATTAAATGAGGAAATATCAGTCATATGCAAGGCTTGGGCTAAGAATATTGACATTGATATGGAATACCGTGGCAAGGGACATGCCGAATTTTCAATGAATATGAGAGTGAAAACTTAAGTTGAGAAAACTAAAGTTTCAATTGTAGACAAAATTATATAAATGTTGTGTATTATTATTAAAATGTTATAAAATTAAAGATGCAAATTCGATAATTTAGTTAAAGTTTGTTACTGAATTTTTGTTAATTAAATAAAAATTCACACTTCAATTGCGCGCTAAATAATAGTCGGTTGCGAAGACTCAATTAATTTGTTATTTTGGTATTTTTCACAGGCGGTACAAAATTTAACAGAAATGCAGCAGTTTATGTTGGCTGCCAAGAGCTAGTCATGTTAAATGAGCGAGCAGTGATTCACATGAACGACACTCCGGCTCATTCGCTCGTCCAATTGAAAATTATTCCACATCCCAGACGAATTTCATCAGCAGCAGACAGACGGACGCGTCACGAGGATTAATTACGATGGCAGGCGAGGATTTGATTGTCCAGTTCCAGCAGCTCGGCATGAGCGAGCAGAAGGCAAAGGAGACGCTCAAGAATGCCAACGTGACACGCAATTTGCAATTGGCGCTGGCCGAAACGAAATTGCCGCTGGGCGATGGCGTCGGCATGTTGTTGTACCACATGGCCACCAAGCTGAAGCCCCAAACAGCCGAGCAGCTGCCGCTGATGGTGCGATACATTGTGGATCGCAAGCTGGACAACACACAACGTGTGGACGCAGCACTGGAATACTTGCTCAAGTGTGGACAGAAGATTAATGCTGCCATTGATGTCGCCGAATTGGAGCGCGAGTGTGGAGTTGGTGTCGTCGTCACTCCCGAGGAGATCGAGCGCGTGGTGCAGCACAAGGTGAAGGGCACCTACAAGCAGACACTGCTGGAGCAACGCTATCATTTCAATTCATTCAAGATTATGCAGGAAGTGCGCAATGAGTTGAAATGGGCGGATGCCAAATCCTTGAAAGCAGCCATTGATGTGGAAATATTTGATCTGCTTGGACCCAAGACGGAGGCTGACATGAAACCATTGCCCAAGCAGGTCGCCGATAAGCAGCCCAAGGCTAGTGCCAAACCTGAGGCAGTAAAGGCAACTGCCACAGATGCAGCTGCTCCAACAGACGGCGCCAATACGATTGCCGAGCTCATGAGGACCAAAGTGCATTTCCATGCGCCGGGCGAAAACTTCAAGACAGATGGCTATGTGGTTACCGAGCACACGGAACAACTGCTACGTGATCATCTGAAAGCCACTGGAGGACGCGTCCAGACGCGGTTCCCACCTGAACCCAATGGCATCCTGCACATTGGTCACGCCAAGGCCATTAACATCAACTTTGGCTACGCGGCGGCTCAGAATGGTGTGTGCTATCTGAGATACGACGACACCAATCCCGAGAAGGAGGAGGAGAAGTTCTTTGTGGCCATTCGTGAGATGGTCGAATGGCTTGGCTATAAGCCCTGCAAGATAACGTACTCCTCGGATAACTTCCAGCAGCTCTTCGACTGGGCTGTGGAGCTCATAAAGAAGAACTTGGCCTATGTGTGTCATCAGAGGGCGGATGAGCTGAAGGGCTTCAATCCACCACCCAGTCCCTGGCGTGAAAGGCCTGTCGAGGAGTCGCTGGTGCTCTTCGAGGACATGCGACGTGGCAAGATTGATGAGGGTGCTGCCACGCTGCGTCTGAAGCTCACGCTGGAGGAGGGCAAAGTGGATCCCGTTGCGTATCGGATCAAGTTTATACCGCATCATCGCACAGGAGCAACTTGGTGCATCTATCCCACTTACGACTACACGCACTGTCTGTGCGACTCCATTGAGCACATAACGCATTCGCTGTGCACCAAGGAGTTCCAGTCGCGTCGCTCCTCCTACTATTGGCTCTGCAATGCTCTAAACATCTACTGCCCTGTCCAGTGGGAATACGGAAGACTCAACATGAATTATGCTCTGGTTTCCAAGCGAAAGATTGGCAAGCTGATTACCGAACACATTGTCCACGACTGGGATGATCCACGTCTGTTTACGCTGACGGCGCTGCGTCGTCGAGGTTTCCCCGCCGAGGCCATCAACAATTTCTGCGCCCAAATGGGCGTCACGGGTGCCCAGATGTCTGTGGATCCCGCCATGCTGGAGGCATCGGTGCGCGATGTGCTCAACGTGACCGCGCCACGCCGACTCATCGTGCTGCAGCCGCTCAAGGTGACCATCAGCAACTTTCCACATAAGGGACCCGTGGAACTATCAGTACCCAACTTTCCACAAAACCCCGAGCTGGGCACGCACAAGATTACGCTGGATCGCGTGATCTACATTGAGCGAAGTGACTTCAAATTGGAGCCGGAGAAGGGTTATCGTCGTCTGTCCACCCAACAGACCGTCGGCTTGCGTCACGCTGGTCTGGTCATCAGCGTGCAGGAAGTTGTACGTGATCCGACCACGGGTGAAATCCTAGAGCTCATTTGCACCAGCCAGTCGGCGGATCTGGCCGAGAAACCAAAAGCATTTGTCCAATGGGTGTCTCAGCCCATTGAACTGGAGGTGCGTCTCTACGAGCAGCTGTTCAAGCACAGGAATCCCGAGGATACCAACGAGGTGCCCGGTGGCTTCCTCAGTGACATCACCGAAAACTCGATGAGCGTCCTGCGTGCCTATGCAGATCGCTCCCTGAAGGGCGTCAAAGCGTACGACAAGTTCCAATTTGAGCGCATTGGCTTCTTTTCGGTGGATCCGGATACAACTGGCGATCACATTGTGTTTAATCGCACCGTTGGACTCAAAGAAGATGCTGGCAAAAGATAATTCAATTCATTTGATGATTTTTTTATATTGAAAGAACACAAGCCACAATAAATACGATTTGTAAAATCAGTTATCATTTCTTGCCCTCGACCATGATTATGTGGTAGCCGAACTTGGTCTTGATCGGTGGATCTGTGTACACGGGATTGTTGACTGTCGATATGGGCAGGGCAAAGGCGGCGTCCTGGAAGGGTCCGACCATGGCGCCGCGGATTTGCCAGCCCAAGTCGCCGCCCTGGCGTGCCTTGTCCTCGCTGTAAGCAGTCGCCACTTCTGGAAACTTTTGACCCGCCTTTAGCTTCTCCATGGCCTCCATGATCTTGCCCTGCTTCTCGCAGAGAATGTGTCGCACCTTCACTGCATTGCCGCCCTTCTTCTCTTTGCCGGCACCTGTAAATAACACCGCATAAGATGGATTTCTATGTAAGTGTAAACTATGAATACCTTTATCCTCTGCTGCAGCTGGCTTCTTGGCCCCCTTTGCGCCATCCTTTCCGCCTTTCGCATCCTTTTTTGGTGGCATGTCAAAATTTTTAAAACAACAACACTACAATTGATTAGCCTTGCCACCCTATGCATCTGCAGCACCCTATGCATGTGCTGCCACTTAACAGTAGAGGTGAAGAGCCATCGATAGTCAGCTATATTAATTTCCAAACCTTCGATAGCTATCGATTGTTTTCGATAGTGTGTTAATTTGAACAATGTATGTATTATATTCCAAAAACTATACATTTTTAAGTAAAATTCCAACAAAAATTTAAACATTTTTATTTATTTAGGTTTAGTTATATTTTTTTTGACTAAATTATTAGTATTAAACTTAAACTGCAGGAGATCGATGAGGAGCATGCGACGAATTTTCGCAACACCTTGATAAAGAACAGGGAACCGATCTTAAGCTATGTGCCCGCATTCGCGATGAGGCCGCTGATGAAATTAATGCCGAACTCTATTTACCGAACTGCGTGAGTGTAAAACTTGTCCAAACTATTCTTAACTCAATAATATATCGTTATCTTCATTTTATTTGCTAGGTATCCTCCTAGTGTCCTTGAAACATGGCATTGTTTTTGACAAATTTGACAACTATCGATTGAATCAACAAAGTGCTCAAGCTCTGTTTAATAAAACTAGCAAGGTGAGTAGCTTTTGAATGGCAATTTTCAATAAAAGATATAGTTATTAAATATTTTGATTTTATTTATTTTATCAGATGCTTCAAGTGAGTATTCCTGTTCTTAGTGTGTAATTCATTTATTAAAATCGATGAAAAGAATAAAAATAGTAAAGGTATTCAACATGTTTAAAACATAATATCAAAATTCCAATTTTTTCTTAAGTATTGTATAAAATCGTACTGGTGGTAATATCTTATCAAATACATACATATGCATGTTTATTTAATTTTTATTAGTTCATCTTCATCCTCGCTACTCGAAGTATCATTTAGATTAAATTCTTGGAGTTTTTCTATTATAAAAGTAGCGATTATCAGCTTTCTATCTGTTTTTATTAATTCCTTCCAGTTACCCGTCTCCTTTATTTTGTGAATATTAGTTTTGATAAATCTAATTGCCTTAGATTTAAGATCATCCATGTTATACAGATCGGCCGCCTTGAGCACTATGGGTGCAGTTTCAATGGATAAATTGTTGCTTAAGGAGCTTGCACACAGCGCCTTCAGTCTGTCGAGGTCATATTTGTCAGCAGCACTCATCAGATCCACAGTCATCTTGGGATGGTACATGATGAACTTGGGGGCTTTTCCGGTATACATGAATCGAAGAACTTCCATGATAACATCGGAAGAGAAATCGCCAATGTCAACACAATTCTCCGTATTTTCCTTCATTGGATGCTTAAACATGGCCGCAAAGACTTTGCTGCGAGCTACAATCATAAAATAAAGTTTAACTAAATATTTTATTCGTATAAGATTCCGTCTTACCTGATAATATGTTCTTATGAGCTGGTATTTTATGGTCGTCGGCTGTGACGATCGTCACATCGGCGAATTCCTTTGATTCAAGTAAAGCCCCAAAATTTTCAGTCAAGTTGCAAGCGGGAACTATGATCGAATTGACTTGTTCAAAATTTATAAATTGCTTTACTTCCCAATCGATCTCAAAGTTTAAAATAAGTTTATCATTGCGTATATAAGACTTAGATATCCCAAAGAGTTGATTCCACTCAATCAAGCGTACCTCTACATCATTCATGTCTGTTGTGAAACTGGACTGCTTAGGAGAACAATCTACCATTTGAATTGAGAACTTTCCATTAGTTCTAAATTTGCCGTTGTCCACCGTTGTCAACTTAACATTCATATAAACTGAATCGTACGATTTCGACGATCCTAGCTTTATAATGAAATTCTGTTCTTTACCGTCGCTTAAAATCTCGTCTGCTTTTAGACCCTTAGGTGAGTTATACTCCATAAACAAACTACATTTGTCAATTGTCCAAGTATAGGATATCTTATAAATTTTCTGCGAGACGTTAGTCAATGATGTCTTTGCGATCATTTTAAAATTTTGTATTCCCCGAAAACAAACAAGATTTTTTAAAATGATTCATAAGTAGCGATTAGGGGTGGGTTTCGGTATTGGGGCTCCAAAACTATTGATGGCACTATCGACAATTGTGCAAATTCGAAATTACTTGATAATTATAAAACATTGATGATATCAATACCAAAATTGCTGGTTGATCTTAATGAAAATTTATTAAAAGCATTTGATTTATTTTATTATTGGGAGTATTTTTATTTTGTCAGGAAATGCAAAGCGCGTTAAAAGAGGCATTATAGATTCCACTAATTAAAAATTTTACTGATAAGGTCTACCGAGCTGAATCAATATATGATGTCCAAGCTACTAAACTATCGACCACTATCGATAGTGCAGGCCTGCCATCGATGGCGGCTTGATGGCGCTTGACCATCGATAGTGCCATCGATAGTTCTCTACCTCTACTTGACTTACTGTATTTATCATTACTTTCATTTCGTATTTTTTCAATAACACTGTCGCATTTCAATAAAACATTGAAATTATAAATTATCTAATGAAAGTATTAAAAAAATTAAAAATGAGACTCAAACCAATGAAATGAACGAACAAAACAACTGAACAGAATGAACTAAACAAAGATTTAGTTCTTTCGTTCACTTTGGTGAATAGTACAGCTGGGAAAACATCGATAGTGAAGATATTCGATATTTTCGTGGTTTTCTAAACAAAAATTCTATAGTATCGATAGAATCGCTTTTTACCAACACCACCTTATTTATTTCGTTGTACAGCGATTTTATAAAGATTATGATGTCCTTTCCATAATTTGTCAAATGTAATGGCTACAAAAACACAGTAAAAAACGTGAACCACTATCGTTAACCATCGAAGTTGAAACTTGGATAGTGACATTTCAAGTTAAAATTCGATATATCGATACTATCGTGAGTGATCGATTGAACTCATTCCTTTTCACTTTTAGCGAGGCAAAATTTGTCACATTTCCTTGGCAAAATTGTAAGTTTTGTCATATAATTTAAAGTGTAAATAAACTAAAACACGTACTAACAACTTTCAATCAACAGTGCAGTTTGTGATTAATCATTTCAACATCTTGAGCAACGTCAAAAGCGAAACGCAACACACCAGACAGAAACACTAGCAAACCAACAGCGAAGCAAAATGCCTAAGAATAAGGGAAAAGGTGGCAAAAATCGTCGTCGTGGAAAGAACGAAAATGAATTCGAGAAACGTGAGCTGATCTTCAAAGAGGATCAACAGGAGTACGCACAGGTGACCAAAATGCTGGGCAATGGTCGCTTGGAGGCAATGTGCTTTGATGGCGTCAAACGTCTGTGTCACATTCGGGGGAAACTTCGTAAGAAGGTAAGTGCGTGCGTACATATGTATGTATGTACATGTACATTTGTTGCGTTTGCATTTGTGTGAGTGAGCGTGAGTGTATGCGAATCATGGTGCGCTCTCTTGTGTGGGCGTGTGTGCGTGCATTGTTTGTGTGTGATACGCGTGCACATTCAATTGCGAATTGCAATGTGCGTTGTTTGCCGCCCTTGGATAAAACTATTTGCCTTAGCTTGTGTGTATAAACAAAGTCTAGATGTTACTAATATTTCGAGATTATTTGTTTAATAGGTGCTGAGTACTCATACTGTCAATTAAGCAATTTCTCTTTGCGCTGTCTCTGGGCGAATGGCCTTCAGAATTTGCAAACAAAGGCAAATTGCGTTGCACTTATGTACATCCATATCAATGTATGTACTCATGTACATTCATACACAGATACGTTTGATACAAAGAAAGCTCTCTCAGAGCGCATTTACAGCTGATGTTTTGTTGCTAACTTTCTTTTCAATTTCTTTTTGTTGCCTGACAAACTTGAGTGCAAAAGCATAAGTAATTGTAAATTATAGGCAAACCAATGTTTGTTAATGCCTAATAAATGTGTGCGACCCTGCAAATCATTAATTTAGAAAAAGCGCTTTCCGGGCAGCCTTTGTGTGATTTTCCCCACCTGCAACCGTAGCCACAAAAGACACGGCTGAAAATCCCACTTATTAGTGCCGTCATTTTATATAATAAAATAATGATTCTAAATACATACAGAGGCACACAAAAATATTGGCACAGCAAGATCTTTTTATATTTAAGGCTAATAATTTACCTCGTTATCGTTAGCATATTGCCATCAATGGAAAGGTCATTTAAATTCCGTTTTAATGATACAAAACTTTCCTTAACCCATTAAGTACCCAATGAAAATTTCGAATTTATGTAAATGTACACTTTTGAAACATTTTTCCTCGATTTAAAAAAAAATGTTTTGATGCAAAAAAATCTTCAAACAATTCTGGGAGTGACTGCAAAAAAATTTTTTCAAAAATCTCTTTTTCTAATATTTTTTATAATATTTTGAAAATTGCTTAAAAGGCACTTTCTATAAAAATGAATAGTAATTGGCTTTTTAAACAATTTTCAAAAAATTATAAAAATCGATAAAAAAAAAGGTTCAAATATAGACATTTACATAAATTCGAAATTTTGATTTGTACAAAACACAGCTGTTTTATTTATGTTCCGCTGCTGGAGACAGTCCTCTAAATGTAAAAATTCTTGCTGTGCCAATACTTTTGTGTGCCTCTGTATATACCTAGTCATGCTTCGAAAGCTAATTAACCAAATAAATTTCTGTTAAATTCAGGGAAATATCAATCAATCCATTTCTTGCAAATGCAACTAGAAAATATTAATTTATAATCCCCCTATATAATTTATAGCTGTATTGATACTGTCGATACTTACTATAAAAACAAACCTTTTAAATCACATTCTCAAAACTTTACTAAGTAGAACTGTAAACTGCGTCATTGATAGTATACAATTTGAATCTAGAAAATCAGACAAATGATTGACGACGTAACAAGAATAATGTCAAAATTCATATCTGAATGACGTTGAACATGTCGGACATAATTAATAGATAACAAAAGCAGATGCAAACTAAAGTTTTCACTGTGAAAATCAATTTAAAACGAATTTGTATTGCCAGTTAACAGTTGGGACATTAATGGGCACTTGCAGTATGATTATAGCCAAAAGTTAACATAGATGGCAAATCAGCACGCGTAGGTCTTTCAAATTAATTTGGCATTATTCTTTTAATCACATTCGCTACAAAACTAAATTGATTAGATATCAGCAAATAAATGGCAAAGACATAAAATACGTCGCAATTTGGTTATAAAACACATTTGCTGTTAGCCTGGCTTATGTAAATGGACTTTAAAATGGATTTCTCCCTATCAGTAAGGTCATTTCTGTTGCCTCACAATGACTTCAGGCTTTAATGCTTTACGACAAGGCGCCATTGTCTTAGTCTACTGCCAAAATTTTACCATAAATCATTATTCAATACGATAACTCTGTAGTTAATTTACCTTAGATTAAGCCCTAATAGAGTCTGCTGCTAAGCAATAATAGTACTAATCTTTCAAGTAGTTTGCTGGGGTTCTGTAATGTCTCAAGCGCTTCAAGTTGAATTCTCTTCTTTATTGTACTATTGATAGTATGCCAATATCAAATTGTTTGAGATACTCTAAAAGGGGGTAAACATTTGGCATTTGGAGGCATATTCAACCCTATAAAGTTGATATATTCTTAATAAGTAGCTAGTTAAAGCCTTGAACTTTTACGTATTTGTATTTTATCATGCTCAATTATTTCGGTGAATAAACAGAGTAGTTATGTACTAAATTCCGCATTGCTTTTGTTTATCAATAATTAGAATTCATCGTTGGTTGTGAATTCCCGTAGATAGTTGACTCAAAACCCAAAAACCTCATGACATTATTCGATTTGCAAATGTGATTTCCTAGAAGCGATTAGCCATGTCAGTCAGCAGTTATGCTGATTCCAAAGTTCGCAATGGCTTAAAAAACAGGCAAGGGCATGTTGTACCGACTAATCTCCAGACTGATCTTCTGTAGATTGCCAAGTGTACAGAGTCAAAGCCCATTCCTTCTTCCCTAATCGCCCGACATCTGAATGACTAATGCTCTGTCAAACCGGACGTGTGCCATACACTAAAAAGCGTAGACTTATCTATATATTGCCCCTAGAAACGAAAACCTCAAGTCAATTTCACAATTCTCACTGTGTTTTCTGGACTGAAATAAAAAATACTCGGGATTTATGTTACATAAAATGTATATCTTTCTTTTATTAGGAACACTTTTCAACTTATATGATTAGGATTACGGCAGTATAATTACTAGGTTTACATCTATATTTATCACTTAATTCTACTGAGATTAGCTTCGATATTTTTTTGGCTTTGTTTTTGTTGAGGTATTTTTTTAATTTTGTAGTTTTTTTTCTTTCGATTTTTGCTTAATTCGAGATGCGATGAAGTTCCGGGATTCTTCTCTCCATGTTGAGTTGTTGTTCCTCACATGAATTGTGTGGCCGATGTGATTATCTGATTGATCCAGTCGGTGAATGCGGAGACGCGCACAAAGACAGAGGGCGCATTCTTCTGGCCACAGGGCATTCGACCCCAGGAGACAATGCCGATGACCAGGTTGCTCTGCTCCAAATGGGGTTCACAGCATTCCTGCATCAGTGGACCACCCGAGTCGGCGGTGCAGATGCTAACTCCTCCAGTCAATGGTCCCGTGCACAGATTCGTCTCGTGCAACTGGAGACCGGAACGTGCGAGAATTTGCTCACAGAGTGTCATATCCAAGATGGGCATGTTGGCCAGCTGCAGCTTGTGCGGATAATTGGGCACAGCTGTCATGGAGACATTGCCCCAGCCATACAGTGTGCCATATCCCTCCGGCTGGGAGTCCTGTTCGGGCAATGCGGCTGCCTGGACGTACTCGTTGAACTCCAGCGGCTTCTTGGTGTAAATCAATGCAATATCATAGGGATTCACACCGCCCAGATAGAGCTCATGACGCACATAGTAATCGATGGGACGCATCTGGACACTGGCCGCCTCGCCACGACGATTGTGAATGTCGTGGCTGCCGGCAACGATCACCGATTGGGCCACCGCCTGTGGCGAGCTGAGACAGTGGGCAGCCGTGAGTATCCAATGCTCGTTGATCACAGTGCCGGCACAATAGTGCACCAGGCCCTGATCCGGTGTCATCATCTGTATGCTGACCACATAGGGTGCTGAGTGCGGTGTCGCCTCACGCTTGGCCAGAAACTTTTTGCTCCAGTGCGTCTGCTGCGGCGCATCGACTGTGCTTATGCGGTTCTCCAGCAGTCCAAAGCTGGACAGATCCATGGCCATTGTTCTGGCTAAACCGCCGCCTCCGCCGCATTTGCGGATCGGCAATTGGCCGTTGTGTGAATTGGAGCTGAGCACAACCATAATACTGGCTATGGTGGTCAGTAGCACTGAGTAGATGCATCTGTAGGATATGAGCATGATTATGTCCTCGCTCTGATTGCACGTCCCGCACGTTATTTGATTTGCGATGAACGCAATTTTGACTTTGATTTCAACGTCGCAAACTATCGAATTACGATTGTTTTTAAGTTGTTGTTAGTTTTAGAATGTGGATTGCAGATCGTCGTCGTTTGTGGCTTGTATTGATTGTGGATTGTAAATTGTCTTTAGCTTTTTGCTTTTGGTTTTGCTTTTGCTTTGGTGTGTCGATAACACTTCACTTGTATTCCCGTTAGCTTTTGCATGGAATTCACTTTCAGCGTAGCTGATTTGCCGTTATTTGTTGCTTCTTCTCTGCTTGGAGGTAATTTAGAATTTGCAGTCGCCTCTCCACTTTCAGCCGTATTTATAGCAGAGGGAATGAGAGAGAGAGCATTTGAAGTGACGGCACTCGCTGTCATTGGCTGATTACGCTTTTATCGCACTTACTCAGAGAGACGGCTTGAGAGAGAGAGAGAGAGAGAGTGTGTTTGAGTGAGAGTGCCAAAGGAAGACATGTTGTGTTATCAATTTGATAAGAAAATTTGCGACTGCGTATTTAAATACGCATAGACAAATACCCTGCAATGATTTCAATGGTCTTTAATCAAAAGGGGAATTTGTAATTTAATTTGGATATTCCACAATATGATTCAGTGTGGCATTAACTTTACTTATGTAAATTAATTAATTATTGCATCCAAAAGAAAGTGTTTAAATTGTTCGTTCAAGTCGTACGTCGATCTCTTGACATTTTTATCTATTGATGACTATATATGGTCGCAATTTTAATCATCTGATGCGATATGCTGCCTGAGGCCATATATAGTATTTATAGTACATTGTTCATATTGACACAGTGACACCTGCAGCCTTAAATACCAGGCTGATGACGAAGTTAACCAACTTGAGGTAATCAAAGTAACCCCTTCCCCACCCTCTATGGTAATATATCAGGGGTGGGGGTAAGTCACAATCAGTAATTTGTTAACGATTCTTTCAGGTGATTCCCATTACCAGACGCCAGTTCGGGCATGTCGATCGGCAAACGAGCTCTTATCTACTTTAGGGCGCACTTTACAAGCTCACGCCCCCTGGGTAATATGTGGAATTTGCAAGGCTTTAGTCACGATTCTTGTATCAGAATTACCTGCCACCGTAGTCGTAGGTTTATAGAATGATATATGATTACGCTCATGCCCATGCATGTTCAAATTTGTACGTTTTTAGATTGGTCTAAAGCCAGAGCCGCACGCCATCGCTCACACGCTTCGTCTTATGGCTGTGACAGTCTTTTATGATTAATACTCCAAAGTTCAATCACAGCCCTATGTTTATTTCCATATAATAACGTAACTCTTGAATTATTTTCTTTTTGCTTTGTGGAATTTTTCTGTTGAATTTGTTATCAATAAATTTTTGTACTCAATTGTATTGGGTCTCATTGGTTTATGAATATCTATGTGTCATATTAATGCATTTAGTATTTTACTTGGTATTTATTGCACACCTAGTAAAAAATACTACGGACAGGAAGTTAAGCTAAGGAAATAAATTTATCAATGGGAATTCACGTCGCAAGTGCAAATTGTTACAGGTCAGTTAACTGCCGGTTGAGTAATTGTCCAAGTAAAACATGTGAATAATTAGTATTTAAAGTAAGTCGGGGAACAGTACAAAGGTTTGCAGCGCTTTAACTCTTCCGCTGACGTCAATTCGTTCATAAGAGAACCAACAAATAAAGAATGTATTAAGCTAACCGAATCTCAAATTAAATCTTGATTACTTTTAAAGTGTTTTTAATTGCTGTATTAAATAAAATTTATTTACAGATAAGTTAGTTGAAGGAATGCAATAAATTTGATAATTTAAAGTGGGTTAAAACCAAGTTAACGCCAAAGAAAAGACATGGAAGTAAACTTTTTGGGAATTTTAACACGTGAAAATAGAAGACATCATGAAGATAAATACTCTTTTTATGAACTACACTAGAGGCCATATTTATTTTGACTAAATTTAAAGTTAAATCTACGCATAATTTGAATGTTGTCAAAATAAATATTGGGTATATTGGGTATTTTTAACCTAAAGTTCCATAATAATAATACTTTTGTTATTTAATGACAGTAAGTATCGAATATTTAACGGAAGTTGACTTCCTCAAATTCCCAACAGAATCTTAAAATTTTTTTCTTGTGTGTCATATTGAAACCTTTTCCCAAATGTGTAAAATTTTTTTCTATTGTAAAATTTTTAGTAGACTTTACTGGTTTTTATCAGATTATTGACTACTAAAGTTATGTTCAAATTGTTTTATCTTGGTTTGATCAATAATCAATTAACCAATAAAAATGATAATGTAGGTTAATCTAAACTTGCTTATCAAGCATTCCCTACTATTGTTTAATACTCTCTCATTTAAGCAATTGACTATTTGCTGATAAAAAATAACTGCAATTCAGAGAATGATACGCAGCACACACGTGATTTGCAGATTATGAATAATTTTGGGAATATTTACTTTTATTCTATTAACCCGTATTCTGTGGAATCTTTTTATTTGCCAAGCACACGAAAGTGAAGCAAACATTGCGCTCCATTGTGAAATACCCAGAACTCTGGCGCCAATTTATTTAAAGATCTGCTATCTAAAAATTACATGCTGTTGAGTCACGAGAGTTTCCTAATTAGATATGTGTACTAAATGTGTTTGCAAATGAAATTGAAACATGTTGGAATGAAGAAGATGAGTTAGCACTTTTTCAAGTGCTTGATAAATTGAATGCTAAACAGTCTGTTTAATTGTTTACTGCTTTTTACCATTCCAGGTTTGGATCAATCAGGGAGACATCATATTGGTCGGTTTGCGTGATTATCAGGACTCGAAGGCCGATGTCATATTGAAGTACACGCCGGATGAGGCCAGAAATCTGAAGACATATGGTGAATTCCCCGAATCGGTGCGCATCAACGAGACAGTCACATTCGTCGAGGATGGCTTCGATGAGGACATTGAGTTCGGCGATGAGATTAGTTCGGAGGATGATGCTGATTCCGTCGATAATATCTGATTAACAAAAAATAAAGCGACATCGGGAGCAGCAGCAACAACAACAACAGAAACAGCAGCCGATGATGAGTCAGTTCAAGATGTAGGGAATTAAATAAATTTGTAAAAAGGCCGACAAAAAACTCCCTTCCCCCCCCAAATAAACAAAAGCAAAACACACATACACTCACACACTGGGACAGCTGCCAAGAGAGAGCGAGAGAGTGACGATATACACTTAATGAAAATAATACATCCCGTGCGGCATAGTGACAACAACTGGAAGCAAGAAAAAAGTGACAAAAATCCATTAACTTCAGCAATAAACCTTTAACAAATTTAGTGTTATTTTTCAACAAATTTTCAAACTATTTTTATTCAGATGCCAAATTTAAATTGTTCGCTTTTCAATAAACAGCAATGTTCAACAATAATGGAATGAAGTTAAAAAGAATAGAAACAAATATTAGAACTTGTTATAAAAGAAAAGAAAGCAAATACAAAAAAATTGAAAATAACGCAACATTACGAGACACAAACAATATATTATTTCAATTAAAAACAAAACAAAAACGATATTATGTAGTTACTTTTTTAATAAAACAAACCAAAATGGATCAAGTAATAGGTAACAAATAAAATACAAATGGAAAATAAAGGTACTACATACATAGTTAAGCAAACGATGGAAGGAGTGGAAAACATTTTGAAATGTAGCTAGCGAGTAAGCAAAATCAAAACTAATCAAATCGATATACATTTATCTATATGGAATTTGTAGATGTTCTCCATCAATTTGTGTTTGCTCTGCCAATCAGCAGACTCATATATCCTGTTCCTGTTCCTTTTACTTTGTACTTTAATTTTTATTGATTTTATGTGGTTCTTTTGTAGTTATTTTCTACATAACTAATGTCATTTATTCCACTTTGCTGTCAATGCATTCAGTTTTTGTACGCCCAAAACAAAATAATAACATGGAATTAATTAGATCATATATGAGAGTAATGATTAATGTAATTAAGAAGGATAACAAATTCAATAAATAGTTAATTTAACCGAATGCAAAACAGCAATCAAAAGCGAGTACGAGTTTCATTTTCCTGACAAACGGACATATTTATTAAATGCTTACAAATTTGTTCATATGCAAATTACAATTCCTCGTGATGTGAGGGAAACTTTTTTAATATGGCATGATATAAATTGTAAAATGCGTACACGGAAACCGTCACAATCACCAGCAAAGCACCGCCAAATGCGATGCTCAGAAAATTGCCATCAATAATGCCCGCAGATCGATGGCGTTTCGTGGAAAAGATTTCCTCGGTGGATGCTGGATTATTCTGTTGCTGTGCCGTTCGCTCCGCCATCAAACGCTTCATGGTGCTCAACCGTTCACGTAAAACTTCCACCGACTCTGTATCCAAATCTGAGGTGCCTGCAAGTGCAATGTTTAAGTTTTTATGCTTTTTCAAGTTGTATTTAACCAACCGCCTGATTGTGTGGTCATCGCTTATTATTTTCAGACTATAAACTCTAGGTTGATTACTCTACAAATGTTTTTATTTAGGTATTCAAATGAAAATGGCAGGAGCAGGGTGTGAATGAAACAGGCGCATGTGCATAACGGGATAGCAATTAGGCAGTATTTTTTGGCAACCAGACAACAGATGGCGCCACTATACTTAACAATTCATCAAACTAAAAAAATTACTTTTGCGTAATATGCAAATATAAGTTTAAAAACTTAAATTAAGTTTTTTTTTTACTTTAATTGTTTTGTTCAACAATTACTTAAATTTAATTTAATCAACTAATTTAGTTGCAAAATACCAATTTCAGTGCTGCAAAACGAGCCAGCGAAACTTATCGATAAATATTGGTATTTTCTGGCAAATTTAGGCACTTTTTCAATAACATTGTAAGCACGTGCAAAGCGCGCACTTCGTTTTCAGTTGATTTAGTTAACTTTAAATGATTTAAAATGGGTTTAACTAAACAATATTTAGCGTACCGTGTCATAGACAGCTTTAACATAATCGCATCTGGTCGCAGCAATGTTAATTTCGCCGTTGTCGATAAAAGCGAGGGACGTTTTGTTGCAGCGCCAGCGGCTGAGAATGTGATCATTTGGGATTTGCGGTAAATGCACTTAATATGAATAATATACAAAATATAAACATTTCCAAATTGTAGAATGGGTGATCGCAAGCTGACGCTGCGTCGGGAGAAGTTTGAAGTGACCGCATTGCGTGTCTCGCCCGATCACCTGCACATTGCCGTGGGCTATGCGGATGGCGTTGTTCAGATCTTTGATCTCAGCTCGAGGACGTACTACGATGCCATTTGCTCGCTGGCGCTGCACAAGAATGCCGTCAGCATACTGCGCTACGATGCCCATGGCATGCGTCTGGTGAGCGGAGGACTGGACACCGAGCTGGTCGTTGTGGATGTGGTGGAGCAGGCGGGACGACAGCGACTCAGTGGACACAATGCCGCCGTGACGGACGCACACTTCTTGCAACGATTGGTGGAGCAAGAGATTGTTGTGAGCTGCTCGAAGGATACACAGATCAAGTTCTGGAACCTGGAGACACAGTTCTGCTTCAAAACGATTGTGGACAATCGCACTGAAATCTGGGCATTGGCTTTTATAAACGATCTGATGGTGGCCGGCGCTGGAGAGAGCGGCATGAATGTCTATCGCCTGCGCAAACGTGATGCGCACGGACAGACGCTGGAGACAGCCGTCGAGGGACTGGCCATCGATGACGAGGATACAATTAGTCCGCTGAGTGTCAGCAATTGTGGAACCATCCAACGCGCTGGCAAAGGACGCACAGTCAACATGGTGGCGGATCCAAATGAACGTGTCCTAAGCTGTCATGGCACCAACGATCTTATTGAGAACTTTTACATTTGCACCGCCGACGAGGCCAAGAGTCGTCTGGCCAAGCGCCTGAAGAAGGCTCGCAAGAAGGCGGAATCTGCCGCCCCAGATCAGGATGACGAGCAGCTGTCCAAGGAGCTGTCGCTAAGCGATGAAATCAAGCGATTGGAGAGCATCAAGACGAAACAGAAAATCAAATCCATCGATGTGCTGCTGGGCGAGAACAAAGAGCTGCGAGTGCTCGTCAGTCTGGCCAACAATAGCATGTGTCTGTACTCCCTGGAGGCATCCTTAAGGTCACGCAAGTCGACGGAGGAGACCAGTGTCAAGGTGCTCCGGTCCCTGACGCGGCTCGGACATCAGTCGGAGGTGCGTTCCGTGTGCTTCAGCAACGATTCCCTGGCCATTGGCTCGGGTGCCGGTGACTCCTTCAAGTTTTGGGATCGGGATGCCATGCAGTGTCTGCGCACAGTTCCCACTGATTACATACTGTGCTCACGCTTTGTTCCTGGCGATCGATACGTGCTGCTGGGCATGAAGAGCGGAACTCTGCTCATTGTGGATGTCGGCGCTGCAGACATTGTGGAGAAGATCCCTGCACATGAGGGTGAACTGTGGAGCATTGCCCTGCTGCCGGATCAGAAGGGCTGTGTGACGGGCAGCGGTGACACCACCGTCAAGATCTGGAGCTTTGAGCTCATCGATGCGGGCGAGGGAGCTGCATCGACCAAGGTGCTCTCGTTGCTGCACAAGAACACCCTGAAGCTGGAGGAGACGGTGCTCTGCGTAGCCGTTAGCCCGGACATGAAGTACCTGGCCGTGGGTCTGCTGGATGCCACCGTCAAGGTCTTCTTTCTGGACACCTTCAAGTTCTATTTATCACTCTACGGACACAAGTTGCCGGTGCTCTGCCTGGACATCTCCTACGACTCCACACTGATTGCCACCGGCTCGGCAGATCGTAACATTAAGATTTGGGGCCTCAACTTTGGCGATTGCCATCGTTCCATCTTTGCACACGACGATTCGGTCATGTCACTGCAGTTCATACCCAGGACACACATGTTCTTCAGCTGCGGCAAGGATGGCAAGGTCAAGCAGTGGGATGGCGACTCCTTCGAGAAGATCCTTACGCTGCCAGGCCACATTGGAGAAGCGTACTGCCTGTCCGTGTCTCCCAACGGTCGCTACCTGGTCAGCTGTGGATCCGATCGCACGCTGAGGATGTACGAGCGCACCGACGAGACCATTGTGCTCAAGGATGTCCAGGAGGAGGAACGCGAGCAACTGGAGAACGAACAACTGGCCACCGGCGAGGATAACTCGGTGCCCTTGCTGCCGGGACTGAAGTTGCCTTCGCGCAAAACCGTTGGCTCCGAACAGGCGGCGGAATCCATTATGGAATGCCTGGAGATATCGAAGCAATTGGAACTGGATGCCGAAGAGAAGCCAGAGCCACATCCATTGATGCTGGCGCTGCAAGTGAAGAATCCCAACGACTTTCTCGTGGCGACCCTTGTGCGCATACGCTCCTCCGACATGGAGGAGGCGCTGCTCCTGCTGCCCTTCTCCATTGTCTGTGAACTGCTGGAGAGATTGCCGGCCTTGATCACCCAACGTCCAGACGAACTGGAGCTGCTCTGCCGCGTCACCGTCTTCCTGTTCAAGGTGCACATGAAACCCATTGCGGCATCCAAGTCGATGAAGCCGCTGCTCCTCAAGCTGCTGGATCTGCTCAAGCGCGACGTCCAACAACTGCGCGATGTGATGGGCTACAATCTCCATGCGCTGTCCCTGCTGCAGACGGAGGTGGAGCAGCGGGAGGGAGTTCAACTGTTCCGGGAGGCAACTCAGGCCAGAAGGAAGAACGAGAAGAAGCGACGGCAGGCGGCCAAGCGGAGGATTCAAATACAAATGGCATAGACCAATCATGTATCTAATGTAGGACTTTAATTTTACCAAAATCATCTTCAATAATAAGACACGTTATTGGAATTTTAGCCAGAAATTGAATGTGTGTGTGCGTTGGGAGCATAAAATACGAGTGTATTTTTAGAGTGTGCCTTGGAGACTGCAACGAGTGTGTGTGGTGTGTGTGTGTGTGAATGATTAGCGAGTGTGAATCAAAGGACGACAACTGAAGAGTAAAGTTCTCGACGAACTTGCGAATTTGGAAACACTTAATATAGTACATATAGTATAACAAGTAGAGGACGAAGCAACAGCAACAATGTGTGTGAGTGTGTGTGTGTGTGTGTGTGTGTGTGTGGGTGAGAGCAACCAAAAGATATTTCCAGTTCAACAAATGCCAGCCTTTGGATAACTGCCAGCATCGACGGGTCCAGTTCCGCAAGGACCTGAAAAAAATCACAATTAATGTAAATCATAATAATCGTAATAAACAAAAAAGAAGCCAAGAGTGCTCGACAGTGAGATACTCCTGTGCCAAGACTTAACAAAAGAGGTAAGAAAATTGATGTACAACTTTAATTTTGCCAAAATTTTAAACAAAAATGTATGTACAAAATCAGGGATTAAAACCCTAACCGAAACCGTAACCTCTAACCGATAAAAACCGATTGCAATTTAAAGCCGTTACTGAAACCGTAACCGAAAAAAAATGTTCATTTGATCGAAACTGTGAAACCGAAACGCTGTTAGCCGAAATAACCGTTTCATTTATAAGGTTTAATTTCCGTTTTTCATACATTCAAAAAAATTTTCCTTTTTAAATTGATTTTTAATTTTCTTATGTTTAAATTTGAATTTTGCTTTGTTATATTCATGATCGAATTTTCAAAGCAAATAAAAAAAATTTTTAAACGAAATATTAAAATTTTGAAAATGTAACTAAACTACATCAAACTGAAGAATATCTATGTGAAATAAATGTGTGAATGAAACATAAAGAAAGTAATGTTATTAAAATTTTGCAAACAAATTTTTTTTTGTGAACCGAAACCATACCGGTATTTTAAAACCGAAGCATACTGTAACCGGTTCAGCGTTACGAAACTTTTATTTAAAGATTTTGTGTAACCGATTACCGAAAACCTAAACTGGAATCGATATTCCTTTCGGTTTTCATCCCTGTAAAATATATAATAATAATAATATATAATAATATTCTAATTCGAATATTTCCTTTTTGATCATGAATATACATACTTCCTAGGGTCGTTTACACTTTTCCTTTCATATAAAATGGTAATACTTTAATTCAGCGGTGGGCACGAAATCTGAATACGTTAGCAGCCGTTGGCTCCCGGAGCCATTGCGTGCCCACCGCTGCTTTAATTAATCCCCCTTATTGCACTCACCTCCACATCGTTGAAAGGCACCTGGTGGGCCATAGCTGAGCTTCTGGATGGTGCACTTCTCGATGGGTGCACTGGGTCGACAGTATGCCGTGGAGCGTGCCCAGGGCAGTGGCTCCTTGGGCTGCACACAGTTGGGCAAGTAGCTCAGCTTGTAGGTGGTGCAGTTCTCCATGGGCCCGTTGTTGCGACAGAAGCCCTCGCGCGGCTTGACAGCATCGGGACGCGGAAAGCAGGTGACATCCACTGGCATGTAGGACAGCTTGTTGACTGTGCAGCGTTCCATGGCACAGCTGGGACGACAGAAGGCAGTCAGGGGCATGATGGGAGCCCGTCGCACGTGCGGCTTGGGCACAAAGTCGTGCTTTTGTGTGGTCATTGCGTACATGGGTCCATCGAAGCGCAGACCATTCTCCATGGGACGAATCGGAGGAGTGCGCTCCGTGCAAGTGGGTTGGTAGGAGAGCTGAGAACGGAGCGAATCAGGATATCAATGACTGGAATGCACATATACACAAATAATGATAATTAAATTGAGCGAAAAATAAAACTCACAAATAATCATTATTTATGATTTTTATTTATTTTGCTCAAATTAAAATTCACTTTAAATTCATGGAGCAATTTCACCAAGTATTTTTGCATATATCTTTAAAAGAAACAGGGGACCCATAAAACGCAAAAACAAATCTTTAAAATTATCACAAAATATTTTTTTAAAGTGAGTTTTATTTCGAGCGAAAAAATAAAAATCACAAATAATGATAACGTGGGAGTTTATTTTTTCGCTGAAGAATATTTATTATCATTGAAGAATATCCTTAAAAATCTTAAAATAATCATTATTATGTATATTTTATCATTGTCACAAAAAAAAAAATGATCGTAGCAGGCAGAAGGAGGCATGGTAGACCCCGTAAAGTATATATATTCTTGATCAGCATCTGTCTGTCTGTAATAAACCTAGATCTCAGAGACTAAAAGAGCTAGAGACTCCAAACTTGGTATGTAGGTTCGTCTATATTGCAAGCAGATCGTGTTTGTTTTACATTTTAGATCGGACCACTATATCATATAGCTGCCATAGGAACGAAATGAAAATCTTAATTGTTTTTTGAGATATCTGAACCACTATCGATCTATATAATTTTAATTTAAGCAGTGTCTGCTTTGCCCTAGTAAGTACGGGGTCTCCGACAGTCGAGTATGCTCGACTGTAGCACCGTCCACTAGTTATGATATACCTCAAAGATTACAGTGTCTACGAAATACAAATTAGCAACTTTACGCACCTTCTGAACGGAGCATCTTTCAAGTGGTCCCGTGGCCCGATGGAACGTGTCCCTCGGCAGGATGGGCATGGGCTTGGTGCGAGACGCATCCACGGGCATGTAGCTCAGCTTGTAGACGGTGCTGGCGGCACCCGCATCGTTGCCCAGAAACTTGAGGCTGCTCATCGGGAGCATGGGTGCAGTGCGTCCCGCGTTGCAATTGGGCATGTAGCTGAGATTGTAGGTGGTGCAGATATTCTGATAGCGGGGCGGCACACAGCGCACCTTGTCCGCCCACGGCATCGGCTCCTTGGGCGGAATACAGACCGGCATGTAGGACAATTTCTGGACAGAGCAGCGCTCCATGGGACCCACGGGCTTGCAGTAGTGTGAATTCTGTGGCATTAGCTTGGGCGGTGGATGCGCACAGACATCCACGGGCATGTAGCTCAGCTTCTGGATGGTGCAACGCTCCATGGGCGCCGTGGAGGTGCAGATGGCCACCTGCGGACGGCAGGGAGCCCGCTTCACATTCCCCTTGGGCACATAGTCGTGCTTCTGCGAGGTCATGGCATAGATGGGACCCTCGAATCTCAGTCCGCTCTCCGCCGGAAGTATGGGCATTGTCCGCCCAGCCGGACACGGCGGCATATAGGACAGCTTCTGGACCGTGCACTTCTCCATGGGCGCCGTGTTGGCGCTGATGTGATTACACGGACGCACTGGCAGCGCCCGAAGATTATCCCCGCAGTTGCCATAATAGGAGCGCTTATAAATCGTATTAGTGTCGAGTGGAGCATTTGATCTCATCAGATGCGACTGTGGGATTATGGGCAGCGTGCGCGGTGGCTGCTGATAGCAACAGCCGGAGTAGTCGCCACAGTCACACGGCGGACACGTGGAGCCGGGCGGACAGGGTGGGTAATCAACCGGAGCCTGGCAAGGATCGCACGAAGTGGGACATGCATTGCAGTCGCCCGACATCCTTGGCAAACAATCGCAAATGAAGCCCCGATTAATCCAAATAGTTCTCATCCCATTTCAAGATTCCTGCACTTACCTGATCTCTGTTCTCTTTGACTATCTTTTAGTCAATCCAATACCAATCTTGGCACTCTCAAAGGAGTTGGCAATTGTTAATGGAAATAATTTTATTGGCTCAGTGGAGTAAAGAATGAATTGTTGTTTGTATGCTTAACACATCCGAAAAACGAAAGAAATATAAAAAATTTTGCTTTTTACATACAACAATGAAGTATTTACAGATTGTACTGAGAATAGAACTCGAACTGGCATAAACAATCTAAAGTCTCTTTGAAGTCTACGACACAGCCAACCCAAAAGATTCATTTTCTATTATTTCAGATATCAAAGATAGGTTGATCTCAAAAGCTGGAAATTAATATAAAATGCTTAACACTTGACAGACTGATTGATACCTCATCAAAATTTTGCTTTTAACTCAAATTTACATATTTGAATAACTTTTAAATTTTTTTTTAGATTTGTCAAAACTTTACAGAACCTGTAAATTTGTTTCTGTAACTAAATTTTACTCTTTAACAAAATTTACATTTTTTCGAAAGTTTTCAATTATTTTCAAATAACTTCTTTGGATATTTTCAAAAATATTAAGCTCGCATAACTTTCTGAAATCTCATCTAATTACATATGGAATGTCAATTTCCGACTAGTAATACTAACACTGGCAAAAAATTTTATTTTTAAATAATTTAAATGTAAAACTCAATATTATTAGTCACAAAATTGAATATCACAAATTTTTGGGCATGAAAATGTTTTCGTTACTAGACTTTTACCTCGTAGACGTTTTTTTTTTATAAGATTGTATGATCCCTTAAATTACATAGACCTGTGTCTAAATTTTGTTCAATAGGTAAATTTTAATATTGTCGGCAAATTACCATATTTTAAAAAACTATAGCATTCCCTAAACTTAGCCGATTTCTATGTACAATGTCAATTTGATCATTGGTTAAATCTTTGTTGATTTTGCATCTAAATTTTGCTCCATTATGGTAAATTTTGTTGTCGAAAAATGAGCTGACGATCTTTTTTCGATTATTAATGGAATGGTTATAATTTGAAGTTAAGAAAAAATAGACGGCTTTATGATGAATAAGTACTTTATTTGGCCATATCCATGGGTCGAAATCGGACAGAGCTGAAGCCATAATTGAGAAGGTAGTCACGTTTCCTCAGCATCTCGGCTGAATGCGAGTCGATGGATATGATTAGCTTCATGTGAGGACCCGTCTGACCGCGATAGATCATCCGCCAGTCGGGAACCGAGAGTCCCTCGTTCTGCTCATCGATGAGACGCAGGGCGTATTTAACGGAGCTGGTTGGCAGGGCTGGAAAGATGCCCACAAAGACACGTTTGAAGGGCACCTCGGATTCGGGGATGACTTGCAGGGATGCGCCCTCCCAGGGCCGCAGTCGGGTGTCCATGGATCGCAGCCAGTTGACGGTGTAGATGTCATTGCAGCTAACTGACAGCCAGCCCTGGCGGAAAGCACATCCCGAGAATTGTGGTTTAACGGTGTCCACATCCTGTCGCCGTATGAGATCGATAATACTTTGCTGCACTGCCTCCAACTGGGGCACACTCCACAATTCGCTGGGATAGTCCCCAGGTAGAATTGCCAAATTGAGACACTGCTCTTTGCTGCTGTCCACATCGAACACGGACGGTTGCTCGACGGGCACAGAGGGAACTCGGTTCACGGGTGCTCCCAGACGGGCTTGAACCGGCAATCGCCCGGAGTGTGTTGAGCCCGGTGAGCTGGCCGGTTGTCCCCGCCTGCTGCCTGGAGAGGAGCTGATGCTGATACTTGTGCGCGGCCAAATTGGGTTTCTTGCCAGCAGTCTTGCCTGCTGCTTGGGCACGCCTCTTCTGAGCAGATGATGATAACGCTTTTTGCCCGCTCCGTTAAGACGAAAATTTAGTTCATCTTTGTTCATGTTTTCATAGTTATTGGTTTGTTGATTGTTTGTTGTATTCATTTGATTTGGATTCCCACGAGTGCAGGGGTCGGGTAGGTCGACCGTGACATAGCCCCCAGTATCACGGCAAGGCATTCAATAGGGTTTACAGCCGGAGGACGCCAGGTATCCGGAGGTCACCGTTCAAAGACAGCAATCACGCAGCTGCCATGCGGCCCATTGGCACGGTTCGATTGACACCAGAGCTTGCGGGTTTTATCGAGTTGTCCTCTCTAGATCCGCCATATTTAGTCGTGAGCAGTAGCACCTCGGGCAGGATGTGACCATTGATGGTCACGTATGGTCGGTCTTAGGCAAACTGGTTGCCTCTGTTCTGCCACCGTGTAGCCAACGCAGCAACACAGCGAACAGGACTTGGCTACCAAATTGGTGGGCATAGATCAGCGGTGGGCACGCATGAGCTCCGGGAGCTTCCAGCTGCTCCCGAATTCAGATTTTGTGCCCACCGCTGGTATAGATTACCATCAGTTTTTATTTTGATCATTTTACATTTATTTCAGTTCATCGTAGTTTGACATATGTATAGAGTTGCCTGATATCTAACTAGTTCCTATTATCAATATTATTCTAATTTCTAATTATTTCTCTCAGATAGCACACACAGTTTTGTATAATTAAATGGTTTTTATAAGAAATTGGTAATTGGAAATGGTTAATGTGCCTAACTAGTTAACTAAACTAAAGCAAACTAAACACAAAAAAAAGCAGTGGAAATATCTTATAAACATTTATCAAAATATCAATATAATCGAATACTCTCGCATCAGCTATAAACAATTAAATTACATTAACAATCAATTGGAAATTAACAATTCTTTGACGGGGGGCATTAAAATGGTTTCGTTAAAATTTAAATAATTTCTTAACCTGCTAATTAACTTAACGAAAAATATCATATATTTATCAATATTTTGTGTACATGTGTGTTGTTGTTGTTGTGTGTGTGTTGTGTCGGTTTACCAAAAATGGGGAAAATACAATATGGTTCAGTTCCAACAACATTTACTGCTCAGCACTTAATGACATAGAGTTCCTTGTAAATAATCGTATAGTTAGATATAGTTTGCTGATTCCTGCTATTCCTTATCGGTATATATGTGTATATTCTGTTGCCCTCACAGCGTGGGCAGATTCTCGGGCTGATACTCTAGGAAATTGGCCGGAAACTGACCCTGTCGTCCATCCACTTCGCCATAAAGCCAATCCTCATTGATGCGATAGAGCACATTGACCAACTCATTTTCCTGTGGATTAAGCAAACAATTGTATTAAGATTGGTTTCTATCACTTGTAGAAATTCAAATTCTTACTCTTAAGGCCAAATCGCCTTCAACTTCGCCAGGGAAATTGTACAAACAACGCGCCATATTCAATTGTTGTTGCTGTTGTGGTTGTTGTTGCTGTGGATGTTGCTGTTGTGCTGCACTGTCTCCTCCCAGTGGCACCCGGACCTCCACATAATTAACCGGAAACAGACCCTCACAGCCGGAACGCATGCGTCCACGGAACCATTCATCAGTGGGCTGCTCCAGCAAATAGATTTTCTCACCTTCCTGTAATTTGAACAAACAATTTTAATTGTAAGACAATAAATACCAATAAGTGATCCCATACACTGATAAAAAAAAAGGATCCCAAATCAAAATGAGTCGAGAACATGAAAATCTTAATGTAAGATAACACAACTTAAATTTAAAGAACATTTCAATTAAGACCAAGCTCTTATTTTTAAGATCATAAATTCTTATATTTTCGAGACCACAAATAAAACTTATTATTTTTTTTAAGATTATATGTTCTTATTGAGAGACCAAAAAGTTTTGAATACTCAAGACAAAAAATCTCAATTGAAGATTAAACTTCTAAACATTTTAAGAAGAATGAAGTAAGTTTTAGTTAACTTGAGGTCTAGAATAAGTGACAAAATAGCTGAGAGAAAAAGAATTAAGATCTAAGATTTATATTCTTATATTAAGAACTTCAGATTTTTTAGAATAAGAATAAAATATTTAAATTTGAGAATTTGAATTGAGTTTTAGTAATGTGGTCTTAAAATATTCTTATTTCAAGAACAAAATATTTACGATTAATGTTATTGATTTTAACAAGTGGCCTTTTCTTTCAGTGTACATACCCTGAAGCTCAGATCGCCCTCCTCGACGCCCTCAAAGTCGTAGAGCGCAATGGCGAATGGCAGCTGTGTCTCCTCCACGTAACCCGAGCTGCCATTGCTCAGTGCCAATGCGTCCACCTTGCCCGAGATCACGTCCAGCAACGAGATGTTCGTGGGTGCTGCAGTCGCTCCTGAAAGTGTCGGTGGTGCACACTTGGGCATCGGGGGCGATGGAGGTGTGCTCGAGCCATAGGCGAACATTGGCGGTTGGCCAATGAATGGCGGCGGTTTGGGCGCCTTGGGTTTCTGCGATATCTTCGGCTTGATGATGGTGGGCATGGTCAGCGACTGTGGGGGCGGCAACAGACTCCGGCCATTGCACAGCGGATTATCCGAGGTGCGTGTCGTTTGCACCGTCGGTTGCATTTGACGCACTGGCGCCGCCCCGAAGCTGTCAACGCCACCGCCATAGATGCCGCTGTCCACCGCCTCCCATGGATCCACCAGGGGACTCTGTGTGGCCGGTCGCGACCTTGTGTAATCATCCTCGAAGCCGCTCTCCGGCTGCGACACGCTGCCATTGTTGGGCGAACTGAAATTGCTGTCGGAGCTGAAGCTATCGACGCTCACGCAATCGCTGTTGGACTTTTGTGTGAACGTTGGCGACGATGGCGGCGAATCGAAGCTGATCAGCTGAGCATCTGCATCCCTGCTCGAGGATGTCTTCATAGTCGTAGTCGATGTGGTTGTTGTGCTCGCTGTATTCCAGGCCGCATTCCAGTCGTAGACCGACGCAGCTGCTGTTGCTGTTGAGGATGAGGATGAAGAGGATGCCGATGTTGTGGACACTTGACCGCTGCTCAGACCATAGACACGATTCTGAGCTGCCGCCTTGGAAGCAGCCACATTAGCCGTTGACTTTTTGCGGCTGAAAATGTTGCTGATGAGGCCGCCAGCTGTTGAGCCACTTGCTGCACTTGGACCACTCACTGTTGCCAGACTGGTCAGCTTGCGTCCATTGAGTTGCACCTTTGGTGGCGGCGGTCGCGGTGGCGGCATCTTCTTGCCCACGTGGCCAATGTTGCCATTGGAGTTGGAGTTGGAGTTGGACATGGCGCCATCGAACGGCGAATCATTCCAGTTGGTGGCTGGCGTGTAACGTGCTTGTGGAAACTTTCTTGTGATGCTTGTGCTGTTGTTTTCCACATCATAAAAGTTGTTGTTGTTGTTGCGCTTCTGCTGTTGTTGTTGTTGTTGTTGCATTGGTCCCTTTGGCGGCGGTGGCAACTTGATGGTCAACTTTTGCAGTCCGCCATTCGCCGCCTGCTGCTGCTGCAGATGCTGCTGCTGCAGTTGCAGACGCAGTTGCTCCAGACTCGCATTCGCCCCGGCCGCCGCACTTTGGCCACGGGACGCGGGCGGCGCCGGCGCCGGTCTCGACGGTATCGTCATCCTGCCTGCAATTGCAAAGGAGAACATCAGTAATGTGACGACAAGAGATGCCTTCTCCTCCTCCTCCTCCTCAACCTTCACTTCAGGCCAGAACTAAACAAATAACGCTTATCGCTGACTCTGATGATAAGCAACGTTAACAACGTTATCAACAATAACAACCGCTTCGAATTGCTGTGAAGAACGTGGGCGTAAGACGCAGAGTGGGCGTGGCTTTGCTTTTTCTCCAACACACAGATTTAGCCACACTTATCTCATTTCTATCCCCAAATACGACATTTAAAACTTATTTTTTTCACTCCAAAATTTTATTTTAATTTATGTGTAGGTGAGTGTATCTGTGTATTGGTGTGTGTATAAAAACAAGTTCAAAAGTTTGGGGAATTGCCCAGAAATTCACTAATTTATTAATCTTTAATTAGTGGACACTTTAGACAGTTGGGAATTAATTTTTGCTTTTAAATATAAATAAATATATATATTTTTTAAATTTTGTTTTTTTTTTTTTGTGAAAGATAGAACATCAAGTGTTTTGGTTCTCCGCTTTTGTCCCAAATATTTATTCTTAATACCTAATTAATTCAAGACTTCTGCGTATTTAGAAAATTAACATTTAAGTTTCAAAAAGAGCGCGTATTTTTTTGTTGTAAGCGACAGTCAAGGACTCAAGTCTAAATAAATTTCATTCAAAATAGCACAATATATTTAATATTGACAGTAACTAGAACAGGTGTATATTTATCGCGTTTAGATTAAATGATTACCTGAATTAAATACCTTTAAAATCTGGCAAAACAAAAGCTTAACTCTTACAAAAGATACTACAATTAAACACTCAGACAACTGTCAGTTTACAATTGTTTAGCAATCAATTGAATTGAGAAACACAACAGACTAAAGTCTGTACTAGACTAAACTCAGCAGCTGATTAATATTAAATAAACGGTTCTAATTGCCCGACCGATCTATCATCAATGAAGCAAACGTAAAAAAAGCAACGAGAAAATGTTTGAAACGTAAAATAAAAAACAAATCGATCAATCCACAAGAGAATGTTGAAAAATAATAACAAAAAAAGAAACCTTTAAATAAGTTATTAAAAAAAACATTTACGAGGAATTTACGTCATCAACTTAAAGCGAGGAGGACGCCCACAAAAAAAAAAGAAATTAAACAATGGAGGAAAAATTCAACTTTTATCAAAAAAAAAAACAAAAGAAAATGTGGGTGGAATGCAATTCTTCGTAAAAAACGGTGGACGGCACATCCCGGAACGACTGATTGCATTAAAACAAAAAAAAAAAAAAAAAAACCATAACAATAACAACAATATTGTTAATCATATTTAAGCGCCGGCACACAGAAGTTGTTCTTATCAAAAACACATACATTAATATATATTACGCAGCAAATAAATTCCGCAATTTCAATTCATTCATTTGAAATACGTATTTGGCTTGCCAAATGATGATGATGACGATGATAATGATGTTGCTGCTGCTGATGATGATGTCTATTGACCTCCAGCTGGGCGCAACAGCGTCATCCCACAACGAATTCCCCAACGCATTTATTGGCAAAACAATTGTCCGCCCAGTCGCCACGATATCTATCTATAGTTATATATATATATTATACGATATAAGCGCTTATATATTATGTATGTAGAACATTTTATATTATTCAAGCAGCGTTTAGATAATTGGCGGCAAAGTTGAGCATTCTGAGAAGCTGGGAATATTGTGTGCCACTTTTATACATGCCACATGAGCAAATACTTTGACTGGCAGTGTACATTTGACATATGGCGCTAAAATGTTAACATAGAAGATTTCCGTGTAAGGAAAAATATAAAAAGCTCACACGAAAGAAGATTAAAACATATTTCACATTTCCTTATTCATAATACGAAAAATAGGAAGAATATAGTAAAAGACTGGTGAGACATTCGAAAGCGTGTAAGTTTACCTGTCTTTTAAACTAGTTAAACAAAACAATAATTTAATCTTTTCTGAATTTCTCAATTTATTCTATTCAAAATTCAAAAAGAACAAACTCTTCATTTGTTCATTATTTGGTAGCATTTTGGCAATTTGTATGCACAACGCAACGGAATGAACTGTATAATTTAACTAAGCATACACAATAGTTTCCGACTTCTATTTACATTCCAAAAAATTCGAAAGCTTTCATTTCGAAGCGTAAACAAAAGTGAACCGCAAATATTGCATGCGAAATTCATGTAAATCTTGCGATGAATCTAAAAACTCTAGAAAAAATGCCGTTAATATTGGATTTGCACAATAGACACGAAAAAAAAAGAAATGTTTTAAAATATTTAGACTAAGAGTTACCGCGCAGTTTTTTATATACTCCAGTTTACACTTTGTTTGCGAGTATTAAACGACACTAAATTCATTAGTTTGTTTACTGCGAACACGGAACGTTTCCCTTTGACAAGAACATCAATGAGCACGTAGAGAGCTAACAGAATCAATCTAATTAAAGTCACCTTTGAAGGGTATGAAAAGTGCACATATATGTATGTGAATACACCTATTTAAATACATAGTTATGTATGACAGTGCTTTGCTTCCCATTTAACTTAACTGAACTTGTGGCCAGTGCATTTGGATTTTGGGTTTTTCCTGCTAATTAAATCATGTGTTTTTTAGTTCACATATGCCCCATCTATATACCCCGTATACCTCTTATCTGTGTGCACATACACGTACATACGCATCGACTCACAACAGATGCAATTATCGCACTCGTTTTCGCTTTGCTGCCAAGTCTAATCCAACAACAACAACTAACACAACGACAACAACAATGATAGCTTTTACGTCAATTGCAGACAAGCTCAAATTGTTGCCTCCAATCAATTATACCCATTATGTGATTAGAAATAAGAAGGGAAAGTGTAGAGAGTGTAGCTGAAGAACTATTTTTAGTGTAAACGTGTCAGTTCTTAACATGTGCATCAAATATATCTATAGCTATGAGATTGATTCCTTAGTAAATCATATTACAGCTTCCACTCTTGAGAAAGCTGAAACTTATACAAAAAGTGATATAAAATAAAATTTAAATAATAATTATATTCAAGTTTTATAGATTTGTTTACAAAATAATGATTAATTTTAAGTTATACTTTATTTCTCAACCAATAATCATTATTTTTGAGCAAAAAAATAAAACTTATGGAATAATAATAGAGAAGAATATTGGTATTATATTATTGATTACAAAAAAAAAAAACAAATAATCATTATTTGCAGCCCCTGAAAATTCTATATTCTTCTTATAAATGTGACTCATTCTAACATGTGGGAAATCTCAGTTGATATTGACCTATAAGTTTACTTTTCGAAGCAACAAACTTTTCAATTATGAATCTAAGTTTTATAACAGATTTGTCTAATTTTATACAAACTTCTTGTTTTTGTCACATCAGCTCGTCAATAGTCAGTTTCATTTTAAAGGTGGCTAAACATGATGTCATCTAAATAATTGGATGCTAGTTCAAAATGTGCCAACATTTATGCAAAAAGTTCAAGATTTATCTTAACTTTTTAAATACATTTTAAGATAACAATTTTATATTAATAATATATTTGTCACTAATAAAAAAAAATACAAACAATTCACATGCCTTGTTATGTTTAAAACAAGTTATGTCACTAAAAAATGATGAATGTAATTAAGAAATTAGTAACTATACGGATGACATGGTAAACCTTGTAATATCTGAACTAACGACCGTAGAATTGTCGCCCTTGTCCATATTCACGTGAGTGTGCATGTATGTATGTTTTGTGTGTAAAACTTAATGCACTGCTAAGGTCACGACTATGTATTTTCACATACATGTGCACAATAATACCCGGGGTATACTAGATATATGTACATATCTACATGGGGGTTATTTCTCCCTGTTTTCATTCAATTGTTGTTGTCGTCAACCGGTTAAAGCGGAATGAACCGCAAAGAGAAATGATTCAACTGGGAAAAAGTGTTGATAATATTGTGAATGGTTTATCTTTCTATTATACGCTAAATTTATTCTCATAAAATATTAATATGAAATTTGCGTAGGTAACTCACATTTAATTTGTTGTTGCTTGTAACACGTATGTTAATCATTAACTGGAGACAACTTTTACTTAAGTACTCATAAAAGTTGACCACGCGCTTTCAAAGCTCTGAAAAAAAAAACAGCCACAGAACACATTTCAACAAAAGAAAGTGTTTTTTTTTCATTTCTAGCCAGCTTTGAGACTTGTTTAGTGTGTGTGTGTGTGTGAGTTGTACAAAGCATCACAGAAATGATAGCAAAGTGAGAGCAAATACGTGTAGGTCGCTCACTCTTCACTGTTGACAAGAGACATGTGCACACACACACACACATCGAGTACACTTATAAGAGTTCATGAACATTATCACAAATGGACTCTTAAGTAATTAATTGATTAACTATATACTGCTTTTGCAAAGAGCAATTTTCTATGCTCTATTTTATATACATATCTTTTTTTTATTATTTATTGTATTTATTGTTTGTTTGCTTTTGGCACTGGGCGGCAATTGTTGATTGTTCGACATTTCTTCAATTGGCAAACCTAAAACACAAATAACAACTAACAAATTAAATGACCTTGAGTTTTTATTTTCATTCGTTAAAAAGTAAAAGCAAACAATTGCAATAAATAGTCGAATAGATAACAACAACAATGATACCACGTTTAGATCAATACAGCTGCTTTTGATTTTAGCTTTTAATCTAATCTAATCTCCAATCAAATTAACTTTCATATTTCGACAGATAATTCATTCAATCTTTACTGTAATACGATTTATTTTACATACAATAAAACCTGTATTTGATGAGTCTAGCTGATCATCATAAATTATTTTCATTATTATTTTATTCTCCAATTTCATTCAATTATCTAAAACTATTTTTTTGAGCATACAAGGATTTACTGTTGTAAGCCATGTTCTCGTCTTCCAAGTTTATAACAGGTTTAAAACAATAAACATATATATTTATAAATATTTCAATTTGGCACACATTGGTATTACGAGCGTATATGTAAATATATGTACATATGTATGTATTATACGATACTTAATTGAATGTCATTCGAAGCGCCATCAAAATCGTCGTCAACATAAATTGAATTTATTGCCACAAATAAAGAATTTAATGAACTTACATACATATCCACATTAATAAAAATACATATAGGTACATGTACTAGAATTTAACATAAAGAAACGCCTCTCTTTCAACTCTGACGTTGAACTTGCCAAATTATATTATAAGTAGGAAGCAGACTGTGAGGAACGTGCCCAAGAGAACACGCAAATTAGTTTATGCCATTTTAAATGATTTAAAACCAGCAAGAAGTTCATTCAATTTACATAAAACGTTGACTCAGCTCGAAGATGGGGATGGGGGTGCGAAATTGAGCTTTGGCTCGGACAATAATGTGCTTTGTTTGCCTTTAAGGTTAGGGTCTTTGAAAAGATCTTATAAAGTAATTAAAATGACTTGAGAACTTTGCAAAGAATAAATCAAAGAGAAACAAAAAACAGAATGAGAACTAGTGATGTATAAATACCTCGAAAAATCGGCAACCTAAATTTCACACAAATTAAATATCATGCAAATTTAAGTGAAATTCAAGCGAAATCGATTTCTGTAGCACCTCTGATACACTTTATAGGGTCGGAGATGCTTCCTTCTTCCTTTAACATACATTACAACGAATCCAATATCCCCGTTTACTAATTTTTAAGTATTGGGTATAAGAAAACCACACTCTGTGACAGCTTTTAAGGCCAAGGTTTGAATTGGGTTTGTTGGTATGTATATCAAAGCAGACTCTGTGGACACAGCTTGAAATGAAATGCGAAACATAACAATTTACGCAAATTTGTGTAGTTTGCGCAAATGTTCGACAAGTATTTGCACAACACGTAGAAAACGAATTAAACGAAAGATTGAAAAGTTTAAAACGTGCACGTTTAAAACAAACGTCACTCTTTTGTTGTGTGCCATTCCATTTCAGCGATCTGGCTAAAACATGAGTTAAAGACAAATACAAATACAAATACAAATACAGGTACGAATGCGAATGGAAATGAAAAACCATACAAAATAAGTATGCGAAGGCGTGTGAAGCAAATGGAATAATCAGTGTGACTTACTCTGATCACAACACAGTAAAAGGCAGAAGGGATTAAATGAGAAACAAGAGAGATTTAAAAGAACTGGTTATATATTTGATATATACTATGTATTTATCGGTAAACATAATGAACATACTATGAAACGTTCGTTGTGTATGACAGCATGCGTATAACAGTTTTCAATCTCTTCCTTCTGTTTAGTATTCTACTTACTCTTCTTCTCTTTGGCTCACCATTTGTTAAATAACGTCAGGTAGTCGTTTAGAATGAAAAGAGAGATTGATAAAAGCTAAACTATATATGCTTAAACCGCATGTTCGTTTATAATAAATCAGCGCAAGTGCATACATATATATGTATGTACTTATGTACATACACTGGCAGACAGAGAGACAGATTGGTGGCTATTCATCATAGAGTTGAATTCTACGTTCGCATTCATGCGTTGCAAGGCGCATATTGTACAAATCTAGGTCAAAGTTGAACAGAAAGCTTAATACATGCACATATGTATTGTATAATGTATACTTATATGTACACAATGTATATAAACTTGAAGTGTTTAGATCGTGATAAAAACAATGTGCATAATCAGTAAATCGAAACGTTTTGCTTATCAATTATATTCGAATTTATCATAGCAATCTTTTTAATTAGCATACGATTGATAATGTTGTAGTGTGAAAACAGACATAAATTGTTATATTCTATTTACCTAACATTCTAAAAAAGAGAAAACTATTGCTGAGCAAAACGTGCTGTTTGTATCATGATAAATTTGCTTATGTGCGCTTCTGTATGTAAAAATATTGTTGTTTTTTTTTTAATATAAAAAATACATAATAAAAATCTATCACAAAATTTACATAAGCAGCATGAAAACATTTTTATTCTGAAAGCTAAAATATCAAAATAATTACTTATAACATGTATATTATATATGTGTACAATATATGCATTTGTCGTTTCCTGTTTTGTACAACTGCGACGCTATCACAAACTTGAAGACGAAGAAGGCATTGCTTAATAATTACACACAAACCCTTAAAAGAAGAACACTTATCAATAATGCCGGACTACCCAAACGAGACTTCGACTTGGACTCAAGGCAGCAGCGGCAGCTTGCAACTTGTAGCAAACTCAGTGAATTGGAAAGTGAGTGCAACAGACGGAAGAAGCAGGGTTGCCAACAAACAAACATGCAACACCTGCTGCCAGCCACTGAAAGCGACAGAATGAAAACGAAATGGTTGTCAGAGTGAAAATGGCCAGGAACTCAACTGTCAACTCAACTCCTGTCAAAATGGACAACATATTGTGCCGCACACACACACACATTTCGCAATGCTTTTTTTTTTATCAACTTTTCAACTAATTAAGCCACAACAAATAGACGACACTAACGTAGCACAACGAATTATGCAATGTACATTTTATTATTGTACAATACCTTAACGTGTATTACATGCTTACAAAGCGTACAATAAATATTTAATATTATATATAAATACTTGCACATTGTATATATTTTACAATAGCGACCTTGGTTGGCCGTTAAATCAAGTAAAAAGGCCGCACCATCAGTGGGAATACGTTTAAGCGTTAGCCAAGTTAAAAGCTATTGAGCTGCTTGTTGCGCAGACAGCATTTAAAGGTTTTTGTTAGCACTAGAACTTCAATGAATTGGCAATTAAAATTGATGATAACGCGGGTAACTAACCTTTTGCTGAATTTGCCGTAACGACTTTTGTAGATGATTTGCTGTTGTTGTTGTTGTTGCTGTTGTTGAGGTTTCTGTTGCTGATGCGCTCCAAATGTTATGGGTTAACAAACAAAAGCCAAGACCAACGACCAGACCAGGCCAAAATGACTAATACTCACACACACATTAACACAATAGCGTAAACTTTTTTTTTTTGCCGCGCGCGCTCTTCAAACTATCCGCAATATATGCGTTGGTATGCGTGTGTCACACACATACAGCAGAACAATAAAACAACACGAAAAAAGGCAGCTGCAAATTGCAGCTGCTGCAATCGATGGCTGAAGTATATATTTTTCACTTTACACCAGTCAGCAAGCACAATTACGACTTATATTTTATATGCACGCAATTAAGTAAATACTTGTGTATTTTTATTGTATCCTTTATACAATAAATTTCGATTTCTTTTTTTTTACTGCGCCGCGAGTTTTTGCTGCGTTTTCCGTTCGACAGCTGCCAGAGTTGTGCCGGTTTGCAAAGGAATTTTAAAGATATATCGAGTGGAATGTGTATCGCTATCGATATTTATGAATTGGATGTAATGTTAATTGCCAATTGATATTTTTGATTTATTGGCAAACCAATTGTTTTGTATTTAGTTTATGTTCACATTTGTTTTGTCAATAATCCACATAAGCCGTGTTTAAAAATTCGATTTGTGTTATCAAATTCATTGTGAGATGTGTTAGGTTTGGCAACACTGGCCGCCCAGCTGATCATCAGCAGCTGTCAAACAACAACAAAAATAACAAAGACCACAAAATCCAAACAAAAGCAATCACGAAGCTAAAAAATTTAAATATAGCTAATATACTTGGGCTGGGCCTATTATTGCGTTCTTACAGCATGGCCTGGCGTTCCGTGGGTGCAAATAATGCAGATCTAATTCGCCAGCTACGTGGTAAGTGCAGTTATTTGTTATACTCAAGTGTATACATGTATGTATGTATGTGTATTTTGAATAGATTACGGCGTCATTGCAACAGAAGCTGTGGCAAATGCAATGATTGCCACAGATCGCAAGTTTTACTGTCCTCGTAATCCATACATGGATGCACCGCAACCCATCGGCGGTGGAGTAACTATCAGTGCACCTCATATGGTAATTTTTGAGCCCGCTTCAATATATGATTTTATAATCCCTTCTGATTTCCGGCTCTTGTTTTTATTAAGCACGCCTTTGCGTTGGAATATCTGCGAGAGAAATTGAAGCCTGGTGCCCACGTACTGGACGTAGGCTCAGGCTCTGGATATCTAACAGCCTGTTTCTATCGGTATATAAAGGCCAAAGGCGAAAACGTCAACACTCGAGTCGTTGGGATTGAGCATCAAAAGGCATTGGTCGAATTGAGCAGGGAGAATCTAAACTCTGATGATCGTTTAATGCTCGAGTCGGGCAATATGCTGATTGTTGAGGGAGATGGCCGCAAAGGACATGCCGCTCTCGGACCATATGATGCCATCCATGTAGGTGCCGCTGCACCCGATACCCCCACCGAACTAATAAATCAACTCGCGAATGGAGGACGTCTAATTGTGCCCGTTGGCCCGGAGCGTGGCACACAGTACATGCAGCAGGTAGGCGACCTTTATATATTTTATTTGTTTAGGTCTCCTATTTTTATATTGCATCATAACTGCAGTACGACAAGGATGCCAATGGGAAAGTGGAGATGACACGTCTAATGGGAGTCATGTATGTTCCATTAACGGATCTACGGTCTTGACTGCATTACCTGCCCAAAGTGTTGATCCCTGTGCTGCTGCTTGGGCTTGTTCTCTACCAATTATGGATATATTATCATTAGCGTTGGTTCTAGCTAAATCCCTAATATCAAGAATTTAAAGTGCTTCTTTCTATGTATTAAGATAAGTTAAATTTTATTTAAAAATTGATTAAACAAATGCAATAACCATTGTATTCGACTTCTAATTAATTTCAACTGTTTAAGCTGGCTTTGATTCGTTTGTCATTGAAACTGTCAAAGCAATGATAACAATAAAATGAGAAATTTTTTGCTTGAATTCCACTCAAAAGTCGAAATAATTTTAAAGAAAAATTCAAAAAAGTCGAAACACATTTATACGGGCTCGCTCTCGAGGACGTCCTTGCAAAGCATAGGAGCTCATTATATAGGCGAAACCCTAAGCGACACTATGATTGACATTGTGGGTCAGGAGGTACGCGAGAATCTCAACAAGATTCTAAACGAGGCTGTTCAATATGCCCGTCGGACGCGTTCCTCGAAAGTTAAGCTCGAGCATTTGCATTATGCAATGCAGGAACACGGCATCAACCTGGATCTGTTGCATCTAGATTACAATTTACCAGAGGTCAAAGATTGTGCGGAAGAAATTGAGTATACACGTCCACGCAAACGATATCAACCACCAAAAAAGAAATGGAAAAGAATCATTAGAACTGTGGAGTCTTTGGCTCGCAGTAAAAAAAGAAAATTGCAGCCAAAAGGCGTTTTAAAGCAGTGGGTGAAACGGGAGCAAGTGCTGTTAATGCCCAACAGCAAGTTCCCTCTGTCCAAGGAGCAGCAAAAGTTTTATGTCCTGATCACGGAAAGTATCATGGGCACCTCGGAGACATTGCGCCGAGAGGCGCTTCGAAGCGTTGGCACAGACTCCTCTCTTCAGCCAATGTTGCCCAAGTTGTGTCTCTTCATTGCCGAAGGCGTCAAGCTGAATGTTCTGCAACATAATGTACACATGTTGCTCTATTTGTTGCGCTTGGTGCACAGTCTGCTCGGCAATCGCAACATACAACTAAACAATTATGTGAGTTGTGTCCAGGCGATTCGAGAGAGATTCATTGGCAACAACTTGACATTCTCCTTTTGCAGTTACACCTGTTGATCCCGTCCGCTATCTCCTGCATTGTGGCACGCCAGATTTGTACATATCCGACTGTTCAAAATCATTGGACGTTGCGCGAATACGCGTGCAACATTGTGGCCGAGTTTGTGGAGTCCTTCGATAACAGCGAGAATGGCATTTCAACAAGAATTATCAAGTACGTAGTACAATTATTGTGTTTGTTGTTGGGTTGCTGCAGTTGATCTTCCATCTTCTCAGATTCCTTCTTTGCTCAGTTGTATCTCTTTGCTCATTTTTGGTTGCTCGGATTTACCTCACTACTCAGCAGTGATGCCAAGTTGGCCTTTTTCGGATAGATTTGTATGGTTTTTAGCTGCTCCAATTAATTCAATCCAAAAAGGATTCTATACTGCCAATTTTGGAACTTTTTGAACTTGTTGCTATAGGAATAAATTGTCTGGCAAATACCTAAAGATGATAGGCACCATGGGCGAAGTTCAATGGCAAAGAAAATGACGAAAATAATCATTGGTGATGCCTTAGAACAGCGGTGGGCACGAAATCTGAATTCGTTAGCACCGCTGCCTTAGAACTTTTAAATTATAAAAATAAGTAGGGAAAGAACAAGTTTGGTCTGTGTTTCGGTTTTTTTTTTTAGTTTTTCTGCTTTTTTCCTGTTTTTTTTTTTTTTTTTTTTTTGGCCGCTTTGTCTTTTTTTCCGGAAAACATTTGGCTTTGCTGCTACTCATTAGTTCTTTTGGGGCATTTCGCCCCAAATTCTTTACTTCTGTTTTATTAGTTCTATGTGCTATAGTTATCATTAATTTCCATATATCCATATCAGATTTTAATTAAAAATTCAATCTCATTAAATGAACAATAGAGCAACTGAGAAATGTGAGTGAACAAGGGAGTTAACTTACCTTTTTAAAATAACGAATTAAATTAATCAGTGCTTACCCAACACTGACATGTTTGGGAACTCGATACATCGATTATTACAAATGTGATATTTTCCAATTTAAGTTACTTGTTGAATTTTTTAAGAACTCAAATAAAATTAAATTGCAGTTTATTCAAGGATGGGTTGCAAGCATCATCCCTAACAACAGTTTATGGCTCTATTATTGGGCTTCAAAGAATGGGAAAGTTTCCAATCTGCAAGCTCGTCATACCACAAATATCTACTATTGCCGATCGGATTGAACCATACTTTTCAGAAGGCGGCAGAGTAAATGCATTGAATAAACAGGCTGCGATACTTATACGCTACAAAATACTGAAAATGTGCGCTCCAATTCTTACAACAATACTAAAACCACCCGATCAACTGGAGGAATATATCCAACGATATCGGTTTCTAGGTGATTCATTATACGATGCCGTTGTACTCGAACGTACGTTAAGTGATGCGGTAAAGGAGGCCCGTGAATATGTAAACTGTAATTGGGATGAATAAAGTTATACCCGCTTTTTTAGTTTTAATATTTAAAATTAATTTACCGCTGAAAACATCGATGCTTGCAGCATCGTTGGAAACACCGATAGTGACAATCGAACATCGATGCTAATCAAAAGTGTAAGATATCTGTTATAAAGTCAATAAATCTCTTAAAATAATTATGTACATTTTTAAAATTTTTTGGTGCATGTCACTCTTCGTTTGTTGAGTTTGGTATATTAATTCTAAAAAAAATTTTTAAAAGTCGAAAACAATATTAATATTAAAAAAATTCCTGTGCAATTTGAAAATCAGCTAAAATAAAAGCTGGACCAGCATCGATGTTTTCGATGCTTTTACAGTAAAACTTAAATGCATCGAACATCCATGTTTTCTGGAATTGATTCTTCAAAATCAATTTCCAGGACACGGATGAAAAATATTATATTTATTTGTAAATATTCAAAAACAATTATTACAAGACAATACCTTCCAACATAATTGTGCAATTATAAACTTACCAACTCTAGAATTTGATAACAACTTTGAAGGCAGTGTTGAAAAACATCGATGCTTCAAAAAACATAGTGGTTTTCAGCTTACATGAAAACATCGAAGTATCGATGTTAGCATCGATGTTTCTCCAGATACCTGTGGCACGGTCGTAGGATAAATTTTATAAACAAACGCAATGTCGACCATAAATGTTGGAAAGATTCGCCTTAAAAGCTTGGCTGATTTACAAACTAAAAGTGATGTTGAAATACCAGAGATTGCAGACGATGATAAGACACCAGAAAAACCGAAAAAGGCGGGAAACAGGCGCGCAGCAACAACGACAAAGAAGAAGAACAACGATGTGAAATTAGTGCGCAATGAAGAAATTATTGTAAACAGAACGACTGTTAAACGCTCTGGTAAAAAGGAGCCACTGCCTGGTCAACTGCGCATTGATGCCTTCTTCAAGAGCAGCACAAAAAACTACAAAGTGGAGACAGTCGCAAAAACTTCGCCCGAAAAACCAAAGCATCGTCGAACGCCACGCAAAGGATGCAAGCGATTGTTTGACGAGGAATCAAAGACCACAACCTCCTGCTCCGATGTGGATGTCAAGCCAAAGATGACTCGAAAACGAACCCAGCCGCAACGGATGGTCAAGTCCAAGTGTAAATTACCACCTGCAGACGTAATTGATCTCTGTTCTGATAATGAGTCGGAGTCTAAGGAAGGGATCGCCTGTAGCAGGCAATGCGAGTCACGTCCTGTGATACTCGGTGAGTTGGAGCCGCGACAGACGGCGACTTCTTCACCTATGGTGACCATACCACGTGAAAATCTGATAGTTGAAGCTGCTGCCGATGCATCTTCTAAAGAAAATATGCCCAAAGGACGAACGCGCAAGCGTTGTCCGCCCTATAAGATTGTTGAGGACACCACATTCGTTGTGGACGGGTTTCAGTTTGGTGATATTCCGAATACTACCCATTATTTTCTAAGTCATTACCATGCCGATCACTATGTGGGCCTAACCCGGAAGTTTGCACATCCCCTGTACATGAGCCCCATTACAGCGCGCCTGGTGCGCGTGTTTATACCCATTGATGAGCAGTACCTGCATGAAATTGATGTGGATCAGTCCATTACGGTGAATGACATTGAAGTAACTGCCATAGATGCCAATCAGTAAGTTCGCCTTATCACAGATTGCCTAATCAATGCGATTAACCAATTACTTTGTAGTTGTCCAGGTGCCATTATGCTGCTCTTTAAGTTTAGCACAGGAAAATGCATTCTGCACACTGGTGATTTTCGTGCCAGCTTTGAAATGGAGTCGAATCCCATTTATTGGAACAACCCACATATTGATCTACTCTACCTGGACACCACATATCTGTCGCAAAACTATGACTTTTGCCATCAGACCGACAGCATTGATCGTCTATGCTTTTTGGTCCGCCAATTTCACGAGAAGCACGTCGGAAAGCGTATTTTACACGTATGCGGCGCGTATTTGATTGGCAAGGAAAAGGTGTGGTTAACAATGGCTGAGGAGTTTAACCTGCGCATTTGGACAGAGCCGCATCGTCGCAAGGCAATCGACTGTCTCCAGTGGCCAGAGCTGCAGATGAGACTCTTTGATAATCCGCAGGAGGCTAATCTGCATGTGATCGGCTTGGGAAAGATTAGTTATCCGGTATGTGAATATATTCACAATTAAACCAATGCAGCTACTCTAATGTCCACACATTCCACAGCAACTGGATCAATACTTTAAGCCATTCGAGGGACAATTCGATATGCTGCTGGCCATAAGACCCAGCGGCTGGGAGAAGAACTCAAAGCCATCATACGGCAAGCGTATAAGTGTAATCGGCGTAGAATACTCAGAGCATTCAAGCTACAAGGAACTGGAGCGCTTTGTACGATTCCTTAAGCCAAAGAATGTAATTAGCACGGTCCCTGTGGGACGAGATCTCTGTGTGGCCGGTAAAGTGCCGACCAAGTGGTATCAATACAAGGGATATGGCGGCATGCTCAGTAATGGATATCAGCCCACAATTTCATCATTTCTTGAAACTCCTCGGCGACAGCTGCCATCACGAGAGAATGTTGATATGATATTGAGCCCATTGCAAGAAGAAGTCGTTGTAAATCTGGATGACATCGAGTGCGATGCGGCCGGGAGTGAGGATAACGAACTAAAGGCTGAAGCAGTTAGTTCTGGTGATGCTGACGTGAAACCTATCGACAGATTACTGTCCGATGCTTCCGATGATTTGCTCTCATTCATTTAAACTTGTTTATGTAATTCAAAATTATTAATTTTCATAATTATTGTTTAGTGTTTAATAGTTGTTGTAAGTACATTCCGAATTAAAAGACAATTGGAATCAAGACGAGTACGAATTCTCAATTGCAGATACTATGATTTGGATGACATTCTCCTTTTTATTTGATCGTCAACCCAAATTTAAAGATTGCAATTTTGTACAAGGCATAATGTTTGATTTTTATTGGTATTCATTTCTGTGTTTGCACATTTTATTTTATACACATTTATAATTGTTTATATCTAATTTGAAATTTATTTCATATATGTTTAATTGTTTTTTCCTCTAGCTGACATAGTTACACTCGCTTAACGTAGTTACCCCAAAGTGTAAGGGACTCTAAAGAGTGTTAACTGGTAAATAGTATTTGTTAATGATATTCACAATGAATACAAGTGCCTTGGGGATATATGTATAAGACCCCTTAACATAAGCAATAAATATGAAGCTTTGAATTTACATACTCTATTTTTAAACAATTCTCAATGATATGTTTAAGTATAAATAATAATAAAACTGTAAACAGAATGCAAGCGCGTGAGTTTCGAATTTTGGAATGAAAAATCTATCAATTTCTTGCTGATTCATATTCATGAATTTAAACAATTGACTATACGAACAATATAACCGGGTTAATTAACCAGTTAGCTGTGTTTTCATGATGTGAATGTAATTAAATAAATAGCATGTGAAATTTTAACGACGTTTTTTGGCCAAAAACAAACAAATTTAACAAAAATCCATTTCGCTGGGGATTACAACTAAAAATCTTTTTTTTTGGCGATATATAGTAGATAACAACAAAGCACAACAGGTAGGCGGCGATAGTTCTCTTGGTTCCTTACGGACATTTAACTGAAATAGACAAGAGTTTCACATTAGATAACCGAGTTCAAGTAGTGTCTGTGGGGGTCGACAACCTACCACCAGGAGAAGAAGGGACTCTTGTTTTGGAAGCGCTGCGTAAAGGAGAAAAAGCGACTGCCGCTGGAGCTGTAAAAGAGCAGAGAGATTAACCTTATAATCAGATGGTCTTAAAAGAGGCAAACATTTGCTTACCGCTCAACAACGACCGCAGGCATTTGGACCAACTGCACTGGTGATTTTCCATCACGCAGCGCTTGGGTCAGGTTGAGAATCTGACCTCGCATTACAGACATCTGCCGCTCGAAGAGCCGCTTGTCGAATCCGCGATCCTGCTGGAATAAATACAGCAGTTCCGTGCAAATTTCCTCGACAAAATTCATGTCCGACAGCTGCGGCAACACCTGATCCTTGATGTCATCGCTGAACGGTACCTTGGCCTGGGGTAACCAGGCCCAATGATAGGGATATGCACGCCAAGAGTCCGGATGTTTAAAGGGAAACGCTAAGCCATTATCAATAGCGGCTATTTTGATTTGTGGCGCCTCAACCAGATTCCATGTGGGCTCCGATGGAGTATTAATGTGTCTCTTGGGACTTGTCGTGGGCACTTCATCATCATCGCTGCTCACGTAGCTGACGCCGGCACCAACCGTATTGCTGATGCCCATTGAAGTGGGCGACGGTTGACCACCGCCAGTTGCCCGTCGCAGTTCATTTTCCAGCGTTATTGGCTCGTTCAGATCAATGATTGGCTGGCCAACTAGAGGATTGGCACGGGACATGGACTTGCCACCAGTATTCCCGACCTCACCCACCAGCTTTGGCGCCACATACTTGATCAGCCAGTTGTCATTGCCCCTATCCGTATTGCGGATGATATAATCCAGCACGACCAGTCGCTCGAACTGCAGTTGAAATGATTTGGCCAATGCCGGCGATAATTGTTCGTTCTCGAACCGGCGTAACCAATAATCGGCATCCTTGTAGCCCTCCACAAACAGCTGAAAGGATCCAGTCTTCAATGGCAGGCTCATGCGATTAAAGTGCGCCGACGGATAATGCTCCTTGATGCGCTTCTTGAGCTTCGCCTTCTGTCGATCGATGCGCGCATAGTTGAAACTCTCAGCGACGAGACGCACCACTCGTGTCTTTGGTACCACATTCAGATTCAGCTTGCGATCCACCAAACTCGCCCCCGACTCGGACAAGTAACTAACGAATTAATTTAATTTAATTTTATTGAATTACAGATACAAGTTTTGGCTTTACACTTACCCTTGATTTGGTATCAAGCAGGCGCGTCCGAAGCAACAGGGACAGCAGAGTTTGTGCATCCATTTGGTCCACTTGGGATTCAGTCTGCCATATGGCTCCTCATCTTTGGGCTTAAACACGGCCAGACAGCGTTGCTGTTTATGGTAAGATATAAATATTTTATTAATAATATTTAATTGGGGTAAGATATTTAGAACAACCTTTTAACCGGTAAAAACCGATTGAAATTTAAAACCGTAACTGAAACAGTAGCCAAAAAAAAAATCATTTTCACCTTTAAACCGAAACTGTAAACCGAAATAACTGTTTAGTAACCGTTTCATTTAAAAGGGTTAATTTCGGATTTTCATACATAAAAAAAAATTATTTTTCATTTTTAGTTTTGATTTTAATTTTCTTTTGTTTACTTTTCAATTTAATTTTTTTGTGATATTCAGATTTAATTTTCAAAGCACTGAATAGGCGCAAATAAAATAAATTTGTTAAATGAAATATGAAAATTGCTAAAAAGTAACTAAACTACATCAAACAAAAGAATGTGTAAAATAAATGTGTAAATTAAAGATTAACATTTTTAATTATTATTATTAATTATTATTACTATTAATTAATTATATCTTGCAAACAAATTTTTTTTGTGAACTGAAACCATACCGGTATTTTAGAACCGAAACATACCGGTTAACCATTACAAAACCTTTATTAAAAGATTTTGCGCAACCGATAACCGAAAAGCTAAATGCGAACACAACCGAAACCGTAACTGAAACCGATATTTGTTTCGGTTTTAATCCATGATTTACAACAGTGAAGAAAATATTTAAAAAGTGTGAATATGCTTAAATTTAATTTTTTTTTTTCGTTTGAAGTTGTAGTTTTAAATATTCGAAATTCGCTTCAGGTAGCAGTAAAAATGTCTCAAAGCCAAACCAAAAGTCCTGCAAATACAAACTTGATTGCAGGACTTCCCCGTTTGCTAGAATCTTTAATATATGCGCTGACTGAGTTTTAGATAGACAAGTTTAAACTGAACAACTTGGATCTATGCGTAGCGCAGAGTATATGTTAATTTGAGCTTCGACGTCAACTCACATTTAAGGCATCTTTGACAAAGTAGGAACCACTGCTGCCCTGGTAGATTCTCTCCGGCAAAATACCCTGTTCGATAGCATATTCCGCCTGGGCCACAATCTCCGAGAAAAGAGGATCATCTGTAAGAAAAATGTAATACAATTGCAAATATTAATTATATACAGTAAAGAGATATTAAATTACTAATGAAATTTGTGCGCAACATGAAAATACGCATGTTAATTGAAGTCGCCAGAAAGCAGACTGCAAATTGCGATTCAATTATAAAAGAAATTGTATACTAAATACTTAATTGACAACAAAGTGTCTCAGGCTTGTCGTGACAGCTGTGGATATAAATAACTGGCATTCCACCTACTATATATACACATGAGAAGTGACTAAAGTGGATGGCACTTAAAAACCTATGGATAATTAATCAATAAATCTTGGGGGAAGCCACAGAATGCACTGTTTAATGCAGGGTATATTAGCGATTTAAATTCCCGACTCTACAACCTACGAATTCGAAATTCTCATTGAACTCGCCGAGATCCTGGCAAATGGTGAAAACGTGCTGAACGAAATTCTCGCGACTTGAGCTCAACGAATGCGGCATTTCAATAAAATTTAAATGAAAAATAAAAATAAAAATGTGTGTGTCGCATTCAACGGTTTGGTGATAGTCACATAATTAAATGGGGGCACTGTTGAAAGTATTTGCATATCTAAAGCATTTCGATAAGGTTCGACCCACATGAGATGCCTGGAATTCGAGTTGGAGTCG